>CM060562.1:2016585-3357835 GCA_030625065.1 Alectoris magna
CGGGAGTCGGCTCACCGCCCTGCGTCCTTCCGCCACGAGGAGGGTTTTGTCCTCCTTTCACCGTTCCCGGGGCAGGCACACACCGGCAAAAGCATACGCCTGGACTGCGAATATCCCTTAAAATAAAGCAATTAACTTCTTTCCAGCATCCGGAGAGTGACGGCGACAGCCCACCCCGCGCAGAAAGTGGGAGCCGCAGTCCCTGACCCCCGGCCAACACAAAGAGGCAGCCCCGGCATAATGCCTGCTGTCAGCAGCTGAATTATTTTTATACAGGAATTTTTATCTCCATTGTACAAACAAGTATGTGTCTGCGCCGACTTGTTAAGCAATCCACTTGTATGTAGAATAAGATATTTTTTCCCTGGTACCAGTCACACAGCTCCGAGATCAGAAGAAATACATTCACTTTGAAGCTCCCTGAATGCTTTAGTTAAAAGGACAGCAGTTGTTTTCAGAGATCCAAGAGCATTTTTATCAGAATTTAATTTTTCCTTATTGATTTTTTCTAGCATAACACACGTTTAACACAGGACAGTTTATCGTTTATTACAAAATAATGTGGCCTCCAAATAATCCGTCAGGAGGTACTGCTCTCCTTCAAATGCAGCAGCGCTTTACCTCCTCCAGGAGTCGGAGGCTCCCGATCGCCGCTTCCCTTTGCACAAAAACTATCTCTAAAAAGGAGAATGAATGTCAGGCGCACAGTGCATGCTGTGGAAGGCTGCGGCCGCCCTCCTGCAGCCCATGCTGCCGCACGGCTGCTGCCCTGCCAGGAGCAGGAGCACTCAGCCCCATCTTCTCCTGCTCCCGAACACCAAACTTGGCGGCTGACAAGCAAGCACACCCAGACACTCACACCATGTCCAAAAACACCCAGCTGTGATGGTGTAGCAGAGTAACACCACAGGAAAATTAATTGCTGTGAATTTTCAGAGGGGGCGGTTTTATTTTTGCATTTCGTATTTTGCTGCCTACAACATCACCCATGCAAGCAATGAATTCGGAATTAAAACTCCTCACTTTATCCTAAGGAGTGAGCAACTGTAAGGTCTGTTTATTTGACAAAGGTATTAGTTGTAGTAATAACAGCAATAATACCCACAACAACAGTAACAACACCACTGAAGGCATGATTCTTCTCTAAGCCTTTGTTGTTCTGCAGTAATTCCATTGTCTAGTTAGGCAGAGGTTTCCTATCTGCACTAGGATCATGCTGTAGGTGTATTTCCCTGCACTCACGCACGGTGCTTGGAGGACACAGGCAGAACGGCCCTGTTGCTGCCAGACCCACAGCCCCAGGCAGCCCTCCGCCCTCCGCCCGCTGAGCGCAACAGCGGGGTCAGCCCCAGGAACCCCGGCAGCGCCTACCTGGAGTGCGGCTCCTCCTTGACAGCTACTGCACAGCCTCGTTTCCTTGGGGGTTTTGCAGCTGCCGGCCTTTGCTTCTTTCTCAGATCTTGGTGTCTGAGCTATTTGCTGCGAAACGCAGCAATGGAGGCTCAGGCTGACTCCACTGGAAACCATCCGACACGGGCCGGCGGTGTCGGTCAGCGGTAGCCCGGGTGCAATCCCAGCAGAGCCACAGCGGCTGGGCTGAGAGGTCTCGAGGGAGGGGGCAGAGGAAACACTTTGGTGCCCCGTTTGCAAACTCGGAATTCAGCAGCTTTCTGGCAGTCCGTTTCAAGCGCTTTGTTTTGGGAAGCGTTATGCATTTTTCTTTGTGCGTTTTGTGGGTTTCCTACAACTGCTCCTGACAGCTGTTGATTCAGCAAATAGAAGGCATTACGAAAAGCCCTCCGACAGCCGCAGTGCAGAACGCACCGCTTGGCAGGGGCAGCTCCCAGGCCCTGAGGACAGGGGCTGCAGGCACGCAGCCTCAGGCCACACCTGCAGCGGGGACCACCCGTGTTTGGTGGCTGCACTCTTTGTTTCAGCTGCATCCTGATACTAAAACGGACTGAAAAAGGAAACAAATGATTTCAAGTGTAAGTTGCTTGCTGATACTTGGGATAATAAAACTCCCCGGCTGGCTGACACCAACATGCCTCAAATAACCATGCTCTGTGCCACGTTCTTCATTTTCATTCCTTCTTCCCTCACTTGCTAACCAATTTTGCAGAGGAAGAGCACGTATACAAAATGAGGAAGGAAGGAAGGAAGGGAGGAAGCAGGTATTTTCATTTTGCTTTAGATCAAAGCAAAACAAGAACGCAAACTGTGGCACATTCAATATTTTTTCCATCACTGTCATTCACGCTAGACTCCCTAAGTTTTGTACAATTCCCCAGGCCGGCTGCACATTAAGCTTGCTGTGTGTGGCTTTATTATAGCGCGGTGGCAAGAAAGCATTAATATTCCTGTGCTGCATCTGACAGGACATTTCCATGCGCTCATCTGAGCTCGCACCTGAGAGCTGCCTCGAGGTGCTACGGCCTTGCTCCCATGTCAACGCGGAGAGGAGCACCAGCTCCCTGCTGGGATGGGGCCATCCTTGCCGCACCACACCCCACACAGCCCCCAGCTCCACATTGTGCCTTCTCCAAGCCTTCCAGGTGCAAATTCAAGGGTTGGGGGACACGGCCAGCGTGTCTCTCCAGCAGAGCTGATAAGCAAACTGACCCAGCACCATGCACTGACACCGCTGGGAAACACCAGAGGACAGTTTAGGGTTTTGGCTCTGTATCACTCAATTTGGTCTGCACCGGCTGGTGCGCCTTTGATGCCAGTGCCACACACCTGCACTTGGGATCAGGACCCCACGCTTGGTGCAAATTCATTAGGAAATGGAAAACCCATCCTAACTACAGTGATCATTTGTGGGTACATTAACAAGCCTGCTGTTTGTTAAAGGATGCAGTAAGTCACAATGGAACATGTGCTGATATCAACCATGATAGGCCCAAACCTTCTGCACTTGATGCTACTGGGACGCAGACCAGCCCAGCACGCTTCTAGGGTCAAGATAACAACAAACCAGCTAGTTGTGGGGCCACAGTACCTGTACAAATATAAGTCTTGATGCGCTAAAACCTACAGAGCTCAGCATGTTTGATGAAATCCTGCAATATCCTGGCAATGGCCACACAAAGCCAAGACCTGCCGGGCAGCTCCAAGGAGTGGGATACAGCAGTGCTACTCGGCCAGCAGGTCCTGCACTCGGAATGGCACCGTGCCAGTTCAGCTCAGTGCTAAATGGCATTTACTGCAGGGCTGCTGCTCTGGATACAAAAACGGGCTGAAGCTGGGAGGAAATTCTGTCCAAAAAATTGTCTGTAATGAGGATCCATGCAGGCGAACAACCAGAGTCTGAGCTCCCATTGCCTGACACTGCCTCTCAAGCATCCTTAATTGTCTTCATTGTTTGAATTAAATAAAAAACAAGCTTGTGTGCCGACGGTTGCACATACCGAACTGCGTGCACGCCATTACTTTAAGTGAGGCATTACAAAAATATGGAGATGTCTCAGAAAGACTTTCTCTTACCACGCTAATTAGAAGGTGGTTAATTGAGCCCTCCTCAGGTCCCTGCCTCATTTTCCAGCAGCACTGCTCAGACCAGCTCCATGGGGCCTAACCTGCTCCATCTCCCAGCACATGATGTCAATGCATCCCTTGCCACCCACAGCCTGCCTCCGAGGCCATGAGCGCTCCGGCCACAGACACATTTCAGCCCATGGGGAGCTTCACAATTAAATATCACATGTAACAAGAGGAAGAATGCAAAACATATTTCTGATCCTCTAAACAAGATCTGTCTGACAGGGAACAAAATAAAAAAGAGAGATGGAAGGTAGTAACACTTCCACCACTTCCCTGGAACAATCATGCTGAAGCAGAGGGAGACTTTTTACCCTGCCTCACTCGAGTGAACCCGTATTTGTGTTTCCAATAAAGAATCATATTTACATTAGCCGTCTACAACAACAAGGATAGGAAAACAAACACAAGCTTTACATTGTACAAAGGACAATGTTGGCATCACGTTTGTGTCCTCAAAAAGCGTTATTTCCAGGAGGCACTGGGGAAGGCCAACAAACCACAGGCACTTCCCCAGCCCCTCACGAGCGGTGTTCCAACCACTCGATCCCCATATTTTTTACATTTTTCCCCAGAAGTAGATTTCACAGCCATACAAGCCACTACGTTTAATTAAGCTTTCAAAAGTCTTCTGACAATGCCAACAATTGAAAGACACTTCTGCAGCTCAATCATGCAATCACTGTGACACTTCTATTTACAATTTGTCTTAGGAAGAGTTTCTCTGACATTGTACTTTAACAAAACAGCCAAGCTGCCAGTTCACAACCTTTCTCTGCCTTATTTATTACCAGTAGGGCTCGCACACAGGGCCAGTTCCAGCGACAAGCCCCTGGTAGCACCCATGTGTTTTTTCCTTTGGGGAGCTGCACAGGCCGATCTGACTGCTTCTCTCATTCAGAGAAAGCAGAGTGAATTTCACTCTGAGATGCTTCCACTTTCATTTTTTCCCCCCACGAATGTAATTCAAGTTTTTATCTTATTGCCCAGATGCAACGCTAACTGTTCTGCTCAGATGTCAATGATTTTTTTTATTCAGAACAAAACAAAATAATAAGGAATTGCAATTCACAACATACAGAATTCTAATGGCAGCTACGAGTAACAATCCAAAAAAATTTCTGTGGCATAATGACTTGACACAGACATGATCTCCTGAGAACAGCAATAATCAGATGCACTTGATTCAGAATTCAGTACCAAATTATGTCCGCTTTCCCTTTGATTATGAGAGGGATTTCATATGTTATTTTTCCCCATTATTATATTTGAATCGAACAAGATGCTCAAGAATAAAGGATGCCAGCACTGCCAGTGACCTCCCTCTTCCCCGTGCAGCCACTTGGCGCTCACCAGCACCAGCCACGAGCAGAGGGGCTCTGACAGGACTGGCAGCACTGTGGGTCCCTCCTTGCCCCAAACAGCCTTCCTTAATTCCCCCAGATTTATACATCCAACCAGCGGAACACTACAGCCTGACACGGGTGGACGATAAATATTTCTTCAGCCTTTTCAATAAGTGAACAGCAATTTTACATTCACTGATCTCTAGATACTTCAGTTAATATTTCCCCCTATTGTAAAATATGAGACCGGATCGCTAAACCCCAGCCGCAGCACTCACTGCAAATCACAGCCTGCTGCTATCTGGTGCTGAGTGTTTGACATACATATTGATGAAAGCTGCCTCGTTGGACTCACACAACAGATCCTATTAATTCCCAGTTAAATTTATGGCATTTCAGCTACAGCGCCAGATCAGCATTACTCCCAATTTTACATCACATCAAAGCAGCGCTCGCCCGCCTGCAGCCAGGTACGCACATGTGTACACTGCCCCCGCTGCATGGAGTATTCGAGGTGCTCAGGGTGCTAAGGCTGCATGGGTGCACAGGGTCCATGGGGTGTTCAGGTTGTGCAGGCTGCTTGGAGTGCTGTCACCACTCCATCCTCGGAAGCAGGAGGCCTGCAATGCATCCATGCCAGTTGGAGCAGCCACCACTGGAGCAGCCATCGTTCCGCGTTCAGTGGCCCAGAGCTTGCTCCTGCAGATGATCTGCTCCTTAACAATTACTCACTCAAGGCAACAAACCCACAGACGAAGCACACCCTGTACCCACAGCCTACCTCCAGCACCTCTGTCAGAGGAACAACTGACTAGGAACACTTTTAGATCGCTGCTAAATGCACATCTTCTGGTCTCTCACCAGAGAGCATCAGCTTGCTCAATTCCTGAATATGTTTCCAAAAGCAACCCTCCTACCTTTTTATTTTAACCTTTTCTTTTTTTTTTTTAACCCGCAAACTCAGTATCTCCTGATGGACAGAAAAAAAGCAGGTACAAAGCTAGAAAGCACCCAAGGCTCAGAGCAGGGACTCCACAGCCCAAAGCTCATGGCTGTCCCAGCCCCGAGCTTGCATCTCGCTGCTGACCCCAGGCACTGCTGCTGGGCATCGTGAGCATGCGTGTCCCACACCAGATGGGCTCTGGCCACATCCCTAGGGCCAGGCCCTGTGCCGAGGAGTTCCCCAGCAGGCCCAAGGCCCAGCTCTCAGCCTGAACAGCCTATTTGGAACCACGCAGAGGGCTGCTCCTAATTCCTGCCTGACAGACACTGCATTCTGTCTTTGAAGCAGAGCGGCTCAATATGTAAATACAGAGTTACATCACACCGCCGTTCCTCCATATTTGGTGATTTAGTATGGCTCCAGCTCTAGGAAGACCACAAATCCCTTCCACCAGGCTCCCACACAATTAATCACAGCCTCCTGTTGTGTTCATTTGCTGCATGTCACAGTCAGCACGTGGAAACGGGCACTGCCCTGTGCCACTCCGGAAAAAGCCCCCCAACATCCACGTCTGGCAAACTGAGGATACAGAATTTTTTTAACCTCATTTACAAAACACTGGCACAGCAAATGGCTCTCCGGTTTAAAAATATAGATATACATGCTAAGAAAGGGAATTATTTATCCTTCTTTAAAATCGCGCTTGGTGCCGATCGTTGCACAAAGCAGAACTCGGCCTCGGACATTTGTACGGCTGACATGTGGTTGTGTAAATCACAAACAAAATCAAGATACATCTGTCAAAACCACCATCAGAGACAAGAGTGAGCGCGGAGAGGCATTTATCATTTGGCTGAGGAGGCAGGCTGCAGAGAGCGGCCTTTCCTGTCAAACCAACCTTTTGAAATTTCCAACATGCCCTTAAACTTTTCGAATAAGCATGTCTGTGCGCTTCAGCAACTGCCCTCTCTACTCTGGCCTGGCCAGTCGAAAATGGCATCTTAAAGTCAAGGTCGGTGGTGTCACTTTGCCATGGGGCTGTGTTTAATTACAGTCCATACGCTGACAGCCAATATGGAACCTAGGCCGGCTGATGCTCGCTTAACTCCTTCACTGCCAGCTCTACCCACGGCTCGACAGCTCCTTCCCCGCACACGCACAGGGCCGGACCTCCTCCTGCAGCGCGACGGCGACTACAGCACGGCTCGATGTGAGCGCAGCTGCACACTGTGCCGCCAGACACGCCGGGCTGCGCTGCACACGCCTGCTGCTCTGCCTCTGCGCAGCCACCAGGAGCACAGCCAGGCACAAGACTCCACTGCGTGAGACCACGGACACGCAACTGGAACAGAAATAAGCTTGCAAACGCTTCTCCTCATTTTAATTTACCTGCTATGTGTTCCTGTTTTGGGCAAATTCCTCTCGATGACGTTGACAAACAATCATCATCCTCTGGCGTAACCTGGATGCCAACCTCCACAGGATTGGACGCTTTTTTCAGCTCGCTTGGTGAGGGTGAGGGTGGCTTATCCACAGCCTTCTCTAAGCAGAGACTGCCATTGCATTGTTTCCGTTTGTGCTCAATAAAAATAAGAATGTCCCCCAACGGGAAGTTCATCTGACACTGGCCACAGGTGAGGAGGTCATGGTCCCCTTCTGGAGCTCCCAACGTGCTATGGTCAGGTTCATCATCAGTGAGAATGGCTTCAAGAGGTTCAGCTATGTTTGGAGAAACAAAAGGAGACACGTTAGAACTCCGGTAACGAGCGCTGGGCACAGGGGCACGTGAGAAGCTCCCAGCCATGAGCATTGCTGTGTGGCCCCCCCCAGCAAAGAGGTGTCCCATACCCATCGCCACCGCAACGGGACCTGAATTTATTGGCCACCAAGAACACGCTGTGCAGGTGCAGCCGCAGCCTGTAGAACACTGCCACTGTATCTGCTCTCGTGGATGAGGACGAATTTCTGACTCGATGTAACGATTTACTGGTAAAATCAAATGAACAGCCTATGAGAATGCACTGCAAAGCTGCGGTGGTGCTAGGAAAACAAGTGAATACTGTGCTTTATCGCCAGATGTATTATTTATGTACATGAATTCAAGGCTGCAAGCACTGCACACGCACACACACACGCACACACACACACAGGGGTGCGTTTCCCCAAGCCAGACCCACTTTGTAAAATTTTTGCTCATGAACGACACGTGTGCACATGCAGAGGAAAGGTTCCAGCACGCACCCTGCGTGTGCAACATGCAGGCAGCACAAGAGCTGCAAGCAGGAGCAGAGGGAAGGCAGGGAGATGGGGCTCCCCCCATGCACGTGTGTGTGCACCCGCGTGCCACTGCCCACGTCGGTGGCTCACAATTTGCACACTGAAAATAGCAGCAGCCACTCATGGGGAAGGAGGGGGGGAGAAAAGAAAGGAATAGCAGAGAAGCAACTGATAAAAATCAAGTGCAGTCGAAATTCCTGCGGGGTGGGAGGAGGATCCTCTCGCTATCCGGCTGCTCCTCGAGGTTCAAATACATTCCAAATTCACCAACAATTCCACCCAGAGATATCAACCAAACAGGATACGGTACAGCACTTAAGGACATGAGGCAATTAGTCATTTTTCCTTTTTCATCCTGAAATAAAGGCATGCCTAAATTTTCTGCAACATGTTAGTACCGGTGGCCTTTCACCATACACCAACCAGCGTGGCCAAGCAAACGCCACAGTTCTTAACAGCAGAGAGAAGTGCTTTCTCTGAGATCGAAACACCTCGGCTAATGTTGTCAAAGTTGACAAATTTTCTGAATGAGCTCCAAAAAGCTTCATTATGAGGCTATTTCTGTTCACATAATCATCAGAGGATGCTCTAACAAGGTAGAGTCGTCCTTCTTTTCTCTTTGCCTGTTTTATTTTTTTCCCTGAGTTTGCACGACAACACCTCAGCACTGCGTGTACAGCCCCCAGCACCGTGTACAGCCCCCACCATACAGCCCCCACCACCGTAGGCTTGCCGGAACAAAACAGCAGCACAGTGCTATTCCCTAGCCTGTACAGCGCTGCACGTGCTAATGGCAACGGCAGAAAGGAGAGGGTGCTGCAGGCGCAGAGCACCGCCAGTTGCTGCCAGGTAACATGGGCGAGACGGAACGCAACTCCTAAACAGTTAATGGGTCTGACCTTCTTTAGCTAGCTGCCAATTTCACGTTTAATGAACTTAAAGCCACAGAGAATCAAAAAATAGATTTTAATTTGGCTGCATGATATTGGAACTGATTTTGATAAAGTGCAAAAATCGTGTGAACTCAGGTCAAATTTATTTCAGCCCTGCCTAGGCTGAATACTGGGGAGGAAGATCTGGAGTAGCTCCCAGTTGTGCTGCATGAAATCATATCGAGAGAGCAGGCAGCCACCCGTACCTCGGCTCCAAGTAGGGCACGGGGATGCAGCCCAGCAGCTCTTGCCTCTGGTACCACTTCTCATTTAACAGAAGGTCAACCACGGGAGGATGAAGGTTAAGTTCAGAGTGACAAAAGCAACGTCTCAATCACCTGCTTTCCTTCCCCACGCGCAGAGCAAGCGGCTGCATTCCTGGCACCCGAGGGCAGCGGGATGGGCTGCAGGATTGCTGCATGCCATTTTTCTACCCGGCCATCCCTTGTCTTCGGACAGAGGGAGCAAAGCAGCACAGGACTAATTCCTCCCGTAGCTCGCTGAGCAGAGCAGACAAAGGTATTGGGGCTGAGCTGCAAATCCAACTTCTACCTCACCAAGTGCACAGCGGAACACACAAAATAAACAGCGTTCCCTCTGCAGCTCAGCGAGGAACTCTGCACAGTCATTCCTCAATTACAAGGTTTTCCCTCAGCCTGATTTATTTCTGACGCCGTCAGTGTTATTTAGCAGGGGAAGGGAACACTGTGCTGAGACACCAGACAGTTAAAAGTAGTGCTAAACAACAATAGACTTTGCTAAAGTCTGCTCTGCCGGGGCTGATTTACAATCAAACCCAGGAAATGAAGTGGTAATTCAGAGGTTGCTGATTACACCTCCACATTTCACCTAATTAATTTTATAGGAGGCAAAGTTCTTGAAAATAACAAGATGATCAAATGTACAGATATAAAACCCGTAACCTCAACATTTTCTATGCTCTTAATGTAAATTATTGCTAATTAACGAGAATTATATAGTAATGTATGAAATACGGCTGGCATCGCACTCCTCGCACAACACTCGGCTCCAATGGAAGCCGAGCCAGCAGAACACGGCCGTATTCTTACTGTTTCTCAAAAAAAAAAATAAGAAAGAAAAAAAAACCCAACCCCCAAAAAACAACAAACAACAAAACGGATCTCCAAAGAAAGCCCGAATCCACAATTCACCTGGTATACCCCTGGCTGCCGGATGCGTCCTTTAATTTTTGTGCATGCTGAATTCCCTGCCCAGGCACCTAATCGCTAGTCCCTGTTTTTAATGCAAATTGGTCTGCCAAGAACATGTCTCTCCGCTCCTCCTCGCCCTCCTGCTCCCTCCTTCTTCCCCGTCCCCAGGCACCACGATCTCCCCCCCGCCGGCTGCGGGGACCCGCGCGGATTTTCGCCTGCCCGAGAAAGGCGAGAAGGGGAGCGGCGCGCAGAGGGACCGAGGCCCGTTCGGTTCGGCCCGGCTCGGCTCGGCCCGGCTCAGGAGCGCGGAAAGGAGAGCTTAAGGGGTGTGGGGGGGAAAGGTGGTTGCCTCGTGCCAACTTTGCTCCAACTGCGGCCGGAGCTCGTGGCCTGAAACGGGGGGCGAGGCGCGGCGGCCCTGTGCGGCCCGGGAGGAAGGGAGGCCGAGCGGGGCCAAACTCCGAGCAAAAGTTGCCACCCACCCCCACCGAAAATAATAATAATTTAAAAAAAAAAATGAGTCCGGCCGGCCGGGGGGCGCGGGGGCTGCGGGGAGTCCTGGCCGGGGGCAGCTGCGGCGGGCGCGCTGCCGGCAGCGGCCGAAAAGAAGAACAAAGGCGAGGGGAGAGGGGCCGGCAGGGAAAGGAAGGGAGAGGAAGGGAAGGGGCCGGCGGCGCGCCCTCCCCCCCCCCCCCCCCCCCCCCCCCGCCTGGGCCGCGCTGCGGGCGCAGAGGACCGGCCAGGTTCAAGTCCGCTGCCGGCGGGGTTTTTGATGTCGGTGTGCCTCCTAGCGACCGCCCGGCACATCCCGCCCGGCGCATCCCGCCTGCCCGGCTCCCGAGTCCCGCTCCTCCGGTCCCGCTCCCGCCCCCGGCCCGGCCCGGGGCTGCACACGTGCGGAAGCACCGCGGCCGCGCGGCACCGCGCCCGGCTACGCGCCCCTCCGTCGCCCGGCCCGCTCAGAACGGGGCGGCCCCTCCGGGACGGCGGCGTGGGCCAGCCGGCGTCGCGGGCCAGCCGGCGTCGCGGCCCCCGCCTCGGGAGAGGCGTCCCCAGGAGCGAGCGCCGAGCGCCGGCGTAATGCCGAGGGAGTGCATGCGGGAACGTGCGGAGAGCGGTGGGAGGGAGCGAGGGAAGGAAGACGGCCCGGAAAGTTCTGCAAAGCGTGAGCGGGGACTGAACGCATCGCGCCGGGTCCTGTGCCGTCCCTGGGAGGGAGCAACACTAGCTGGGAATAATGGGAAAAAGAGATGGGAAGAAATAAAAGGGAAAAAAAAAATAAACAGCCGCGAGTAGCGTATATCGTTTCCCTTTCTGCCCGCTCACCCGAGAAAAAGGGGATTTTCTGTCCCTTCCTCCCCCTCGCCCCGCATCTCCCTGCAACCCGAGGTGCCCTTTGTTGTGCGTTGAGCGGTCTGCCCTCCGTGTCCCGCCCGGAGCGCGGTGCCGCTACCGGGGAGCGGCGGCTCTGCGGCGACCGGCGCTCCAGGAGCGGGCTGTGTCTTCTCTCTCCCGGGGAGACCACGTTGGGTTCGGGGCTTAAACGCGGGCGCAGGGCTCGCGGCTGTGCGAGCGTGCGAGCGCGAGTGCGTGTGTGGTGTGCGCTCAGCCCGGGCTCGCTCTTGTCTGTGTTTGTTGGCAGGAGGCTTCCCGCACACGCGGCGCTTGTAAACATTCAGACACGAGATTTTTCCCAATCAAAATCCACTTCCACTTTTTTTGAAAATCTTCCAAAAAATAGTAAGTGAGCGAGGCAGCGCGAGGCGAGGGCGAGGAGGGAATCCCTCTCGGCGCGCCACGGCCGCCCGCCCGGGGCCGCCCCCCGCCCCAGCCCGAGCCGAGCCGAGCCGAGCCGGGGCCGGGGACGCAGAGGGCGCGGGGCGCGGGGGGAGGTGGGGCGGCGGGACCCCGGGGCGGCCGGAGCGGGTCCGGCCCGCACCCCCGTGACGGAAACAAAAGGCAGCCGGGCCCGAGCACCCGCACGCCCTCGCCCCCGGCCCCGCGGAGGGTGCGAAGGAGCGAGCGGCGGGGAGCGGCGGGCTGCGCTCGCCGGACTTTCTCCGCGCCGCTCTCGCTCGCGGCCGCCCGGCTCCCCACCGCCGCCCCGGCCGCGCTGCCCCGCGCTTCGCCCGCCCACCCCCGGCCGTGCTGCCCGCCCGCGCGGGGCGCTCTGCGGAGCGGGGCCGGGGCGCGGAGCGGCGGGACGAGGCGGGATGACCGGAGCGGCGCGGGATTGCGGGCGGCGGGGAGTTCGTTCTGCTCCGCTCCCTCGCTCCCTCCCTCTCACTTTTATTTCTTTTCTTCCCGCTCTCGCTCGAATAGAAAATTAAATCCGCGAAGGGGGAATTGAAGGAGTCGCTCCACGGCTTACTTACGCGAAAATTCCCGCTTGCTTAAGTGCTGGGGCTTGCCCTGCTTGCGGCGCGACATGGTGGGCTGGCGGCGGCGGAGCGCGCGGCTCACATCGGGAGCGCCGGGCTGCGGAGGAAGGAGGCTCCCGAGAAAATATCTTCATCAATGTCTTTTGACATCCAAAATAAATTAGAAATAATACAAAGATGGCGCAGGGAAGATGAATTGTGGGATAGCAGTCATGGCTTTTTTTTTTTGTGCGAGGAAAAAAAAGAGAGGGAGAGAGAGAGGGAGAGAGAGGGAAAGAGGGAAGAAGAGAGAGAGCGAGATGAAAAAAATGGCAAAAGCCCCCCTGAGCCGCAAGTTCAAGTGCGGACGTGACGTCCCCGCGAACTTGAACGTCAGGAGCCTGGATGGACAGAGACATACAAAACATGGGCAGGGCGAGCCGGGGAGAGGGGAGGAGGGAAGGCGAAGGCAACACCAATGGACACTCATCGGGGGCTGGACATGAAAAAGAGAGCAGGACAAGCCAATGGCCGAGGACCGCGGGGGGGAGCGGGGAGGGGGCGCGCCGGGCGCACGCCGCCGGAGGGCCCCGGGGCCAGGGCGGAGGGGGCCGGCCGGGCGCGAGCGGCCGCGGGGCGAGGGAGGAGGGGGCGGGGGGAGCGGTACCCGAGTCCGGGAGAAGGACGGGAGGAAGGGGAAAGGGGAAGGAAGGAGGGAGAAAGAAAGAAGGTAGCGGCAGCGCGCACACTCTCACACCCCCGCTGGAAAAGTAAATACATCGCTGAAGCCAGAGGCGCGGGGGGGGGGGGGGGGGGGGGGCGCTGGGCAGGCTGCCCTCGGGAGGGGCGGGGGATAGACTGAAGGAAGCCAGCCAAGAGCGGGGACCACCCAAAAGGAAGGGGGACCCATCCGGAGCCGGCGTCCCCACTCGTCCCCCTCGTCCCCCTACCCCCACCCCCCCCAACCTCCGTGCCGCGGAATCCCCTCCTCCCGGGAGCCGCGGCCTGGCCCCGAGGGACGGCGGCGGCGGCCCCACGGAGAGCCGAGGGGGGGCGGGGGCCCGGGCCGGCCCGAGGCAAACTTCGGTGGGGAGCGGCGTGCCGGCAGCCGGCCGCCTGCCCCGGAGCGGGGGGGTTGGGGGGGGGGGGGGGGGGGTGGTGGCGGGAGGAGTTCCGCGAGCGGAGGAGCGGGAGGAGAAGGCGCGGGAGAGGAGGGAGCAGGGACCCCGCCGCCTAGCCCCTCCGAGCCCAGCCGGCGGCGCGGGGCAGCGGCTGCAGTTGGGGGATGCGCAGCGCCGGCCGCAACTTCCCCGCCGCTCGCCCGCGGCCGCCGCCGGCACGGGGAGGACTCAGGTCGCAGCGGGAACGGGCTTGGGAGCCGGTTGTGCCCGCACCGCCAGGCCGAGAGTACCCGCGCGCGGCACGGAGGCGAAGACGGAGAACGGAGGTGGCGGCTCGGACGGAGCGCGGGAGCGGAGCGGGGACCTGTTGACCGAGCGAGGCGAGCCCTTGCCTGAGCGGGACCCCGAGCCGCGGGCAGCCCGCCGCCGAGCCGAGCCGGGAGCGGTGGGCGGCGAGGGGTCCGATCGGCGCGAGGCGGGGAGGAGGCGCGGGGCCGGGGGAGCTCCAGGTGCCGCGCTCACGCTGCCCACAGGGCCGGGCAGCCGTGTCCGTGCGGCCATGTGCTCCGTGCGGAGCGCGCATAAACGGGAGGGTGTGTGCGGCGCAGGTACGTTCACGCGATTTGATTTGTATATAATGGAGCGCGTGAAGCTTTTCAAGGTAACTGCGGTGCAGAAGTAATGACTTTATTACCTCCGAAACGTTCCGCAGTTCGCGTTTAACAGTGCTCTGAATAATTACGAGTCATTACGCGGCCGTGCGCTCTCCGAAGCCCACGTACGGCGGGATACCTGGCCGGGGCCGGTTCTGATAAATAACGGGCAGCGTTCCATCGGTTTTCTTTCAAAACTCGCAGCGAATGAATCACTCAGTCGCACCTCAGCCTGCCGTCTCGCTGCACCGCGGCTGAGATTCCAGCGGTGACTGCCCCGGCCGCACCGAGAGACGCGCTCGACAGCTGATTGTGCGGATGCTCTCGGGTACGGCGGCGTGCCCTCAGTGCCCGCACGGAGCCAACCGCGCCGGCGAAGCGGAGCCGTACCTCGGCTCAGCGCTCCCCCCGGCCGGGCGGGCGCCGCTGTCGGCGCTGATCACAACAACGCGCTCTGCCCGCCGCCCCCCGCGCTGCCGCTGTCATGTGACGAGAGGGCGACGGCGGAGCGAGGAAAGAGGCGTCGGGAGGCGTTCTTAGAGTGCCGTATCCACGGGCTTTATTAAAGCAGGTGGGTTTTTATTTTGCTGCGTTTTAGTGGAAGGAGCGAGGCTGTTTAACGAGCAGCCGTGGACACAAATAACTGTATTTACAAGCCCTGACGCGGCTTTTGCCAGGCGATAAATCCTGACGCCGCGACCATTATTCGCCGTAGCCCGGGGCGCGCAGCCCCGTCCGTGCCCCATAAGGACGGAGCGCGGCTCTCCCCGAGCCCTTCGCCGTACGCCGGGTGTCGGCTCGCGGCCGGCAGTGTTTTGAATGGGGGACTTTTCTCGGCGCTTCCTGCGGTACGGTTTTCTGTCTCCGATCCCCGCCTTTCATGGCCGAGCCGTGGTTTATGCTTTATAACGTGTTGACAAGTTTTCTAACAGACTTTCTGAAATAACGCACATATATTCACGTCGGTTACAAACTCCACAGTATTTTTAGCGCCGGGTAGATCTATATCCTAATGCACTGAGAGGGAGTGTAAATCATGGAGGATTTCATAGCCCCTTCAGTAGTTTTCTGTATGAAGTACGAGCAGCGTGGCCTCCAGACGTAACCTTTTAGAAAAAAAGACAGCTCTTTTATTTTATGGTGTAAAGTGCTTTTAGCTTCAGGGCTCTGAACGTGAACGCGGTCAACAAACAGCTCCTGCGAGGGGCTTAGCTGCGGTTCGGCCCCTGCGCTTGTCGCTGCGCGGCCGTCGGGCGGCTCACGGGGCCGCCCCCTCCGCCCGCCCCGCGCCGGGCCCCGCCGGGCTGGGTACAGCCGCGCACGCCTCGCCCCGGGGAGGGGCTGCGGGGCCCCCGGCGCGGCCGGAGAGGCAGCGGTGGCGGCAGCGGCCCCCGGGAAAGGAGGAGCTGGGGGGGGGTCGCAGGCGCTGCCCTTCATACAGCATCCCCTATGCACCGCCCGGACACGTGGCACGTGGTCAGCCCGCACCCGTACCCACGGCACAAAGTGATGGCACCGCTCGGTCAAGCTCATGAACGCAGCACTTAAACACAGTTAAAATGTTTTTCAAAGGCTGCTGGTTCTGGAAATGCGGCAGGCAGAAGGACAAGTGGGAACAAACCTGGGCAAGCGCTGAAGGCAGCCTAGCAAAAGGGCTGCGAGGACTGGCGCGCACTCGTGCGTCACCTCCCTCTCCACCACAGCCTTCCCTCCCCTGCCATACCATCCTGCCACTGTGCCTCACCCCAGCCAGCTCATCCGCTCCTTGGTACAGACTCCTGGCTCCAGAGAAGAGTCGGGAAAATGTGCCTGATTGTCCCAGCCATGTGCGGGCAAGCGCAGGAGTTGGTGCTGGAGCCTGGGCCGTAGGGTTGTCACATCCACCTGAGAGTGCACCAGCCTCAGGAAGAGGCTGTCCACCAGCTGCAGCCCCTCAGCCGGCTCACATCCCGCCCCTCGCGGACCCCAGGAGCCCCAAGACGCCTGCCAAGAATGCCTGTGTGCCTCTGGTGCCTCAGCCCTGGGAATAGCAGCATGGTCCTCCCTCCAGCAGAGCCCGGAGGCTGCTGTATAAAGGGACTGCCTCAAATGGGGAAGTATGGCCTCCCTCCCTCTCGCAGACAGGCGCATGGTCCCTGTGTGGCGCTGAGGCCAGAGGTACAGAGGAGCATGATGCAGCGTGCGCTGCGTGCTGCCATCCCCTCCTGTCTGCTGATTTAGCTGCAGGCTTGGCAGCAGGTGAGTTCAGGATCTTCGGTGGGCAAATGTTCCCACTTCAGTGCTCCGACTGCCGTTCATTCATGGCAGCATTCTCACATGCCAGCTCAGTACGGAACATTAGAACCAAACATAAATTCCAAACCAATGCCGGTCCTCCCGAGCCACGTGTTACATAACGGCCGGTGTCACAGGCACCCTCCTCGACACAGTGATAGCCTCAATCAGGCAGAGGCACCATGGGTGGAACTCTTATCACACCAGGCTGACTCCCCATGAATGAGCAGAGGACTCACACGTCCTAGAAATAGCGTGTACACTGGAACTGCAGGATGAGGAATGTGGGCGCACTGCTTTCTCTTTTCTCTCTTTGTTGCTGTTGTTGTTTTGTTTTGTTTTACTAAAGGCTCAAAACAAGCTCTGATCCTGCAAGCACTTACTATAGCAAGCACAGCACACACAGCAGTGAGCCTGTGCAGGATCACACACATATGAGCACCAGGTAACAGAAAGGTTTTGTTACAGGCTGCTCTAGGCAGGATCCAGAACAAAGTGCTGAACTTGAGGAGAGTTCTTCCAGAGGTTACAGCAAGGTCTGGGTTGTCAGCCTGCCCCTGCTTGCACAGCACTGGTCAACAGTGGAGCCCTGAGCCTTGACTGGGCTGTCCAGGGATGACTGTAAAATGAATGGCACAAAGCACTTGGGATGTAGGCTCAGATAGCAAAGCCCTCCTCTAAGAGTGCACATCCTTGTGCTTGTGGGTAGGCAGGCGGGGAGGCACTGGTTACTGGAAGCCAGTAACAGCTCACTTTTAGTCTAATGTTTCATTTTGGCCAAACTCTGGTTTTAGTTTTCATTACTCCAGAAGTTACTTTACTATTAGTTATTTTGTATTTTATTTCTATTTTCTTCTTTTTGTAAGTAAGCATGTAACATGCCCCCTGACAACTTGTATCCTAAGCTTCAAGCCAAGGCAATTTAAGCAATGGGGGTTTAGCATCAACGTACAGTGTGAATCCATACGGTCTTAATTATAGCAGTATCAGCAGCCACGGTACGAGGGAAGTAGCAGAGCTTTCATTACTAAAGAGGCACAGTACTTAAGGTCTGTCAGTGTTCCTGTTACAATCCCCATCTTGAAGAGGTTATAACTTGGGCTGTGTAAATTTGATTGAGCTGAAACTTGGGACTCAAACTGTCAGTCCATATAGGGATTTACCTTATGAATAATTGGCTAATCCGTTGCTTGATTCAGAGGCCTTTATAAAATGATTTTAATGGGTTTTAATGTTTTTTTCTTTTACTGACATCTAGGGTATGAATGTGGTACTTCTAGCTCTTTTGAAGCTCCATATTGAACAGCATATGTATAGGTACATGCATTAAAACTATACAGCAACAGAGGAGTTCATGGGGCACACGTATCACTCTTAGGCATCCGTGTGTTTACATATACAGACAGAGACTGTGTAGGAGAAGTGTGATAATCTATCTCAGAGTATGTCAGATAAACGGAATATAAATGGCTCAGACAGAAGGGAGCTAAAGCACTTCCATTGTGTCTGCTGTGTCCCTCAGCCCCACAGTGACCAGCTGTCAGACCTGCTCACACCACCGTGCTGGGAAAGGTGGGTGTTCCCTGATCCAGCCACCCGAAGCAGTTCTGGTGCACTACAGGACAGTGAGCAGGTCACTTCCATTAGCTGTAGATGCAGAGAGGATAGCAAGGGACAGGAAAAAATCTGTCGTGTCATTGATCAATTGGTTTTCTTCGTTAACAGTTTTTGGGGACTTATCATTTTTGGGGACATCTTCTTTCCCCAAAACGTGTGGAAGTGTGTCCCATGTGCACCTTGGCATCAGAACAGTCATCATGACTGCATTTTGAAAGGCATCAGCCACTTGACTTTGAACACTGGGCTTAAGTATGGCTTTGCGTTACAAAGAATTTTACTTAGAATTGCTCTCAGTAATACTTCCTGCTAGTTCCAAACCTCCGTGGCTGAGACACTTTCTATCACTTCAGATCACTCTAAGCCAGAGCAGGCACATCTGGGGCAGGGTGCAAACTTGGAATTTTCTTTGACCCTAGCGGAAAATTCTGGCAAGCCCAAGGCCAGCAAGGTGAGCCACAGACCGTGAACAGGTTGCTCTAGTGGAGCCAGACCCCAAAACGTTTCTCTTGTACATGTACCTTGTAAATGTTTGCAAAGCATGAACACTATCCTTTGAGACACTGCTGAGATGCCAAGTCATCCATTTACCTAAGCAGGTACTCTTTGAGCTTATGTTATTGACCCAAGTGTCTTTCTAATCAGTTTTCTGACTTCAGCTGCTAGGTTTTAAGGAGATCCCTAGCCAGCCCAAGGCCAGGAATTATGGCCAGCTCAAGCCACAGGCAGGCAGGCATAACTTTCTGGCACAGCAGACATTGAGCTCAGGTAGGATGAGCATGCTGCATGGGTAAAAAAGGCTGAGCCGAGCTCCCAGCAAACTCCTGGTAAGGCTCAAAGCAGGAGGAAGCTGTGAGTCTGGCTCTTTGCAGCTGTGCTGTGGGGCTTGACCTGCAAGTTTAAGAATGGACAGCAGTCACCAGTGCCTGGCATTAAAGCATGCCAGCAAGAAATTTGTTTCCTGGTTCCAGTTCACTGCAGCTGGAGTTATTTCCCTGGTATGTGACAGGCACTGGCGCCAACAACCACTGCTGTGTATGTATGTATGTATGTATCACTCCCACAGATTAGCAGGAGTGCACCCCGAGTTTTAAAAGCAATGGCACACCGTCACTTCAGAGTGTCTGCTAATTGGCAAGAAAGTACGGGCAAGCTGGGCAGTCGGTCTGCTCCTGGCCAGATGAAATATGTGGAGCAGCACCGATCTTTTCAAACAGTGGTTGTTTAAGATCGGCCTTCTCTCGGCATCATAATGATATGCTTTTCATGCTTCCCTGAAACAACAGACCCAAAGGGCTCGAGTTCTTATCACCCCTAACAGGAAATTTAGAAAGTTCCACTCTGGATGTGGCGGGCAGGAGGAGGTGGAATTGCAAACGTTTTGTCTTGGAAAATAAATCCAACTACACCTCCATCAAATTAAGTAAGAATTCTAAGGTAACAAAACTAATTCATTAAACTGAGTCACCCAGTAGAAGTGTCAGTGGTCAAAACAAACAAACAAACAAAAAGAATTATTATTACTCCTGTCGAGGAATTAGCTTTGCTACACAAGGTGTGGAAAGACTCGGTCCGTTCACACACTCCCCAGCACATTTGGCCTGAGTGACAGCAGGGATGGATGGAGAGTGCAGCGGAAAGGATTTTTGTCTCTAATGCTGCTCAGTGCATCCCATGCCAAAGGAATCTGCTTGGACTTGGGCACCAAAAACTTCATAAGCATATTTGGCACATCAGCTGGACGCCAAGTCTGCAGTAAGCATGTGGGCAAGCATTCTGTTAAACCGGTGTCCGATCGTCTTGGAAATGATCTCTATTAGGTGGGTTTGTTGAACTTCAGCTTTCGCAGTCACCAACAATGCATCTAACTGACATTTCACGTATTCGTTCTCTATTAATTTTGTGTTACTGTTTTAGATTACATTTAGTTGTAGCCTTTCGTTTCAGCAAAGAAGAAATACATGTGCTATCTAGAACATGGTACCATTTGTGCGAGGCTCCGTCTAGATGGAAAATAAGGAATTGTTGAGATAGCAGAGACCTTCTGCATTTGAAAATGTAAACAGCTTTGCTGTGGGGTTTTTTCTTTGCCATGTTTATCCTGCACAACTCTGTGTGCAAAATTTCAGCTTAATTGAAATATTTCAATGCAACTCTGTAGTCAAAGTGATATATTATGATATAGCCCAAAGCTGCACAGAAAGATGCTGTGCTGAGGCACAGGTAGAGGGATGGTGAATAAAGCATGATACGAGCACACTTCTCTGAGCAGTTTGGATAGTTTTGCCACCATTTGTTATTGTCAGCACATATAATTTTTTACAGTACGGTCTGAATTCTGACTGCAGTGAAAAGAATGCCTTCCACTGGCAGTCTGAATAAGATTTCACTCAATTAGAATAACATGCAAGTGTATCGTATAGTATTACACAGAAAGCTGATGTGCATTAAGTCTGAATGCTGGGAGTTATTGTGCTAATGCTATTGTTTGGTGAGCAGCTATTTCCCGGCAGTGAAAAAAAAAAAAAGCAAAAAAAAAAAAAGCAAGGGAAATTAAATACATAAATCAAAAATACGCACAATATTTGATATTACCATACTGAAATTAATGTATTCATAATTTAAACTTTACTTTGCCCTATTGTATGAAGTTTCCGCATATCCACAGAGAAACAAATGTAAACACGAAGGGAGAGACCCATAGGCTGTGTGCTGAAACACATCGCTCATTGCAGTGGTTGTTGCTGTGGGTAAATGCAAGGGAGATACAGGCTGTGTCGTGCTGCCAGGCGTACAGGCTGCTTCCTACCTGTGTCGGTGAGAAGTTTGGTCTGAGCGTTGCAGTAGTGATGCAATCTGCTGCCATCACGCACTCCTCGACACCCCAACAATGTAGTGCACTGCAATCACACGCTCCTTTACACTCCAGCGACGAGGGGCACTGTGATCACACACTCCTCAGCACTGCAATGGTGTGTCCGGGGGATGAGGAGCTGCGGAGCTCCTGGCACTGCAGTTCTGCTGCCCAGAGCCGAAGGCGTCCGATGCATAGGATGGGCACACAGCTGCGACCGTTCCTGCGAGAAAGGTCAAAAGTGCCTGGGAGCCGAGGTGTGCCTCACACAGCCGTTGTGCTTAGAGCCAATAAACACGAAATTCTTCTCTACTGAGACCTAATTAGCTTTTATATTCAAAGCCGCGCTGCCCTTTTGCACGTTGCTTATGAACGGGACTAAAAAATACGTGTACCATGGCGCTATATATACTTTTAAAGTGTTTATTGAATGCCTTTCCCATTCTCCCAGGGTTGTCTCCTCCTTAGATGTGAGTTTTCGGTGTATATGACGAGACGAATTGTTTTCCCCTGCCCCGATCACTGTGTTTCTCAAGCCGTTCGCACCTACTCACGGACCTCACATCTTCAGCCTTGGATCTTTAAGAAACTCCGCTTCCAAAAAACTGTTTGGTAAACAGATTTGCTGCCCCGGGCTTTACACGGATGGCTCTTGTCTCAGAGCCACCTTGTACTTCCCATTCTTTTTTCCCGGATGTTTTTTGTTTGCTCGGTTTTTGGTTTGGTTTTTTTGTTGTTTTTGGGTGGTTGGTTTTTTTTTTCTTTCTTTCTTTCTTTCTTTTTTTTTTGGTGAGGTTTATATATTTTCCTGTTACCTTTTCTGCCCGTGAAGTAATCAGGGAGAACGGCGGGAGGCTCCATAAATATGCAAATCGTCGCCAGATAACTGGTTTCGCTGGTTCCGCCTTGGGACTCCCGCCGGGCGGCTCCGCGGGGGAGATCGCAGCCCCTGGCCCCGCGCCCCGCCCCCATTCCCCCCCCCCCGCACCAGGCTCCGCACTCCGAGCGCTCCTTCTTCCTTCCCCTTCCCCTCTCCCCGCCGCTGCCGCAGCTCCTCGGCGCGTGCCTGCGCCTTTCAGTTCCTTGGCAGCGTCCCGAAGGAGCGCCGCGTCTCGTCGCAGCTGGGTGTCACGGGGCAAAGTGCGGTAGGCTGAACCGCGCTCGGGCCCTTCCCTTTCTAACTCGGCATCCGAAGGATTAAAAGCAGCAACTGGCTTCCAAAATAAATAAATAAATAAATAAATAAACATATATGTTAAAATGAAAGTTTAATTCGTGGTTTAACACTCACGGGAGCGCATCCTTTGCGGATTCTGATTTGGCTCTGCTGTTAAGCCAACGTCGGTATCGCACTGAAGCTTTAAATAATAAAAATGGTTACAAGTCTTCTCTGTCATCTCATTGCTTACCCGCCTCCACACGAACTGTTTTAAGTTCCTAAATAGTCTAAATAAGAGAGTGAGAAGGAACACACAAGCCGTGAAAGTTCCTTGGAGCCAGAGAAGCAGGGCTGCTGACGCTGCGGACAGGGGATGGTCTCCATCCTTCCGCAATCGTCGCAGCTCCCCACCTCGGAAGCCTGCCCGGCAGCCCGTGCTGGGACGGCACTGCGCTCGTGGAGCACAGAGGGCGGGAGGGGTGAGGCGCTGCCGCTGCCCCCGAGCTTCCTTCTGTTTGTGGAGCCGGGCCTCACTGGGAAGGAGATGGGGGCGGCCAGGTGTGCAGATCCACCTCCGTGCGAGATGGAGCGGGCAGCAATGGCCTCGTCTGCGGAGAAGGAATCTGGACTGCAGCCTGGAGGCAGCACTGGGGGTTACTGTTGAAGTTCTGAGTTAGTCATTATGAACATTTCAAACAAGTTCCCTGAACTAGGTTTAAGACTTTTTTTCATGTTAACTCCAGGTTTGATTGCTGGAAAAGATTGACTGCTAGAATAGCACAACCAGTGCACCATCCAGCAGTTGGGAATCAAGGCCCTTCTTTACCAGAGCCCCTGCCACATACATACTGACGCCCACCTTCCAGACATTCGGCACAACCATTCAATCTATTGAATCAAGAGACTGTTTGATCTTATCCGCATCTGTGAGCTGACTGTCAACCTGCCTACACTGCATATTAAATCAGCTATAGTAGCTGTATCAAGCTGGGATGATCTGTTAACTCTAAATTTACTAACCCTTCGAGTGCAGTCATTGTGTTTAATCTAGTGTAGCCAGCATTTATTTTACAAGTCTAAATCCTTCTTCGAGATACGTCTGTGCTGTAGGTTAAAAAATCATTAATGTGTAGGAGATGGCAATTGGCAAGAGTTCACTTTTATCTTTGGAAGCCAGTTGACAGCACCACTGCTCCAAACACACACGTGTGTGCTCTCGCCACGCTCGCATGCCGGCGTGCTGGATGTGTGCACGCATACTCACCTAATGACATTTCCTTGCAGAAAGAGTTTTGCATGAGACAAGGAAGAAGAGAGGCCTCAGACAAAGCCTTCATTCCGTGTCCCCTTGAAGACTTACAATCGAGAGGCAAATTCCCGGTGCTGCAGTGCAGTGAGAGCACGTGGCTGCAGGCATAGCCCGCCAGGAGGGCCAACAAACCTCTCCTCAAGGCAGCGCCCAGCTTGATGCGTGCCTGCAGCCAGTGCCAGCACCGGACGTCCCCATGTGCTGAGGAGCACAGCCCCTGCCAGGCTTGAGAAAAGTCAAGTGCTGCTGTCAGCACCTCTACCAGCACGCCCCCTCCTAGACACAGATATGTACATACACCTAAATATGTTAATCTTTATAATAAATACGTTAATCTTTTCACTGTACACACCCATCTCTCCCCGTCCCACTCTCCTGTTATCTATTATGCTTGCACACTGCTGATGGCACCAACGTAGTCGCAGCTTTTATTTCAGTCACAAACTGGTAGGCATGCTTCCTTTTTTGGTAATCACATGCCTGGTATCTCTCTAATGTAGCCTAATAACAATTTTAGCATTCAGATAAAACGATTTCATTCTGTGATTGCCTTTTCTATTAGATTTGATTCTGAGAAGCCCCAGTGGGTGCCTCCGAGGCAGAGATCTATCTGTGAGGCTGCAACCGATTCAATAGCAGCCTGAGCTAACCTTGACCTTTCCCTAGACCCTGCTCCATCTGGTGCCAGCCTGGTCCCCCCCTTCTCCTCCTCCTTGCTTCACAGGCAGCATTGATCAAGACAAAATCGAGCGGCTCTCTCCCTCGGAGGGCTGGGCAGCCACAGGAAGGACAGCACATTTCAATATATGGAGACGACCGAGCCTCTTATGCAATCATAAATCTACATAGAGGCTTCTGATTTGATATTTCCTTCACCTCCAAAGACTCTCCCCTCCCTCCCCCAGCAGGGATTTATAAACTATAAGACAACGGCTTTCCCCAACACCTGGAAATTATAAAGCTGGCTGTTGGGAACGCATCCTGGAGATTTGATCTGATTTACTTGGCTTCTTATTTATTTCCTTGCAGCTCACTCCATCTTTTTCCTGCGTCCTTGGTTCTGTATCTCTGTCTCTTCCTTCTGTTATTTTCCCCCGTTCGGCGGCGGCCTTTATTCACTTCCTCGGGGATGCCGGGGTGCCGCTGTGGGCCGGCTGGAGGGGCCAGCTGGTGGTTGGCCGGCCCGGGAGGACCGGCATCCTCCGAACCGCGGCACCGACTACCGGCTCGCTCGGGCGCGTTTCTCTATCTGGAAATGAGAAGAGGCTCCTGCGATCAATCGGCACTCGGCACTTCGTGCTTCGTTTCCTTCCCCTCTTCTCCGCTCTGCCGCTGCACCTGTCCCCCAGCGCTGCCTCGCTCCCAGAGCCCAAGCGGAATTGCGCCGTGCCGCACGGCCCCGCACCGCCCCACCGCCCCGCGCCGCCCCACGGCCCCGCGCAGCCCCGGGCCGCCCGCCGATGCGTTCCGATGCTCTCCCTCCCCCGTTCCCTCCTCGGCAGCAGCCGCGCTGTGGTTCGCCCCGCGGACAGCCGCCGCGTCCGCGCTCTCATCTCCTCTCATCTCCTTGTGGGTTCCTTAATTGCCAGGACGTTCGTTTACAATCGGCGATTTGCTTTTGCTTCCCAAGAATTGTAGCGTGACCGCGTTTTCTCATCTCACACCAGTCTTGAGATTATATAACAGATGATGCAAAATCATAATGACGATCTAATCTATGCACACTGCAATTACTGTATAGAGTTTCCTGCACACACGCAGCTCCTGCAATATCTGCAGAGCCGACAACTGGCTGTGGATGCAGAGTAGAAAAGGTAGAGATTGATATTGGGCAGTAGGTATGTATAAGAGAGAGAGATTAATTAATGGGAAAAGGTATCTGGAAATGCATCTCTCTTTCTTCGGAGGAATTTGTTCTGCTTTATCTCCATGGGTTGTAAAAAATAATAGGAAGCAACTGTGAATTGCACTGAAAAAAATACATATACTCAATTTATCAGTTTACTGTTACATTTCCTATCTGCAGTGTTACAAAGATTTAGAACGTTTCCAAAAGTTTCGGATCTAATCTGTGTTTCGTGCAGCCTACAGTTTGTTTGCGGGACCTGCCACCACATGCCAGCTAAAAATGAGTGCCAATTAATAATAAAAAACCTCCCTTCCTTCCTTATTTCTGCACTCTCATACCTCAACGGGTAAAACTACTGACGGTGAGAATTTTCCATTACTAACAGTTTTTATTCTAAAGCACCAAAGCTTCCCCCAAACAGAGCTGCTGAAGATTTCCTTTGCTTTTCCCAGTGGCAATTTACACACACCACTGCTCATTTAAAACATTCAGAATATTCAGCGCTTTAAGGAGTGTTTTTTCTTCTACCCAGATCAGCCAGTAGAGCCAATCACGCATCCACTGCCTGCACTGTGTTGTTTGTGGTGTTCCAAATTAGAAATCATTTGAAACCAGAAGTAGGAGGGTTGGTTTGTTTTGGTTTTTACTGTTTTCTACGGTGTGAGAAGTAACCAAAAAACATTCACCCTCGTGACACAACAGCATTTACAAGCCCTTTTCTTTCCGAGCTACCTGAGCAGCCGTGTCGTCTCTGCAGAAATGCCCGAGTGTGGGTTGCTGTTTAAAAGCATATTGTACTTATCAATAAAATGTGAAATGGCTTAAAAAACAATTCGAGCTGTGAATCACCATCTGCTCTTGGGGGGGGGGGGGGGGGGGGGTGAAACAGAAAGTAACTGCATGTATTTTCTCACTTTTTTTTTTTTTTAATTATTTTATATATATGGTAACATAAACTCCAGAATGCTATAAACCTCTGTCTGTTTGAAAGGCATCGGCACAGTTCCCCGTACCTCAGGTCAGGACTTTGTCCATGTTGTTAATCACCACTACTTTTAACTATCTGCACAAGTGCCACAGTACTTTTTCCCCCATTACGCGGGGCGTCCTTTATAATTTCAGACATTAAAAGCCTGATCCATCTTCCCACGTGACACTGTTGAAACGTCCCAGCGGGCAGCAAAGCAGCCTGCGGACCCTCTTCTGCTCTACACGGAAGGGGAGGAGGAGGGTGGGACCACTTCCTCTGGTACTGGGGTTTGCCAGCATCAATATATTGCCTCGGTGCTTGTGATGCAGTGCCCCCGTATGAGCTGTGGGCATCACTGTGAGGCCGGCTCCGGGTGCTGGGAGGCCTCTGCCCAGCCCAGGGGAAGGCATGGCCCTGGCAGCCCTACCTGGCTCCTGCCTCTTGGCAGCCCTTCCTGCCAACACTGCTGCTCCCCGTGGCAGGGCTCACCGCACGACGGGAGAACAAAATAACAGCTTGTTTCTTCCTACTTAGCTAGAGTTATTTCTTTGCTGTCATTCAGCTTAGTGCAGCTGGGAGCCCTGACTTTTGTAACCTGCTTATTCCAGTTCTTGCTCAGCTAACCAACCCAGACACTGCTCCTACCAGCTGCTGAGGAGCCCTTTGGGAGCACACAGTGCACTTCAAACCATACAGTCAGGGTGGAGCAAGTGGAGGACATGAACAGAAGGTCTTGACTGGAACTGGGTTTCACAGGAGCACGAGGGAGGGAACTGCGAGCTGTTACAGGTCCGCCCCACTCAAGGAGCATGAGTTTCACACGGCCATTCTGCAAAGTGTAAATTGCCCTCCTCTGCCCAACAACTGACACTTTCTACTGTCTGAAAGACAGATCTCTTTAAAGCACTGTTTCAAAAAGGAGAACAAGGGGCAGGTTTTGTGCTCTCTTGGAACATGGCCGGAGTGTAAATAAGATGTTAGGGAAAAAGGAAAGGCGAATATGGTGGCATTAGATAGGCCTGCACCCCTCATGTTTTGATTTCCATCGTGCTCCCAGTAGGGCCTGGACCAGCAAGCTGCCTGGAGAGTTACATGCAGAGCATGCAAGCTCCTCGCAATAGCTGCAGCACAGCATGTGCTGGGCATTTTGCACCTCACATCCATGGCCACTGTAGCATTAGGGTTCAAATCCCCCGTCCTCCATCACTAACACAAATGAAATACCGGAGCGGAAGACTGGACACAGTGGCTTGACAGAGTATGTCATGTCTCACATGAGAAGAAATGCAATGAGTGCATGATCAAAAATAGCCACCTAGTTCTGTGACAAAAGGTTTCAAAGGTGAAATGCATGTTCTGGGAAGAGGTGAGCCTGAGCCCTTAAACCAGCTCTGTATGAGAGTAGCATGAGTCCAAGTCATACAGCAGGACTGATTGCTGTGCTGAGGAAAACATACGGTTCTGTGAGACTCACAGATTTTCTTTTCTTTCTCTTTTTCTTTTTTCTTTTCCTGTTACATTGCGCAGAAGTAAGAGAAGCACCCAAGCAAGCCAAGCCAAGAAGCTGCTGCAGTAGGGCAATGCCGTGCAGGAAACTGCTGCTGCTGTCCTTTGCAGGGTTTGTCCATTCTAAAATTTAGAGAGGCTTATTCTTGGGTATTAAAACCCCTCCAGGCAGAGTCAGAGTGGCGGAAGGTAGCTTAATTTGCTAGTACAAGTGGGAAATCACATATTTTTAATCTAGTTATCTATTTTTAACCAGGTAAAGGTGGGAACAAAGTGAGTTTTATTGGTTTTAGAGGCTCGCACACATTTTCTTGTGTCACAGGAATGATAGAACCTCTTCCAGGTCGTGAATCTGCAGCATGAGAACAGAGACTTCAGAGATTTTGTAAAGAAACAATTTAGACACCTCACTGCTTTCCTGAAGCCGTGTGGTTTTGTCTCAGATACACAACAGTTTTGTCTGACAGCACAAATCAGAGCCAGGTGCAGACTGACATGCATGGTGCTGCACCCCAAGGTGCCTGCCAGAGGCGGGCAGGCCTCCCTTCCTCCAGCAGCAAAGTGTTTCAGCAGTGCTGGCTGCTGGCGGGGGCCAAGGACCAGGCCCTGCTTTGGCCATCTGACAAGCAGCGTGCACACAGAGGGTGGGCGCAGCTCTTGGTGGCTGCTGTGACCGGTGGCTTTTCCAGCCTGTCCTGACCTCACTTCTTCAGGAAACGGAAGGGACAGAGAAGGTGGAAAACTTGTATGAAAGAGCCTCTGTTTTATAAAGCAGTCTGCAATATAGATGCGTCTGATAAGCGTGGTATGGCACTCTAAGAGAGATGCAAACAAAGTGGAGGGACTATCATTAGGGAATCACACGCAACAGGTATTTTCTTCTGCGTGAATGGCAGCACTATTTACACAAGGACGGATATTGCCAGCTCCTCACTGCTGCTCCATCTCCTCATGCACATACAACTGAAGGGAGAGTTAGAACTGATCCTAAAAGGTTTATTACAGCTGCAGGTGCTGGACTGAGAAACGCACGTAACGCTTGCTTTGTGCAGCAGCTGCTCAAAAACACTGCCACCACCTGTGGCTTGAGGAGGCTGCCAAGGGGCTGATCCCAAGCAGCCTCCGGGAAAAGGTCCGAGGAGGCATCAGCTACCACACCTCCTAAGCCTCTGCTCCAACAGGTGGCCCCGACACTGTTCTCTTTGAGGAGGCACAGGTTCTGGGATATCCTCTGCCTCCTGAGGTCAGGCTGATGGTAGAGGGAGACAGAGGAGGAAAATGTACCGTGCTGCTGCCTGCACCATGGCTGTTCTGCAGATAGCACAAGGACTTTGCTCCGCAGGACTGTCCATCTGGCACCATTCCTGAGCAATAAAAGCTCGCCCACAAAGCATTTTACAGCAAACAGCCTGTGTAATGAATACCTTAATACTCCTGTAGCTAGACAACAATACCACAAGCGGTAATTACTCTAAACATACTCACTCCATGAAAAGAACCCAAGTTCGCATACCTGCTCCTTCAGCCAGCAGGATCCAGAGGGCCTCACATAGGCAGGGTGATTCCTCACGTTACTCGCAGGGATTCCCTGGGCTACTCCAAGCACGCTGCCCAGGTTTTCCAAAAGCCAAGGTATCCTAAAACCCTGCGGTGAACACAAAGGCAGCGAGCTGGCCACCAGCAGGCTCTCTCAGAAAGAAAAGAGTAGCTCATGCATGGGTGTGTGCATGCATAGATGTGTGCAGTCAGGCATCAAATGTTCTAAACCTAGGGTTCTGCACCTACCACTTTCCTAAACCTTTCTCTAATCTTTGCCTAGATTCTTTCCTTGTCTTCACCTACCTTAAAACAAAACAAAACGGGGCTACTGAAACAGCCTTGAGAACCAGGCGCTATCTGTGATTCCTCAGTGCGCATCATGCACAAGAGCAATAGCTGAGCTTGTAGGGTACTTGCAAAAAGAAGCCTGTGTTTTGTGAGATTAGAATTCAGTGACCAGAGTGTTACTCAAACTAAGGGATACAGGCAGAAACATGGAAACATGACTTAAAATTACCTCTCGACCTGCACTCTTGTCCCCATAGTGTCTTCTGTTTGGGCGAACATGCAGCAGGCAGGATGGAGACAACAGACGGCGAGGTGATCCGCGGTTCTATTCTAACTTTGGAACTCTGGATTTGGATTTTGTTTAAGAACAGATTCCTCCTTTTCAAAGAGACATTTTCAAAAATGACCATTTATCGCACAAGCGTAAAATAATTACTGAAACCTGGTGTATGTGAGCACTGCACCTAAAGAAGGCTTACATTACCTCGGAGTGAAAGAGGTCTGTGAGGGGCTTCTCCTGCTTGGTTTCTAGCACAGCACATTCAATCATTCCACAGCATTTGATATAATTTATCAATTAATAATAATACCTGTCACCTAAAAGGAAAGCAGTATCAATTCATAACCTCATTCTAGTCCCAATCACCGGTACTCTTTTTCAAATGCAATGTATCTTCCACTAAATTTACAAGCCTTTTTCATGAAAGCAAGTGCAGTTTACTTTATGTGGCTGTATCAGTGAGCTAAATATTTATTGCAAGCTCAAAGCATTCACTGGCCTCATTTCCACTAGTTGTTGCATCCAGATTAATAAACCATTTTCCTAGTTAAAGTGAAAAGGGAATTCAGAAATGTTAACACGTAGTGAAAAAAGAAGCAAGAAAATGACTAACAGACACCGGAATGCTTCATGTCTATTTTATCCTGTCAATTATTTTTAAAGAATTCCCTGTTTATGGAGAAAAAAATGTTAAAAGGCTTGGGCCATTAAATGAAGATGTCCACAAACACCAGTTCCTTCATTTTTTCTCATTTTGGAGAAAGTGGATCTTTGCACAGGTGTTTCTTTCCCCCTTTTCCTTACCTCTGTTGCACTTCTACCAGTTCTGAAAAAAGAAGTCGTATTTCAAGGGCCACAGAATAATCCTGCATCATGAGTCTGTGACTCTACACGGCGTGTTTATGAAGCCGGGCACTCATCAGCATTTGCAGCATTAGGAAATCACAAACATCCAGCAATCTGAGCCATGTGTAACGCTGTATAGGAAAGAGTTACTCCTAGGCAGGGGTGGCTCCAAGTAAACACTTTAGGAGGCTCAGACCTGGAGATAATTTCAATTTGTTTGCAACCAGTCATGAACACACAATCACCTATTGAAAGTGCCTGGCTTAGAGTGCAGACAGATGGAGAGCACAGAGGTTAGTACAGCCAAGCCTCGGACTGACCTTTGTAAAGAGAATTAAATCACTCTGACCTTGTTGCGAAGCCTAAATTATATCCATAGACCTCAAATAATACATCGCTGCCCTCTTTTTATCAGCCTTCTTACCTCGAGGGTATCTTGTTTGCTAACTACTAATGTTAAATTGCAGCATTTATGCTTGCATTTGTGACCTTAGCAGACATCTTGTCACATTTTTCATGAAAGCTTAGAAAAACAGAGAGAATGTATAAAACCAAAGTCTCGTTTCACTTAGGCGTAAAATAAACGTGAATAGGAAAAGAAATCTGTTTCAATCAGAGGGCAGTGAACACAGCAGTCATTGTATAATTCTGAGCTTCAGTATCATGCATAACCTATCATCTGGACAGACCAGAAAATAGAGCAGTGCCATCTAAAGGGATTTCCAGTATCTCAGAGGCACCTTTTCTTCTCAGATAGTTTTAGTATTTCAGGATTTACTTTATAGACATCAGTCTATGAAGACTACTAAGAGCAGCATAACCCACACGGCACCTGTCAGCGTTGGTAAGGCAGGCACAAACAGCACCAGCAGCGATGTGCAGGCCGGGCTCTTATGCCTGTCTCAGCAGAGGAGCCCGGTGGAGGTGCAGCAGAACTGCAGCCCTTCCCATGGCTGAAGGCCTGGCTCTGCCTTCTGTGGTTTACAGCTTCACCTCAACCTGACCAGGAGGTGCTCGGGGAAAAAAAAACAAACAAACGAAGAAGAAAGTCTAAGAGTTCAGGACGCATCTTTCTAAGTATCTTCTTTCTAAGCTGTGCTGGAGTTCCTTCCTTAAAAAAAAAAAAACAAAAAAACAAAAAAAACAGGGAAAAAAAAAAAAAAAGGTTGGTTTTTTTTTTTTCCTTTCCAAGCATGTTGATATTTTGGCTCTGCCGCTGTCTTTTTTTTGTAATCATGAGCAAGTCTTACCAAGGCCCTCAATGGGGAATGCTCCTTGAATCTCCCCGTGGAAGGCTGTGAGCCCACTGGACAGCCACCCTACAGGGCTGGCAGTGTGCAGCAGAGAGGGGAGTGCTGCCTCAGGCAGGGTGAGCTGCCCAGCGGCTCTTCCATCCCGTGGGATCACACCTGCCCCTACAAGATGCCTCCGTGCTGTGTTTGGCACTGTCCCCTTGCTGACCTTTGTTGGCTTTCTAAGCCAACAAAAAAAAAAAAAAACCCAGCTGCCTCTTGCTGAGATGGCGTTCGGAGCTTTCAGCAAGCTGGAGTGAGTAATTGAATGGAGAGGTGAGCACCAGAAGTGGCAAGCAACAAGAGCCCACAGCTGCAGGGTGAAGAGAGCAAACCAGTGCAGCACTGATGTCTGCAGGGTGGAGGAGAGGGCAAACGAGTGCAGCACTGATGTGGATCAGCTACAGAACCACACTATTAGATTTAACTGCTGATGGGGGTTATAACTTTGGCATGGGAGCAGCTGAAATGCTCCAACATGAAAAAAACAACTCACCAGAACTCTGCAACTAACATCACTTAGGGCCTGCCCTCCAAGGTGGACTGCAATGGTTAAAATCCTTCACATACTGCGTTCTTACAGCAGCATTTGCATGTTTAAAAAAAAAAAAAAAGAAAGAAAGAAAAGAAAAAAAAAAAAAAGGGAACAACCACATTTAAAATATTGCCTCTTCCCTGATAAATTAAATAGTTAATTTTCAAAGTAGATGCAGCACAGTGAACACCATCCCTAATTGCCCACTGTTACCTCTTCAGTAGGTTCCTTCTTCAGCCCTGAAATGAGTTCAGCATCCCACGTATCACAGCTGATGCAGGCAGTAATCCTCCCTACTAGCATCACTTGCACCGAGGAAACCTGTCCTCAGAAACCAACAGCTGCTGGGTCAGAAGCACCAGCCTTGGACACAGGAAGTTGCAACCGTGTGTGACGGAAACTGCATGGTGTTATTCTACTGAGGCTTCATTAGATCACAAGCCTGCAGATTCTATTGAGAACTACACAGAGTTAACCTGCTTGAAAAGGCAGAAGTGTGAACAGCCCATGGGGGTGTGCTCTTCGCATTTTTTGCCTGCAAATGTGCTAGAAATTCCCCTAAAGGGAAGTTCCACGCTTCCAAACGCACACTGCAGATTGAGAACACTGAAGAGTATATTTCCAGCAGATTCCTCTCATTATTTTAAAGAACATTCAGATAAATAGATTTCTGTATTTCTAGGGACAGGGCCAGCGGCGGACTACAAAAGCAGTCAGTCAGGGTCTGTCAAATCCCCCAAGCCCCATCTTGCTGCTGCTGTTGCTGCCACAGAGCACGTGCTTGGGGGTGCCTGCTGCAGCCTGGATGGAAAAGCAGCTCCCTTCTGACAGCAGCAGTCTTTCTCCACCATCCAACCTGACATTTGTGGGGTCACCAAGCCTGGCTGCGGCAGCAAAATCCAGTCTTGCCAATGCCTCTGAGAAGTCTTGTTCCAGCTCTGATCCCAGTACTCTTAGTTGTGCCTTTTGTGGTGCGTAGTTCCCATGTGGTTCTCTGCAAGATGTGTGGAGTGAGGAACAGAGCCCCAAGGAGTGACGTATCTGTACGTATCTGTGCAAGTCCAACCATGGAAGGGATGGTAACAGGAAGGAAAGGATATGGAAGAAAAACAGGCTAGTAGAAAAGATCCGTGTCTTGAAAATCATTTAATATTCCAGGGCTGTGAGCTCCAAAAAATCAAGTCTGATCTAAACAGTCATACAGGAAATAATGAGTACAAACCACTACTTACTCCCTTTGGCTATACAAAGCAAAAAACCAAAGCAATAATGGCACTGTTTCATTCTGTGATCTGATTCCTGTGTTACCTTATTTCCCAGAGACTATTCCTCTGCATACCACAACATGCCTGTCAAGATGTGGATTTACAGGTTACGCTGTAGTTGAACCTGCTAGTTTTCAGCTCCATTTACTTGTTGGTACATGCCTAACAGAGTTGCAGTCCAGATTAGGAAACATTTGTTTATGCCCCAAAATCCCCAGCATATTTTTCTAGCTCTGCTCCCAGCACTGGGTTTCATCCCACCCCAGCTCTCTGTTACTCAGCTCCCACACTGTTTCCTGGTGTAAAATTGATTAGAAGCAGCATGAAATGTCATTGGGCTGACCCTCGGGAGGCTGGGCCCAAAAATAACAGGCAGGAAAAGTGGCCTTTTGATTAAACTTTCAATTGCCAAAAAAACTGTACATTTCCTCTCACCGTGCATGTGCACACGCATTGTAAGCCGAGAGAATTCGACAAGAGATGCAGACGCCACACTGACTTCAGCACAGACCTGTTCTTAACAGCATTAGTGCTGCTGAAGACAGCAGAACTCTTGCCATCAGCTTCAGGGGCGGCAGAAAGGTCCTTTGTTCCCCTTCCTACTTCACATCTCTTTCTTCCTGGTATCTCTCGGCTGTTAGCAGAGAGAGAATACGAAAGTACCATGCAGCAGGCCCGGGCTGGCTGCTCTGGACTGAAGAGCTGGTGCTGGGGGGGGGCAGCAACTTGGGAAAGCAACACAAGTTTTCAGGCGTTCTGGTAGAGCCCATGCTAACACGTTTTCTGGGTAGCATTAGGTACGTGTTGTCTGTACTTTCCCAAGAGGGGAACATCGATATGAACAATAACCAAGAAGCTCTTCTGGTAGGGTCCTGGGAAACCCAGGAGCTGCTTCAAGGAGACAAACAAGGCATGTGGAGTTTTGGTGGGAAAAAAATGTGACAAAGGAAGAAGCATGCCCTCATGCACACCTATGCTGACATGAACATCTGATACTACGAGTATATTTTACATATCCATACATTCATATGTCAGACTGCTCCCATTTCAGAGCCTCGTTACCTAACTTGCTGCAGAATAGCCAGCTGCAAAGAAAGGAGGGAAGGAAGGAACAGCAGATTTTGCAACCCAAACATTTCCAGGCCTCAGCTGTACTGCCATGGTCTTGTTTGTATATATTTTTTGCTTTTCACCTAGAACTGCCAGGTGACAGTGAGCCCCTGGTGCGTCCAACACCTCTGCTTGAGGTCGGTAGCAAAGCAGCTTGGTTGGGGGTGTTTGTAATACTTCCAGGTACAACATTTAGAGCTTGTCTCTAACCCAGGTGAGATCACTGGTATATGGAGACAGGCCATGAGCATACAACAAACCTCTCACTGCCTCCTGGGCAGACTAATGCCTTCTGAGGCCAGAACCTGCTTCTGCAGGGCTGCACCTAGGCCAAAACAGCGTCCTACTGTTACTTTGTCACACAAGCAAAGCCGGTCTTCTTAGGTCTAGAGGTGAGCTATAAGAGACAGGCGTTACAACAAATAATGACCGCTGTTATTCTGAAAATAGGGCTTGAAATGATCCTGTGTGAGCTGGGTGAAATATGGTGATGCAAATCCACCTTGCCTTTTTTTACACTTCCCTTTCTCTCCTTTTCAGAGGCTATAGGAACCTTTTTGTCTCAACCTCAATAGCAGTCCCTCTAAACTTATAAAGGACAGCTCTACTGCTATGTTATTGCCTTTTTTTTTAACAATTCCCCCCCCCCCCCCCCCCCCCCCCCATATTCAGCCTCTGAGTTTGCAGTGTGCGTAATAAATTGAAGAAAAAAAAAGTTTCTGAAATATTTCTCGAATAGAAGGATTATCAGACCCATTATTGAAATGATATCTGGGGAGTGACAGAAAGAAAGAAGAGATTTCACAGGGGCCTGGTAAGGCATATCTAACTTGAGCAGGGAGCCAGGGTTTTGGCGGTGATGTACAGTATACCTGCATGGAACCTGGACACTCACAGCAATTTGAGGTAATACCCTGGTCAGCAAGTGGAGACCCCAAACACACAGCGGTTTAAGATGGGGATTGTGAGAAACAGACATCCACAGAAACCCAAATCGCATTCTAAGGCTATTATTTAACATTCTAGGTATGTAAGATGGAGAATAGAAAGAATAAGAATTATCATAAAATCCCTGCTAAATCATGCCCTGCTTTCTCAAGGCAACCTCGAGCTTTAGTAGTTCAGGCAGATTCTCTAGCTGACAATTAATATTAATGGGTAGATTTCACAATGTGGCATTATCACACTGTGAGATGGGTGGGCATACCATCTGGGTTTTGGCAGGTATTAGATGTAATCAAAGGGATTACTTGGCTCAGGGAGAAATGGAAAACCTTGTGCTTGTTTAGTCTTTCTTCTTTTGTTTGGATGCAGCTCTAGGTGTACTTAACTATTTTCCCCTTGTCCTTTGTTTCTCGTGATGAGCGTTTCTGAGTTTACATGGGAAACGAGAGGCGGATACCAGAGCAATTGTATCAGTTGAGTCTGAACCGATTTGCCTTATAGCCTTTCTCTTTCTCATGCAATGTTGTTTTGGGATCGATTGTCAGCTCGTTTAGGGGCCTCGCTTTCGCATCTTAGAAGGTTAAGCGCCGTATTTAAACGGTGAGGGATTTGAAGAGAAAACACATTTAGATAACCAACCAATCAGACCTTTTTCAAGACAAGCTGAAGAAATTAGGTGTGTGAACAGATATACGGGCTGAAAAAATAGACTTTGTACTTTTCTTTCCACAAAGCAAATACGAAGTGCCAACTTTCCGGGGCGGGTGGGAAATTCCTCTCCCTCGCTCTCCCTTCTCCCAGCCCAGCCCAGCCAGCCCCGAGCACCAGCGCTACTGACGAGGGGAGGTTTCGTTTTAAACTTTAGGAAAGCTATCGATTTGGCAGCCTTTCTTCCCGCCTGTCTGTGCCCCAGCTGACTGTAGCTAAGTAATCCTCATCAATCTGTGGTAATGCAGGACCGTGTTTATTGCTGTAGTAGTTAAGTTGTTGTTAATTTTACACTAAATGGTTGTTATGATGATGAATGAGTAGCTCAGGCTGCCACCCAGGGGACTTCAGTCCGTGCAGCCAACAAGAGCGAGACCGCAAGGGAAAGAAGGGAAGAGGAGCAGGGAAGAGGCAGGGACCACACTCGGGAACTTTTTTCAGGACCTCTGAAAAAGGCCGGGGGAGTTCGAAAGAAAAGGAGAGAAGAAAAAAAAAAAAAAGAAAAAGAAAAAGAAAAGGAAGAAGCTGATCGACTGCTTTGTGTCTGAATTTGTACGCTGCGCGCTAACAGGAGCTGCCCGAGTGTTACTGCGGTTCTTTTACGCATCAGCTGGAATGAGAGGGGGGATGAAAGCGCAGCCGATGTCGCATCGCGGCCTGGCCCAGCAGCAACAGGGATCCCCCCCGAGGGCAGCACGCTGCCGTGCCTCCCGCAGACCCCCGTCCCTCCCGGGCTGTCCGGCGGACAAACGCGGCCGCGCTCCCATCCCGCGGCCCGGCCCCGCCGCTGCCCGCCTTTGTCCCGCGGTGCGGTCCGCTGGCGGGCGGCGCCCCCGTGCGGCCACGGCGAGGCACTGCGGGCCGGGAGACGGCGGGAGGGGAGCGGAGCGGCTGTCGCGGTTGCGGAGCATTCCTCGGAGGCGGACCGCAGTGTGAGCAGCGCGGAGTGGTGGAGCGAGCGGCGAGCGCTCCAAAGCCGGACTGGCTGCAGGCCCTGCTGCAGAGGAGAGCCCTCCCACCATCACCTTCTTGCTCTCCTTGCTTATCGGTGCCAGGGTTACTAGAGAGAAATTATTAGGGTTGTGTCAAGTTAAGTTTCATTTCTTTGCATCGCATAGATCTGATTACGGACAAAAATGTACGGTTTGCCCAGCCCTTATTGCTCATCCGGGTCAAGTGGCATTGCATTTCCATTCTGTGTCACTGCGCAGAGTGATCGAGAAGAAGGAAGTGTGGCAATTTAGTCTGAGAGACCCTGAAGGGAAAATAACAAGAGAACCCAGGAGCTGCAAACCCTCCCTTGGAGCATCCAAGGGCGGGCTCCCAGAGAAAGTACAGGCCAAAGTCAGTCTCGAGTGTTGCAAGCTGAGCAGGCTTCTTCCAACCCTTATTCTGTCTCCATTTTTACCTCCCTTCCCAGTGATCACTCGAAGCCTGCATCAGAGGCTACCAAGCAGGTACAGAAATGCACAGCCACATTTCTGTAGGTTGGATGCAGCACCTACAGAAGCTCCTCACTTATGAGGGCTGTCCCACAGTGTTTTGCAGCTGCTGGAGTTCCTGTGGGTAGTTTCTCAACTCCAGTGCTGGGACCCCCAGAAAGCAGGTTCTGTCACCAGCCCTGTGCCCAGATAATATCTGTAGCCAGGATTCTTTCATGCAAGGCAATACGAAGTCATGGGTGGCTCTGAATGCTCAACAGCCCATCTTTAGTCCTTTGCACAATCCAGATAGTATTTGTGCTGAGTAGGTGAAATCCACCTGTCACAGATTTGAGACATCTGCTACAAGTGAAAAGCACCACCACAAGAGCCAGTAAAGCACTCCATTACTTTGCTTCCCACTTTCAACACCTGGTCTTGGCTCTGCTCTTATGTGTTGCACAACTACAATATCTGGAGTTTGGCAAAGCTTTTCTGCAGCCACAAACTTTGAAACTCTACAGGTATGGCCTGTGAAGACAGCCTGCTTCTAGCACAGTCCATCAGTTCCAAGTACTGCCTCCCTAAAATCCTTGCTGCTTAGAGATTTGAAATTTGAAGGGTATGTTGAAGAAGACCAAATGAATATTAAACAAACAAACAAACAACAATGCAATCCCATAACTCTGGCTTACAAGCAGATTGTCTTGCATTCTCTTAAAACTTTGATAAAGCAATCCTAGATACCATTCTCTACGAGAGCAGCAAAATAATAATAATAATAATAATAATAATAAATCATTGTGCTTATGTGGCTTCAGATGTTTAATTCTTCCTGGACCTCCCCTGTTGCATTCAGGCAATACTTGGCAGCTGGCAACAGCTCTCCACGAGGTCCTGCCATGAAGTCACCTGCTTGGCTCCACCTGCCAGCTGTGTCTTGGAACAGCAGAAGATGGGACAGGCAGCCTTTGATCACTTGCTCCTAGATGGGAATAGGGCCTCACCACCTGTGTGCTGAGTGAAAAGGCAATTTCTGCCACAAATTGCTTGTGATCCACTGTGTTCCTAAGGCAGCGGACAGTATTTACTTTCTGTTACGATTAGCTGAAATATAGGCAAGTACACCAACGTTCCTTAAAATTAATGCTAGATGAATGCTAGTTCTTCTTTATTTACATAGCTGTACCTGTTCTGAGCATGCTGTTATTAGCTTTCAGTCAAAGAGGACCATAGCTTCTATACCACAGAAGGCCACATGGTGCCCTAAACTGTGAGAGGACACATATACAACAGTCCTGCAATGATCCTCTCTGCGTATATTTAATTGTACAGCACTAGTGTTGTTGCAAGAAACAGTGTGAGCCAGAGTATGTGATATTATTTTCTCATATCTGCCACAGCCTTTCTGGACTGCTTTGAGCAATTCACTCAGCCTATTGCATTTTGATCATTTTAAGATAGGTATGAACTATTCACAAAGTCAAAGGATGCAACTCACAGCTGCCCTTGCACGAGACAAAGCTCCCTTTTGGATTATCCTCTCTGCGTACCTATCTGTGCTCCTGTGCAAGAGACTGGCAAAAGGAGCAGTCGTGTCAGTGAAGTGCTGGGAGAAGCAGATGCTGGGTGGTCCTATGCTTAAATTATTTGCTGGCTGCTTCTCTAGGGACCATGGCAACTGTGGCACAGATAAGAGAATCCCAAGGACTACACTCAACTGAGTCACAGCCAGGAGAAGAAAAAGGAAGAAGTCCGGGTATTGGCATGGGGATGAGATGCCCTGCCTCTTCTCTCGGGGCCAGAACCATCTCTGGCCCCAGAAATTTGTGCTCTAAATTAAGGGCTGCTATCCATCTGAAGAAAGGAAGAAAAGGAGGCAGCAGCAATAGAAAGAGACTAAGCATTTATTTTTGGCTCACTTGTTCTTAATGGAGATAACAATACCTCAGTCTTTGACAGCAAAGCAGGGAGACTCAGTCCATGGAAGTTTGCCAAGTAAATTGAGATCTTTGTACAAAAGACACTTTCAACATGCACAACTTCTGGCTTATTAAAGGAAAACAAAAACCATTCACCTTAAGGAGCATTCAGGAATTAGGAGGCACGGCTCCCCATGGCTCAGTGCCTTATATGATTATTTAAGCTTGTACACATACAAACAGCAATGCTCAACTAGTTTAAATACCTAATGCATGAGGCGTGGAACAGTGAGGATGCAGGACTCTTCCACATAATTTGCCAGTCATTCACCAGGGCTCTGTTCTTTTTTGAGCAGCATCTAAGCCACCAAACAAGGTATTGTATTGTGACCTTATCATACCTACAGCTATTACAAATACATGCATAAGAGAGGGAGGCTTCTGACTAAGTGGCCTATTTAGAAAAAGCCCCAGAATTCTTTTTTTTTTGTAATTTTCTTCTCACTTACCCTTCCCTCTCTTCTTCTGAAGTGGCAAGTAACCAGAGCAAGAGCAGTGTGTGAATTGATTTGGAGACGATCAACCTATTGGTGTTCAGCTCTGGCCAGCTGCCATGTCGTTGATTGCCTCAGGATTGATTTGCACACCATTTCTTCTCAGCACATCTGCCAAGTCAAACGGAGAGAGAGCAATGAAGTGAAAAGAAAATTATGTATTTGTAGTAGATACTTTCACCTCCCTCCACATCCTCCCTTGGGAGAAGTTGAGGGACCTGGACTGACTTCAGGGCTACTTTTAGAAAGTGCTAGGAGAGGACTTAGTAGAAAAGGAACGGCAGGGATCCACCGCCCTCTCCCCCTTGGAATCCTTTGACAACAACCATCTACAAAAGTTAAAGAAATTAATTTTCTGCCTATAGCAGAGACAGATGTTCAGCAGGCCAGAGTTTTGGCTAACATATAGTGATCATTTTTGCTGCTGTTTAGTAGCCACACATTTCAGTTTGCTTACAACTTATCTACAAGTCTACTAGAGTACTCCATCAAGTCAGCATTTTACAGGCATCTGCTACCAGTGACAATAACAGTAACAGCAATAACAGAAGAAAGTAGTATGCTCACGACAAGTTGCTGGAGAGACCACGTGGTACCAGTTATATTCACTGAGGGGCTACTGGGCAGGGCAGGTAAGTCAGAGACTGATCAACAGTCAGGACACTGGCCATGCCAGAAGCTGGACATAACTCGGCTCACCTGGGATGTGTGCACTGCTAACATATTTCTATTGCCTGTATATTTTCCCTTTGGAATCAGGAGGTGCTGATATTGCAAAATAGACATTTTTGTCAGTTATTTCTGTGAACTCCGTGTCACTGGTGCTCTCCTGGAGACAGAAGGACTCTTTCAGGTGAAAGATTTGTTGCAGATTGATACAGAAACTTTGCAAGGTTGTTCTTATCAACATCTCCATCAAGAAAAAATAGAGGGAAGTAACTTCTCACTTCTCTCTACTGTCACATGTCAAATTCTCCACTTAGAGTTACCTAGGGTTGTAACAATTCTCTAATTTTTGCTGCTTTTGCAAGCACAACAGTTTTCTGATTGATTCCTCTCATTCATTTCTAACACACCACGCTGAATCTGGCAACATTTTTCAAAGATCAATTCAGACCTCAGCTCCCATTGTCAACAACAGCCAGTGACTCTCAAAAAGACCTGGTTTCTTATAACACTTCTAAAAATGTGCATTAGCCTCCTAAGCCAACTGGAGTGCACTGCGTGTAGCACATATCTGTATAACAAGACCTGGATGCTAGAATGCAGAAGCAATCTTAAAAATCAAATAAATACTTTCATAAAGAACCATTCTGGCTTACTAACCAAGGTGTTTTGAACAACCTCATACTCAGAAAATTCATAGTCTGCAGACTGCTATAAGTAATCTAGACAGTATCACTCCATTTGCTATATTTTAATCTTTTGTACCTTCGGCATCTTCTATTGGTCACTCAGAGATGAAACGTTTAGATGAGAATTTGGGTTGATATTGTAGAGACTTATCTATGTTCTTGTCATCTGGGAAATTTAGTTTTCACAGCACCCATGATACAGATGTCATTTTTTCCTTCCTAAAGAGTTTGGGAGAAACTGGCAGAGTAACTAGATGTTAATTTTTCAGATACCATCATGACTATAGTTACCACATAATACAGTCATACTGTTACACACCACAGTTCTGTTTTCTTCTGATTTCACTTATATGAATTAGAGACACTTGCTTTCTAATTTTCAGGCATACCCAAGGCTTTCCAGAGGGGTTTGGGTCTGCGTGAGCACCTATATATAAGTGCTAAGAAACCTTCATTCTGTTATCCTATTTTCAGAAGAACTCAGCTTCTATTTAAGTAGTACTATTCAAAAGAACAGTCTGATACTATAAAATGAATCACAGAATCATAGAATCACTGAGGTTGAAAAAGACCTCCAAGATAATCCGGTCCAGCCATCCACCTATGTCCAATATTTCCCACTAAACCATGTCCCTTAGTACAACACCTAAATGTTTCCTGAACACCTCCAGGGTCAGTGACTCCACCACCTCCCTGGGCAGCCCATTCCAGCACCTGACCTCTCTCTCAGAGAAGTATTTCCTAACATCTTACCTGAATCTACCCTGGTGCAACGTGAAGCCCCCTGTTCCTATCACTAGTTGCATGGGAGAAGAGGCCAACCCCCACCTCACCACAACCTCCCTTGAGGCAGTTGTAGAGAGGGATAAGATCACTTCCGGGCCTCCTCTTCTCCAGACTGAACAATCTCAGCTCCCTCAGCCTCTCCTCATAAGGCCTGTGCTCCAGACCCCCCACCAGCTTTGTTGCCCTTCTCTGGACACATTCCAGGGTCTTGATGTCTTTCTTGTACTGAGGGGCCCAAACTAAACACAGTACTCGAGGTACAGCCTCACCAGAGCTGAGTACAGAGGGAAGATCTCTTCCCTGCTCCTGCTGGCAACACTATTTATGATAATAATCCAGGATGCCACTGGCCTTTGTGGCCACCAGGGCACAGGATCACGTTCAGCCAAGCATCAACCAATACACCCAGGTCCATTGACTGGCATCTCAGGGGATCTTTTGAGTTTAATGGGACCTGGTGATGAATAGAAATTTTTAAAGTTGCATTGATAACAATCAGAGTTTTGAAGAGACCTAACCCATTTATGGCAGCAGCTGGCAGACCCCAGAAGACATTACTTTGTACACTTACAAGGTGATTTATGCAATTCTGAGCTCAACAGACAAGACAAGTACTGTCCTAGTGAGTAGCAGTCAGTGCTCAAAGATGCTAGAAAAAATCAGTTGTCATGGGACTCGTATTGCTGTCTTTTCGCGGGCAGCATAGAGGGCTTGATCTCTTCATCTCACCTCACTTCAGATGTATATATATACACAAACACATAAATAAATACAAATACATATATACATAGAATATATATCCTAGAAGCTATGTTAAGGCACATATAAGACAAAGAGGTGATTTGAGACAGCCAGCATGGCTTCACCAAGGGCAGGTCTTGCCTGACCAATCTGGTGACCTTCTGTAATGAAGAGATGGCATCGGTGGACAGGGGAAGGATGATGGATGTCATCTACCTGGACTTCTGCAAAGCCTTTGACATGGTCACAGAATCACAGAATTGTAGGGGTTGGAAGGGACCTCCAGAGATCATCAAGACCAACCCCCCTGCCAAAGCAGGTTCCCTACACCAGGTCGCACAGGTAGGCGTCCAGGTGGGTCTTGAATATCTCCAGAGAAGGAGACTCCACACCCCCCTGGGCAGCCTGTTTCAGTGCTCCGTCACCCTCACCGTAAAGAAGTTCTTGCGCACATTCATGCAGAACTTCCTATGCTCCAGTTTCTGGCCGTTTCCCCTTGTCCTGTCTCCACACACTGCTGAAAAGAGTCTGGCCTCGCCACTTTGCCCCCCACACCTTAGATATTGATAGACCTGGATCAGGTCCCCTCTCAGTCTTCTGTTCTCAAGGCTAAACAGACCCAGTTCACTTAACCTTTCTTCAGAGGGGAGATGCTCCAGGCCCTTCACCATCTTTGTGGCCCTCTGCTGGACTCTGTCCAAGAGATCCCTGTATTTTTTGTACTGGGGAGCCCAGAACTGGACACAGTACTCCAGATGAGGCCTTACCAGGGCAGAGTAGAGGGGGAGGATCACCTCCCTCGACCTGCTGGTCACGCTCTTTTTAATGCACCCCAGAATGCCATTGGCCCTTTTGGCCACGGGGGCACACTGCTGACTCATGGCCAACCTGTTGTCCACCAGAACACCCAGGTCCCTCTCTGCAGAGCTCCTCTCCAGCAGGTCATCCCCCAGCCTGTACTGGTGCATGCAATTATTCTTCCCTAGGTGCAAGACTCTACACTTGCTTTTGCTAAACCTCATCTGGTTTCTTACTGCCCAGCTCTCCAGCCTGTCCAGGTCTTGTTGAATGGCAGCACAGCATTCAGGCGTGTCAGCCAGTCGTCCCAACTTCATATCATCAGCAAACTTGCTGAGGGTGGCCATTATCCCCTCATCAAGGTAATTGATGAAGATATTGAACAAGACTGGACCCAGCACCGACCCCTGGGGAACACCGCTAGTTACAGGTCTCCAACCGGACTCTGCACCTCCAATGATGACCCTCTGTGCTCTGCCAGTCAGCCAGTTCTCAACCCACCTCACTGTCCACTCATCTATCCCACACTTCCTCAGCTTTGTTATGAGGATGTTGTGGGAGACAGTATCAAATGTCTTGCTGAAATCAAGGTAGACTACACCCACTGCTCTCCCCCCATCCACCCAGCCTGTGACAACATCACAAAAGGCTACCAGGTTGGTCGAGCATAACGTCCCCTTGGTGAACCCATGCTGACTACTCCTGATAACCTCCTTTTCTTCCAGTTGTCTGGAGATGGCATCCAGCACAAGCTGTTCCATCACCTTTCCAGGGACAGAGGTGAGGCTGACTGGCCTGTAATTACCTGGATCTTCCTTCTTGCCCTTTTTGAAGACCAGAGTGACGTTGGCTATCCTCCAGTCTTCAGGCACCTCCCCCATTCTCCAAGACCTCTCAAAGATGATAGAGAGCGGTTCAGCAATCACCTCTGCCAGTTCCCTCAGCACCCATGGATGCACCCCATCGGGTCCCATGGATTTATGAACATTGGTGTTGCCTAGGAGCTCAGGGACCACCTCTTACTTGACTGAAGGGAAGTCTTCCATTCCCCAGGCCCCTCTCACTAACCTCCATGGTCTGGGATTCCTGAGGGAGAGCTTTTTCACTGAAGACAGAAGCAAAGAAGGAGTTCAGTATCTCCACCTTCTCAGCATCCCCCGTTACCAGAACACTCCCCTCACTTAGTAGTGGGCCCACATTCTCCCTAGTCTTCCTTTTACTGTTAACATACTTCAAAAAGCCTTTTTTATTATCCTTTATCACTTTTGCCAGATTCAATTCCAGGCAGGCTTTAGCGTTCCTCATAGCATCCCTGCAGGCCCTGACAACATTTCTATATTCTTCCCGAGTGGTCAGACCCTTTTTCCACACTTCATGGACCTTCTTCTTCCCTTTGAGTTTGTGCATGAGCTCCTTGCTCATCCACGCAGGTCTCCTGCCACCCTTTCCTGATTTCTTGCTCTCAGGGATGCACTGATCCTGAGCTTGGAAGAAGAGCTGTTTAAATGCTGACCAGCTCTCACAGGCCCCCTTACCTTCTAACACCTTAGCCCATGGGATAGCTCCAAGTAGGTCCCAGAAGAGATCAAAGTTTGGCTCTCCTAAAGTCCAGAGTAGCAATCCTACTTTTTGCTTTGCTTCTTCCACTCAGGATCTTGAACTCCACCATTCGTGGTCACTACAACCCAAGCTGCCCCCAACCTTTACTTCCTTAACAAGTCCTTCCTTATTAGTGAGAATAAGGTGCAGTAGCATCCCTCCCCTCGTCGGTTCCTCCACCACCTGCATCAGAAAGTTGTCTTCAACACATTGCAAGAACCATCTGGACCGCGCGTGCCTGGCCATGTTGCTCATCCAACAGATATCTGGATAACTGAAGTCCCCCATAAGCACCAGCACCTGGGATCGTGACACTACCTCCAGTTGCTTATGGAAGGCCTCATCAACCTCCTCCTCCTGATCAGGGTGCCTGTAGTACCCACCCACAACAGTGTCACCCTTACCAGCCTGCCCCTTGATTCTTACCCACAAGCTCTCCACAGCTACATCACTCTCCCCCAGGTGGAGTTCAATACAATCTAGCTGCTCTCTCACATGAAGAGCAACTCCACCACCCCGCCTTGCCAGCCGATCTTTCCTAAAGAGCACACAGCCCTCCATGACAACATTCCAGTCATGTGAGCTGTCCCACCACGTCTCCATGATCGCAATGAGATCATGGCCTTGTGACTGCACGCAGATCTCCAACTCTTCCTGTTTGTTTCCCATGCTGCGCACATTAGAGTACAGATACTTTAGGGGAGCAGCATCCCTCTGCCCCTCTCCATCCCTTTGAACTCCACCGTCTCCACCCATCAAGCTCTGTTTTGAGCCTTGAACTACCCACTCAACCCCAGTGGCCTTCATTTTGTCCCCTTCCCCCTTCATACATAGTTTGAAGACCTTTCAGTAAGTCCTGCCAATTCCTTGGCTAGGATCCTCTTACCCCTTGGAGACAGGCTACATCCATCTGCAGCCATCATGCCAGGTGCCGAGTAAATTGCCCCGTGTTCAAAAAAAAACAAAACTCCTGTGTTTGCACCAACTTCTAAGCCATTTATTTATGAGGTGGGCTTTTTGGATCCTCTCGGTATCCTTCCCTGCCACTGAAGGTAAAGAGGAAAAAACCACCTGCACACCTGTTCCTTCAACTACCCACCCCAGTCCCATGAAGTCTTTCTTGATAGTCCTCACGCTTTTCTCAGCGACTTTGTCACTGCCAGCCTGAACTATCAAAAGAGGATAATAATCAGAGGGGTGGATCAGTCTAGGAAGTTTTCTAGAAATATCCCTGACCCAGGCCCCAGGGAGGCAGCACACCTCCCTACGGGTAGGGGCAGGCCAACATACTGGGCCCTCAGTACCTCTCAGCAGGGAGTCACCTATGACTATCACCCTCCTTTCTTTACCAGAGGAGGCATTCTTTAAGTGTGGAGCTGACCGCCTCTTCTTAGAAAAGCTTGGAGGAGGCAGTCCTCCCACCTCATCCTCAGCCACCTCACCCTTCAGTTTCAGGGCTTCAAACCTATTACATAGAGGCACCTGGGGAACCGGGGTAGGTCGGGATGAGGGTTGCCCGCATCGCCGAGCTGGGACCTGCTGCCATTCCTCCTCTCCTCTCAAGTTGGCTCTCTCGGTTTGACTATGGCAAGGGAGAGGGTCCACCACAGTCTGGGGGCGCAAACTCTGTGTCTTTCTCGCAGAGAGTTACACCACCAGTTGATCTCACGCTCACACTCTCGGATGGTTCTCTCTACCTCCTCCCTAAGTTCCACCACCAGACTTAGCAGCTCGTCCACCTGCTCACACCTCACGCAAGTGGCATCCTTCCCATCCTCCCCCAGCATGTCCCTCACCACATCCTTCTCTCTTAATTGGAGAGGTGTGGATTTGAAGGATGGAATGTTCAGTGGATTAGGAATTGGCTGGCTGGACGCAGCCAAAGGGTTGTGATCAATGGTTCTGTGTCAGGGTGGAGGCTGGTCACAAGCAGTGTCCCTTAGGGTTCAGTCTTGGGACTGGTGCTCATTGTGGTCCTTTTCAACTCAGGCCATTCTATGATTCTATGATTCTATATATATGTAAAGTATCTCTGAGCTATTGTCTGGATTCCTTTTAGAAACCATGGAGAAAAAAACACCTTTTGGAAATGCAACTCAACCAACCTATTTCAGGTGTCTGACTGAGGAGTACATGAATCAGGCCCTAGAAGTCATTTTTATTTCTACTGATTATATAGACAGTTTAAATACTAAGCCAAGGTATCTACAAGACAGGTGCCCACAGTCAGTTGAATGACTCCCACTCTTTGAGTCCCTTCTAAGGTAAATAGCTTTCAGAGAGCGGAACACTCATCACCTAGCATGTAGCATGTGACAATAACCCCTATTTAGGCCCACTCTTTCCCTTTTGCCTCTTCTTGATCCTTTCCACCCCACACAGATTTACAAAGGTAACGTTCCTTACTTTTTGCTCCAACCCTCTGCACTTCAGATTCCTCTAACATCCCCCACTGTTTCATCACAATGACAAGCGCTTTGTTCTTAGTTTCTAGCTTCTCCTCACCACTTATTCATTCTCGTCTCTTGCCACATAGTCTCAGCACTCTCAGTTCTCCTACATGATCCATCACCATCTCCACACATGTCCAGAAGGGTCCTCTGTTGCCTCCAATCCCTCCATAAACCAACACGTAAGACCTTGTTCACAGAACCTGCTGATTTTATGGCATCTACGAGAGACTGGTCAGCTAATAATGAAGATATTAATGACTAGTTTGGAACAATCAGCCCATGCTACATAAAGTTGGGAAACAGCAAGTAAAAGAAAAGTTTCATTAGTGATAAGATAATCACTTTTTTTCTGAGGTAAGAAACAGATCTGTGCTGATCATCCCCCTTCCAAAAAAATTAAGCTTTAAGAAAAATACATCTGGACACACACACACGAAAAAACAAACAAAAAAACAAACAAACAAAAACTGATATGAACCCACAATGCTATAAGTACTTTCAAAAAACTCAGCTAAAGCACCTATTTTTAAAAGAGTAAGTTGTAACAAAAATGTACACCTTCAGAGCATTTTTCTCCACTGCTTGTATGGCATTTATGTTTATTGGATTCAGTTCTAGACACAAGTGGTAGAAGTGAATAAATCCTTAAAATGGAATCACAGAATCACAGCATGGCCTGGGTTGGAAGGGACCTCAAGGATCACGAAGCTCCAACCCCCCGCCACAGGCAGGGCCACCAACCTCCACATTTCAGTCCAGGCTGCCCAGGGCCCCATCCAACCTGGCCTTGAACACCTCCAGGGATGGACGGGGCACCCACAGCCTCTCTGGGCAGCTGTTCCAGCACCTCACCGCTCTCAGAGTAAAGAACTTCCCCCTGACATCCAACCTCAATCTGCCCTCCCTCAACTTCAAAACATTTCCCCTTGTCCTGCTGTTATCTCCCCTTTCAAAGAGTTGACTCCCCTCCTGTTTGGAGGCTCCCTTTAGGTACTGAAAGGCTGCAATGAGGTCACCCCACAGCTTTCTCTTTTCCATGCTGAACAAGCCCAGCTCCCTCAGCCTGTCTTTGTAGGGGAGGTGCTGCAGCCCTCTAAGCATCTTTGTGGCCTCCTCTGGACCACCTCCAACAGCTTCCCGTCTTTCTTGTATTGGGGGCTCCAGATCTGGACACAGCACTGCAGATGGGATTTCAGCAAAGAGGGATGTGAGAATTGTGCAGGAGACCTCAACGTGCTACCATGCAATGGGACCTCCTCAAGAGCTCCACAATACTGGCTGCCACACCACTCCATTTCCCTGAAGTTTAAAACCAAGTCTCTGCCTGCAGCAGTGACCCAGGCAGGTTATCTGCTGGAAGTGGCAGCAATCAACAGACTGCAATGCATCATGTGAGTGCAATCACAAGATACAACAGAGTAGAGAATGGATTGCAAAGTCATGATTGCAGCTTTCCTCAACACCAGATTGTCCAGCATTCCAAGGATGGTCTACTACCCTCCAGGCTTTTCTGAAATGCAGATAAATACTTCACAGAGACTAACTACTCTGCAGACCAAGGAGATTTCAGAAGAGGCTGAAAACCAAGAAGCATTTTTGAAGATGGGTTATTGTCATGGTTTTGTAATTTTTGCTATTGGTATTCCACATCATAACATCATGTGGAGCACAGAGAAGAAGTACTACACATCCCAGGGGACCTCGCGGTCAGAGAGGAAAATACGTCACGGAAGCGACGCTGGCACGCTCTCTCTCACTGCCTGGCAGCGAGTGTGGGTGTGCTTCCAAGCCGCGGCGCCTTCAATTTCAAAGTAGGCTTCTCGGTCTTCGGAAACCTCTCTTTCTCTCTCTCTTATTTCACTTGATTTATTAGCCTCAATTCCAATTAGATTGTATTATAGTAAAATAAGTTTTACTCCTTAGATCGTTGCCGCTGCTCTGTTTGTTTCCTTGAGCCCAGCTCCCATCTCCCTACCCCTTTCCCTTTTTTCCCTTCCCCTTTGTCAGGGGCCGGGGGCCCACGGGCCTACTGCCCCCCCTGTCACGGACACAGATTGATCTAGATAACCCCGTGACAGATTTTGGTGGAGAATGCGGGCACAATTTTAAAGCTTTTAACATTAGTTAAAAGTTAGTTAGTAGGGAAGAAGCAAAAAACACCAGGATTTCTTTAAGCCAGAGACTGCAGAAGCATTGCTACCTGACCTTCATAGATTAGATTGTAGTCTGGGCAGTCTGCCAAACTCTGGACACTGTACAGAGTGTCTTCTGTTTTGGTTTTTTGGTTGTTTTTGGTTTTTTTTCCTTTCTTAGCAGCTACCAGCTATGAATCCACTCTTCATTATAGCTGCTCTGTTTAAGGGATTGAAAACAGTTATGATCCTCTCATCGTACTGGCCGATTATTAATGTCATGATTTACTGTTGTGGAATTGTGTTCGTATATAACCAAATAAGGGCACTGATGGAGACACCTGCCTGGTACTTATACTCAATGTGGTATAATTTGGATTTTGACACTTACATCCCAGATGGAATAGCTAATTTTACAAACAACTACATCCCAGACGGAATAGCCAATTTTACAAACAACACGATGTTCAATCCGGTTTCTGGGCTGTCTTTTCGGTTTGCCACACGCTTTTCGAAAGCCGAGTTAGTACTCATACTCGTGCTCATATCCATGTGCATGTTATCAATCGCCCTGAATGTACTCCAATACATTCGTTCTATGCAGAAGTCTCCTCCAAAACCAGAGAATGCTGACTGGCAGGGAATATGGAGAGGTTTAGGAAAAATCTTAGAAGCGTGGGGGCCGGCAATGTCATGGGATTTCACTCTTGAACACCTGTGGGATCCCGAGAAACTAAGCCAGTATTTGAGTCAGGGATGGTGCGGCTTAGATAGATCTAAGGAGGTACGACTTATTTGGGGCTTGGCTTGTGCTTACCGTGCTCTATATAATACTATTCTGGAAAGAGAGAGTTTCCGAGCTGAGGTTCAAGCCAAAGGGGGAAATCCTCAAGTCAAATCTGATCAGTCACAGGAGGCACCAGTAAAAATGTCAGTTGCCCCTGTGGAAGGCAAGAAATGGAAACGGGTGTCCTCACGTCTAGAACGGAAAAAAGAAGAAGCGGAGGAGGAGGCAGCGGAAGGTCCAAGCGAGGTGCCTTTCTCAGTACCGAAAATGGCAAAAGGAAAAACTAAGAGGCGTGAGGAGGAGAGTGATGAGGAGGAAGTCTCGATTACTGTTCGTCGACCTCTGAAGATGTCTGAAATCCAAGGCTCAAGAAAGGAGTTTACACGGCGCCAGAATGAATCTCTTGTTACCTGGTTGCTTCGCTGTTGGGACAGCGGGGCCAGCAGCTTGTCTCTAGATGAGAATGAAGCTCGCCAATTAGGAGGCATTGCCAGAGACCCAACTATTGATAGAGGGATCAGTAGATGCTTGGATGGGGCTGCCACCCTCTGGGAGCGAATGTTAGTAGCTGTGAGGGAAAAGCTTCCCTTCAAGGACGGTCTAAAGCCTGTGATGAAAAAGTGGGATACAATTGAAAAAGGTATCCAGTATTTGAGGGAAATAGCTGTGGTGGAAATGTTGTATAACCCTAATTTTGATCCTGCCGATCCTCGCCAAGACCATGATCCTGAGAGAGTGAGGACAACACCTGATATATGGCAGAAACTCACCAAGACAGCACCAGAGAGGTACGCCGTTACACTAGCAGCAACATTTCAAAGGTACGAGGAACAACAGAGAAGACCCCTAGTTTTTGAATTGGTTCTTACTCTTCAAAACTTTGAACAACAGTTACCTCCAACTCACGTCTCCATTTCAGCCATCTCAGAAGTAACGGACAGACTGAATGAAATGGAAGAGCAAATGTCTCTATTGGTTAATCGTGATGATCCTGTAGTAGTATCAGAAACGACTGATGAAGATCAGGATCATCAAGGGAGTCTAATGAAGGAGCTGATCAAACTAATGAAAACTCAGATCCAGTTAATTAAAGGTGATGAACCCTCCTCCTCACCTGTATCATCAAAAATTTCAGCTATTAAACGCAAACGTTTTCCAGCTCAAGCAAGGAACAACAGTAAGACTACATCGCGTATTGCCTTGTGGCGTTACCTACGTGACCATGGAGAAGATATGAGGAAGTGGCATGACAAAGCCACTCCAGTACTACGAGCACGGGTGAGAGAATTACAAAACAGATCCATTGCCAGTACATCTGCTCCAGTTACCACAGGTAATGAATAGAGGGGCCCTGCCCTCAGTCAGGGGAGGGAGAGGGATAATAGAGTTTATTGGACTGTGTGGATTCGGTGGCCTGGCACATCAGAACCACAGAAATATAAGGCACTGGTGGATACCGGTGCACAGTGCACCCTAATGCCCTCGAGTCATGAAGGGACAGAATCAATCCATATTTCTGGAGTGACTGGGGGCTCTCAAGAATTGACTGTGTTGGAGGCTGAAATAAGCCTCACTGGTAAAGACTGGCAAAAACATCCTATTGTGACTGGCCCAGGGGCTCCATGCATACTTGGTATCGATTACTTAAGAAGGGGGCATTTCAAGGATCCTAAGGGGTATCGATGGGCCTTTGGAATAGCTGCTGTAGATACAGACAACATTAAGCAGTTGTCTGTTTTGCCTGGCCTATCGGAAGACCCATCTGTTGTGGGGCTGCTACGAGTGAAAGAGCAGCAGGTACCGATTGCTACAAAGACTGTGCACAGACGGCAGTACCGCACCAACAGGGATTCCTTGCTCCCCATTCATGAGTTGATTCACCAGCTGGAGAATCAGGGGGTGATAAGCAAAACTCGCTCACCTTTTAACAGCCCCATATGGCCAGTGCGCAAAGCCAGTGGAGAATGGAGGCTGACAGTAGACTACCGTGGCCTGAATGAGGTCACACCCCCACTGAGCGCTGCTGTGCCGGACATGTTGGAACTCCAGTACGAGCTGGAGTCAAAAGCAGCCAAATGGTATGCCACCATTGACATTGCTAACGCCTTCTTCTCCATTCCTTTGGCCACAGACTGTAGGCCACAGTTTGCCTTCACCTGGAGGGGCGTTCAGTATACTTGGAACCGTTTGCCCCAGGGGTGGAAACACAGCCCAACCATTTGCCATGGGTTGGTCCAAACTGTACTGGAACAGGGTGGTGCGCCTGAGCACCTGCAGTACATTGATGATATCATTGTGTGGGGCGATACAGCAGAAGAAGTTTTCAAGAAAGGAGAGCAAATAATCCAAATTCTTCTGCAAGCTGGTTTTGCTATAAAGCGAAGCAAAGTAAAAGGACCTGCCCAAGAGATTCAGTTCCTAGGTATAAAGTGGCAAGATGGGCGTCGTCACATCCCAGCAGATGTGATCGACAAAATCGCTGCTATGTCTCCGCCCACTAGCAGGAAAGACACACAGTCTTTTCTGGGCGTAGTGGGCTTTTGGAGAATGCATGTTCCAAACTACAGCCTCATTGTAAGCCCCCTTTATCAGGTGACGCGGAAGAAGAATGATTTTACATGGGGCCCTGAGCAGCAGCAGGCTTTTGAACAGATTAAACAGGAGATAGCCCGTGCCGTGGCCCTGGGGCCAGTACGGACGGGACAGGATGTAAAGAACATCCTCTACACTGCTGCTGGTGAGAAAGGTCCCACTTGGAGTTTGTGGCAAAGAGCCTCAGGAGAGACTCGAGGCCGACCCCTGGGATTTTGGAGTCGAGCATACAAGGGGTCTGAAGAGGGCTACACTCCAACTGAGAAGGAGATCTTAGCCGCATATGAGGGGGTTCGGGCTGCTTCCGAAGTAGTCGGTACTGAAACGCAGCTCCTTCTGGCACCTCGACTGCCAGTACTGAACTGGATGTTTAAGGGAAAGGTTCCCTCCACCCATCATGCTACTGATGCCACTTGGAGCAAGTGGATTGCACTGATTACACAACGAGCGCGGATGGGGAACCTCAGTCGTCCAGGAATTTTAGAGGTGATCATGGACTGGCCTGAAGGTAAAAAGTTTGGAACATCACCAGCAGAAGAGGTGTCACGTGCTAAAGAGGCCCCACCATACAACGAGCTACCAGAAAATGAGAAGAAATATGCCCTGTTCACTGATGGATCGTGTCGTATCGTGGGGAAGCATCGCAGATGGAAAGCTGCTGTGTGGAGCCCCACACGACAGGTTGCAGAGGCCACTGAAGGAAAAGGAGAATCAAGTCAGTTCGCAGAGGTAAAGGCTGTCCAGCTGGCCTTAGATGTTGCTGAACGGGAGAGGTGGCCAATGCTTTATCTTTATACTGACTCATGGATGGTGGCAAATGCCTTATGGGGGTGGTTGCAGCAGTGGGAGCAAAATAACTGGCAGCGGAGGGGTAAACCTATTTGGGCTGCTGAACTGTGGAAAGACATTGCTGCCCGAACAAAAGATATGGTTATAAAGGTGCGTCATGTAGATGCTCATGTGCCCAAGAGTCGGGCTACTGAAGAACAACAAAACAACCATCAGGTAGATCGAGCTGCCAGAATTGAGGTGGCTCAAATAGACTTGGACTGGCAGAACAAGGGTGAATTATTTCTAGCTCGATGGGCCCATGAGACCTCGGGCCATCAGGGAAGGGACGCAACATATAAGTGGGCTAGAGACCGAGGGGTGGACTTAACTATGGACGCTATTGCACAGGTTATTCATGACTGTGAGACGTGTGCCATAATTAAACAAACCAAGAGGATGAAACCTCTCTGGGGGGAAGGGCGATGGCAAAAGTATAAATATGGGGAGGCGTGGCAGGTTGATTATATCACCTTGCCACGATCTCGCAGTGGTAAGCGTTATGTGCTTACCATGGTGGAGGCAACCACTGGGTGGCTTGAAACATACGCAGTACCCCATGCTACGGCCCGAAACACCATATTGGGTCTTGAGAAACAAGTCCTGTGGCGACATGGCACCCCAGAAAGAATTGAGTCTGATAATGGGACACATTTCAAAAATTCCCTTGTAAATACTTGGGCCAAAGATCATGGCATTGAGTGGATTTATCATATCCCCTATCATGCACCAGCTTCTGGTAAAATTGAACGATACAATGGGTTGTTGAAAACTATGTTGAAGGCAATGGGTGGTGGAACATTTAAGCACTGGGAGAAGCATTTGGCAGAAGCCACCTGGTTGGTCAATACCAGAGGATCTGTCAATCGTGATGGTCCTACCCAATCCAGCCCCCTACATACTGTAGAGGGAGATAAGGTCCCTGTTGTACATGTCAAGAACATGTTGGGGAAAGCAGTGTGGGTCCTTCCAGCCTCTGGAAAGGGCAAACCTCTCCGTGGAATTGTTTTTGCCCAGGGACCTGGGTGCACGTGGTGGGTGATGCAGAAAGATGGGGATGTTCAATGTGTACCACAAGGGAATTTGATGTTGGGGGAGTGCAGTCAATAATTTCATGTGTATATATGTATATAGACCTATACGTGTAATGCATTTTTTTTTTTGTATTGTTTATTTGTATATATATATATATCTTAAGCATGATGTAGTGATGTAGAATAAGGGGTGGAATGTCATGGTTTTGTAATTTTTGCTATTGGTATTCCACATCATAACATCATGTGGAGCACAGAGAAGAAGTACTACACATCCCAGGGGACCTCGCGGTCAGAGAGGAAAATACGTCACGGAAGCGACGCTGGCACGCTCTCTCTCACTGCCTGGCAGCGAGTGTGGGTGTGCTTCCAAGCCGCGGCGCCTTCAATTTCAAAGTAGGCTTCTCGGTCTTCGGAAACCTCTCTTTCTCTCTCTCTTATTTCACTTGATTTATTAGCCTCAATTCCAATTAGATTGTATTATAGTAAAATAAGTTTTACTCCTTAGATCGTTGCCGCTGCTCTGTTTGTTTCCTTGAGCCCAGCTCCCATCTCCCTACCCCTTTCCCTTTTTTCCCTTCCCCTTTGTCAGGGGCCGGGGGCCCACGGGCCTACCGCCCCCCCTGTCACAGACACAGATTGATCTAGATAACCCCGTGACAGTTATGACAGGAAATACCTGAAGGCAGCTAGCCCAGGAGGCTGAGAAAAGCATGGTCACTTCTCTCCGCCCCAGGATGCTGCTGCAAGCATCAGCTGGGATATAGCTCCCTTTATCCTGGTGGTTGCTACACACTGGTATTCAGAGTCCAGTCAGCTAACACAGCATTTTGTTCCGTCTTTTGCCATAACTTCAGCAGAGGCACATACCTAGAAAGTTAAAATTCCTTTCTGACCCCAGGTGCAGAAATACAACCTGAGTCCTGCTGTAAAGACAGCAAATATAAGGATGCACAATCATGCCACACTTAAAAACATGCATCTTCTCTACTGATACATTGTGGAGTGGAGAAGAACACCGAGCATTGACGTAAATGTGCTCTGCAAAAACTTCCTCCATGGCCCAAATTAGACTTAGAAATTCGGTGCATTTTATGTGCTCTACTGAAGAGTTATTTATAGAGTTGAGGTTCCAAGAAATATGTTCTGTACCATAAGCTTTTTTTTCCTGCCCAAGAAAAGAGGTAGTCTTTTCAAAGCGCAAGAGAAGTAACTTTCTGACATTTCTTTCTGACATACTGATCTTTAGTTGTGGAATAGAAAATAGTTCATATTACAAACAAGTAATTGCATCAAATATAATTGCTTTGAACCCAGTTCAAACTAGTGTTCAGAGTGAAATGCAACAATTTTTTGAATGCAAGACTGCCTGGATTGTGATAGGTTGTGAAACTCTTTTGAATTAATTCTACATCCGCCAGTTCTGGTCATCTCTATAGATAAGTAATTCATGGTGAGCTGGTAATTTCCAAAACTAGAGGCTTCTTACACAATCTTCATAGGAGAGATGCTCCAGTTGTGATCATGCTCATGGCCTCATCTGGATCTGTTCCAGTAGTTCCACTTCTTCCTTGTGCTGGGAGCCCCAGGCCCGAATGCAGTACTCCAGATGGGGCCTTACAAGGGCAGAGTAGGAGACAATCACCACCCTCCCCCTGCGAGCTACCCTTCTTTTGATGCAGACCAGGATCAAGTTGGCCTTCTAGGCTGCAAGCACACATTGCTGGCTCAAGTGAAGCATTTCATCCACCACAAGCCCCATGTTCTTCTCAACAGGGCTGCTCTCAAGGAGCATTTCTCCTGGTCTGTACATATATCTGGGAATTCCCCAGCCCAGGTGCAACACCTTGCACTTGACCTTGTTGAACTTCATTTGGTTCTTGTGAGTCCACCTTTTGAGCTTGTTCATGTCCCTGTGGATGGCATCCTCTCCTTCTGTTCTATCAACTGCACCACTCAGCTTGGTGTCATCAGCATACTCGTTGAGGGTGCACTCAATCCCACAGTCCATGTAATTGATAAAGATGTTAAAGAGTACCAGTCCCAAGACAGACTACTGGGGAAAACCACTCATCTCCGACCTCCACTTGGACATAGAGCCACTGACCACAAACCCCTGGCTGCAACCTTCTAGCCAGTACTTTATCTACTGAATAGTCCAGCCTTCAAATCCATAACTTTCCATTTTAGAGATAAGGATGTGGTGTGGGACCATGTCAAAGGCATTGCAGAAGTCCAGGTAGATGATAACAGTTGCCATCACTCTGTCATAGCAGTTCATCAGATTGGTCAGGCACAATTTACCCTGTGTGAAGCCACGCTGGCTGTCTCAGACTATCTCTGCATCTAGCACGTGCCTTAACATATCATCCAGGAGGATCTGCCCCAGGCAGAGAGGTGAGGCTCACCAGCTAGTAGTTCCTCAGGTCCTCCTTTCTCCCTTTCTTATAAATGGGAGTGACGTTTCACTTTTTCCAATCACTGAGGACTGTGTCTGACAGTCACGACTTTTCAGATCTGATGGAGAGTGGCTGGGCAACCACATCAGCCAGTTCCTCCAAGATCCTGGAATGCATGCTGTTGGGCCCTATGGACTTACACACATTCAGTCTTCATGAGGCAGTCTCAGACTTGCTCTTTTCTTGCAGTGAGTGTGGTTTTACTCCCCCAGCTCTCATGAAGAGGTTCAGAGATGCAAGGTTTAGAAATCTGGGAGGTGTGAGAAGCCTGGCTGCCAGTGAAGACTGAGACAAGGAATTAATTTCATGCCTCATCCTTCTCCATGTTGTAGCTACTTTTCTCATTTACAGGAGGGGGTATGCTCTCTTTGGCCTGACTCTTCAGATGCTCATTCTCTAATTCATGTCAGAAAAATCAGCTGAGTGAGTTCAAGCCAACCGTAGAGATAAGCCAGCTGCTTTTGTGTGAAGAGGGTGAGAGCTGAAGCCCACATGCCTCCCAGTTCTTCCCTCCACCACTGTAGGATCAGCAGTTGTGGCAAGTGCTTCCTTGGCCAACAGAGAGGGAGCCAGTCACAGACACCTCTGTCACCATGTTACAAGAAGGCATGACCCTCTTTTAGCTGCTCCTAAGAAAGAATAGAACGAGCAACATGGAAGCAGGGCACTTTTGTGACAATATTTATATTTCCACAAAGGTTTATACCTGTTTAATTATTTGGAGAAAACAAAAATCGCACTGCTAAGTTCTAGTTTAAATTTTTATGCTCCTTCACGTATTTAGAACAACACCAATTTGAATAAACATTTTAGAGATGAGTTAGCTAACAAAACAAAATCTTACTTGGCAAGCCTGCCTATTTTATGCTGTAGTCAATTAGAAATCACAGTTTCCTTAAATCTTCAATTTCACTCAAACTTCTGCGGAATATGTAAGTGATATTCTATGTAAGTATTCAGTATTACCTGCATAGAGACCAAAAGGGTATCAGTGCACTGTTCTACTCAAAGTTCTGCATTATCTTAATCATGAATAATTCTATTTATGAAATCTGTCATGAGTTATGCGCCTCTGCTTCTACTTCTTAAATTGACCAGTGTAATTCTGATAAGGATTCAATTGAAATCAGGCCATTGCTTAAGGTTGTCTAGATGTTTCACATACCATGTTAAGTCATCGCCTTATGCGGGCTCAAGTTATCATATGATACATACTGATTCTATTAATACACATCCCTGCATCACAATGTCTGGTACCTGCAATCCAAAGCCATACTTCACATCTGCAAATGCAAGCAACAATAGCCACAAACATTACTCAAGCAGGTCGTCCTTACCTGTAGATAACCTTAGGTAACCTTTATGAAAAGTCAGGTTTTGGAAAGTTGGACTACAGAAATGAATATTCAGATTTATCAGAATGTTACTGTCATAGAAAATGTCTTTCTCCGACCCTTCTCCAATACAAGCAAAAGAAAAGAAGCCAAAGATTCAGGAAGATAATTCAGAAGCCTGATATAGGGAAGCAGCTGTACAGCAATGGAAAAACATATTCAGTTAATCACAGATCTCACACTTCTTTTTCTTCCCCATCACCTTCCCCTGTCTAAGTGGCTGAAAAGAAAAGACTAGAGCATTTTGGAATAGGCAAGGATGCATATCCCAGAATGTTCTGGGTAATCATTGACTGAAAGGGAGCAAATGCTTAGATCACAAGGAATCAGCCACAGATTTATCTGTCGCTCAATGCAGTAGATTTGAAATCAAATTGAAGGCAGCAGTCAGTAGGCTCAAATATATAGAGGTAGGAGAAGAAACGTGGGATAATAAAAAAAAGATGACAAACCTAATCTCTAATCTAATCTGGAAGCAACAGTAGCAGAAGTCAAAGTCACATCTGACTAAATCTGAAGCTCTTCCATCAATAACATCAAACAAGCAGCAACACGACCATTACTGAAAAGTGCAGGAGAATAATAAGACAGAGACATTGTAAATTTAAGCCCACACACCACTGGTGTGCTAAATTCAAAGCTAGTATCTCCATTCTTCCTACTTGGTGTATTTTTTCAGCCTGAACAGTACATCCCAATCCTGCAGTGTCTGAACACTTTTTTGTGTGTTTGACTGTAAAAGAGAATCTTCAGTTCATGCCTAGAGTTTTAACCAAGGCGGTGAAACCTACCCAAGTTAGAATCTCATATAATGGTCAAGAAATGAATTGAATCCCTCACCTACCTTTGGATGTCAGTGCCAAAGCAGAACAATGGCAGATAAAAAGTCAGCATCAGCTGTTCTGCTGAAAGCATTATCACAGATAAAATGGGAAAATGGTGAATAGCAAAGAGTAGGATTTGGAGCTGCTGGAAAAAAAAAATATCTTTAAAAATAAAGAAAAAGGAACAGAAGAAAGGGAGGGAAATATATATATTAGCCCTAAAACAGGGCACGTGTCCCTACAGAACAACGATGTAGTGAGGCCGTAAATGTACAGGAAATGAGGTTATCACTAAAACAGTGAGATCATTAAGACAATTAGAATCTCCACGAACATCTTCCACTGACATCCACTGCAGTGCCACTATGGACTGAAAGAAGAACAATTTTACACTTGCACATTAGCCTACAGGTCAAAAAAAAAAAATGTACAGCCATGCATTCTGCACTGACTTGATTTTAATATGCCAATTTAGACAGATCTCTGTGTCACCAAATCCATGAAAATTTGAGGAACAAAGTAAAACAGATGCCACTTTAGGCAAAACAAAACGAAACAAATAGCTGTGTTTTGAAGTTTTAACTATCTGAGATTTGTCACCTGGTGAAAACTTTGACATCCTTTTCCGTTAATGAAACTGGCAACGGCAATCAGTTACTGTCCATCACACAGACTCCATCATGCTCCAACTCTGAGAGGTCTGTACATGTTCAGACTGAAGGAGGAATGTTTCATATCTTGCATAGCTTAACAGAAAAACTCAGGAAACTCTGGAACAACTTGAATCAGTTAAGGAAATAGGCCGATACTGACATTTGGAAGTTGCCTTTCTTTGAAAGTTCAATTGTATCTCTTGGAAAGCACATCAAGAAAGATAGAACTCACTTTAATGTAGCTTCTTTCTATTTTTGTTGTTGGAGTTTAAGCCTAAGAAGAATTGGCAAAAATAGGAGGCTAATCTCAGCAGTGAAAAAGCTCGGAGAGGTGGGAGAAAAACACAGGAGGGGTTGAAACGCAGGCGTGGAGGGCAGTATTTGAAAAGCACACAGGAAAAGCAGAAGTTTAAAACTGTTTACAGCCTAACAGAAGAGAGACACATCTAACAGGTAGTTCAAAAGGTAGAGAGTGACTCTGAAAACTTCTCTAGTGCCCCAGAAGCAGCTGGAACTGCAGGTAACAATCTGGAATGCAGGTAACAACTAAATAACAATTTACAACTGCAGGTCTTCAAATGCACACCAAGGCTGTCTTTCTCTGGGGAGTGTTCTACCTTAGGTTGGCAGTGATGGATACTCCAGTGCTCACCATGCTCTCTCTTCACAGAAACCTCGTTCAGCCCTGAAGAAGCTGCCATGTAAGGCCTCTGGCTGACAGCTGATCAGCAACCTCAATTGTTGGACTGGATGATCTTGGAGGTCTTTTCCAACCTCGGTGATACTATGATTCTGTGATTCCCCTGTGCTGCCTACAGTCAGGAATTTGGAGGAAAACAGTGAAATGCAAGCTTTTTGGACATTCTCCTCAGTGGACAGGTGTCCATCAACAAGTCCACCTGCCTTCATGCCAAAGCGCAGTAATTTCCATTTTCATCCTCATCATTCTGGTATATTCTTACCAAGGCAGCTCAGCACATTGCTCTAACGTGTCCACATATCCCCATCCTTCTGTTAACTGTTTCTTTTTCCTTGTTCTGCATCACCTTTTCTGTTCACCTTCTGCCTACTCTACTGCCTTCTCTACTGTTATTGACAATTTCCACCCAAGTGCACGCCATGGCACCAGCAGAGATAAGCTGTATCTGGATGGATACCTATTGTAAGATAGTTTTATGGCTGGAGAGTTCTATAAACAGAATACATCATAACAAATGCAGAGCTGGACCCTATATGAGGCGAAGTTGAAACCAGTGCTGGAGATAATCATCCCTCTGCACTCAGCACTGGTGAGGCTGCACCTTGAGTACTGTGTTCAGTTTGCACCCCTCACTACAAGAAAGACATTGAGGCCCTGGAACCAGGTCCAGAGAAGGGCAGCAAAACTGGTGAGGGGTCTGGAGCACAAGTCTTATGAGGGGTGGCTGAGGGAGCTGGGATTGTTCAGTCTGGAGAAGAGGAGGCTCAGGGGAGACCTCATTGCACTCTACAACTTCCTGAAGGGAGGCTGTAATGAGGAGGGGTTTGGCCTCTTCTCCCAGGCAACAAACAGGACCCAGGGAAATGACCACAAGTTGTACCAGAGGAGGTTTAGATTAGACATAAGAAAAACTTTCTCTCTCAGAGAGTGGTCAGGCTGCCCAGGGAGGCAGTGGAGTCACCATCCCTGGCAGTGTTCAAGAGACATCTGGATGAGGAGTTACGAGATGTGGTTTAGTGGCTTGTGGTAGCAATGGTAATGGGAGGATGGTTGGACTAGATGATCTTGTAGGTCCTTTCCAACTTTGTCATTCTATGATTTTATGATTATATCCCTCATCAGGGATAACTTCTCTTTAACAGTCCAGAATCTTTTTACAGATGAATGTGATCTCTGAAAGGTGGTAACCAGCAACAGAGCATGAATCTAAACGTTGTTTGGATTTTACACCTTCCTTTATAAGGAGAGAGCACAACTGCAGCACTTTGGAAAAACTTGCCTGTTTTTTACTTCCCATTTCCAAACAGATGTACCTGTCACTTAAAGGATGTTAATTAAGAAGGATTGACTGTGATTTCAGAGTACTTTTTGTCTAAGCTTGATAAATTTATCACAGACAGCCTTAACAATACATAGCGAGTTATACCTGCACATTCTGCAAGTCTCCACAGTTAGTTTTCTATTTGTGAAAGGAAATAGAAAAAGAAATATTGTGTCCCTTCTAATGCAGAGGCAGATGTAATGAATGGCTTTGGCAAACAGTTGTCAAAATATGTTAACTCACATCTACGTATCATTTCCTTCCCTAAAAACAGTTTTGGGGCTCACGGTAATTGACTTCCCTTTTGTGTCATACTGATATAGCACAGTGAATCCAGTGTATCTAGATAGAAGAAACAATTTAATTCACATTGCAATTCAATTATCTTCACCTTTTACACTGCTGGCTTGGGAGATCCCCATTGCAGATTAAAATCCACAAAGAGCTCTTCTTATTCGTGTTCTCATTGGAGAATGATACTCATACTCCTATCAGAAATCTCATGGTCAAGCACTTGAACAGAAGTCTCCCCAGTTCTGGAACAGGCTGCCAACACATACTGTTCACCCTTGTTCCAAAGGGATCAATCATTGTATCCTGCAGATCTTCTTGTCTTCCTTCTTTTGGAAGAACACTGAAGCACTTACACACTTCATATCCAAACCTTGGAATGGACTTCAGTATCTTTAAGCTTCACCTGTACTATTAAGAAATACCTATAAAACTCTTGCCAAACCAAACGAATCTGCTTACTTCCAGGCTGTACAGAGGGTGACAATTTACTGCAGCTTTCAATTGTTCTATGAATGTGAATATCCCCAGGGCAGACCCAAAGAGACAGCCTTCTGTTATCTTCAAAACATGGGAAGTTGTTTACCAAACCTATGTGAGTTTAATCTATTAGCTGGTCAACTTCAAGTTTTAAAAGGTTAGGAAATAGCAAAATGATTGCTTGAGTTTGACCCTTGGGGCATACTGAAACAAGTCTTTAATTACATGACCATATACTACTATCATGCCACCTTCAGATTCCTTTTTATTCCATGAGCTGTGGAAACAAAGTATGACTTCGCATTGAGAAATCTTTTAAGCTTTAGCTTCTTGTCCTTTCACATGATTAAGGCCCTGAAAACAGGATAATATCTTGAATTTGCCACAGAATGACTGTAAAGTTAAATAGCTGACAATAGCAGGACAATAAAATTGAAGTATGTTTATAGATTTATTGCCATTATTGCAATTATTACTATTTTTACAAAATGGTCATTGTAGGTGTTTTACGTGTGTGTAGGAAGAAATTAAGTGGGAACAATGACTAGGAGAACTAACAGATAATCATTTGATTAAAGCTTGTGCTCTTTACCGAATTAAAGTTCTCCAGGCAGTCTGGACTTCGACATTTTCTACCTTCTGAAGCCTTAAAACTTTTTTTTTTAATTAAAAAATAAAAATATAAAAAATAATTGCTTCCAACTTTCAGGCACATGTGATATTAATATTATACAGAACAGCAAGGTTAATTGATTTATGAAATATAAAATGGAATAAGAGTCAAAGACTGAGCAAAAGTACACAAAAGGAAATGATGGCACATTGCTGGTAGGTCACCAGTGAAACTGTAAAGCATTCCTCAACATTAGGCAGAAGAATATAGCAACACTGCATCCACAAAAGCAAAATTGAAGTGATAAAGTATCCTATGAATTAAACTGCAAGGATACTAAGGAGAAAGAACACATGGTTAAAATACACAGCAGCACAGAAGCCACTGTTCTGCCTAAGGAAACTGAGAACACTTGGGAAAAAAATCCATCCTCAGAGTGATTCTCCAAAGTTCTCTGATTTTGCAGTGTTCAGCACTGAAACACCCAAAGGCAACTGCCTGCTGCAGGGCCCCACTCCAGGATACGAGCGGTTCCATGAGGTCTGAAAGGCAAGGACCTAAACAAAGAAGGCTTCAGAACCAGGCTCTTAAGGCATGAAACACGTAGGAATTGGCAGCATGTCAGAATCATGTCTGCCTCTACAAGGATGGTCCCCTGCACCATGAACTGAACTAGAATGACCAGAACTAGAACCAGCCATGACTTTGTAGTAAAATGGGCAAATCATGCCCTCTTAATGGCACCTTGAACGTAAATTCTCATTCACATTACATAGCCATGCTGGATCTCTCTCAGTAACATGTAAAATATATTCACATGCTCCAGCTTAATTAGTGGAACAGTAAAAATGCAGCCCAGGAGCAGATAAGCTCATGAATGTCTAGACAATTTCAAACACCCCAGAGAAAAAAAGTCAGAGCAATAGCAAAACAGGGAAATACCTAATTTACCAATCAAATAAGCAGATGCTTTACAGTTGAGCTCACTTTACATGTTTGTGCATATACGTTCAGATGTTCACTAATACAGACACTTCTATGTGACATTACAACTCTTATAGAAATATTGTAAGAAAGTTCTGTAAGTATGTTTTCTTGTTTTTTTTTTTTAAATCTCAAATACAATAAAAAAAGAAGTTAATTATACCTTGCCCAGTAGGCAGGCAGTCTACTGAAATCGTATGTATCTGTAGTCAGGTCTAGGAGCCTTGACATATACAAGTGGCTCTTATTAAACTATAGTTTTCTCTCCAGTCCCGCTGGTTGAAGACCAGGACTCAAGTAGAAGGAGAGGAATGGATCAGTGAATGAATGGCCACATGAATGATGTGGTTTTGGATTCTGTCAGTTCAGATACAACTTTGAGAAACCAGGCAAGCAGACATCAGGTGGGACACAACTGACTGGGAGGGGGAAAAATGTTCTGGGCAGAAAGCTGGCTGACCTGATTAACAGAACTTTAAACGATTCGATGGGGGAAAGGGATGTACCTTTGAGCGACAGAGAGGAGTCAAAGAAAAATTTGTCCCATATCTGTCCCAGAGAAATTTGAGAGGGCTCCTCCAAAAAGGTAACATGCTGATTGCCCAGCTGAACTGCCTCTGCACCAGCACACACAGGATGGGAAATAAGCAGGAGGAACTAGAAACCATGGTGCAACTGGAAAACTACGATCATATGGTATCATGGAAACACAGTGCAGTGACTTACATAACTGGAGTACCATGATTGAGGGCTATAAGCTTTTCAGAAGGGATAAACAAGGCAGGAGGGGTGAGTGTTGTCCTGTGGAAGGAGTGCAGAGAGCTGTCTCAGAAACAGTCACAAAGAGGTTGAGAGATTGTAGGTTAAAATTCGGGACTGGACCAATAAAGGACATCTGGTGGCTGAGGTCCACTACAGGCCAAGAGGATCAAGGGGAGCCTGTTGATGAAGCCTTCTAGCTTCAGCTGTAAAAAGCATTGCACTCACAGACTCTCATCCTGATGGGGGATTTCAACCACTGAGATATCTGCTGTGAAAGAAACACAGCAGGCTACAAGGAATCCCAAAGACTCCTGTGATGCACAGAGGATAACTTCCTGGTCCAGATGTGGACAAACAAAACACAGAAGTGTTTCTGGACCTGGTGCTCAGCAACATGGAGGAACACATTAAAGAGGTTAAGATTAGAGGAACAGTGGGTAGTAGTGACCACAGTTGAGTCTGCAATTGTGAGGAGGATGGGCCTGGCAAAAAGCAAAGTTAGCACCCTGAACTTTGGGAAAGTAAAATTCCAGCTATTTAAGGAATTACTGGATGAGATCCCTTGTGAAATCGTCCTTGGAAATGAAAGGAACTGAAAACTGCTGGCAGCAGCTCAAGGACACCTGTCTGAGGGCAAAGGAGTTCTCAATCCCTCAGCACAAGAAATCAGAGGAGGCAGATAAACAACATGGCTGAACAAGAGCCTCCTGGTTAAACTGAGAGGTAAGAAGAACATGTACAGGCAGTGGAAGCAGGGATGTGTGGCCTGAGAAGGATACAGGGATACCAACCAGATATGCGGAGATGGGATCAGGGAAGCCAAGACACAGATGAAACTGTGCTTGCAAGGGATATGAAAAATAATAAGAAGGGATTCCACAGGTATGTTGGTTAGAAAAGATAGGCCAAAGAGAGTGTACCTCTCTGAAAAATGAGAGGGGATAAATGCCAACAAAGGGCATAGAGAAGGCTGAGGTACTCAGCAAGTTCTCTGCCTCAGTCACCAGCAGCAAAAAAGGCTTCCCACATCTCTCATGTATCTAAACCTATAAGTAGGGTATGGGAAGCAAAACCCCTCCCACTTTTAGAAAAGAGTAAGTTTAAAACCACCTAATGAGGCTGACCGTGTTCAAGTCTACAAGGCCAGATGACACACATCCAGGATCCTGAAGGAACTGGCTCATGTGGTTGCCAAGACACTTTCTATCACACCTGAAATGTCTTGGGTGTCGGTGAAGTTCCTGGTGACTGTAAAAAGTCAGCATCACTCCTATCTTTAAGAAAGTGAGAAAGGAAGATACGGGGAACTACAGGCCATTGAGCCTCATGTCTGTACTTGGGGAGATCTTGGAGCAGATCATCCTGGGGGAGATAATAAGGCTCACTGAGATGCAAAGGTGATCCAAGACAGCCAGCAAGGCTTCACCAAGGGCAGATCATGCCTCACCAATCTGGTGGCCTTCTATGATGGAGCAATGGCATTGGTGGACCAAGGAAAGGCAACCAGTGTAATCTTCCTTAACTTCTGCAAAGCATTGAATATGGTCCCACATCATATTCTTATTTCTAAATTGAAATCTATGGATTTGAAGGCAGGACTGTTCCATGGATAAGGAATTGGCTGCAGCCAGAGGATTGTAGCAAAAGGCTCTATACTCAGGTGGAGGCTGGTGATAAGTGGTATCCCCAAGGGGCCCATCCTGGCTCCAGTGCTCTTCAACATCTTTATAATTGGCATAGATAGTTGGATTGAGTGCACCCCCAGCTTAACATCATCAGCAAACTTGCTAAGCAGCGTAGTTGATAGAACAGTATGCAGGGATGCCATCCACATGGACATGAACAAGCTCAAAAGGTGGACTCACAAGAACCAAATGAAGTTGAACAAGGTCAAGTGCAAGGTGTTGCACCTGGGCTGGGGAAATCCCAGATATATGTACAGACCAGGAGAAATGCTCCTTGAGAGCAGCCCTGTTGAGAAGAACATGGGGCTTGTAGTGGATGAAATGCTTCACTTGAGCCAGCAATGTGTGCTTGCAGCCTAGAAGGCCAACTTGATCCTGGTCTGCATCAAAAGAAGGGTAGCCCACAGGGCAAGGGAGGTGATTGTCCCCCTCTACTCTGCCCTCATGAGGCCTCATCTGGAGTACTGCACCTAGACTGGGGACCCCTAGCACAAGAAGAACATGAACCTGCTTAATAGGAGGGCCACGAAGATGATCAGAGGGCTGGAGCACTTCTACAAAGACAGGCTGAGGGAGCTGGGCTTGTTCAGCTTGGAGAAAAGAAGGCTCTGAGGTCACCTTAGTCCATCCTTTTCGTACTTAAAAGAGAACTTACTTATAAACAGGAGGTAAAACAACTTTTTACACAGTCTAATAGCTATAGGGCAAGGGGAACAGTTTTAAACTAAAAGAGAGGAGAATTAGTTTTAATATTAGGAGCAAATTTTTTTACTCAGAGGGTGGTGAGGCACAGGCTGCTCTAAGATGTGGATGCCCCATCCCTGAAGGTGCTCAAGGTCAGACTGGATGGGGCCCCAGGCAGCCTGACCCAGTGGGAGGCAACCATACAATGGCAAGGGGTTGGAACTGGGTGGGCTCCTGTGTCCGTTCCAATCCAAGCCATTCTGTGGTTCTCTGAAAGATAGACTGAAGAAAGCTTTGAATGCTGAATTCAAGCACAGGTAACAGACCAACTGTGGGAGCCTGGAGTTCAGCAGGGGCTAATTTGTCCCGCTGGAAAGCAATCATCATGTAATTAATGGAAATAATACTCCTTCATCTACTTCCGCCTTTCAAAATCAATCTGCCATACAAGTTGTCAAGTAAAATATGTGTGTTTCAAATATTTATCTTCCTGCAAAATAACAAAGAAGTGTTTTGTTCTATTTGCAGGGTTTCTGTTTTTTTTTTTGGGGGGGGGGGGGATATGCATAGAAGATCATTCTTACACAATAGGTCACAAGAAGCATATTTCATGTGCTGAGGTGAGAGGGAAACTCTAGCCTGTGCCATATCCTATCGAGTCTCAGGACTTGGCTTCATGGCAAACATCCTCAGAGACTCTCCTGAGTCTCTTCCTCTCCTCTGGTGAAAAACAAACACTTCTCTTTTGCTGTATCCTTCCTTTGGAACTTAAGTAAAAACCACCACAATGTTTAGTACGTTTCTTCTTCTGTACATGGTAAAATTAAGCCTTCAAATAAATTGTAGCAGCAGTGTCTCAAATGGAAACAAAGGACACTGTTTCTACCAGCACTGCTTTTGTAGTGGATTAGCAGTGTGGAGATAGCATATCTGTCATGGATGTTCATTAGCTCTACTGAGCTTCTACTAGCTTCTCCTCTAAGTCACAGCTTACATTGGAGTGATTTAGCTCAATTATGTCTTAATGAAACAATTCGTTTAACCAGACTCACCATCTTAAAGTTAGTGACATTTGTCTCAAATGGGAACCAGACAGCTTGAGACTGTTGCACAGCAAGATACCAAAATCTGAAGTGAAAATACAGCTGTGTTGTCACAGCTTACTCCCTGCCCATCAACTGAGGAATTAACTCTGATTGCCTTCTGATGGTTACGTTCATTATTCAAAGTTAGGTCCATTCTCTCTCCAAGACACTGGACCATACAACATGGTCCCAGCAAGGCTGCTCACCAACATTCTGGACCTTTTTGAACAGACTCGTGCTCTCAATAGAAATGCGTTCCTGACTGTTTTGTTGTGCACAGAAATGGTTAAGCAGTTGGATGTTGCTGGTACTGCAAATAGATTTTCATGTTAACCCCTAGCTGAGTTGAACAAGGCAAACCCCAGCTAGACAGACAAAGGCTTTCTCAGGGCATCCCTACTGAACATGCACCATCAGTTCCCATTTTTGAAGATGACTTCACTACCACAAAGACAGGATTGTAAGAACAACATTAAAACAATGCTGAAGAAAGCCGGTTATCAACATCCAAAAAAATCAACTACATGCTAGAAAACAGGACCACAGGTATTAAAACAGCACTTACTGGGCTGATCATTTTATTGTTCTACATTCCTTAATTGCTTAATGCAGTGGAGTAATGGCTAGCCACTTTTTGGTACCAAAGGATAAATATTTTGTTGTGCTGGGAGCAGTAACAATAGATGAACATATTCTTTACCCTTCTCCTGGTTATCTATGGATGAGGGCTCCACTTCCTTTCTCTCTTCCCATTCACCCAGCCCCTCAAATGCATTCCCATCATTTTGTTGCATCTGTCACCTAACAATCCAACAAATTGCTGCTTCAGTGAATGATAACCAGGGGAAATGGAAAAAAATTAAAAAATGTAGAAAGATACCAGCAAATTATGAACGACTGTTTTAGTATTTACACAAATCATATGGATGCAGAGAATTTGGGTGGGGAAATAAAAGCCATGCAGCTCACTTCAAGAGTCAACATGAGAGAAAGGCAAAAGGACACTGCAATGAGAGACTATTAAGTACATTAATACTTCATTTTCCCAGAGAGTGGAAGGCGAAGAAGAAAGGAACATTTAAAATTCATTCAATATTCTTCCAAGCCAAGATGCATGCCAAGCTGCACCATTTCCAAGGTGGATTTTTCTTCATTTGTTCTTTGGTAAATACATATTTCAGACTGAATTTCAACAAATTGGAGATTTGCAGTGAGAACACTCAAACTTACACTACAACAGTGCAAAACTTCTCACAGGATTTCTTTGTCTGGTCAGATGGATGCCACAGAGAGCAGAGGAAAATCTTTCATTAATAATTATTTTCATAATTCTGGGGATATTCATCTTTGAAAAGTATGTTACACAAATGCACACAGGTTTCCACATAAAATTACTCACTTTGGAACTCACATACCTCAATAATGCAACCACAATTATAAGTACTCTTGCCATTGTATCAGCAGGTGATGAAAGATCTTTGTGCAAAAAGGGAGAAGAGCAATAGTCAAAGTATTTATATAAACTGAATGATACTGCTGTTTTTTCCCACTCTTCACTCCAAATAAATCCAGGGCTCTCTCATTAGGCCATGAAACTTACAGGCATTAATCATGAAAATAGATGTTCCTTGCCCTTAGGTGCAACACAGTTCATACACAAGAGAAATGACCAGTGCAACTCTCTCTGATCAAATTACTGAAGATGAAATGAATTTTAAAGCAATGTCCCAGGTGGACTGTGCGTTTAGCTACTTAAGAAGAGACTTCGTAAGAACTCCCGTTTATTACTTTCTTTTCAAAGCTAGTTATTGCAAATAATTAAGGTGCATCTCTCTTCACTTGCTTCAAGGCCTTTGGAGCTGAGCAGTCTATGGATAACAGCCAGCTGCCCTACTGTACCTCTCCCTTTATTTTAGAAAAAAATAAATTTGAGATTAAGTAGTAAATCCAGGTGAATTAGGTGCCATCTGTCATCAACACTTCACTGATTTTTTTTTTTTTTTTTTTACAGGAAACCACAGTACACAAAAGAATATTTCAACTGTTGACTTCCCCTTCCCTCTCCCCACCCCAGATTGGTAGAAACAATCCTACAGATGTGTACTTCCTAATACACTATATGCAATCTCATTAAAACAATACAACACTGAAAGGCAGGTGTTTAATCATCTACAGGCTCACAGTTTAATAGGATTTCATTCAGGTTGGGCTTCTCACAAGTCTGAAGTTAGGCATGATGAAGCATTTTCCATATGAGGAAAGGCTGAGAGACCAGGGACTGATCAGGCTGAAGAGGAGAAGGCTGGTAGGTGTTCTCATAACTGTTTATAAATACCTAAACTGCAGGAGGCAATTCAATGGGGACAGACCATTTTTGGTGGCTCGCAGCAATAGAGCAAATGGCAACAAACAGAAACTGAAACAAGGGATGTTCCATATTAACACCAGAAATAATTTATTTACTGTCAGAGTGATGGAGCACTATAACATGCTGCCCAGAGAGCTCGTGGAGATTCCTTCTCTGGAGATATTCCAGACCAGTCTAGACACTTCTCTGTGCAACCTACTGTAGGGAACCTGCTTTAGCAGGAGGGTTGGACTTGGTGATCTCCAGAGGTTCCTTCCAACCCCTACAGTTCTGCGATTCTCTAATGTATATTTGCAGAATTAAGGCTTGTGGGCTGACTGACAGACACTGGGGTTGCATGTAGCCAGAGCTGCTCACATGTGTGCTGCACCCTATGAAAGCAGCACATACAATGATACAAATCTTTTGTGCCATCCAGCCAGCTCCATGATTGCTTCCTTTAATCTAATTTTGCCAACTCAAGGCATTCCAAAAGTAAACAAAGCACACTTCCCATTCAAGAAAAGTCATGTGATTAATTTAAAAAGCATGCCATTATTAGTCAGGAAAAGAGTGCTTTTTTTTTTTCTAATTGAACCATACCTTTTGAACTCCACCAAGAAATCTGCCAATGGAGTCAGATTATGTGTTCAAGCTTTCCTTCACACTATCAGTAGGGATAGAAGGTTAGAAACAAACTTCAGATTTTCTAAACTCCTGATTAGAAGTATTTTCTCCAAGCATAGGACAAAAAATAGAACATAAAAGGCATACATGGTCAAAATTAAGTTCATGACCAAAACAACTACTGTTCTTCAACATAGACACCAGCTCAGAATCCTTTTCAGCCCTTCCCAACCAGAACCGTTTTGCTTTCTCTCACTGCATTGTAAATCACTGTCCACTTTCTTGCACCCACAATCAGCATTCATCAAATTCCACAGTGAGAGCTCAGCTGCTAATACAGCTTTATACAGATTTAGTTTCTTGAACAGACATATGTATGAGAAACTCATATGCCAGTGCAAGGGAGACAGGGTGGAAATCCAACACCACCACCTGAAAATGGCTTGAACACAGTTACATTTAACTATAGTCCAATGAAACCGGTATCCAAATATTCAGCAATTATTTGCCTTGAAGAACATTTTCACTTTTTAAAATATGTAGAAGTAAGCTCTTCTTTCAGGCATGCCAGTGTAAATCAACAGCAGAGAAATTTGCCCGAATTTACCTTAATATGAGTGAGAATAGCTTTTGTCACATCTGACAAAAGCAAATGGAACAGTATTTTAAAACCACAACCAAAGTTCCTAGTGCAAGGATTACTATGCGAACATCTCAGTAACTACAAGAAAACTATTAAGAAGTAGCAATTATGTGGTTTTTTTTTTTTACTGACTTATGTCCACCTAGCATCGCAACCCATAAGCTAAGAAGCATCAGCATATAGTTGTTATTATACAAGATTTTAACAGATGAATAACCAGAAGTTATAGAGGAACAACTCACCCAATCTGAGGCTCACAGCTAGGATAGATGCTCACCGCAAGGAACCCCACACAGGAGCAACCTCCAAAAGAGATGCTGCCTTAGTGGTGGTCAGCCCTTAAATGGGATCTAGGAGAGGTGGAGTCAAGCTCCACCCCTTCCAGGAGTACAGCTGAATTACCTTCACCTGTGCTCCCGCAGCTGACCGTCACTTGCCTCAGATGGTTAATCAGAGGTTCAGGCTGTGATTAACAGTTTCCCATACAATCAGGTAAGCTCAAAGTTTTGACAGAAGATTTTTAGAAGACTGTGAGCCTGATCCACAGCCCCAGATAACCCTTCAGGGCTTTGGTTGTTTGTTTAAGTACTGCGGGCAGCCATAACTGTATGTTTGGAAAGTGGCTTTTTTGGGGCAAAGAAGTGACAACAACGTGGTATGAAGAATTCCTCAAAATAACAGAAGTATCACTCAGAATATTTATCCGAGGTTCCAAGTGCTATCAGACATTCTAAGTAGTAACAACCCCACCAAGAAGAGTTAGATTTACAAGGCTCTTTACGAGAGTCAGGATAATTCAGGAAAATTCCAGTTTGAGTAATTAGATTGTACTGCTTCCAAATTATCACTGTCATCATAAATGTGTTTATTCCTTGTCTGAAGTGTAGCAGAGCCTCACTGCACTATTAATCAGCTGCATGCCTAGGTGCTAGGTGACGTGATCAATCTACTTCATTTGTAAAGTGTTTTGGAACATTACAGAAATGAAGAACTTATTACTAAAAAAAAAGAATAGCACAGAGAATAATGTTCATCTGTTTGGTCTTCTCCCTGATGTTTCCTGCCAAATAAAAACTTAAGAAAACATTTAAAAGTTCAACAACAACAACAAAAATAGAAGTGATAGGGGAAGGGCACAGAAGTGACAACACTAAAATGTTCTACATAAAAAAAAAAAGAGGAAGTAGAAAAACTGTGCCAAAAGGAGTGCATGAAATGAAACTGTGAACTTTCTTAGACAAACTATTAGAGCAAGCAGTATAAAGAACCATAAAATAATTAATTCTAAAGCTAATTCATATGCCTATACCGTAGTAAAATATAAAGTGTCTGTTCCTGAGGGTTTTCCATTTTTGCTAGCGTTTTAACTAAGGACAAAAAATTTAAAGGCAAATTAAAAATATTATCTATTGCTAGATTACATAGTATATGAATGTAAATGTGATCACAGCACACTTAAATTCTTATAACAATAAACTATTCTGTTTTCTTCCCCCTGACATTTACAAAATTCATTTGGAGGAGTAGGATATACCTTACAGAGATTAGTGATAAATCATGTATTTTTAATGAATATCAATAGGAGAAACCCCAGGACATAGCCCAACATCTAATTTGATTAAACTGTGCTTAAGGCAACACCACCTCTCCGTCTGGGGAATAGCACTATAATGACTTTGTGAGCATTATTGCAGGCTATTTTAATGATTTAATGAACTGCCTCTATATTTAGTTCAATAGCCTTAAAATGATTAGTGTTTAAGAAAAATTAGCTCACTTTGATCTGATTCTATTTGATAGTAAGTTTAAATAACCTAACCCTTCAAAACACAGTGGAAAAAAATTCCTAGAATCACAGCCAGCTAACTGCTAGAAAACATTACGGCAGTCATTAATAACAGTTCATTTATGTTTAGCTACAGCATATGGAATGACATATTCATCCCCCTAAGATAGAATGGAGCACATACATTAAATTGTATCAAATCATTTTCCTGTGCATTTTTAGCGTGAATTATGTTCTAAGAAAAAATCCTCATGCGTGCCAATATAATGCAAAAATTTAAATAATGAAAATAATTTTAAAAATCCATCAACTTAAGAATTTTAACTGTTGGGCCCAAAGTGTGGATCTGCTGCTCAGTGAGATGCATGAAGATCTTTCAATTACCAAAGCAAAACAGGAAATATGGGCTCAAGCTCTGTCAGTCACCTGGATGCAGCAGTAAAGGTGAGGTTGCTAACTTGGAACTAATCAGGAAACAGGGGAAGCATAACTTGAGATTCAGATATGCAAATGGAAATACCTAGGCTTGCAACTTGTCACTGCTGACTTAACTATGTGCATGACTGATGCATCCTACTTATCAAGGGTGAGCACTAAGACTGGATTTTGTTGATATTTTCAGCACACTTCAGAAGGAGACACATCACTTGAATGTACTGGTCTGCAAATAAATAAATAAATAAATTTGTGAAAGTGGTAAGCAAACAAGCTAAGTATATTTTATTTCAGTTATATTGCTTCTATTCTGTGGCCACTACAAATAGTGTGAACTAGAGTCGGAAGATGGTATTGTAAGGCCTTGAATGAGTCACACCAAATCCCCACTCTCAATACAAGCTGGGGGACAAAAGGATAGAGCACAGTTTTGTCAAAAAGGACCAGGGAGTACTGGTGGATGGCAAACTGGGCTTGAGCCAGCAGTGTGCACTTGCAGCCCAGAAAGCCAACCGTATCCTGGGCTGCAGGTCAAGGGAAGTGATCCTGCCTCTTTGCTAGTGAGACCTCACCAGGAGTACTGTGTCCAGATGCGAAGTCCTCAGCACAGGAGAGATGTGGACCCGTTGGAGTGCATCCAGAGATGGGCCACAAGAATGATCCAAGGGATGGAACACCTCCCCTGCGAGGACAGGCTGAGAGCTGGGGCTGTTCAGCTTGGAGAAGAGAAGGCTCCAGTGAGACCAGAGAGTGACCTTTCAGTATCTAAAGGGGGGCTGTAAGAATGAAAGGGGAGACTCTAGTGGGGTCTGTTGTGACAGGACAAGGTAAAATGGTTTCAAACTGAAAAAGAGGAGATTTAGATTGGATATAAAGAATAAGCTTTCTACAATAAGGGTAGTGAGGCTTTGGAACAGGTTGTCCAGAGATGTAGCGGATACCCTGTCCTTGAAGACAATCAAGGTCAGGCTGGACCAGGCACTGAGCAACCTGATCTAGAAATATATGTCCCTGCTCATTGCAGGAGAGTTGGACTAGATGATCTTTAAGGGTCCCTTCCAACTCAAACAATTATTTGATTCTATGAACTTGGTATTCTGGAGCTTCAAACCATGCTTGATGACATTTATCAGTGTTGGCAAGCTATTTGAAAATACTCAAGCCGTGAATGCAATGCAATCATGCTGCTAGAGGAAAATCCCCAAATAAACCTGAACACTAAAGTATCTCTTCTGATAGGTTGCTTATGAAGTGTTCAACTCTAGATTTCCAACTGCAATGCAACTGATTTTTGGGGGAGAAGATGCAAAACTACCCTCTACGCAGGGTTTTCTTTGCACATAAACTCTAAGCACACACATTATGATCCACATCCAAGGAAGCTTGGGTGTACTGCATTAGCACTCTCTCTTAAAATGACCAGCTCAAAGCAAGACCACAAAACAAGTGTACAAAACTACACTGTGCTATGAAAGTTCAAAAGTGGCTAGCCACTCCCTAACCCATCAAGGAACCACAAACCTAGACGTTGAATTCTTATTGAGAAACAGCACTAGCAGGCAGATTCTTAGCTCTTTGCAGTAACACCTCAGAGGAAATTCCAAGTATGAGCTGAAATAAAAAATTAACAGAAGATACTCTCTCATCCTGTGTTCCATTTTTACACTTTCCTTCTCAGTGTTTCCAGCATTATAACCATGAACTACTTGCTCAGTTTTCGGTCCTAAGCAGTTCATGCACAGTTTAAACTGAAGTCAAAACTGAGAGGCAGCAAGCATCCTTTTCTCTCCAAAGAGAACAACCACATGTAATTGATGACCAGTCAACCCATCTGTGTAGCTGGCGAGTTGCAACAGTAAATCTGTGAATAGATACCTCAAGAAACATTTCTCCAAACTTCCTTTGGAAGGGCACAATAGGTAAGCTGTAAGTACAGGAATTAAATTTCCAAAACAAGTTAATAACTTTGTTCTGGAGTTTTGCGGCACGGCAAAAATTATGTGACATGGAACAGAAGGCCTCACACAGCTGGTGTTCTGAAGAAGGCAGTGCAGACTCATAACACCAGTATACAAATACTCAGGCATGCAGAAATACAAGGAGAGCTTTTGCTCTACTTTTGAGAATAATAGCTATTATCTAGATGCATAAGATTGCAATTCTGTTTTTGGAAGTCAGTGTGTTTGCATCATCCAAGGCAACCATCAAATTCACCCTAAGTCTGGAGACAAAGCAAGTATTTCTACTAAGGTTCTATTACTGCTTCTGTTGAAGCTAGTCAAGGTAATCACACAATCACAGAATCACAGAATCGTAGGGGTTGGAAGGGACCTCCAGAGATCATCGAGTCCAACCCCCTTGCCAAAGAAGGTTCCCTACAGCAGGTCGCACAGGTAGGCGTCCAGGCGGGTCTTGAATATCTCCAGAGAAGGAGACTCCACACCCCCCTGGGCAGCCTGTTCCAGTGCTCCGTCACCCTCACCGTAAAGAAGTTCTTGCACACATTCATGCAGAACTTCCTATGCTCCAATTTCTGGCCGTTTCCCCTTGTCCTGTCTCCACACACTGCTGAAAAGAGTCTGGCCTCGCCACTTTGCCCCCCACACCTTAGATATTGATAGACCTGGATCAGGTCCCCTCTCAGTCTTCTTTTCTCAAGGCTAAACAGACCCAGTTCACTTAGCCTTTCTTCACAGGGGAGATGCTCCAGGCCCTTCACCATCTTTGTGGCCCTCTGCTGGACTCTTTCCAAGAGATCCCTGTATTTTTTGTACTGGGGAGCCCAGAACTGGACACAGTACTCCAGATGAGGCCTTACCAGGGCAGAGTAGAGGGGGAGGATCACCTCCTTCGACCTGCTGGCCACGCTCTTTTTAATGCACCCCAGAATGCCATTGGCCTTTTTGGCCACGAGGGCACACTGCTGGCTCATGGCCAACCTGTTGTCCACCAGGACACCCAGGTCCCTCTCTGCAGAGCTCCTCTCCAGCAGGTCATTCCCCAGCCTGTACTGGTGCATGCAATTATTCTTCCCTAGGTACAAGACTCTACACTTGCTTTTGTTAAACCTCATCTGGTTTCTTAACACCCAGCTCTCCAGCCTGTCCAGCCTGTTCTAATATCAAACAAGTACCTAGGAACAGACTAACATACTTTTCTCTATGGAGACACAGCTGTCCTGTAGTGCCGGGGTCAAAGGTGCTTTTCTCTTTTCTTTCATTTGCTGCCACCACCCTGCTCCTCTGCAATCCCTCAAGCTCATTTTAATTTTGTTCCAAATTGAAATACAAAAAAAAAAAACTTTCTACAAAAGTTCCATGATGGGGAAACTGTTTTCGGCAATCAAAGTGTTCGATTTTAATACCCTTCATTTGTTTAATACATAAAATGTTCAGTATTCCATACTTAAACTCTTACCTTGGTAGATTAGGATGATCACTTTCATTCTGCTTGGAATTTCAATGTGTCAAATAGTTTAATAAAGAATATATAGTCCAAATGACACTCACATTACTAAAACACAGAAAAATTGACTTCATTTTCTCATCCTCTTATCAAAAGCTATAGTCAGATAGCCACAGTCCCATGAAACACTCTGATTTCCACTAATGCACGTTTTCTAGCAGAAAACTGTTCCATAAAAAAAAAAAAAAAAAATTAAAAAAAAAAAAATCAGCCAGCTCTAATGTGCCTGAAGTCTATGCAATTAAAAAAGTTTCTAAATATAGCTTTAATCATGGCCGACCCCAATCTTCTCAGAAGTCCTTGCCCTCTAGGCCATCCCAAAGGGATGAGAACATCCAGTAATAAGCCAAAAGTCTCATGACAGTGTGTTGACCCCATTTGATATTTATCTCTAGCCATTTCTGAGTGCTTCCCATGAGCTTAATTAAGCTCATTCATTTCCACAAATTGTGGCATCCCAGAAAATATCAGTCTTCCCTTTGATAGATGAGATTCAAATGTATGAAATCTTAGGGGAGTCTAGGTGTCTCTCAGGCTATTTGACAGAGTAGTTCATGAAACAACTTATCCAGTGCCTCCTTTCAATAGCATGGAAATGAAATACACATAGGATTTTAAGCTGTCCAATACAGGCTACAGCAAAAAGCCATCTGCTATGAAATTTGAGGGGGAAAAATGCTGAGGAAGCTGTATCCTTTATCAATGGGAGCAGTGATGCAAAGCTGAAAAATTATTCCTGCCCTATAAGGGAATATTTCAGAAGAAAAACTCTTGTTTCAGGAAGGGAAGATAGGAGAAGTAAACAGGGTGGGTCTTTCTACACTAGCATCTGGGTTCAGCTTCAAATATCATCTTTGACTCTCCTACATTTTATTTTGCATTGGTGCTATACCCGGTTGCCTCTAACAAAGATGAATTGTGAAACAAAGCCCATCTGACACTGTCTTCTGCTATGTGAAGGGCTGCTGCAAAGGCTAGTCAACCTAGTTAAGACAAGAAATAACAGCCTTAGACTCCTACATATCAGGAAGAATCCAAGCATGTGAATAGATGATCACAGGAAGACATCTTAATTACTTCCAACTGTTAATTTTTGTGTACATTTTTTGCTTTGTTTTCCCTCCATAAAACCATGATAACTGAAGACTGGGGAAAAAAATGTACCTATTGTGCTTTAAAAATCTTTCCTAATACCAAACAGGTAGAAAAAGCATATTTTCCCAACACAGTAAGTATTTTTACTTTTCAAAATCTTTCATTTTATTCCATGTTAAAATATTAAGGTAAAAGTTATAAACTTAAGATTTCTCCATCCATCACAGGTTTTTCTTCCACAGATGTTTTCTTTCACAAAGCTGTTTCATTCCTTTGCTGAAGACCACTGTTGATATATCTTTTTTTTTTTTTTTGGGGGGGGGGGGGGCATATATTTAAGCACTTCATTTACTTTGGAGTCCTGATTCATAATTTCCCCAATATTATAATTGCTTCATTTTCCCTTAGCATATTTTCACTATGTCTGTACCAAGGAGTTTAGGCACTTCATACGAAGGAAAAGCATTTGGCTTGCACACTTGTTCTAACATTGCTAATTTTCCCAGAGCTTATTTAAGTCCTTTTCTACTGTTTTAAGTATATTGAACACCAGTCTCAGCTGTGCTACCACAGTTACACTATATCTAATTTGCAAAACACATTTTCATTGTAGAGCCTTTTCATTCACCCAGCACTTCAAATCAAAGCTTTATTCCCCTCTGTATTTTATCATGTAATATCTTACTGCTGTAGCACAAATACTGATCTCTGCTTTTTCTGTACATGGAAGCAGATGATCCTCAGTGCCTGTGCTGGCAGTTTACAGTGAAGGCTATCTAATCAAATTGTTTGCCTGAAATAGACAGGCACCACACAGGTATCAAAGCACAGACTGTCCTGTATCACCCTTGCTGATACATTTTGACTAATGTAAGGTTTTGCTTTGTGCTTAGCAAGAAACAAAGCCATCTAGAATGTTATTTAAATATCTACTTCTAGTAAAAACAAATAAATGCATATAAGGTTTCTCACAGAAATCCATCAGTGGAAAGCAAACTGTGGGGAAAAACTGAGAAATCTGATCTTTTCACAAAATTCAGAACACTTATTTTTCCTTTGGCCACCATCACAGGCTGTTTCTTAAAGGCAGCTTCTCTATCCTAAAAAAAAAGTGAAAAAAGGGATAAAGAATGCCCTTGAGTCAGTATTTCTGTCCAGCACCACCTGAGAATATGGAAGGAAGAACACTGAAGCAGGCTTCCTGAAGAATATACCTCTCAGATCAATGAAAATATCCTATGGCACAGAGAAGCTGCAGTTCACTAAGTGAGAAGTCTCACCTATCACTGCTTGCCTGCAATTCTGGGACAAGCCCTAAATTCTAAGACAAGAATATAATTCAAAAAGAAGCATCTTGCACATCATGCTAGTTAGTACAGTACCACATACAAAGCTTTTTATCTCTTGTATTCACTGCCACTGAATACTCTTTTATCCTACAGAGGTTTTAGTCTTCTGTAGCCAAAGCAGCTTCTTTTCTTTATAGTTTCCCCTTCTTAGAGGTAGCTTGCCTGGAAAAGAATGAATGTAAATCATCCTGTCTTAGAGCCTATACATTGCTACTCTTAGATTCATACAGATTCAAAGTGGCAAGATAAGACACTTCATGAGGATGAAGTTATTTGAGGACAAAACTGTCTAAAACACTGAGGTAGAGTCAGGAGGTATTGAGCAGCTTCAGGGAAAAGCAGCCATAGGGATATACGTGCGTAGACACTGCTGCCCTAAAGTCAAGGAGTATTCTTTTAAAGAACAATTTGGTTTGGGTTGAGTGTTTTTTGAGTGGTGGTTTGTTGTTCATTTGCTTGCTTCCTCTCCAGTTTAACCTGTGTTTCAGGACATGACTTGGATGTAACAGATGAAGCCAATGCTGAAGTGAAGCAGTGAGAACGGGAAAAAGAGGCAAATCTGCTTCTCCATATCTTAGCCCTATACCTACAAAAATAAAAGACTTACTGACCTTAGGTCAGCAAAGCTTCCACTAGTAAATCTTTCCAGCTGGTAGGGATTTCTTAATACCCCATTTACAGGAGCCTCGCAAATTGCTTAAATTAAAGCTGATCAGGGATTTGAGACACAGATTTTCAGAACCACAAAAATACTGTACTATAAGACTAAAGAATCTAACCTCGGCTCTATAAGTGAAACCATGTGGTTCTTACAGGCTGCTTTTAGATATAAGGCATGTACACACAGAAGTGGTCTATATGGTAACTGTTGAGTCACAGCCTGAATCGCTGATTGATAACCTGGGAAAAGGACCCAGTCAGCCCTGGGAGCACATGTGAAGGCAATTCAGCTGTGAGACCAGAAAGTGTGGAGCCTGGCTGCACCTCTCTTAGACCTTGTTTAAGGGCTGACTGCCACTAGGGAAGGATCTCTGGTTGGAAATCCCTTCCTTGTGGAGTCTTTCCTGCAAGCCAAGCTCTTCAGAGACAGGTGAACACTCTTCCTTTGAAATACCATCCTATCCATGCTAGTCCCTTTGCTGTCACACTCCTGTATCACTCTTCCTCCATGTTAATCTTTCTGATTTTAACAGTGGTCAAAAATTGAAGAAAGGTTAGAGCCAAGCCTTATTCCATCAGTACTGACCTATTCTGCTCAGGTCTAACAGCTCAAAAAGCTAAAATTTGGTGAAACATAGATTGTAAAACCATAAAACTCCTCAATTACTTTTTGTTGGCTGGCCAGGCAAGCCTGATCTTTGACAACGTATAATGACCCAGAATTGCGAACTTTATCACTCAGAGATCATGAGAAAATGGGCACAGGTACATTTTGCTAACCTTCACTAGATATGCTTTCTGGATGATAACTGTGAAAAACTAAAAGATATGTTATCTTTGAGCTTGGTTTGTCGTAACGTAGGTGAGATTCCATATAAAGCCACTTAGTATGTGACTGTTTTGTGTTCTTCAAAACAAAGTTGAATCAGTAAAATATCTTTTTGACAGTCGAAGTGTTGAGAATAACATGACACCTCTCCTTTCAGAGACTAACACGTTATCATTCTGCTCTGGTTTACCTTTTCTTGACACCCACTGCTCTACAACTCTAAAAACACCTCCTCGCTCCATTTATTATGTAATATAGTATTTGCATTAATACCTGAAAACAGAATCAAGCATTCCAAACTGACTTGGCTTATTTTTCCAAGTGCTAACAACTGTTTGGAGTCTTCCTCTCTCTGGTAAGGTATGTAGATGTTTGACCAGGAAGTTTTGGCTTATGTTAACTATTCACGTGGTATCAGATGAGTAGTTTTTGTCAGAGAGTTTGAAGAACAGATCAGCCTCATTTCTCTCAGTTTTGCTACACAACATTCATTTCAGCTGTAGACTTGAAGACTGGTTTCATAGGTCCCTGGCTTCCCCCCACCCCAGAAAGGCTTTATTCTTCCTTTTAGAAGAGACCAAGGTCTACGGAAATGCAATTTCCACTGAAGTATGTCCAGCAACCTGCATGGAAATTCACAGCCGGAGCGATATGCAAAGCTTGACAGTTCTGATGCTAAATTTTAAAGTTCAAATTTTATCTAAATCTATTACTGATTGTTACTTAACTGTTGTGTCCATCACACTGCTGAAAAAAAATTGGGATAACAATTTTTTGGGGGGATAACCAAACAGATGCATAAATAGGACAAATAGGTACCAGGTTTCTGAAGCTTCTTTTGGGACCTTGCAGTTATCAGAAGAGCTGAAAAGAACTTGAAACAGACAATTGCTGGCCAAAGCTAAAAAACAGGAAGATGTTAGAGTGCTGTGTATTCTGGTCTCTAAAATGGAACAAACAGAATTTATTAATGTTATTAATGGAATCACAATTTGGCCTTCATCTAGATTAGCCAGAGCTTTGTGTTGACATAAACAACTGTTGTCCTGATGATACTGTTAACTAAAGGACCAGTAACATGAAAATCCAAGTTTTCACAAATCCATTTAGTTAAACGTGAGCTGGGTAAGCTTAGTCTGCAGCATTTTATTGAATCAGGCTGATGTTATATCATGTCTCTAGCTTACATCCTATTTTTTTTCCTTTCAGTTTAAATCTGTTCCTCTCTGGAGTCAGAGCCCTATGTTTCTCCAATACCTGGTTGCTGCTATTTTCTTCCTCCTGCTATGAACTAGCAGAGGTTTCGGTCAGTTTCCTTATCACCATTGGGCAATGTGAAGAACAAGAATAATCTATGTAAGCAATGTGTGCAGGTCTACTCTTTCCACATCTGAAGTTAAAATAACTGAACTGCTATCTGGGCCATGCCACATCCACATGTAAGCTGTGTAACCCAGAACTTGCCAATAGCAAATTAAAGCTGTCAAAATTATTCCAGAGATATCAGCCTATGGCTCAATAAAACAATTACAGATACAGCTGTACTGTTTCAAACTTGCTATCATTTTCAGACCAGAATCCTCAGTAATAAGGGAACAGTTCAAAGACCAGCAAAAACCATCTTCGATTTCTAGTGACATAAAATACAGCTAAACCAGAGTATAACGAAATGCGAAGAACCTTTGGGAAAGGCATGCTAAAGTTTATAAATCTCCAGTGATGTATGATGCCATAAATGAAGCATTCTTGGTTAACTTCAGGAACAAGCTCTCCCAAAGGAGAAACTCCAGGGGAAACCCTGGGATTCCTGTGTTCCCCACGGTTGAGTACTGCACGGATTATTGAATAATGGGGACCTAGAAGGGACAATGGTCCCACTATTAGCCCTCTTCCAAGATGGCTGAATTTTTGAGTAAATTAGAAGAAACCTTCCTAACAACTGAGGAAAAAGTAGTAGCAGCATCTGCTGTAGCATGGCTGCTGCTACTAACTATTAACACATATCATTCCTCCCAGGAAGGACTGAACGACAAAAACGAGCTTTTAAAAATCCATATCCAACAACTGAAAAATAAAATTTCACTTCTAATGGGATAAACTACCTCATCTTTGAATGGCATTTCCCCTCTCTCTAATTTTAAGAACTATATCATTAGAAGAGGAAAAGGACTTAGATCAGCAGGATCCTCTCATTCCCCATTGAATCTAAAAAGAAAGAAGACTAAAATCCATCTAGAGGACCTGGGAACCTCATTCTCTAGAAATAAGACCAATAATTACTCAAACAAAAAGCACGTAAGGAAGACCAAGATAGACCAGTGGGGTTGTCACTCAAGAAGTGGCCCCCTGACCACACTACATTACACGTGATGGTTCTCACATACATGGCTGCTGAACTCACAGGTTTATTACAATGATTTAAACAAAAAGCCATGAAAGAGTGTACCAGTTTGGCTCCTAAAATGACATGGGGAGCACAAGAGGACATGGGGACCAAAAGTGTAATTATTAATGGACTGATTTCTAAACTTGCATCCATCACCATACATCCAATCCTCAGATAGACTACAATACAACTGTAATGCATGTCAAAAATCATGCTCTAATTCAGTGGATAGTGACTGCGTGTAGAATCATGTTACCTAATAAAAGTCATGTCCCAATAAATACTGGTCTATGGACTTTAATGGAGGAACTTCAAAATTATATCAGAACTGGGAATGAAGGAGGCAATTTATGATGATACTTTTGGGAGTACAGACCTGGAAGATGAGGGACCTCATCTTCAGACTTCAACCATGAACCAGTCATCAATCATCGTCTCATATTCTGTCAATCTACATCATGACTGAATAAGCTCTTCTCCCTCGGCCTGTAGGAGAGGTGCTCCACCCCTTGATAATCTTTGTGGCCTTCCTCTGGACCCACTCCATAATCTCTATATCTTTTTGTGGCCTTGTGGCAGTACTTCAGATGGATCTCATGAATACTGAGCAGAGAGAGACAAGTATCTCTCCCCATTCTGACTATCCCACTTCTTACGCATCCCATGATACCACTAGCATTCTGGACTGCGAGTGCACACTGCTGTTTCATGTTAAGTTTTCCACCTACCAGTACTCCGAAGGCCTTCTTGGCAGGGCTACTCTCAAGGAATTCTTTTCCATATCTGTACATACACCTGGGATTTCCCTAACTCAAGTGCAACACCTTGCACTTGACCTTGCTGAACCTCATTAGGTTTTCACGAGCCCACCTTTTGAGCTTGTTCACATCCTTGTGGATGGCATCACTTCCTTCTGTTCTATCAGTTGCACCACTCAGCTTGTTGCATCATAGAAGGCCACCAGATTAGTAGGCAGGACCTGCCCTTGATGGAGCTGAACAGGCTGTCTCACATAATCTCCATTTCTAACATATGTATTAACATATCTTCCAGGATAATATGCTCCATGACCTTCCCAGGCATAGAGGCGAGGTTCACTGTTCTGTAGTTTCCTGGGTCTTCCTTTCTTTAAAATGAGAGTGATGTGGCTTGGCAATCCCATCAGCCAGTTTCTTCAGGACCAATGTCGTCCAGTCCCATAGATTCGTATATATTCAAGGCTCAAGAGGCAGTCTTGGACTTGCTCTCCTTTTACAGTGGGAGGGATTTCACTCCCCCAGCCCCTGTGCCTAGAGGCTGAGGGACACAAACATAATTTTGTACATACATCATTTTGGGGTAGTCTATATGAAACCATTTAACAAAATTTCTCTTTCATTGTGTGGAGGCGATTTAACTGTTTTAAAGGCTAATTATCTTACTCCCTCCTACTTGTGATTAGAATGCTTATTGGTATGCTTGCACAACACTTCTATTACAGCATTTTATTTTCCAAAAACTGCTTATCAACAGTTGTAGTAATAAGTTACCATTTATCTTTTGAGCCCTGTTGATTTGTAGTGGAGTAAAACCATGCCTAAAGCATGCCACTGGGCATCATCTTACCCAAACAAAAATGGCCATCTATTTCTTGCTGCAGTTAACCCTAAGGAGCACTATCTGGTGCACAGAAGTACAAAACTGCCATGAAATGGAAGAATATCTCCCTGTAACAGTTAGCAAACTTGTGCTCATTCACTAAACAAAAGAAGGCTAGTCACCTTGACCCTGTATGTTCTGCTCGTGGTACCTTTTTTAACCTATTTTATTTTTTAGCTTTTTACTATTGTTTTGACTGGAGGCTTATTTGCAATTCTTCTATCTGTTCATGTTTCATTTTTTCCTGAGCTGACAAAAAAGCCAGGGTTCCATCTAGCAGATTTCTTCCTGATGTTTTCAGCTTTTCCTTCTGCTCCTCTTTCTCATTTTTATTTATTTATTATTATTATTATTATTTTTTAAAGTTTCCAGGTCCACTTCTCTACAAGGGCATACCTATACTAGCAACACAAACATAACATGCATGAGTATGAGCATAACTCCAAATTAACCTCTCACACTGGCTAAGCAGACATGAAGAGTGCAGAAGCGAATGCTGCAGGCCAAAACTTTTCTTCTATTACACTGAGTTTTCTCATGGCAACCACTTTCCATTCCTCTGCAGCTTAGTGATTACCTAATAGATTTGCTGACTAAGTATTACCTGGTAGCACCCTGAATTGACTTTCTTCAATTATAAGTGACTGATAGATGAGAAAGGTCATTGAGGTTTTTATGTTTGCTTCTTTTAAATCTAAATATTTTAGCTGTTCAAGACATCTAGAAATCTGACTGTTAAACCTATTTGTTGTGCTATCTGTATTCAGAGTATACCTTCTAGCTTATGGAATATCTTTACTCCAAACCAAAATGGAACTACATTTAAATGGGAAACTGTTGAATAAAACAACATATTTCTAGAATATGTTAACTAAAACACTCTCTAATCTTAGGGCAGATAATTTCTATGCTAGACAAACTGAAATACAGAGAGAATGAAATGAGTCTTTAGATGACTATATAACTTCAGATTTTATTTTTTTTAATTCAGTTCATGTTTGCTTTTTTCCCCCCGGCTGATCTATAATATTAGTGCTAAAACATAAGGCTCCTTAAAAATATCGCAACTAAACTAATCTTATGGATCCTAACAAAGATTTTCTTCACTGGAGCATAACTATTACAAACATCGGTGAGAAACAGAATAAAAATTAAGTCATAAACAGGATTTATTAGCATTTATTTGAACCTACTTCTCAACAGGTTTAATCCATAAGAGCTCTGGCAAACTCAGTACCGAGCATCTTTGCTCACATCTCTTAACATAGGGGCTTAAACCAACATCATCCTCGATTTGTTTCATGAACCCTGGATTTTCTAGTTTCAGTGAAAAAAGATTGCCCAGAACATCAGTTATTTCTCAGTTTTCTATAGGCACACATAGATTAGTGATACATAATGATTTGCCCTTCTAAGAGGTCTTCTTCTAATAACAATACATTGTTTGTGACTATGACTGGGCAACTCTATATATGCCTGATCAAGCTGCAAAATACTTTTTAGTAAATCCTTATACCAGGCTGGCAGGACTCTGATATTTTCACGAATATACTGACAATTATTCTGACAATAACCAGAATTAACTGGCAACAGAGTGCTTTTATATTATTTTAATATGTTTATACAGAGTGTAAGTTGCAACTGTGCAGAGGACACTTTCATTAATTACTAGAAACTTTGGGTAAACCTTTGATCAGGAAGACAAAACCTCTGTCCACAAAAGGAAAGATTAAATTAACCTGAAAATCACTTCTGATATGTAATATTTCATCTGTTATGTTTGCTTTGGCTAGAGACTTTGTCAACTTAAGCTATTTCTGTTCTACCTAATTGACAGGTCTAACTATAATACTTCATGACATATTTTTCATGTTCCTGAAGAAACAAGAATGACCCCTTTAGACTATTCTGTATATTTCCCCTATGAGGCCAGGAGAGGGAGCAGTAGGTTATATTTTCCCCAAGAAAAAATCACTCTGGATGGCAAGTATTGTATACTCAGTTCCCCAAGGGATAAAGATTTCATCCTGTTTATTATTATTATTAATTTTTTTAAAGACCAGCTGTAGACGTTTTTCCTCCCCCATCAAGAAGAGCTGCACACTCTGAGAGAAGAGCATCTGCTATAGGAGAAATTCAGACTAGCTACAGCCTTGTAAAAAATCAATCTCACACACTGATGGAAAGATATGCATGTGTTTACACAGGTTAATCAGTGCAAGCTCTGTACTTATTTACACAGTTGCAGGTACAACAAATCCAGATCACCTGCAGTCATGTAACTGCACAGATGCTAGCCAAAACACATGTAGCAGGAATGCAAGTCATAGCTTGAGATAGTGACCTTAGCACCTGGTGGAAAGACAGGGCCAACCCAGGGAAGCTCAGGTGCATGCAGTGTACCTGAGAGACAGGAAGGGCTGAAGCCAGGATGCAGCCCTTCCCAGACCTCACGAAAGGGTTAGCAGTGGAGGCAAGGGCACCTCATCTGGAGATCTCTGCACATCTTAGGCCTTCTGAAGGTAAACAGATGCTTTGCCTTGTCTTTGTGCCTACTGCTTTTGTGTCTGAGCAAGTCCTCACTTGCTGCAGCCTACAACCTTACTGCTCTACCGTCATTGCTGTGCTTTCCATTGTGTTACAGTGTTACAATGTGATATTACTGTCAAAAAGAAATAGGCCCTCCCACTCCTTTTACTCCACTTATACAAGTTTTAATTAAAAAAAAGCCTAAAACAAGTGTTTTTCTAAATTCTGTTGCTGCTGATGGAGAACAGAATGTATGCATGCACTTTTGCTTCAAGTTTCTGCGCAGCAAAACCTGAAACAGGACTTAAGTTTTCAAGAATTCTGGAAAAATTCAACATTTCGTAGAATGGCTTTGGCCAAAAGGGACCTTAAAGATAATTGAGCTCCAATTCCCCTGCCATGTGTAGGATGGCCACCCACCAAATCAGCCTGCCCAGAGCCCCATGAAACCTGGCCTTGAGCACCTCTAGGGATGGGACACCTACAGTTCCTCTGGGCAACATATTCCAGCACCATACCACCCCCTGAGTAAAGAATTTCTCCCTAATATCTAATATAAATCTCCCCTCTTTTAGTTTAAAGCCATTCCCCCTTGTCCTAGGACTATCAGGCTGCATAAAAAAGTCAGTTTCCCTCCTTTTGTCAGCTCCCTTCAAGTACTGGAAAGCCACTACGAGGTCTCTCTCTCTAGAACCTTCTCTTCTCCAAGCCAAACAAGCCCAACTCTTTCATCCTTTCATCATAGAAGAGGTACTCTTGAGCTCTCTGAGCTCAGTAGAAGAGGTACTCTTGAGCTCTCCGATTCATGGCCCTCCTTTGCCCTACTTCTTCCTAAGCAGTTTAAAATTATTTGTTGCAGAGCTGGTCTTTGTGAATTCTCTACTGCCAAGATGCTGCCAAGTGACATCACCTTGCAGAAGGTGACTTAGAAGAGGAAGAAAAAAACCCAAACTAAAAACTTATGTATTTTCCAGCTCTTCCATATGGTGATTATCACAACCTGGAAAACAAAAAGGGAAATAATTGAAATCTCAGAACATATCAAGTCAAGTATTATTTAAAGACGTGAAGAGAGGTATAAATGACACAGTAGGAGGCACTGGCCAGGTATGAGCTACAGTTAACCCTGCCCACATCTCTGCTGCAAAGGCTTGCACCAGAGGGATCAATTTCTCTCCTGACCGTAGGGACTGCCTGAGTGACTAACAAGTTCAGAGAGGTCTGCCAGGTGAGCGGGCAATGCCAGAGAGAGCAACACCAGGTTCAATCTCTCACATTCCAACTGAGAATTAGTGTGATTGAATGCTGGGTTTTAAGTCTTAGCCTACACTCATGGGTTCTGTTTCACTAGCTCAACCAAGAGGCAAGTCCCTGCACCTGTGTCACTGTAGAAACTGGAGATGGAACTTGAGACCCAAGAAGAAGTAACCCTACACAATAACAACTAAGTGTAATTATCTGAAATGGTATCCTCCTTTGAGATTCAATGGACCTAGTGGTACTTAATTGCATTGGCATTAATTAACAACATACAACAGCTACGACAACTCTAAAACATGCTACATGGCCAAAACCCACAAATGTTAAGCAAGCAGTATGAAAGAAATGAAATCACAAGCTGAAAAGAAAAAAAATAGGTCTAATATGGGAGACTTAAAATTATTTTACTTTCAAACCTTGCCACCTACGAAAGTTTAAAAAACATGCACACCACTCTATACTGCATTGCAACTACCTTCATCCAATGGAGGACAAGAGCTGGCAGGAGTCAGAAATTAGACAGGATCACAGAAGGATTACCCAGTACAATTAAGCCTTGTCACCACATACATGCTGTATTCAGCATTAGAAAGTGGATCAAGCCACATTGCTTGTTGTCCGGGCTAAAGTCTTCACTAAAAAGTCTTCACTCATAGGGTGAGGACATGGGTAAAAAACTCCTTCCACGTGAGTAAAAAAACCAAACCAAACCAAACCAAACAAACAAAAAAACCCCAACATAGATATTACTTTATTGATTTCCAGTTTCAGTTTTGAATCAGAGAAGTTTCCTCTAACAGCACTGAGTTACTCAGCTTAAAGTGCTCATCGGCATCACTACATCCTATGGGAATCCAGCCACTGTATTTTCAAAGATATGCCTGAATATTTAGCCACTCACCACCTATTAAAACTAACCTGTGTTAGATAAAGAAGTCATTGTGTGCCTAACTACCTGTGCAGCTTGTTGAGAAATTTTAGGAGACTACATTTACATTATATTCTCCTCTCTTCCATGTTGTAGTAGGTGACAGCGAGGATTCGGGATGTGACATGGTAGGACTCTCCCCTTGCTCGGTGTCGAAGGGTTAATGTATGCATAAGGGGCGTAGTTGAAGTAGGATAGGTATATAGGTAAATCGCACGACACAATAAACGCCATTTTTCTGCTCACCATATTGGTATTCACATGCAGTTCTTTGGCCCGGGTAGATTTTACCCGATAGTCCAGCGCAGGCACAGAGCTAAAAGAACATGGGTTGCCAGGTGCACGGCAACACTTCCATGAGTAGAAGGAGGAAAAAAATCATTCTGAGTAATATTGCTTGCAAACTAATTTTTCATGCACTGCATTAAGTGCCCCTTTCTAGTGGCAGAGGCCTTGCTAATTTTAAAGTTATGCTCTTCAGTGTTGAGGTGCTTGAGATGGCTCCAATTAAACTAAACAACTTTGATTACATTGCAGATCTTCACCAGATGAGAATCTAGCTCATCCTTTATAAATGAAGGTATCTAAAAAATTAGCAACAGGAAAAACAGGAAATCACATTTTATAGTATTATGGCATTGAATATCTGTTTGTGAATACCTTCTTGCTGGGCTTTATTATTCATCATTTATGTTAGTGCAACATGACTTAGCTCACTGATATTTTTTTCTCAACCATTTTCTCAACCATTACGAAGAAATTTAGGAAGCAAAAATTCAAATACTCATTCATAGAATCACAGAATTGCTCAGGTTGGAAAAGACCTTAAAGATTATCAAGTCCAACCACACTACCCTAACAAGCCACTGCTAAATCATTGCAACCTGTCACCTACAAGAGGGCTGTTCCAAGCAAGGAAAGATCCTTTTACTTTAAAAAACAAAAGCACCTGGCAGCAAGTCTTTCATCATTCCATCTTCTGTTTTTCCTTCTGTTTGACAAGACAAAGAAGCAACAAACTTCTAGCAGAATTTGAAGAACCAGCTCAGGCTCCAATTGTGCCAGTCCAGACTGAACTCAGTTCCACATCAAACCCTGTACAAATTTAAGTAGAGCATTCACTTTCTCACTGACTTTCACGACACATTTTTTACATTAAAGATAATTTTAAGTAACCTTTCATATCCCTTATATTATCCAGATTTTTAGTTGCCTACACAACAGGAAGTCCATATTGTTTCCACTCCTTTTTATTGTGAACGATGTATTATTTTCTTATTTTGCAATTGCTGTTATTCTTATTTCCTAAAGGAGCGCTGTGATCAGAGACATTCACTTGATGAACAATTCAAAACATTAATTTACCCCACATCAACATTTTCCCCACCCCGCTACCTCTAAGGACATTCACCACTACACTCCTCTGACCACTGGCTTCATTATTAATCCTCACTGAGCTACTATTACGCTGATTTAGAGAATGTTTTATGGGAAGCAAGTTCCAAAGAGCCTCTTTCTTTTATACATGCAATGTGTTTAGCATTCACTATCAGCTCTGGGATTTACCAAGAACTCAAAAAATTCGTTCTCATGCTCCATGAAAGATTAGAAAATTTAGGTATTTCTACAGTTACAATGGCGAATTTTATAGAAATACCATTATCAAGAGTGAGCTCTGTCTCACCGAAATTAGATTCTCCTTATCATTAGTTTTTAAATTGTCAAGATCATCTAGCCAGCATTAAAGGGATTTCACTAGTGACTACAGAACCAATATTTTCTACAGTCTAAACTCTCTCAGGAAAGTGAAGGCCTATCTTTTGCAAGCCAAGAAATATTCACTAGACTGAAAATCCACTGTATACTATTTGGAAAACTGCAGTGCTGGTGGTAAAGATTGAAAAAGAAGCCTCTATGCTATTCAATCTCCATACTTCACAATATAGCAAGCAATATAACAATATAACAATACTTCACTTCATATAACAAGCTCCATACTTCACAAGGGCAGGTACTCTTGAAGGCTTCTAATTACAGTACAATATGAAACTAGTAGTATGAAAGCCTATTTATTCTTATTTAAGTAGTTGAACGTAATTTGTATTTTTATCTTCCTACATGCTTCACTGATGGAGTGCAAATAAAGGAGAAAATGTAGAAGTCTACATGTAAGTAATACCGGTCTGTAAAGTTGCAGTTTAAGGACAGAGGTATTAAGCTACTTGTTAGTCTCCTTTGTGAAAAAATAGATTTATACAAGTAAAAATAAACATCAAGTTGCTGAGCTGTAAGTGTCTATTTTTTTGCTTTAGACCCAGCCTTTAGAAGAGATCTTCACTTAGAATTTACATTCCACCTCATCCTGTTGCATAACAACAAAATTTTCACAGCACAGCTATGAATCAGATATTTGGCAAGTAGGTTCTTTCCGCAGCCATGACTAAACTAGGGGTGGAGAACATATACTACACAAATCTAAACTCAGAAAAATAAGAAAAGTACTTCCTGATATCTTCTTGAAGAAACTGTGGACATTAGAACAAAACCCAAAGCAAAACTCAGCGGTTCATAAATTCTGTTACACACCCACGTGGGCTCCATATTGAGGGCCAGCCCTCACAGAAGCAAGATCACTGTAGCTTTGTTGCTAGAGGCTCTCAGCCCTGAGATTTGGAGCTGAGTTCTGCTCTTGCTATGCTTCTCAGATAGGCGACCTGGAAATCACATGGTGTAGCCAGTAGAATCACATGAAAAAGGTCAGATTAGAGAATATACAGTCACAGCAGAGTTCACTCAGCATATTTGAAAAGCTCTTATGCCTACTAAATAAAAAAACATGCATAAAACTAGTATTTAAAGTTCAGACAAATCCTTTGTTTCAGCAGTACCACACTGAAGTAACACTGATAGAATTTAGTCACTGGTACAACCTAGCTCAACTGCTAGAAAGACGATAAACGAACTAAAAGTTCATCTTAACAGTGTCCATTGCTTTCTAGGATCATCACAAGTTTTATTTATACAGACTGTAGAGCTTATTCACTGTTATTATTCATGTTTATTAATCAAGATACTCTACAAACATTAACAAACTTACTGGCCATCCACCATGGAAAGGAACCAGTGGTTTACAAAACGGGATATATATATATGTGAACCACCTGGCATATCTCCAAGCACATAAAGACCACAGTCGTTCTCTTCTCTCCCTGTAAGTGCACTTTGCTTTTGCAGGTGATACAGAAAAGCATGTCAAAGCCAAGTGTTCAAGTACAACATTGAGCGCATACTTGCATACAACTTCACGTTGCAGTACAACTATGCCAAAGGTGAGCAGATGAGCGAGCAATTAAAAACAGTCTCGCACAAGTTGGCATTATTTCCCATAAATCTGAAATAAGTATTCCTGTATAACATAGCAAAGAACAGGTAGAGACTTATTGAAGAGTAAACTGAGCCCTCTAAAAATGGGTCACCGTCTCCAGTTATCAGTTAAACAAGAGCTCCTCGGGGAAAACAGAGTGCTTCAAATATGGAAAAGTTATATAGCAAACTTCTACTAAATCAATTTTGAATAATTGCAAAAAATAATAACAGTACATCCAAAAATCTTCACAGGAATCTTCCCTGCGAACGCCTCATTTTTATTAAATTATTGCTAACAGCAAGTAAGTGAAATCTTTCAGACTGAAATGGAATTACTAAGAGAAAGACCAAAGAGACATAATTTAGGCAGAATCAACAAATTTAAGTACAATAAAGGCAAAAGTAACTACTGGACACATTAAGAACTTGTGAATTCCAAAAGACTGTGAGAATATTTGCACTATTGCTACTTTCTTTCATTATGGCATTAAAAGAAAAAAAAAGAAAAAAAAGGAAAAAAAGCAACTTGCAGGCAGGAATAAAGCATGTTTATACCACCTGATTCCCCTTTTTATTTTAGGAGACACAATGTACCAGCAAATGAAGTCTTCCTTCAGGAGCTCAAAGCATATCAGTGCTTCTCACACACTGCAACACCCACCCTACCACAGCTCCTGAAGGCAGCCTTCACAGAATCACAGAATTTCCCGAGTTAGAAGGGACCTCAAGGATCATGAATCTCCAACTGCCCCTGCCATACGCAGGGCCACCAACCTCCACATTTCATACCAGTCCAGGCTGCCCAGGGCCCCATCCAATCTCACCTTGAACACCTCCAGGGATGGACGGGGCACCCACAGCCTCTCTGGGCAGCTGTTCCAGCACCTCACCACTCTCAGAGTAAAGAACTTCCCCCTGACATCCAACCTAAATCTTCCCTCCTTCAACTTAAAACCATTTCCCCTTGTCCTGCTGTTATCTACCCTTTCAAAGAGTTGACTCCCCTCCTGCTTATAGGCTCCCTTTAGGAACTGGAAGGCTGCAATTAGGTCATCCTGCAGCCTTCTTTTCTCCAGGCCTCCATTCTCTCTGACTTTCTTGTACTGGCGGCCTCAGACCTGGACACAGTACTCCAGATGGGGCCTCACAAGGGCAGTGTAGAGAGGGACAATGTCCTCCCTGTCCCTGCTGGCTACCCCCCTTCTGATGGAGCCCAGGATACCATTTGCTTTCCGAGCTGCAAGAGCACACTGCTGGCTCATTGTCAGTTTTTCATCCACCAGGACTCACAGGTCCTTCTCTGCAGGGCTACTCTCAAGGATTGCTCCTCCCAGTCTGTATGTATGCCTGGGATTCCTCCAGTCCAGGTGCAACACCTTGCACTTTACTGTGCTGAACCTCATTAGATTCACCCAGGCCCACCTTTCAAGTCTGTTGAGGTCCCGCTGAGTGGAATCCCTTCCTTCCACTGTGTCAACCGCACCACTCAGCTTGGTGTCATCAGCAAACTTGCTGAGGATACACTCAATTCCATCATCAGTGTCATTGATAAAGATGTTAAGGAACACACTGCTGTGTGTTCATATGCCTTCAAAGCTGCCTTATGCTCCAGCAGCTGTCATGAGCATTATTACATTTGTCTTTTTTTTTTTTTTTGCTGTTCATCTCCAGTTCTCAGGTTCTATTCTGACTCATTTTACCCATAACTGAGAGAATACTTAATAGAGGTGTTTGAAAATTTTAAACCAAATCCAAAGCATTTTCATATTTATATGTCGTAGATTCTCCCATATATTTATCTATCAGTCATCAAGGCAAAAGAGAGTGGATATTCACATCCGCATGCACAAACATAAGAAAGTAGTCCTTAAGGATGTTCAAATAAGCCACAATTGTAATAATTTTGTTTCCTAATCCTCCTATTGCCCTTTCCCAGATTCTCGCTCCATTACTGCTCACTCATTTCTACTACTCACTCTCACTTCTTCCTTTCTGGTTAGAATTCAGGTGAAAACTCAGATGAAGAGTTCAGCCAAAACCACAAAAGCCTCAAGAAGATTGCTCTAGATTATGTCTGTGTTCACCTCTTATCCAACTCTTTGCCAGCTACCCCCTATTATGGAGACCGGTGACAAGTGGCGTTCCTCAGTGATCAGTGTTGGGACTAGTATTGTTTAACATCTTCATAGGCAACATGGACAGTGGGATAGAGTGTACCCTCAGCAGGTTTGCAGACAATACCAAGCAGAGTGATGCAGTCAACACGCTAGAGGGATGATATCCAGAGGGATCTGGACAGGGCCCATTACAACCTCATGAAGTTCAACAAGGCCAAGCGCAATGTCCCGCATCTAGACTGGGGCAATCTCAACCACAGATCCAGGTTAGGCAGAGAATGGCTTGAGAGCAGCCCTGAGGAGAAGGATTTGGGAGTGCTGATTGATGAGAGATGCAACATGAGCCAGCTGTGTGTGCTTGCAGACCAGAAGACCAACTGGGTTACATCAAGAGAAGTGTGACCAGCACATTGAGGGAGATGATTCTCTACTCTGCTCCCATGAGACCCCATCTGGAGTACTTTGCCCAGTTCTGGAGCCCCCAACACAAGAAGGACATGGAGTTGTTGGAGTGGGTACAGAGGAGGACCACAAAGATGATCAGAGGGTTCAAGCACCTCCTCTATGAGGACAGACTGAGTGAGCTGGGGCTCTTCGGCCTGGAGAAGAGGAGGCTCTGAGGAGATCTTATAGCAGCCTTCCAGTACCTGATGGGGACCCAGAGGAAAGCTGGGGAGGGACTTTTTATAAGGGCAGGTAGCAACAAGATAAGGGGAAATCGTTTTAAACTTGAAGAAGCTAGATTTATGCTAAATATTAGGAAGAAATTCTTTACTGTGAGGGTGGTGAGACACTGGAACAGGTTGCCCAGTGAGGTTGCGAATGCTCCCTCCCTGGAAGCATTCAAGACTAGGCCTGGTCTTGAAGACAGGTCTTAAGACAGGTGAGCAACCTTTTCTAGAGGGAGGTGTCCCTACCTATAGCAGAGGTGTTGGAACTACATGATCTTAAAGGTCCCTTCCAACCCAAACCATTCTGTGATTCTATTATGCATGCTCTTTACTTTAGTGAAGTTTAATTACTTTTTGCTCTTAGTTTGGAGAGACAAGCGCAGTGGAAAGTCCAGAACAGTGCTTAAGTCATACTGACTTTTTCAAAGATATTATCCTCTTAATCCTTCTGGAATACGGTGAACTACTGTGAGTCGCCCCTTCATAATTGCTCAGGAAACACCACAACAGAAATATAAGATGGTGTCATGGTTTTATGATTTTTGTTACTGGTATTCCACATCATAATGTCATTTAGTGCACCGGGAGTTAAAGAGTTAATGCTCCAGGTCCAGGTACCTGTCCTGGAAGAGAAGAACTACTACATCCCCCGGAGGACTGTTTGCTGTTCTGTTATCATTTTGCTCAGAGGGAAAAGATAAAAGGCATTCATAGGTAACCTGATGGCCTTTCGATCATCTGGCTCATCTCTGTCATGGGTGCCATCTCATCAAAGCATTAGAGTAAGGCCTCTGGCTTTCGGACACTCTCATTTAATTTGATTTATTAGTTTCAATCCTAATTATATTGTACTATAGTGTGTTATCTTGCATTCCAATATCTTATTTAGTAAATGAGTTTGTTTCTCCTCAGATTGCTGCTGCTGTTTTGTTTTTAGGCCCATTTGTCTACCTTTTTTCTTTTTTTTCCCCTTTTCCCCTTTGGGATGTGGGTTCATAGGTTCCCCTGCTCTGCTAGTCATGGAACTGGGCCGAACCAGCCCATTGTAGTTGTCAGATGGGATGCTCAGAATGAAAGAAAGAATATAGAGAACTTCAGTTTTCTTGACCTCTCATTTTACTTCTCCTGTTTCAGCACAAGGAATGTGAGAACAAGCATACTGTGGGAACATAAGATGCTATGAACAAACAGTATTTCCCTTTGTAATGTCTTCCCTGAGACAACAGGTCTCCAAAGGAGCACAGTTCCACTCAAAAGTTATACACATTTTTAAGCACTGTCTATGCAATTGGCTGTTGGGGGAGTAATTAAGAGGATCAACACTATTTACTTGTGTTTCATATTAAAGCAGAAATGACATTATTGAATATTTTATTTCACTTCTAACAGTAGACTTGACAAAGAATGCTTAAAAACAAGTACAGCTATACAACCTTCCTAGAGGTTTATCAGTTTTGTCAAACTAAGGAAGAGAATCTTGTCTGAACTACTGGAAGTAAACAAGATGAAGTTTGGCCAGCTCAGAGTTCTCTTTAATGGGCTCAAGTTCACAATTAAGTTGACTTTTTTTTTTGGAAACAAGACAGATGCTTAGCTTCTCCAGAAGGCTGGTCATAATGCCATCGGGTAAAAAGGTATAAGGGAACCAGCTTCAGCAAGGCCTTACCCTAGTGTTAATGGATATGAAAATTTCTCCCAATCCTCACACAGAATTGAGCTGTTACAGTAATTATCGGTATCCATTCCTTTCTTTAAGATTTTCCTGCAAGCAGTAATCAGAATTATATACTATCTCTGCATGAAACTAATGGATTCATGACTAAGAAGACTCATCAACATGATAAGAGAGAGTACATCAGGGATATTTCCATCAGGCTTTAATGCCCCAAAACAGTCTCTCAGCCACGTTTCAACTATAAGTGAACAAGAATGAATACCAGTGCTATAGAACATCACCTGTCCAAAGACTTGAGTTCCCACTCCTATTCCAAAATAAAAGAAAGTAAAGAACAATGCAAAGATTAAGCAGGTTTGTTCTCTTCCTCTACCAAAAGAAAGAATATATTTCTGCTCTCCGCATAAAGCTATTCATAAGCAAATATACAGCACTCTCATTTATAGAAGCTTCCATTCAAGTTAGAGCAACCATTTTTTAAACATTAAACATTACCATACTACCTTAATTTTACAGGTAAATACGAGAAAATAACAGTATCGCCTCATCTGGAGTACTGTGTCCAGTTCTGGGCTCCCCAGTATAAAAAAGACAGGGATCTCTTGGAAAGAGTCCAGCGGAGGGCCACAAAGATGGTGAAGGGCCTGGAGCATCTCCCCTATGAGGAACGACTAAGTGAACTGGGTCTGTTTAGCCTTGAGAAAAGAAGGCTGAGAGGGGATTTGATCCAGGTTTATAAACACCTGAGGTGTGGTGGTCATAGTGGTGAAGCTGGACTCTTTTCAGTAGTGTGTGGGGACAGGACAAGGGGAAATGGGATGAAGCTAGAGCATAGGAAGTTCCGCACGAATGTGCGCAAGAACTTCTTTACGGTGAGGGTTACGGAGCACTGGAACAGGCTGCCCAGGGGGGTTGTGGAGTCTCCTTCTCTGGAGATATTCAAGACCCGCCTGGACGCCTACCTGTGCGACCTGGTGTAGGGAACCTGCTTTGGCAGGGGGGTTGGACTCGATGAACTCTGGAGGTCCCTTCCAACCCCTACAATTCTGTGATTCTGTGATTCTGAGTGGAGTAGTCTGCATATTATGGCAATATCTTCCTGTCAACTAAAGAATGTCTTTTGGGTCAGAATTAACAGTATTTATTATATTTTTTTTCCTTCTTTAGGTGTTATCCAGCAAGCTCACTTTTGTTGTAATTTTCTCTTTCCTCCCTCCAAAATAAGTGCATTTCTCACTCAACTTCCCCTTCACTCCCCGCAACCCCCCCCCCCCCCCCCAAAGGAAACACATTAAAAATAAACTGCAATAACAAAGAATTATGTGTATACCACCTTTGAAGTGCACTAGAGTTCAAATCAAATCTCTACAAAACAAAACCTAAGTTCTCTATGGGGAATGCAAACACTTCAGAATAACCAACAGTCAAACCTGAGACCATAGTTTTCCTTTCACAACAAAACCCAAAGAAATCAAAGATTCTTATGTGATTCCATATGTCAGCTGCTTATGGAAGTGCTAGCATACACCGACTTTGTTAAGCATACCCTTCACTTGAGATTACATGTCAAGTACCAATAGTGCTGTCTGCACTTCCATAGAAAGAAATATCCCCAACATGCTGTCACTACACCTGAAGCATGTTGTGGAGTCAAAGGAAGCTCCTCTTCCATGAGAAGAGCAGATTGTAGTACAGATAAAAATGCATGAAGTGGAAAAGTAGAACTGTGACTTTGGATTTGGGCATGACTACAGAAAATAGACCACAGAAGAAATAGTTGGAAAAGAAAAACGGTACCCTTAACTTTTTCTGCCATTTTCTTGCTGGTTTCGGGACATTTTAAGCCATACCCCACAATCACACAGCAGAGTAGCAGAGTCCTTTACATAATTGGATCAGGTAATCAAAGTAGGAAATAGCTAGGAATACCGCCAAGTGATTAGAAGAGAACGAGTTGTAAATTTAAACACCATTTTGATTCATTAATCTCCAACAGCTAAAGACAAACCAAAAGCAAAATTAACATGATCATAAACTAAGCACTCATATCCTGCAGAGAAGAGAGAGCTGAGAGAGAACAAGCTGATCAAAGACACATACTTCATTGTGAGCTGCAAGATTAGTGCTGCTTTGGTGAGCTCACACTTAGTTTCCATTAACTAATTTGTTTTAGAAGCAGGTAGCACCATAATTAATCTTAGCTTCAATTTGAAGTGAAACAAGGGAATGACCTATCCATCTCCAGATGACATTGAACCTTATAATCTGCTGCAAGATTGTGTATAATCTTTTGTTGTTTTTGACCAGGTAAAGAACGGTAACTAAGTTCACACACAAATGAGTCACAAACTTTCAATATTTCCCTGGGAACACAAGAAAGAGGTTTTGTTTTGCTAGCTTGGCTTAACATACAGTGGGAAGCTGAAGTGATTCCAAATAACCTAGAAAAATCTACTGTAGTTTTTGCTACAAGAAACTAAAAGCTGAAAGCCATTAGCAACAAACCAGGCTAGGAAGGCATATAGTATCCCAATAACACAGTCCCCTTAAATCACACTCTCCAAGACAAGCGCTTCAGCAGGAACAGGATTGACTTAAGATATGAGTGTTTATTGCGTTCCTATTTCTGTATAGATTTTTAGGTTAACAAATACTGGTTTCATACAGTTATATCCCTTAATTTGTTGAAATTCACGAAAGAAAAATAAAAAAACACTTCAACCACCAATTGTTTAAATCCATCCATCTGAAATATGTCTTCAGCAACTCTACCTTTGCTGTTCACTGCTGTCTCTTACCATAACCATATTAATCTTCCCACATAGCATGATAGATGGGTAAACCTTGAGAGAATTTGTTAGGAGACGCAGCTTTCCAAAATTGAATTAATGTTATTTTCTGCTGATATTTGTCAGGAAGTAAATGTATATTTACAAATTACTGCTGACAAAGATCTTTCCCTGGTGAAACATGGTACATTACACAGAAAAAAAATTCCTTATTTGTAAGAAGAAAAATCCAAAGTCTGAATAAAATATCTGTCTTATGAATTACATGATACTGAAACACTATCCACAGAATTGAGATTATTTCCTCCATAGCAGTCAGATTTCATATGTTGAAGCAGAAAGGTTCAGGTGCAGTTGTTGGTGCACAAGTTTCCATGCAAAAGCTCCTCCAAATATGTGTTTAAATTCTCATAGAAAGACTAGGATGGGATCACAATCACCAAAACCCAACCCCCCCCCCTCCCCCGCCACAAGCAGGGATACCAACTACTAGATCAGGCTGCCAGGGCCCCATACAAGCCAGCCGTGAACATCACCAGGGACAGGGCATTCACAACCTCTTAGCAGCCTGTTTCAGCACCTCATCACCCTTTCCAGTGAAGAATTTCCTTGACATTTAAACTAAGTCTCCTCTCTTTTAGTTTAAAACCATTCCCCCTTGTCCTTACGCTATCCACCCCTGTAAAAAGTTGAGTTCCCTCCTGTTTATAAACTCCCTTTGAATACTGAAAGTCTGTAATGAGATCTCCTCACAGCCTTCTCTTCTCCAGACTGAAGAAGCCCAGCTCCTTCAGCCGGTCTTCATAGCAGAGGTGCTCCAGCTCTCTAATCATCTTTGTGGCCCTCTTCTGGACCTGTTCCAACAGTTCCACCTCTTTCTTGTGTTGAATGCCCCAGACATGGGCACAATTCTCCAGATGGGAACTCATGAGGACCTCCTTGCCCTGCTTGCCACCCCTATTCTGATGCAGACCAGGATACTTCTGGCCTTCCAGCCTGCAAGTGCACACTACTGGCTCATGTTAAGGTTCTTCATCAACCAGAACCCTTAAGTCCTTCTGTTTCAGGATATGTTTTGGATCCAAGAGACAGGATGTCTTAGGAGCAGAAGCAAGCAACTACGCACTTAGGGCAGCTCAGAGAGTTACAGTTCTTCTTCGGCATACACACAGAGGCATACACTTAGATGATTCTAGTAAGCTAAAACAGAAGCTTCCTTTATCAAGCGCAATGTGACTTACTGACCCTCTGGAAACAGACAAAACACCAAGCAGGAGACAGAAACATGCCAGCGATGGGTTTGGTAAGAAGTGCAATAGAGCATCCCCTGTTCCAAGACACGCTTCTCCTTCCCATCCCACTGCAGCCTCCCCCCCGCTTTTATTCTCTCCCAGGGTCTGCAGGTTTTTTCTGCCCCTCCCCCCCCCCTCCCCCTCCCCGCTTACACACTGCACTTGCATGGCACGCGTATGATATGGAACTCAAGTGTAACACCTGCTTGCAAGCAAGCTCAACCACTTACAAAACAAGATAAACTGCCAAGGTCGGTTCTCTACAAAACAAGATAAATAGCTGTAGCCACAAACACAGCTTCCCTTAAAACTACCACACAGCCCATGGTTCTAGTCACATAGCTACCCAGTTGTATTCTCTCCCAGAATCCTTTGTTTCAACTCAGGATCACTCTGCAGTCAGAACCTTTAGGTCCCTGACACACCTCAGCAAGGTTTCTCTCAAGGAGTTCCTCTCCCCATCTATGTATATATATCTAGGATTATCCCGATCCAAGTGCAAAACAATGTACTTTGCTCTGTCAAACCTTGTTAGGTTCTTGTGGGTTCACCTTTCAAGTTTATCAAGGTCTATCTGAATGACATCCTTTCCCTCTGCCACATCAGCTACACCACTTACCTTTATGACATCAGCAAAGTTGCTGAGGGTGCACTCAATTACATCATCTATATCACCAATAAGGACATTGAGCACCCATCCCAAGATAGACCTGTAGGACACTGCTTGCCACCAGCCTCCATCTGGACATAAAGCCATTGACCATAAACCTCTGCCTGCAACTTTCCAACCACTTCCTTATCCACCAAGTAGCCCCACCTTGAAATTCATATCCCTCCATTTTAGAGATAAGAATGTGGTGTGGGACCATATCAAAGGCCTTGTAGGAGTCCAGGTACACGATATCAGTTGCCTTCCCTTTGCCCATCACTTCATCATAGAAGTTTACCAGATTGGTCAGGCATGACATTCCCCAGTGAAATAACACTGGTGTCACAGATTACCTGTTCATCCCTCATGCACCTTAACATATCTTCCGTGAGAATCTGCTCCATGACCTTCCCCAGCACAGAGGTGAGTCTCACTGGCCTATAGTTCCCTGGGTCTTCCTTTCTCCCTTACACATGGGAGTGATTTTCCCTTTTTCCAGTCACTGTATTTCACCTCATTTTTCTTCAATGATCAACACACTAGAAAAAAACATCAAGTAATTCACCAAATAAAATTTAAGGGCACATAGATGAAAATCTTTCTGAAGAAAGATGTCTTTTTATGGGTTGCAGCACATAAACTACTTATGGGAAGCTGATAAAATGCTGCAAGACTAAGGAAATAGAGTAAATCATAACTTTTCACTCACAGATACATACTGCTTGATACCATCATCACATGACTCCAGCTTTGCTCTCCCTCACAGATATCAGCTCTTCAGAGACATCCCATTTAGCAAAAGAATAATCTCCAAACAAATATATACAATCATCAGTGCATCAGCTGATAGATGGCATGTGTTGAAAGATGGATCTGAGCATATAAACGTTCACGTCTCCAGAAATGAAAGTTCATCCTCTAAAACTAGTATCACAATATTTGACTGCAGTAATACTTATATGTGATCCTGTTGTACTGTCCCCCAAATGACAAACTGCCAAGCCATCTCCCTAATATGGGAACACCAAGTACTTGACAAGAAGTTGTCTTCAACTACACATTTACAAGTATGCTGTATACAGTACTACAGATATGCACACCTGGATGCATACATTTTACTAGATAAAAAAATTGAAGAAGGAGAATAAAAGCAGAGGAATTTGTAGGGAAAGGAACTAGTTTTTCAACTTACGTACTGGAAAAGGATGTAAGCTTCTGGGTACGCTGTCTCCTGAGGATGCATGAACCTAACAGAATCCTTAGAGTTGGAAAGGACCTCTGAAGTCTATCTAGTCCAACAGTCCCTGCAATGCACAGGGACACCACTGCTCCACTAGGTTGCCCAGGGCCTGATCCAGTCTTACCTTGAAAGTCTCCAGGGACGGGGCATCAAGCACATCACTAGGCAATCTATTCCAGATTGCCTCACCACCCTCAGTGTAAATGATTATTTACATCTAACCTAAATCTACCCTCTTTAAGCTTGTAAACATTTTCCCTTGTTCTGTCACCACATACCCTGCTAAAGAGTCTGTCCCCTTCTTTCCTGTTGCCCCCTGATAGATACTGAAAGGCCACTTTCAGGTCACCTCACAGCCTTCTCTTCTCCAGGCTGAACAGCCCCAGCTCTCTCAGCCTGCCCTTATAGGAGAGGTGTTCTATTCTGTGGATCATTTTCACAGCCCTTCTCTGGATGCACTTCAAGAGATCCACATCTCTCCTGTACTGAGTGCTCCACACCTGGATACAGTGCTCCAAGTGAGGCCTCACCAGTAGAGAGCAGTTGGGCAGATCCCCTCCCTCGCCCTGCTAGACACATTGCTTTTGATGCAGCCCAGGATGCAGTCAGCTCTCTGGGCTGTGAGAGCACATTGCTGGCTCATGTCCAGCTTCCCATCTACCAATAACCCCAGATCCTTTTCAGTAGAGCTGTGCTTAGTCTTTTCATCCCCCAGTTTGTATTGGTAATGGGATTTGCCTAATCCCAGATGCATGTTCTTTCATTTGGATTTGTTGAACCTCATGATGTTCACCTGGGCCCACTGCTCAAGCCTGTCTATGTCCCTCTGAATAGCATCCTGTCCCACTGGTGTGTCGACTGCATCCCTACAGCTTGGACTTGATCCTGCAGTCCATTCTTTGTCTATCAAACAGTCCACCCATCAAATACCTATCTTTCCAATTTGGAGAGAAGGATGTTGTGGGGCACTGTATCAAAGGCCTTACTGAAGTTAAGAGCCACTGATGTCATCTCCCTTATCCATTGATGCAGTGACAGTAATCCAGAGTGAGTAATTTAGACTGTTATTGTTGCAAGTCAAGTAGGAATTAATCTTTGTTCAAATCTTGCATGGGTACCCTTAAGTATAGCAATTAAGGGTACTTTTGTCTAGGAGAACAATCACAACAACCTAGATTAGGCGGAATTATTATGGAGCTGCTATATGAGTTTAAGTGGGAAGAGTCTTATCTGCATAAGATACAGAGTTTCATTGGGGGATACTGAAAGTATCACCTCATCTTCTCCTCTCCTCACAGTCTATTGTCACTCCTCCATTTTTATCAGTAGTTCTGACTGCATGACCAGAGAGTTGACTTGATTTATCTAGTCAAAAAGAAGAACTTCAAAGATTATCTTAATTTGCATGAACTGTATGCCAGGTAAAAGGCTGGTTAAGTATATTTCAAATGAACAAAGATTCTTTGTAAGGGAAAAATGACAAGATTATCACCTTCTACCGAAAAAACACACTTCTAAACAAGCATCCCTGGTGGAACACAGATGCAGTTACTGAATATACCATAGAAAAAAGGAATATGAAATAATAACAGCAAAATCTATACTGAGCACATGGCTTATTTTCACCAGCCATTTACATCTACGCTATTAAACTCTAAGAAGAGTAACTTCCCATAAGTTTGCAGATGACACCAAATTGGCTGGGAGTGTGGATCTGCCTGGGGGTAGCGAGGCCCTACAGAGGGATCTGGACAGGCTGGATAGCTAGGCTGAAGTCAGTGGGATGAGGTTCAACAAGACCAAATGTTGGGTCCTGCACTTCGGCTACAACAACCCCAGGCAATGCTACAGGCTTGGGGTGGAGTGGCTGGAAGGCTGTGTAGAGGAGATGGACCTGGGGGTATTGATTGATGCTCGGCTGAACATGAGCCAACAGTGTGGCCAGGTGGCCAAGAAGGCCAACGGCATCCTGGCTTGCATCAGAAACAGTTACCAGCAGGAGCAGAGAGGTGATTGTCCCCCTGTACTCAGCACTGGTGAGGCTGCACCTCGAGTACTGTGTCCAGTTTTGGGCCCCTCACTGCAAGAAAGACATCGAGGCCCTGGAGTATGTTCAAAGAAGGGCAACAAAGCTGGTGAGTGGTCTGGAGCACAGGCCATACGAGGAGAGGCTGAAGGAATAAACAAAATAGGAATACCAAAACACATCTTCATTTGCCTAATGGAGAGCACTTTCACTTTTAGAGCAGACCAGCCATTAAAAGTAAAGAAACTAACATAACACAAACAAAAGAGAGCCATCTGTAACGTAATGGAAAGTGCAACAAGACAGCAAAGCAGCAAGATCCCAGATTACAGCGAGCAAGGATCTGCTCAGACATAACAGTCGCAGAAAAAAAAAAGAGAAAGAAAACCACTTATCTTCAGAAGACCTAGAATGTCTTCAGGTATGCAGAGATCTCAAGATGAGATACCCTCGCCTAAATCACCAACTGTTAATTGAGCTCTGGGAAGGGCTGTATCCTGGCTCTATTCCTTCTGTCACTCAGGTGCATTGCATGCACATGAGCTCCCCTGAATTGGCCTTGCCTTCCCAATCACTCAATCGCTGGTTCAGGCCATGACTTAGCATTTCTACTACACCATCCTATATCACTGTAAGAAAACAGATTCTGTTTTTCTAACGCCTCATCTGGATAACTTGTACACACTTACATAGAAGAAGAGGGTGGAAAAAGAGAAGGAATTTACTCCAGACTAGAATTACTTAACTGCTTATTCTGTGGCTTGGAATACACCTACTAAAAATATGTAATAAAGTAATTTATTCACTCTTATACACATAGCAGAGGAAAACATTTGAAAGAATTCAGTGCAAATAGCTGGTAAAGGACAGACACATCTTGTTTTCCATAAAAGAGTATCACTTATGAGACAGCCACCATACTCAATTTCCTCAGTTCTGCCCCTCAAGAAAGACTCTCAGGTATCTTTAAAAGAGAATTAGAAAATAGAATTCCTAATGTGCATCAACAAATCACAGGATCGTTATGAAACTGTCCTTCCAGCACCTGACAGCTGCACCTCTCCACAAGCAGCACACTGCTGCTTCATTCTGTCTCCAGCCGTACCACACCACGGCCTGCCCAACTCACTTCGCACTCTGGCAGCAGCCTTTGTCTCTCTCAGGCACCAACTCTCTTTTCTCTTGAGCAGTATACATGCTTTAAGATATCAAATTAAGCTTGATTAACCTCCATTTGCATCGAACGTTAGGATTTTTCTTCTCTGTTACACCTGAAGACAAACTAGTGTGCTCGACGTCCCGTTAAGTGTTACAGGTGATTTAGCAAAAGGCATCAACGCTCACTTAACAATCTTCCACAGCCACCAAGCGGAGCTCCGGTTGCAGCACTACAAGCGCGTAGCTCCAAAGCAGATGCAGCTCAGGTTGAGCTTGCTGGCGAGGTGCGGCCCGGCCGTGGGGCGTGCCCCGCGCCAAGCTCCGCCCCGCTGGGGAGCGGGAAGGAGGCGCGGGCGGTGCGCAGTATAGGAGGGAGCGGGGCGTGGGCTGCAGCGGGTTCGGCGGCGCGGTGTGCACCATGAGGGAGACGGGCGGGTGAGGCGGTGGTGGCGGCATTCTTGGGCCGTTCCTCCTGTTCTCTACGTTGTTCACTGAGGCTTTGTTTCTCACTGTAGTCCCTGATGTATCGTGTGAGGGGCGGATGGGTGGGAAAGCTGCCTGGTTCGGGGAGAACACTCTAAAAGCATGGGAGAGCCCCCCTGTGAGGCGTGTGGAGGGCGGTAGAATGGGTTAAGGGCTCTTGTAGGGTTTAAAAAAGAAAAAAGTAAGTTGGTGGTGTTAGTCCTGGGTGGCTCTGTGAATGGGTTGCTTTAAGTTATGTTCCTGTATGAAACTAGAACCTACCAAAAGGGCTAATTAGAACAAGAGTGTCTGGTATATCTGAGCGATGTCATTCTTAATGTTATTCTCTATGTTATTCTCAGAAGGAAGAATTAGGCAGCGAAGGGCAGGCTGTTTTCCTCCTGTCTGCTGGTTAGATTCTGGATGTGTTTTTGCTTACATGTAGAGCACAGCAAGCAACAGAAGGAACATAGGTTTTCTTCTGTCTCCTATGAGGATGGTATCGTAAGGAGAGAAATATTCGCTGTGGATACCCTCACTTATAAATTGGAAGTTCTATGTGAAGTGTCATTTAGAAAATGTAGTAGCAGACACTTTGTTTGAGAAGCAAGATAGTGTGGAAGAGTGAGGAAAGGAAATCCACTGGAAAGTGTATACAACTAAAAGCTACAGCTGCGATTAGATAAAGCTACACTGAGAGAAATCCTTCTTCCCTCAGTGGAGGAGTGAAGACAACAATTGAAAATTTGAAACAAGCAATCGGTTCCTATGGCTCCTTTAGGTCAGCCATTGAGATTGTCCAGTGGGTCTTCCCATTTCAGCTAAAATGAATTGGGTACCTTAATGTTTTCATGACTTGTTGACTAACGCAGCTGATATTTGATATATGTAATGTGTGTGTGTGTACAGCTAAGGTCTCTGAATTATAGAAGTTGAACATTGTGTTCAAGCACAAGGGTCTCCTAACAACATTAGCTGCAGTTTGATTGGTAATTTTCATTCACGTTCTTTCCTGAACAGAAATAAGGGAACACTGAATCTTTGGCATCAAATCTATTGAATCGACCACCTGATTTTCTGTCCTCCTTTACACTGAAGCGTGATACCCTTTCAAAGTCAGTAGAAGCATAGCAAATCTGTTTGTTTGTTTTTTTTTTCTTCCTACCTTGCAGTTCACTATTATGGTATCATACTTCAATCTAACTAGAAGGAGCCTGTTGTAAATTGTTTTGATTAATCAGCAGGTTAGCAGGAACCTGATGGGAGTAGCTTAAGTTAAACAGTATGAAACAGCAGTGTATCTAGAACTTCTGCTGTAGGTGGGGTTGCCCTTAGTGGATATCAAATCTTATTTCCTGGTGACTGGTTATAGCTGCCTAGGACAATCCAAATAAGTTGCATTAAGGTAGTAGCAACTTAAGATGTATCACATATTCATAATTGTGGGTTTTTAAAATAGTTTTTATTGTCAGTATTGATAACTTGACGTAACACTTGCAATAAGAGCATCTTAAACTCATCTAAATGATTTTCTTACTGATATTAATGATGAGCAGAAATTGATTTGGAAACCTGTAAGCTAGAAGATACTACCTAAAGAGGTTTTGGTTTGTTTCTTTTTGTATGTTTTGCTTCTATGGCGTCTTCGGTATATATATATTTTTTCCTCCCATAGTACTTCTATGCTGCAGAACCAGCCACAAAGGCACTATGGAATTACCTCTCCAATTAGCTTGGCTCCTCCGAAGGGTATAGATTATATTCATACTCGGAAGCTAGTTGAAGCAATGGAGTCATTTGGAGTATTTGAAGATGAGGAGGAGTTGAATCACAGGTATAGAAACAGAAATATTTGTTAATCTCTTGATTATTTTATTTTTTTGAGAACGAATTTAATGTGAGTTTTATTTGCAGGCTGGTTGTTCTTTGTAAACTGAATAACTTGGTCAAAGAATGGATTTTTGAACTTGGTGAGAGCAAGGTAGGAATTCTTATGCTCTTATCGAAAGAACTGAAGTCTATTTCTCTTAATGTCACACCGCTGATTTCTGCTAAAGTTCAACCTACATCTTTACTCTTAAGTATCAAGCAGAGCTATGGTAACTGGCACTGAAACATGGTAGAAAAGATTATTCGTATCAAGATTTTGAAGTCTTTGAGACAGTGAATAAACTTGTGAAGAAGCTTTAGCAATTGGTTTTAGCAGTTAACAAAGATGAACATTTTTGGGAGGGCCAAATGGAAGTTAGGTGGGCACTAACTTTTGCCCTGAACAGCTTGAAGAACTCAATCTAATATGAAATTATGCTAGACTTGCCTATTGTATAAGATAATGTTAAAGTGCTTCTTCTGCAGGAGAGGCTAATAGTAGGTCTTAGTTTGTGTAAAAGTAATTAAAGGACTGCTGCATTGCTCATGCTTTGAGTTGCGAGTGCTTGCTTTAGAAAAAAGTATTAGCCTGTTAGAGTTTTGACTAACAACTCAGTACAAGAGTGGAAAGCCATGTTTAAGGATGCAATCTAAGTAACTCATAGTAATTAAACTTGCGCATAGTTCAGTAAGTATTATATTCTAAAGAAAACTTTTTTCTATCTGCAGAACCTCCCCCCTTCAGTAGTAGAAAATGTTGGTGGCAGAATATTTACATTTGGTTCTTACAGGCTTGGAGTACACACCAAAGGTAAAGTTCTAATTATCTGATTGTAGTTCTAATGGTTGATAGTGGCTACCAGCAGTAATAGGAGAAATTGAATCTCTCTGCAGGTGCTGACATAGATGCTCTTTGTGTTGCTCCTAGACATGTGGAAAGATCAGATTTCTTTCAGTCATTCTTTGAAAAGCTAAAGCGTCAGGAGGAGATAAAAAATCTAAGAGTAAGTAAGCTCTTCCTCATAGACTATGTTACTTCTACAAATAAGAGTAGTCATGTTTGAGAGTCGCATTAGTAGTGAATGTATAACAAGACAAAATTTAAGTTCTTGACTGTTTTAAACAATATTTTTTTCTGGTATGAAGATGCTGAAGACAAGCTTTTGGTTCATTTCCCCGGTGGCTATACAAACTAGGAATCTTTGTGGTACACTTGTCCATTTACTCAGCTTTAGCAAACACTGAGATTGGCACTAAGAGTTTTGCTTTAATTTTAGATGTTGTAAGGGTCTTGGGAATGAGGTTATTGCTTGCATGCAGAAAACAGAAGGGTCAGCTTAAAATTAAGGTTGATGAATGTCATGTAGGAAGGCTTCCGTCAGTACTTCTTCCTAGAGCTGGATTTGCTTCAGTACTTTCAAATCATTCCTCTCCTGTTCTTTTCTGGGTACTTAGCTTGAGATTTTGCAGTAGTGATGCATATGGACAGCTAAATAGGAGCTGTGCAGTAAACATACAACATTACTGCTTTGTAAAATCATTTCCAGAATATTGCATGTCATGCATATAAAACTGAACTCCTGACCTGCCAACTTCCGAGCAGGGGTAGTACCATCTTCCTTGGGGGAGGGAAGTGAAAATATTATGTTATTCTAATCAAGGCCTTAAGGTATATATTACTCAAGTATTTAGAGAAGGTGTTATGCCATGGTGTGCATCTTCTGCAGGAGGTGGAAGATGTTCAGACTTCTGTCTGTATGACTAGTCAACACAAAATGTGATCTTTAATCACAATATCACAATAGTATTTCACAGCTAAGCTGTAAGAACTTATTTAAAAAAAAAAAAAAGCTGTTTGCTTTGGCAGATCTAGTGAATTGTATTACAGGTGGTACTAGAACAGCCATTTAGCATCAATTGTCACCAGAGTTGAATCTTCGACATCATTTTGCCATCAGCTAGTGCTTCACTTGTTGTGTTAGTGATTGCTGGCACTAAATCTCCAAGAAGTCTGTTTTTGAGAGCTGTAATAAGATTTGAAGGATCTTTTGGGTCATCATTTTGAGAAATGAGTATGTAAACCCTTCAGAAAAGGCGTGGATTTCTTCCCTTGTGAGTTCTACTCTGGTGCCAGCCTTTGGTCTCCACTGTAGGCCGGCAGTCACGTGGCCTTTTGCTGAACAGAGGCTAGTTTGCTTTGCCCTGGTCACTTTCCCTACAGTCTGCTGGATGTTTTCTTACCTATTTTTATATTGTCAGAATTTAATAAAATATTTCTTTTATTTTTGTGTCATTTGTTTTGTTTGCAGGATGCCTGAATTGCTTATCCCTAGATGTAGCAGTCTTACCTGAATGCTGCTTGCAGAGTCTGTGTCTAGCTAAACATAGAAGGAAAGAAAGGCTTTGTTCCTGCGGGGCAGGCACTTAGCACTTGAAATGGTTGTCATTTAATGGTTTCTCCTAGACACCTGAGCTAATAAGCATAGTGCTTACATTAAGATTGAAGGCTATGTTTGTTCATTCTTGTCTGCTCTGTTTTTAAAAACAAACAAATTCAAGTTGTAAGCTGTCTAGTCTTTATGAAATTTTTCTTGGAAAAAGTGATAACTTTGAGTCAGTTCAGGCCAATCTTCATAGTTAGCAAAAGTGCTGGCATATGTGGCCTCCTGCTTTAAGTTTATGGAGACAAACTATGCAGTAGTTTTTCTGCTGTCCAAACCTTAGGAACGGAGAAGTGCTTCCCTAGCTTAGTTTTCCTCTGACAGTCGCATTGGAAAAACTTTATACATATAAATAATGAGCTTAAATGACTTTAACTCTAGTATCAGTATACTACTGCCTGCAGCTTATCCAATTCTGTTGATTCAGTGGGAACTCAGTACTGATATGAGCAGTGTAAATGATTTCGTTGTAGTCTAAGGAAAATGACAAAGTAACAAAAGGGGTTTTTAATTATCCTCTGCTTCCTAGGCAGTAGAAGATGCATATGTACCTGTTGTCAAGTTTGAGTTTGATGGCATCGAGGTAAGAATTTAATTTTCTTTTCTTTTATCTTATTGCAAAGGACAAAAAACTTAGCATCATCACAGGTCCCTGAAAAAATTACCAGGGTTTTAGTACCTTCGGGTTTTTAGAAAGCTGTAGGTGAACAGCTTTACCACAATCTAGGAGAAGACATTACAGCAGAACTGGAGTTTGGAGAAAAGTCAGTCCTTAGGAAGCCTGGCACACAAGAGAAAATCAAAGATGTTTTGTTCTAAATTTGTGCTGTAGGCCAGGTTAGCCTGCTTGAATTATTTCCGTTTCACAAGGAGTGTGCGAACTGGGAATAAAGGCTAAGGCTTGGCTAATTCTTCTTGGCTGTGACGCTAGCTTTCTTCAAAAGGCTGCATATTGTGTATTTCACTGTTTGAGCTGTGGGCGGAGTAATAAACATGTTATTGCAAATGGGGGAAAAAAAGCAGTTCCGAAACAAATTTGATCAGGACAAAATGAAGAAGTGTTCACTTGATTTATGCCTGTGTTTGTCAGTTGTAGGATTCCTTGTATCTTGACTAAATATTTTCCATTAAATAAAGGTGTGTGTGTGTTGAAGTACTCAAGCATGTTACTGCTTGATATCACTATGATAAAAACCAACTTCTATCATGTAAAGACATTTTCTTAACTCAGATTGCACTAAATAACATAAGTCAGGCTGAGAAGGGGTTACCACACAGAATGTTCTCTGCTGTAGTTGAGGTCATGGAGATAAGATGCAACTTTACTTTTTAAAGGGAAATCTAAGTTCATAGTCTTAAAACACTTACAACAACAGCAACCAAAAAATCTACCCCAAACTCTTTTATCTAGGTTAGGAAGGTGTGATGTATTGTAGAATTTGTAAATAAAATATGGAACTTGAAGCAGTTTTTTTGTTTGATGCTTCTTTAAGATTGATCTCGTGTTTGCAAGGCTGCCTGTGCAAACTGTTTCTGATAATCTTGATCTCAGAGATGACTCGCGTCTGAGAAGCCTGGATATAAGATGTATACGGAGCTTAAATGGTAAGCATGTTCATGCATCTCCAAAAAGAAACTGTTACTTAAACTGGTATAGAATGCGTGTTACTTGCTCCAAGTTTCTGTGTGAGATGCAGAAACTGATCTCTGTATACTTAAAATTTGAGGAGGTGACAGTGCGCTTTAAATTTAAATGCTTACATTAGTAGTTAGTAGATAAGCCTGTATCTTCTGCTCCTTTGATTGTGTGCATTCTTACAGCTTACCACAGGACTTTGTCCAAGTGAATAAGTAAAGCACTTGATAGAGAAAGAAGCATTGTGATTCATAAAAATAAAGGTATCAAGAATACCTGAATCCGCACTAATACCAACAGATAAAACTTTTGAAAGAAAACTAGCTTTCAGAATGAATTTAGAAAGGCCGTATTAAGATGTACTGGCTGGAGTCTAAACAAGGAAACTGTTCAGTTGTATCAGTTACCTGAAGTGATCCTGAATGTTAGGTGTAATCTAGGTAATGCAAAACAAGTCATCCGAAGTTGTTTTTAGGCTTGAGTATTAAATTGTAAGCAGTTGTTCCAAAATAACACAGAATCATCTTATACATGTCAATTGTATTAATCATGAAATGGGCTTGTGGCTGTTACTGCAGACTTGATACTTCAACTTTTTTTTTTTTACAGGATGCAGAGTTACTGATGAAATACTGCATCTAGTACCAAACAAAGAGAACTTCCAGCTCACGCTCCGTGCGATTAAACTGTGGGCAAAACGTGAGTAACGTGGTTTTATGATCGTTGAAATTTCTGGGGGAGCCTCATGCTGGAAAGGAGGTTTAAAATCATTAGAAGTACTTTGGACAATTCTTTAAGTGTTTGGGGTTTTTTTTTTCTGGGCAATAGACATAACAAGATTCTTATTGGGAACCTGACTACAAATGATTAAAAGAAAAAAAAAAAGCCAAGTTTATCCAGAAGCCTTGATAAATAATGAATAGGGAAATATCTTATGGGAATGTAGTTACACCAAGCGCTAGAACAATGGCAGAACTTTTTTGGGGTTTTTTTTTTTGGTACCTCTTCCCTCTCCTGGAAAACAAGTTGGGGCAAAACAATACCTGCAACAGTACAAGCAGGTTTCAGGGCAGTAGTATTTTGGGAAATGGTGTAGTAATGATTATTTATCGATGTAAGAACCAACACTTTTTTGGCTTTTTTTTTGTACTACATGATCTATAGCTTGTGAAGTCTGTGCTGTAAATTTGAAGCAACGTAAGTCTTTGAAAGAATAGGCTAACTACTAAGTATCCTTTCTAGGACGTGGTATTTATTCCAACATGCTGGGATTTCTTGGTGGGGTTTCTTGGGCAATGCTAGTAGCAAGAACATGTCAACTCCATCCAAATGCATTGGCCTCTACTCTCGTGAACAAGTTCTTCTTGATTTTTTCAAAATGGTAAGAGCTGTTGCTAATGACAGTTACAGTCTGTACAAAGTAGTAACCTTTTTAAAACTAGTTCCTTAAAAATTGTATTAATAACATTCAGTCCTAGCCTGAATTACGTGTCTGAGTTTTGAAATGGGCAGTTGTTTATCAGTTAATGGCTTGTCTTTTATAGGGAATGGCCAAATCCTGTACTGCTGAAACAACCCGAAGAGAATAATCTTAATTTACCAGTATGGGATCCTAGGGTATGCAGAAATTAAATACGGAAGCCTTAAATCTTGTAGATTAAACTGATGCTGAACAAGAACTGTTTTAACATCTTAGGTCAACCCATCAGACAGATACCATGTAATGCCAATCATCACCCCAGCCTATCCACAGCAGAACTCTACGTACAATGTATCTACATCAACACGAGCTGTAGTGGTAGAGGAGCTCAAACATGGTAAAAATAAAGTTCTTTCTGTGCTTATTAACTGATTTTTAAAATATAACGTTTACTGTGTGAAAGCATTATTTGAGTTGGTTGTGTTTCAATGAAATGTCCTGCCCTTTCAGGCAGAATGGACCACAGAGAAATGGTCTTATATTGCCAACCAACCTAGTTTTACAACAAATGATTGTAGTACCCCTGCACTGTGTTAAGGGAATTCTTGCTTTTCATCTACTAGTGTTCAGAACTTTTATCTTGCAGAGTTTATATCGTGTTTTATTATGTTTTTGCAACGTCAATTGTAGGTCTTGCAGTTACAAATGAGATTCTCCAAGGAAAGTCAGATTGGCCAAAGCTCTTTGAACAACCAAATTTCTTTCAGAAGTACAAGTATGTATAAAATCTGTTTTCTGAACTTGGAATGATTTGTGTACTGGTAAAAGACTGAAACATTATCTAAATAGATGGCATTAACGTTTATTTGAAAGTGGCGTTAGATTCTTAATAGGGATGAATGCAAGGGAGATGCAGAAACTGCCATGTTACCAGCTGCTTTTCTAATTAAAAGATCAATTGCATTGTTTTTAGTGTAGCAGAATGTGGCTCTAAAGGATGTGATAACTTTTTCGTCAGTTAATACAGTGCTGAATGCAGGATACAACCTTACATACTTACATTACTGTCTTATCTAGATGTCATGTTATCTGCATTTAAGGCAGTTTTGACTTCGTTTAAAGGAATAATAGGACTGGAGGGAGTGGCTTCAAGCTGCACCAGAGGAGGTTCAGGCTGAATGTTAGAAAATACTACTTCTCTGAAAGAGTGGTCAGGCAGTGGAATGGGCTGTCTAGGGAGGTGGTGGAGTCACCAACCCTGGAGGTGTTCAAGGAATGTTTGGACATTGTGCTGAGAGACATGGTTTAGTGAGAACTATTGGTGATAGGTGGATGGTTGGACTGGATGATCTTGTAGGTCTTTTCCAACCTTGGTGATTCTGTGTAATAAAGTCCTCAGCCCATGTATTTCTGTTTTATTGTAGACATTATATTGTACTGACTGCTAGCACCTATACTGAAGAGCATCACTTAGAATGGTAAGGCTTGAAAATGTGGGTTTAGTACATAATTGAAATACAAGTAATCGTTGCACTTTACTGTTAACTATATTAACAAATTAAATATTCAACTGTGCAATGTGGCATCATCTGCTAAATGAAAAACTGTCTTGTAAAAGAAAACTTGTGTAAATCTTACTGTTATCATAAACATCGAGTCACAGTGAGGAAGAACAGCACTAGTGTGCAATATGCCAGAAGGTCAGGTATTCTGCATCATCTGGAACAGCAGATGTGTCTCCTTTAAAAACAAAACAAAAACAAAAAACTCTCAACACATCTTCATTTAGGAGGTTCCTTGTAAAGGCTCTATCAAACATAGATTACTTAATGTGACCATCTCTGTAACAGCCACTGAAGAGCTAGATATTTTACAGACTTTGAGTGCAGGGGTCTATGCACCCCCAGTATATGTATTATTTTCAAGTTACACTTTACTGAAATTCTAATTTTCTTCCTATGTATTAATGGATTATCTTGTGCACAATCCCAGCTTTCGATACAACCGTTCTATAACCTTAAAAGAATTAATTTATAACTTGTTTATTGGATGTAGTATTTTATTTACAATGAAATTGCACTTGAATGCTGATTTGCTCCAGCTTGGTAGTCAGCTAACTTCAGAGCCTACTTTTTCTCCAGTGAAGTGAAACAATACTGTTTCATCTGAGTGAGGCATCTGCCTGACAGTGCAGAGCATCTGTTGTGAAATGTATTTACTGAGATTTTAAGCTATTAGTGCATTTAGACCTGTTACATTTAGTGCTAAAAATCAGCACGTCAGTATGACTTGTAGGGTATAGGTAAGCTGCAGAAGTTCTGATCTGCTTTGCAAAATTATGTGAGAATAACCTCAGTTGTAGTTGGAAGAAACCACTGCTTATGATGTGATGTTTGTCACTGCCTTGAGGGAGATATAGCAAAAATTCTGGCCATTGTGTGCTGAGAAATTTTATGCATGTTGAAGCAAGGAATGAGTAGTATGTGAGGAGTTAAGGTACTGTGACTTTATTCTTAGCTTTGCAATGTATTATATGTTAAGAATATTATATTGCCCATTAACTATTTTGAAATTTTCTCTGAACTTTGGAATCCATTCAATTCAATTGTATCAGCTACAGCTTTGTGTCAGTCACAATTAGGTGTGCAACAAGGATTTATGGGCAGAGGGCTTAAAGCTAAAGAACTCTGATCTATTTTTTTGATACAATGAAGTTTGTGTCCAAATAAGTTGCTTGCAAGGTAAAGAAAATTCTGACTCCAGTAAGATCTGAAGTTTTTTCACGGTAGAAATTGAGTCAAGTGAAGCTTGATTGTGTATCTGTGGAAACATAAAAGCAGAAGATGGACTTGTTTCAGTTTGTCTACTCTAAGTTCATAGCTCTTGAGTGGATTTGGGAGTAGACAACACATCTCTTGTTCGCTACTGTAAGTTTATTTCCTTATAGATTTTTAACTGCTTTCAAAGCTAGCAGTGTTCTTGGGTAGAAGGGTAAAACGGCATTACTCTGTGGGCATGGTTTGTGTCTTGAAGTTAAAGTGACTTGCATCTTTATTATAGGAACTACATTTTCTGTTGGTTTGAGGAGGATAAACTTCAGTGGTTAATCTGTAAGAAGAATTGTATCTTCACCCAAATGTGATTGTCCTTGATTTTCTTTCTGAACTGCTCATCCTGATGATCTTTAGGGTTTTGTCTACTTTGAAATGCAGGTAGAGATGTGCTGGGATGTGCTGATTGTACTCCCACAATTCTGATGAATCATAGTCTGTGATGAAAAAAAAACAAGTTAAATAAACTTTGGTGTTTGGAAACTCTAAAGCTCGGCTATCACTGGATCAATCTCAAACTGCCATGTGTGATGTAAAATCTCCTATCTTTTCAGCTGAATGGAGCTTATTCACTTATTCCTTTCTGGTTGATTAGCATTCTTATGTCTTTTCATAATGTAATGCTAATATATAATTACTCTTTTGGGCATGGTAAAACTGAGCAAACATTTCTTGTTCTTAGGGTTGGCCTTGTGGAATCTAAAATTCGTGTGCTGGTTGGAAACTTGGAAAGGAATGAATTTATAAATATTGCACATGTAAATCCACAGTCTTTCCCTGGCAACCAAGAACATTGTAAACAGTGAGTTTCATTACTCTTCTTAAATACAGTTTAGCCAATGTATTAACTTCTTTACATTCATTTATCTCAACTTGCCTAGCATCCTCTGCTATGTACCTACTGTTCTGTAGGTGCAAGATTCTGAACATTTTGGATTTTTTTAAGGAAGGGGAAACTTTTGAGTAAGGGCTGACTTCAGCATTTAATTGCAGTGTACAGCTAAGCTGTTCTCTCAGTCCTTTGTTGAGGCTATTCATCAGCATACCTGGCATCTCTGCATGAGTGATAGTTTTCTGAATCTGTCTCTTTAGGAGTCGCTATGTGTCAATGTGGTTTCTGGGAATCATATTTAGGAAACTGGAAAGTGCAGAAAGCACTAAGATTGATTTAACATATGATATACAGTCATTCACAGATGCAGGTAAGCCTATGTTTTATTTTGCTCTAGTCTTGTTTCTTTTTTGGTTCTACTGGAAGTTGCATCCTGGAGTGAAATATGCTTCCTCCTGTGAATTATTATCTAGGGACCAACATAAAGGGTATCTTAAAAATCATCCAATTCTGACACTTTAATGAAGCCTATCTTAAAACGGGTGTGCATTAGTCATGCATAAAGTGATGAAATGCTTCCAAATATACCAGAAGCAAGGGATGGCAAATACAATACAGATAGGTCTGGACTATAGTATTCAACATGAAAATGGCATTGCTACTGTAAACCTAAGAATTCCACTGTCCTAGTGGATGAGTGAAGATTTCCATCTTGATGTAGGCACTTGGAAACATAAACACACCCAGGTGAAACAGCAGTTCTGCTGAGCACACTGGTGGAAGAGCTGCATTTCATGAAGTAAACAGTCAGATGTGAATCCTGTAGATATTTACTGGATATATCTATGGTCCTTAAAAAGGAGTCAGTTGTTAGTCAGTTGTTAAGTTTTGAAACAGGAAGTCAACTATATCAGATTCTAAAAATTCATGATATTTTTCTGAAATGTTTGTGTGTGAATACCCTTAGGTTCATAAGCCTGTGATCTGTCATGTTGTAATTACATGCAGTCTTGCATGTAAAAATTCATATTCATCTTCCATTGTTACTTTTGATAGATGTAGGAAAACAGTAATGCTGTGTGTATTGTCAGGTAAGGCTAGAATAAAGGGAAAGCAGGAGAAGGAGTCATTTGAAATTAGTCCGTACTGTAGCCTACTAACTGCTGAACTGACTGGTCATGAGGTTCTTAGAAACATGTGTGCTGTCAGGCTCGTGACCTTATAATTTGCTAAAGAAATCAGGTTCATCTTCTGAAGTGGCGTTAGGACAAGTAATTTTGAACCCTTAACTTCCTTAAATGTTTATTTATGCTGATGGAGAGTTTATCAGCAGCATAAGCTTAGGTCTCCATTTAAAAATGTGGTAAAAGCTGATTGCTTTACCTCATGCTTTGGGATGTAAGACATAGAAGAATGCATCTTAACTCATCTGAATGTTTAAGCTGAATGAGATTTTCTTCCTCAGACTTGTGCTGTTGTCTATTATGTATTAATTCTGCTGTGCTAGTGTAACAGTTAACTTGCATTTTTAAAAAATGCAGGCAGTTAAGGAAAACTGTCTCAAATTGCAATTCTTTTCAGTCAGATGTAACTAGGATCTAGTTCTTGTCTTCTCTGGAAGGCTGAATTATTAAAAATCTGAACTACTGGGAAGTTGGATGATACTACAGAACTGCTGGGGGGGGGGGAGCGGTAAGAACAACACAACTGCACCTTAAATATTAAACTAGCCGGAATCTTGAATAAGGCATCTGATCTCTCTTCAGCTCTGCACAAATGGGGTTGTTCCAGAAAATCAACTAGATACCTTCTCTGTTCTGAATTGGAAAACCAATGGCTATGGAATAGTATTTTCTTTAACTTACAATCAGCTCAGATATAACCTGCACAGTTAGCTATAACTAAGTGCTTAAACACATTTGAACTTAAATAGCTGCTATGTGTCTGGTCTGTACTGGTTGTGAAATGGTCTCAAGAAGACAAGTGTGAGCTGATGTACAGTGTGGAGTACTTGAGGAGCATTTGGTGGTTAGTTGGGCTAGAAAGTTCTTTTTCTTCATTTGGGCAGAACAGACTTAAAAGCTTGTTCTTTCTGAAGAAATCATGTAGCTTTGATAAATATGTGATGCAAACTTTATCATTATGCTACGATAGCAAATTTCATGTTAGTTTACAGGCAAGCGAACAACATTAACATGCTAAAGGAAGGTATGAAGATTGAGACAGCTTATGTGAAGAGAAAGCATCTCCATTATTTTTTGCCTGCAGGAACCTTACAAAAAAGAAAGAAGGTATGATACAAATAATGTGACTCTTCTGGAAATCTTGTTTTGCTTACTAATTATTGGAAGATTTCATTTTCCAAACTTGTTTCAGCAGAGCATGCTAAATATTAGTCAAAATGCTAGTGGGCTTCGGTGCAAAAGGGCCTCTTCAAATGAAAGCTTGAACAGTTCCAGAGACAACAACTCCAGAACACCGTATAATTCCTCTTCATTAAGTATGATATCTAAATTGGGCACTTCTGCAGCAGAGATGGAAAGGTTAGTATGATAACCTTAGAACTGAAGAAGCTGCTGTTAATTGACTCATAAAATGAACAAGGTCTAGGATTTCTAGTTTGAATCTATGGAGATCATGAGAATGTGGGATTCCCTACTGGCTTTGGGAACAAAAGTGGCACCTCATTTGAGAGTGGATCAAAGGAAATTGTTACAGTAATTTAATATGCATCCTTATGTAGGAATAAGGTAGAACTTGGTAGTCAAGCAATTTTTTGGTTTTGAATCTAAATAATTTTAGGTTAGAATACAACTTTTTGAAGCTGGAGTATTTTATATGTAGGTAACTGGTCTTTCTAACAAAGCATGGTTAATGCCCAGCAGAATTGAGTTCTATTACTAGCACTGATCTTAGTCATAAAAACTCCAGAGCTATTACTGAATTAGTGGGGCTGTCTAAGAACTTGGACATAAGATACTTCTGTATATTGCCAACTGTGTTCAGGCCCAGTTTGGTATTGTAGAAGTAGCATTAAAAAATTAATTAAAAAAAAAAGAAAGAGTGGCACCTGTAAGAACAGACACTTTCAGTGAAGAAAGCTGCATGGAGCACTGCATATACAAAGCTGGAAAAAGTACTAGTATATGGAGGCTCATCTAAAGAAAATGTTCATCCTTAATCTGAAATTCAGTGGAATGATCTGCCAGATTGTCAGTGAATGCCTGAGCTGTTTAATAGAGGTAGATAGTTTTTTTTTTGCATGAACAGTCTGCATCTGATGTACCGATTTTGAACTAGTATTTTATTATACCAGCATTGTAAAAATATGATTTTCACAGAAGTGCCACAATTTGGAGAACTAATGGTGCTAACAATAGAGAGAAGATGACTCATGTAGCTGTGTCACCGGTGTCCAAAGGAATCTCCATTCCAGTTATTGGTTCAAGTACGTATTAAGGTAGTAGGTAGAATGCAGTCTTTAACTTCATGACCGAGGTCTAAAAGTTTGATGTTTCCTGCAGAAATGGAGGCTGCAGTTGCCATAAGAACATCAGGACCTCCATCTGACTGCACCATTCCTACAGTAATAGGACATAATGCAGTTTCTCAACTTAGAACACGTTTTGTCCAAGGACATCATGAACTAAGTGGGACTCAAATTACAAATTCAAAGAGTGCTGCACCTAAACGGCCTCATTCACCTGCCTCAAAAGAATGCTCCAAGAGATCCAAAGACAGAGAAAAGGTAGAGAAGAGGGCTTAGTCTGAGGAGGATTTGGAGTGATAGCTATTGACACAGAATGAGTCAAATAACTGATAAGAAATATGTACATACATCCCCAAGTTATTCAGGAGTCTAAACTTAAGTATAAGAATGTTTTTACTAATGTAGGCATGAGAAGTTGTCTTGGAAATAGTATGTGTCTGGTGAGCAGTTTCTTTCATGATCTGACACTGTTTCTAGTCTGGTGATATATCTAAATGCCACTATTCTTGTTCATGCACTGGCCAATTACCAAAGGAAATAGCTCATTTGGAAGCAGTTCTTAAAGCAATTTAGAAAACATCATCATTATCTAACTGAAGAAGATATGCATCTTACAAACACAGAACCTGATTAGCTCATACTTTTGCCAGATAACTTTGAATGCCTATCAGTTGTTTTGCAATATAGTCAGTAGATCATCTGCTATGGAAGAGAGCATGAAGTTGCTTGTTAAATCTTGTTTTCGTGGAAGCTTGAGATTCATGCTTGATTGATTTTATTATAGAAAAAAATCTCCTTTAAGGGCTGCTTTCTGTGATTATCTGTGATTTAACCTCTGCTTTAGGGCAGAAATCAAGAACAATTCAACTCAATTTTGCATCTTGAAACGAACCAATCGTTGGAATTATTAACTAGTACTGAATATTTCAAGTACAAATTTGAAGGATGAATAGTAAGACTTCTCAAGAGATCTGAGATTCCTGTTTGATAATGGTCTTGGTGACTAAACATTATTATACGAATGGCTAATGCATTGATTGAATGCTGTTATCAGAGTGTGAAGGTAACTTTAATCTAGGAATTGAGTCCTGTGTATTTTGTTTTTAGTTAATTGGCCAGGATTCAGCCTTCAAAGATGATGGTAATCCAGAAGATGTAAAGACAAGATCTACAGAAAATGTAATTTCAGGTGGTTTTATTCTAAGTAGAATAAATGGAGTGTTCTAGTGCTGAGAATTCATCATATACTCTACACACTTATTGATGTAAACAAAAGTATGCTTTTTAGTCTATGCTTATCATGCGTTAAATAGATTTTTCTGTATCAGCAAATCAAGGTGTTTAAGACTAAAACTACTATAAAGACTGAAACATTTAACCCTTCAAAGGGAGGATGCGGAGCCCTGTATTCGTTTCTGCTTTACTTTTGAGGGCACATTCTCAAATCAAGATGCGGTCTTGTTGGTAGAGTAGAGGTTGAAATATCTGAAATATCAAATGTATGCTCACAGGAACTTAATGGAAATGTAGTATTTATCTAAAAGGTGGAGGGTGTCAATGTATGTACATATTTACCTTGGTTCTCTGTTAAGTAACAAATTTGAGAATAGTATCTAATAGATCCTTTTTGGCTTTTTAGGTTGGCTTTGGAGGAAGAAACAGGGTGGTTGCAAGTATTGATACATCAAGGTCACAGGTATTGGGAAGCAAAACTAGATTTTTCCTTGTGTATGCAAAGGCTTATGTGCTAACTTCTAAAACTGATTCTTCTAGTTAGTGGTAAGCCTTTACCTTTCACACTTCTGAACTGAATTGCAAACTGAAATATATATTTGCAAAATGAAATCAAAGATTCCAAGAACTTATGCTTGGAGATCCCTGTCTCCATTTGACATCTCCCATGCCCATACTGATAGATTCTTTCCAATTTGCTTTTTTTTTTTTATTTAAAGTGATGAGTATGTTCCTTGCAGACCTTTTAAATGGTGCTGTAACTACTTTTAAATATTTGTATACTGACTTCAGTGACAGGGCTGGAAGCTTCAAAGTGTACAAATAAATTCTTGAATCAAGTGGAATGTTGAAGAACTGGGGGTTATAAGATTGGAGGTACTCTCAACAGTAGAGATGCTATTGCTGATGTGTGAATCCAAGAGGAACAGTAGCTGCTTCTATTACACCTTTGAGCAACTTCTTTTCTGGCATGAGATTTTTTTCTTTTTTCTCTCAGGAATTAAGTGTGCAGAGGGGAAAATGTTCTTCTGTTAACTGTAATGGTAATTTAATAAGTGTGGAAAGTGAAAAATATCCTTTTCTGTGAATATTTATTTTGAGCTATGCTGGTTTGGTACATAAAGGATGATGATCTATTCAGCTAGAAAATTTTATCTACTGCTTCTTAATGTACTTATTTTTTTTCCTGTGGCATCTTTTTGTGTGTTGTAGAGGCTTTGCAGTGAAGAACTACCAGACTCTTCATCTCCTGTTCCAACAACTGGTATTCGTATTATTAAAAGATCCATCAGACTTACCCTTAACCAGTAACCAGTATCTTCAGGTAAAGATGATATTCATTTGTTTCTTGGTTTATATTATCATTATTTTGTAGCTCCTGACAATTATTGGAGGGTTACTGTTGTTGTACTGCAATGTTAGCTAGTTAAACGCTTATGTTTTTTGACCTGCAGGTATTGTAAGATACTCCTATCACTTTGCAGATTTTACAAGATCATTTGCTGCTGAGTCACTGGCTACGGAAATCATACTGCTATTTTTAATTGGTACTAGCTTAAACACTTGCTTCCTTTGGAACTGCTTCATGTGTACTCTTGCAGTAGCTGTACTTAAGTCTTTTTAAAAGTCTTAATCACTAGCTGAAACAGCTTTTTGAAAAAACCACGAACAGCTTGTCTTGTGACTTGGATTCAGAATGTATGTAAGTAGGGTTAACTGCAACCACATTCTGGCTTCAAGTGTGTAGGAATGTGCTTATATTCATGTGTGCTTTCCTAGCTCATGTAGATGTATTGTTCTTATCTTAAAGTATTTTCCAGTTTGGCACGTACACCCCTGTGCATCTGTCACAATGACGCTCAGTTTTGTACAGGCAGTAGTTTTCAACTGTCTAGCACAGCTGTGTACTACACACCTATTGTCTCTCATAGAGGCCCATAAATAGTCTTCACTATTGAAGAAAACGCAATAGGACTCTAAATAGTTACATGAAAACTTGTAGTAGTCTTAAATCTGGTTCTGTAAACATTTATGACACTGCTTGCCCAGTTAAGTGCATTAGAGTTTTTTTGGGGGGGGTGGAAAGAAATAATAACTATTGATTAAAAAAAAAACAAAAAACAAAAAACAAAAAAAACCCCACAATCTTATGCTATGTTTCTACTGTAGTTTCTTTATAATCTGGTGTTTTTTGTAAGTGAAGTTGAATATCTTTTCCAGAGTATTTTTGTATGTATTGTAAATACTATCTTCCAAAGAAACTTAAAATTTCAGTCTCTCGTCTCCATTTTTATGAAAATGAGAAATTCTTTTTAAAAATCTCAAGCCAAAGGTATGGGCAGGGGAGACAGGGGCTAACACAGTGTTCTGCAAAAAGTGACAGTCATGCTAGGGCCAACTTGAGTCAATACTGCTGCTCCACTACTGTTGGTGTTTCCCTGTCTTGAATTAACATACCCCAATTGAATAGTGCAGTTAGGAAAGTGAGTTGACAGATGATGTTCCCATTTGCTATTTGGACAATAGATACCTCCAAATTCCTTTTAAAAGGAGTGCTTGTCTTACAGCAATTCTGAGCTTTGGTCATGTTTAGCATCCACTTGTAACCTCAGTAACAAAACTTAAGGACTGTATAAATCTTGTGAAATCTTCCTTCTAATATTATCCCTACTGCTAGTATTCCAAACTTGTGGAGAGAGCATGACCATACTTGTCAAAGTATATACTTAATTCTCCCATATTACATTTGGCTTCATTTCAAGCACTTTTTAAAAGAAAAATGCCTTACTGGGTTTGAAAGGTCCTGTTCTTCCCTTTCTAGACACCCTCTGCTCTCAAAAAACAAAAAAGCCCACCCAGCCTTCTCTGCAAGGCTTGCACAGAACACAGGTTAAACTCACAGGTTAAAAGGAAGGTACAGAGGGTGACCCTCCATCACCAGGAGGGTCACCCGAACATAGAATGAGTTCAGGTTGGTCAAGCAGGACCTGCCTTTCATGAACACATATAGTGTTCATATACATACAGACAACCTGATCCCCTGGTTGTCCTACACGTGCCATGTGATCTCCTTCAAGGTGATCTGCTCTGTAACCTTTCCTGGCAGCAAGGTCAAGTTAACAGGCCTGTAGTTCCCCAGATCCTCTTTATGACACTTCTTGTACATGGGAGTCACATTGGCAAGCCTTCAATCCTCTGGGACCTCTCCAGTTCACCAGGAACGGGTCCTTGTGTGGATTCCATCTGTCTCCGTGGGCTTTTGGCAGTCCAGGTGGAGTAATAGGTATCTAACAGTTTCCACCTGAATTATGGGCGGTTCGTTCTGCTCCTCATCTCAGGCATCAAGGGCAGGGGGTAGGGTACCCCAAGCATAACTGGTTTGACTTTTAAAAATGGACATAAAGAAGGCATTGAGAACCTCAGCCTTATCCTCATTGGTCACATTCCCCACCACATCGAGTAAAGGGTGGTGATTCTTCTTAGTCCTGCTCTTACTGTTAATATATTTCTAAAAAGAACAAAAACTTTTTTTCCTACCCCAATGGCCAAGTTGAGTTCAAGCTGGACTTCTGCCTTTCTAACTTTCTCCCTGCACATCCTAACAACTTCTTTGTACTGTCCTTGAATTGCCTGTCCCTTCTTCCAGAGGAAGAAGATTTTTTTTTTCTCCTGGAGCCTCAGCAAAAGTTCCCTGTTCTTCCCTGCTGGCTTACCTGGCAGCACAGGAGAATAGCCTGCTCCTGCGACTTCAAGACTTCCTTCTTGAGGAGTGACCAGCATTCCTGGACCCCTTTGCCCTTCAGGACCAAATCCCAAGGGACTTTCCCTACCACCATCCTGAATCAGTTTGAAGTCCACCCTCCAGAAGTCCAAGGTAGAAGTTTTGCTGCCGCCTCTCCTAACTTGACCAAGAATTGAGAGCTCTACCATTTTGTTGTCACTGTGTCCAAGACAGCTTCCAACCTTCACATCTCCCACTTGTCCTTCTCTATTTGTGGTCAGCAAGTCTAGTGGGGCACCTCCCCTGGTAGACTCTTTTAACAGCTGCATCAGGAAGTTATCTTCAGTACACTCTAGAAGCATCCTAGACTGCTTCTTCTGTGCTGTATTGTATTGCCAGTACACATCAGGGAAGCTCAAGTCCCCCATGAGAACAAGGGCTGGTGATAATGCAGCTTCCACCAGCTGTTCGTAGAACACCTCATCTGTCTCTTCATTGTTGTTAGGCAGCCTTCACCCTTCATAACTTGTTGAAAGCCTGCTCAGCAAGCCCTGCCAACTCCTAGGCTAGGATTTGTTTCACCCTTTGGGACAGGTGAGACCCATCCACAGCCATCAGGCCAGCTGCTGACACATGCCCCCCCCCCCCGAAAACAAAAAATTCACCCAAAATTCTTGCATTATATTAGTTCATATAGCTAACAAAACTTATTTAAATCATCTTTTTTAATTAAAACAAACAGCAACAAAAAAGAGGGCAACAAAACAATAAAATTAACAGGATATTTGACTTTGTTTCTGTGAAATTGATGCATCAGTGTGGTTCATGGAAGTGATTGCCGCTCTTAGCGAGCTTTCAAAGTGCTCATCAGATTTTGAATGAAGTTTTTTCTCTTCCTGTGCTTCATCCTTGAAAACAGTTGTTCACAAATGTACATGCTACCAAAAAGTGGTGACATGCTTCATAATCATGCCTTATTCAAGGAATAATTTGTCTGGTAAGAGGGCTGAGAGACATGATCAGATTTTTGAGCTGAATATCTGATTGCAGCTCCATACATTTAATTTGAAAATTCTCAAGTCAACTGAAAATAGAATCACAAATATACCAAAAATTGCTGATTTTTTTGTTGTTGTTTTAGAGTTTGAGAGTAGGTATCAAGATCGCTTTATCAAAATGGAAAGCATGGCTGAAAATTTTTGTTTGCAAGACTGTAATTGGCCAAAGTATGTATGAAATTATTTCCTATAACATGAGTTAGCATTGCACTGCACCCTCCCTGTGCCCTGGTTTTAGCTGAAGCAGAGTTAACTGCTGCACAAAGTGTTTGGTTATTGTATGTGATGGATGCGTGCCTGGGGCTGGGCTGCTGAGTGAGGAAGAGCTGCTGCCATGGCGTTGTGGGGCAGGGGGTGGGTGCAGGACTGAGCTGTGTTGGATTGCATGTGAGCTGTGGATTGGGTGTGGCTGCTTTAGCAAATACAGAAATCAAAGGAAGGAAATAAATAATCTATCTTGAAACTGGTACATTTGGTTGGGGCAAGGAGGAGGCTTACTGCTTTTGTGATACTCTGTGGAACAGGCTGCTTAGCTTTAACACAAGAAAAAACCCCTAGTTGTGTTTTTGCTATTACCTCATCACAATTTATAAAAATAAAAAGAGCCTGATCCTATGAATTATTCCAGTGAACAAAAGGCCATGGTTGTCATATGCTATGCATCTGCCTGCAATTGAAGGGTGTTACACAATGGAAGATGCAACAATGACAGCAAAGCAGCAAGATCCTGGGCTGCAGCAAGCGAGGATTCACTCAAACGCAACAGCAGGGGGCACAGAAATAAAGGAAAGAAACTGGTTACCTTTGGAAAGCCTCAGGTACACAGAAATCTCCAGAGATGCCCTCACCTCCACAGCCAATTCTTAAATGAGATCTGTGCTTGTCCACCAGAGCTCCCTGCCTTCTCACCAGGTGCTCCAACACTGTTTCAAGCCGTGACTTAGCTATTTCCGCTACAAGGGAGGAATCACAGAATCACCAAGGTTGAAAAAGACCTACAGGATCGTTAAGTCCAACTATCCACCTATTACCAATAGCTCTCACTAGATCATGTCCCTCAACACAACGTCCAATTGTTCCTTGAACACCTCCAGAGTTGGTGACTCCACCACCTCCCTGGGCAGCCCATTCCACTGCCTGACCACTCTTTCGGAGAAGTAGTATTTTCTAATGTCCATCCTAAATCTCCCCTGGTGCAGCTTGAAGCCATTCCCTCTGGTCCTATCACCAGTTACATGAGAAAAGAGGCTGACCCACAGCTCACCACAACCTCCCTTCAGGTAGTTATAGAGAGCCATCAGGTCTCCCTTGAGTCTCCTCCAGACTGAACAATCCCAGCTCCTTCAGCTGCTCCTCATATGGCCTGTGTTCCAGACCACTCACCAGCTTTGTTGCCCTTCTTTGAACATACTCCAGGGCCTCGATGTCTTTCTTGCAGTGAGGGGCCCAAGACTGGACACAGTACTCAAGGTGCGGCCTCACCAGAGCTGAGTACAGGGGGAAAACCACTTCCAGGTTCTTGCTAGCAGCACTGTTTCTGATGCAAGCCAGGATGCCATTGGCCTTCTTGGCCACCTGGGAACACTGTCAGCTCATGTTCAGCCGAGCATCAATCAATACCCCCAGGTCCATTTCCTCGACACAGCCTTCCAGCCACTCTGCCCCAAGGCTGTAGCACTGCCTGGGGTTGTTGTAGCCGAAGTGCAGGACCCAACATTTGGTCTTGTTGAACCTCATCCCACTGACTTCAGCCCAGCTATCCAGCCTGTCCAGATCCCTCTGTAGGGCCTCGCTACCCCCAGGCAGATCCACACTCCCAGCCAATTTGGTGTCATCTGCAAACTTACTGAGGGTGCACTCAATGCCCTCATCCAGGTCATCAGTAAAGATACTGAAGAGGACAGACCCCAGCACCAACCCCTGGGGAACACCACTCGTGACTGGTCGCCAGTTGGATTTAGCCCCATTCACCACCACCCTTTGGGCCCGGCCCTCCAGCCAGTTCCTTACCCAGCTGAGGGTGTACCTGTCCAAGTCACAGGCTGCCAGCTTCTGCAGGAGAATACTGTGGGAGGCAGTGTTAAAGGCTTTGCTGAAGTCTAGGTAGACTACGTCAACAGCCTTTCCCTCATCCACCAGACAGGTCACTAGATCATAGAAGGAGATGAGGTTGGTCAAGCAGGACCTGTCCTTTGTAACCCATGCTGGCTAGGCCTGATCCCCCGGTTGTCCTGCACATGCTGCGTGATCTCCCTCGGGACAATCTGCTCCATAACCTTCCCTGGCACCGAGGTCAGGCTAACAGGCCTGTAGTTCTCTGCGTTCTACTTACAACCCTTCTTGTAGATGGGAGTCACATTGGCAAGCCTCCAGTCTTCTGGGACCTCACAGTCAACAAGGAGCGTTGATAGATGATGGAAAGCGGCTCAGCTATCACCTCCACCAGTTCCCTCAGCACTCTCGAGTGAATCTCATCCAGCCCCATGGACTTGTGGCAGTCCAGTTGGAGCAGTAGGTCTCTGACTGTGTCCTTCTGAACTGTGGGGGGGTTTAGTCTGCTCCCCCACCGAGACTACCAGATCAGAGAGTGGAGTACCCTGAGGATAACTGGTCTTACCTTTAAAGACAGTGTAAAGAAGGCATTCAGAACCTCTGCCTTTTCCTTATCCTCAGTGGTCACATTCCCAGCCTCATTCAGTAATGAATGGAGATTCTCCTTAGTTCTCCTCTTACTGTTGATGGATTTGTAAAAGAGCTTCTTGTTCCTTTTTACCCCAGCGGCCAGATTGAGTTCAAGCTGGGCTTTTGCCTTTCTGATTTTCTCTATATCCATCACAACTTCTCTGTACTCTTTCTGAGTCTCCCGTCCCTTCTTCCAGGAGGTAGATTCCCTTTTTCTCCCAGAGGAGAAAAACCTCCAGAAAAAAGCCTCTTGGGTGAGAGGTACCAGGACCCTGGAGTCGAAGGAAATCAAACTGCTGCAGGGGGCACTCTGGCAGTGTTCCTGTGGAAATGGGCCCTTTCCCCTCCCGCGGGAGGGCTCTAGGCTGCTATCTCAGGAACAAAAGGAAAGTTTATGGTCTTTGGAAGACCGGGCAAGCAACTTGTGACAATGACAAGTATGTAGTGAAGTTGTGCAGGGAGAAAATTAGAAAAGCTGAAGCCCAGCTAGAACTGAACTTGACCACTAAGTTGAAGGATGACAGTAAATATTTCATAAATACATCAACAGTAAGAGGTGGGCTAGGGACGATCTCCATCCCCTGTTGAATGCCAAGAGCAACTTGGTGACTAAGGATCAGGATAAGGCTGAGGTACTTAATGCCTTCTTTGCCTCAGTCTTTAGTAGCAAGACTTGTTACTCGCTGGGCACACAGCCCCTTGCACTGGTAGGTAGGGAGGGGGAACAGAATAGGCCCCGCATATTGCATGAAGAGTTGGTTTTGGACCTGCTCTGAAAGCTGGATGCTTACAAGTCCCCAGGGCCAGATGGATTGCACCCTAGAGTGCTGAGGGAGTTGGCAGATGTGGTTGCCAGGCCACTCTCCATCATTCTTTGGCAGTCCTGGCTAACTGGAACCATCCTGGTGGACTGGAGACTGGCAAATGCAATGTCCATCTTCAAAAAGGGCCAGAGGGATGATCCTGGTAGCTACAGACCTATCAGTCTCGGTGCTAGGAAAGGTTATGGAACAGATAATCTCAGGAGTCATCATGGATCAATTAAAGGTCAGCCAGGGGACGAGGCCCAGTCAGCATGGGTTTATGAATGGTAGATCCTGTCTGACAAACCTGATTCCATTCTATGACAAGGTGACCCGCTTAGTGGATGAGGATAAGGCTGTTGATGTGGTCTACCTGGACTTCAGTAAAGCCGCTGACGCTGTCCCCCACAACATCCTCGTGGAGAAGCTGACTGCCCACAGCTTAGATGGGCATACGCTCTGCTGCGTGAAACACTGGCTAGATGGCCGGGCCAAAGAGCTGTGGTCAATGGAGTTAAATCCAGTTGGCACCCAGTCACAAGCGGTGTTCCCCAGGGCTTGGTACTGGGGCCGCTTCTATTCAACATCTTTGTTAATGATCTTGATGAGGGGATCAAGAGCATCCTCAGTAAGTTTGCAGACAACACCAAGTTGGGAGGGAGCGTCGATCTGCCAGAGGGGAGAAAGGCGCTACAGAGGGACCTGGATAGACTGGATCGATGGGCCAGGGCAAACTGTATGAGTTTCAATAGTGCCAAGTGTTGGGTCCTGCATTTTGGTCACAACAACCCCAGGCAACCCTACAGGCTTGGGGAGGAGCAGCTGGAAAGCTGCCTGATGGAATGGGACCTTGGTGTGCTGATGGACAGTCGGCTGAATATGAGCCAGCAGTGTGCCCAGGTGGCCAAGAAGGCCAATGGCATCCTGGCTTGGGTCAGGAATGGTGTGGTGAGCCGGACTAGGGAAGTAATCCTGCCCCTGTACTCGGCACTGGTGAGGCCTCACCTCGAGTACTGTGTTCAGTTTTGGGCACCTCAGTACAGAAGTGACATTGAGCTGCTGAAGCAGGTTTAAAGAAGGGCAACAAGGCTGGGGAAGGGCTTGGAGAATGTGCCCTACGAGGAGAGACATAAGGAATTGGGGCGGTTTAGTCTGGGGAAGAGGAGGCTGAGGCTGACCTTACTGCTCTCTCCAAATACCAGAAAGGTGCTTACAGCGAGAGGGGTTGGTCTCTTCTCACTGGTGATGGGTGACAGGATGAGGGGAAATGGCCTCAAGTTGCACCAGGGTAAGTTTAGGTTGAATATCAGGAAAAACTTCTTTACAGAAAGGGTTGTTGAGCACTGGAATAGGCTCCCCAGGGAGGTGGTTGAGTCACCATCTCTGAATGTGTTTAAAAACCATTTGGATGTGGTGCTCAGGGCCATGATTTAGTGGAGGGTTGTTAGGATAGGATGGTTGGGTTGTGGTCGGATTTGATGATCTATAAGGTCTTTTACAGCCTGAGCAATTCTGTGATTGTTTGATCTCTGCCTGCCCACTGCAAGATTGCTGTAGATGTGTGCACTTCCTGTGACTTGGAAGAGCCAGCAAGGAGTGTCCAACTTCCCATGCTGCAGGTTTCCTGATACAAAGTCTGTGTGGGGGGTGGGACCAGGAGCTCCTGGGACAGGGCTGGCACATGACTGCACTGCAGCATATGGAGGGTGTGTGGCTGGGGAGCATCGCTGCCTTATTCCCTGACTACCAGCCTGCAGGGGTTGTGGGAACCATCTGCTGCTGACTGGCCAGCTCTGTTGTTGCTCTGCCTTGCTTAGTGCTTTGGGCTCAGCAGAGTGTAGTAGGGATGTTTTCCAGCTTCTTGAGCTGACAAGGAAGGGGAATCATGGGCTGTGAGTACACTGGTTGGCATGGCTCCATCTGTGACTGAGTGTTCAGCTGTTGTCCACACCTTTGACTGGCCTGGCATACCCAACTGTAGGTGCAGCTCAGTGGTTGGGGCTGCTGGACCTGGTGTATTGTTTGTAGAGGATGTGAAATACTAACAAAACAGTAGCTAGAGGACTGCTTCTTCTCTTATTACAGAAGATGCAACTTGTTGAGCTCTTAGCAGTCTGACATTCAAGAAATTGATAGAAATCAAACTGAGACAGCTTGTCTTTTGTGCAGTTCCTCTTTGAAGGGAAGACCCTGTCTGACTCATCCTGCTGCATTCACCCATCCTTGTTTCTTATCCATACCTTTTCACTTTGTCTCATCTGAGACTTTCATCCACTTTGCTGTCTTCGTTTTCCGCCCAAATCAATCTTGCTCGTTATTACATATGAAATGGAAGGTACTTCTTTCTGTGTTGATGGGCAGAAAATCCTGGTAGCCTTGGGATCAGGGGAGAAATAACCTACCTTCTTTCAGTTTCAGTTTGGGGCAGCTGGGCAGCCTACTGCAGGAAACATCCAGCAGGCTCTGCAGAGTCTGCAATGGAGAGAAATCTGAATATATTCTGCTCCTAAGCAAATCTGGCGTGTGTAGGTTCCGACTTCTCAAAGGTTCAGCGTGTGCTCAGATTAGTGTGGTTTTACAAAGGAACAGCAAAAAGTTCAGTAGTGACACCAGCACAACTTCCATACTGAATTTCATCTCCTTGGTTCTGAAACGTGAAGAAGAGTTTCTTGAAAGTTTTTAGAATTCTTTGAATATAATTAAAGCACCGTATTTTCCCCATGCGTTCTTCTTGGAAACAACTGAGTCATCTTTCTCCAAACAGTCAGGTGGGAGCAGTCTGTGCAGTCATACTCCAGAGAAATTTTTTTTTTTGCAAACTTGGAAGTAACTGAAAATGCGGTCTTAAAATAGGAAGTGTTGACTTGCGATAACTAACAGAGTGCACTGATGGCAATATGAGTGGGGAAGAAGCGCTATAGCCAGTAGGGACGAGAGCCAGAAATAGCTGGAATTAATTTTGTTCTTCCACTTTTAGTTTTTTTCCTGTGTGCTCAGTGAGCAGAAAGTGATCACATACACAGTAGCCAAGTGCTTATGCGCATCACTCTGTGTACAAGCACTTGGCTTTGTGTCTCTAGCACTACTCTTGCCTTTCTGAAGTTTTTTTTTCCAGATTTCTTTGTCTCTTAGTAATTAGGTGTTGAATTTACATTTTACGTACAGTCTTTTCCACCACTTAAGCAGAAGGGGATAAACTTGTCATTGTGAGCACTACCACAGATCCCTAATAACTAGGCTAAAAAAAAATAACTATTTTTTTAAGTTTTGCTTTTTTTTTTCTTTTTTCCTCCTCTAAGCAAGGCAAGCATTAGACCGTTGGGAAACTGAATGTTTATCCTGCCTCTGATTCATCTATGTGAAACCAGAAGTCTTTAAGTGCTTATTGCAAGACTTGTATTTGCTCATTACGTTCACTTCTGTTTTTGTCTGGATGGCATAGCATGCATTAGTTTTTCCAACTTACTGTAGGTGTTTTTACAGGTCTTTACCAATACTGTACCTCTAGCAGTGTAGAATAACAGCTGTGTTGGAGTCTGGAACATACCAGTGTAGGCATTGTATTTAGAAAAACAAATCCAATCTGTCAAATCTTGAGCAATAGGAATACAATAGATAGTGTGGAAAGCCGCTTTATAGAAAATGCTATAATTTAGTTAAGAAAAACAATTGAGACAAAAATATATCTCCAGGAGTTGCATTTTGAGGAAAATGAGTCTGCTGCAATCAGTTCAGTGTCAGCAGTGAAAAAGCAAGGGAATCCCCTGTTCTTATGCTCTCCCACTAAATAGATCATTGGGTTACACTAAATGATAAACTGTGAAAGTACAGAAATACTTTTCTGTAATCCAAGGTAAATATTTGGCACAAGCCTGTAAAACTGTACATCTATTTACTAAATGATTCCTCTAACAGAAATGAGCAATGAAGTTGATTTTCTCTCCCATGTTATAACTTCATGGGGAGAAAATTCTGTAAGGGTAGTATCTCAGTGCTTTCCAGGCTCTGCTTATTTACATCTCTTTTCAGTTCACTTTTTAGTAACATTGGCTAGAAGGCTGGCTGTGGAGCTCAGATAGGGGTGTTCAGACTTAATCTTGCATTTTCTCAGCCTTAAAGGTCATCCCTTATTTCAGTGGTTGTGATGTCAGTGGGGAAACCCAGCTGCAATTTTCTGTTCTTGTGCAAAGGTCTCAAACGTCAAATAAAAGCAAAACACTTAGAAAGCTTAGAAAAGTTTAAGGCTTCAACTTAGAAATTACCCACGGGTTCTTAGTGACTCCCAACCAGGACCGTGTTGTTTCATCAGCTCTTGCTTGTATGCTAACTTGTTTTTTTTTTTCTCAGTTGCTGTTTCTTTTGCTTAGTTTGTTTTCTTTTTCAGCTGCTTATCAAGGGAAGCTGTTGTTGTTCTTCTGTTTGATAAGTAATGGATGCCACTAACTAGTTTGACAGAGGACAAACCAGAGTGCCCACCAAATTTTCCATGCAATTTTGTATTAAGTTTTAATACTATTGTGTGCTTTTGTCAAGGCTGTTCCTGACAGCATGTCAAATTATTTTTCAACGCTTGATTCTTTACAGTATTTCAGAGAATTTTTCTTAAATCTCTGCTTTAACCTATGAGGAATCTGTTACAGAGATTAATAATTCAAGATGTCAAAAGTTTGTGGCAATATGAGAAACTGAAGCCAAATTTTCTGAATGTGTGAGATTGTGGTGTTTGATCCTTACCCTTTAAAGATACATTGTCTATGCCTGCAAAGGGGATTCCCAGTCCACATCATTACTGTATCCCACTAAGGAAGACTGTTGTAACTACCTCTAGGGATTGTAACTAACCACCTATTGATTTTTAAGCTGCTACTTACACGATTGATGATATTGTTCAGGAGGAATCCCAGTAGTTCCTGATAGCAGAGATATGAAAAAATTCCAGAGTACCGATTGTCCAAATTGTAGATGGCTTTTTACCTCGTCTTTGAGATTCTGGTCTAGATACTGCTAGAGATATCTTTCACCAATGCTGTTTGTTGTACCATATAATCCTGGTTTCTATATGAAGAATGAATGTAGCCTTTCAATGAGTAAATCATTACACTGTTATCATCGTTTATGGAAAACTGTCTATTGCAGAGTATCATTTAGCATGAGAGACTGCTTGCTTAAGGTTATGCATTAAAGTCACAAAGACATCAAGCATTCCAAAATAATGTTGTGGAACTGAATGAATTGTAGAGATTGCTGCTTGGTGAAACTAATTCCTAGTCTGTGTGTTAAGTACTGCAATACCAAGTAGCATAGCACCAAGGTTTTGCCATGGGTTTGCCTCCAACTCACAGCCCTGATATGAGACTTGATTTTGTTGTCATGCATTTTAGACCCAGAGCTATTCCTCTTGAGATTCAATGTCTAGAATGACTGTTGGCTTCAGCAAAAGCTATGTATCATTATTAAGGAAAAGGTTGTAACTACTGAATCAGGTAGGTATAGTTATGAATGTTATATATATGAACTGGTGTGTTGTATCTTTCTGAATGAATGAGAGTTTACGGCAAGTTGTTGAGTAAATTTCTCTTACAATACTTAAATGAATAGTAAGTTTGTATGGCTGCATGTTTCTTATCACTCAGACAAAGTTCCAGTCAACCCAAGTGGAAGTTTTGCCTGTAAAAATAAATTAATTAATTGATAAAAGTGTGTTTGGGTTCATAACACTTCAACTGTATTGCTAATGTATTGCTGCATGTCCCTAAAACTTACTAAGCTTACAGTTGTAATCAAAGCTTGTTCTGTGAACAAGCACAATGAGTGTGCCTCTCTGGCCTAAGAATGCATCATTGATTAGAACTGTTCAAACCCAGTCAAGGGAAGCTGACATACCCCTTCTCTATGCCTTTAGGAGTGTGATTCTTCCTAGTTTTTCCCGGATAAAGATATTAATTGGTCTCTGCTGCTTTAGTATTTTATATGCAAAGAAAGAGATCAGAATTCTGGCTCCACCTTACTCAGCCAGAACAGGAATTTATAAAGATACCAAACTTCTGTTCATAAAACACTGCTGCACACTGCATTAGATAGCTCGGGGCTGGAAGACAGCCAGTATCTTTTGCAAAGGTGACAAGTTTGTGAGTGAGAGGCTTATGAGAGGCAGAGGGTATTCAAAAGAGAACTTAGCCGGAGCACCTCTCCTGTGAAGACAGTCTGAGAGAGCTGGGCTTGTTCAGTCTGGAGAAGGCTCTGGGAAGACCTCATTGCAGCTTTTCAATACTTGAAAGGAGCTTATAAACAGGAGGGAAACCATCTTCTTACACAGTTTAATAGTGATAAGACAAAGGGGGAATGGTTTTAAACAAAAAGAGGGGAGACTTGGATTAGATATTAGGGAAGAAACTTTTCAGTCAGCAGGTGGTGAGGCGCTGGCACAGACCACCCGAAGAAGCTGTGGATGTCCCATCTCTGGAGGGTGCCCAAGGCCAGGCTGAATGGGGCCCTGGGGGGCCTAGTGGGGGACAACCAGCCTATGTTACAACCGTGCTGGGGCAGCTTTAAGGTTCCTTCCAACCCAAGCCATTCTGTGATTCTATGACCACAGTTATCATTTAATGGGGTTGTCATGCAGATGAAGAGCTCCTGTCTTAGATCACTGTGTGCTGTAGAGGCAGGGTAATAAATCACCCCCAACAGCTCGAATGCCTAAAAGCCTAAAAATAGAGTATGAGAACATGTGAAGATAGTGAAACGCAGTAGGACTAACAATATACCAGTCAGTAACAGTTGTTAATTGCTGTTTTGTTTGATCAAGAAGATCATTTTAATGATCTACTAAAAAATTTGTGTTTATTCCAGCTATTTGTCAGATCAGATAGCAAACCTGCTTAACAAATAAAAATGTCTCCAGACTTCTATCCAATCTTGAGGCTGTGGCTAAGTTTGAGCACCCCAAATGGAACCTTTTCTGCCTTTTTCTTCTAATCATTTTGAAAAAGGGTACCAAATAGAAAAGCTTACCTAAGTTTAAATCCTATTTTGTATAGGCATAGCTGACCATGTGAAACAAGAGTCTCTAGTCTCTCAAAAGCTTTGAAGTGGCATTGATTCTGAGTTGGTCCTCATTCATTTCTTCTCTCAGAGGTCATGATAACAAAACCAGTTGTTTTTTAATCATCTTAAAAAGTTACACCTTTCAAAGCAGATTTAAAATTGGCTTTGTTGTCTGATTTTGCTTTTTAAACAAAAGATTATGGAGATTCACAGAAATACTTTATAAACTCTAGTGGTAATTTTGGTCTCGCTTTTGTTTTGTTAGGCAGGCCATTGTTTATGCAGGCTTCTATTGGAAAAGGCACTGTTAGCCGTCTTTCACTGCTTTCTCTAACTGTGAGAACAAGAGATACTGCAAAGAATGAAGTTCTCTGCTTTATTCACCAAGATCCTTTTACTCTTGTGCTGGAAGGACCATGAAACCAGGCAAGCACAACAAACTCTTAGAAGCAGAGTTAATGAAATATACAGAGGAAGTGATCGTTTGCACCTCCTTCTAGGAAATCTTCCTAGTGACCACTAGGGGGCATTTTACCAACATACGACAAACGTATGTTATGATTATGTATGCTTATGATTAGTGGGAGAGTGGCGTCGAGGCCCTACAGAACAAGATGTTACGATGGCAAGGATAAGGCAGCAGAAATCTTCGGGCACTTTATTCAAATCTTAAATGGCCTGTTGGTTCGCCAAAGGTTGATGAAGGGAGAGTCCTTGTGTAGATGCAACTCATGAAGTGAGGAGCCCAGCAAAGCCTGCAGTTCTCTTGTAAGCTCTATCAAATCCAACAGCTCTGTTCTTTCTGGGTTAAATGCTTCAAGATCTGTAGCACAAGAGAACAATGGGCTGAGAGAAGTATGTTTAAAACCTCGGTGATACCATGATTTCCAGACTGAGGAGCTGCAGTCAAGATGTGAGACGACATTTAGCCTCTTTATCACATCTGAGAGCAAGAGCCGGTTTTGCAGTGCCTGAGAGGGACACGCTTGAATGTTGTAACTCGGCAAGAAAGGCTCATCATCTGAAAATTCAAATTCAAGCACATTGCGAAAGCCATCTCCGTCTTTCTCACTCGGGCCAGGGAGATTTGCCTAGACATCAAATCCTGATTTGTCTTTCAGATCACACACGGAGCTGTCTTAGAAATCCCAGAACAAACCAGGATCCTCAATGTTTCTACCAGGCAGGCCAGTTAAATACTCTGTGAGGAAGATCTCCATCACCTTGCTGTGGGTCATCTTCACAGCGGTCTTCCCCGAGTAGGTTGTGAGCAGTGAGTCAGCACCATAAGACAAGAACAGGTGGGTAATTTGTAAGTGATCATTTTCTACCACAGCACGGATTGGTCTGGTTCTGTCCTGTGTGCTGTGCTTCATGTCAGCCCCATACTAGAGATGCTGCACTATGTTCAGCCGGCTTCTGGCACAGGCATCGTGCAGGGCACAACCACCTGCATTCTTACAGTGTTTTATGTCACAGACCTTGTTCTCCAGACAATACAGAACCACTTTCTCTTAGCTCAGGCACCCTGCCCTCTGCAGCAGGATCTCACCAGTGTTCTTGTCAGTGCTGAGCTAGTGGACTCTGGTGGGGGGCTGGCCAGCTGCAGTGCAGCGGAATAGGGGGCAGCAGTGATGGGCCTGCTGCAACCCCTCATACAACCTCTGCTTGTAGGGTGTGGCAGATGAGGAGTCACAATCCAAAGCAGACTCCGCTTGCTTTCTCACTTTCCTTGGTATCATGACTTCATCTTTGGTATTTTGGATATCTGTGGTCACATCCTCTGTCAGGGATGACCTCCTTCTCCTCTCCTTCAGTCCCAAGTACTTTTTTTTTTACACCAGTGCTTCCCTGGTGGCTTCTCACGCATGGCATATTTCTGCAGCAGAGATTCAGGTTGGAAATTCTGCTCTTTGTCTGTGTGCAGGCCATCTATCTTCCAGCTTTCTTGACTTTTCTGCTGTCTGATAGCCATCCTCAAGGCTGAAGTGTAGTTTGGCTGAGCCTGCCTTTTGCTATTTGCATTGGTGCATGAAAGGCTCTTCATGTGCGGAGACACTGGGAATATGGGCAAGCATTTGTAGCTTTTCTTTTTTGCCTTTGATATAAATTCATCCTGCAGTTTGTCCACAAGGTTCTCACTTTGGCTGCCATTGTTTTGTACTCTCACCAGAGTGTTTATACTTCTTGTACAGATGTGGACAATGAGTGGATGGATGGATGTTGGCCAATATCTTGTGTTGGCTGTCCTTCTACTTTTTCATAAGTAGAATGTCTTTCTAAATAAAATTTCTCATTTGGGAGATATTTTTCTCCAGCATTCCAATGAAGCAACCTTGGTTGTTTTCTGTACTGGCAAAATTACATTTTGTAATTGTCATTCTGGTCAGCAGTGGCACCTTCCAGAGTGACAGGCTTTGGCTTCTTTTCACTGCTTCTTTTCAAGTTTTCACTGTGTGTCTGGCTGAATCTGCAGACCTCTGAGTCTTTGGCAGCTATTTGGCCTTCTCCCTTTTTAATCTCTAACTTTGAGAAGTGCAACATTGCTCACTGTGGCACCTGTTGGCCAACTGGAATCCATGTGCAGGTCAATCGTCACACTTGGATCAGTCACCTACATAGCCAGCAGTTTGCAATTCTTTTCACCAGTTCAGATGGCCTGGGTTTCAATAATTTGCTATTGGCAGGCTGCGTTGTTGGGTCCATCGTTGTATGTCTGATCGATTTCAAGGTTTGGCTGCATTGTGCCAAAGCAGAAGTGCTTCATGTTGTCCTGCGCTTTGCTGGAAGTCAGAGCAGAGCTGTCAGTCTCATGAGCAGCCTCCAGGAAGGCTGGTGCTTTCTGGAGGGCTGCTTTCTCTTTACTTCATCTGGCAGGTAAGTCATCCTTCCTCGCCTTTCCTCAAGCTGAACATTGCCAAACTTGGGCTTGCTAAAAAATTATAGTTTTCGTGCAGATTGCCATTTCTTCCAAACTCTGTAAAATCTTTGAGCTGAGATGCCTGTTCCACCTTGTGCTTTGTAGGGTTGGTTAGCCTAGTTGCTGCTCTGAGCAGCAAAGCCAGCTTTCATTTTTTAGAGTCTTGCTAGTCCCACAGGAGCTCTGGGAAGAGGTGCTTGTTGCTTTTGGCAGAGTTGTTGCTGTGTCCGGAACCCTGGCGTAACTTCAGAACCTTACTGCTGGCCGCAACCTCGTAGTGCATCTTTCTGCCCATCTGCAGGAGCTGTGGGAGCCTGCTTCACAGCACCAAGTCCTCATAGCATGCACTTGTGGGATGATGACTCTACTCAGCCATCCTTCTCTTTACTGTGTTGCTGAGGTGCTCTTGCTTTCCTAGACAGGGTACTCTGGGCTTTCCTGGGACCCAGTTCTAATGCTCCAAACAGATTCCCTATTTGTTTCTTTTTCTATCTGTCTTGCACCGACACCTGCTCTTTATTTTTTTTAAGGAAGCTGTCAGGTAAGGAGAAATGAAAAATAACTGATCCTGACTTCATTCCTTTTTGCAGATTGTCTCTTGGTCGTGTGAATGGTGCTTTGCAAACAGCAATTCCTCTCTAGATGCTTCAAACTGCTCTTGAATTTTCCAGCTGGAGTAAGGTTTTTGGGTCAGGGTTTAGAATTTAAAAAGAAATGGTAACAGTAGGTTGTTACTTTTCCAAGAGTAAATTATGAGATTATTCCCCTCTGGTTTGGATATGTTTATCTTTGTTTTTTGTAATTTACACATGGTCCAGTGTGATAACTCGTAGCCTACCTCTGCCTAACAGGGTAAAATTCCTTCACTTTTAATTTTAGTTATTGTCATCTAAACTTTAACTGCAATATTAAGTGTAAGTTCTAGTCCATCCTTTTATTACAGCTGTCCTTTTATGTTTTCATGTCATGTGTTCCAAAAAGAGCTTTTGGAAGATAAATACTTCTGCCGCTGTGGTCTACTGTCCCTGGTAGGCGCTGCCTAGCAGTTGCATGTCTCAGCCTTTGTGAAACAGATCATTCAGCGGGTTGATCTTGTTGGCTTGGCTTGTACTCCAGAGTCTTACTGGAGTTGATCAGAGCTGGAGCCAGGACATCAGTGGCTCCAGTAACATAGCTCATTTTTTTCTACGCCTGTGTGTTAAGCAGCTATCTCTTTTTTACATCCAACCTTCTGTATAACACTGCCACTTATTTCATCTCCTTCTTGGGGTACAGTCTCCTTTCTTTAGTTCCTGCATTTGGATGACAGAAGAAACTTGTCCTAATTTTCCCTTCTTATTTTTTTCCATTCAACAGACTGTCTGGATGTGCTTTTTATAGTGCACAGACAAAGAATCTGTTCAGTTCCTTTTTATCAAGGCGTATTGTGCAACAGATATCTTGAGGAATTATTGTTTGCCCTATCTTACTGTTCCTTTTAATCAAAAATAAGTCACAAGATTGATCTGTATATTCTCTATTCATGGAGAGGAAAGTAGTTTTTCCAGCCATCTGAAATGCCTGAAAATGCTTTGAGTCTTACAGTGACCTGTACATACACTGTACCTAAGGCACAATAATATTTTGGACTGAGGATTTCGTTTGGATATTTTCTATTTTTATCAACATTAACATTCATGAGTGGAATTGCTATACAGGTAAACTGTCATTTATCAAATACGTTGTTACGGGAGAGAGGCCAGCCACTACTTTGGTTACACAAGATGTAGAACTTTTCCCCAAGTGTCCTGAAAACAAAATTAACCAGTTCATGTAGCAACTGCCAAGTGAAAGATATGGTGGAACAGCAGAACTGATCGCTGTTCTGTGTGTGATGAAAACAAAGAGCTTCAGCCTTTTAACCAAGAAAGCACCGATAAAAATTGTAGTTTAACTAGGATGTTGGCTTTTTAGAAAATGCAAATGGTTTTACTGCAGCATATCAGTAAATTGGATGTGTATGCACATAAAGTCAAAGCACACTGAGACTAGCTATTCAGATAGCATGAAGCAGCGGTGCTGGTTGTGGCTTACTCACAGCTCTTGAGGGTAAGACTGTGTGGTGAGGTGACACGATGATACAGCTCTAGGCAATGTGTAGAAGGGTAGAGCGGGCCCAGATAAGATGACAGCTGGCCAGTCTACAAATTGTAGATTTGCTTTGCGTACGTAGGAAGGCTTTATGCATAAATTTGTTCCTAAAATATGGTTATGTTCAGCCTGAAGAATGGTGTCCTTTCTGTGATTCCTAGATGTAATCCTTGAATTACACAGTGCATGAGTCACTGGACCAGAGATTTAAAAATAAGTCATGAAAGACTTCAAATTGAAAGATGTATCTAGTCGTTCTATATTGAAACAAATGATTTTTCTTTTATCATTCTGGCTGTATATTTTGCATTCCAAAACTGATGTGAAGGGGCTAACACTTTTTGCAAGCCCCGAAGGGAAAAAAAAGGCTTGTAGTAAAGTTTCGAATGAGTGATCGTTATCCTCTGCAGGTGAACCCAATGCGTCTCTGACACCACCACAGTCTAGAAGTGTTTGTGGAAGCATAGTGTAATTGTGCTCAGTGCGCACATATAAGGATTAAAGTTCTGATGGGTGGACTGTCCAATGGATGAAGAACTGCCTGCAGGACCAAGTACAGAGAGTGGGGTCAATGGATCAGTGTTTGAGTGGAGATCAGTTGTGTCCCCCAGGGGTCGGTGCTGGGTCTGATACTCTTAATATCTTTATCAGTGACATTGACAGTGGGCTTGAGTGCACCCTCAGCAAGTTTGCTGATGACACCAAGCCATGGGATGCAGTCGACACACCAGAGGGATAGGATGCCTTTCAAAGGGACATAGGCAGGCTGAGTAGTGGGCCCATGTGAACCTCATGAGGTTCAACAAATCCAAATGAAAGATCATGCACCTGGGTCGAGGCAACCCCCATTATCAATACAAACTGGGGGATGAATGGATTGAGTGCAACCCTGCTGAAAAGGACCTGGGGGTACTGGTGGATGGGAGCTGGACGTGAGCCAACAATATACCCTCACAGCCCAGAGAGCCGACTGTATCCTGGGCTGCATCAAAAGCAACGTGGCCAGCAGGGTGAGGGAGGAAATCCTGCCCCTCTACTGTGGGACCCTTCCTGGAGCGCTGTGTCCAGATGTGGAGACCTCGGTACAGGAGAGATGTGGACCTCTTGGAGTGTATCCAGAGAAGGGCCGCAAAAATGATCCACAGAATAGAACACTACTCCTATAAGGGCGGGCTGAGAGAGCTGGGGCTGTTCAGCCTGGAGAAGAGAAGGCTGTGAGGTGACCTGAGAGCGGCCTTTCAGTATCTATCAGGAAGCAACAGGAAAGAAGGGGACAGAATCTTTAGCAGGGTCTGTGGTGACAGAACAAGGGGAAATGGTTTCAAGCTCAAAAAGGGTAGATTTTGGATAGATAGAAGGAAAAAGTCATTTACACTGAGGGTGGTGAGGCACTGGAACAGGTTACCTAGTGATGTGGTTGATGCCCCATCCCCAGAGACTTTGAGGGCAAGGCTGGATCAGGCCCTGGGCAACCTGATGGAGCTGTGGTGTCCCTGTGCACTGCAGGGGAGTTGGGCTAGATGGCCTTCAGAAGATGGCCTTCCAACTCTAAGGATTCTGTGATTCTGTAATAAACAGTTCACTCCTTGTGAAGTTGCATCATAAATGAATAAGATGGTGTGAGAGCCAGGAAGTATTTTCTGTTTTCTACTGGGGAAGCTGGGGCTCAGAATTAAACAACTTGCCTAAGAGCAGAAGGGCTGACTTGCCAAGAGCCAGATTCCAGTCTCCTGAGTCAGAGCCTTGTGCCTTATCCACAAGACCAACCTTTCCCTTGTAGCATTTCCTTTCTCTCCACCCTGTTTTGAGGGGAGGAACTGTAGCACTGTTCTATGTTAAACAAATTTAAAGCATAATACAGGAGCGCTCCCAGCAGAATGGCTGGAACAACCTTTGAGTTTATCATTAATCCGGAAGCCATGACTTTTCTTGGAATGGCTTCTGCATTGGAACCTTCCTCAGCAGGAGCAATAACCACAGAAGCTTTAGCCACCAAAAGACCTGTCAGTCTTTAAATAAGAGGCTTTTGAGAGTTAAAAAAATAAAAATAAATTAAAAACAATTAAAAAAAAATAACAAAACCACACAACACGTACTTAAAACAATAAATACTTTTCAAAAGGCATGGGTGACTGGAAATTATGATTCAGGGGACTGTGTGAGGCATGAAATGCGGTAGTCAAGAAAGCAGGACTTCTAACTTTGTTCCATAAGTGGTCATGATATTTATTTTTAAAATTGGTGATTTTTATTCATAGTACATTGTACCATGGATACTAGGAGAGCCTAGTTCTATAAGTACTTTAATGCCTGCTTGCCTACTTAATCAGGCTGGTCACAAGTGGCTTATCTTTGATATGTCAGATAGCTGGGAAGAGAAAATAAAGACTTAAGTTTGCCTTTGCTGCTCTATAGCAGAGCAGGCTTCAGCAGACTTGATTGGGCAATGCCTGTGCTAAGCATTACTGAAGGGCCATTATCTTAGGGCTGACAAGTATCCTGTCAATCACTCTGTTTCCTTTTGCTGTAGGAATTGGGGCTTCCCACTCTGTCCTTCTCTGTTGCTGCCCCACAACATTCTGGGGCTGCTCAGCCTGGAAAGAAAAGGCTGCAGGGAGACTTCATTGCAGCCTTCCAGTATTTAAAGGCAGTTTATAGACATGAGGGTAATCTACTTACACAGGTAGATAGTGATAAGGCAAGGGGAAATGGTTTTGAACTAAAGGAAGGGAGATCTAGATGATTAGATGTCAGGGGGAAGTTTTTTACTGAGTGGGTGAGGCACTTCAATAGGCTGCCCAGAGAGGCTGATGAATGCCCTGTCCCCGGAGGTGTTCAAGGCCAGGCTGGATGGGGCCCTGGGCAATCTGATCTATTACTTGATCTAGTGGCTGGCAACCTTGCCCGTGGCAAGGGGGTTGGAATCTGATGAACCTTGAGACGTTCTATGATTATCTGCCAGATTAGGAAGCTGAATTCCTTGCAGAATTTCTGACAGCTATATCTGTGTTAACAGGGCCAGCGCGGCAGCTGATGAAAAGCAAAAAAGCAGGAGCGAGGACCTGTCTTTGGATAAGTGGAGAAAAACGGGATCTTAAACCACTTTAACTGGAAGACAGGAAGTGAAGCACTGGATCAAACTGGTCTAAGAATTCTGGTATCTTGCCTCTGGCTACACAATAGCCAGCTGACAAAAATAAGTGATGCACCTGGCTTTTGTTATGCAATGTTACAAGAGGGGAATTCCGTCCTATTTGCAAAGATCTGCACATGCCCAAAGTTATGACATGTTCTTAAACTTTGTGTCAGTTGCTGTTTCTGTGATTACCAGTACTACCCTGCACTTCTCAAGTTTGCATCACTCTCATGGGGATGATCCCAAGCCATAAATTCAGCTTGAGGCAGAGTAAAACTGCATACAGGGTAGTCGCTGGAATAGAGCGTCATATACCTTCATGATTTTGAATAGGGCTTCTCATTTATTTGGTTTGGTATTGGTCTTTTGCCTTAGAAGGCTTCTCTCTTGCTGTACAACTTTACAAGTTTAGGAATATGAGCATATGACAAAAGAGCTACGTTGGGTTTGTTTTGTCCCAGAAATGTGCTCTTTGCTATGCATCTGCTTCTGTCTACTACTGCACAGAGAGAAATGGGCAAGAAATTTTCACTTGCACTGCCCTTTCTCCAGTCACTTTGTTCAGACATTTCCTGAGCCACATCTATCCTGTATTCCATCGGTAGGTGCAAATAGATCTGACACAGTGAAGCGCTTCTATCGCTGGCTTTACTCTCGCTTAATTAAAGCTTGTTTTCACTTTAGAGGAGGAGTATAGATAGAATTGAAGTCTTTTGGATGCTACAAGAAGTACGCCTCACTTAACTTTTTCTTAAAAAGAAAAAAGACCACAACAAACCATAAAGCAACAGCTTGTGTCATAGACATCGATGCGTGTTAGCTAATTCCTCAGGTTCTGAAATAGGTCCTGAGGAGTACCTCTGGGTAGCCTGTTCCTGCAGGCCTGAAGACTTACACATCAAAAGATCTGGGTATTGATGTTTTAGTCATAACAGATGGTGGTTCTATTGCTTGGAATATTGCCTTCCACATCAGCATACACTGTGCACCCTTATAACAACATTTTCCTTATGAAGAGGGCTTCTGTTCTGAGGCACAAAAGTTCCCCAGGTGCTTCTGTCTGGGCCTATTCAGCAGCACCGTGGGCTGGAGAAGTGGTGGCAGCCAGAGCTGTGAGCTGTGTTTAGGGAAGCACGTAGGTTTGTCCTTCCGGAAAGCCTGCAGTTTACAGTCTGAAATCGGGCAAACCAGGCTGGACCGAAGGAAGGAAAGGAAAAGCGCCGCCGCCGCACGCACGGCCGTCCCAGCTCTCAGTTCGCACCCCCCTTCTACCGCGCCCGGGCTGGGCCGCTGTCCCGCGCAGGCCCAGGCGCTGCGGGGGCGGGTGGGGGGCGGGACGCGCGAGGTCGGGAAATTCCCCCCCTTGTAGGGCGGCGAGCGGGCGGAGAGGCAGGGTTGCGCTCGTTTGTGTGAGGTGCGGGCCTGGAGGGCAGTCCGCGGCGGCAGGGCCCGAGCGGCGGCGCGGAGCTGTCAGCATGGCGGGTGAGCGGCGGAGCGGAGATAAGCGGGGCGGGCGGCGGGCGAAGCGCGGGGTGGTGGCGGCGGTGAGGAGCGGGCCGCGCCTCTCGCTGTGCCGCGCGGCAGCCAGCGCCCTTCTTCCCGCCTGGTGCGCCGTCCTTGTTCGAGGCACGGGGAAGCGCAGAGGTCGGCTGCCACCCCGTTTGCCGTGAGCAGCGGTTGGCAGCTCCTTTTCTGCCGAGTCCCCTCCGACCGAATCCCGTCGGCAGGCACGGGCGGGTGACGGCAGCCTTACTAGCGGCGTACCTGGGGTAGAGCCGTCAGTGTACAGAGGCCACGCGGTGCCTGTCCCATGGGCGCTATGTGCCGGGAGGATGGAGCTGCGTAAGGGAGGCATGTCGTAAATGCAGAGTAACGTAGATAAGGGATCTTATGTTGGGCAATTACGTTTAAAAGCATAATTAGGGTGGGTTTTTTGTTGTTGTTGTTTTGTTTTTTAGATTAAGTTAAAAGTCATTTGTAAATCCTTTCGGAAGGTGTTCCGCAGCTGTCTCTTCTGGGGATTTAAAATAAACCAGTTTCAGGCTGGGCAGCATTAATGGGCGTTTGGGGGAAGGAGGCTCTCTACCCTCAGCACCAGGGCTATGTGCTCTGCTACCCTGAGCAAAGTATAAACTTTCACTCCTGTCAAGCGTGTGCTTGCTCTACGGCGGGTTTTCTATTTGAGAAGGCTGAACTGAAGCAGGAGCTAGTGCTTTTTTCTTGTCTTGAATGTGTTTTCAGTGTAATTGGGAACCAGATAAGGATTTTTTCAGCAGGGGAAGTTCACAACTTCCTGGTACTAGCTAGCTTTTGTCATTGTTTTTTTTTTTTTTCCCTTTTGGTTGTTGTTCTGTAAGGTCGTACGATAGTAAAGAGGAAGTTTGTGAGCCGTTTTGTTGCCGTGTTACAATCTGTGTGGTTCATGGGTTTTGCAGTAGATTACTGCTCTAAAATAAAATCACGAGTGCGCTTTGGGTCGTGTTAGATTGAAGCAGAATGTTCTGTAATAAATCTTCTGCCGCTGTCTCTTTTTTCCTGAGCTCTTCCAAGATGTTGAGTGCAAGTAAGGTGGGAGCGTGTAGGCAGTCTGCTGTTGCTGCTCAAATGGCTGTTGCTGTGGAGGACAGAAGGTCAACAGTAATCTGTAAGGAGGTGTGACATCAAAACTGAAGGTCAACACTTCTTGCTTCTGTGTTTCACTGCTGTCACCTGAGATCATCAGAGTTTCGGGTGATACTTTCACATCTTCCATGCCTTCCACAAAGACCCACAGCTGCTTTGCTTTCAAGCTTGGTGGTTGCTGGAGAGTATGTTCACGGTGTACTACTCCTGGTTGTGCAGGAGAATTGCAAATCATATAATACTCCAGAAACATTATTCCTTTGAGCCAAGGTGTAACACAGGGCAAGCTGGACCCGTTATCCTTCTGGTGGCACTGTGTTACAGCCACGTTCTAGCTTCAAACTGCCTCAGGTGTCTCATCATGGAGAGGTCTGAGGTTTTGAGTCTTTTGTTCCTTTTTGTTTTACTCTAACAGATTAAACAACCTTCTGTGCTTAAATGCAAGCATGAGCTGGCTGTATTCTTGGTGGTATTACTGGCCTTTCTTAGTCTCTTTATGTAGTTGAGAGTTGGTATTTCCTTTAAAATTGTTTATTGTAGTATTCAGAGTATGGGGGGAATGAGCAAGTAGGTAATACAGATAGCTGTGCATTTCTTTGAGAACTAGTGAAGGAGGAGAGCCATAGACATGGCTGGTTTGACAGACGTGTGAGAAGGAGTTAGTTCCCTGTACGAACTGACAGCTCTCTGTGTGCGAGTGTAGATTGTGAAATAGTTAAACCACACCACTTCGGAAGCACATTGCTCATTTACAGAAATAGGGAACGCTGAACAGGCCTTCACTTCACTGCAGAGTGCTGATAATACCTTTGGCTCACACTGATACTTCCATGTGTTTCCTCTATGCACAAAACGTAATGACAGTGACAACTGTTGTAGAGATGATAACGTGATACCTGAGTAGAGTGAGTGAGAACCAAGATTGAAATGAGTTTTAATGTTTAATCTCTGGAGGCTACCATGTCACTGAGATTTGCTTTCCCACAAACACACCTGCTGTTAAGCAGTGGGTTTGCCTTCAGTGACACTTGTTTCAACCACAGTCCCCATCACAATTGTTGAGCACGGAGCTTTAAAATGAAGTGCTCTTAATAGGGAAGAAAAAAAAGTCCTCGTAAGCAAGCATCAGTGGAGCACGATGGGAAATTGATGGTTAAAGCAGGGAGGATTAAAGACTTGAAGTGATGCTGTTCTGCAGTAATTTCTAACAGAAAGGCTCTACCTAGTTTTGGCAAATGCATGATACACGTGGGTGTATGGTGCGTCTGGTTAGCAGCTATGTAAGCATGTGTACCTCCAAAGTAAGATGATTAGTAGGTACTTTGCTACAATTTTGTCATTATGGTGTCTAAAATAGATTTTTAATTTAGTAGATGGATATGCGTCTCTGTTTGTGGTACAGTGTTACGTAGGAATGGAGAAGTGAGATTCTTCTCCCTCCTCAATTACGTGATGGAAATGGGAGGCTGACTGGTACACCGCCATCACTCCTCACTGCTGGCAGAAGTTGTCTGTTGCCTTGTCCACTGGATTGTCCTGAAAAGGTTAACATAAGTAAATGTGAGTGTGGAAGTTAAAAAGCTGCACGCTGGGGTGTGAGCTTGGCTCTGGGAACTCGGACTTCTGATCTCCTTCTGAAACCAGCTTTACATCAGGTCTGGGTTTTTTTTGTTACTGGTGTCCATCATCCCGGCTTTTGCTGGCATTACTTATTTTGCAGAAAGAGGAAAGGAACAAAGTTCTAGTCTTCCCTTTACATAAAAAGATCTGGAAAGTGTGTAGGGAAGTGACCATACCTGTAAAGAACTGGACCTTGAGCAGTGTCTGTGCATGCTCAGTGTGACAGCTCCTTGTTTGTTTTCAGACGCTGATTTAAAATCAGTGGTAGATGACCAACTTATCTGTTATCTCTGCGAGATAAGTGGTTAGAAAAGAACATATAGAGTCTTAAACTGTTCTTCTCTAACGTTTGGCACCAAACACAGCCCGGAGTCGAAATGCCTTTTTAAGTGTTCCTTCTGAAGAGGCATGTGTTGTTGGAGGCAGTTTTAGCATCAGAGCAGCTTTCACACTCTGCTATTGCGCAGCTGTCTGTCAGTGTGTTACAGCTGAAGCGTCTGTTCAAGTAAGACCAAGCTAACATCTCAGAAATGGAGTTCTCCTCCCATTCTCTGCTTTTCTTAATTACTTTGTAATATTTCCTCTAATTTGGGGTATGAGCTGCTGAAGCACCGTAAGTCTTCTACAAATCAGCAAATTCCAGTCATAAAGTTCAAGCTTTGTGTTGGCAGATATACTTAAGTTATTGTAGGTGCAGCAAACGAGAAGGTTTTATTATGGAGCTAAGACTGTAATCCACTTCTTTGACAAATTCATATACTAAGTACCTTAGGCTAACTAGACCTTGGGCAAAAGGAAGTAGGGAATCTTTTACCCTTTTAATGCTTTCAATATATTTAATAACTGTTTTGCTTTTTATGTTGAAGTCTGAGTGCTGTTTTCACATTGCCTGTTGTGTTTCTGATGTTCACAAGCCTCGCCTGAGTAGGATGCTATTATACAAAGATGACAGAGAGCTCAGTAGATGTTTCCATAAGCTGTGTTCTTCTGATCATGCCAGAACCATGATGATTCAACCCCTACAATATTTACTTATCCTCTGCTGTTTGTTTTTCACATGCCATCTCACTGTTGTCACTATTTGATTGACTATCCTGTTTGATGTTCTCAGTGAGATACATTAAATAGCTAGTTACCGTCTGGCAGTCACACTGCTATAAAAGTGGTGATACCTCTTTGTAAGGTAACGTCTTTCTAAACCTTTCATTGAAGAGATTTGTTGTCTGTCCTTCTCATCTGTAACTCGGGTTTCCTTGAAAACATGGTGAGACCCAGTAGTTTTCAGTAAGTGATCTGGAGAGATACTGCGACTAATAGCTGGCCTCTGGGATGTGGGCAGCTCAAGTTGTAGAATTCAGTACTAGCCATCAGGTATTTTCTGAGCCCACAGTAATGGTATTCAAACCAATAGATTTTTTTTTTTTCTTTCCTGTTTTGCATAGTTTCTGCTTCAATATAATAGGAACTAAGTCAGTCAATTCTGAGAAAAGATCTTCACTTTCAGAGGGCATTCAAGCAAGCATAATACTGATGGTGCCTGAACTTTGAGGAGACAACCGTATTGTAACTAAAAATATTAACCATTCCTTTGAAACAGTGTATTCTGTTGTATAAAATATTTCATCAGATATGTACTCTCTAAAAGCTAAAAGAATCAGAAATTCTAGGTGAGATGGAGGGGAGGGAGTCCCCTTCCTAACTAATTAGTAACTAATTAGTAATTAGTTAATTACTAATATGGCATTGATACCCAGGGATTTAATTTAATGTCTATTAGCACCGCTTACCCCTATCGTGTGCATGCGTGTTTTATTTAAAGTTTATCATCTGAGAAGGCAAATCAAGTGAAAGATGAATAATATCAATTTAAGAGTCCAGACCTTACAATTTTCATATAGCACCTAACCGTATAGCTTGCCTTCTGCTTCTTTTTAAGCTCTACGTTAAAAAAGTTTTGTTTTGTTTTAAGGTATCTCAGAGCCCTACATTGAAATATTTGAACAACCCAGGCAAAGGGGCATGCGTTTCAGATACAAATGTGAAGGAAGATCAGCAGGTAGCATTCCAGGAGAACACAGTACTGACAACAACAAGACATTCCCATCTATACAGGTAATACTACTTTTATCCGTAAGTTACCAGTGCCTGTATTTACATTGTGCTGTAGCTATGAGTTGTCCTTGGTGCAGTAAATAAAATGGTTTTCATTACATGTTCTGTTATTCTTTCCTTGGCATGCAAATGTAGTTGCAAGTGTGAAGGAGTTCTTTGCTCCTAGCCATTAAAGATCTTGTTCCCATTTACCGGAGAAGGAGGAGGCGCAGTGATATGTAGCAAAGTGCCAGTAGAAAAGGAACTTAGTGAATTTGTTGAGGAATCATTTAGTTATTAAATCTTTCTGCGTTTACATTTGTTCTAGTTTCTTAGTGATGTGATTTGGGCTTGTTTTTACTATTTTGATTGTAATGTGAATTTTGGGATAGTTTTGAAGGAAGTTGTCTGCTTACAGAATTTGAAAAGGCCAGTCTAGGTGCTGGATATAACATGGGAAGAGGCACTTTGTACAGATGAGCAGAGTAAGAAGGTGACTTGCAGCAGGTGATTCGGTGACTAGGCTCTGGAAAAGAAACTACTGCGAAGTGTATGAAATCAGAAGGGGATACAGAATTTTAAAAGGATCTGAGAAAGGGGAAATAAGTGGTCAGAGCACCTGCAGTGAAGACTAGTTGGATGACTGCATTATGGTTAGGTTGGGAAATCCAGAGTTAAGGGATTCATACTGATCTTTGATCAAAGCAGGGTCAAAGGCATAGGCAGTACAGATTTTGGCTGTTGTTTTCTTTCATATGCAGAACTGAGGAATGTAAGAGATGCTAGACAGGTTGGGTGAAGTAGAAGAATTTCTGGTTTCCTTATTTGATGTTTAGGTCGGTAATATTTCCTTGGTCACCTTCAGTCTGGAGAAAATCCTTCAGAAATGAGGTTATAATAGAAACTCGCGTGTGAATGGAAGGTAACGAGTACTTGCCATCTTGATATATGCTATTACAACATTACAGTACGTTGTACTCTAAAAGACAAAGTGGAGCCAAAGATGGAGTATCTGGAATCACAGAGATAAAAGAATAAATACAGAAGATGTGAAATCTGAAAAATGAGAAGTTTTAGACTGAGACATAAAAATTCCTTGAAAACAGGGAGAGTTGAGAAAGGTAGTATTGGCAGGTATATGTTGAGCAGCATAGAGAGCCTCTACTGGATAGAGCAACTGTGCTGCTGTGAACGCTGCTCTTCCCCTGAAGCCAGAATTCCTAAGGGAGAAGCAAACAAGAAGGACCCCTTTTTAGGGTTATAGCACCAGAGTTGAATCAGGAATGCAGAAAGTAGTTCCTTGTTCAATTGGCGAAGTGCTGAAAAAGCAATCTGGCAAGGTTTGTATGTATGCTGGCAGAAATAAATACTTTGACAGAAGTTGACTGGGTGGTATGAGCCCTTGATTCCTCTCATCCTTGACCATGATGCACAGGAAGGTCATCCAGAACCTAAAGGGAAGGTGGGACTCAGTAGGTGACTCTGCAATCCTGGCATAGTTTCTTCTTTTTTTTTTTAAAGAAGACTATTGATAACAGAGCTGATAGTAGGTGATTTCTAGGTGAATTCCTATCTCCCTGAAGCCTGTACGAGGCTTTGGTGTTGATTTTGCTGCTAGGGGAGTCCCCTCCAGAGATGACAGCACCCGTGAGGATGAGAATAGAGTGGCAAGGGTGATACTAAATTTCATGTTTTGGGTGAGATGGAAAACATCAAGGAGGAACTGGAGAACTGAAGTGGCAACATCAGGCTTCACATTGAAGGGACTAGGTATGCAAGGAGGGAGAAATTATGTAGTATTTGGAGAAGCTGAAAGAGCAATGGGAGTTTTATTTAAGGGTAAGTAGTGTATGTGAATACTGAGAGCCAGATTGGAAACTGAAGAAACTTCAATGATGATGATCAATGATGATGGTCAAGTCAAAGGTTGAGGTGCTGATTGAGGAGCATGTGATGGATCCATGGAGTATCTCGGAAGAGGTAAGAAAGGGCTGAAGGAAGAAGTTACAGGATGAGGTGGAGACCATGCCTTTGCACAACCTGTGCTGGTGCAAGCCTTGCGAGTGTTTTCAAGTTGTTCTACTTCAAACAATTTAGGCCAAACTGTTGTTTAGACTCTCCCACGCAAACCTTGCTGACTTCATTGGTAGCTGTCAGTATGAGGGAAGACTTGTGTGCCTGAGAGACGTGCGCAGAGCCTGACTTCTTTGAAGACGCTAGTAGGGTTTGAGAACGCAGTGCCCCTCTTCTTGAATGTAAGACTAAGTACTCATCTGCAAATTGAGGAGAAAGACTTTGCAGGGGCTTATGTCATGCTGTATTTTATAAGATCCTCCCTGCCTGCTTTGTGTTCCATTCACAGGGAATACCCCTGAGGCTCTAGGAGCTTTTTCCTAAAAATCTTTGGAGCTAGAACTCTCCTTAAATAAACATTTGTGCACAGTTGCCTAGGTAGAATTTCACATCTCACACTGTAACACCAGATGTGAAATATATCCTCTTTTGGTCTTACACCATTACAAGCTGTTTTACTTTCCAGTAAAGAACTGAAATAGAATGAATGGTCCGAATGGTCTTGGCTTTTCTTTTATGAGGCACTATTACAATTCCTTAGTTGTGGTGTTTCTTCCGTACAGTATTTTGGGATTACATGTGTTTTCTGTTACGTGCTCAGACTTTGCTGGTCCCGATATCTGAAGTTTAGAAAATCTCTCTTATTCTTGTAGATTCTGAACTATTTTGGAAAAGTCAAAATAAGAACTACATTGGTAACAAAGAATGAACCCTACAAGCCACACCCTCATGATCTAGTTGGAAAAGACTGCAGAGATGGCTACTATGAAGCAGAGTTTGGGCCCGAACGGCGAGTCCTGTCGTGAGTAGTGGTGGTGTTGGGGAATGTGATTAATTGTGCAAGTGATATGCTAATCTTATGTCTAAAACTCTGAGTAGTGATTAAGAGGGCAGTTATTAAGCTTCAGCAAAGATAGCATGCTAATCCATCTGGGAGGTAAGTCCAAAGGTCTCTTTGAGCTATTTCCTTGTTCAGTGTTTCACGCGCTCCTTTTCTGTTCTGCTCTTCTCCTATCTCCCTTTTCTTTGTTCATTGTCTGTATGACAGTCTCCATTTCCTTTCTCCCACTTGTTTGCTTCTTTAGTCCTGTTCATTATCACTTCTTGAGCTTGACAATCTCTCCTGCACTGAGTGTACGAAGATAACGACTAATAGAATTGTTAATGACAACACTTGAATTAATGATTCCTGAGATTTAGGCAATTCATGTCTTCCACAGGAACTGTATTTGGACTTTGTGGAAGCTGGAGGAGGAAGTTTGCACGGAACATCATGTTGTTTAGATGATGATGATTGTCACCTGTTTAGAAATGTGTTAGCAGTTGTCACTGCAGTTTCTATTTGCTAAGTGGGTTTTTTGTTTTTCTTTTGGTGGTGTCTTTCTTTTCAGTGAAAATACAGATTCTACTCAGCCTCGCTGTGTAGAACAAGTATGCTGGGGAATGACCTGTTTATGGAAGTAGTAAAGAAGAGTTAAGGCTTTGCATAAAAATGCTGTTCAGAGGAATATTAGGAATATCTAGACTACAGTTGTACGTAGTGTATTTCCCTCAAGTCTACCAAGTCTTACATAATAAAGTGAAAGCAGAGTAAATTGTAACAAATGTAGACTGATTATAGCTGTAGAGAGAAGTTTAAAATTGACAAGCTGTTTGTAGTTCACAGTTTAGGCTGAAGAAGACTTGGAAGTAGGCTAATTCTTTCCAGTAAACATAACTGAGCTGGGAAGAAAGGAAGGTAAATATTTCAGTTATGCAAGTAGCTTTTACTTGGGACTTTAAGTTTGGTGTGATTCTATTAATATTAGCAAAATTGCTTTGTATTTGTGTGGGTTTAGTCAGTAGAATACTATTAAAGGAGAGAACTGAAGGCATACAGGTTGTTTAATGATGATAATTGCCTGATAGTGGAATAAACTGTTCTAATAGTGGAGATACTTCTACAACATACAGCTCAGGTGATCATGGATGTATAGTAGACATATTCAGCTGACATCTGACATTTGTCGCTACAGATAAAAAGGACTTTACTGTTTGTTTGTTTGTTTTTAGCATTGTTCTTAACTTTCTCCTAGCTGATAAATGGTAGAGAACAGTTAATGCCATTTTCCTATTTATTTTTTTCCACCATAATAGAAAGATAGAACTGTCTCTTCAGACACTTACCTTCCACTTTGAGTATTGTAACATCATCCTCATTGGCCTCTCTGCAAAGAGTTGATCTTGTTTACATGGCCATCGCAGATATCTTAAACTGCTAAGAGACCTTTCACCTTCCTTTCACCATCTGTTCACTACCTTCTGTGTTTTCTCAAAACATGCTTCCTTACCCCAGTTCAAGCAGTGCCTGCTGTTCTGGCCCATCCTACTGCGTGTTCTCATCCCAGTGGCTTCTGATCTGAAGCAATAAAGCCTGATTGCTTAACACCTTTTCTGGCTACTGGGTGCAGGAAGACCCTGATGATTGTTTTTCCTCTTGGCACTTTGTTGCACAAGTTTAAGCCCTTAGAGATCCTGAATTTATTAGCTGTAGGTCGTAGTGCCAAAAGCATTGAGATGCTTTGCAAATTTGTATTTATTTCATGTCTGTTATATACGTGCATCAAATCATTTTATTTGACATAGTGCTGTGTTTCTGTTTCATTTAAGGCATTTATGATTGTGTGAAATAATGGAATCCATTGTTTTTATCAATATCCTTAGATTATTAGCCTACTGATTTCTAACAAACTAGTATTCAGGCTACTTTCCCTTTACTATGTCCTACTCCTTTCCCTTTGTACCAATACAAAATGGTGAGCTTCAGTTCAGCTTGAAATTCAAGATCCTGATGGGAAGAGGCTCTTTTTGAATTGCGTCCAGCATTTGGGACACTTTTTTTTTACATAAGTCATTGGTTGCTGTAAAATGAAGGAAAATGTGATCCGTATTTGGATCTGGATGTTTCAAGTCATTTTCGTTTTTGTGGCTGGTGACTCAGTCTTCACGTTCTCTTTGAGTCTGCATTAGAGCATACAGTGCAAGTGAGCAGGAGATGTCCTCTCTTGGTGGTGGTTCTAGCTCTTTACTCTTGCTGGGCATCTCAAACAGAGGAAAAAATCCCAATTATTTTGTGTAACTGGAATTATTATACCCCGATTTTGGGCTGCATTCTACTTAAGTTCCCTGTGTAATTCTAGTTGAACAAAACCTTCTGTATTGCTTGTTGACCGATGATTGTGCTGCTGCCTGAACTTGATCAGAGCTCCCTCTGTCCCGTACATCAAAGCAAAAGCATTAGTGTTGGAGCTCAAATGATTGCCTGTATACTAAGATTTTTACTTCCTAGTTTGCATGTTCTCTACATGGATGATATCATAGATTTAATGTTTGGTCCTTTGTTTTTAATGTTTTTTGTTCTGTTTTTTTTTTTTCTCCTCTCATTTCTCCCTCTCTTCTTGTTATCTCGCTTGCTTCCTGTCAGCAAGTGTTTATGTGAAACCCTGCAGGCTTCCTGAGGTTCTTGATTGTTTCTTCTCTGATCCTGTCCTCTGACAGTTGTTAAATAGGCACTTGCACTGTTGCTGTTCATGTTTTAGAAAGCATTTATAATCTGAAAGTTATGGGGTGCTTAAAAGTCTAGTTTCTTTGCCCAAGAAGTTCCATTCACGGTGGTTAAAGGAGGCACTGTGAAGGTTTTTGGTCCTTGCAAAGCTGGATACAGCTTTTTTGAGGCTAGTTCTATATGCATGCTCAGCTAATGTCTGTGACTTCAGGTGAATTGCTGGAGGGTCTGGGCCTTTTCATATGGCAGTTTGGGGCTGTGACATGGAACCAGGCCTGTTTGTGGACTTGAAGTATGCTTCAAACCGAATTAGCAGAACAAAGTGCATATTCAGGAAAGAAGAACTGAGTTGTGTGCTGTCATCAAGCCCTAAAAGAGTAGTATCTACAAAAAGGATTGTGGAGTACAAATCTACATTGTCAGTAGTCGTATATGAAACCCAAGTGATTTACTGGGCTATGACATGCTGTGTTTCATTTTCATTTTTGGGTCACTGTGTCAAGTTCAGAGGGAAGCTTATGCATTCTTCCAGTAAGTGAAAGCTCTGGAAGTGGAGTCTGATCGCAGTGAATTTGGGAATCACTGAACGGAGTGTATTGGGCACAAGCAAGGTGCTTTAGGGGAATTAAACTTGGATAGTCTTGTTAAGAGCAGGGAAATGTAGCACTCATCTTGAGAGATGTGGCAGGAAGGTGGATGAAGTTGATTTTGGGGCATAATTAAAGAACTTTTGTTGCCTTTCAAAGGAAGGGACGTTGCTGGTTCTGGAGAAGGATAAGCAGAGCCAATTTATCTTCGGAGCTTACTGTAACATTGTGAAACATGAATTTAAAAAAATATTTTTATTTTTTAACTTCCTGTTTTACATCCACTCAGCTCTGATGATGTCATGGTTTTTCCATGTGGGAAACAGTCAGCTTGCCTGGGACTCCCCCCACCTTCTGCATTGGGGTGACCTATACTCATATGCAAATAAAGAAGAGCTGAAGCTCTTCAGAACTTTTCCGTAGCTACATGAGATTTCAGAAAGTGCTTTTATTTGTATCAAAAGCCTTTAAAATAGTGTTCAAGATTTACATTCCCTGATAAAAGCAGGAGCACAAATTCTTAACTAATGCAAACAATAAGGTTTGCTTTAAATACATCTCACTTTCGATTACCTGAGACCGACTATATTTTAGTTTTTAATCTCTCTGGGTTTACTGCAGATTTAATTATTTTTAATACAGAAGTATATATTCCCCTTTAGAACTGCATTTTAGTAGTCTTTAAGTTCTGTTTCTGCTCTTATTTTAGGAAAACTATATCCTTACTTTCAGACCTGTTAACACCTTTGTCAAAGGAAGCATTTTTTTTTTTCATTTCTTAAACCGTATGTTATCACAGTATTGCTCAGCAAATGATTTTTCTAGTATTCTACACTATTCTATTACTTACTGAAATCCTATCATGTGTACTTCAGTTTTCAGAATTTGGGAATTCAGTGTGTGAAGAAGAAAGACCTGAAAGAATCAATTTCTTTGCGAATCTCAAAGAAAATCAACCCCTTTAATGGTGAGTAGACCTTATCTGATCGTCTGAAACAAAAGTGCCCTTTGCGAGACTGTTGCTGGTTGGCTGGTTTTGTTTTTTGTCTTGCCTTTGCTTTTGTGGTGGAGCTGTATTTTCAGTTTTTCATTTCAGTGTTTCAGAGAAACACTCTTCCCCTTCTGTGCCTCTAGTAGTCTTTCCTCACTGGCATCACATGATGAATCTGGTTGGAAAGTTGCTGTTTTTCTCCTCCCCCCTGCAGTAGCAGTGTAAATTGGCTGTGTCTTTTTGGCCAGATAGCCTGGGTGGGGCCATCATGCAAATTTAAGAGACTGTGGGATAGCAACTGAAGCTTTCCTTGGAAATGCCTACAAGTATCTCAGAAATCAGATTCCCTAATTTTGGCAACGATGGGGAAAGACTGAATTAGCGCAATTCCACAACAGATATAAATCTGGCTTGCCACAGCCTCATCCCTCTTCTTGTCACAAGACTAGTGTCTGTGTGACCTCTCAGCCAGATGCTTCAGGGAGCTGAGCCCATAGGTAAACTCCTTGAAGCTGCTTCTTACTTGATTTTGAAGCTTGGGACTGATACAGGCGATCAGAATGTCCACAGCAGTGCTAATCTCAGTCAAGGCAGGGGCAAGTTGTGTTGCTGCAGAGTTGCTCCACCTACCCATGGGCTGTAGTTTTACGTGATCGCTGATCTGGCTTAGCTGTGGGCTGCTCTCAAAAAGAGTCATCCTGCCCTTTCCTCCATCCCTGGTCACACACTCTTACCACTTCCTTTGCATCAGATAGGGAGGCCTTGTATTGCCATCGTGAACAAACTCAGCGAGTTGCTCCGGTGGAAAACCAGCCTGCAGAAAAAAAAAAAACCCACACAGTTTTCCTCAGATCAACTTGCTGAACTAATTGGTCTCACAGCCATATAAATGCTAAGTTCAGTGCACAGATTTGTTGCTGAACACTCAGCAACGGTTGTAGGGCCAATCAAAGTGTGACCAAGCTTTCAGCATACAGGCACGACTTAGATGAGAAGCATAAAAGCCCATGAACTACTAGCTCTTCACAACTGTTTAACCGTCTTACTGGCAAGCTTGTTGTTCTAAGTTGATATGGTAAGGTGGAGCTGCCATCCTCACAAAGCAGTACTGTGCGGTAACACCATGTCAGTATTCCAGTTGTAGTTTGGTTTTTTTTTTTTTTTCCAGGAGCTGTCTGGGAAGTAATTATGTTTAAGCATTTCCTACTTGTTGCTGTTTTTTTGCTGCTGGTCATTCTGTAGAGAAGGGGTTCCTTGACATCTGAATCCACTGCACAGAAGGGTTGTGCTATAAAAAAAAAATAGGCTAGAGAATGAAACAATTTAATCTACACCTTTCAGTTTCTCCATGTTCTTGTCAAAATTCTTCAACTGGTGGCATATGTATCTTCTTGTAGTTACAAGAAGAATTACATGTTTTATGTCAGTAATTGTATCAAGGAGTTTCAAAACTAAAACATAGACCTGCTAGGAAAAAAACACATGCTAGACCTTTTGACTTCCTCATCTTGAAGCTAATGCACACAGCAGTGCAATTGCTAAGTAAATAACCTGTTTTAAACATAGCACCATTATCGCTTACTGACATACTGAACTTCTGCAGATCAAGAAAGGTGATTTTTTTTTTTTTAACACCTAAAAACCCACAGTTTTTGACTATGTATTTAAAGTAAGGTAAAGTCATTCAGACTAACTAAATTCTTACAGTTACTTCAAAGTTGTATTGCTTCAGCAGCGACTTTCTTATTAATAATCTGCTGTAATTACAGAACTAAAAAAAAGAGGAATGTGTAGACTCTTCTGTGCTTCTGTGATTTCAAGCACGAATAGCGCCTCTGAAAATAAGGCGCTGTTAATGCTTATGTGTGGCAAAAGCCTGGAGATTTTTCAGATTCTTTTTAGTGCCCACAGAAGTCGTGCTAAATTCATGTAAGATCCTCGTTAGAGAGGTGAGAGTGGGATTTCTAGCAAGCTGCAGAATACATGCCATGTTTTAATCCTGAATTCAAGAGGAAAAAAAAAGCATGTTGAACTTATTGTAGAACAAGAAATGTTTTAAATTATTGTCTTTATTTCAGGGCAGCTGTTTGTAGTCAGTCTAGTCCATCAAAACAATTGCCCTAGTTCTAGTAATTTACACACACTGCAGCATGATTTTAAATTACTGCAGGCCTTCAACACACAGTGTAAACTGAAGTTCACTGTTCTACTTTGGGTCAGCCTACTCTAACTTGATTTCAGACAACACAATTAAGAACTTGTTCAGCCCTTAGCTTGCTTTCTTTTATTCAGTAAATAAGAAATGAATTTATGTTTTTATCTTGGTGTTGTGAATTAAAAGAACATGCTAAAAATCCTCTTACGTAGGTCTATTTCACCAAAGAGCTCTACTCCTTAGTGGTGCTGAGTGCAAGTAAATTCAGTAGAGGATAGATCGTTGCTGTGTTTGGCACGTAGCTCCAAATCCACTATGCATTTTTGAGGCAATCACAACCTGGCAGCACTGGGTCATGTATTGGGCTCCCTTCTGCTGGTAGCCCAGGAGCAGGAGAGACTGCAGCCCTGTCTCGGTAGTGGGAGCGCCTGGTGTGGGTGATGCGCAGGGCTGCCCCCTGCCCTTGCAGGCTGTGTGCCAGTAAGGGGGTGCTGGCATTGTCCAGCTGGTGTAGCTGCCTTACTGCACTTGGTAATGTGTCAGCATGGACAGAGCTGCCATGGGGTTTGCCTCCAGCAGCTGCAGGGCAGTCCCATGTTGAGCCGAGCCCTGAGAGGCATAGAACCAAGGTAAAACAGGATTAGTGACAGAAGTATTTTTATGCGTGCTTAGTTGATCAAAAGAGGTTTTCGTTGGCAGCAGTCACCATAATGTTTGTTGCTTGGTGAGATTGAAACTTGTATTTATAGGCTTTTCTTAATTTTTTTTCTTTTTTTAAGGTCAGACAGGTCTCGCTGTATTCTCCAAGATAACAGGGGTTGTACTGTATCCATCCTTTTTTTGTGCATTTATTTATTTGCCTCCAGAATAGTATCCAACTTCACTATTTAGGGAAGAGTCACAGATTTAGGTGTATCCTTGAACCAGGTTGCAAGTTAGCACTACTCATTTCTTGTATGAATACCAAGTTCTGCAGGATTACTGGTATTTTTCAGCTCTGTGGAAAATGTGTTAAGCAGGTGAATTTTCATGGAGCTGAAAACTTCAGGGTGTTTGTGGGCCAGTTGTTTTTTTTTATTTTCTTCCTCATCTTCTGAAACAGTCAAACAATCCCAGACCTCAGTACCCATTTGGGAAGAAAGTTGACCCTCCTAACAGACAAAATGTGTCTGCAGCTTACCAGCGTATGTACTAGTTACTGTATAGGCTGAAAACTTTGCTTGCTGTAAAGGCAGAAGTAATAGCAAAGTGTTAGTTTGTGAGGTTGTGTTCCAGACTTCCTTGTGTAAAGAAACCTTTAGTCTTCCAGGGAAGCCAAATTGCCACAGGTGCTTGGGGTGGCAAAGGGAGAGTGAACCTAATGCAAATTCTCCAGTGGTGTCATTCCTTTTCCACACCATACAGCACATGGTTATAACAGGCAGCAGGAGGAACTTGCACAGTAAAGATGCATGTTTAAGATAACTTTCTCTGGCATGCTTATCTGTACTGCTGAGGCAACTGATGTCAACCTCCAAACTCCTGGATGGGGTGGGTGGTAGGAGATCAGTGTTTGTGGATGGTGCCTTGTACCCAGCTGGATCTGGTGATGCTGGAGTGGTTCTGAAATGTATCTGGAAGGCTGTTTGAATCTGAAATCTGCGCTATTAGCTGGCAGCTTTTGTCCATTGTTAATGCTTTCAGCATCTTCTGTGCAAATTGTGTGTGTTCACTGTGATGCCAGTCAGATGATGTCCCCTCAGGTTTCTGCTCCTGACTTGGCCTTGTTTGAGAGAGTTGTTTCTACACCATCACTGGAGCTGTTTGCAATCTGTCTTGGTCACAAAGCAACGTCACATATTTTTTTGCCCTTGAAAAAGCTAAACTATTACAGAAATACCTCCTCTCTTATTCCTGGACACACCAGGAAAATTGTATGCATTGGCAGCCTAATGGGGGCTTCTTGGCATGATGATGCTGCAAATGGTATGACTTTGAAGGAGCAGAGTTGCTCCTCCAGTGGAGCTGGTCCATGTCTGCTTTCTAGGGTGTGTGTTTTCTTTTAGTAATGGTTGAGTTGTGCTGTATCCTTGTCTTCCGATGTACTGTCTGATGTTCAGCCAACGCAAATTAAAAGAAGAGCCAGTCTTGAGTTAAGAGCTTTTGTGGGTGGGTGTGACATGAAGTAGAGACAACAATTGACTTAATAATAACCTTTGTTAATTATCAGTGAGGAAAATGCCTCAATATGTTTCTTAAATTCAAGGGAAAACTGTACTTGTTGAGCTACTGCAGAGCACTAGCCTTTTTCTAGCATGAAAGTCCTTTGAGAGAGCTTGACGTTTCTGCAAGATTTCAGTTTCTTTGTCATTGCTCTTGCTAATAACCGTTTAGTTAACTTTTAGGCCCTGCCATGTACCCCAAAACTATTTCAGCTCCTCTTGCCTCCGCAATCTTTCCTTTTGCTGTTTCCCCTTTCCGCCTGTGAGCAGCTGACCCTGCGTGCACTTCATACTCGTCACAGTCTCCATGACACCCCCTGCACGCCTCTGCCTCCGTGCCGTGCTGGGCTCGTCCCCACGGTGTCGCACTCACTTCCTGCCCACGCACAGCTCTCCGCAGCTTCCTTGCTGGCCCTTGCAAGCAGTGGTTGTGAGACCCCCTGCTCTGACACCACCTGCCCGCGTCGACCAAGTTCCCCTGGTTCCGCTGTGTGCTGTGGCTTGTTGCACCACCCATCTCGTCTGCTAAAGGCAGCTCCTAGCAAGGGTTTGTGAGTTTGGAGTGGTTTGAAAAAGCGAAAAGCATCAGACTCTTTTGTAAGGAATGTCTGAGGTGTAAAAATTTAAATGTACTGTCCTTCAATTAAAACAAGTGCGTAATTCTGTCCCCACCCCAACCAGATTCTCAAGTTGAAAGTGCTGGTGAGTGAGAGTAGCCAGCTTTTTAAGAGGTGCACAGCAGATCCACTTAGGTCTAAATGTCCTGATCATCACATCACCGTAGCTTTCTCCTTTGGAAAGTTCTTCTGTCCCTCACACATGCATTTCTTGCTGTTTATGCTGAAATTTGTATGTATGCCTAAAGGACAGCCTCTCTTCAAATTGTCTCAAAGTGATAAGGAAAATTATGAAGTAGAGGCATAAAAAATGTTGACTTTTTTTTTTTCTATATTGTAAAAACAAAAAGTTGCTGAGAAGTATGTCTTATATCCAGCAGTCCCTGTATGTTTTTATCTAAATCTGTTCCAACTTTATTCTCTCTGAGAGTGGACTTATTAAAAACCAGCAGATTGGGGGAAGTAGTGCTTGGATGAAACTTTTGAAACTCAGATGTTTTCATTTCTGTTTTTCCCCTTGGCTTTTTTTTTTTTTTTAATCAAGCCAGGACATTTGTTTTCTCTGTGCTTCTTTCCTCTATAAAACAAAGAATGCCCCTTCCTTACACTAAATAAGCCTGAAAGACGCATGCAGAAAATGTAACCACAGTAGTATGGGAACTTGACTGTTGGTTATCATCTGAATTTTAGTCATTTGTGCCCTCTCCATTTATTTATGTTTTTTAATTATTGAGTGCTGCAGGTGTGTATTCTCTTCATAATTATGTACTTTTCCTGCGGAGCTGGTTGAAACTTACCTCCGTGCTCATCACAGAGGTACAGACCAGGCATGCATTGACCAGAAGGAACAGTTCTACCACAGCCCTTTTCTCCCATTGTTCCCAGCTTCTCCTGCTTAGCAAGGTGCAGATGCTGCTGCAAACATGTTGCTAAACAGCTTGGCCTGTCACCTAATGCTGTGCTTCCAGTTGGTGAAGCCCAGGTGCAAAGAAGAGAACTTTTGCCAGCAAGTGTTAAATGGTACATCGGGACTCGCTTCTTTTTGTACTGGTATGGCTGTGGTTCATTTGGAAATAGCAAGTGTAGCATAAAACAAGCTGGCAACGTTCTCTTTGGTTGTATATAATTCAGGTACTGGAGACACGCGTCAAATACTGAGGCAATTCCATGCGTGCCATTCCCTGCCTGCTGTGGCCCTTCTGAAGGGGCTGCCACACAGACGGAGCTGTGGCTGCTGTGTGAGCATGGGCTGGGGAAAGCAAGTATAATCTGAAGCATGCCTCCCAGTGCCACTCACGCCCGGTTCCGCTGGCTGGCTGAGTCTGGCACAAATCTGCTGTAGCAGTGAAAGAGGCAGTCCTTCCTCTTGCTTTGTCTGCTTCCACCTTCTGCCAGGTCTAGCGTTCATGGGAACTGGCTGACTGGATGCAAACATTTTCCTCTTCTAGCAGTCTAGTTTTGAGCCACACCAGTTCTTTGATCTGATTCAACACCTAAAAGCTAGTCCCAGCATAAGGTTAGTGCTGGAAATGGAGGTCGGGCAGAGCCACCCTGCTGCAGCAAAACCTTTGATGTTGACTGGCTTAAACTGACGGGCATGTATCGGGGCGATGGAGTATCTCTGTGCCCCCAGATCGTTTCAGCAGCAGAACACGTGAGTAGGCCGCCTCTGTGTCATCACTGAGATGAAACTGAGCTCCCTGTGTATCTCTAAATTACAAAGCATTGTGTGTGTAGTGTGTAAGAAAAAAGGCAGAATACAGCTCATCATGATTATTAACGGTGTTAGTTCCTGAGTAGTCTCTGTGGTGAAGTGCCTTTGTCTGCAGGAGGTCATTCACCTTGGCTGAGCTCTGGTGTTGCTCATACTCCCCCGCAGCCCCCATTTGAGAAGTGAAGGTCACAAGATGTCCCCTGCAGTTTGAACTGGTGTTCTCAGCACTGCCCTCTCTAAATGTGTCACACGATGTCATTTGCCCTGGAAGTTTCCATGTAAGTTAGATTTAGATGCTGCAGTGCTTCCATCTCCACCCACTGCAGAAGCTTCTGGCATCATTAGTCTAGAAGCTGGATGAAGGGCTGTACAAGAAGAATCTCCTGTTCAAGCAGTTATGGTATTTTAGTTCGAAACCAAACATGTCATTTCTCTTCAGTGTTCAAAATAAACTTTCACTTTCTCTGTAGCATCACCTTATGAGTAAACACCAGAATCTGTAATTCTCTAGTAATTTCACCAGGTAAATGGTACTTTACTGGTCTTTCTGGATGTTGAAGACTCTTAAAATAATGAGAAGCACTGGAGATCAATGAACAGGAGGCCTGAAGCTGCTGTCATCTTAAATTTTGTGCCAGAATTTGGAATTGTGTATTGGCGAATTGGACCCTGAAATCTTCAGCGTTGCGCTACAGAAGCAGATACGAGTTCTTCTCTTAATCAGCAGAAACCCAATGAGGCATCTCGTGTGTGTGTGTGATTTCAGCAACAAAGATCTGAGTCCAGGACAGCCCTAGTTCTGGAGTTGCATGAGCTGCTTGTGTTAGCCAGCTGGGTTGGAAGGAGTTCATGACTTGTGTGGGGCTGCTGTTTTGGTTTATTTTTGTGCTATTAGATAGGAGTAAAGACTCATTTTAAAGGTAACGATTTTTATGGCTGGGGATTCGTGATCATCTCCCAGGGGAGCTGTACACAGATTTGTAAAGAAAGGATCTGCTAGTTATTGTAGCCCATTGCTGGTTGGACAGGCAGTTCTGCCCAGGTTAGCCTGTGCCTCTAGGTACTATTTTATAAATCCTGTTGCCAGAATCTTGGTGAGTGATGTTAGTTTTCTTCTACCATTGTGCTGGTTGTGGTTTTGTGGTATCGAGCCCCCTAATTACCTTAGACAGTTTCATTTCATTTCAAATCTTCTTAATATTACTATTTTTGTTTCAGTGTGTTTGAGTTGTGAAGCAATAACTTTGACAAGTGTTTGTTCCCCCTGTAAAATAGCTGTATTTACAAGCATTATTTCATTCACTTCTGTTTGCATGGATAACTACAGAAAAAGAATTTTTGCCAGATTAAGGATATTTTTTTATTAGGTAGAGCCACCACTGAAGCAAGCCTAGATTGTAGGTTGGACCGCAGCTCTTTCGTGGGTTCATACCAAGATAATAAGGTGTGGTTCTACACAGCTAGAAGTCAGAAGAGGATACTGAGCTCCTGCCAAAAGCGGAGTACTTCCTTTCATCCATGTGCTGTGTTCAAGCCTTTTCTGCTGTATCTGTTCTAAACATGCTGCATTGTGCAGTCGTTCTACATGATTTCTGTAGTGCCACTGATTTCAGTGAAGCTACATGTGTGAAGCTTGCATGGGATGTTTTGCTCCACAAACCTTTGGCAGCATTTCTTAATTTTAATGCATTTCGGTTTGTCTGGTTTAGTGCTGTCCGTTCTCCTTTGGTGTGGAAGTTAATGAAATAACACTGGATGGCACGACCATCCTCTGTACAGCCATACTCCAGGCATTAGTCAGTGTGTTTGTCTGCCTCGTTCTTGTTTGTTTTTAATATTCTCAAGATGTAAGCCAGCATACAGTCAAGTCAGTGGTTACTCTCAAATAGACTTCAGAGGGAGCAGAATTAGGCGTTCATTAAAAATAACAACATTTTATTTTGTTTGGATGATTATCTTTTAGGCGTGAACAAAATACGTTTTGAAATTGATGAAAGCTGTGTGCATCTTTATACAAGCATGGAATTTAACCTCTGTATTTTTAAGTGTGTCATCACAAGATGGAGTCACAGCCGTCTTGTTCTCCTTTTTTTTTTTTTCCTCTGTTATGTTCTTCTCATCTGAGCAAAAATAGCCCAAAAGGAATCAGTCTTGACTGAGCACTTCCTCTCTCGAATTGCAGGTTTTTATAATTTATGAGGTCATTTATGAGAACATGCAAATGAAGAGCCGTGTGTTTTGCTGCAATACAGGGAACTGTTTACAGTAAATCTGTTTACCGTCCTGTTGAACGTCTTTATTGATGACCTGGACGAGAGAATTTATTGCACCCTCAGTGAGTTTTCAGATTACATGCCTGGTGGTCCTCTCAACCAGGAATACCCTATAAGGGGATCTGGACAGGCTGGATCAATCGGCTGAGGCCAGCTGTATGAGCTTCAACAAGATCAAGTGCCAGGCCTTGCACTTTGGTCAGAACAACTCCGTGTACCTGGTTTGTGTCAGCAGTAGTGCAGCCAGCAAGACTAGGGAGGTGATCGTCCCTCTGCACTGGCACTGATGAGGCCACACCTCAAGCGCTGTGTTCAGTGTTGGGCCCCTCATAGCAAGAAAGACATTGAAGCCCTGGAGCACGAGTGTGATGGGGAGTGGCTGAGGGAACTGGGGTTGTTTGATGTGGAGAAGAAGGGGCTTAGGGAAGGCCTCACTGCTATCTACAATCTAAAAGGAGATTGTAGCGAGGTGGGGGTCAGCCTTTTCTCCCCAGTAACTAGTGAGAAGATGAGAGGGAATGGCCTCAAGTTGCGCCAGGAGAGATTCAGGTTGGATATTAGGAAACGTTTCTTCACAGAAGTGAGTGGTGAGGCATTGGAACCAGCTGCCCAGGGAGGTGGTGGAGTCACCATCTCCGATGGCATTAAGAAACTTACAGATGACATGTAGGGACGTGGTTTAGTGATGTGCTGATGGGTTGATGGTTAGACTTGATGGTCTTAGAGGTCTTTCCCAATTGTAATGATTCTATGGTTCTATGTCTTGAAATTTTTGGGACATTGTACCTTTCCTATATCAAGCGGTCAAACAGATTTGTTGGGAACTTAATTTCATTTTTAAGACATTTGAAATTTGACTACAGCTTAGGCTCTGTGGTTCAGCAATGGCTAGTAAAATTCACTAACACAGGCTATTAAGCCTGTGTGTCCCTGCAAGCTAATTGCTTACTGGCACAGTGTTAAAGTGTGGATCAGAGTCATCTGAGCAGCTGGGAACAGATGAACGTTAAACATCAGATAATCCCTCGTGCAAGCTGTAATATAGAGAACACGCTTTCTTTCCCCCCCTAAATCAGGCTGTATCAAGAGGCAGTTGGGGTACAACATGAGTTATGCTGAACTGTTTCAGCAGTGTTGAGGTTCAGAAACCTCATCCTGACTACCTAGTAACTCATCCAAACATGAAGATATTCTCAATAGTGTAGTTTTAGTGTAGTGTAGTTTTAACAGAAGTTTGCTGATAGTCACCATCAGGTGCGTTTTGGCCACCTGCTCCAACAGCCAGCAGGTGAGCACCTGAAGGGAGAAACCACCAGAGCCTACACCAGGAATAGGCTTGTCTGTAGCATCCTTGAGAGCAAATGCTGTGGAGTCAAATTATTAGAGCTTCCATATTAGTTTGGAGGAGGAAGATTAAGAGAATGACAGGGAGTGAACGTCACAGATGCTGTGTCAGTACAGACTCACAGGCTTTCTGGAGTAAGCTGCGTATGTGCAGTGTTCTGCCCCCAGTGAGGCAGCATTGGTTCCCATGTTCCCAGTGATACTGTACTCCTGCCGCGGGATCCACAGTGTAGTTCAGGGCAGGGGGATGAGATGCACTTCTGTCACAGTTTGTAGCCATTTATGTCTAAAAGCACGTAACTGTAAAAAAAGAAAAACAACAACCACTGTAGCACCAGAGAAGACTTGCTTTCTACAGATCCTGTTTTATTAAGTTAGTAGGTCAGCTAATGAAGTACGTGAAATTACACAACTTCACTCTGCGTATCTGGTAATAGAGTGAAACAGCAACCTGCAGAGTTCGTGCTGACAGAACTTCCCTGAGTCCCAGCATGTCTGGGACTGCCTGTATAGTTGCTGCTCAGTTTTGAACTGACTGGTGTGTTTGTCTGAAGACTGCTGATTGCAGGCTTGTAAAGCAGAAAGGTGATTTGATTTCTTTTTGCTATAGAGACTGTGGGAAATGGAGATACTCTGAACGCAAGGCTAAAAATGCCAGCGGAAAGTATTCTGAGCTCAGAGCATTGGTTGTTTCATGCTATCAAAAGGTGAAAGGAAGAAATCGCTTGAGTGGGCGCTGTGGAATCCCACTCATGGTAGGGTGGAGACCAACCCAGTGATAAATGCTAAAGGTCAGAACATTGCAGTCTAATCACTATAACATGATCCACACGTTTCTTATCGCAAACGCATTTAATTTTTTATTCTTGCAAGAGGCCTTTGAAGGGGCTGGGGAGGGAGTGGACTTCAGAGGCTGTGATCTGCTGACTTGGTGCACATTCACTTTAGGCGGTTATAAAGAGTCTGACTGTGTTGAACTGCTGTGTTGAACAATTTTGGAAGAGAACAGCTTCAAGTGATTTTAATTACTAGTGCTTCTACTTAAATCAGGTTCTCATTTTGCTAACATTGAATGTTAACATAATAGTTTAATGGCAGACCTTAAAGAAAAGCATTGATTTCAGATAGTGTTGGTTCTGCCGGTTACCCATGAAGCTAGGAGTACATTAAATGTTTGATGATATCCTAGGTCCTGTGTTTTGAAATTAAAATAAATGAACCCATGAACAAAACTGATATGTTGAGCTGGGGTTATTTATAGTGTTTTACACTGAAATTAATCTGTGAGGAAACAGATTGTTTCCAGCAAGGGTTTGCTTGTTGGATTAGAGAAGTATATCATAGAGACACCACTAATCGCTGTACCCAGGTTCAAAAGTGATACTGGTTTTGCTGGGAAGTGTAGGTAGTCTGCATTGTTTAAGCTTCATTCTTGTCCCAAGAACTGAATTATTTTCCATCTCAGTTTCTAGAGGAAAATAATGGTTATCACGTAGCAGAAATCTCTCACTTGCTGAAAATTTTTAGCTAGATCCTAGGACGACTTTGTACTGAAGGATTTCAATTTGCCAGGGGCATTTCTTTTTTAAATATTACTATGCGCAAGTAAGAGAGATGTCCAGAGAATGACTATAAATACATGAAACTGGTCTGGAAGGCAAGGTGAGGAAATTAGTAAGCAAGGAGGACCCAAGGAACAAGTTTACGACTAGGAAAAGAGGACGAAGGTGGAGGTATCTTGGTTGGTGTGACTGTCTGCTTTGTGCTATGAGGTCATCTTCCTGCTTCCAGCTGTAGCTGCTCAGGGGCAGCTGAGCTGAGGCTGTTTGCCTCATCCAAACGCACCCATGGGGTAGTCTGGTCAGAGAACAAGCCTTTGTAGAAATATGATGGTAGGGAGAAGACTGACTTCTTAGAAGGGAAGTTTTTATTTTTTTTGCTTCAGATTTAGCCTTGTTTGACCAAGGAAAAGTGTTAAGGTCCTTTTGTTGTAGTGTTTTTTGTATACGAGGGATTTGTTCATGCATAGCACTAGAGAATGCTATAGACACACTTTCTTTGCTTTGGCAACAAACAAATTTGGTAAATTTCTTCTACTGGTGGAGACAACACTAGATTGTTAGAGAATTACTGTTGTTTTTGAAGACTATTTCTCAGTCTTGTATTTCCTTTTGCTATTTAGTGCCTGAAGAACAGCTGCACAACATCGATGAGTACGATCTCAACGTTGTCCGCCTCTGTTTCCAAGCTTTCCTCCCTGATGAACACGGCAACTACACGTTAGCTCTTCCTCCTTTGATTTCCAACCCAATCTATGACAACAGTAAGTAACAACTCAGTCAGATGTGTTCCCCCCTCACGCCGGGACAGATTCTGAGGTTTTGAGCTCTTCACTAGCCTTCTGGGGCACTTTGCTGCTTTGGGACTGTTCGATACATGCTTAACACACATGGCAAGATAGTTGGCATGCCCCTAAGATGATCCCAGAGTGAAGTGTAGGTAGGCTGGATTAGAATTGTTTGTTTGTGCCACAGGCCAACTCAGTGGTGCTTTATTCACCCTTGTTTACATACACAGTGATGACTGCAAGGACGAGCCTGCTTCTGGCGTGCCAAGCAATTAAAATGGTAATGAGATAGGTGGCTGCCATAAGATGGATGTGTTGTCCAAGGACATCACCTAGTCTGTTTCTACTGGTGAGAAGTCTTGTCTTCGACTTGTAAGGGCTCTCTGAAGGGCAGTTCTCAAGAGGTACTTGCAGAATTTCAGTGATGTGCACATAACCATTATCAGAGAATCATAGAATGGCTTGGGTTGGAAGGAACCCCAAGGATCACAAATCTCCAAGCCCCCGTCAGAGGCAGGGCTACCAATCTCCGTATCTAATACTAGACCAGGCTGCCCAGGGCCCCATCCAACCTGGCCTTGAGCACCTCCAGGACGGGGCATCCACAGCCTCTCTGGGCAGCTGTTCCAGCACCTCACCACTCTCAGAGTAAAGAACTTCCCCTGACATCCAACCTAAATCTTCCCTCCATCAGCTTAAAACCATTTCCCCTTGTCCTGCTATTATCTACCCTTTCAAAGAGTTGACTCCCCTCCTGTTTATAGGCTCCCTTTAGGAACTGGAAGGCTGCAGTGAGGTCACCCCACAGCCTTCTTTTCTCCAGGCTGAACAAGCCCAGCTCCCTCAGCCTGTTTTTGTAGGGAAGGTGCTCCAGCCCCCTGATCATCTTTGTGGCCTCCTCTGGACCCTCTCCAACAGCTCTCTGTCTCTGGGGGCCCCAGACCTGGACACAGTACTCCAGATGGGGTCTCACAAGAGCAGTGTAGAGAGGGACAGTCACTTCCCTGTCCCTGTTGGCCACCCCCCTTCTGATGGAGCCCGGGATACCATTTGCTTTCCGAGCTGCAAGAGCACACTGCTGGTTCATGGTTGGTTTTTCATCTACCAGGACCCCCAGGTCCTTCTCTGCGAAGTTACTCTCAAGGATTGCTCCTCCCAGTCTGTATGTATGCCTGGGATTCCTCCGGTCCAGGTGCAGCACCTTGCACTCTGCTGTGTTGAACCTCATTAGATTCGCCCAGGCCCACCTTTCAAGTCTGTTGAGGTCCCTCTGAGTGGAATCCCTTCCTTCCACTGTGTCAACCGCACCACTCAGCTTGGTGTCATCAGCAAACTTGCTGAGGGTGCACTCGATTCCATCATCAGTGGCATTGATAAAGATGTTGAAGAGCGCCAGTCCCAAGACAGACCCCATGGGGACACTGCTCATTACTCGCCTCCACCTGGACACACAACCATTAATCACCACCTATATTCTTTTATTTTATGAAAATGTTCAATATTAACTCAGGCATCTTTTTGTATTTCTATGATTACCTGGAAGTTGAAATTGGCTGAGAACACTTGTAGTAATAATTTGGGTTGTGAAAGAGTCAATACACAGGGTTTGCAGCTACATCTCAAATGTCATTTAGAAAAATGCCATATCACGATTACTCGTCTGTGTTGATTGACGTCATTCTTTGCTAAGCTGCTGAAATGGCAGCTGCATGGAGGGGAAGCTTGGGTTTTAATGTGGGTATACGTGGGCAGATTCTGATTCACTGTAGGTATCTAAAATCGTCCGTGTGATATAGCAGCAGCGTAAAGAAAACAGTGCATAACTGCAGCCACGAAATCACAGACGTTATGCTGCTTTTTTCTGAAACAAGCAGAATTTCTTAAAAAAAAAAAAAAAAAAAAGAAATTGAGAAAGAAAGCCTTTGTAAGTCAGCTCTGTCATGGGATACCGAGTGCACTCAGGTTACCCCTTCAGAGAAGTGATAAGAATGTGCAGCACAATGGGCTTGGGAATCCCGTGTTATTATTTCAAGCTTTTGCAGCCCTATTTAGATCAGAAGCAAAAAAAACATATTCAGAGCTTCTCTGAAAATCACGTTCAGATTTTAAATCCAGTCTTTTCTTTGTTTTCTACCGCCTGCCTCCATGTGCTTTGGGCAGGGGACATAAATAAGGATAATCTGAATGAAACGTGGGAGCAGTGATGTAAGCAGAGACTGAAGGTCTGCAAAATCCAGTTTCTGTTTTGTCATTTTATAAACTGCTTTTGAACAAAACTTTCCCGAGTTGTCTGTCTTACCACCCTCAGAGCTCTTGGGAAGAGTCATAGAAAGCAGCGTACTGTTTCTGAGAAGTTGGGAAGAGCATGTTCTCCTGCTGTTTTTGAAAGCGGCATGGTTTGTCTGTGAGAAGTTTGTTCTTCTGTGTGCTGGTTGCTGAGGGCATCCTGTCTGGGGGTGAGGAACAGGAACTGAGCAGAGCCGAAGAGATGGGGAGGCGGGGTTGGGAGTGGTGTGGCACAAGCGGCCCCACAGCCAGCTTCCCTCTGGGGCTCCCACCTACCTCGCTGCTCCTTCCCAGCACTCAGGCTGATGGCGGTGGGGCGTCCGCTGGCGTTGGGGTTTCTTTCCTTTTCCCTTCTAGGCTCCACTACAATAGTTAACAGAAAACAAAAAAACAACAGCAAACCACAGGTTAGAACACCTTCCCTAAAAGCTGTTAAAAAGCATAGAGTGCTGTTCAAGCATACAGAAGTGAAACCAAGGTAAAATTAAGCTTCTCCTTGCAATTCTTAATTTACTCTTCCTTTGAAAAAATGAACAACTATGCTGCCAGTCATATAATCCTGTACTGCTTCTGGTGTGGTTTTCTTTTCCCCTCCCGTCAAAGTTTCTGATTCATGCAGTGAACGAAGTGTCATGTAGTCAGTGAGGCTGCAGCACCCACCCCTATTGATGATGATGATGGTAACAGTCCAGGCAGTAACGATGTCCCTGGAGTCTAGCCCGAAGTTACCAGGAGCTCTGTTCTGAACATAGCCTGTGTGGTGCTGCAGGTTACCTATAAAGGGCCATGTAAGGTCAGGCAAGGATTGACTTAAAGTGACCTTCCAAAGTAGAGTTTCTATTTTTTGAGCTTGACAACTTGAGTTCTGTGTTTCATCTCTGTGCGTGGAGCAGAGATCCAGACGGGGCCTACCTTGCAGCATCGGATGAAGGGCTTTTAAGTACATCTGGAGTTGGGGGTCTTGGTGTAATGAAACTAGAGAATGTTGCAGGACAGCGTAGTTTCATTCTGTTGGGATTAGGGAGCAGGGAATGATGCCGCAAACAAGGAGTATGGTCACCTGTGGTAGCGAGGAAATGGACATCAGTTACTTTGTGTGTTAAACGAATAGGGGGTCTTGTGGATATGTGCTCATACACTTCAAAGCACCAACAGAAGGTATATGGAGGGGAGGTGACCTTGAAGGTCTAGAGAGTTCTTCCACTTTGGCTTTTTTGATGTAACTATGAATCACTACATTGTGACATTAGTGCCCTTTGAAATACATTGTGACACCGCCCACGAAGTGGTGAGGGACCCGTTATTTGCTTCAGTTTTCTGTCTGCATTTACCATGCAGACTGCTGTTGTTGAACAGAGCTGGACAGGAGCCGTACTGGTCAGGGCTTGGGTGTAGCCACCAGGCTGTTCAAGACACAGTGTGCAAACTTTGGTTGTGTTTCGTTTATTGTGATCTGCAGTGCTATCAGAGGCTGTGCAGAGGGCAGCGCTCTGGCCAGAACTATGCTGAGAGCTCTGCCCGCAGACAGCCGCAGCCTGGAGTTGAACTTTCAGCATTTTTGAGTGAAATCTGTTGCCCTAAAAGTGAAAGCCTGAACGTTAGGCTCTTAGACCTATTTTCAATGGCCTAGATGGGGTAAGAGAGGAGGGGTTTGATAGCCAGATAAACCTGTGAATAGAACTACAACTGGACACTTGAGGGGATTTTTCTTGACTTGCTAGCCCAGCATTTTCCAGCATGAAAACTGTGACTGCAGCATGTTGTAACCAGTCACTCAGAAAACTGCTCTGAGTTCTGCAGCTTGAAGAAGGGCAGCAGTGCTGAGCACAGTTTTGTCATGTGGGAAAATGTTTTTGAGACTATTCTAGAACAGTTAGGGAGTGTCGCGTCCCACCCATAAGGGGAAGGAAGGTGGTTCTTTACAGGGAGTGAGTGGCACAGCTGTGCCAGAATCTCTGTTTGAGATAAGTGGTCAAGAGCAGTAGGAGTCATGCTGCTTCGCTGGCACCGTATTTGCGTGGAATATCAAGCCCAGCTGGACTGATTTGGTGTGGATTTCAGGGTGTGCCACGCTCCTCCAGCTGCTGTGTTCCCTTTATGTACACCTTAATTCCCAGCACCTCCCCTTCAATAGTGACAAAGTTACAGCGATTGTTTATCATCAAACTTGCCTGTTTGTTCCCAGGAGCTCCCAACACAGCAGAACTGAGAATTTGCCGTGTGAATAAGAACTGTGGAAGCGTAAAGGGAGGAGATGAAATTTTTCTTCTGTGTGACAAAGTTCAAAAAGGTAACCTTGTCTAGGACTTCCTCCCCTTACTCCAAATGGCTAACACTCCACTTTCTAGCTGGGGAACTGAAACTCTTCACTGTGCTCCTATGTAAGTGGTCTGCTTTTAGCTGAGCAGAATCAATTTCAGGTTCAGGAGCTCTACATACATACCTCTGGAAAAAAATGCTCTGTGCCTTGAATTAAATTGAATTAAATGCCAACCCATTTAATTTGCCTTTGAGTTCTGAGCCTGACTCCTCTCTTTGTTCCCCTCCCCACCTTTTCTGCTGCATGTTTTCAGTTTTCTTCAGCTTAACAAGCATCTTCTGTTTCTAATGAACTAGATGACATAGAAGTCAGATTTGTCTTGGACAACTGGGAGGCGAAAGGCTCCTTCTCCCAAGCTGATGTTCATCGCCAGGTCGCAATTGTGTTCAGAACACCGCCGTTCCTCAGAGACATCACGGAACCCATTACGGTGAAGATGCAGTTACGAAGACCTTCAGACCAGGAAGTCAGTGAACCAATGGATTTCAGATACCTACCAGATGAAAAGGGTATGGTTCCCATTAGCGGCGTTTCTTAAAGGTTATTTTCAGTGCAGAATTCTTGTTGACAATGAAGAGCAAATTACCGAGTGAAAAAGAAAATAATTACACTATTATTACAATGTAGATTTGGGTGCTTTTTCTAAAGCTAACAGTAGCCAATTTGCTCTCTCTTTCAGTGAAAATATCAAGAGTTACGGTTAACAGCACTACTTCCGTTTTTTTGGAGTATAGCCATATCTCAAATATTTCTCTTTAAATACACTTTACTACAACAGGGAGCCACTAGTCAAGTTCTAGAAACTTCTTATTACAAATTATTTCCAAGGGCGTTTTAATTAACGGCCTTTCGTCCCACTCCTTTCATTGTAGATCCATACGGTAACAAAGCAAAAAGGCAAAGATCAACGCTGGCTTGGCAAAAGCTCATACAGGACTGTGGTAAGGAAAATACTCATCTTTTTTTCTTTTCGTCTCAGTGAAGTTAACAGTTACGATGCATCATTTTATTTAAAAGCAAATTCAAAGTAGATTCATGTTTTCTTCTCTCACAGGATCAGCTGTGACAGAGAGGCCAAAAGCGGCTCCTATCCCCACCGTCAACCCTGAAGGAAAGCTGATTAAGAAAGGTAAATTTCTGCTCACGTGTCCCAGTGCAGCAGCAGTTGGAAGCAAACAGCGTCTGACTGCTGAGGGGAAAGGCTTGCACTTTCAGGAGGGAGCACTGAAGTTCCCAAGGCAGCAGCAGTACCAGTCTCTCTCACTCCTCCTCAGCTGGAACTTTCCCCGGGAGAGCACTGTAGTCCCTTCAACATAAAGATTAATGAAATCAAAACTATATAAAAAGCCTCTTTAAGGATTGCTTGCTTTAGTTGCTACTTAAATGTAGAATCATAGAATCACAGAATTGCTCAGGGTTGGAAAAGACCTTCAAGATCATCAAGTCCAACCACAACCTAACTAGCCTAACTAACCCTACTAACCATACTAGCTTAACTCTTAACAACCCTCCGCTAAATCATGTCCGTGAGCACCACATCCAAATGGTTTTTAAACACAGTGAGGGATTGTGTCTTAACCACCTCCCTGGGGAGCCTATTCCAGTGCTTAACAAGCCCTTCTGTAAAGAAGTTTTTTCTGATACCCAACCTAAACCTCCATGGAACAACTTGAGGCCATTTCCCCTCGTCCTGTCACCAGTGAGAAGAGACCAGCCCCGCTCTCGCTGTAAGCACCTTTCAGGTATTTGGAGAGAGCAATAAGGTTTCCCTGCAGTCTGCTCTTCCCCAGACTAAACAGCCCCAGTTCCTTCAGTCGCTCCTTGTAGGGCACGTTCTCCAAGCCCTTCCCCAGCCTTGTTGCCCTTCTTTGGACCTGCTCCAGCACCTCAGTGTCCTTTCTGTACTGTAGCTTTAGTTAAGTACTGATTTTCACTAGATTCAGACACTTTCCTTCAAACGCAAGGCTCAGTTCTTGGCCTCCCCATCTCTTTGCTTGGAACCTGTAATATTTTCTCAAGGTTTTCTTCCTGTAAGATGATAGTACTTTTGGCTATACAAAGTAAGCCTGCCGTTCTTTATTTAAACATAGGCTGTTCCCATGGAAGGGAAACAAGGCATGTAGCTGTCCAGCAGTACAGTGTACCTGGACAGCATTTAAGCAAGTGCTGGTCCACAGGTAATCACATTAAGCTAGCACTGGTTTTGCTTTTTTTTTTTTTTTTTTAAACCATTTGTAGCTTAACATAAAAAATGGTATTAAGAATGCAGTAATATCTTTCCTTTTCACAGAACCAAATATGTTTTCACCTACACTGATGCTGCCTGGGCTAGGAACGCTGGCGAGCTCCAGTCAGATGTACCCTTCATGCGGCCAGATGCCCTCCCAGCCTGCGCAGCTTGGCCCTGGGAAGCAGGACACGCTTCCTTCCTGCTGGCAGCAGCTGTACAGCCCCTCCCCTTCAGCCAGCAGCCTGCTCAGCATGCACCCGCACAACAGCTTCACAGCAGAAGTGCCTCAGCCCGGTGCTCAGGGCAGTAGCGCTCTCCCACCTTTCCATGATACCCCACTGAACTGGCCTGATGAGAAGGATTCCGGTTTTTACAGGAATTTTGGCAGCACAAATGGGATGGGAGCAGCGATGGTGTCAGCTGCAGACATGCAGAGCGCTTCCAGTAACAGCATCATGCACGCCACTCATCAGGCCAGCGCCACTGCTGCGAGCATTGTGAACATGGAGACCAGTGACATGAACTGCACCAGTCTCAACTTTGAGAAGTATGCTCCGGTGTTAAATGTAAGCAACCACAGGCAGCAGCTCCATCAGGTGCCTGCAGCATGTCCGCCTGTGGCAGCCCTTGGCAGCACTCCCTTCAGTTCACAACCGAATGCAGCTGATACAGCAGTTTACAGCAGCTTTCTAGACCAAGAAGTTTTAAGTGATACAAGACTATCAACCAACCCTCTCCAGAACCATCAGAACAGCCTTGCTCTTACAGATAACCAGTTCTATGACACCGATGGTGTCCACACCGATGAGCTCTATCAGTCTTTTCAGTTAGCTTTGTAATATGTTTGTATCTATAACCATTGAGCCAGCACTAGGCTGAGGTAGGCACATAGAGCTTTACCAAGGAGTAACTCACCCTTCTGCTTTCAGAATGCTACTGTGCAGATCTCATGGTATAACTTTAAAGTTATATATATATCAGTCAGCCCAAAGACTTGTGCCCATGAAGAAGCATTTGGGGTGCTGTACCTTCAAAGCTCTTCTTAAACATTTTTATGGTGTTGGAAATTACTAATACTTAAAGCATTGGGAAGAAAAGCTGGTATCTTCAGAAGGGTCAAATGTCCAGTAACTCACAGGGTTAATGCTGTCTGCAAACAGAATGTTTTGCTACAGAAAGTAAACGAACATTTCAAAGGGACGAACTAAGAAAAACCTGCGCATGGGCACTCTAGTTCAAACTCACCTGACATTATTGTTTTTTTTCAACTTGCTTGAAAGATTTATGTTTCTTACCCTCTTCCACATAAAATATTTTCCTCCTAAAACAAAATCATGCATTGATTTTATTTTTTTTTTTAATTTTTTTTTCCATATTTCACCACATTCCATTTGCTTTCAAGGCAAATTTACTCTAAAGAAATTTAATGACTATGTCATTGTTAGATATGTTTTAAAGACCGGAAGGTTTGAGTTTTTTAAATAGTCCAGCTCTGTTGTAAATGCATCACTGCACAAAAGAACGAGCAGAAAGTAAGGACTTCTCTGCACTTCATCCCAAGTGCACTATTTTAAATGAGAAAACCCTGTTGCTTTAGGAATGGAGCATGCTGTTATTTCTCTGGAATTTGTTTTTTTTGTGTGTGTGTGTGCGTGTAGCCATGATGCACGTTTTATTTCGAACTGCAGAAATGCATTGAGCCAAAGCACCTACCTGTTCCTTCTTCAGATGGCCCAGCAGTTTCCTGCTATGCAAGTGACTGCAGAAGGGCTCAGGTCTAGCTCCCTACCACCCCTCACAGCAGGAGGTGAAATGCAGCCCGCTCCCAATGCACTGTATGAACAATGTGAGGCCGTTTCAATCAGTGTCAGTTAAAAACAGCCTTCGGTCCGCGGTATCGAGAACCAGAACTTCCTCTCTTCTGCTAGCTTTACAGCCTCCGCTCTGAGGCGTGAGATGTCCAGTGACGCCTCGCGTAGGTATCTGGCTAGGTAAGGCGCTCATGTCTGCGTTAGGGCTTTGCTATTTTATCACTAATGTACGAAGCAACACAGCAAGAAATAATATCATTGTATTTATTTATACATCTGGCCATTGTGACAGATAAGGCTTGAGAACCTAACTTTTACCGTTTGTGTATCCGAAAGTGCACCATGGGAAATAAAAGCAATAATGAGCACGCTTGGATACATAGGGAACAGAAGCCACAACCACAAGACAGAAAGCTACTTGAGATGTACAGTCACAGAATCACACAGAGTCACAGAATTGTAGTCAGACACCAGATAGATAGAAAGGAACTCCGAAAACCTCCGTGATTTAAGGGAAAGCAGTAATTTCTCAAGTGCAGTAATTCACTGCGTGCAGAGCCACGAGGTGCTGCAGCTGTAATGCATTACATCAGTTACACGGGTCTGACAGAATGGGCTCTTCCGTGGTGTACAAATGAAGTCTGGAAAACTCCCCATCACCCCATGTACCCAACTCCATACTTAGAGCAGTTTTTCTCACTTCTGTAGCACACCTTTCCGTGAGCATGAAAGAAATACAAAGAACGCTTGCGATGTGTTTTTTATTCAGTTCTTCCTTTTTAAGTTCTCAATGTTTAAGTTTGTTGAATGTAAACATTTTCTTTATAGAAAGCTCTTTATAGCACAATTTGTTTTTACACTATAATGAAATATTTTCAGAATTCTGTTTTCCTTTGTAAACAAGATGGTTTGGTAATTAAAGAACTGGTTATACTGAGTCCTGAGCTTCTTCAGCCTTCTCAGCCCCACAACACTGTAAGACATGCTAGAGAAGCCAGAGCACGCCGAGGTGCTGGGCTTTGGGTCGCTTACCCTGGGTCTTCCTAGAATAGTTTCTTCTGTTCACAACTGCTGCTGGCCGCAGCGTAGTGAGGAGTCCTCGGCACTGGGCAGTTCTTTGTGGCAGAGCAGCACGACTGTGATGGACAGAGAGGACAGAGGCACTCACGCTCAGCCAAGGGTGTGCTACAGGCGCTTCATGCAGCAGGGGGGTTGCTTTGGGTGAACAGCTACCTGGAGAAATACAACAGCTTCATCCAAGTCCTTCTGGTATGAAGAAGGATGGTTAAGGAACATTTGTTTGGCTCTTAGGTTTCAACATTTACACACAATCTGCTACAAAACAGCTACCTGTTTCACATTTACCACAAGAACAAAAATCTTGCTCTTGCTACTCCCAGGGAAGGTTCTATTGGAGTATTGACAAGTAGGTATTTATTTTACATTTAAAAACAAGATGAAGCGTCTCTGAACTATGGCAGGAGCAGAAGTCCCAGTTAGCACCATTTCCCTTCAGGGACACCTCTTCTGATGTCTGTTGTGTTCAGCCCTACATTTGTTTCCTGTTTATGGAACTTGTACATCATTTATGTCAAGAAATCACACAGTAGCCTGAAGTTCTCTTTGTTTCTGAATAGTTCCTGAAGTTTTCCATCATTCACAACAGTTCCTTTCTGGGCACAGATTCATATATGAGACAACTACTCCTAACATCAGTTCTCATAACAGCCCTTTGACTGAGAGTATCTTGCTGTCTGAATCACGGCTCTTAAGATTTTTGCATTTAAAAAATGGGAGCTTCTGAACAACTGCTATGCTTCCTTGTGTCACTGCGGACTACAAAAACAAATGAGGGAAGTTTTGACAGCCCATGACAGAGTACATAAAATTTAGGCTAATTTTTCAAGATGAGTTTTTCCATGGGCATTAATGCCTTTTGAGCCTTCAACTAAAGTTACCCACCCAGCTGTTCTGCCACGAGGTCCTGGCACCACTGACTTCACAGTAACGTCTCCGCAATCTTTCACTGTCCTTACTTTTTTTCCCTGGAAAATAATTACCCTTTATTTCTGAAATGTTCATTAATGAAGAGCCCTTAAATCCCAAACCTTAATTTCCCGAGGATAGTGCAACATTCCTCTGCACAGAAGCAGCAGCATTCTTCTCTCCATGAATGAAGCAGAAAAGTGACTTTTCCTGAAGATGTGAGCGGTGGAACTCTGCTAATGAGGAGGCCAGGGGCTCCACTGCTCCTCAGAAGCCAGCCTGTAACCAGGCACATTCCAGAGGCTCCGGGGATGGAGCGCTTGGATGTCTTGCGGAGCCAGCTCTGCTCTCTGTGACACACATAAAGCCCTCACCAAGGCAAAGAGCAGGTCTTCCCTAGTCCAGGCATGTTCCCAGCAGTGTTCAACTAATTCAGGCATCCACCTAAAGCTAGGCTCTACAGAAAATTCATGATGCTGCAACCGTTCCACAAACCAAAGCCTTTTATCTCCATCTTGGTCTCATACTACCAACATTCTTCAGAACATTTTGTATTTGTTTGCACTTTTGGGTTCTTGGTATCCCTGTTTTTCTCTAGATTTCCAACAAGCAGTACTGCCAGGAATCTGCAGCCTTACGGTGACTCAGGGAAATCCTATGCTTGCAGAGGCCTGTAGTTCAGCCAAAGAGCTGCTGAGGAGGCAAGCACCTCAAGAGGAGTTTCAACAAAACATCACTGGTGTTTTTAAATGAGAGAAACTTGGTTTTAAGTGCAAAGTTTTCATCTGGAAGCTCTTCTTCCCTTTGAAAAGTACTCTGGGAAGCAAATTTGCCCATCTCTGAAACCAACGCTGATCAAAAAGCAGCTGGCACAGAGCAGAACACCACCTCCTTCCAGGCACTGTCCTACGGGCTTGGTTAACAGTCCTGCACGAGCAGTGCTCAGAAAGTGTGAGAGCTGCGTTTCAGGTGATTCAGTGCTACCCGCATCCAGACAAGAAAGCTGCGCCATTCAATATAAAAACAATTAAAAAAATAACCTGGCTTTAGCATTTGGTTTTTAATTAAGCATTTCAAACAGTACTGCATTAAGCACATTTGTTGTACCTACTCAGCACACCATCCGTTTTTCTTCAAAGGTCTTTGAAAGAAGATTTGTTATCAGTACACTACCTTGCCCAAATCCCTACGCACAGATGGGAAATTTTTAAAAAGCTGGATTCTAAACGAACACTACCCGTGTGAGCTGATTCAAAGGAACAGTATCCTTTGGCAGACCAACATGATCCAAACGTGCAACAAAAATACTTTGTAACCAGGTTGTAATACTGTACAGCCTCCGGTAAACTGCTGCTGACCGACGGGTTGTTGTGTGACGTCCCAACTTGTGAAGCTAATTCTCCAGGGCTGGGGGCCAGTCAATGTCAACAGACTAGAAGAGCAGGAAAAGAAGGGAAAGATCAGCAGATCTGGCAAGTCTTTTCCTATTCATAAAATACTATCTCTGTGTTTGTCAGCTACAGGTTAATACTGGAAAGCAACAGTAAGTAGACATGATGTGACAAGGAGAGCGGCAGGAAACAGCCACCTTCTTCTAGTGGCCTCATGAGTGTCTGGAGAGCATTCTCTGGGAGCAAGGTTTTCTTTACAAAGCAGAATTGCAGCTACTTGTACTACAGCAACCCAGCATCTGTTGCTGTCGGGCTGCGTTTGCAGAGTATGCAAAGCTGCTGTTTAGAAGCATGAGCCATGTAAGAGCAATGCTTATCAGCCCTCGCCAAGTTAGACGCTCCCGCTTTCAGAGGTAACTGAAGCGTCCTCTGCAAGCTCTCTTTCTGTATCACCCTACCAAAGATACAGGAAAATCTGCAAGTCTGTTCTGCAAAAAGTAACACACAGACACTTTTCTAGAAATACGTTAAAACAAGCATGTTGATAACTGGCTACCCAGAGTGAAAACTTACATTTTAAATAGACCTTGCCAAACCACTAAGTTCAATGTTAAATCCAAATCACAACATAACTTCTTTTAATCAAAATAAATGTTGTAGTCACGAGTTAACGTCTACCCTATCTGACTCCAGTTACCAAACAGTTATATTTAGCTTGAACCAGTGGTAAAAGAGGAAGTCAAGTCTTTCCTATTTTTCATCCATCTCCTTTTTCAAAAGAAATGATGTAAACATAATAGGAAAAGAAAAGCTTCTGTTCCAATGGATACTAATAATAAGTGTCATGAATTCAAGGTACATCCTCTCATCCTTCCCCTGAACTATCTCAGCAGAGGAAATCCCACACGACAGAAGCACGTGGCAGCACGGCACAAACCATCATCTTCGCATAAATGTCAAATTTTCTATTAACTGCGGTAAGAAATGTTGATTTAGTCAGAGTAAATTCACTGAATGCATCTCACAAATGCAACTGCATTACTAATTTCCAGGAAATTAGTGGAAAATAATGAACAACTCACTTCTACGTCCAACTCCAGAATGTCAGTGGTTCTGTTCAGCAGGGAGCCAATATTTGGCTTTGTTCTTCCAAAGTCTCCATGCACAAATTCTTTAATATAGCTAAACACAGTGGTTAAGGAAAGGTCCATTTCACCACAAAGAACTCAAAAAAGAAAAAAAAAAAAAAAAGAAAAAAAAAACCCAGAACCAGAGGAGAAAAAGAGGGGAGGGGAGGGGAGAGGAATGGTGGAAAACACTCGAAGCAAAAATAGTGTCTTTTTCTACTCCTGAAGCAATTTACAGTGGACATTCTGCTAAGCCCACACCCATCTTTAAAAGACTACTAAATCTCGGCTTTTGACTCCACTGCCAAAAGTTGTATTATCAATCTCTATCTTATTCCAAAGCGAGTAGCAACTATGGCTAAGCTTCTGAGTATAATCAATCCACAACATGCATTATAGTGCATTAAATACCGTGGAAAAGTTATTTTCTAAGGTAAAAATTTTTCAATTGAATTAGAAGTGGCCTGAGTGTACCTTTAACCAGTACATTTATATAGATATCACGTGCTTTAGAACCATCACAGTGGTCATCAAAAAAAAACAAACAAAAAAGTGAACAACCTGAATGTGAAATTCTGGCAACGTCAGCAACGTGAGGCTGCTGAAGAGCAGAGATTCAGAAGCACTGCAAAGACAAAAGCAGGAAACTTCCCATTGCTTAAAGTACCCTCATCAACAATCGACATAAATGCGTTGAGTAACAGCATCTGAAGATACGTTCCTGCTTGTGTTTTCAGATGCAGGCGAAAGTGATGCTCATCTATGTACTCAGACTTCATGGTGTGAATGATTCGACATCTCAAAGCCAGAGGCCTTCTGTGAAGAACCCGGAGAGGTGTCTTCTGGTCAAGTTTTAATTCCTATTACGAGAGGTAAGAAAATAACTGAGGAAGGAAGCGTGCAACATCCTGCACAGATTGAGGTAAAGGCACACGGAGCATTTGCCAATCACATCTCTTCTTATTCTGTGTTAAGGGAGTTGTGAAATCTCCTCATGGAAGGGCCAATTTTTTTTTTATTTTTTTAATGTTTACCAAAGGAAAAAGGAACAGCCATCTCAACAGCTATATGAGAAGGCCTCATATGAACACAATGTAATGGTATCACAGATACAAAAGAATAATCTTGAAATCTCAAAGGTCATTTGTTGGAATAACTCCAGGATTTAAAATCACACTGAGAGCCTCAGGCAATCTAAAATAAAATAAAAATCCCACACACAAAATGCTTTGCCTAAAGCACAGCTTTAGAAACAACAGTGAGGGTAAAAAGAAACAAACTGAAATAAGATCTCATCATAGACTTTTAAAAAGCTCGTTCTCTGTTTTCGTCCCCTTCCCCAAATAAGATGCAGCAGTTTGAAAAGCAAACCTTTCAGGAGTTGGGTAACGCATTAAAGATATTGAATATCTTTATAGTAAAGATATAAAACCAACCTGAACTGTAGGCTTTCTAGTCCTCAATTAAGAATCATTTCATGGCCAAAGCCCATAGGCAACAGTGCAGTGCTACAAAAGCTGACGACACTCCTTCACCAGCATTGCCTCTCTGACCTACATTTGGAGGACGCTCTTATGGGCAAAGCACGCCTGTTATACTGAGCACTTGGTTAGGCCTTTTTGCACTACTTACTACAGACCTTACAAACATCTGACTGCTGCAGCTGTTAGGATGGCTTTAGAACATGCAGAAAAAAAGACCATCACCATTCCTTTTATTTAACACATAATCCGAGAGAAAGAAAGGAGTGCTAGATCTCCCGCTCTTCCATTCATTATTTTTTTTACTATTTGGTCTACTGGAAGGCCAACATTGTATGGTAATTTGTCTTAACAGATAAACAACTATAGTGCTGACATGGCAATGATGAAATAAGGAAGAATGAGAAGGGGGAAGTGAAAAGAGGTACGAAAGTCCGTATAATCTTGATCAGAAACAAGCAACCAAGAAAGAAATACATCCATGAGTGCGTGTTTATAAACTCTAAGATACCAGGAAAGGTGCTATATAAATTAGCAAAAAGAGCTACGCATACCTTGATATTATCTAGAAATGCAATATGTTCTTTCTGTATTGTTTTGTCTGTCCATATTAAGGCACTATACGTCTTTGTTTTTTCCTCTTCACCTTCCTTCATACGACCAATTGCCTCTCTAAAGAAAAGAAATGAATGACTCCCATAGCATACAAATCATCTTATAACAATGTGAGCAAGAATGCTTGCAAAACTCCCAAAGCATCACGCTAAAATCCCTTGCCAGAGATGATAAATACTGACCTGGTGACAAGCTGTAAATCTCGGACCTGTATTTTGTCTGAAGAGTTATTAATTGTCTGTGACATTAAAAAAAACACACAACAAAAGCAGTTAGCAAGACTGCTCAGCTAGAGAAGAAATACATACTTTTTGAATTAGTGAGGTGCAAATTATTTACCTGCTGAAGTCTCTTCATTTCCTCAGCAGTAAAATGTATTCTATGAGGGTTCACAAGCTCAATTGCAAAAGGCCTTCCTGGAAACACGCACAATCACAAAACATAAAAACACATTGTTCTAAATTATGTTTGAATTTATGCAATAAGGTCGGAAGGTGTCAAGACTGTCTGCTGTCATGCAAACAGGGATAAGAACTTGTGGGCTTAGGGATGTAGCATCAGATGGAAGGAAAGAAATAAGGGACTTTTTTGGCTATTAAACCGTGGTATCAGCAGTAAGTGCAAATTACAACTTCCCAGAAGGCATCTTGTAGAATTCTGTGCTAATTAAAAAATAAAATAAGAAAAAAAGTTAATTAGCTTATTTTCTGTCACCTATAGCAATGCCCAGGTGCAAGATGATGTTAAATCCCACTTCCTCAGCTAAACATCTGTTACAAGAGCTGCACTTTCTATGCTCAGGGCCAGGGATGATCCCCAGTATAAGCAACGCCAAGAACTGCACTACAAATCAGTCAGCAACTGGAACACATCATTGTTAGTTCTCTCTTTTTCTTCTCCGCTCCTCCTTTGGCTATCTACTGTAGATTTAGCATATTTTCCAATACCGACCTTTAGAAAAGCAGCCAAGTTAAAAAAACCACAGAGTGAGTCTTCCCCACTTCCCAGTGATAGCGAAGCAAAGTACAGGGACTCAACAGAAAACAAGACAGGAATCTGTCTGACACAAAAGGTATAAAAATAGGAAGCAAACAAAACATTCCTAACCAGTTGTGCTTTTCCACACATCTGTGTAGCCAAGGGCACTGCAAAAGGTCTACTTTTTCAGTTCTTTTTGTGAAACGGTTCAGTCTTCGGGAATAAATGCATAAATATCACTCAAATGTTTCCAAGATAAAATGTCAAAGTGTGTCTAGCCACAGACTTACACACTTCGCCTTCAGCAAGGTCTGTTAGAAAAGCTTCAGTTACCCCTTTTGTTTGTTTACATGCTTTACAGAGGATGTTTCAAGCCTTACCATTGCCTAGTGTTCTCACATCCACATCTTCTCTTCCAGAGGAAGAAAAATTAAAGCCTATAACAGATTTGAACAAGGAAGAGTTTACTTTACATTTTAATACCCTCCACGGCTTTGAAAAGGTGAGAGATTCTGAATTATTTTGAAATATACTTCAAATAGTTACGTTAATAAAGTGAAGCCTGTATGAAGTTGTATTTGAACAAATCAGGGTACAGTTACTGTTTATTTCTTCAGGTTCACACTCCTAATTCTTCGGCCCGCATGTGACGAACCTGAATAAGCCCAACAAAGTAGTATCACCCTAAAGGAATTTCACTTACTATTTAATTTTGTTCATTTCTAACCCAGGTACTTAAGCCTATGAATAAAATCAAACTAAGCTGTCTCCATCCAAAACACAACTTTTTACCCTAAACACACCTAATAGTTCCTGTAGATTTCAGATGCTAGTCAGATGTACCTGGACAGAAGAAAATTCAAGTCCAATATGAAAGATAACCTCTGTGTATTTCTTTCCTGTTACTCAACCTATGAATTGCTGCGTATTTAGTTTCCTTCATCATATCCCTTCCACCTTTAAGCTTTGCCTGACGGAGCAAAGGGGAACACTAAACTCCGCACTAGAAAGTAACTTTGCAGCTCTGCTCCTAAGGGTCATTGAAAAACTGTTTCATTTTTTTCCCCCATATGGAACATATAAGAGCTCATAAAGATTTCCTTGTTTTTCGTTAGTGACTTCTCCAGTCATTCTACGGCAACAAAACAACAGTGAGAAAATTTTCCCATGCTCTTGGTTATTTTTGTAACACTACCAGAATTTTCTGAGTTGGGACTCTCCTTGTACAACACATGTTCCAGACCCTCAGTTATCCTCACAGCCCTTTGATGGTCTCACTTCATTATGTCCAGGTCTTTCTTGTACTGGGGAGCCCTGAACAGGACCCTGTATTCCAGGCATGTCTCAACACTGCTGAGAAAAAGGGAAAGATCACCTCCCTTAACCTGCTGGCAGTGGTCCTCCTATATCATGGGTGACCAACCTTCTGGCTTTCTTGGGCTGCATGGAGTGAACTGAAATTGTCTTGGGCCGCACATATGCAGGCTGCTCCAAAAGTAATGCCTCTTATTTATTTCCATGGAAACAACAACAGATACAAAGAACACAATAACGCTGTTCAATACAGAAAATTCTCAGCTGCCCAACGCTGTTTTTCAACACAGTCAACACCATTAGCTGCACATTTTCGCCAGCAATGAACAAAGCCTGCATGCTGCTCTCATCAAAAACTGCAGCAGCAGAGGTAACCTACTGTCACTACTGCTGAAACACACCACCCACTGCCTCACTGTGCTCACATCCACAGTTTGGTCTCCATAAACGTTAAGCAAGCATTGCTGGATGTCAATAGGTGCCATTTTTTTCTTCACGGAGGAATTCAAAGACACACCTTTGCTTCATACACACTTCCATTCTGTCAGACTGCTCCTCTGCTGTCATCTGCCACATGGCAACAAAATGTAACAGAATATTGGAGGAAAGATTCAACCTCCACTGCCACATCATCAACATCTGCCTCTGATGTTATGAACCAACATAATAAAACAGGAGGCATTACTCTTGGAGCAGCCCCTGCAAAATACCCAATATCTTTAACATGTGAGTAACAAAACATCTTAATTTTTAAAATTTGTCTTAAGACATTAAAAGAAAAAGCCAGGGGGGAAAGTAGTGGGATATGTGACCTTGTTTGTGTCAAACTAACGTGCCAGTCTGGTTCGAAGGCAGCGGTTGACATTTTTAGTTAGGCCTCAAGGTGTTCATCAGAGATTTTTGATGAATTTTTACTCTTCCTGTACTTCATCCTTGACAATAATTGTTCAGAATATGTGTATTGCCAAAAAGCGATGACATGAATAAGGCGTGATTGTGAAGCAGAAGACATTTTTCTCTGCTAAGCCCAGTAAAGAGACGTGATCAGATTTTTTAGTTGAATATCTGACTGCAACTTGCCATTTGAAAATTCGTAGGTCATGTACCGGATCAACTGAATATGGTCTTGCAAATGTAAATTGATGGTTTTTTTGCGGCAGTCTTGAAACCCCAACCTGTGGGGTGCAGTCGACATGGCCAAGGGATGGGACGCCAACCAGAGACCTAGATGGGCTTGAGCAGTGGGCCCAAGTGAACCTCATGAGGTTCAACAAAGCCAAGGGCGAGGTCTAGCACCTGGGTCAAGGCAAACCTCACTATTAATAGAAGCTGGGAGATGAAAGGATTAAACACAGCCCTGTCAAAAAGGACTTGGGATTACCTGTGGATGGGAAGCTGGACATGAGCCAGCAGTGTGCCCTTGAAGCCCAGAAAGCCAACCGTACCCTGGGCTGCATCCAAAGCAGCATGGCCAGCAGGGCAAGGGAAGGGATCCTGCCCTTCTGCTCTGTGTTGTGAGTACCTGGAGCACTGTGACCAGATGTGGAGTTCTCAGTATAGGAGAGATACGGACCTGTTGGAGCGCATCCAGAGGAGGGCCATCCAAATGATGGAGCACCTCCACTAAAAGGACAGGCTAAGAGAGCTGGGACTGTTCAGACTGGAGAAGAGGAGGCTCCAACAAGACCTCAGAGTGGCCTGTCAGTATCTAAATGGAGATTGTAAGAAGGAAGGGGACAGATTCTTTATCAGGGTCTGTTGCGATGGTACAAGGGGAAATGCTTTCAAATTTAAAGATTGGAGATTTAGGTTGGATATAAGGAATAAGTCTTTTACAGTGAGGGTGGTGAGGCACTGGCTCAGGTTGCCCAGAGATGTGGTGGAAGCCCCCTCCCTGGAGACAGTCAGGCTGGATGGGACTCTGAGCAACCTGATCTAGCTGTGGAAGTCCTTGTTCACTGCAAAGGAGTTGGGCAAGATGACCTTTAAAGGTCCCTTCCAACTCTAAGGATTCTATTATTTTATTTTCAAACTCCTTCGTCAAAACAGAAAGCATGACTGTGTTCTTCACTGTTCAGAGCCCTGTGTTTAGGCAATGTATCACAACGCATACAACTACTGGTCATCACTTGAGTTAGCCGTGCAAAGCACCGCCCTCCTGGTGCCTTGCTTTCAGTCAACACATGGTCAATACTGCACTGGCAGTTTGGCTGTTGCTGAGCAATGGGTGGGCCACTCTGGGGGGAAAAGCCATTGCCTTTACAGTGTGGTGGTGGTGGGGGTGGGCTGCACTGAGAGTCATGTTGCGCTGCATGTGGCCTGCAAGCTGCGGGTTGGACATGCCTGTCCTGTATGGTAATATTGCTTCTCAACATTACTTACATATATTTCTCACATTCACCTGTCATAGTTCTGCGAGCTGAAATCAGTTATTATATAGTACTTGGCCTGAAGAAAAAGTTTGAGGATTTTTCTACTATTCATCTAACATACCAACTGAGGCAAGGAAGGAAAGGAGGGGAAAAGCAGTTCTAAACCAGTATGTAATGCAGTTTTTCCTTTGGATTTCTCTGTCTGTAATTTCAAGAGCAGTATACAACAAATGATTATTTCATCTGGATAATCCCTGGATAAGCATTTGGAACTCTACACACTGCAGAAAATAAAATTAATCAAGGTAGGAAATGAGAAATGGCTGAAAACTAAGTAAGTATTATGAAATGCCAATGGCAAAAACCATCAGCATTAGGAGACATTTAATGAATTACCAACTGTAGTGGAGTATGGCCAGGCAAAAACACTACTGCATAAAACCATAACGTTTGCATCATCAGGTCATCTGAGGAGATATTCTACAATGATAAAAAATACCGTATAAACCAAAGTCATGCTCTGTGAGAAGCCATATAACTGTGTAGAGGCTTTGACTTAGATGGGTAAAAGAGGAAAAAAGAAACTAAACGTTTTCTGTTACACTGCTGTATCAACTGAGTAGCTACTAAAAATATTTTAGTAATAATGAAAAATATATACAGCAAAAGATCTCCTGGATACTTACTGTCTGCTTTGAATTCTGCCATTAGATGCTCTGAAATCAGTTCTTCCACTGAAGATTCCAGCTTCCGCTCCCCATCGATAATCCAGGGAGTTTGAGGTAAATTCCTTGAATATTTATTGTACCTTCCTGTAAAAAGCAAGTATGTTACCTATAATTGTTCTAAAGCAATGGACGAAAGCTTCAGTCTTCCATAACTCATCTAACTTTCATAGAAGCCTCATGAAAACAAGTATAAGTATACTTGCTCATATTTGTTCTACACCAAATTCAAGCTGCTGGACCTACAAGAGTTTCACTATCCAAGACAGCCAGCTTAAAGGTAGACTTGGAGAGCCTACTGCTACAGTCAAACCTTCAGGGAAAACCACAGAAACAAAACTGTATGAAGCCTGACACAACTGGGAATGAAAAAGAGGAGGTCTGCGTACCCAGTCTGAGTAAACTAAATTGAGAAATTATTCATGGAATCAGAGCATGGCAACGAGCCAGTCTCTCCTACACCAAACTACTGCTATATTTATGCCTGTCCACCAACGTACATCTCCTAGGTAAAGCTCTCACACACCCTTGTTATCAAGTAGTTCAGGTTTCAATCCCAAATTCTGCCATCGCACAAATGTTCAACAAAAGAAACCCAAATCAAAATGCTTTGGCTTATCACAAGGAAAATCACGCTAGCACGATCTCTCAAGAACAAACTATTACAAATTTTGTAATTTACCAAATTGCACACTCTGAAAAGTTGCTATGTAAGGAGATTGGCATCCCCTGATCAATTTGTCAAAGTCTCACATTGTGTCACACTATTATGCAGTCTGCCATGACTCAAAGACTACCACAACCAAGAACCAGTCTGACACAGGTGACCAAGATGAGCTCTCACATTTGCCAAGTGAAAATGTTCACAAAATAGGGAACTCATTCATAAAGAACAATGAGTAACCTACACTTCCAAGTAACTGAAACCTTGCATCTATTACATTTTAAAAGGCTTTCAAAGTAGCTATGCATATTGTACCTGTATCTCTGTCACCTCAATTTTTTTTTTAAACTTTCAGTATCATATTTTCCTATTTCTAACCATGTTTTCTTCCTGCATTTTGATCTGCAAAAAACAACAAAAAACAACCCACATAAAAAGATGGGGAAACTGACTAATACTGTTTCACTGGGGCAGATAATGAAAGTGCTATGAATAACCGTTGAGCAGTCAGCTTCATACTGCTTAATTCTCTTTCTGTAAAACAGAAATAGGAAAATAATACTTATTTTTTTCTTCCAACTCCCCATTCTGTAATTTCAGCTTTTGATTTGAACAAGAGGAAGCTAAAAGCAAAACTAGTGTTTCTCAGTTTGACAGCTTCTCTTGAACACCTAAAAAAATAATATATAGGTTTTTATTATTAAACAATTTAAAAAAATGAGCTCCATGGGGGAGGGATCAGTAAGCACCAGCAATAAGGACAGGAGGGCGATAAAAACTGAAACTGTGATAAAAAAGTTAAGATCCTGATCTGAATTAAACCTCTGTAATGGCAAACTGCACTGTATTCAAGAAATTCTTCTGGATTTGATTCTTCATAAACTAAAAAACGACATATAGTTGTATGAGACTATTCATCTCCATCTATAAACTGTGAATCACAGAAACAAAATTAATTCACCATGCAACAAAGTAACCTGAAATCAAGCAGCGTGTTTGGAAAATGCTAAAAAGCACTGCATAGCTTGATTTTGTGACAATGTATGTTTAACTGCCTAATCACAAATTAAAAATAAGAAATGGGTACATATAGAACACCAAGTAGCCTGACATGAGAACACTCGATTTTGCATTTGTTCTTTTCATTTCACGTTTAGTTGGGATTTTTATCATCCTTTTAAACACAGTTTGTTGGTTTAAAGATGTATTTTTTTTTTTAATTATCTGTTCAGGTTTATTTAAGCAAGTTGCTGCACAGGGCTGAGGAAGGGTAGGATACTTTTGTAGGCAGTGACAGAAAAGTTCGTGGAGTCAACTCAATTCAGGGACATCAAATGTTGCTGCTCTACTATTCTTACTCAATTATTCTGGACGCTGTCTGGGTTTAGAAGGAGGAACTGGAAAGAGCCACGATTTCTAAAATTTCACTTTTATTAATTACACTGACAGTTCTGGTCAAAAAAATATGAAGATAAATCCAGATGGTGAACCTTGCTCAATTCAAGTCAAAATCCAAGTAAGTGAACAGCAATGTTAAGCATTTATTTAATGGGGAAGTGCCTTTCCAAAAACCACGCACTGTAACTAAGGGCTATATTACAACTGCAGGATTCGCAGGGATAAGGTCTCTCCCAAGGAGACAGGGAGACTTAGCCACTGGGCAAATCTTTTCATTTTATAGACTGCTTCTGGAGCAGAGGCACAAAGAAAGTTGTTTTAAATTTTCATATCACATAGAATCACAGAAGGTTGAAAAGGACCACAATGATCATCTATTGTCAACCCCAATACTATGTGCAGGGTTACCAACCACCTGACCAGGCTGCCCAGAGCCACATGCTGTAACACACCTCACAGCACATCTTGTATAGTCTTTACAACAGAGAATCCTTCCATGCCTCAAAGCAAAAGACAAACAATGGCGAGGGAAAGTAGAATCTTCCTGAACATCCAGAAAGGAGGTGCACAGACACAGGCAGCAGCAGCAGTAAATTCTCCTGACATGGGAACACTGGTGTTTGGTAGCAGATCCCACCCCTGCCAACCATACCCCACTACACACCATCTCCAAGTTTAAACTCACAAAATCTCAAGGAAATAGTTTTGATTTTAACACGCTGAACTGTAATTACTAATTTTTTACAAAATCAGGTCTTCAGCAAAGGCGAGTTAAGTATAATTTCTTCCCCTTTAAAAGTCCACACTTGGATAGAGCTAGATTTAATTATTTGCTCCTTATAATTAATTACAGGAATCAATAGATAGCAAGAATTTCCTGGGTGTTGCAACAGTATTATAAAGTTATGGTTAAGAGAATACAGCACCAGAAATAAACAGATCACTTTACCAGCCACAAAAACTGCACCGTTATTGCACTGAATTTCCAGAGCAATACAGAGGTTCTTCGGTGAACTTGGGGGACACAGAAAATGCCTGTATAAGAAAAGATGAGAAAAAACTAGGAGTATCAAAACATAACAGAGTATCACCATATATAGTATCACCACGAAAGACAATGGCTTCTGTTACAAAAAAAACACACCTACAATATAAACTATAAATATAAAATATTCACGTTAATAGCTTGAACGCAAAGAAATGAATAAACAGTAAGAAAATCAAGAACAGTGTACTGCAAAATACACTTCTGTTAGTCTGTCATCCACCATTATCAATGTGTAACACTCCAAAGGATGCTAATAAGAGTTACCATGTTATAGCTATAAAAATAATGAAACTAAACACTGCATGAAAACCAGTGTTCACTATCTATTACTAAATCTTTGCTGGGAATCCACACACAAAAAAAAAAAAGAGCAGCAAAGGCTTAGTGCAATTAAACATAGTGCACTAGTGAGAAAAAGCCTACTGATACCTTCCCACTGATGGTGATTTTTCTTTTTCTATCACTTTACAGTGCTTGGCATTTTCTTAAAACTCCTAATATTCGGAAATATGGGGAAAAAATAATAATTCATGTAAAGAGGAGTTTGCCTTACAAACTCTAAGGTTCAAGATTCATATGAAAGGTCGATGATTTCTAAATCTCTCCTGTGGTTTTGAGGATGTACACGAAGATTTCTTATTGTATGTTACTGGCAATGCTACAAGAAATTGTTTTCACTTCTAACCATTCTAAACCCCATGCCACCCAGAGACCTGCAGTGACACACTGCTGGAACTGCAGAGCAGAACTGCAGCTCCTGTGGTTTCTCCTCTGTAGTGCTCCTGGCATAATAAACCAGTGAAGCACTTTTCCTAATAGGAAAAAGACCACCATTTGCATCATGTCCAATTTTCCATTCTAACACCACTCTTTAAATTAAAAAAAAAATACAATTATATGTTATTATTGGAAGCCTAGTAAATGCAACACATTTTAACTAACAAACTAGCAGAATTTAAACTTTTTTATAGACACCTTTCTACTACTGACCTGCACAGTGATTTCCTGCCCATCCTAAATCTTTACCAAAAAAAACTATATTAATGACTAGTTTCAGTGTATACTTACTTGAGGAAATCCTCTTCTTTTATCTTCTCTAGGGCTTTTATAACTGCCATTCTAGTGAAAACAGACTGCACAGTGAAATAAAAAAAGAAGTCAAGAAGAGAAGCTAAGATAGGACACGCCTAAAAAAGAAAGAAAACCTTAAAACATACATACCACACACTTCTCACAGTACAGTTTTTTCACTTATGTCCTATGTTTTCTTACATCTATTACCAGTTCTGTAGCAGCAGGATATGATTTTAACTCTAACTTTGACAAGGCAACGAAGAGCAATGCTTAATTTGGCCTGAATATTTTCAAGTAACTTTACTTGAAATTGTATGAAAGCAATTCAGCCACTGCAGCTGACAGATCAGTACATGATGACTACTGTTGCACAATTAAATTAGTACCAGAAACTCAGAGAATTAAGATTTGACCAAGTAGTTCAAGTTTGCTCCTTTGCTTCTAGAAGGATTAGTGCAAGTTTCTTCACTTTATTTTTACACAGGAAAAAAAGTAACAAGGGCCACTCAATTTCAGCAGGTCTAAAGTTTCACGCTTCCAAATAACCTTTTACAGCTCCTTAAAATATTCAATTGCTAAGTCTGGCCTCTGGCTAGCAGAAAGAAATGCCAAGCATATATCTGGAAACTGTCTTATTTCAGATGATATACAAAAGTGTGCAAAAGCAGGAATACCACAAAGTAGAGCTTGGGAGCTCAGGTGAAAATTTGCAAGAGGTCAGAAACAAAATCCTAAATCCATGGAAATAAACCTAAGCCAGCATCTGTATTTTCAAGAGTTAAGTCCTACTAAACACCAGTCTCCACCTCAGTGACAGCAGGGAACTAGTTATTCTAATTTCTTCTAGACTTGAATTTTTTACTAAGCTGGAAAGTTTATTCATACTCAGAAGCAAATGTCCTGAATGGTAGGGCTTGGTAGTTCCCAAACCACTGTAAACAGGTAACCTCACTGTCTCATGAAGTTCATAAGGGTAAATCAATAGTAAAAGCAGTAATAGAACACATTATGGCTACTGCCATGACTATCATCCTCTGTGCACAGCAAAGTGAATATGCGTAAGAAATCAAGCATGATGGGCATATTAATACTCTATACAGACAGAAGAAATGAGATGGGCAAGGAAACACAACTGTTAAGAGACAACAGCGAAGATGTTCAAAGAAGAAATGATCTGATCAACCAAACACAACTTTCTGTCCTTAAACAAAACAACAACAAAAGAGGCAAAATTGTAGCTAGATCTGCTACCATAACAACACTACCACAGGCTGCTAAGTCATAGCATGAGGGGCCACAGAGGGTCTCTAAATGAACCTCCTAATCAGCATAAAGTCAGCTACGAGATCAAACCATGTTGCTGAGGGTTTTATCCAGTTGGGTCTTCAAATCCACCAAGGTTGGAGCCCGCACATCCTCTCGGAGGGTAGCTTACTCTGTTGTCTGACTGTCCTTATGGCTTGTTCTTGTACCTTCTCTGAATCTTATCATTTCAACTTGTGCCCATTGTCTCTCATCTTTCTAAATGCAGTGCAGTGAAAAGCCTAGTTCCCTCAATGTCTGTACATACCAGGGGTGCTTCTGTCGAGTCCTCTCAAATGCCTTCTCCAGGCTGAACAAGACCAAGTTCCTCAGCCTCTCCTCACAGGGCATGTATTCCAACCCTGACTATCTTTCTAGGGCATCTGCTGGATTCCCAATTTAATGATGTCTTCTTCCTGCTGAGGGCCTAAACCTGGATGTGATCTCCATACAGCTGAGGAGTATAACCCTGTGCCTCAATCTACATGCTACATTCCCATTAATAAATCCCAGGATGCTGCTGGCCTCTACCACTGCCAGGGATAAGTGCTCTTTCTCAGCTTGCTGTCTGCTGCCACAACTCCCAGGGCATCTTTAAAAAAGCTGCTTCTCAACCTGGCAGTCCTTGGACCATGCTGTTGTCAGACTTTATTCCTTCCCAAGTGTCCAACTACGTATTTGTTGCAGACAAATTTCAAATGGTTCACATCCACCCATTCCTTCAGCCTTCCCAGGTCACTCTGAATGGCAGCTGCCCTCAAGTGTATCTACCGGCCCTTTACAATTTGTTGGCATCAGCAAGCTTGATGAGAATTGTCTCCACACACTCCTCCAGGCTTTTGATAAAGATGCAAAATAGCAGAGATCCCAGAACAGACTCCTCATCACAGTACTCATCATAGGCATCCAGATCGAGTATGACAGCCATAACTACCCTTCAAGCCTGATTATCCATTCAGACTGTAAGTCTGATGATGAGCACTGGTATGTGGAAAGCAACAGAAAAGTCAGCTCAGGGATTTGGTAAAACAATGAAAAATACTGGATTACTTTCTGTTTTTGTTGTAGCTTTTGCTGTGTAATTTGAACTGTCAAAGAAGAAATACAGCAGTGATGAGATCCTACCTGTTTGTTCTTTGCTGGCTTGAAACAATCTGGACAGACTGTGGCTCTAAATACAGAAATGAAGATTAGCCAATAATCTTACAGAAAAAGCAAAAAACAAACAAAGCAAAAAACAGAGACAGACAGACTTAGAAGCATAACATTTAATGGCCTTTGTACCAAGGTATCCAACATCTCACTTCCACAGCTTAGCAAAGAGCAGATTTTTAAATCAATTTTATACTAAACCACAAATGGGGGAAGCTGTGTATTGCTTGATCTAGAGATAAATCACAAAGCATTGTAAGCCTCTTCTGCTCTGACTAAACCAAATGCATTTCACTTCTGAGATAGAATGGAAAAGCACCTAAGTTTATCTCTCAGTCCGTTACAGTCCTTCTCAGTAAAGGTTACCATTAATGTTCTGCACAAGGTATGCTGACATCTTGAAATCTATGCTTGCACGCACACTGCAAATTAGACATTTCAAAATTAGAGACTCAAATTGTTGCTTCTGGATAGGAAAATTCAGCTTAATATGGAAAAAAAAAAAAATCCCCTGCTGTTTGGTACCATTTGTACTCTTCAAAAGGAATTTCTTGGCTGCTTCACAAAAGTGAAAGCCAACAAAGTTTAACGTTTTTTTTCTGAGTACTGTAGAGGAAGTTGCTGTTCCTATTAGTGGATTTCTACGTACACAATTAGAGAGGACTTCTAGCCTGCAACACAGTTTATCAGTTCTACAGACTACAGTAGACTGTAGAGAAGTAGGTCTGACCTCTCGCAGTTTCTATACAAACAACTTCCTGGACAGTTTGGGACACAAATCCCCTCTCCCAGAATTTAAATACAAATCTCCAAATATAAACATATATAACAAAACATAAACAAATATAAGCAATATAACAAAAGCTGATCGGTCTTCCATATCATACCAAGGGTCGTTTAACATACCCACTTACACACAATTGTGCAAGAAGCGCTTGAGAGAGGAGAAACTGCAGATGCCATACCTGGAAATCCCATCCAAAGGCATACCTGGATTAGGGGGGACTTTTCCAATTTCTGACAATGTCTTACTTTGCTTCCATATGATTGTCATTACTAACACCCTGATAATTGCCAAATTTCCTTATTTACATTATACCTTAAAGAAAACATTGCCTCAGAAATACTTCCACATATGGAGAATGCCTGAGAAACTACCATGTAATTAAGCTAGGCAATATGCTGTTACTTCAGAAAAATGTCCGATCACTATCTAATTATCCCACAAAGAGAAAACAAATGCAAGGATACTGTCAAGTCACATGGAACAGATCTGAGTACTTCTTTACAGTTTTCAATTCTACGGATATTTCCTTTGGTGCACCAACATTGGCACTATAACAGGCTTGGCATCAACATTTTTGAATGGTCACAAAATGGTAGTGAAAGGATGAGTTGAGAATAAGAGCTGCCAGGTTTCAGAGGAAGGAAGACCACTGCAGGAAACCGGAGTCGATCAAATAAAGTTAAATAAATAAGAACAAAAGTATGATCGACTCAGAAAACTTGGGAGTTTTTACAGGACTGCAGGTAAAACTGCGGTTCAGCCATACCACTTTATCTCTTTTTTGCCTAGTCTTGAAGATGCTGGAAGGGAAAGAAATTCAGCAAATGCTGATAATCATTTCTTCCTAATACCAGGTCATCAAGCATGCATTCCCTCACCACCATGCCCCTACCCAACAGATATGAAGAATGCAGTTGCTGAAAACCAAGAAGGTGGCAGATCAGGCATTCACAAATTGCCAGACGAGATAAAACCAGGGAAATCTATAAATACTGCAAAGGAAATCCCTAGTTTACAGAGATGAAGTCACTATGCAACACAGAAATCTGAAGGGGAGCCTCCTTCTATGCTAGGTTTTAACTTGCAGTAGGAGCACAAGAGATGAAATTCAGTGAAACACAAATTTTCCAGGAAGTATCAGCAAACAGGAGGATTGAATCTAATTATCCAGAATATAACTACTGCTAGATTTTGAGAAATCAGACTAAATATTAAGCTAAATTCACAGAAATATTTTGCTTATCTGTGTTAACAAAAGATTTATATGGCAGATGCTCTATAGGGTGAGCCAAAAGACTGTGTGAAGTGGCCAGGAAACTTTTGTTTCTTCCCACCCATCCATGAGAAGGATGAGAGCAGGAAAACCTAGGCATGACCCTCAAAAGATGCCCTGGCCCTAAACGATGTGATTTGAATTTATTTATTTTCAAATGATAAAAGCTATACTGAAAAGGTTAATGAGTTTGTAAAGGGCTGAAATTCAACAGCTGATTTGAATGTTCTCCTTCCTGCTCAAATCAAAATTCAGGATGATTTTCTTTAGCAGATTTAAAGCACAGAATTAACCAGACAGAAATGGAGTAACTTTAAGTTCTGCAGCTTTATCTGAATACAAAGAAGTTTAAACACAAGCCCCATTCTAGCTTATAAACACTGCATATTCTTATCTGTGGCAAATCCAAACCAAGGAAGTTGTACAATATTTAGATAAAAGATCTTATGTTATTTACATCAAAACTTACAGGAAACGGCACTCCTCATCTGTTTCTGGGTGAGCAAAGACCACGCTAACTTCAAACAAACTCTAGATTAAAAAAAAAAAAAAAAAGGGGGGGGAGGGGGTATAATACTTTGTTAAACAAGCCAGGAGGATATTCTCATACTGCAATGGTAGGAAAACAGTAAAGAGGCAGACAAAAGAGGAAGTAATACACTTATTCTACAATTTAAAGAAACACATTAAAACTTGAGCCATAATACCATTTGCATTTCTGAAGTACTCAAAGATGATCTCAGAACACTTCAAAAACATGAGTGACCTATACATCATAGATACTGGCCCCGTTCTGTGCAGGGAGAACTGAGTCAGAGACAGTATATACTCAAAGCCTATTATGGTCACTAAACGTAACACACCTTCTGGGAAAGCAGCGCTTAGTGTGGAATAAAGATAAAAACCTTGTAGCACTCATCACTGTAGAATTTTGTCAGGGGCTTCATTTGCAACGACTGGATGGCCTTGGGGCAAAGAAAGGCAACATGTCCTAGTGGACTGACAGCCAGACTAGAAACTACTGTAATCTCAATTCTATCCCCAATTCCCTCTTTGGCCTTGGGCAAACAACACTCATTACTTCTGTTCTTCAGATACCAGCATATCTCAAGAGGGCTATTGGAAAGATTGGCTAATATTCAAGTGGCTTGTAGATAAAGAGCACTAGAAAAGTAACTTTTATGGTACAATGGAGTCTGAAGTGCTTAGTGTCTAAACCTTGTAGGGCTTTTGCTAACTTGGTATGTAAGAAGTTTGTTTCTTCTTGGATCACCTTCGGGGGTCACCCGAAGTGTGACTGGGTGATTCTTGTTTCACTAAGACAAAACGGATGCTTTCAATTAGTACTCCAGAGAAAAGACAATCTCTAACTACTATCGAAGCTGACAAATCAACTTAAAGACTGAATGAGTCTTTAAGTCCTACAGCTGATGACAATAACTACAGACTGCTTTGCCCTCAGCAGGACTTTTAGCCATGTTTGCAGAGATTTTACAGTCAAGATGATAGCATTTCTGGATTTGTCTGACAACTTCTCAATGTTGCATCCAGTCAATGCATGTCAGGAATGTTTGACAGAATTCACAAGTTAAACTACGGTTTGAGAAAAAAAAAATCCTACTGCTTGTTCACTAGCACTACAAGTTCCAACGTGCCAATCTCTAGTAGTCATTAAAATGATCAAAGACTCGTCTTTCCTCCTTTAGAATGTTTCAGAAATATTTCTATCTGCAGAATTTAATATGCTAATAACCTAAACAATTTATCTCACAGAGCAGTAACAATGCTGGCAGTATGGGGAGAGCAAAGAAGGAAAATGAAAAGAAGGAATTAGCCTCCAGAAAACGAAGATCCTGAAAAATTAAAAAACTGGAAAAGTCTCATTGGTAAAAGCAGAGTGGAAGCCCAAGAGCAAGAGACAGCAAAATACTACAATGATCCCACTGTATGCAATGATGACTGTGTATAAAAATGAAGATTGGTCCCCTTGTCATTGAGACTAGGAGATCTCAGGTTAAAAGAACTCCCCTGCTTCCCCCCACAGAGCATGTAAGTACAATTTATCTGTTAATGAGGAAAAAAGAGAAAGCACATATATGTTTCTATCTATATATGCGTATGTGAAAAAAAAAAAAACCCACAACAAAACAAACACACAGAAAAGAAGTGTTTTCTTATTTATACAACACAATACCTTTCCATCAGTGGGAACACCCAATTTTTCTGACAGTTGGGGATGAATAATCCACTTATAAACTTCTTTCAGCTGAACAATGTCATCCTTTGCCAAGGAAAGGTCCAGTTTTCTGAATAACATATGTAAAGAAATAGTAACTTGCACAGAGTCTGTCAAAGATAGATACCATATGATATTTCAAGACAAACTTAAGTAACTAGTTGCAGATGAACTAGCATCGCACAAATAAAAAGGACAAACGTGCTAAGCATTCAGAGCACAGCATGAAACAAAGGCTGTTGCAAGGCCTCTCATAATTGCAATGAATTTTTGTTTTGAATTAACAAAAAATGGTGTTGAGGAAGAATGAAGTCCAGACCAGGATTTCAGGTGAGATGCTTTCCAGTAAACAAATAAACATGTGCATGCTGACTTTACTCAGCATGGTAAATCATACCAGTACACTGATCCCATTTAAAGTAAATCTCAACCCATTAAAAGGAACAGTTCTTGCTTTTTTCTCCAGACAGATCAGTGAGATGATCAGCTCTACAGGTGGTCACATAAGATTTCATGTTAATATATGAAAGACAGAAGGTACATGCAGATGGAGCTGGGATCCTTATTATATCAACACCCTTCTTAAATCAACATTTAGTTCAACTTTAGCAAAAACTTTCTATCCAGATCTTGCTGTTCTCAGCACCCAGGCCACGTGCACAGTACCCTCTCATATAGGTTCCAGATAAAACAATACCATGTTCTATTTGCTAATGTTTCTTTAAGTAGCAGCTTAAGAATAGGTTCTTTTCTTTCCTGCGTGAAAGAACACGACATAGTTTCATGGTAGATTAAAGACTGCCAAAACCTTTTCAGAGTCTACATGGAAAAGAGGTTAGAAAGAGACTGACAGAAAAATCCTTCGTTTTAAAGCAAAACAAACAAACTCACAACACTAATGTATGGCATTTTTCTATTGTTAGATGAATGATTCAGCCCTTCATTAAAGGAAGGAGATGAACTTCAAGAGACACAAGTTCCAGAGGGGAAAACACCCAGATAACAATCTCAGTTGACCTTGCTGGGAGAGCTCAACTGACTCTGTAGGTACAAGATCAAGGCTTGATTCCCATGTCTTGCCTATGCAGAGAAAAGTCAGAAGGAGCAGTTGCTGGCAAGAGTGCCAGCATACAATTTCAAACTCCTTGTTAGGGAACTTGCCTAACAAAGCATATGCCCTTATGAATGAACAGAACATTATAATGATAATATCTGCCCTATACAGGTTAATCCTCTCTGAAGCAAATTAATGAAACAAAGGCTTTAAAATTAGTCTCAAAATAGGAAGTGATTCATCTTTTACTCTGACTTCCTATGAATATCTTGAAATTGTACTTCCATTCAAGATGGCTTCCACCAAAGAATAATTCAGTATCCTCAACTGACTTTGAGACAATGGATTTCTTTCTTCTTGCCCATAAACACAATCTATCCATTCAAAATGGCTCTGCATGTTCTCATTTGGATGGGAATGACAGTGTCCTAAATTAGATAACGAACGACTCATTTAAATCTATTTCAAAACACTGAGGATAAAAGAGAACTTGCTCTCACCACGCTACTATCTGACTTTTCACCACTATCTGACTAACAATTCTCAGTCACTATTAGTGTAAGCTAAACCTCATACAATGGCAAAATGAAGAGGTCTGTATTTCATTGTCTTCAGGGCATAATAAGATTCTGGTTTACAGATGGTATCATGGCCCATCTCAGAACCATTAAGTTCATTAAAACCCATACAACTGTACAGACAGCCTCCACTTCAAATTGAAATGCCATGTCCTAGCTATAACCACAATACAAGGCAAATAAGATAAGAAACTCTGATTAAGGTTAAACCAGGATACAAAAAAAAGCAAACAACCCAGATGCCATCTTGTTCTTTTTAAGGACCATGCAGACTTGACAAGAATATCATAACAAGACTATAAAATTAACTTCTTGTCAGCTCAATATTTGTATAATTTGTGGAGGTCTCGTCAGACAGACAGCAAAAGCTATGGATGATTAAACAAAATAAAACAAAAAAGATGCAGAATGACCAGGATTAAAAAGGACCTCAACGATCATCTAGTTTCAACCCCCTGCTACATGCAGGGTCACCAACCACCAGACCAGGCTGCCCAGAGCCACATCCAGCTTAGACTTGAATGCCTCCAGGGATTATCCACAACCTCCCTGGGCAACCTGTTCCAGTGCATCACCACCCTCTGAGTGAAAAATTTCCTCCAAATATCTAACATAAAACTCCCCTGTCTTACTTTTAAAACCATTTGCCTTTGTCCTGTCACTATCAACCCATGGAAATAGCCATTCCCCCTCCTGTTTAAATGCTCCCTTCAAGTATTGGAAGGCCACAATGAGGTCTCCCCAGAGCCTTCTCTTCTCCAAGCTGAACAAGCCCAGTTCCCTCAACCTTTCCTCATAGGAGAGGTGTTCCAGCCCTCTGATCATCTTAGTGGCCCTCCTCTGGGCCCACTCCAAGAGCTCCGTGTCCTTCCTGTTCTGGAGGCCCCAGGCCTGGATGCAGTACTCCAGATGGGCCCCACAAGAGCCAGGCAGAGGGGGACAATCACCTCCCTCTCCCTGAAGGCCACCCCTTTTTTAATGCAGCCCAGAACACAGCTGGCCTTGCGGGCTGCAAGCGCACACTGCTGGCTCATGTCCAGCTTCTCGTCTACCAGGACCCCAAGTCCTTCTTCACAGGGCTGCTCTCAAGGAGATCTTTCCCCAGTCTGTATAAATACCTGGGATTGCCCTGACCCAAGTGCAACACCTTGCATTCTGAATTTACTTTTGAATAGCTTTAAACATACAAAGTAAATTGAAATCTTAGCCAAGAACATAGGAAAGCGATTCCACATATTCCACGACTGCTAATTGAAGCACCTTTAAATGAAAGTAACTGTTTTGATCTTGAAAATATGGTATTGATTCCTTGCTCAAAAATTTTTCTTGACATAAACATCTCAGCAGGTCCATTGCAGTAAGCGGTATCTCATTTCAGCCATGCTGAAAAAAAAGTTGTAGCAAAGAGTATCTATCCCTTCTCTAATTCTTTGGGACACTCTAGTAGACACGACGTGAGAACTGCCAAAAGAAATTACTCACCCCATTTCCTGTTTTACCAGCAGCCAAGCAGCATGCTATATGTCATCAGCCAAGCCCAGGAAGAAGAGAGAAAAAAAAAAAAAGCAAGTGAAATTAAAGCTCAAAACTTCAACTGCTTGAGAAAGTATATATATGTAACAACAATAACAACAACAACAATAGTAAGAATGATAATTTAAAGTTAAAAAAACTCCTCAGGTCAGTAAGGAAGCATTAGGATTTAAAGTTAGCTTTTGCTTTAGGAGTAAAAAGACAGAATTAGTGTTTGTCCTCTTCTTCAGAGACTCGCTCTGCGTGTGTGAGCTCTTCCTTACTATATTACTCATTCTCCCATCACTACACTCACAGAAACATAGGTAAGCTTTTGGGGAGCAGAACAATTAATCAATTTTCCATCACGTCAGCTGGAAGCTTAACACATTTGCAGAACAAACAATTGATTACAGGGCAGAGAGAGTGTGCTATCCCCACATGAGACACCTTAAGTAATTTAAATCAGTTCCTAGGACAATCTGACATATGTGGAACTGTGGGGAACAAAAAGCAAAGGAAAAGACTTGAAGATAAATGATTTTTTTTCCTATTATGCTAAGCTTTCTTTTTTCACAAATATTTGAATATTTTGCTGTTTTTCTCTTCCGCTTGCTGATTTTTAAAGTGTTAGTCAACACAACCCTTCCAAAGCTATTCTGTCCTCTCCCTTTTATGTGGTCCTTCCTATACATCTCCATTTATCACACCTGAAATTTCATCCTACATTTTGAAGGAACAAGTGTATATATCATACAACGTAAAATGCAAAAGAACCCCCCCACTTTTATTTATTTATTTACTTATTTATTGCAGAATAGCTCTTCCAGTTGAGAAATAATTGAAGATAAGCAGGCAAAGCTGAAGTTGTTAAGATTGCAGTATCTACATAACAATCAAAATTTAAATCCTGAAAACAGGGAAAGCTAAGGACCGTTTTTGTTCTACACTGGTAAAAAAAATTAGGCTTCCCTTGCTGATGACATTAGTTCAGTTTTTACTTTCCTAGTGATACAGAATATACTCGCACATCTGGCTAAACTAAAACCAAATTAGTATTACGGAGTACTAATGAGCATTCAGTCTGCTACCGGAGAGACCCTGGAAATGACACAAAAGGCAATGGGAAGTCCCAGATCTCTGAAATGAGCTGCATAAATTTCTAAGACATCAGTTTACAAATGGACAACCAAGTCACCTCAAATGCCATCATCAAAAATAGATCAGGCTGCAATAAAAGCACTTCAAAACTTGCTATTAACACTATAACTAGGAGAACTGATATCCTAATTCAAGTGCAGCCAGCACATACAGAGAAATGAAAACAAGTGTCTAAATAGATGGTATTTGAAAATTGATCTGGCATACTTAAAAAAAAATAAATAAACACACAACAACAACAAAACAAACAGAGCATCCGTAGCATCCATAATAAATAAAAACACTAACTAAATGACATACTTGGTCTTAGGGTAATCACAAACCACTCGTTTACAGCACATCACTTAGTTAAGGAGACACATGCTAAATACAGAAAAGCTGAAGAACAGAAGGAAATACTACCAGAAGGCTGGAAGAGCTGTTGGTACAAACACTGGAATTCAATAATAATTGTTTATTTCAGCAGACTCCACTTCATATTCTCCTTCTCATTTCCCAGCTGACCCTCCACTGTTTTGTACAAATCCTTCATGAATACCAGCTTCTGCAGCTCCGGATACACCACTTTGAATGGAGGTCCCATGAAACAATATTTGGTTTACATGAGAGACCATAACAAAGTTTAGGGATGTCACAAGGTCTTTATCCAACCCTGTGCTTAAAGCACGAACAGTTATGAAATCAGACCAGGCTGCTCAGGGCCTTATCCAATTAGATCTTGAAAGCTTCCGGTAGTGAAGGCTTCTCCACTTCTCTGAGCAACCTCCTCTAGTGCTTGATTGTCTTCAATCCACGCTTTATAAATATTTCCTCATACTCTGCTACCCACCTCCAACAGCCTTACATACCTAAAGAAACATAACATGGCAGGCTTCTTTAACACGATAGTGCCCAAGAGAGAAGACCCTGAATTGGGTGTCACAACCAACAAGTGCAACTCAGCAGTACAACATTTAATAATAGTTGTAACAAAGGTCAAAAGCAGAATTACAATTACCACTGCTAAGAAATGATAACAGAAAAATACAAAAATAAACACAAAGAAGCCACAGCCTTCAAATCAGTCCAATGCTATCAGATTGGAACAAAATTTAAAGGGACCAAGAAATCAAAGACTTCTAATGAATACTGTTCATGTCAAAAGCTTCCAAAGCATACCCTTCAGAAACTTTGCTCTGGAAGGCTTGACATTTTAGAGGTTCATTCCTTTGCAGTCTCAATCATTTCTCTTTGTATTGACATATTAATCCAATATGATTATCGTTTGCTTCTTTTTAGCATTTTTTCAGTGATTTAAGCTTTATGTTTTTCACTCTGCAATGTATTAAGAGTTACTACCACTCACAGAATCATAGAATGGCTTGGATTGGAAGGGACCTCAAAGACCATCCAACGCCTCTGCTGCAGCCAGGGTTGCTAAAGCACTAGATCAAACACTATATCAGGTTGCCCAGGGCCCCATCCAATCTGGCATTGAACATCTCCAGGGACAGAATATCCACCACCTCTCTGAGCAGCTTGTTCCAGCACCTCACCACCCTCTCAGTGAAAAACTTCCCCAACACCTAAACTGAATCTCCCCTCTTTTAGTTTAAAAACATTCCCCTTGTCCTATTACTATTGAGTCATGTAAAAAGTTTATTTCCTTCCTATTTATTACCTTCCTTTAAATACAGTTAAGGCTGTAACAAGGTCTTCCTGGAGCCTTCTCTTCTCCACACTGAACAAGCCCAGCTCCATCAACCTTTCTTCATAGAAGAGGTGCTCCAGTCCTCTGATGATCTTCATGGTCCTCCTCTGGACCCTCTCCAAAAGCTCTATAATTTTCCTCTGTTGAGGGACCCAGACCTGGATGGGTACTCAGTGTGGGCTTCACACAGTACTCAGTGGGGCCTCACGTGGGCATAAAAGAGGAACAGTAACCTCCCTTGCCCTGCTGCCCCCCCCTTCCCCATCCCCTGATAGAACCCAGCGTACCATCGGTCTTGAAGGCTGCAAGTGCATGCTGCTGGCTGACGTCAAGTTTTTTCAACTACCGGGATCCCCAGGTATCCAGGATCAACTACTAGGATTGCAGAGAAGGACAACTTCTCTGCAAGGCTACTCTCAAGTTCTCTGCATCACACTGAAAAAACACTTTAGTAAACTGAAGTTAACCACAATTCTAACTTTGACCTCAAATGACCTTCCTCTAGCCTAAATTATGTCATAATGTCTTTTGTCAAGGAAACAATGAAGAGGTTGGAAAACCTATATCAAACTTCTCAAGAGCACAGACATGGTCACATCATCTTTTGGCTGAAATCAGAATGAAATATAACATATATCACTTTTATATGCTGATAAAGGAACTCAGTCAAAAAAACGTCTTCCTTTGGTACATTTAAAAGAATCTTAAAAACAGTGCTAGAAGTAGTAGGGGGAAGGAAGGATGGAGGAGAAACCACACAGACTTTCTTAGATACATGATACACAAATCAGCTCATTACTGAGCAAAATAAATATAGCTGTATTGATGGAATACTGTTTACTCAAATTCAGTATGATTAATTATACTGCATATGTAGACAGTATGAGTAAGACTCCTTCACAAAATACCTTGAGGTATATTGTAATCTTGTTTGCGTAATAACCCAAATAAAATCATAAAACAAAGAGCTTCCAATTGACTTTCCTTGAACATACATCTAAACTAGAGAATAAGACCACGCCTAGAAGCCTGCATCCAAAAATGCCAATTTAAACAATCATATATGTCTTGATTTAAAGCACACTGTATGTTTGGTAGTCAGTTGGGTGGCCAATCTCACCCCCTTTCCCTGTTTTATGGGAGTAGAATCAGAAACTAGAGAAAACCTATGTGTGTTACTAACTGTGCTCAAATAAGACCACAGGACAAATTTCACCTTTTCTCCACTGACTCCAAAGTTAAAGATAATTAAAGGGGATTTAAAATTACTTTTCTACTTCGGTTAAGAGGAAACAGTAGATTAGGGTGCAGTGAGCACATAAGTCAAAAGATCCCAAATGATAAATCACATTCAAACAATCCCTCTACTCATGCCTTAATTCCACAGCTCAGCCCTTTCCCAGTTGTATGCAAAGCAGGGGATCAGATCCCCTCTACTTCATAATTATGTTGTGTTTGAGAAGTGGTTTGAAAATGAAAGATGCTCATTACAAAGCTCAAGCCTGCAGGGCAATACTTAAAACCAAATATATTTCTGAAATACGCTAGCACAGGCACTGTATTGATTACAAGCTGCAGGATATTATTCTAATGCTATCTGAGGAATCACAGTGGCAACTGTTGAAATACCACGTGCAATTTCAGCCATAGCACTTTTTCTCTGTATTAGAGAAGAGCTTACAGATGGGGAATTCCATGATGAGGTATACACAGCCCTACAGGGAGTAATGACTACACATGCTATTTGCATCAATGTCCTTGTAGCAAATACCAGGATGATGGATCACAACTGAGACTACAGACACAGCTAACAGTCACACTTTTGAAGGGCATGACTCGCTTCATATTATAATATAGCTGTCTGACATAAACTTGGGACTCCTGTATTTATGATTTATTTCAACCAAATACCCTACTTCTAGAAAGAGGTGATAGCTTCTGTGGACTACGGGTCCAAATACTATGCAAACATTGATTTTATGTCTTCCTCATTGTCAGTTCCTATCCTACATTTTAGGATTAGCAGGATAACAATTGTTATAATTAAATTAGCTGAAGGTAATATTAAAATACAGTTCCTAATTTTTTTTTACAGTAAGTCTGAGAAAATCTGCATGTCATACAAAAGGTCACTGGGAGAAGGAAGGCTGTCTTTGGGGTGTCCTTTTATTATAAAATTATGTATGTTCTTGCGGAGTACAACTCAAAAAATTAAAAGCAAGATCCAACAAAAGATCATAATCTCAAAGTACACCCACTTGTATCACTTGTTACCTTTCTGTAACTATAAAGTGGGAACTGTTTTTAACAACAGTGTTTGAAGTGGTAAATGAATAGGTGGTAAACAAAATCCCATGGTTTTAAGCAAGTTCTTTCTCACCACCACTGTCAACCATTTTCACCTCCTCAGTTAGAGCACAGCTATACAAACAGCTGAGTTAGCATTTGGCAAGACTGAAGGTGTGGAATAGAAATGACATGAGAAACTTTCTAATGCAGCTCCCAGATGAATCAAAACTGTTTCCAAAGAGAACATACATATTTTTGGAGCTTCCCGTTCATTCATCTCACTCACCTCTGAACCCAAATCATATCTTTTATTGCCCTAGTTGTATCAAGCACTGTAGTATTGTTCGTTTGCTTGAACGAAGGAACAAGAAACCTCATATGGAGCAGATGGACTGGTTAAGAATTACATCATCTTACTCTTTTTATCAAGTTAATAATTTATGGACAGTTATTATAAAGTAATAAATCTGTGTTTCTACTAACTGCATTTGCCAAGACTGTTATTCCCATTCCACAATCTCAGGGCATCATCAAGATTTCAATCAGCAAGAGGAACTCTTTGAAGCAAATTATTCTTTTTTGCTTCCACTTGCAGCCAAAACTGTCTCAGAGCAGATAGAATCACCCTACTTGTTCAGACCAGCAGGACAACACCAGCGAGCTAGAACTGCAATGCAAGAACACCCTCTACCGAGGTATTATGGTAAAGACCCACAAACAGGATGCTTCACAGCAGCATCAAATTTTTCCTGCCTCACCTCTTAGTTATACACATAAGCTATGATGAAAAATACATATCTTAAAGCTAGGTAAACTATAACTGTCAAGCCAAATATGCATAATGAAAATGAATTAAGAACTTGATAACATGAGAAGTGCAGCTGAGACTCAAGGCAAAAGACCAAGTTCATCATTTTCTTTTTCACTCACAGACACTACAAGAAATAGAAGCTCCCTTTTGGAACTAGAAGTGGAAAAGACCCGATCACTGACACCCTGGAAATAATAGGTTTCCTCTTTTATTTTAAAGGTTACACTTCTTTGGTTAATTCTAAGCACAAACCTGGGGCAATTTTGACCAACATTTGGAGTTCTATGACCATATACTGAACTAGCCTAGAAGTGCTGTTTTTTTGGTTGGGTTTTTTTCAGTTTTGTTTTTGTTTTGTTTTAAATAATTCTCATTTCTTGGATGACCATAAAATGAAATGAGAGTAGTAAGAGTTTATCCAGATACAAAGCAAAAAGCAATTTGCTCTGGCATTATTTTACCACAGTGGCAGCTGAAGTGACCAGAACAACTACACTTTTTTTTTGGATAGGAAGCAGGTAGTCTGATGTGTAATCAGAACATACATCAGAACAAGTTACTACACCGGCGTTTGCTTGAGATGTAAGAAGTAACAGTACTACTGAACACTAAAAACTGCACAGACTGAGAGCAAACTTCAGCACAGAGCTATCTGCAAATCCAAGAGGATCTATACTACTTTCTGCAACATTCACTCAAGTTTATACTACTAGGTCTTCGTACAGGAGGCACATATCTTAAAGAGTTACAAGTTGCTTTTTACAACAGAATTTTTTAATCACTTCATCACTTCATAGGAGAAAATAAGGTAACACTGTAAAACATCACACAATAGTCAATTTACTCATAAAGTAATATGCCTATATTATTTATATTACCATATTAATATGCCTAATATTAATCTTAATAATATTAATCAATCTTAATCAATCTTAAAAAATATAATAATATTAATCAATCTTAAAAAAATTATCAGGGATACATATGTGTCCATGCTATCACTATCTTATGTAATCAAATGGCTAAAATTTAAACAATTTAAGTTTTAAATTTAAGTTAACAATTCTTAACAATTTAAGATAAGAACTACTATCAAAATAGTAGTTTTATGACTACAACAACTGTAAAAATCCAGACTTTCAACAATGCTCAAGACAGGTGACTACCAAAATATGTATTTTCACAGCATCTAAAATGCTGCAAAGTTAAAGAGCTCATCTTCAAACTTCTCCATTTCTACTCTGAACTACCAATTATCATTTATTTCAGGAAAGGCACCAGCTGTGCTGTTCCTTCTGAGAAGATCCTCTTTTACTTTTTCAGATGTAAAGTAACTCCCAAGCTAAATGAAAACTGAAGTGACTCAGACACCTTATTAATTATAACAGTACTTAGCAAAAAGGAAAGGGAGAGCAGACTACACTTGCAGCAAGGTTTGGGTTTTTTGTTTTTTGGGTTTTTTTGAATGATAGCAATTAAAAAATCAAACTACCTCCAGTCTGTACCTTCCACAGTCACCTTCTTAAATAAGTGTTTAATTATGAAGGAATATCTGCAAAAACTTACCTCCCTAACAGACAGCTGTGGTGGTAGTGACACGGAAAATACAAAACTGGTGAACTGGTAGTCAGAAGAATTAACCTTTTCACACATCTGGAAAAGAAGAATATTAATACTGAACTACAGCAATGGAACTAAGTTGATAATTTTTTAGGATAGTCTTTATTCTAGCATAATCACTGTAAATCCGTATTAGTACACATTCAGATAGATGCCAAACACACAAACTAGACTAACCCCTAACAACTTATTGAAATACAAACCTGAAAAAAGATCTTACTAATGACCTCTATTCTTATTTGGTGTGTGACATTATGAAATAAGAAAGCTCGTTCTTCTAAGGCTAGAACTGTATACACAAATGTTGATGCAGGAAATTATACCACAGAGACCACACACTGGAAGAGCTGACTCAGAATATTTTTCTTCATGGCACAGACAAAATTCTATGACAACAAATACTTTTAAGTTCCTGTCATAAGATAGGAACAAAAAGCTATTCACAGTAATAATTCAGTCAAAGACAATGGGACATTTCATCTTTCAGTTTATGACAGAATTTTCTCAATATTAGTATACAGCTATTACAAATAAGCAGGAACATCATCTAGACTTCTACTGTTCTTCGATATAAAAATCACGTTAGTCATTGGATTGATAGCAAGAACCCAAACACGCATCAAATGTCTTAAAGTAAGCTAGTGAAAGCTGATGGCTAGATGTCTCCACAGGAAGGAACAAAGACTAATCATGAGCTTTCAGGATGAAGTCCACATCTCTGATAAGGAAATTTCCTTCTGAGAGAATCAGATGTTGTGGCGCCTTAATAAATGTGCCTGAGCACAAGAGCATGTTGTGAGATTTTCCACTGTTACAAAAGAGTGTAACTCTGAAACACATCTTAAAAGTAGGTTCAATGAAAATATATATACTCTCTCAATGGAGACAAAAAAGAAAGAAGCATCCAATAATTCAACAGAATCTATGTAGTATGTTCCCTTAGCCCTATTTTTTAGAGATATTAATGTTATTAAACCAAATTTGTTTCTATTAAAGCTCAAACATCTTAAATGCAAGTGGAATTTCTAGCTAATATTTTGGTTTGTCACATAAGCAAATAAGTACTGCTCAGAGATGATATCTGCAACATGCATTATGTCCGTATTCTCTCTTAACTCCTTTTTTCTTCATTATCTGCAATCTGTTGTACCACCAAACACATTTTTTCCTTTGTGGCTTTCTAAATAGTGCTATACAGTAAAGAAACACTCCTATGTTAGAAACACACAGTTAAACTGAACAGCACAGCGTTTGACGACTCCTCATTTTGCCCCTACATAGCAAAAAGAGGAGAGAGATACATTTACAGTGAGGTTTCACTTGAACTCTAGGCTCCTAACCTGGTTACAAAAATATGCACCTGTCTGTTATTCCACTGCACTTTTCAAGCTGAAGTTACATTATAACAAACCTTGGATAAAACATGGTCACACAAACAAATTTTGTTTCCCAGCTGCAAAACAGGTATGCAAACGCTATGTCAGTGAGCAGCATGTAGCTGAATGGCACCGCGTACAACTCAAATATTCAATACAAATAAATGTTCCAGTTTGGTTTGCTCTCTCTCTTAATTGTTTAACTGTACAGTGTTTCTAATCACCAGATCTATACTGCAGGCCCTAACATACAAAAGCTCCTAAAAAGTACATGTGTAGATTAAGAACTGATTATTTACCTTTTTAACAAAGTCAGTCTCGCAGAACTCCTGAAGAATTCCCAAACAGACATTGCAAACCTCTACAGCTGAGTTCTGCACAGCAGCATTATCATCATTAACCAAAGGAATCTGACTGAGCGCTCCATTCTGGTTCAGATCATCAGGCCCTTCTTCTGCACGTCCATGTCTGAATCGCTTACAAGGTGGATCAGCTATATCAAAGCAAGCCGTATCTTCTTTTTCTTGATTACCTTTCAGGAATTGTTTCAAATCCTTCATCAAATCCTGACACAAACAGAGGGATTTTACTGTCAATGACTTTTCCTCTTTAATTCAGTACTGTAAAAAGCGCTTACAAACATAAGTTTAAAAAGCAGAAGAAACCACCTGTAGCTTTAGTCTCTGTGTATGTAATTAGCAACTTGTAAAATATAACAAAAGACACTTGCACAATAAAAAATGAAAGCTCCAAGCTGTACTTCTGTCAAAATGTTACCCCAAAAAAATGATTTTTGCTGAACAGAATTCTTTACTGTCCAAGAACACTGGAAACATTTTACAGACTGACTTGCAGAAATGCATTTATCTTCAGCCTCGTCACTGTTCAAGGAAAACAGGTGTTTATTGCCTTTTTGCCATTCAGATTACCTAAGAATTTAACTCCTCCAACACTATTAGCCCACACAATGAAGACAGTTGGCTACCACAATATGAGAAGAAAATTAGAGCAGATAAATGTGATGGTGAAATTAAACACACAAGACCAAGTACACGTCTCATTCATTCATGTAATGAGAAGCTTATGAATATTCATGGACGTGCTGGTGAGGAGACAGAATTAACCATGTATCTGAATTTTAGTAAAGATGAAAGGTAGAGGTAACACACAGGTCAGAAAAAAAAAAAGATTTATTAAAACTTCTTCAATAACAGCAGCTACTATGCCATTGCAACACAGATGAAAATTGGATACGGCTGCAAAAGAATGATAAACGGCACACAGAACAAACACTTCTCAACAGACAGATTGAAAATGAAAAAGGATAAGGAAAAAAGATGTGAAAGAAGAATTCTGGAGAGTCTAAATGTGAGTGAAAGTGAAATAATAAAGGCAAACACCGTAACATGCAAGCATAAAGACACCATGAGGGATACACGGAAATAATGGGCCTACATAATGTGAACTCTAAGAATCAACATGGTGGAGGAGCAAATAGCCAAAAACAATTTGAGAAGCGCATAATCCAAGGACTCAGGAAGACTGATTGTGCACGACTGGGAGAAAATTTAAGAACGCCGGATTTCAGCAGGAAGGTCAGCTAAACAGAGTGCCTAACAGCACTGTTTGAATGAAAGCCGAGGATTCACCTGTGCCATTTACTTTAGCTACATCCCTCAACGAACTCTGCTGGAAGATGGAAGAAATTTGAGGCAAGAAGGGAAGGCCCTGAATCAGCTGCAGTGACCCACAGCCCCTTTGCTACTTACTGCATTAAAGGAAAAGCGAAGGAGGGAACTGTCACAGTTACACTGCTTGAGTGATAGAGCCATGCTGTGCAGAAGTTGCTCTGTCCTATTTACAGGGTTTTCCTGGGAATACACAGCAACTTAACGAACCTAACACCAAACTCACAGGAATTCTTATACTACAGCACTACCGTAATTTCTCAAATTTGCACAGTTTAGCAGTCATTTCTCTTAACTCATTTTGCAAAGAGATTTCCTCGCAGGCAGAGTCCAAGAATACACAGAACATCCTTCTCCACAACGGCGTGTACAAAAACTGCATTCATACAGTCTCACATTCTAATGAGAAATACAAAGAACAAACCTTGTACGGATGTCTATAAAGCGTCTGTGATCCCACACGGCAGAATCTGAAAATACATCGTGGGCATGTGCCAGCGCCCAGTAACAGCTGAACAATCGGCCTGTCCTTTTCTGTTAGAGAAGACATGCTAGACAACACTAATATTATAAATAAATGAGGCTAACGATAAACGCAACACAGCAAATCGACAATAAAAGAATTCATTCAAGGCCCAGGGAGGTACCCGTGGTGCCACAAGAGCGAGGGAACCCAGTAAGCCCACACGGTACAGCAGGCCGACGCACGGCACGACGCACGGCCCTTACGCGCACACAGCACTCCGCGCAGTACCGCGCCAAGTAGGCGGCAGGAGCAGCACAGCCACTGTCGCGCGGGGCGGAGCGCGTCGATAGGAGCGGAGGGCGGAACACGGAACGCGGTGCCGGAAGGCCGCCGACTCGATCGCTCGGCGCTGCGGCGGCCCGCCTGCCGGGGGCGGGCGGAGGAGCGCGGCGGGCCGGAGCGGGCCGAGGCTAGAACGGGGCTACAGCGAGGCGGAGATGGCTTCGCAGCCGCCGCCTCCCAAGCCCTGGGAGAACCGGCGATTAGTGGGCAGCGTGGCGCCCGCCTTCCAGTGAGTGTGTGCCCCAAGCCCGGGCCTCTCCGCACCTAACGGGGTCGGCCTTCGCCCCGTGCGGGCGGCCGAGCTCAAAGGTCGGGCCTAGCCCGTCGGCGCGGCGCTGGCCGAGCGGGGCCCGAAGGCTTGGTCGGGCCGGGGAGCTGAGGGGCGGGTTGTGCGCGCGGCGGCGTGGGGCCGTTCACCCTGCTTCTTGGGGAGGTGTATAGAGGTATGGGGGGAACCACGTCTGGATCTTCGTCAGCAGGAAGGGTGCTGTGGGCTCAAAGCCAGTCTATGGAAAGCCGAGGATTTAACGAGGTGGAGGCGGACGTGTTAGTAAAGCTGGGTGTGTTGCCACAAGTGGAAAAAACGCTGTCGTTCGTACCTGGGCGCAAAGCCGCGGAGTGTGTGCTCCCCGTGGGAGTGGGGCTGTGCGTGGTTGATCCTGGCAGTGGAAAAGATGAATGTGTGTTTGTTGCAGCTGTGCTGACCTGGGTGTCGCACACCTGATAGAGTGTACTCGCTGGGAAGGACACTGTGCAGAAAGAGTTTGCAAACTAATTTAAATCAGAAATCAAGGAAAGCTTGATGGCTGAAGATGAGTCTTGTTTTCTGCTTGGTGCTGCCGATTGCAATTAGGGTGAGCTGAAACTGGGCAAAAGGTTACCTCCAAACTGAACTTTCAGGAAAAACTATGCTTTCACTGCAGGCCGAAGCTTGCTGAGCAAGAAGTTTGATGTTAAGTTTTCTTGGCGAGGTTATCTAGTTCATTTTAATTTACTCCAGGTATCTTAAAAGTGAGTTGTCCTAAGCTGGTTTTTGGGGAGGTTCCCCCATCTTCTGTGGTAGTAACTTATTTTTACTTCTGCTTTTAACTGTGAAAGTCTAGGTTGGAAGAAACAAACAGTATAAAGATATAAACATTATACTTCGCTTTAGGTAAACCTATAAGTTTTGCTGTTCCCTATCGTATGTGTAACTGGTATAGCAGATTGCTTTGATATGGAAAACAGCAGAAGTTGGACAGCTACTTGATAGAATTCAGGTGCCAACCTAGTACTTGCAGAGACCTATTACAAAGGGCATAGGTAAACTGGCTGAAACTTACAGGCATGCGAAGGGCTAGAAGCTCATTAAATTAAAAAAAAAAAAAAGTAAATGAACTCATAATACCTTTTCCTGCCAGCTGTTAACAGTTTTAGATTCAATGCCAGTTCAGTAAGGGGAAGCATGGAGCCCTAGACCATTGTGTGTGCTGTATAATCATTTGAATTTTCAGTTCAGAAGAGCCGTCTAGCTTCCTTCTTGCTGTACCATTGGCTCGTTATCTAGAAGAAATGAGAACGCCTGCTGGAATTAAAGCTTTCAAACTGCAAAATATTCTTGGTAGTGTGTATAAGATGCTCTTTTGCACAGGCAAATGACTTAGGAGTTGAATCAGCATCAGGTTGGATGAGTCTAGCCATAGCATTTTGTGCTTTTAGTCTGTACAATAAAAACAGTTTATATATATATATATATATATATATATACGTTTCAGATATGCTGCAATTCTACACTTGCACTGTATATTTCTTATATTTTTTTTTTTTAAAGAAAGATTTGTATTTCTTAACAGAAATTATTAGTTCTCACTAACACTGTGCAACAGTATGAGTGTTTGGTAACCAGGTTCCTCAACTTGGCATTACCAAAACGCAAGGTCTTATTGATAGCTATTCAAGAATGCTGGAGAAAATGAAAATTTTGAGTACTGATCTTGGTTGTCTGAATCTGTTTAGGTCTCCTGACTTGGGTGACAACTTGCTGACCAGACCTGGACAACCCACAGTTGCACGAATACCTCCACCTATTTTGCCAAGACCATCACAGCAAACAGGAAGCAGTAGTCTCAGTACTTTAAGGCCAGCATATAGCAGTTCTTTTAATACAGGCTATGGTTCATATGGAACTTCGTTTTATGGAAGCTACAGTCCTTACAGTTATGGATACGGTGGCTTGGGCTATAACCGCTTTCGTACAGATGATATTCCTCCCAGCAGGTTTGTTCAACAGGCTGAAGAGAGCAGCAGAGGTGCATTTCAGTCCATTGAAAGTATTGTGCATGCGTTTGCCTCAGTCAGCATGATGATGGATGCTACCTTTTCGGCTGTGTACAACAGTTTCAGAGCTGTGTTGGATGTAGCCAATCACTTTTCCCGCCTCAAAGTACACTTCACAAAGGTGTTTTCAGCTTTTGCTTTAGTGAGAACTATAAGATATCTCTACCAACGTCTACAACGATTACTGGGTCTGCGGAAGAGCTCTGAGAATGAGGATTTGTGGGCTGAAAGTCAGGGGACAGTGGCTCGTGTTGGTCTCGAAGACAAGGCAGCTAACTCAGCAAAATCCTGGCCTATTTTCTTGTTCTTTGCTGTTATTATGGGAGGTCCCTATCTGATTTGGAAACTGCTTTCTACATACAGTGATGAAGAATCAGGTAAAGATGGTCTGCAGCGTGAGAGAATCATGAGAAGTATAGAGTATATTGTTCATTTAGTTATCACGTGTATAGAGATTAAACTTACACTTCAGGAATTGAAGTCTATAGATTATGGGGTACAACACTGAATTTTAAGCATGTGGTACAAGTAATAGCCTGTATAAATAGCCTACTGTTGAACTTAGACTCAGTTTCATGGTACACTTTATGTGACTCCAAATTCATGATTCCTTTCTATTAAACGTGGCAGGTGGAGAAGAAGGAAAAGCTATTGGATAGGTTGACTCACCAAATGTTGTCTTTGTTAGTCCCGCCAGTTCTCTGTTAGAGAAGTAAAGAAGTTAAGGTGTCTTCTCCATTTTTCTTTTATTTAAAAACCAAAAGCAAACAAACAAAAAAAAACTCCATAAAATTCAAAGCAAGTAACTTCTTAATTTCTTTTCGGAAAACAGTATCTAGTAACTGGGCAAGTGGAGAAGATGATCATGTAGTCGGAAGAGCAGAATATGACTTCAGTGCACTCTCAGAAGAGGAAATTTCCTTCCGTGCTGGTGACATTCTAAAATTAGCACCCAAAGGTAAGCTTTCCGTTTTCAATTTGTTTTCTAATCATATGTGAAATAAATTATGTAGTTCGAGTCTGAAATTGTGTGTTTTTGAGGGGGGGAGAGGGGAGCAAGGAGCAGGGGGAAAAAGTGAGAATGCAAAAACAAAACACCGTTTTTTTTGACCCAATTTTTTCATACCTACTGATTTTTTTTTTTTTTTCATTTGTTATTACGTGCACTGTAATAAAGCTTATTAAATAGTTTTGTTCAATTTCCCTAAAGTGTGATGCAGCCTAAAGTTACTCAGGGAGTACTTTGTGGTTACCTTTGTGGTATCCTTTTTTCATGTTTGCTGTACAACTGTGAAAATCCTTAGGCATTTGCAGTATGGTGGTGTCAACAATTTCAGCTGCAGAGTACGCTTCAGAACACCTCATCAATGCAGATCCTTGTCATTTCTCTTGTGTAGTAATTCGTATTTCCCTTTTATCACAGAGTTATTTTCTCTGTGATTAGCTGTGCTCTGCCTCCTCGTGTATTTGTGCCTCAACTGCAATATATTTTGAATTGCTTTGTAACTTAATGTTTTTGCATTTTCTTTTTCAGACCAACAACCCAAAATCCGTGGCTGGCTTTTGGCTAGTTACGATGGTCAAACAACAGGACTTGTACCTGCTAATTATATCAGAATACTGGGCAAAAGAAGAGGCAGGAAAGCAGTGGACCTGGAAAGGATTACAGAGCAACGTCCATCCTTCACTGGGACGTCTGCTAGAGGATCCACTGCTGCTGTGACTTTAGAGGAACAGGAAGCTGCTTTTGATTCTGTTTTTGTAGGAAGTAATAAATTTCCTGTTGCATCTGATTCCACTGCAGTTAGTGGAGAGAAACAGGAACTCTAATGCACTTTCCTCAAAAAAGTAACTGAATGGTGTTTTATTGATAAAACTTAGGGTATGTTTAAAATCTGTGTTGTAGTAGAACACTGATAGGCCTGTACCAGACTGGTGAAAGGACGGAGAAATTCTTGCTCAAATTTGTATTATTTCTTTTTGATTCACCTAAGGCTGTGTATTAGTGACTACCTAACTGCCTTGCAGCAGTTATAAGATCTGGAGCCAAGAAGAATCAAGGTATTTATAACAAAGCAAACAAACAAGGAAATAATGGCTGGCCTGTTCTCATTAAGTAGACAAACCGTTAATAAAACCTAGAAATTAATGCCCAGTCTTCATTGGAATGTCAGCTTGACAAGATGCCACTTCAGCTGGTGTGCAAAGGGAAAGTAAATTTCTGTGAAAAGTTGTCCAGAACTAGAGGCTGAGGACAATACTCCAGTAACAGTACTTTGCTCCCGATAAGAATTGCAAGAGATTTAGGTGACACGGTCAAACCACTACAAGTTCTCAATTGCTTGCTTTTGGTAAGAAGTACGGCTTCTGTCATAAAGACTTACTTGCTCTTTTTTTTTTTTTTTTTTTTTTTTTTTTTTTTTTTTTTTTTTAATAAAAACAGTGACTTATGAGAAAGAGAAGGGGGTACGGTAAGGGGAGGAGATTGGAAATTAAAAAAAAAGAAAAAGCAATGAGGCTTTGTTTATTAAAGTAACATTAGAATAAAGGGCATCATCTAGTCAAGCACTTTCCAGGTTGCTTATTTTTACTCCCTTCTGTGGTATGCTAATTTAGCATCACTTCTAGCCATTTTGTGTTGTAGCCTATTAAGTGCCTGTCAGTACCTGTCAACTACCACATCTCACTTCCATTATTTTTGTTTATATTTGTTTTTAAAGAATGTCAAAATATCCTGCATTTTAGTGCAATAGTAACACCATGGAGGGGCAGGAGTATACAGAATTCCATTGAGTGGCAAAGAAAATGTAAGCTTTTGTACTTAGTTGTCCCAGTTAACTAGCTTCTTGGAGGTACCTACCTACACTGCCATTCAAGGTGGTAAACGTTACATCAGCCCATGAAATTTGAGAGCTCTGATTTATCAAGAGCCATAGAAGCATTATGACTGTTCTGCATGTGTAGTATTTTATTCATATTGGTGTTTGAGAATTCTGTATTGAAATACAATTTTTCTTAATGAAGAAGAGAGAAGACTTTTTTTCTTGTAAAATGTATATATACACACCCATTCTAAAGCTTGGAGGAGTGGATAAACTTATTAAAACTTGTTTTTGCTGTTAAAATGGAGTTTTTATTTTGAAGATAGAAAAAGTAGGATACGTGCTTTTGCTTAACTGATCCAGTAGTTTCAATTTGTTTCTGCAAAGATCTCAACACCCAGTGTATATTTAAGCAAAGCTTTCAGTGTTTACACTTTAATTGCATTTGCTGGCCTTATTCTTAGAACTGTCAACAAAACTGACAAGAAAAATTGAGGAGAGCATGTTTTTATTGAGGTAGAGTGACTAAGAAGAAGCATCTTCTGCTGGATCCTCAGATTTTAAAGTAACCTCTGAGTGCCTGTTGATAGAGCAAGAATAAATGGCTGTGGTCGGGTGTTGGGAGATACCATTTTTATTAGATTGTTAGGTCTTCAAGTGGAGAGAAAGAGGAAGTAGTTTAAAAAACAAATGGGAAATGTGAAACTGGATTCACTGGATTTAAAATAGAACATGTTTAAAAAACAGTAAACAGCCCCGAAATATGAAATACGCAGGGAGGAAAAAGTTGGGGGCAGGGAGGAGGAGGATTCACCTATGCAGTTTTGCTTACAGTGCGTATTCATGGGAGGAATTATTTACTGTTGTGAGATTTACTTAATGGGCTATTGGTCTTCCATGGCAGTGGAAGATTTCAGTCAGAGGAAGGGTTTACATAAATGAACAATCCAAACTTTTTTGTAGTGTCCATTCAAGTAGATTTCTATTTACTTGCTCACAAGAAGTTTGGTAGATAGTGCTTTGCGTTTTTGTAGAATTAATTCTAAGTTGAATTTTTCACATTTTAAGACATACTATTTTGAAAACAGTAGAAAAATAGGTTGTTAATAATTTGTCTTTACAGCAGTTCAACTTTTGTCTACTGATCACTAACGCTTATAACTGTATCTGCTAAATGTTGGCAGAGGTTTTGATTCTTTCAGTCTTATGATTTCTTTAATCATAAAAAGAAGAAAAGGCAGACAAAGCAATGAACTAAGTTATTTAGGTGCAGAAGGGCGTTAAAATTAAGTAAAGTGGATGTGTGTTTTAAGATTCAAATTTTTTCACATGTGCAAACTAGTGTCAGGAAAAGGCCTGAATCGTACAGTTCCATTGTATGCGTTTCTGGCTGCGTGTCAGCCTATGGGGAAAATCTAAATGAACGCTGATTGGAAAAGAGCAGCCTGTCAACCATGCTCTCAAGACTTCCCCATCTTTAGAAAAGTGAGAAGACTGAAAGGGGCGGGTGTAGCTCCAACAGGAGTAGGTGGAAGGAAAGATTAGGAAAGCAACTGACTCTTATCCTAAGACCTCTACCTTCTATGTTATTCTTACGTTATCCTTTGGAATTATTTATATACCTGCAGCATATAGGCATAGAAGGCTGTAACAGACCTATGGCATTTGCATATATAAAATTTTAGTTTATTCTTTCTTTAGTGTCATTGATACCCAGTTTAGTATACCAGCCATTTTATGCTTGAATACTGTAGTGAACTAATGACAGCTGCCGGTTTTGGCTGGATCTCTGGGTGCTAGCAGGATGTGAATATGCACATGTTCAAAGCTTTGCTCAGGTTTCTGAAGAATAAATTAAAAGTACTCCTCTTGTCTAGTGGAAGTTTCTAAAATTGCCTGCTCCTTTTGCACAGGTTCAAATACTGCTTCTTCTGTGTTCTGTCTGTACACCAGATACTGCACATATTCAGTGGCTGAGCTGGTAAGGTTGTTTTGGCATACTTGGTCATTTCGCTGAAATGTGCTAGTTGGGTAAATACAAAGCACGTTGTTTCTTAAGTGTTCAGTGAAAATTTTCCAAAAGAGGTATTGACACAGAAACCAACACACCAATTTCTGTAATGCGCTATCAACATTGTATAGAAATGCACAACACTGCTTAGAAATTCTTGCTGGTGATAGGATTTATTTTCCACGACATAGATAACATTAACCCATTTTCATCTGCGCAGGCGTGGCCACGCGCTGGGCTTTGCCAACACTTGTGGCCTGCAGCGGGCCCGTCGTTCTGTCCGCAAGCGATAACGTGCGCTTCTTCCGCTTGCCTCCTGACACTGGTTCTGCTCTGTTTTGTGCGCTGCTTCCTCCCTGGGAAGCTCTCGCCTTCCGCTTCGTTGCCCCGTGCCTCTCCGGCTGATCCCGTCGCGGCGCTGCGGCACGGGCGGAAGCGGGACAGCGTTGATGACCAGAAGGTGGCGTCGCTCCAGGCCTGCGGGGCGCGTAGCCAGGCGACCGGACGCTGCGCGCGGGGCTAGAAAGGGCGCTGCCGCTGCACTGCGACAAGGTGGGGCCGCCGGGAAGGGCGGTTCCTCCGCCGCGACACATCGTGGGTAAAGCTCCGCCCCCGCTCCTCCCGGACACGCTATTGGTCGTCACCGGTGGAGGGGAGCGGAGTCTCATCACCCGTCCGGCGCCGGTTGGCTGTGAGCTGCCCCTTCATGACGCTCCCCGCCTCCACACTCTCGCTCCCTGAGAAGGTGGCGCTGGGCGGTGCCGGCGTCTGAAGTGGTCGCTGTTCGGCTCGGCTTGGCGGTTTAACGCGCCGCGGGCTGCTGCTGCTGGGGTCAGTCGCCGTCCGGCGCCCCTCCCGGCTCCTCAGGAAACGGCTTCCTCCGCCCGCTCTACGCCCAGGCGGCCGTTGAGCCCAGAGGAGCAGCCGCCGTTCCTCCCCGCTGCTTTGCGCTGGCCTGGGAGCCCGCCAGGTAACCCTGCCCCGGTGCGGCCGGAGAGGGCCGGGTCCCTCAGCGGGAGGGCTTCCCCCGATGGAACCCCTTGTTGTTATCCATGGAAATACCTTGGTTTTATCGCTCAGCTCTTTGCTGCTGCTATTATTCTGTTTGGAATGAGTGGGTAAAACGTTATTTGGGGTGCGATTAGGTTTGAGAGTTTCGTAATGTTTTTGAGTAATTGTTATCCCTGCACAGTGATGTATATGCGATTTTGTTACCAGCGAAGTGCTTAGAACTTACTGCATTTGTTCCTTTAAATCATAAACTCTCTATGGCAAAATGACTGCTTTTCTTTTTTTGGTTATCCCATAGGATCCTGTTGTAGGAAGAGGTGATATATGCAATATTGGCATTATTAGTACCTTTACTCAAGTTTATTTTATATCTTGAGACCAGAGGATTCTTGGTGCTCCATCACTTACTCATTTCCATGTATTCATAAACCAGGTGCAGCATACACAGAAATTAGTGTAAGAGGTGGGCTTTGTGTCCTATAACCATATAGGTTTACCTCTGGTGTGGACCCGTCCTCACCTGGTAATTCTGTACACCAGATACTGCAGATATTCAGTGGCTTAACTCTAGTTGATTGTTGTGTGTCTGTACACTGGTGAAGTTTCCAAATTACCACAGTGGCACCATCTAGTACTGCCATCATGATAAGGGCTTAAGGACGCAAATGTGGACTGATCTACCTGTGCTTCTTAGCAGAGTCTATATTAGTTGGAAATTTGGAGCTCGTATGCCTTTATTCTTTAGCCGTTTGACACGCTTTGCAGTAGATTTAATTTAGATGGAATTGCCAAACTGTGGTGACTTTTATCTGTTTGACTTTTCTTTCTAAAAGGAAGGTCTTTGGCCTGGTGCCGTAGTTTGTGGTGTTTTTGCTTTGTTAAATCTTGTGAACGTAGTGAACTTAAGCATTACCGTAGCATGTTCTCACTTCTTTAAGTTTCTGATGGTTTCATTTCGCTACCCTTTTGAGAGGATGAAGGCTTATAATTATCTGCAAATTTTGTTTCTAGTAATAGGAACAACAAAAGCCGCCTGCTGGAATGGATTCTACCGTCAAAAACAAAATCAGTGCTTTTTTAATGTATTTGTCTCCTCTTTTAGCTACGTGGATAGAAAGTTATGCAAAAGAAACACCTACCTGCAGTATTCCTTTAGTAACTGGGAGTCAGTTAAATCTGCCACGGTCCAGATGTATTTTCCCTGAAATTCTCTACGATCCTTGCTTTATACATTAAAATTCAAGTGACTTTTAGATTCTGCTATTTATGTGATCTTCATAAGGTACTTCAGAGAAAGTCTAAAGCAATCTCCAAGTGCAGGTCCTTGTTAAGCTCTCTGGCTGGGTGCTAGTTAATAGTGGAATTCTTGGTTAATAGCAGCAGTTTTCTCTCAGAATATACTAAAACAGTGCTTTGAACTTCTGCTGTGTTCCCTTTTCTCAAATGTAAAATGCATTTAAATAAACGTGTGGGGTTTTGTTTTCCCAATTATTTGGATGGCGTTTTGTAATGCGTTCTGTGCTTGTGCTTTGTTCTGATGCTTGATCTGCTGCTTAACTTGAAACTGAAGGAACAAGGTTCCTTGACCCTAATAATCCCAGTAACTGGGTGTTGTGAATGCTTTAGGACAACTCAAAACTCAGGTGCCCACGATGAAAGACACTTAGGTGTTGTATTCTGAAATTTTAGCGATCGCCCCTTCCCTGGATGCCATGAGTTGACCCCTATATGATGGGAGTCAGACTTATAAAACAAATAGGCAGAGCAAGAGGAGGCTGACATAGGAAGTTTGGAGAAAAACAGAAACAAGTATATGTGCGTGCAAGTAAACTTAGATATAAGAGCCCCTCTGTAGTTCAGGCTGTTTCTCCTGAGACTGCAGGAGGCCGTGTTTTGTGCTGAAGAGCTCAGTGTCATGAATCCTTCTGGAAATATACACTGGATAGTTCAATTTCAAGCTGCTGAAAAGGGAGGTAGTTTGGGGGTATATCCTGAACAACCAAATACCAATTCCTTGCACAGCCTTCAGTGTACTTTTCTGTAGTGCTCTGAAAATTATTCTCACCCTTGGACTGGAGAACCTACCTGGGCCCTGGATCCTTTATTTTCAGTTTGCTCTTCAGGGGAGGGAATTAAAAATTTGTATTTCAGAGTTCTGATAGAGTTCTTTTGTTCCAAGTATTTAGCAACAGAGGGAAGCAAAGTATTTCACATGCGTTTCTTTTTAATCTGGCTCATATAACACCTACAGTGTAGCTCCAAGGTTTTGATGGAGTTAGAGATACAAATTTTACTTATTAGTTCAGCCCTTCCTCCAACAGTTTTAATCTTTAGAGCAGATACAATACAGTACAGGTTTGTATAATTCGTACCAATCTTTAACTAGAGCGGATATTATTTTTTAACCACCAATCATAACGGTTTCATGCTAGTGCGTAGGACTGTGATGTCCAGTGGTTGGTGGATGGCCGTATCTTCTATGTAGTTGACTGTAGGGGTAGAAGCATGTAGCCAAAGTGTATGACTGACACTTGGGATAAAATAGTGTGCTTGCTAGAGCATGATGGCAGAGCCACAGCAGTAAGTCAGTAGGACTAATGGTCTAGTTAGTGTGCATTACGAGCAAGGGAAAAGACCTGAGAAAGAACCTAGTAATATTTTTGCTTGACTAGGTTGTTATTGCGTGGTCTTTTACACAGCGGTTTTGGGTTTGTTTTTTTGTTTGTTTGTTTGTTTTTTTCCAGTTACAGATACTTTTGTGGAATCTTAAGTTTTATCTTGACTCAGCAAAGGTGATCAGGTTCTGCTGTGTTAGTAACTTGGACCTGGAAACAGCTGCTCTTGCTGCTGCACTGTATTTTCCTTATTGTCTTGTTATGACTTGCACTTCCGTTCATAAGTTAGGGAAAGAAAGACTTTACAGCATCATGTTGTTTTCTCATCCAGGAGTACACTTTCTTCTAGACTGCATTTAGAGCGTGCTTCTGAGAACTGGTGCTTCTGGAAACATCTGTCTCTTGAAGCAACTGTTTGTGGCTTCTTTTTTCACCCCCCATCTTTTTTTTTTTTTTTTTTTTTAATAAAACTATAAGTTTACATGCAAGTGGATTTTTCTGTTCCTTTGTGTTGAAGCAACTCAAAGAAGTAACATGCCGTAATTGAGTCTGATTTGATGTGTTGTACGCTTTCTCTCCTTCCCCTCATAGAATTTGAGTGTGCGGCTATGAAATTGTCATGGTTTTATGATTTCTGTTATCAGTATTCCACATAATCACATCATGTACTGCACTGAGAATCTCAGAGAAGAAATGTACTCCCAGAAAACTTTGCTGTTCCATTTCCATTTTCCGGTTGACGGCAAAGAAAAAACACTTTATGCCACAAGACTGGCTCTCTTTGCTCCCTGGCAGATCAGACGAAGAACCTTGGTTTTCAGAGACTCTCTCATTTATTTATTAGCTTAAATCCCAATTAACTTGTTTCGGGGTTGGTTTTTTTGTTTTGTTTTTTTTTTTTTTTGCTTGTTTGTTTGTTTTGCTATTATAATTAATAAGCTAAGTTTGCTTTCCTCCTCAGATCATTGCATCTTTCTTTTTTTTTTCCTTTCGTTCCCTTTTCCCCTCATTTTTTGTGTCTGTGGGCCTTTTTGTCACCTGGTTGCTTCAGTGTTGGGAAACTGGTGTCAGTAGCATGACCCCATTGTTGCTAGATGATAACGAAGCTCACCAACTGGGAAGCATTGCTAAAGACTTAGCTATTGACAGAGGAAATAGTGGATGTTTGTACAGAGATGCCACCCTCTGGGAACAGGTGTTATTAGCCATAAAATAAAGATATCCCTTCAAGGACGGTCTGGACCCTGAGGTGAAGAAATGGACTACTATTGAAAAAGGTATTCAGTATTTGAGAGAAATAGCTCTGGTGGACATGTTGTATGACCCCAAGTTTGTTCCTAATAATCCATGCCGAGACCATGATCCTGGGGGAGTTGGGAGTACATCAGGTATGTGGCGGAAATGCGCTGGAACAGCACCAGGAAAGTATGCAGGTGCACTAGCAGCAACGTTTGGAAGGTATGAGGAACAACAGAGAAGAAGACTCGTAGTGTTTGAACTGATTATTACTCTTCAAAACTTGGAGTAACAGTTACCTCTGCCTCATGTTTATATTTAAGCCATCTCAAAAGTAACAGGAAAAATAAGATAAAATGGAGAAGCATCGGGATAGTATACTGGAGGAACTGTCTGTTTGTGATGAACCCGTGGTGATATCAGTAGCACCTGATGAAGATCGGGATGACCAAAACAGTCTACTGAAGGAGCTGATCAAACTGATTAAAGGTGACGAACCCTGCTCCTCACGCGTACCATCAAAAATCTCAGCTATTAGAGGCAGATTTCTTCTTGCTCAAGCGAATGACAGTAGTAAATCTGTGTTGCATACTGCCTTGTGGAATTACTTACATGAGCATGGGGAAGATATGAAGAGGTGGCATTAAAAAAAAAACGACTCCTGTACTACGAGCATGGGTGGGATAATTACAAAGCAAATCGACCACCAGTGTGATCATCCCAGTTACCGCGGGTCCTGATCATGACTCACGAGAGAAGAATAATGCAGGTAACAAGTAGAGGAGCCCTGCCCTCAGCTGGAGGGGAGGAAAGAGATAGTAGTGTATTGAACTGTGTGGATTCGATGGCCTGGCATATGAGGCACTGGTAGACACTGGTGCACAGTGCTCTATAATGCCCTCGAGTCACGAGGGGCAAAATTGCTTTATATTTCTGGAGTGACTGGGCGCTCTCAAGAATTGACTATACAGAGGCTGAAATAAGCCTCACTGGTAGAGACTGGCAGAAGCATTTTATTGTGACTGACCCAGTGGCTTCATGTATACTTGGTATTGATTACCTCAGAAGGGGATATTTTAAGGATCCCAAGGGGTATCAGTGGGCCTTTGGAATAGCTGCTGTAGAAACAGAAGATGTTAACCAGCTGTCTGTTTTGCCTGGCCTGTCAGAAGATCCGTCTGTTGTGGGGTTGCTATGAGTGAATGAGCAACAGGTACCAATTGCTACAAAAACAGTACACAGATGGCAGCACTGCACCAGCAGGAGTTCCCTGCTCACTATTCACAAGCTGATTCATCCCCTAGAGAGTCAGGGAGTGGTAAGCGGAACCCACTCACCATTTAACAGCCCCGTATGGCCAGTGGAGAATGGAGGCTGATGGTAGATTACCGCGGCCTGAATGAGGCCACACCCCCACTGAGTGCTGCTGTGCTGGAAATGCAAGAACTTCAAAATGAGCTGGAGTCAAAAGCAGCCAGGTGGTATGCCACCACTGACATTGCTAATGCATTCTTCTCAATTCCTTTGGCCGTAGAATGTAGGCCACAATTTGCTTTCACCTGGAGGGGCGTTCGGTATACCTGAACTGTTTGCCTTGGGCATGGAAACAGAGACCAGCGGTTTGCCACAGGTTGATCCAAACCGCACTGGAATAGGGCAGTGCTCCCAAGCCCCTGCAGTATATTGATGATATTGTTGTGTAGGGCAGTGCAGCAGAGGAAGTTTTTGAGAAAGGAGAGAGGATAATCCAAATCCTTCTGCAAGCCACATTCACTACTAAGAGAAACAGAGTGAAATGGCTGTGGCCCTGGGGCCAGTATGGACGGGACAGGATGTAAAGAACATCCTCTACACTTCTGCTGGAGAGAAAGGTCCCACTTGGAGTCTGTGGTGAAGAGCCTCAGGAGGGACCCAAGGCTGACCCCTGGAATTCTGGAGTCAAGTGTACAGGGGTTCCAAAGAGTACTATACTCCAATTGGAAAGGAGATATTAGCTGCATACAAGGGGATTCAAGCTGCTTGTGAAGTAACTGGTACTTCTCCTTTTAGCACCTCCACTGCCAGTGCTGAACTGGATGTTTAAAGGGAGGGTTCCCTCCCTTTAAATCATTGCACTGATTACGGTGAACTCAGATGGGGAACTTCAGTCATCCAGGAATCGTAAAGGTGATCAGGGACTGGTTAGAAGGTAAAAAGTTTGAAATGTCACCAAGAGAAGAGGTAAAGAGGCCCCACCGTACAATGAATTACCAGAAAATGAAATGTGCCCTGTTCACTGATGGATCACGTCGTGTTGTGGGGAGGCATTTCAGATGGAAATCTGTGTAGAGCCCCACACAACAAGTTGCAGAGGCCACTGAAGGAAAAGGAGAATCAAGCCAATTTGCAGAGGTAAAGGCTGTCCAACTGGCCTAAAGTGGTGCTGAGCAGGAGAGTGCTTTATATTGGCTCGTGGATGGTGGCAGATGCCTTTTGGGGGTGGTTACAGCAGTGGGAGCAAAGTGACTGGCAACAAAGGGGTAAACCTGTTTGGGCTGCTGAACTGTGGAAAGATGTTGCTGCCCGAATAAAGAATATGGTTGTAATGGTTCATCACGTAGATGCTCATGTGCCCAAGAGTTGTGCTACTGAAGAACAACAAAATAACCATCATGTAGATCGAGTTGCCAGAATTGAGGTGGCTCAGATGGACTGGCAAAACAAGGGTGAATTATTTCTAGCTTAGTGGGCCCATGAGACCTCAGGTCACCAAGGAAGAGATGCAGCATGTAAGTGGGCTAGAGACTAAAGGGGGAGGCTTAACCTATTGCAATATTGTCCATAGTTATTCATGACTGTGACACGTGTGCCACAATTAAACAAGCCAAGAGGATGAAACCTCTCTGGGGGAACGGACGATGGCAGAAGTATAAATATGGGGAGGCGTGGCAGGTTGATTATATAGAATTGAGTCCGATAATGGGACTCATTTCAAAAATCTCTTGTTAATACTTGGGCCAAAGAGCATGGCATTGGGTGGCTTGATAATATCCCCTATCATGCACCAGCTGCTGGTAAAATTGAACAATACAAAAGGTTGTTAAAAACCATGTTGAAAGCAATGGGTGGTGAAACACTTAAGCGTTGGCAGAAGCCACCTGATTGGTCAACACACGAGGATCTATCAATCACAATGGTCCTGCCAGCTCCCTGCATACTGTCAAGGGAGATAAGGTCCCCGTAGCACGTGTAAAGAGTGTGCTGGGAAAAGCAGTTTGGGTCTTTCCAGCTTCTGGAAAGGGCAAACCTCTTCACGGAACTGTTTTTGCCCAGGGACCTGGGTACTCTTGATGGGTGATGGAGAAAAATGGGGATGTTCAATGTGTACCACAAGGAAATTTGATGCTGGGGGATAGGTTTGTGTATGCTTGTTAATATATACAAACAAAAAACAACAATTAGCATGATGCAGTGATGTGGAATAAGGTGGAATATCATGGCTTTATGATTTTTGGTTATTGGTATTCCACATCATAACATCATGTGGTGATCTGGGAGTTAAAGAGTTAATGTTCCATTTCTGGGCATCTGTCTGGAAGAGAAGAACAACTACATGCCCCAGGGGGCTTTGTGTTCAGAGAGGAGATAGAACCCCTGGCAAGGTCACCTGAGGTCCCTTTTTTCCTTCAGCTCTCCTCCCTGCTGCTCCACCCAACTGCGTGTCTCACCTCAGCTTTATGGTGAGGCCGTTCCTCCTTTTGGACACTCTCTCTCATTATAATTAGAATCGAAGCTAATAAACCAAATATATTGTATTGTAGTGTGTTATCTTGTATTCCGATACCCTGTTTAGTAAATTAGTTTGTTTCTCCTCAGATCGTTGCTGCTGTTTTTAATTATTTCAGGGTCCCCTGGTTTCCCCTTCCTGGAGGCATGGATCTGTGGATCCCTCTGCCCCGCTAGTCACAGAACTGGGCTGAACCAGCCCGTAAACCGTTGACACTCATTTATTTGATTAATTAGCCTAAATCCTGATTAACTTTTTTTTTTTCTTCTATTATAATTAGTAAGCTAAGTTTGTTTTTCTTCTCAGATCATTACTGCTGTTTTTGTTTCCCTTTCTTTCCCTTTTCCCTCCTTTTTTCAACTGGTGGGCCTGCTGTCGCCCTGTCACAGACACAGATCTAGAGATAAGACCATGACAGAAATACAGACAAGTGTTACTGCTGCGAGGGTTGTACTACTGTGATGTTTCCCACAGTAACACAGAATACCTTCTGCACTCTGTAAGTTAATCTTTGGCAATTGTTGCAGTGAGATTTGATAATACCATTTTTCTCTCCTAGGTGTAAGCAGCAAAAAGATGAGTTGTGGTTTTTCAGAAAACAATAACTTTCCGTATGACAACAATCAAATGGTTTTGGATATGATCCTGTGTTCCCTAATTGGTGTTTCACAGCCCATCAACTGGGACAGCGTGGCAAGGCTAGTTCCTGGATATACATCCAAAGAGGTGAATTTACTAATAAAGGAATCTGTATATTTAAGCAGTATATGATAAAGATCGCTTCTTTGGGAGGGAGGGAAATTGAATTTGAGGTTTTTTGTTGTTGGTTTTTTTTTTTTTTAATACATAATTTATAATCAGAAGAACTGAAACCTTTCAGCAGTAGATTGAAAAAATTGTTTCTACAGAACACTGAGATTAAGAAATACATTCTGCATTTTATTTAATTAAGGCTGATACAGAATAAGAATAAAAATCATTGGGAAGTAGAAATTGACATTGGAATAGGAAGTGAAAATTTACAGTGTATTTAAATTCACCTGGCTAAGATTATTTTCATGGAAAGGGTGGCAGTATCTACTGACTCGAGCTTGTAGGTTACAAGATTGTGATTGGCATTGTAATTCTAAGTAAGAGTTCCTATTGTGAAGGAGTGCAGTTGTCTTTCTTGCTTGGTCTTAGAAGATATGGACTGTTCTTTCTTTGGTTGGATGGAAATAATAAAGTAAAATAATAGCCGTAATTTCTTCATAATTCCTACTTTTAATAATACTTCACAATGCTTTAGATTAAAAAAAACAAAAAACAAAACCTAGCTTCAAAAAGAGAATTTAAGCTCTTCCTTAATCTCCCTTTTGAAGATCAGGCTTAAAATTGTACGCCTTGTGAAAATAAAGATTGTAAGAGGTTCCATCGTATTTTTTTTGTCTGTATGAGTATGATCAAACTGTTCATGTGCACAAGGCAATATAAAATACAGCATCTGCCTCAATTTATAATTATTAAAAATGTACTGAACGCTACTGCTTCATTTGTCCTACCATTTAATCTTGTGACAGTGTGCAAAAAGGTTTGATGAACTAAAAAGCACTGGAAGTTCACCTGTTGACAACCAGTATAATCCCTTGATGGCTGCTGGTGAGAATCCTGTGGAAACTTTAGCTGTGTACATCAAATCCTCCTTGCTTGACGCACAGACGGAGTTTCAGGACCCTGCTATTGGGCAGGATTCCGTTACTATAACTGGTATGTTTTTAGTTGTTGTGAAATAAATTGGCTTGGGTTATAGTCATTGTGTGCATGCTTTTCCGTCTTGAGCGGTAAGTCCACCCAGGAATAGTCTTTGTCTTTGAAAGAGAAAAGTTAAGCATACTTAATAATGTGTACATGAAGTCTCTTTCAGTTAGTTTATGTTGAGACAGTGTTTGTTTGGATGTTTTCAGTAGCTTGTCTTTCTGAAAGGTATGATTTGTGGGAGCATGTGAATGATAAAATCATAGAATCCTTAGTGGTGGAAGGGACCTTTAAAGGTTATCTAGCCCAACTTCCCTGCAATGAATAGAGACATGCACAGCTAGACCAGGTTACCCAGTCCCTGATCCTGATCCATCCTTGCCTTGAAAGTCTCTAGGGACGGGACATCAACCACATCTCTGGGCAGCCTGTTCCAGTGCCTCACTACCTTCACTGTAAAAGACTTTTTCCTTATATCCAGTCTAAATCTTCCCTCTTTAAGCTTGAAGCCATTTCCTCTGGTTCTGTCACCATAGACCCTGCTAAAGTGTCTGTCCCCTTCTTTCCTGTAGGCTCCCCTTTAGATATTGAAAGGTCACCTTGCAGCCTTCGCTTCTCCAGGCTGAACAGCCCCAGCTCTTACAGCCTGTCCTTGTAGGATAGTTGTTCTGTCCCTTAAATTGTTTTTGTGGCCCTCCTGGACATGCTTTAGCAGCTCCATGTCTCTCCTGTACTGAGGATGCCACATCTGGACACAGTACTCCAGGTGAGGCCTCACCAGTGCAGAGTAGAGGAACAGGATCACTTCCCTTACCCTGCTTGCCAGGCTGCTTTTGATGCACCCCAGGATGTGTTTGGATCTCTGGACTGAGGGTGCATTTGACCCCACTGTCAATGTCATTGATGAAAATATTAGAGTATTGGTCCTATTGTTGACCCCTGTGGGACACTGCTCATCACTGATTTCCACCCAGACATTGAGCCATTGACCACCACTCTCTGGGCACAATCCTGCAGCCAGTTCTTCATCCATTGAACAGTCCATCCATCAAATCCTTAGGCTAAACCCTTCTGTTTAGGATTTTTGGTAGAAGGAGGATTTATTTTATTTTGTATACTCAGTGGTGCATTGTTAACTCTGCAAACAGTTGCGATCGCAGTAAGCTGTGTTATTAAAATAACTTGAAAGCTTTGTGCAGAAAAGCTGCAAAGACCCTTGAGGTCAAACTCTCCCAGCAAAAGGCCCTGTGTTTGCTGTGGTACTTACTGGCAAGAAGGACATGTAGGAGTTAAGAACACAGTCTGATTACTTTTTGATGCTGGATGGTTTTGCAGTGCCATATAGTGTGTCTTAGTCAATTACGTGTCTCAGTAATACTTCGACAGAAGAGGATCATTCATAATAGTTGTGCACTTATTGAAATATTTCCTTAAGTACTTCTACTGTAATTGACTATATGACAGTTATTCTCTGGATTTCAGTGTGTTCTGAGATGTTTCCAGCACATTGTAAAACTAGGTAAATGTGTTCTATGAGAAACTTGTTTTACTGGAGTAATGAGTGAACAATTTCTATGTTGCAAGCTGAAAAGTTAGTGAAGTATCAAATAAAATGTTCTCTCTTATAATGTCTTTCGGCATTGGCTTCTGGTTACTTTTTTTTTTCTTTTTGCAGAAGAAAAGCAGCTGTTTGACCTTCGCTGGAGGACAAATGTTTTTAATATAGCTAAGAGAGATGATGTGAAAACTGTATATAGAATACATAGACCAGAATTGCTTTTATCAGCTTTCAACTTTTTACTTGCTAAGCACAATACCTGGAACAAATACTTCTTGCACCTGCAGGTGGCTGCTTAGAAGATTATTAGCTTCTCAGTAGGTAGTTAAGTCTGCTCATAGAGCTCTTTAGACATCTAGTGCGTATTTTCTTTTTAACTGTTTAATACATGTAAGAAGTATTAATGTAGTTAAGTACCCTAATGTTTCCTAATAAAAGATAATACTAGCATGATAGATTCTCTTGCTTTTTTCTACCACATTTTTTTGTAACTTGAGTAAATTATGTTTTGTTTATAAAAAACTTCTTAATATGAAATTAAGATATTTTTTTTTCCTCACGGTTTGTGGTGAATTCACTTTCTTAATATTTGTGAGGTACTCGAATATTTCAGAATTAAGAATTTGAGAAAAGTCCATTTGCAAGCTGTTTTTTCTTCATTTAATTACTTGTGTATTTATACGTATTTATATGGCCAAAAATGTTGGACCTGTTTGGATTTGCTTGTAGATTTAGGTAATAGCAAGTAAAAGTAATCAAACCAAATTCATTTTGAATTGGGTTTTATTCTTGTTTGAGTGATAAAGCCTTAGTTATTACTTGCTAATTGCAAGACAAAGTGCTGCCAAGTCCTTGTGAATGGCAGTTAACAAGTATATAGAACAGACTTACCTAAGTTAGTAGCTTTCAAAATTTGAGCCATCTATAAGCTCTGAAAGAAAAAAACAAAGTAAAAACATGTGAAGTTCACTTAATCTGACTTGTATATTCTTGTCAGCATTATTTCCTTCATTAGATAACTTCACTGTGTCCAGAATAATTTCTTAATATTTAAGAACAAAACTCTTCCATGTTATTTTTTCCACAGACCTTTCCTTTAAAATATTCATTTTACATCGTGTTCAAAGTACGGACTTCTACCTTGGCAGTATTTCTGCTAGCATGGGTCATCTGCCTGCAGTTGGATGGCTACACTGAAGGCTGTGGCTGACCCAGTCCTTTCCAAGGTTCCCCTAGGGTCTGTCCAAACAATTTCCCATTTTGTTGACTACCTTTCTTTGATTATGGCCTTACTGAGGCTTAGCTGTGCAAGATGGTAGGCTGTATCTTCAGAGAAAGCTTTGTTCTGCATTTGATGTGATAACTCTTATTTTCCAGAAGGTATAACTGTTGCGTTCTGAACTGCATAGAGCTTTGAAATCATTTTTTATCATTCTGCTGTTGTAATATAGTCATAAGAAGAGCTGTCTTAATCTTCTTCAGAATAGTTTAGCCTCCTGTATTTCATGAGAGGGAGAAGGTACATCTGGAACAATGTGATCTGTCTTTGAGGTCTTGTCTAAACTAAGCCATTGCAGTAGAAAAAGTTATTCAAAGTGTGAACCTGGGGTATCTTAGTTCTTGATGTGGAACCCAACAGGTTTATTGACTGGACCTGCTAACCTTCACAGTTTTTTGTGTCTGTTACACTGCCTGTGTGTGTTTGTGAGGAAAACATTTGAAATAGAACTCAGCTTCCATTTATGCTTGAAATAAGCTGCATAATGTAGTTCTAGGAAGAGAGAGAGATAATGCTCAGCTTTTTATGAGCATTTTTTTTATCCCATTGGTCGCTTCAATCCACGTATTTATGAAACCTATCAAAAAACACATTTACAGAGACTTCTAGGCTTTTGTTTGGAAACAGCTTGTTTTCAGAGCTTAAAAAAAAAAAAAAAAAGCAAGTGTAAGAAGTGGAGGTAGTCTCAAGTAATTATATTCTGACAGCGCATCTTCCTGAAAACAGGAATTTTGATGTGGTCTTGTGACCAGTATCCCACATAGCAGAAGAGAGTTTAAAGAATGGGTATATTCCCAAAAACAAATACCGAAGACTGCGTGAATCTCGTTGCTCTGCATTGACATAGGACTGATCTGGGTTTGTAGCCAAGTGTCTGGGCAACCCAGCAACACTGATCTACACTTCTGTTTCACAGTATTCAGGGGAGGGATTTGGATTACCTAGTAACCCTTGTGGTAGCACAAATCTATTGCTCGCTGCTTAGCATTGCTCTGTAATGGAAGCTGTACTTCTGTTGGATTTCCAAGATACTGAAAAGCAGAAGGTCAGGCTTTTTTTTTTTTTTTTTTTATCTAATGCAGCCTTTTTCTCCTTACATTTAAGGAAGGCCCAGCACAACCTCCACAAGGAATTGTTCTTCAGAGTCTGACAAAGGTCCTGTGCATAAAGGTGAAGAAATCACTGATGAAAGCCAGGGGTAAGAAAGCCCTTGTATTTGTTGTTTGGAGGATTATAATGCTGACAGAAAGTTGTCTAAAGTTCTTTTCTACTATCACAATGAAAACAACTAGGAGCATCCTGGAAAAATCTATAAGAAATTTTGAATCTTTCTCTTGCAACAGAAATGTTAGGGATTGTTTTGAGCACTTATGTGCCGGGGGTGGCTTATTTATGAATTTGTCCCTAGTGTTTGCCTGAAAATGATTGATCATTGCAATGGTAAGAATGGGAAATATAACCTGATTTTTAAAAAGGAGTAAATAAAGATTGATGCTGAATGACATTTAAGATTAAAAAAGTGGTTGTGTTCTGTGAACGTGGGTTCGTCCTATTCATGGGACAGATGGAAAACTGTAACTGAAAAATGCAAATGACCAGTTCTACTACCCATTCAAATAGCCATGCACATCACATGCTTTCCTTACTGTATGAGAACGTTTAGAGTAACGTTTGACTCATGTGTAAGGGTATTCATCTTTCTGTGGAGGCAGCATAGACTCATTCTAGCTTTTACCGTAAGTCGTTTTAATATAAAATAAAAGCAGTTTTTATTTGATGATGGTGATATGGTGAAAGTTGTTTCCATATGTTGTCTTCTTTTGTGCCTCAGTAAGTTACAGTTTTCTCTGCATATTTTTTCACTAAAGTAAAAAAGGGAGAACAAATAAGTTCTTTATATAATTCAAGTAGCATCCTATAACAAACTAGAGACAAAATAGGGGAACTGAGCTCAAACTTTTTTCTGCTGATCCTAAGCTTTTAAATGGCTCTGCTAAATGGATTATGTGTCAGGGGACATGCTTCTGTTTTTCACCTAGTGTCTGTCAGTACTTTCTATTAATAATTAATAACTGCAATTTGTATTCCATCTGTTAATAAAAGCAGTGACATCAGTATTGCAATGTGTGATCCAGATTTGGAGGTGAGGTCTTTTGAGTTTTAGCTTTCTAATCGATCCTTACGGTCCTAATTTGTTTTGTGGCTTACTTTCCTTTTGAGGCCAAATATGGTGATACATGTGTGTGATGAAGCAAAAAACCTCAAAGAAGATTTTGTTTGTCCTCGAGATCTTTTGATTTCCGAGATGAAGTACTTTGCTGAATATCTATCAGTGGATGCCCAGCGATGGGAAGAAGTGGACATTTCAGTGCACTGTGACGTTCACATCTTTGACTGGTTGATAAGATATGTTAAAAGGAACACCAAAGATGGTGAAGCTTATGAAATCCCTGCTTTAGGTAAAATAAAATATGTAGAGCGTTTGTTACAGAATTGTTAATCTCCCATTAGTTCAGAGCATGTTTTTCCTACAATTCAGCCTCATGTTTCTATCTAACGAGTAAGACTTCTCAGGTGTTAGAAAAATGTTGCAAAAGCAGCCGTTAACACTGACACTTTCAAGGAAACATCCTGGTGGTTGAAGTGGTGAAGAAGATCTGATGTAGTTTGGGATCTGATGGTTTTAATTAAGGTTCTTCAGACCTCTTCTGAACAAAAGCAGTGGAAGTCTTAAAACAGTGATGATTGTTTTCTTAGGTTTGGTTTTGTTTCTCTTCTGCTTCCCATTTGTACAGTTGCAGTGTTTTCTAAAATTTCAATGCAATCTGATAAAAGAGTAGAAGAACTTTTCCTCTATTAATTTTGGGCGTGCTTTTAATATACAAAACTTTTGTTAACATTTTTTAAAAACTATGAACAAAACTTGTGTATTGCCACAATAAATGCAGTCACAGAGAGCAAAATCTCATCTGGATATGGTGGCTAGTAATGAAAGTTAATCTTTCTGCCTGATTGCTTAGTCACTGTATCCTTATGAATGCACTTTTTACAGTCTTAATAAATTGCAGGTATAGTTGTGTTCTGGCCACCTGGATGTTATGCAAAAATTTATTTCATAAGATGGGAAACATTCTACAAATTGGAAGATGTAATAATGGGTTGATTGGTAGAAAACTCTTGACAGATAAATGCTAACTCTACCAAGGGAGGGGTGTGTTATTACCAAAAGATTCATGTAAAAATAACAAACTTTTTTGTTTGTTGCCTTTTAGAACCAGCAAATGTCATATCAATTCTTATTTCTTCTGAGTTTTTGAAGATGGATTCATTAGTAAGTATTAAGAAAGAAGGATTCTGTGCCTTAAGGATGCAAGTAAAATCCAAGTGTCTATGCTATTGCTGTTGTATAAACAGATTATGAGAGATGCAGTAAGGGCATTTTGAGATTTTTGTCGCCTTTCTCACTCAAAACACCTAATCTATGCAGAATCTCAATGAGGACATAGAAGTAACTTCTGCAAATTTTCTAAATGTGGTAGTAGAATCCCAGATTTGCCTTTTGATTGAGACAACATCAGAATCTGATTTACAATAAGACACTTCTGCAACTTATGATCTGGTTCTCCTTTAGCTCTGTATAATTTGTCTATTGACTTGTTTGTTAATACTTTTGTCAAGATCTGTCATTGAGGTGACCTACAAGTAAATACATAGCAAGTTTAGCTATTTAAACTGTGATCCAGGCAATACTATATATAAAACATACTATGGTTCTCCTTTGCAAGCAAGTGAAAGTTGTTGCTGAAGATGAAATGTCTGTATAGTTTTCCAGATTTCTGTAGAAATCTTTAGGAGGAGTGTGCAAACACTGACTCACTCTCGTTAATTCACAGTCTCTTTTAGGTGAATCTGAGACTTGCTTTGTGTTTTTTAGGTGTAACTCAAGTAGTTGTTTAAAATGCTAGACGCTTTAAAAAAAGAAAAAAGTGCTTGAAGTAATTAGTGCACATCTTTTGAGATATCTTTGTTTAGAATTCCTTACAATTATTTTTAACGTTTGTGTTTTTCCTAGGTAGAAAAATGTATTCATTATTGTCACAAAAATATGAATGCTATTGTAGCCACACCTTGCAACATGAATTGTATTAATGCTAATCTTGTTGCACATATTGCTGATCTCTTTACTCACAATGAACTGGAAGAGCTGAAGGACAAGAGAGATAAATTTAAAAGGTAACTTTTTGCTCTGAAATACACAACTGAAGTGCCATAGTACTTTTGAATCATTTTTCCAGAACATCTATGACGCACTGTAAAGTTGGAGTGATATGTGAGAGTATACATTGTGTGTGTATATATATATCTTTAACACAGAATATGAAGAAGTGACTTCAGAGTTTAATATTAAAATTCTGAGCAAAAGAAAAGAGTTTTTTATAGGAGACAAGCAAAAGAAAAGGCTGCACTAGGAGTATGAAATGGACAAATTATTCATGAATTCTCACATGGAAGCCAGGATTAGGGTAAGGAACCCTTTATCGTATGACATGCTCCTAACTTCTGTAACTTGGTTTCAGCATCCTGTGATCTCTATTGTGGGAAATATAATTTAGGATGACTGGAATCTTGAAGAGCTGTGATGGAATATCTTTTCAGAAAGCATATGTTAAGGACTCTGGCTTAGTCAGTGTCAAGAAAAGGGCCATTTATTGGAGGGTGAAATGAAAGTAAAAACCTATTTTAATCAGAAACAACTTTCAACTTCACAGCTATTCAGAGATGAATTTAATAGTAGTTTTACAGTAAAGATATTCTGTTTAGGGTAGATGCTGGTAGCTTACATTGGCAAAAAAAAAAAAAAAAAAAAAGACAAAAAAGAAAACTTAATAAACGAAAAACAGTAAGGGATCTCTTTCCTCATATCTTCATGAAAATAAGAGATGACCAGGCCAGGAACCAGTTATTTACACAGAGGAAATAAATCCATGTAAAGAAAAACCAGATTAAAAGCTGGATTCTGAAAGAAATGTGATGACGTTTACAAATCATCAGAATATAAGTCTCTCTGTGTCAAAGAATGTTCAGTTGGGGTTTTTTTGTTTTCTTTTTCTAATGAGTAATCTGTGTTGCTGTCATGAATAGTAAACTTTTCTGCAAGAAGATTGAGAGACTGTTTGATCCAGAGTACATAAATCCAGATTCTCGAGGAAATGCAGCTACCTTATACAGGTGTGGTCTTATTTTTGTTATTACTTCAATTGCAAGAACAGTCCCTGTAATTTGAAGTCCTGCTCTTACACCAATATTTTATCTTATTTTTAAATATAGATGTTGTTTATGTAAAAAGCTGTTAACTAAGGAAACTGAAAGAAGAATTCCGTGTGTACCAGGAAAAATCAACATAGATCAACATGGGAATATTGTCTATGTTCATATAAGGTAGTGGACAAAAATGAGTATAAATATATATGTATGTTATTTTGAATGGTTATACAAAATGCTGTATGCTTAGGATCAGATATGTGTTACAAAAGAAAGTCAAAGATTCATGTAGAAGATTCATGAATCATCTTAACATTTTGTATTACCTAAAGAAAACAAAAAGGTGGGGATGGGGGAGATAATGATGATGTACTTCTGAAATTCAGTCATCAGTGCTACAGCTGCAGTGTGGAAAAACTACAGCCATTATTATTGGGAGGGCTATTTTGGTTGTACTTCTTTACATGAAAAATACACAGCTAATTGCTTCTTCAAACTGTTTCTAAGATATATATGTTGCCAGTTGACAAATTCAAATTAAAAGCTGCATTTCTGTGAGATGTATTATGGAATGCTGGGTATAATCGTAGAATCATTAATTTTGGAAAAGACCTCTAAGATCATCTAGTCCAGCCTCTGAAAGCAAAGAAATGCTGAAGATTATATTCTAGACCATCTTTTCTGCTGTCCAATCAAATATTCATCCTGCTCAAAGACTACCATAAATAGATGTTGCCAGTTTTCCTGTTGAAAAGCATTTATCAAAGGAGCTTCCAGGACCTGTTCTGTAAGTGTGCCTTGATCGTTTGGCACAAATATTTGATGTAACTCCATTTGTTTGAGCCTTGTTTGGGAACAGCTAGAGTCTCTTAATGAAGATCAATGCATAATGAGCTAGAGTTTTTCTTCCCTCTGTCTCCACATATACTGTTTAAGGAAGGTAGTAGGAAATTAGTAACAGGAGATCTTTCTCAGCCTATCTGTTTGTTTCTGAACTACCGAAATGTTTCAGTGTCAGATCTCAAGATAACATATTCATTTAGTTTTATCTCCCATAAGTAATTTCAAGGTGTGGATCAAGTTCGACCTAACAGTCTAAATAGTCCCAAATTTGTGACCTTGTTCTAGAATCATAGAATCACAAGGTTGGAAAGGACCTACTAGACCATCTTGTCTAGCCTTCCTCCCATTACCATTGCTACTGCAGGCTACTAAACCATGTCTCGTAGCTTCTCATCCAGACACATCTTGAACACTGCCAGGGATGGTGACTCCACCACCTCCCTGGGCAGCCATTCCGGTGCCTGACCACTCTCTGAGAGAGAAAGTTTTTCTTATGTCTAATCTAAACCTCCTCTGGTACAACTTGTGGCCATTTCCTCGGATCCTGTTTGTGGCCTGGGAGAAGAAGCCAAACTGCTCCTCATCACAGCCTCCCTTCAGGAAGTTGTAGAGTGCAATGAGGTCTCCCCTGAGCCTCCTCTTCTCCTGACACATATTAGGATCTTTGGTAATTAGAATGTTAAAACTGTATTAGTTTGCTTAAGTTGATAGTATGTAGTTGCTGTGCAATTCCTAGCATACAGGTACGGTACAGTACAGATTTTAAAAGTTATTCAGAGGATTAGTTAGATTCTAATTATTTGCCTTGTTGTACTTGCAACTTATTTTTTATTAGAAATTCATCGTCTGACCCTTAAATCAAGTAAAGCTCGCTACTGATGAATTCAAGCTTAAGATCTAATACAATCCCATGTTTAAGGATTTAAAAATAGGTTTATATATATGGGTCCTCTAGTTGTACCTAGAGATAACATCCAGTTGGAAGTACTGCTTGCTGAGTCTCAGTTAGATGAGTGTATATATAATAAAAAATGGCTCTGGCCAGAACTTAAAAGTGTAGGAAAACAGTATCTGATCTTTCTGAAAATCACACGCCAGTGCTGGTTGTTTTCTTTTTAAATTATAAATTACATTTGTCATTGTATTACTGGGAAGGACCAAAGTCTATAATACACGCTATATTTTAAGACCAGAAGTCTCAGATGTATTTTTTTTTTTTTTTTTTAAGTCTCCTATTTTCAAACTTTAATTCTTAGCTGACTAATTCCTCTCACATTGTGTATGCAAGTGTATACTATGTCTTAAAATAGAATGGTAGTACTACACTTCTGGTGCACAACATTATTTAAAGGCAGAGAATTGCAATATCCTTGGACTTGTTTGCATGTGCACGTTTTGACTTATTCTTCTCTCTATATTGAGTTTCTTCTGTTTTATGGTTTTCTTGATTTCTAACAGGCTCAGTATTTCTCTTAACTTACAGATTTGCTGTATGTGGCACTTGAGATGAAACAAGCTGTAATTCGTTGTTATTAGTAAGCTTAGGACGTTGTGAAAGAACATAAGCATTTTTGTCATGGTCTGAATGTCGTGATTGTCCCACAGTGTATCCTTCCTGTTACAAACTCTTATGTAGGATTTTCACTAGTGGATGTTTTGTTCTGCTCCTTTTCTACCTCGCCTTCGTGGTGGCTGAATCAAAACAGTTTTATTGTCTGCATGCAACCTGACAGTGTACTTTTTCAGAGATAAAACCTGGGAAGTCCATGAGTACTTAATTGGCCTTCATGAAGAGCTGAAATCTTGGCAGGATGTTTATTGGCGTCTCTGGGGTACTGTCAATTGGTTGACGTGCTCAAGATGTAACCAAGTGGGTACCTTTTCATTTTCACTTGTGTGTTGGTAACTTGTCTGTTATGGGTGAGCTTTGAGGCTACATCAAAGATTAAAACAGTTGTTGCTTCCTTCTCTTTGACTAATTTTGTCACCAGATGGCATTCAGTGTTTTTATTTTAATGGTGGGAGATACAATTATTTGCATTATGAGAATTATAGATCCTGATTCATTACTTTTGAATACTGTTTTTTTTTTTCCCATCGTTTGCCCTTTCCTTTACGTTCTAGCCACTAAAAGCAAAATTATACTAAATTAGGATGTGTTATTCTCTGATTACTCAGGTTTTAGTGAGTGACAGATTCTATGGTTGAGTTTTTGCATTTTGGGGTATGTGACAGTGAGGTTTGCACTACAAAGAATGTATTTCCGAAATCTGACTTCTGTAGGTAATCTCACCTCTCATTATGTCTCTTCTTACTCTTTTACAGTCTTTCCTGTGCACCGAATTCTCCCATTGCCAGTACCACCCACAACCAGTTCTTTATCCAGGTGTAGCAAGTGCTCTGGGGTCAACTGGGACAGGAGTATATCCATGTTGCAACCAAAAAGTACTTCGATTTGATCCTACTACCCTCCCAAAGGTACTTGGTACTGGCTCACTTTTTAAAGAACGTAAGAGAGTAATGTCTGAAAGGCATTTTTATTTTCCAGTGCAGTAATAGCGTGTGTAGTGCAAGTCATCAGTGCAAAGAAGGGGTACCATCTATTCTGTCTTCAAACTGTTTGACCATGTTTAATGCTACAATTGGTAATGAAACTGGTCTCTAAATATTGTTAGCACTGTCTAAGCAGTACTTTACTTCTCAGAATCTCTTCTATAATTTTCTCTTAACTTCAGCCATAACAGGATTGGTATTGTGTGTAGAATCAAAAGGTCATCTGTATGGTTTTACACCATGAGAAAACTTCTGAGTTTTCAGATAAGATGCTTCTAGAAAGCTTAGATTTTTGTTGTTATACTTCCCAAATAAGTTCTTCCCATTGGCTCATTTTTATGCTGTATATGTATTGCAGGGCTGTAAGGTGAGGGATCACATGACTAGTTTACCATCCGGAAATGAAGATGGGGATTCTTTGCCATCTCAGACCACTAAAATACTGAATGATCTGCTCCATCATAGAGATGTTATTGTTGTTCCTTTTACTAAGGATGAGAATAGGTGAGAGTGTTGTATTGTTACTGAAATAACTTAGTCTTGAAAGCTTAACATGTTCATGTTATGCTTAGTTTCTTTTTAAATGAGTGACGTGGTGCTTGGTAACAGTGACTTAATGTGGAAAAGAAAGAATGAATGCTGTTTCATTTTACATTCAAACTCCTTAACCATTCATTCCTCTACTTGTTTGTATTTTAATGGGTTGTTATAAAAATGTTATGTGGCTTACTTAGAAGTGTTTTTTCTTTTGATACATAATGAGTAAAAACAGATTGATTCCAAATTGTGAAATGGAAAAAAAGGTTATTTTTGTCCCACATCTTTCCCTAAGTGACTCTGGTATTGGGCTCTCTGATGAAAAAGGCATTGAATGTGATGTGCTCGTAGAACCAAATACACCGTGGGGCCCCAAAACGGGAGAAATCAATGCTGTGAGTGACTGTTAATATTATTTCCCTTTTTTACTGATAATGAAGAATCCTACAAGAGTACTTTGAAGGATTCATTAGACAACTTTATTAAAGAAAACACGTTGCTAGAGGAAGAGATGCAGTACTGAGCATTGCAGAGTGGCATTGGCTAGTGGAGGTATAAAATGCCTGTTTGGCAAAAAGGCAAAACTTTTACCTGTTCTTCCAGAAATATTTCTGTAAAGCAGAAGAATTATCAAATGTCTGTGCTTTACAGCTCATTTATAACCTGATGATATTTAAGGAACTAGTCATATTCCTCAATACATCACATGGCAGACATTATTTAAATATTTGCCACCTTCATTTATCAACAGATGTATCTGAGTATGTCCATATGGCTTTTATAAACTCATAAACTAAGAGCAGTAATCTGTTGGGATTTTTTTTGTTGTTGTTTGAAAAGTGTGAATGATCTTACCTTCCAGAAATATAATTCCATTTGTTGTTATGCTGATGTCAGATCAGTAAGGATGTTTTCTAAGCCAAGTTTAAGTAGATTGTATGTTTCTGAGTTGAAGAGGCCTTCCATGCAAAGATAAGTTGTTGAACATCTGCACCAATTGTGGAACTTCTGGTAACTCAGCAGTCCTTATTGTAGCATGATGCTGAATGTGAAGACTTTAGATGGTGTCACTAACTTTCCAGCAGCGAATGTAGGAGGCTATTAAATCTTAACTCCATACCATTCTGGTACATGACTATCCTTTCAGCTCTGGACTATTTCTTTGGTTACAACCACCTGTAAATATTTTTAATGCGAAGTTTAGCAAATGGAAGTGTGACTCTAAATTCACTGCATTTAATTGATTAGTTGATCACAACCTGTTTGCCCAAATTATCATTCAGTGAAAATCAAAAGTTAAAAATACATAAAGTTAAAGTAAGCCTTCTAGGAGTTACCAGTGTAAATTGCTGTATTTTAGCTTACCACTCCTGTTTTTAGGATTCCACTTATTTTTTTTCTAATAATTGCTGTTAATTTTTATGTCTTTCTTTCTCTTTTTCACTAGTTTCTTTCTCTGAAGAACTGGACGTTACAACTGGTTAGTTAAATGTTTTGTTCACGTTTGCTCTAGCTAACTTTGATTTTTTTGTTGTTGTTGTTTTGTTTTCTAATTCAGACAGAAGCTCATTTTCTTTTGCATTGTGGAGGTTGCATTATAGTAAAATGTTTTTACAAGAACGTATGAAGCGTGTGTGAAGTGCTAATTTGGCCTGAATAGAAATAAAAATTTCCTTTAAAATACTTCTGCAAATGACAACAAACAACAGACCAACAACACACGCAGGAGTTCCTAGTAGTTCATTAGGCTGACAGAAATGTAGATCTTCAAAAAGAATTTTTGAGTGCCTGTCTCTCTCGTGGCTTGTCAGAGATGCTTCCTATCTTCTTTATGATGTTGCTTTATTATAAAAAAATCTTCCATCAGAGTTGAATGACTAGCCAAATACAGGTGGTGTGTACTTGCTCTTCCAGCTGTATAGCACTGGCCATAGTCAGTCGCATCTATTTTGATATGTAAATGCTAGAGAATAGCAGTTTACTTCTGTCACTCATGGTGATTTGTGCTGCAATCTCATGTTCCTAGCGTCCTGCAATAATCTTTTTGAATTTGCAGGTCATGTCAGCCGTTGCTGTTTCTCATGCATTACTAGGCAATCATTATAACTTAAAAAAAAAAAAAAAAAAAAAAAAAGTGTGTTTATTTCCAAACAATAATAAATATCACATTCCTTAATATACTTCTTGTACTGTACTGATACTATTACCACTTGCCATTATAGTCCCATCTCTTGCAGTATTGGAGTCAGTGGTTTACTATGATGTGCAGAGATGTTTTAAAAAATAGTAAATAAATAGATGTGTGCTCTGTGTTACATGACTGCTGCTGAAACAGCAGTATCACACAGTTAGCAAGATAGAACAAGTCTTGGGAGAACCCTCCCTCAGTAAACCCTGTAGTTAATTCTGTGATTACATGGCTAGCTTGAATTTTTGCTATTGAAACTTCAGCTTTCTTATTTTTCTTAATTTGTTAATATTTCCAGCAATATATTGAATGCTAAATGTGGATTTATACAATAATAGAGGCTGGAAGGGATCTCTGGTAGTCATCTCAGATATTTCCTCCCACTCTTAAAGTTAAATTCAACTTCAAAGCTTTACCACGTTTACTCATGCCCAGAAAAATCTTGGATATCTCTGACAAAGAAGAGACCGCAGCCTGTCTGGGCAACCTGCTCTAATGTTTTACTGTCTGGAAGAAATACAGATACAAGTATTTGCCAAAATACAAAGATTTGAAATTGCTTTCTTAATGTTTGAGAACAGTGTTTTCAGACCTAACTTCTCACATGTTAGTGAGGTACCTCACTAAGATATGAAGCAAGATTTGAAGGCAACTTTTTTGGGACAGATTTAGTGCGTTACTAAGTAGGAATCAAACCTCATATAACCTGTGGCATTCTGCTTCTGTCAATTAGAAACAGCAGTCGTTGTTATCTGAAGAAGAGGAGTATACCACTGGCTCTGAAGTCACTGAGGATGAAGTGGGGGATGAAGAAGAAGTATGCAGGAAACCAGGTACAGTAATACGAAGGTTTTGTAGTTGTCCACCCTGGAATTTAAAGATAAAGACTCAAGGTAGTAGATTTCTTCTGCGAGAAAGCTTTAAGTGTTAGGAAATAGTTATTTAATTTCAATTCTATTTCCACAATTTTCTTTGTGTAGCTGCAAATTATTACCCAGTTGCTTAGGGTCATCAAAAAACATTGTCAAATGAGGAAAGTAGCAACTGTTCCCATCCAGGATGTCCTCAAAGTTGATTCAGGGCTTATTTTGTAGGATAGGTTATCAAATGACTTTAATTTTTTTCCTAGGTAAATTTTGAAAGAAAAAAAAATGTAGTGGCTACATGATTGATGGATGTGGCTAGAATTTTGTCTGCATTGGAAATAAGCTGTAGAATCTAAAATTATTTGTATGTGTTTCTTTTCTTGTTATACTGGGAAGTTTAGGAATGTGGAAAGCAATATCTCTCCTTTCCATACTAGTAACAAGCCACTTTAACTCAGGCGCTTTGGTTTTTGGTATTTTGGGGGGATTGTTTTTGTCTTAATGCAAATTTAATTTTTTTTTAAGTGCTAACTTTTTTGCAGCTTGACTTTAAACTTACTTGATCTGATATCCTTCAGACTGTTGATGCAAGTAATCTGGCCAGAGATGCAAGTTGTATGTGCACTTGATTTTAAATTTACAGTCTAAAACTTGTGTGGTTCTGTCATCATCTTATATTTTAAACATGTACTAGGATTAACGTATGCTTCTAATGGAAAAGATTAACCCATGTGTATTAACCTGTCTACAGTACTAACAAATTAAAAACAAGTTGTTCATTTACTCTCACTGTAAAGGAATAGGGGAGGAAAATCCCTTTGTAGCTTTGTAGTTGTAAAATTCAGGGTATCTATGACCGTGTCAGTCAGTAGGTACTTCTTCAATTTGCAGGGAGAAAGGAGAAACTAAAGAAATTCTATAAACACCCGAAGAAAGGGGCTTCTTCACCTAGTATTCAGAAAAAGGAGAAGCCATCTGACAAGGTAAAAAAAAAAAATCAGAGCTGTGAACACAGCCTGTGCAAATGATGAGAATTTTTCTAATGCTTTAAGATCATGTCTTACTTAATATATTTTTATTAATTTTATAGCCAAGTTCCCGAGATGCATCTCCATTCACGTAAGTATTTTTCAAAGTCCTTGATAACATATTGTAGTATATCCTTTCTTGGAAATGGTTACTGATAACATTGCACGTATCTTTCTTTTTTAATCAGTGTAAGCGTGCAGCAGAACAAATGGGATGCCTCCAGGTCACTAAGATTCAACCAAGATGCTCAAAGAGAGGATGGTCTGTTCTTGCATGAGTCTAGCTCTTATATTAATATTATACAAAGAAAATTATTATTTCACATAAAAAAATGGCTGTTCTTTCCAAAATACAACAATTTAGCTTGAGTTTTATTTCAGATAAAATGAAGTTGTTTTTTCTTTGTGCTCATCTATAGGAGAACAGATTTCAGCTAGGTTGTTAGTAGTCAGCACTATCCAGGCAAGCCGTGCAGCAATCTCAGATTCTTCAAAACAAAAAATCATATATATATTGCATTATATATATATGTATGTATGTATATAATATATATATTTAGCTGGGAACTCCTGAAAATGTTACTTCAGAATTTGATTGGCATTTATTAGCAATCTCATCTACTACAGGAATAAAAAAATCGGTGTCAGGAAAATGGAAAGAAAACCTACCATAAACTACATTGTAGCCTTGCATACAGGCTGAAATATAAATGGGCGTCTTTGGACACTCAGACTAGGAAAATATTTGGAAGGAATTCCAAGTTTACAGAAAACAAGATTCCATTCAAATTGTATTAGCATCGTTTATATTCTGTATTTGGGAAGTCTGCTGCACATAACCTACAGAGATTATAATTGTGTCCTCTGATTACTATACAAGTAAGCAAAGATTTTTTTTTTTCTTGCATCCCTGTCTTATTTGTTGCCTAGGTGTATAAAAAGTGATACTTGTATTGACTTTTATAATCTTTCCTGTCTGTCTGGCTTCAGAATTCTAATATTCAGAATTACATTAATTTATCCAGCTTTTTGTATCTTTGAGATTTCTGTTTTTTTGCTGTTTTGAAAGTCTTTGCCTCAAAACTGTTTCCGTATATTTTTTTTTGGTCTCAATGTAACTCCTCAGACTCATTCTGCTATCTGCCCAGAATGCTGCTGAAGCTAGATTATTCATCGCAATATAGAATATTGTTGTTCAAGACTTCTATATGAGCTGAAAAACAAAAAATTACTATTTGCAAATAGGATCTAACTAAAGCGTGTTTTGTGTGTCATTCTCTTTGTATTCAGTAGTATGGAAAACCTCTTTTCTAAAATATTATTTTTTCTGGCAGACCAGAGGAGAATGTCTGAGATTACAGGACACTTGATAAAAATCAGACTGGGAGACTTTGGTCGAATCAAGTCAAAAGACAGCAAAGAAGTAAGACTTATCAGGAGGCCTTTGTAACAAATGTGTAACACAAATGAAAACACCATTTTTTCAATTACTAACAAAGAATTGAGTTTAATCTTCATTTTCTTCTGAGCATGAATATATATATATATATATATATATATATTGTAAAGGAGTTAAAAAATTATTAAAGTTCACTGCCTTTAAAAATTAAACATGGAAAATAGGATGGTTTAAAAATCTTTCAGTACTGGGTTATGATAATTAAAGAAAGTATGCTATAGGTTCTCCTGAATATTAATGATTTTTGTGAAAAGACACCAATTAAATTGGAATAATGTCACAACTTGGTGGGGTTTTTTTTCCATTTCAGTATGCAGGAGGTATTTATTCGAGACTTGAAGCTCAGATAAAGGCCTCAGCACAGGTCAATTCACGACAAATCAACACTGAGAAGAATGCCAGGTAAGATAAAATAGAAAAGCTGGATATGAATTTCTGGGAGGGCTGGAGGTGGAAACTGTTTCAATTTAAGTGTGCTTCATTTCCTACACTTTCTTGCATCAGTATCCCTTCTAGCAGGCTAACCTGTGAAAGCTTCCTTAGTAAAATTATGTGGCCAGCAGGTGAGTCTCTAGATGCTGACAAACTTTTAAGAATACACTGGATGCTTCAGATATGTTGTGGATGTTCAGAAAATGCATGTGACTACCACTGCAGAACTAATGGTTTCATTAGAAGTTGACATAACACTTCTTTGAACTGTTGTATTCGTTGCATACCTTTGTATAAATATATAGTTTATGGCTGCACGTACATTGACAAAATGGCAGCTTTCTCAGTACGGTTGTGAGATTTTCTTGCTTTTTTTCTCAGATTACACTTTAACATGAAAGCAGTTTCTAACAAGTACTGAACCAGAGAGCTGACTTTGTAATAAGTAAAGCATTGTAGCGATGATAACCTGCATGTGTTTCTTCTGTGCTCTTAATCCAGGTCAAAATCCCGTTTTGGTCAAGGTCGTCCAACATAAGGACTCATGAAAAAGTTGTAGCCAGAATACATTACTACTTCCTGAAATTGTATGGCACTCTTGATATATGGAGAATGTGCATCTCCAGAAGCCTTGACTTGATAAGCAGTCGCTTATTTCTTTAAGCCTTGTACATTATTTTGTATGATAAATGAATGCAAATCCAATAAGGTCTGTACTTATTTTAATTGTAAATATACTATTTCTTAAATATAAATTTAGATGCTTTTTAGGCTGTTTTGAGTTGCATAGAAAATATTTTATAAACCTGCAAATTTAACTTATTCAACTAACTTTCTATGGGGGAAGATATAAATATGCCTTCCACTATGAAAGAAATACTGGAAAGGAGAAAGCAAGACTACTGAATTCTGAATACAATCAGCAGTGTTAACGTAAGTCACCTGGAATAAATGTATGTATGTTGTGTTGTATTTGACAGGACATTTTAGGTCTGTCCTCTAGGGATTTGAATTTGAAGTCGGTAACAGTGCAATAGCTGTGAGTTAGATTAGTTAATGCAGAGTTTTATTGCAGTTCTGAGGCTTTCTTCCATACATCACACAACTCACATTCATGTGAAGGTGGCTAACAGGTGGAAACTAGACCTTCAAAGATTACTTAAATGCCATGTTGATGCAGATCTTGCATGTGAAATGCTTTATTTGTATGTGAGGTTCACACTTACTCGCATATCATACCTGGTTCCTCTTGCACAATACTGTGTTTGGTTCCTTTCTAATGCCCAGACAAAGCTGTTCCGTCTTTCAACGCCGTACCACTAACTTACTCAGAGGATATGCTATTAATTAGGCATCTTTCAGTTGAAAGGAATCATTATGAAGAGTTGTGCATGTAGATGTTTTGGGTCTAATATTTTTCTGAAACCTGCCTTAATAGTACCGTTTAGAAGTCACTTTCAAGTTCTGTAATTGGAACAATAGAATACAAGTTTGTGTCCATGTAAAATCCAGGGCTAACAGAGTGAAGTAATTTGCCTAGAAAATAATTCACATATTAGCAAAGAGAGTGGCAATAGCAGTGGCTGAATTCCAGTAAATGTATTCTGACCTTTTTGAGACAAGTCGAAAGAGCACTCACGGAAAGTCTGTTCTGAACCACAGCTGTGAAATGTGAGTTTGGAGTTAAGTCTGGAAGATATTGGGAGGTGGGGGCAGGGAGTTCGGGCTGGGTCGAGGAGAAGGGAGAACACGATTGTAATGCATTCTAATGCATTCTTCTTTCCATTCAGGCTTTTTTTTGTGTGTGTTTTATGGGTTTTTAGTGGGCATTAGAAGACTAGGATAGCAATGCTTGAAAATACTGCTTTCAAGGTGGAAGAATTTTATTAAAGTTTAAAATGAATGCTGTTTATTTCTGTATTTTGTCCAATACAAATTCAGAGCGCAATAAAACTAACAGGCAAAGCTGTGGATTTCACTAGCTTTGATTTTTGGGCAGGAACGGTATCCTTTGCTGGTGTGCTCCAATCTGTATTTAATAAATAAGGCTTTGTTAACGTGCTGTGTCTGTTTGCGAGTAGTAAAGCAGCTTTAAGCACTTACAGTGAACACTGGAAGACCGAGTATTGTTTTATGAAGAAGTCTGCAGAGCAAAAAAATAAATAAATAGAATAAGTGTTTTGCTAAAATTCTTGACTTCTGATAGAGAATTGTTCCAAATGGTAAACTTTGCTATGAAAGTTGCCAGCTTGTGTATGGCTATATGTATGCTTACTTTTCTTAGAACAACTAACCAAAAATTGAGGGAAAATGCTGCTGGTTTTGTTGTATAGGGAAAATGCTGATTTTATGTGCCAATATTGTTATATTTTGAGCGTATAACAATAACATCCATGATGTACAGCTTTTTTTCCACTCTTGCCAAACACACTGGTTTTTTTTTATTTTGTATTAATTTTGAAATTGTCTTGGTTTAATGGAAATAAAAGTAATTCATTTCAGAAATGTGTGGGTATTCTATGGATACTTGTAAGAAGTGCATAAATATTATGACTTCAGTCATGCTTGTGTGTTTGTGATTTGGTTGCAGCATCGTGATACAGATGTTTTGTCTGTCAAGAAAAGGATATGGTTGAAGGCTGAGTTATCCCCCATATACAAGAACCTGAAAATACTTATCTGCATTCAGTTTTGAAGTTGGTTCCTGAGCAACCTGCCCTGCAGATGGCTTAAGTGAGCAAAATGGCACTGAGCTGTGCTTAAAAACATCCTTAATTTTGCATCCCACTGCTGCAGTACTGATCATTCTATTTAAATAGTCTGATAGATAGGATTATTTTCCATTATTTGTTTGTAGAAATTGCGATACGTGTGTCCTTCATATCTGCAGTTGGTATATAGGGAAGGCTACAGCACATCATATACCCGTGTGTTTAAACTTGCTTGCTGTTCTGTGGAGCTGTGCCTGTTTGCTTAATGTCTCAGAATGTTGGAGAAAGGTTGCAGAATATTAATTTTAGCTACAGTAATGGCTCCAGAACAAAAAGAGTAGAATAAGAGAGACCTGAATATACAGTTACCCCAGTAAGCAATCATAAACCTGAATAGCATGAGCATATTTCACATGATGATAAAGTTACAAACGCAAATGTTTGAGTGATTGCTTGAATCTTTAGTAGTATTACTTATGAGTATAAAATTACAAGAGGCTCTTACACAGACACATCCTTTTCAAGTATAGACAAGCACAGTTTCAGGAATCTGCAAACAAAGACAATGACAGAGCCTTTATTTGGGAAATAGGCGCTATAGGAAAAGGTATCAAAAAGAAATTAGCTCACCCCTCCTGGTAACAGTTTGGAGAAATGGATGAGCTGAGGAATGCGACCCTCCCCTGTTTGTACCATCGCGCTGCAGGAGGGGAGGGTGGGGAAAAAGGGGCACCTGTGCAGACTCAGATTGCATGGGAAGTATTGCGGAGACAGAATGGATGGCTCCACCCCCCCCCCCCCCCCCCACTGGTTCAGGCCTTGAAATTCCACTGCAGGGTCTCATCAGGATACACTTAAAAATGGCAGGTATTCTGCTCAGTGTCATAGAATCATAGAATGGCCTGGGTTGAAAAGGGCTGCAATGCTCATCTAGTTTCAAACCCTTGCTGTGTGCAGGGTCGCCAACCACCAGACCAGGCTGCCCAGAGCCACATCCAGCCTGGCCTTGAACGCCTTCAGGAATGGGGCATCCACAACCTCTTTGGGCAACCTGTTCCAGTGCGTCACCACCCTCCGTGTGAAAAACTTCCTCCTAAGATCCAACCTAAACCTCCCCTGTCTCAGCTTAAAACCATTACCCCTTGTCCTATCACCCACCCTCAAACAGACGTACCCTCTCCTGTTTATAGGCTTTGTCAAGACGAATGTCTCGAGCTTTGATGGTATAACTCTCACAAATAAATCCTTGTTTTCCCATGCAGCACACGCACTAACATCAACAGTTTGCTATTCATTTCCATTTTGTTGGGCCCATATTCTATGTTCTAATGGACAGAGTGTAGCCCCACTTTGACAAAGTCTGAACACAATGATTGGATATGTGGTATGTACTGAAGTATTGCATGTCATTTGGACGAAGACTGTAGCATGGTTTTTAACAGGATCATAAGTAAAATTCCATAGTTGCCACCAGGATTGAAATTCTCTTTTGAATTTATTTTCATATCCCAAATCAGCTTTTGAATTTCAGTGGGTGAAGTACCTCCATCACCATCTCTTACAATTGCTGCTGCTGTAGATTGCATCCGTATTTGAGCTTGGATACAACTAAGAGCTAGAAAAAACATTTTTTTGGACTATGGCAAGTGTATCTACAATTAATTGTTGGTCTTATTTAATTATTAGTCCTTTCCCTTTGAGGTAATACATTAAATAAAAGCCACTGGTTGGTTCCCAGTACTGATAGGGAAGACTGTGAGGGATGCTGTAATGCATATAGGTCGCTTGTTACTGTGCTTTATTTATTTACGAGCATTTCAGCATCTGTACCACTTGGGACTCCCAGTGCTGCCCCTACTATGCCAGTCATGCTCATTTAGTCAGGGAAAGTGCTCACCTGTGTAGCCACGTTAGCCATCCTGCATAGCATGTATTTAGAAATGGTGAGCAGGTTGGTTCAGTTGTTGTGATACTAGTTTTCATCAACAACTTTATCCTTTTAAGAGACCGTGATGGATTAAACAACAGCCATTGTTGACCTGTATTTCTGTTTGCATATGGTCCAATTTCATAATGCCGTGAAGGCAAAGCTTTTTCCCCATTCTCCACTACTCAGTAGTGGAATGACAGGGAGGAGTCAATGTAGGCAGGGTGGTAGTTCTGTGTTTGATAATAATTTTAAATTTAAATGATCATCCCATCCCAGGCCACTGCTAGCCAGAGGCAAGGTACATTAACAGGTTGCATCAAAGTAAAATTGTACCAATAGTCCCACCTTTCAGTGGCACAAACTTGTTTACCTCTTGCCCCTGTTTCGACATCAATCACAGAAATTTGAGATACTTTCATATGCGATACTTTCTCATGGTTGGACCCATTGTTCATCCAACATCCTATCTTTAGTTCTTGCCCTGCATTGCCCAGGAGCTGGGGAGTCAGGTATTCAGAGTGTGTGCCAACTACATTCGTTTTTTAAGTACATTTCATTTCAAGCCTCTCTTACAATTAGAATTTGGTTCCATACTTCTGGAATGTCCAGCATGGGTATGGGACTATGGCTACCCAGTGAGCACGATAGGATCAGCGTAAGTGATTACAAATATCAATCCAAAGAAGATGTCTGACCAAAACAGTGAATCTGATGATGCCACAGGCATCCTAGAAAAAGGAATAGGGTGAGAAGGGAACTTGTGGGGTACAGTGGTAGAATCAGCATTTGTTAGTAAATGAAAAACAACAGAGAGAGATCTTCCTGGTCCCAAAGGAACGAAGCTTAGAGTATATAGGTGAAATCCAGCAGTGGTTAATTTTGTACATTTTCCTCAATCATCTCAAGCCTTCCAAGTATATTTAAGAGGTTCAGTGAGGGTCAAAGGATCAGGCCTAATGTTGGACTGATTAATCAGTACTGGTTGGCCCGGGGAGTAGCTGTGTTCTGTTACCTTCCATGAACTCTCAAACGTAGTTGCAGGCAAAAGCGAAGAGATGTTGGGATAGAAGGCATTAAAACTGAGACACCCATGTACCCCTCAGTGGTCACTGACTATTGCAGCAGCTTCAGACAGTCAGGAAGCCCATCTGTGCTTTCCCTAGTTTTAGGAACTTCTTGAGGAGGCCATTGAGTTGTTCCACAATACCATTAGCCTGTGGGTAGTAAGGGATGTGAGAAACCCATTTAGTACATTCCTTGTGTGCCTGTTCCTGTACTACCCCTGGGGTGAAATGAGAAACATTATCTGACTGTATTGAATTGGGTTTTGGGATGATGCTAAACCATCTCTTTAGGACTTTAACAGTGTTTTCCCATGTTGCTCAAGGGAAAGGTTCCTGGCTGTCACCATTTGGTTCTCTCTGTCTCAAGGGGGAAATCCTGGTTAGTTTGTCTGCCATATTGTTTCAGTGACTTGCTGGGGTCCTGTCATCTGGGTGGGATGTGACCCACACACAGAAAATTGACCATGTTTGGCAGTAGCAAGAATCTCTTGCCATTTATCCTTCTGCCATATTAGGGCACAGTTAACTTTCCAGTCTTGCTCCCAGAAAGGGAACTACTCTGTGCAACCTTTGAGGACAGCATACCAATCAGTATAAGTTTGCACATGTTCAGTGGACCCTGATGTGTGCTGGAACACGCTCCCTGACCTGAGCACTCCCCTCTCCCTTAGTGACAATAATGAAATCAGTCCTTATCATTAGGGCCACAGCCTGATATTGTCATGCTTTTCCTTTGTGTTTGGCAGAGGAGCCTGTGAACCAGACATTAGCAGTAATCATCTTTGTCATCTCCATGCATATACTCAGTTTTTATCAGAGGGCGGGGAGGTGTCACTGAGTTTTCTGACTTATCTATTTGGACTCTCATGTTATCCAGGCTTACTTTTGGATACAAGCCACTCCCTAGGGAATGCCATCTCGTTTATCAACTGTTCTCTAAGGGCTCATTGGAAGAGGACTGCTGAATGTTTTTCCTCTAACCGCCCTCTAAGATCTTCTACCTACAAATTTCTGTTGATCTTGAAGGTTTTTAACCAACTTTTCCAGCTATTGAATAATTTGAGTTTGTTGGTCACAGAATTGTACAGCAGCAGTAAGGGCAGCTCCTAGAATGATTGTTTTTTCCATTTCCTTCCCTCATATGGGCATCTTTGTGGAGGGAGTTTATATGATCTGAAATTCCCTCTAAGTAGGACCTTATGCTCTGTGCCCACTCCATCCCCACAGGAGACAGTCTGACACCATGTTTTTCTGAGAGGCCAAGGAGAATATTCTCGCTCTCATTCTTCTTTTCATCAGGGACTGTCATGATGCGTCTCTCACTGACCTTAGAGCCCTGATTACAGGAAAGAGTAGCTGAGCTGGAAGAAAGCATCTTGCATATCAGCTTCAGAATATCTAACAGTAGATCTTCATTATTGGGTTAAGATTCCGGCACTGAAATATTTCTGGTGCTCAGGAGGATTTGTTGCTTGAACAATTTTTTTTTCACACAAACATGAGGTTATGTAGCCTCTGATGTGTTATTGTGGCATAGAAATATATGCTACGCTGTTCGCTGAAAGCTATGGGAAATTTATCTGTCTCAATGAAAAGTCTCCAGCCTTCTTTCTCTGCCTGCCTTTCTGCCCCTCTACCCTTTCAGGGAAGTATTCTGTGTACAGATCTGCATTGTGAAGTTCACCAAACAGTCTTGCTAAGACCTGGTCATCGTGGATGCAGGTAGCAATCATGCAGGGGGAAAAAAAGCCTGCCGATATGCTCTAGTAATGACATCACTGAATGAATTTTCAGTCGTGGCTGGATGTGGCATTTCCTCAAAAGAGATAGTAACAGAGATTTAACTCCTTTTCATACTTTTAAACCCTCCTGATTGAACTGCTCCCACATTTCCATTTCAATTACCTAAGGCTAAGAAAGCGTAATGATGATTTTGTATTCAGTTATGTGCAGTTTTATTGTTTTGTGTTTTCACTGAAGCTATAGGGATTACTTTTGTATCCATGGTGACAAAAAAGTGTTGACGCAAACAGAGATGCACCTTTGGCAGTTGTTTCGTTTCTGAGTAATTGGTTGTTGCTTTCAAGTGAAGGAACAACCTGTAGATTTCAGTTACCCCTTGGTGTTTGAAACAAACTTCATGATCAGACAAATCATTTGTCATCCTCTCCTAGTGTTATAGAATCAAAAAGGGATAATGTGGTTCCTTTGCTCTTTCACGCTCCGTTTAGTTTTCTTCTCCAGAGAACATGTAGATTCATCACCTGTTGGTAGGAACATCTTACAAGTTCTAAGTTATTAATTTATTTATTTTCATCTATATGTTAAACAATACATTTTTAAAATAGCTTCTGGTTTTTGTGCTGTAACACAAACAACAGTATTTCCTTGTTGGCTTATTTTTATTGCCCAAAATGGACTTTGATCACATGAGGTGAAAATGATAAGCACGTTATATAGTCTGTGGACTTTTCTCAAAGGCTTGTCGTGTTTCTTTTCCTCATCACTGAAGCGTTCATCAAGATAGTTGTGAACTACCTATGAAATGGATCTTTGAAAATACTGTATATGAGAAACAACCATCTTTTTTGCCTTTTGGTAGTATATTTTTTCTGCAGTGCTTATGGCGCATTCAGGATTTGTGGGTTTTGCATTGGTTAGTTGGCTTACGTTCATCGGTCTCGATGCACAAAGTAAGTAATGCTATTTTTATAAATGCCTGTGGTTCTAGTCTTGCTTTTAATGAAATAGAACAGTTTATTAAATTCATATAAATTAGAATCCTTGAGGTTTAAAACTCACTGATTTTTTTGACTGATAAAGTAATATCTGAACAAGCGATCTTCTTGGTACCAGTGGAGGTGATCTGAAGACACAAAGAGGCTCTGTGATCATGTGTTGAAAACCACTGCTCTTGGATTTTCTCATTGAACTCTTAAGTTTTAGTTTGTATCTGCAGCAGACACTGAGTAACATTTCTAGACTGAAGCTAGATATGACAACATGTAGATCTGAAGTTGGGATTGCTTGTATTCCTTTATGCTATTCTGTTAATTTAGACTGAAGTAGTTACCATTTTCATGTCTGATCTTCTTTGCACTGGTAATGACTTCTTTAGAAATTCTCTCCCAGAAACTGAGAACTATGTCATTCACTAGATAAATCTGGGCATAGAAGGAGCACTTGGGTGCCTAAACATAACTTTAGTCCTTCAAACGTTCTCTAGAAATTTCACAGCAGTGAAAATGCTGAAACGTCTTCCCCTCTGCAGGGGAAATTCAGGCTGCATGTTTGGAAAAGCTCCTTCACCAACAAGGTGGTTGGGCACTGCAACAAGAACTCCAGGATGGTGGCCATGGCACCAAGCTTTACAAGAAGCATTTGGACAGTGTTCTCAGACATAGGGTTTGGATTTTGGGTTGTTCTGTGTTGATTAGGAGCTGGACTCAATGATCCTTATGGGTCCTTTGCAGTTCAGGATATTCTATGATTCTTTGTTCCTGCTGGCTCCAGAGAATTGCCAGGAAAACCTGAACAATTTTTTTTTTTCTTTTTTCTTGGAGAAGAATAACAAGAGTTTTTGTTTAATTATTGGATTTCCTTTATTGAAATGTGTTGTAATGTTTAAGGCAATTTCAAGCTTCCACCTTTCTAATCTTCTTCAATAATACAGAGGCTTCTTTTCCCAAGTAGACTTTTGAATACTTGGAGGTGGAGGCATAACCAGTTCACTGGTTCAGTTCACAGCAGCAGTTCACTGCAGTATTTTTTAGGAGTTAAGGTTACTTGCATAGAAATTTATCCACTGCTTCTTTATAAATGAGATTCTGTGGGCTGGGACAAATACAAAGACATCAGCCTAACAGGTAAAATTAGCTCACTGCTTCTTTTGCCAATTTGAGTATGCAATGAGAATGAGAAGGAGAAGAGTGGGACATGCTTAGCATCAATACAAACCCATGCGAAATCAAAAGTGTCCATAAGAATATGGATGGTATTCTTTCAGCTTTGCTGAGTAATTCTAGTCAGGGAAGGAAGAGAAAAATCTGTGTGATTTCTCTGTGCATACTTGTAGATATAGGGGAAAAAACCAACAACAACAACAAACATCCCTTTTTATCATACAGAGAAAATGCAGTGGGATGTCACTGAGTTGTAGTGTAGAACATGAAAACTACTTCTCTGTATGAAATCACACTTTAAAGTGCCAACTTTAAGGTCACCAACAAGGTGAATATATTTCAGGCAAATCAATGTGCCTGAATTGCTTACCAATTTGGTGATGAATAGATTTGTGTTTATAGCTTTCTTGAGAGTAGAAAACCTTTTGCAAGGCCGAGGACCTTTTGTCGTCATCTTTGCAAATGTTCAGCAGGAAATGAAAGTACAGTGATTCACAGCTGTTAAGCAATAAAGCCAAAGTTTCATTCTGATCAGGGTAGGGAGGAAGGACAATTCTGCAACTAGCCATTTTCTCAAACTTTTATCAATAGTTGCTTATAAGTTCCTCACTTAGGGGGAGAAAGGACAGATTGGGAATAAGCCAGCAATCTTATCTATTTCAGGTAATGTATTGTTCTAAATCCTGAAAATTATTTTGAGGTACCACCATAATAAATCTGATGAATTTGAATTGATGTACACAAGTTTTATATAGTATAAGATCTTTTACTTTGTGCATTTTCTGGAAATTGTCCCTCTGGTTTTTGTACATGATTTTTCATTTTCTTTTTAGAAATCACAAGCATAGATTGTGACACGACACCTAACACACTCCAGCTGTCAACCTTTTTAGATGAATACACAGGTAAATCATGATTTGATCCTAGAATTATCTGACTTACTCTTTAGTGCACGTAGTACTTCAACTCTTTGCACAATCTGTAATTTACAGTGGATCTATATTGTAAGGTTTTTTGTTATTTTTTTTTTTTACGGTAGTTTTCATGACTGGATGCAGCAGCAGCAGCCTAAACAGCTTACTGCTCCCTCTGGTGAATTTGTGCCTTCTAGTGTGTGAAATTTGAGGCAAAATTTGATCTCTAAGTTGCTTAGTAGGGTAAATAAATGTAACAAAAATAAATTCACTGATCCAAAGATCTCATAGCTGAATAGACACAGCCAGCAATGGGGCTGAGTGCGCACTCTGCAAGTTTGCTGATGACCAGAGGGACAGGATGCCATCCAGGGAGACCTAGACAGGCTGAACAGTGGGCCCAGGTGAACCTCATGAGGTTCAACAAATCCAAGGGCAAGGTCTTGCAACTGGGTTGAGACAATCCCCATTACCAATACAAACTGGGGGATGAACAGATTGAGCACAGCTCTGCTGGAAAGGATGTGGGGGTACTGGTGGATGGGAAGCTGGACATGAGCCAGCAACAGCCCAGAGAGCCAACTGTATCCTGGGCTGCATCAAAAGCAACATGTCCAGAAGGGTGAGGGAGGGGATCTGCCCAACTGCTCTGTGCTGGTGAGGCCTCACCTGGAGCACTGCATCCAGGTGTGGAGCACTCAGTACAGGAGAGATGTGGATCTCTTGGAGAGTTTCCAGAGGGTGGAGACAAAAATGATCCACAGAATAGAACACCTCTCCTATAAGGGCAGGCTGAGAGAGCTGGGGCTGTTCAGGCTGTTCAGCCTGGAGAAGAGAAGGCTGTGAGGTGACCTGAGAGTGGCCTTTCAGTATCTATCAGGGAGGAACAGGAAAGAAGGGGACAGACTCTTTAGCTGGACAGTGACAGAACAGGGGGAAACGTATACAAGCTTAAAGAGGGAAGATTTAGGTTAGATATGAGGAAAAATCATTTTTAGTGAGGGTTGTGAGGCACCGCAACAGGTTACCTAGTGATGTGGTTGATGCCCCATACCCAGAGACTTTGAGGGCAAGGCTGGATCAGGCCCTGGGCAACCTGATGGAGCTGTGGTATCCGTGTGCATTGCAGGGCAGTTGGTCTAGATGGCCTTCAGAAGTCCCTTCCAACTCTAAGGATTCGATGATTCTATGAAAAGGAAGCAAGTGGGGAAAACACAGATGGTTACAGTTCACCTTATTCAGTTAGCCCAAAATATCTGATCTTATCCTTCCCTTCCACATCAGGGAGAACTACTGCCATCACAGCCATGCTGTGAGTCTGGAGCCTACTCTGCTTTAGACTGGAGCCTTTCTGAAAGCCAATTTCTTGTGTTGTTATGGGCAGTAGAAAGAAGAAATGGGGTGCAGAACATGCAGCCTTACGCTGCAAGGAATTATAGGATTGATGCTGGCCACTCCACATATTTGCATTTTCTATTCTGGTTTCCTTTGTTAGTTTAGCACATTGCTATTCCTGTGATTAATTAATTTGTGCTGCCTGACAGAACTAGCATTAGTTTACCACCCACGTGTATACTTCCTTACACTGGCTGGCAAGGTGTTACTGTGCCTTGGAGAGAAAATCACACCTGAGGGCGGACAGTGGCAGCAGGAGAGCACAGTGCAGAAGTAGACAGTACATTGGTGGTTGTTTGTGTGTTGGGGTGGGTATTAACATTGCAAATGTAGAACAGAATAACTCTATCCTTCCTTCCCCCACTAACTAGAGAGGTTACTGCTGATAGTTCAAAGGCAGCTCTGTTGTCTGTATGATAGAGGCAGTCAGGGTAGGCCTGACAGGAATGGAGTAATTTTGCAAGGCTAAGCTGTGGCTAGAGCATTCCCTTCAGAACAGAAGGTAACCCATAGGATCTCTTGGGAGCATGCACCAGGCACATGCTGAATGTCTACAGGCAGGCTTAATTGCTTCTGGCTTTCAGCAAGATACAGAAAACACCAGAAAGAGTGGTACTTTTTCTTTATTTCCAGCCACTGTAGAAACATTTCCGTGAGGGCGTAGCAGCTGTGTATGACTAGTATTGGGACAGAAAAATAAATGCTTTTCACCCTAAATCCTCTTCATTTAATTTGTAAGCAACTAGCAAGATGTCTGGTACTTTGTGCCTGTCACGTGTATATGTACCAACACATCTGTAACGAAAGAAGAAAAGTAAAAAACAAGGTTTTCTAAGCACTTCCTTGGTTTTCTGTTAGACTCTGGCAGTGTCTCCTCTAGACACAGCCCTGTTTGTGAGGCAGCTACCTGTTGTTGCTTGCCCAAATGTGTCCATCTCTGGAAGGAAGGTTAGATGATATATCAGCAACCTAAGTTAGATTTTGATTTCAAAGTGCAGTTTCTTCCAGCAGCTTCAACAAGATTGTACATGATAATGTGATACACCCTACCACTTTACTCCTGAGATACGGCACAACTATTCTGTGCTCACTGCCATCTGACTGAACCTTATCCCTGCATGCAATCATAGTCTGATATCACTGGACTTGTACCTGAGAGTATTCCAGACACTCTCTGCAGCTGGAGGAAAAAAAGGTGTTCCCTTCATTTAGGAGCTTAGGGAGCAAGGCAGTGAGCCTGCATGTTGAGATTAGAGGTGGAGCTGTAACAGTAATGTTTCCTAAACTGAGTTGGTAATGATGAAGTGCAAAAACAATGGAGTAAGAAAGAAACTAAGCCAGTATGCTTCCTGAAGACCAAGGAGAACATTCAAGATCTCAGGGAAGAGTTGGGAAAGCAGAGGGGATTTTTTTGCAACCCTGATGATGTCTTCCGTGAGAGGATGCACACTATTTTATGAATACAGATATCTTGATAAATGTAAGATAACTAGGTTTAATAATTATGCCAGTAACGCTACACTGGATTGTTTACAAGAACACAATCCAAACATGCTTTCTAGCATGGATTTGATGTTTAACAAAGCAAGAAACATTCTTGCCACTGAAAAAACAGCGCATTTAATCTGTCGTGATAATAACAAAATGCAAAAGTAATATAAAGTCTAACTGAACCATAACCAATGGTAATTTATCAGTACATTTGAGATGAACCTATGAGTGTCTTCTATCAAGCAATCTAATTTACTACGCTTTCTTTTACAGGTGATATAGAATGGATTATAAATATCCCACCCAATGTAAATTTGAAATTAAAAGAATATTTGTTCCCTGAACACTTAGACTATGTGGAGCTAGAGTATGATCCTAGTACTAATAATGCAACAGTGAAGACACGTAAGCCTCTGGATGTTGATACTATTGAGGTATTATTTTCATTGCATATAAAATCCAGACATAAAAGGTTTTCTTGGTTGGTGAAAAAACGCACACTGATATACACTAAATATTTATTCTTTCATGATACAGGTTAGTATAACACAAAAGCGACACATCAGAAACATCAGTGTAGACTTCAGTATCCACATCTCTTTGATATCTATGCTAAATATCTCCAATTTCCTGTAACTGAAAATTTATCTGGGACCTGACAGTCAAGATGGATCTTAATCGTGTATTGTTACTCAGTAATAAATTGTTGTAAATACTCTATTAATATAGGTTCCTATAATTTATTTCTGAGTAACATGAATTACTTCATCAAAGTGAAATTGACTGGTTATAATTTGCTGGAAGGCAATCTTTAATCCTATGAATTTTTATGTTTGTGCTTAACTGCAGACATGAATAGATCCACTAACCTCTAGTTAGCTGAAAAAAATCAGGGGCCTTACTTTGAGGCCATGGTTGCTCTATAGGACTACCAGGGATCTCTAAAGCAATACTGTTTTTCTCACTGAAGTTGCCTCTGAATAGAAAAATGGTATAAATCTGCATAGTGACTGGAGGCCATTTTTTGTACTTTTTCAGAGTAGAATTGTACTTGGCAGAACTGAACCACACAGATTTTAAACACAATTCTTACAGTCAAGGTTTTTGATTGATGAAAGTGCACTTCAACGTTAGCACTTCATTTCCTCACTTGGATATTTTTAAAAATGAATTAAAACATTTTCCTGAATATGTTCTGATGCTTTTTAGGCTTGCTATATTGTCTAATTCCCTGTCAGTTGTCTACTGCAAAGAATAGCCAATGTGTGGTTGGTAAGATCTGACAGGTAGCAGCAGCAGAAGAGAGGCAGCCAGTTAAACATTACAGTTAATAACCTGCAATGAACTTGCTATATATAGCAAACAATGTTTTTTGGTATGACGTGTTGAAATGGCAATGCTGAACTATGCTCCTGTAACCATGAATGTTTAACTGCCAATTCAGCATGGCACACCTGAAGTCTTGACTACTAGAAGTGTTGTATAATTTTGCTACGTATACGTTGAGATAATGCTTATTTGACGAACATATGAAGATTCCATTGGTAATATTATTTATTTGCTATTCATTTTTAGAGTGACCATCTCTTTTACTCTGTTGTTTGCCAAAGGTCTGGAATGGTAAGTAGATGTGTTATCGACTGTATATTTTTTCGTCTAGGTTTAATTAATTAATTATTAATAATACATTATTATTTTCTGAAATACTAAAGGCGTGATGCAGGGAGTTATGAATATCATATGAAAGATGTATTTGTTTAAAGAAGCCAACTGGAATGACTGTTTTTGTTCTCAGTAAAAGTAAGGTAAATGTTTAAAAAAAGTGTTTAAAATATTTTCACAAACTCCATTGTTACAACTGGTAGTCTGGCATTAAAAAGCTTTTAGAACTGAAGGGTATCTCTTTGAAGATCTCCTTTTATATGATGAAATTAAATGTTAGCTTTGTGCTGCTACCTTGCTGATATCATTTCTAATGTCTTTTGCTCCCATTATGAAGACTGAAATAGAGAATGCACGGGATTTACAATTAGAAGATGTAAATGACAATTCCCCAGAATTTCTACAAGCTCTCTATAACACTTCAGTATCCGAGGTGGGTTATGGTCAGTGTTAATCCTTTTTCATGTAGTATTTGAAATTACTCTCTGGGGCTCAGATAACCACATCCACTCTCATACCAGATAACCACATGCACTCTTCTATGCCTTCACGTAAGTGTGGAAGAAAGAGACTGGGCTGCATGCATCCCAGCTGGAGGTACAAGGTGAAGAAGGAACATTCTGCTACCCAAACAAAAATAGAAATTAGATTTAATTTGCTCATTCTAAGGGACTGGCTACATTTTTCTTGCTTAGGAGGAAAGAAGCAAAATGTCAGAAGCAAGAACAAAATGGGATTGTGGCTGAGCATGATGTTCTTTATTTCTAGGTATCTGCAATAAATTCCACAGTTATAAAAGTGGAAGCTCGGGATAAAGACCTGTCACCTTTGTTCAGCCACATTAGTTACAGCCTTTGGGTGAGTATCCTTTGTTTGCCTAGAAGTGTGAACGCCGGTCTATATTTCATACATGGCGTAGCCTGTGACTTGATCCAAACATATGCTCTTGTACTGCAATGTTGTTATTACAAACAAGCTAAGTGATAGTATCACAAAGACCATTTAACGTTTGTACAGTGTGATGACCATAAAAATTGTTACCACAAGACCAGTCTAGTATGCAGTGAGGCCTGAATCTATTTCTTTAAGTTTGTGAAATGTTTTTGCAGCACTACTAATGTACAGATAAGGAACGCTTTGTCCTTATTAGAAACACGAGTGAAGCAGTTTCTCCTCTTTCTAAAGATAGTACTACAAAGATTTGTTGTTGATCTTTATTTCTGTTGAGGGGTATGCATAAGCCACTTGAAGTAAGATAATTTCAACTAACCTCAGATTTCAGCTGTGGAGATCTCTGTCTTTGAGCTTGATATCTCTGTTTCTTTCATAGTTCGTGAGGGGAAAATGATGCTATTCATGGAATCTTTAGTTTCTAACCATAGGATGAGATAAATCAGATGAAAACTAACGGCACTCAGAGGAGTGGCAATCAAATGAGTGGAAAAGGACTCGCATTTTCCAGAGATGTCATTAGGAAAATTCTCAGTCATTTTTGAATAGTCCAATAGTAAACGTGGCACGAGAAAAAAAAATGTATTTCATTATTAACTGTGTAAAACATGCAATTGATTCATTTTTCAGGGCCCAAACTCTGATTACTTTTATATAAGGGAAGGAGATGGAAACATCATGGTGAATAAAACTTTGGATTACAACAAGATCAATCATTTCAATTTAACAGTCCAAGCAAAGGTATGCTATAAAATTAAAAAAGGGTAAGAATCAAGGCAGTTCTACTGTGATATATCCTTTGTTATAACTTGTTTTCTGTAGGTGTATAACCTAGGGATTCAAAACTCTTGGTTACAGAGTCTATAGACCAAAAGTTCTGTCTGCATCTTGACTCACATTGCGGGCAAAGTAGTACATTCTTAATATTTAAATCACTGCTTTAATCTCTTTAATCTCCTCATAAAAATCAGCCCAAGTTCCTTTCTGTGTGCTTTTAAGTATTTGCACAGTTCATTTATTTCTGATCGCTCTGGCAGATCTGATGTCCTGTTATTACTGCAGCATACCACCCGCAGTCTTTTTTTCTGGCTTTTTTTTTTTTTTTTTTTTTTTTAAGAATTAGTGATGCGTTTGTCTTCTTAGGTCTAAAAAGAAGTAATTTAGCAACATATATTTATAGTATCGAGCAAGTAGTATGGCTACTGCAAATGCACCATTAATACATCCTGCTTGCTTCTCTGTAATACATGCCTGGTACAAAATGAGTAACTAAGAACAATTACTTTTTGATAGTATTATTAATAGAACTGTATTTCTCAGTGGAAGAATTGGATAAGGTAAGAGTTCTCACGCTAAGAATGTAGATATTACAAAACACAAATAATACTATTCTGCTGTATTCTGTTTGTACTCTATCTGTATTCTGTTTTTTCTGTATTCTAATGCTCTATTGAAAAATGGCCCTTTCATCACAATGTTTCTTATTGTCTTCTTGGAATGCAGGAAAGATTTGGAAACAACAGTGATACTGTATCATTAATAATTGATGTACAAGACTATGACACATTGAACCCCTATTTCAGTCTATCAGTTTACAATGGAACAATCAGTGAAAACAAGGTAAAAGCTTTTCACTGCATGCTGCAAATGTAAACAAACCATTTCTGTCCACAGTGCTTTTCTCTCAAGAAACGTTTCTCATTCAGATGTTTACGATTGAGGGTTAATGGAAGGCTGCCTTAGTTTGTGCCAACTGGTGGATTTTATGGTTGTTGACGGTAGACCTCCAAGTACCAGGCAGGCAAGACAGTCATATGAATTATGAAACTTTCTGCCACAGAAACAGATTCTTCTCAGGAGGAAAAAACAAACAAACAAGCACACATGCAAAAGAACAACAAACACCAAAACAAAAACAGACTTAACAGGAGTTTCAGTAGGGTTTATATTGTAAACTTGGAAATGTGGTTGACTACCCATCAGTCCTTGGGTTAGCTGCCTGCTGTCAGCTTTAAATATTATAATTCCTCCTTAGGTAAGCAAAGTAAGAATCTAAATTGTAAATTATGGTGTATGTTATACATAAGTTATTTTTCTATGTAGGGGATGATGTAATTTCTGGTTGGAATGTATTTGTTTAATTCAGGCCTCTGAATGTACTGCCAAAGAAAATCAGTGTAGCAACAACAATAATCCACTCAAGTTAAATTGGATAGTTCTCTTCATTAACCCTATTTATCATCATCTTCATGTTAACGTGTCAAATCACCGGTACTTTTGGTGTTATACCTTTGGTATCCCTTTTGTTTGAAGTTCACCTTTAATTGTCTGAAAGGAATCCTTTAGATCCTCTGAAATTGTTTTATCTTTAAAATAAATTGTTGTTTCTATTAGGGATACAGTCTAGACTTGCATATTTTTTCTCAGAAAGGAATGGAAAGAACTGAGATGTTCAGTGCTGTTAATATTAATTCCATCGGTGACTACTGCTTCAGAGTCTGGTGTTTCTTAAAGCAAACAGAGTATATGCATCAAGTATTTTGCTCATCATTTCACTCTGTAAAGCCAGCATAGCAGACAGATATTTTCTTTCTGGATCCCAATGATTGGATCACAGAATTATAGGATGGCTTGGTTTGGAAGGGGCCCTCAAAGTTCAAGTCTAACCTTCCTACTGTGGGCAGGGTCAACTTTCACAAGATGAGGTTACTCAAACTCCCTTAAACCTAACTTTTTTTAATCAGAATGGTGATGTAATTAATGAACACATTTAAGTTTGTGTATTTTCTTTCTTTTCTAGTTGGGTCCTTTGTCTATTCTTCCAGAGAAGATATTTGCTAAAGATGGAGACACAGGTATAAATGAAAAAGTATATTACAGCATCAAGCTAGGTAAGAGCTTTTATTTTCTTCTAGACATTCAAGCAGTAACTTATGATGTAGTACATTAGTAAGGAGAATGATAATGAAGTACAGTATACAGGCAGAAAATGTCTCAACTGCATACATCTTCACTGCAGTGCTGCTCTGCAAGCTGACTTTCAGTTATTATGGCACCTATTTTTAAAACATCTACATGTTCATAACCTCTTTTTACCTTTTTCATAACCTCTTTTTACTTTTATTTACCTCTCAGTAAACAATTTCTGATTTAAAATGTAAGACAACTTAGAATCTTCTATTCAAGATTTTCATTCAGGACCAGCTAGAAGTATCAGTTCCATAGGGAGATTTTCTTTCTGACAGAATTGCTAAAAGCTCCTGAGAGGCTAAATTTGAGACCACTGAAGTGTGACTGAATTTTCCAAAATTTGTTTTGAGAATGTGGTGTTTGAGGGACAGGAAAAAAAAAAAAAGCCTTGTATTTGGGATGTCTGTGTAGTAGAAAAGCTAAGTCACAACCTGAAACAGTGATTGAGCACTGGTGGGAAGGCAGGACCAACCCAGGGGATCTCAGGTGCATGCAATTCATCTGAGTGACTGGAAGGGATGGAGGCAGGATCCTCCCCTTCCCAGACCTCATGTAAGGGTTGGCAGTGAAGGGGAGGGTATCTGTTGCTAGAGATCCCTTCCTACCTGAAGCCTTACCTGTGTAATAAAAAGGACAGATTGGCTTTAATATTATGTTTTGTTTTCATCAACCTGCTGTATTTTGTTTGTTTGGTTTTTTTTTCTAGTGAAACCTCCAGCCTATAGCAACGCCTTTTCAATCAATGCTGATAGTGGAATGTTGGAAGTAAAGACTGCAGTTGACAGAGAAGAATGTCCGTATCTTATTGTGGGCATTGAGGTAGTCATTGTTCATTTCATTTACTGTTCAACACATTCATATCAAGTCTCAATTTCATAAACTGGTATTAGAGCCTATGTTGCTGTTAATAGTGCTTCTCATGGTAATGTTAGACACAGTTGGCATCTGTAGTTTACATAATCTACAACAAAGAATAAAGGGATCTACGTTTGTTGAATGTTTGTAATGATGTTGCGTTAAGGTGGAGTGGCTTGATGTAAATTTCATACCCTAATAACAGCTAGAAACTCTGTTTTCTAGGCTGCACAGCAAGACAACAATCTGAAAACAGCTGATGCTGTAGTACTGGTCACTATTGAAGATGTAAATGACAATCTTCCAGTTTTGTCACAGCCAAGCTACAATGTCTCAATTCTAGAAAATCTCCCAAATGGAAAGGAAGTTCTTCGAGTAGAAGCTGTTGACAAAGATGAGGTAAAATGAACGCAGTTTTGGTTGCTACAAATACTGTACTTCTGAAATATACCTTCAAGTGCATTTGTGCTATATGGGTCTGGTGAATGTTGGTATATATATGTAATTTTTCTGACTAACTCCATATATTTAATGATAACAAGCATGATTTCACTTCTTTGAGGAGGAAAGTATTGCAGCCCAAGAGTAAATTTTTTTTTTTTTTCTGCCTCTGAAGCTCCTCCTGGTTTGCTGGAGGTCCCTGATATGAAAGTATAGAAGTATGAAGTAAGACACAAAGATGCAAGTAGCCCTCAGCCTGGGTGATGTATTTCATCCAAGTTTCTCAGCCCAGTTTTTCTGGAACAAAAGCCTCAGTTACACCTGAAGGTTAAATACTCTCCACCTGGAAATTAAGAATAGAATATCCTAATGGACTAGCTTGGTGAGTGTCCTGTTTAATAGCAAATGTCATTACTACTTGCAGGGAGGCTTCCGGGGAACATTCAGTCTTACTCCAGCTGACAGTCCCTTCCAGATAAGTCAAGATGGGATTTTAACTGTGAGGAACTCCACACTGTTGGATAGGGAGCAAATATCATCTATTCATCTACAGGTAATAAGCCCACTTCTTTCCAAATCAAGCTGAGACAAAGAGATAACTAAGCATGGAAAGAGGCTGACTCTCTCTGAAGTGAATCAACAGCTTACTCGATGAATCAAATCCAGACTTTGACATTAGAACTGTCTGGAGGGAAATAACACCGCAGTGATAGAGTTTGTTCTGCTTGCAATTGCTCTTCGTTCTTCCTCCTATTTATAGAACATGTATTCCAAACAAAACAGTATTTTTACTGCTTCATTTTCAAGGTCACTGCCAGAGATCATTTATCACCTTATGATGAGGCACAATCTGCAATCAACATATTGTTGCTAGATGAAAATGACAACAGCCCAACCTTTACAGACACACGATATGAACAAGTTATTTTCATCAATATGACTGCAGGAATGCCCATTCTTCAGGTACTAGAAATATTAAGTACAAATGACACTTCCATGTGAGTGAGTTCTTGCTTTGGTTTGTGTAGTGTTCCTTCTGAATAAGGGGGTCTTTTCTGAACTTCTCTGAGTTCAGAAACTGTCCACGTGTTATTTAAAACCTTGTATCTTTAGATATTCTATACACACAGCATCACAGATGCTCTTATTGTATCTTATTCCAGATCAGGGAGTGAATGATAAAGGATTTTTTTTTAATTTATCTTACATCCTGAATTCTACAGACATGAGAGAGAAAATAAGTTTCTTGGAATTAGTTGTTTACAAGGTATTTAATGAGAACAGAATGCTGCTAGAATCCAGAAAATGGTGTAACTGTAAAATTTGTTGAAAGGTTATTTATGCTGAAGCATTGTATTTCATTTTTGTAAGAGAGATAAGAGAATGATATTAATTCATAAGTATCTGTTCCATTAATGATTTTCTCTGCAGACTACACAGGAATAAGTAATTCTGTGTTTCTTTATAATACCATAAAAATCTAGAGTAAAACTGTTCTATAGGTTGCTGCTGATGATCCAGATGATGGTATAAATGGAGCAATAAGCTTTGTCTTAGCTGGTGGCAATGAAGATGGATACTTTGAATTGGATAAATTCACAGGACAAATCAATTTAAAAGCAGTAATACCATTAAGAGTCAACGAGAGTAAGAACTTTGTCCTATGGGTAACAGCTACTGATGGTAAGACAAGATTCTAGTACAGCTCAACACTACAACCTCAAATGAAGGTTTTTTTTTTCTTTTTTTTTTTTTAGTTTTGTTGGTGTTTTTTTCTTTCCCTTTCTCTTAATGAATGTTTTCAAGATAGACTTTATTTAAAAAATATCATCTAGGAGCATGTTTTCACCTGCTCTTTTTTGTTAAAGATGAGAAAATTTGCCTTGCTCATCCAAAATATTGCCTCTGTAGTAAAGCTCTGCTTTCTGATCATGCTTTTATATCTCAGTTTGCTTTATAATATTTTGTAGGTTTCCATAGACATGAGTCTCGTGCCTACCTTTAACTTAGTTATTGACTGCTTTTTCACAGGACAGTAGATGAAGACTTGGGGATATACATTATAAATTAGAAGAATTCTAATTTCTGTAAATTCTAGAAATTTATAATTCAGTCAACAGGTAATAAAATGAGAATTAAATGTAGTCAGTAACTTGGTCTGTGTTTTCACATCCATGTGGGCATGGAGAAACTAAAGTGGAGATGCCAAAACCATCTAGATGACTAGAACACATGTAGTTTCCTTAGACTTATGTATCAAGAGTTTCTTTGGTTTAAGAGAGTATCAGAGAAATTGATGAATATTCATAATCTGAATGATGACAGAGGTAAATGTAACCTAGGAAGGATATCCCCCTCTCGCATGAGCATCTGAAGTGTTTTTCATCCTTTCAGTGTTTCTCTCTGATTTTCTCATTATGATCTTTGTGTCTTCAAATAATGATTCTGTGGATAAAACTGATACTGGCAGAAGCATAGTTGCACAAGAGGTGCATCGGTCCATCTTATGTCTGTCTGTGCTAAATATTAATTGTTGTAGTGTGTATTCAAGCTCATGTACTGGAAGTGTAACATCCAATGAATTATGTTCTGATCTTCGTTAGGACCTCTCAGCAGTGCTGTAATACTAACACTAAGGATGGAGGAGGAGGGGGAAAAAAAAAGCAAAACAAAAACAAATCAGTACCAGTAAATATATATATATATACACTTTTAGGCAAAAGATTGTGGGTTTTTTTGTTTGTTTGTTTGTTTGTTTGTCTTTTTGTGAGACAATTTTCCTTTAATTGCAGGTGGGGCAAATCCAAGGAGTTCATCAGTGCCAGTACACATCTTTGCCGTTGGAGACTCCAGACCTCAGTTTATTCAGAAAACGTATAATGTGTCTGTGGAGGAAGAGTTAGCCAGTTCTATTGAAGTGGCAACGGTAAGAACAACTTTATTTTATCTCTTGTGTAGGACATGACAGTTGTAAGGAAATTCTCCTTCTTACATGCTCAAAATGTTTATATCCCCCTGAATTATGTTTGTGATTTCTTTTCTGCTGAAGCTTCGTTTCTATTACACACTGATCTTGTCTATTATTTGAAGCCTATAATTCCACAATAAATAAAACAGCATCTGCTACCATCCAGCATTGGAAACAATCCCCACCACCACAACCTGTCCCCACCAGCAAGAAAACAAAAGAAAAAAATAAACCATACAACCAATAAAAAATAAAACAATTCAACAAATAAACCACCAAAACCCTCAGCTAGAACTACTTGACACGTTAAACTCTCATTCTTAGCTCCTTGTTGCCTTTAGACATTCTACAAAGACTGCAGTGGCCCACAGGTAATAAGCAATTACATGTATCACAAACAGATGAGTGTAAAACCCAGAGACATGAGATACCAGGACTCCATTTTGTAGCTATTAGAAAGCTGTCAGAAGGGCATTTTCAAAGAAGGCTCTAGGCAACTTGTCCCTCATTTTGATCCAAAAATGCTTAGACAAGCAGGCCACTGCAATGCACTATGATAGCTCCTTGTTAGATGCGATTATGAAGACAGGTGGGAGGTCTAATACCTATCAGAGAGAATATAGTAGTGTGTTTTAGTGTTATATTGTATTGGCTGCCTGAGTTGGTTCATATTTTCACTTTACTTTTTGTAAAGAAGGGCTGAGCTGAAAGTTAAACTGAACTCTATTGTTTTTGTTACGTATTATATTTATTTACATATCTGTCCTAGTCATGTTCCAGTAAGAGACAATCCTCTCCAGCTGTATTTCTTCATGTACAGTGTGGCTTGATTCTTACTTTCAGTAAATAAAACTAGTAAAATGAATTTGAACTTAGTTAAAACTGCAGTTCTTTTTTAAGCAGTGGTTTATTGGTTTTAATTCATTTATGGATGATATTTTATCTTGCACAGGTAAAATATGAGTCTCTAAACCCCCATATACCAATTACATTGAGAGTACTGACAGAATCAGCAACATTTGATGTTGACGTCAATGGAATCATCAGGACAAAAGTCAAACTGGACTATGAAACCCAGAATAATTACACACTAAATATTTCCTTGTCAGATGGAATTACTACTGACTATGCTACTGTGTATATCCAAGTTACAGATGTCAATGATAACAGTCCTGTGTTTGGTATAACTAACACTACCATTAAGATTCTGGAGAACACACCAGCTGGAACTCCTGTTGCCAGTGTGCCAGCTACTGATGTGGATACTGGTTTTAATGGGTTAGTGGTTTATACTCTGACAGGTGCAGAGGGAAAAATGGATATCGATGCCTCAGGATTAATTTTGCTGAAAAAGGAATTGGACAGAGAAACACAAAGCATCTACAACTTAGCAGTGATTGCTAGCGATCAAGGCCAACCCAGGCTTTCTGCAGTTCTCAATTTAACAGTTGTCATTGATGATGTGAATGACAACCCTCCAGTCTTCTCATCAAGTAGATATGAAGTGAGTGTCCTCGAAGACAAAGCACGTGGAAGTGAACTACTGACAGTATCTGCTACAGATTTGGATGCAGGCACCAATGCCCTTGTGACGTACAGGATTATTAGCCAACAACCTTCAACTTCCTTGCCAGTGTTTCTTGTCAATTTGACCACCGGGCAGTTCTTCCTGAGCCAGCAGCTGGATTATGAAACCACAAAGGAATTTGAAGTAGAACTGATGGCATCAGATGGAGGGCAGCCAAGTCTTAACACTAGCACACACATTGTTATCCATGTACTAGATGTCAATGATAATCCACCAAAATTTAATCAAGAAACTTATGATATAGTTGTGATTGAAAACATACAGAAGGGTAGCCCTATCTTCGCATTCAGTGTTACGGATGATGATGAGGTACGTAGCAAAGTAATCTCATCTTGATGAATCAAGATTACGTGTTTTTCTTCAAGGGGAAGAAAAAAAGTATTAGTATTACATAGGCGAAAGGAGATTTTCTTAAATGATTGACAATAAATACATTTTGTGATATGAAAACATTCTGCTTTCTATGGAGCCAACAATAAAACAGTCCTTATCAATGGAGTTAAGACCTACAAAATAGCTTCCTGGCTATCTCTGAGATTCAAGGAAAAGATAAATACATATAGATAAATATAAAAGATAAGTACGTGTAGACAGTGGAAGTTGTTTTTCTGTGCATGTACATAAGTGAGGAATGCATGTATGTTTTACCATATTATAAGCAATAGCAGAAACCTTGAATGTTATGGGAAATAATCAACTCTTTTAATATTGCTTGGTAACTTGCTTCTGTCTTAGAATACGATAGTAATTTTTCTGTAACGAAGTCAACTTCCTCTTAGTAAGAGCTAGAAAGAAAGGCTTTCTAGCTTCTAATTCTAATTCTAAAGGCTTTAGAATTGCCTTTCATGGAGAAAGGCAATTCTAAAGCTGATATAGTTTCTTTATCTTTAATAGAAAATGATGCTATTTCATCCTGCTTTTTAAAAAGTTGTTTCTTTCTCTCCTTTATTTATAAAGAAATTTCACATGTAGTCATGGCACTGGGAACTTCGCTTGGAGGCAGATATTTCTGATTTGCTATAATGTTTTTGCTCACGTCAGTTTTAAAGAAGCATAAATGTATCTCCCAGTTCAGACTCCACTAACTGTGTTTCTGAGGACCCGCTGTGGGGATTGGTCTTAGAAAGTTTTAGGAAAGGAATGGGTTAGAAGGTTTCATTCGTTACACTTGCAAAGCACTTGAGCTTTTTTTTAACGAGAAGTCCTATAGACAAGTCAGGTATTAATATTGATAATGTATATTAAAAATGAATATTAATTATTGTAATCTCACATAAACAAATTTTTCTTTTTTAGGCTGGCTTTTCTCAGGGACACTTCACTCATAACAGTACTCTTTTTACTGTGGATATTCCTGGAATACTTTCATTAAGGAATGACACAGAACTGGACAGGGAGACTACACCTGAATTCACTTTACAAGTAAGTTTGAGGACAGATTTTGAGTTTTGGTTCATTTCTACTGCATTTCCTTCTCTCCCCCACCCCCCCTTTTTTTTTTTTTTGTATCTTCACTAACTCATTAAAATGCCAACGCAGACAATTCTATTTTTGTTTCCTTTGGCAGGTATGGGCAGTTGATGCCGAGAAGGATGGTCTTAATTCAAGTTCCATGTTTCACATCACAGTTTTAGATGTCAATGATAATAACCCTGAATTTCAGATGCAGTCATACAGTTTTGCAGTTCTGGAGGGAGATTACAGGTTGGGTGCTCCTCCTGTAGTTGGACATGTAACTGCTACTGATTTGGATGAGGGAGAGAATGCACGAATTACTTACCACTTATCATCTGAGGATGGGGATAACCCATATGGCGTCCAGCAGGTAAGGGTTTGGATATTCTGAAAAGGAAACTGCTTTTCAGCTAGTTACTTGACGTAGTTATTCTCATCAGGTAAAAAGAATAGGTAGTAACTGTTCTAGGATACATGAAACCAAAACCAACTCACAGACGAGTTTGGAATTATAAGCCCAGGTCCAAAAGCTAAGACATACTGGTCATACATTGCTTCTGTCCAAAGGGGAACAGAGGATTTAAATCCTTCATCTCCTTTGAGAATGTGGATTGCAAGAGTTATCAAAATGATCAGCGTCTTGAACTGTATTACTTTCTTTAGGATGGAACCATTTTGGTTAATGGCTATGTTGATCGTGAAACCAAAGAGAAATACGAGCTGCTGTTGGTGGCATCTGATAATGGAATGCCTCAAAGGCAGGTAATGTAGAGGATCACATTATGCTTTGTTGCAATGCCATTTTATTAACGAAAATTCAGTATTTGTGTGTTTTCTGAGTCACGGTTTTTTCCTGTCATCACACCAGAATTTCACATACATCAACATTCAAGTATTAGATGTGAATGATAACGTTCCTCAGTTTACAAAAGCGCACTACTCAGCCAGCATACGTGTAGCAACAGCGAAAGAAGGAGCGTTTGTACTATCAGTGTCTGCTACTGACCTTGACATCGGGAACAATTCTGTTATTTCATACAGGTAAATTTCTATGAGGTTAATAAGTGTCTTTTATTAAAGTAACAGAAGGGTGTCTTTATTTCTCATGAAGTATTTTTACTGGTGGCCTAAAGATAAGACCTTTTACAAATGCTGCAATCTGTAATGATTTTTAAGCTTAGGGAAGAGGAGATACATTAATTTGTGTTTTATTAACATTTCAAATAATGAGGACACCGTTTAAAAAAAAAAAAAAAAGAAAAAAGCATTTAGAGGGTAATATCAATAACTGAAAGTCAAGATTTATTTCCACTTCTAAAATTTCATATAAATATGTTGGAATTTGAGTAGAAAGCAAATGAATCTCCAAGAATGACTATATTTTCATAGGTATTCTGTTTACTGAGAGGAGGAGATCAGGAAATACCAACATTTGTAATGGGCTATGCGTAGAAGTTACATAATTGAGTAAGATTCCTGGATTAACCCTGTACTATTGAAAACATCTGGATACACTGACAGGGAGAGTATAGGTTAGGAAGTCCTTAGGATGAATGAGTCAGAAAACTATGGGTGTTTAAAAATAGGGTCTTGAAAGAGAGTTTTATCTGTGAAATGGCATTCTACCTTAACCGTTTACTTGTTCTTGTGAGCAATCCAGTTACCCACAAGAGGTAGATCCTAGCAGGAGCTAGGATCTGCAGTCTTCAAGAGAAAGCCACCTTCTCTTCTTACATTGTAGAATATGCAGCTGAGTGCACAGTGTCTGCTTCATATTTGTGTGAAGATCAAAGGCTTGAGATCTAATGGGAAGTGAAGGCATGAATTCTCACTTTCTTTAGTGTGGAAGTTGTTCTAGGGAATAAAAAGGCAAATGGACCTAGGTTAATGTTGCTGGAGTATGTTTCTTAGCCATTCTTTTTAATATTTATAAATAAACGCTATTAGTTGGTTCTATTTATATTTACAAATAAATACTACATGTTTGTTGCTGGTTACAAAAGTAATGGGAATTAGGGAATACTTCCTGTGTCATTAACACAAATATTATACTGTTTTTTCTTTAAAATAGCCTAATGAACCATTCTGATATTTTCCATATAAATAACCGTACTGGAGAAATCATCCTCATCAGTAACTTGACCCATGTCACAGTTGACATGGTTGTTACACTGACGGTTATTGCTGCTGACCATGGAGTTCCTCAGCTTGCATCAAATGGTAATTTATATTTTCACCTTCTGCTTTTTTTCTTCCCACATAAATGTAGCCTTTACAAACAGTGAAATCAAAATTAATTGGGGCTAGAATCCATGTTACGTTTCAGCAGTGATGAAAATTTGCTTTTTACTCTTTGATTTCCTCCCAGATGATCTTTATAATCAGAGGGCTTAGTTTAATAAACCTGATCAGGATAGATGCAACAGTGCTCCTAGTATTTAAATAAATAAATAATGTGTCAAGTGTGTTTCCTCCATTTTCTTAGAGGTAGAAACATTTAAATTAGCAAATATATTTTAGCTCTTTCAAAAAAAAAAAATTAATAATGTTTTTCATGTATTTTTAGGAAATATTTTGGTTTTTCATGACCAAAAGTAACCGCCGATTTTCTTAAAATAGGATGAGAAATCTAAATAGAATTTGAACTCACTGGGTTTTATGTGTGTCACTTTTCTTTCATTACAATATATTTAGCATAAGAGGAAAAAAACCATCAAATCCTCTGAAGTCCTTGCTTTCCTACTTATTGAGGGAGCACTACTGTAACCAGTGAAGTGTAGTTGCTCTGGAATTCCACTCAAGCATGAAAAGTTAGGTGTAGAAGTCATTTTATCTCGTGTATCATATATTATTCCTTTTTGCTACTGATTTTTACTTTCTTTTTGCTACTGTTTCCTATGTGCCAGTTTCTGACAATTCCTATTACTACCCAAAAAATTAGGAAATAAATAGAGCACAGGGCATGATTATTTCACCAGCAACTTTGTTATTTTACTACTTCTAACGTTTGAATAATTTTCCCTCATTAGCCTCTGTTACTGTCTACCTGCTGGTAAATGATACTGGCTTCGGTCTGGCTTTTGAAAGCTCCAGCTATGAGTTCAGCATTCCAGAAGAGGAACCAGTTAGGACTGTTGTTGGCTCTGTGAAGGCACTGACTGGAAGCATAGCCATACAAGTAGTGTACTTCCTGAGATCACATACTGACAAGTTTGCTATTAGTGACCAAGGAGACATTGTGACTCTCGCCACTCTAAATCGAGAAGATGATGACCTATACAGCATCGTGGTAGAAGCTGTTGATTCTGTGGTGCCACCCAATACAGCCATTGCTTTGGTACAGTGTGTTGCATTCTTAATAATCTTTTTTAAAAACCTCTAGAACATTGAAAGGAAAAAAAAAGTCTAGATAAATGTCATAGATTTTGTAAGAATGAGTATTTCAAGAGACTTGCTGAATTTAATTTCCATTTCTCCTGAGGAAGTACTATAATCCTGGCAGCTTCTCAAACTGCATCACTTCCAAAGAGTTCCTCTATGAGAACTCATAACCAAAGAAACAGATTAACACTGAAACTGACTCTGTGCATAGCTTTGATAAAAGGCTCCCGAAGTATTAATTCTGCTCATCTCTTCTGGTTAAAGTATAGTTGATCTTACTTGTTACAGTTGAGAATTAAAAAAAAAAAAAAGAATTGCTGAGGTGCTAAGGTTGTGAAAATGTTCAAATGCTGAAGTTAGGAACCCTCTTTGTTATTGGTGGGGTTTTTTGCTGTTGTTGTTGGTTTGTTTAATTTTTCTATAAACTTTTGTAGACTGAAATGAAGATGTTCTCCTTTGGACACTGTTTCTACAATCAAGTTTGTTTGTTTGTTTTTAAATACAGGTAACCGTGAGAGTAAATGACATCAACGACAATCCTCCAGTTTTCTCAAAATTGATTCAAACAAAACTATCTCTTCCTGAGAATGCAGCTCCTCTAGATTTGGGAACATTTTCTGCTACTGATCTGGATATAGGAGATAATGCATTTATAAGCTATTATTTGCAAGATGATTTTGCTGGAACGTTCCATATTAACACTACCACAGGCAAGCTAATGACAGGAACATCCTTAGACAGAGAAACGGTGGACAATTATGAGCTGAAAATAATAGTAAGTTGAGAAATCTGTTGCAAGTTTGCAAAATTCTCAAGATAAAACTGATAGATACTGAATAGTCACAAGAAAAAAAATCTCAGTCTCCATGAATTCCATCAGAATTCATTCATTATTTTTTGGTTGTTATGTTTTTCACTGAGAACTTTGTTTTCTGCTGTGTAAATTGTTATTATTGAATAAATGACCCACAAACTTCAGATGCTAAAGGTCACAGACGCATGGTATCTTACTGTCAGATCTGTAAAGCATTCCTGAATTTGTTTTAGACTGTACAGCTGCCACAACTATATTTCTTGTACTGTTTTGCCAGTCCAGTTTTGTTCATTCCTCACACTTTTTTCCACTCTTCGAAATGTACATATTTAGACGTAAAATATCTGAGATTTATATTTAAAAAAAATGTACTTGGGTTAAATTTTATGTTTTTACACTTACTTTGTAAGCATTTATTCAGTTGATCTTCTGCTATTAATCAAGTTAAGGTCTGCGCATATTAGTGGTTTTTTTAGCACCTGCCATTGTCTGAGTGTATTTTAAGGAGACCTTCACAACTGATTAAATTACTGAGCAAAGCAAGAAGCTCTTAAAAGGTACTCTTAGAAGGTATTCAGGTCAGCAAGCACAGAGTTAGACCAATATAGCTGAGTGATAACTGACCTTGAAGGAAGTCTTCAGAGACAAAGATTCCTTTCAGAATTTTTATTTTGAAATAAGTTTATATCTACGTAGTGCTGTATTTAATGGCAACTGTTTTCTTCACAGGCCACTGACTCTGGCAAACCACCACTATCTGCAAGCTTAGCTCTAAGCATTGCTGTAGAAGATGTAAACGACAACCCACCTGTGCTTTCCCAAAAGTCGTACTCAGTGACTGTGAAAGAGAATGATCCTCCACATGTGGTGCGTGGCATTAAGAGTGTTCTTCTGTAGTAGCACTCCTTATGTAAACTTGGAAGTGGTGCTATGATGACCGTGCATTGGTGAATGCCTGTTGAGTCTATGGAGTCTGTAAAATCAAAGTGTATTCATTTTATATGACAGTGGAGTGCCTATTCCACTGGATCTCCCTAAAGTTCTTTGTGCCATTCTCCCTGCCCCTTCTACCCCAGGGGTGGTGCTGCACTGTATAGGTCTGGTTTTCAAAAGGCCTACAGGTATTCCGTTTCTGGCTCCATATTTGCCTTGTGAATGTGAAGTAATGACTGACATGAATCAAGGAAAGGGGTAACACCCTAGATTATGACATCTGTTACCTGTCCTGCTATATGGTCTGTCAGTATTTCAGCAGTGCAATTAATGGTTTTGTGAATAATTCAAACAGTAAACATGATATAGATAGATACTTGTGCATATGCACATCTCTTCATTCTGATGTAAATGTTTTTTTTTTTTCTATAATTTAGATTTTGAGCACAACAGCTACAGACAAAGACGTAGGGTACAATGCCATTATTCATTACGCTATTATTGGAGATGCTTTATTTCATGTTGGGGAAATTTCTGGAAATATTTCAACAGTGCAACCTCTGGACTATGAAAGCTGTGCCCATTATACACTTACACTGAAAGCTTTCAATCCTGGCGAGCCACATCTCCAAGACATAGCAAACATTACAGGTAGCTCTATTTTATTACAGAAATTTTTCCTTTGTTTCTCTTTTAGCATAAGTAATTAAAAGGCACGAAGGTAGTCCTCAGTACTAATACATTCAGCTAAAGTAAATTATTATAAATTATTTTTATAATAAATTTTATATAAAATATTATAAATTATTTATAAATTGTTATAAATGATTATGACCTTTTAATTATGGCCAGATGAAATTTTTTCAAAAAATATTTAACTGCTTTGTCAGAAAGGTTTTTTTTTTCATACGCATTGACATTCTTTACTTCAATTTTCTCACAATTTTTCTGTGTCGTTTTTAGCATACCTATCTGACATTTTGATTGAAAATGTTTTCTTCCCTCCCCCCCCCCCCCCCCCCAACTGTATTACCATGAAGATTTTACAGCAGAAGATTTCTGTGAAGTTGCTATCCACATCTTTGGCCAGCCCTAGGTTTGGTATGACTGGAAGTACTGATCCTTGTCACAGAATGTTTTTTCTGTGTTATTTATACTACTGTAGGGCCTGCTTCAGTTATACTCCATTGCTGTACTGTCCCAGGTCGTGTACCAACAAAAAATTAACCAGTCTTGTCTCAGTTGAAGCCAGAGATGAGAGAGACCCAGAAAGGAGCGCAAGGAAACTATGAGATGGTATTATTCATGACAGATAGCAGTGACAACACGCTAGCCAGAAGTGAAGTCATTGTGATGAAAGTATTTTCTGAACAGTAAAGAATTTAACCCACAAAGGGCAGCTGTTTTGAAGTTCAGAAAACAAAGTTGCCATTTTGTTTATATTGAAAGAATTTAAACTCGGTACAGAGGAACAGTGGAGACTTACATGAGCTGAAGTAATAGCCAGTAACTTCTTAAGTGAAACTCACATTTACACTCAGATATGGACCTTCTTTTCTTAGTTATCGTGGAAGATGTCAATGAAGAAGGACCCATATTTGATAAACCCTCATATTTCCAGATCCTTCTAGACAATTCTACAGCTGGCACATTGGTGGTAGATCTTGATGCAAGAGATGAAAGTAAAGGTTACGATGAAGGCATTTTCTACAATATTACAGGTATGTTAGGAAAAGCCTCATGGGTGTTTATTACTAGGATACTTGCATACTGCCAAACCATTAACTGTTTGTGTGGAATTAAAACCTTGAAAAGTACAACAAAACTGCAGCTTGAAAAATTACATTCAAAATTGATAGAAATGAGTGTGATACAAATGTTTTAAAGTATTTATGCATAAAGCTGACTTCTTTTTTTAGAGAGATTATATTGTAGTATTATCAAAAAACTGATCAGGATAATGGCTTCCAGTGGATGTTTACTATAGAAACAAAGAAGGATATTCTTGTCCTAAAGAAGTAATTGGGAATTTTAGGCTTCACTTACAGCATTGCCTTGAATGTAAATCCTAATGAAAAGCTGGATACAGCAGGCACATTTGGGTGGTTTCAACACGTGGTAGTATATCTGAGCTCCGACAGTTACACCACATAATTGCATCTACCATACCTATATGGTCTCTATAGTTGTCATGCATCAAGTATGCATTCTAATCTTTAACCAAATACCTGGAAGACTCAATGCCTAACATGCTCAGCTCACAGCACCGTGACACTGCACCAGCACCAGGCCTCTGTGACTGGAGACAAGGTTCAAAGAATCTAGCAAGTATTAGCAGTTAATGAAGAACTGGATCAAGGACCTCTCTTCCTATACCTAAGAGATTACTGAGAAAATGGAGCTAATACTCCTCACTGAGGTGAAGAGTTCATGACAGAAGAATTAGATATCTTTGCCATGTGTTGAAACAAAAGTTTCCAACTGCCATCATAACATAAGGGAAAAAAAGCTCATCTACGAATGTAAGAGGGGAAAAAAAATTCTCTATGTAGATAACTGAGCACTGGAACAAACTGTCCTGAGAGGCCACCCTTGGAGGTTTTCATCACTGGTCAAAGTCCTAAGCAACATACTTTGATTTCATTCAAGATCTTGCTTTGAGTGAGAGATTGGCCTAGAGGCTTGACAAGGGCCCTTCCATCTCAAAAGACTCTGCGACACAAATGCAGTATCAGGGGAGGCTTTATACTGCATCTGTATGTGTTTCAAATAACATACAAAGCAGGTTTTCAACTCAAGTCTCCCTAATCTTGGGTGTATAGTTCAATCACTGGTCTCTGTTGTCTCTGTTGAACTTTTCCAATACTTGTTTTTTCCCTCTCCAGATGGGAACTCAGAAGGTCTCTTTAATCTTTCCAGTACCTCAGGAGTACTCACATTAACCAGAGACTTAAGCAAACAGGCTCTTCCACTGTATTATTCCTTGACAGTCACTGCTACGGATTCAGGTCTGCCGCCACTTTCAACCTCTGTAAAGGTACTAAAATACTTCAGTGTCTACTTACAGAGTTTATTCACCATACTGTTTTATTCTAAACTGAATGTAACTGCAGGTAACAGGTGTTAGTGAGACAAAAGCGTGCAAAGAGGAGTTGGAATGTCAGTGTTGCACGTCTATTTCAGGAACAGGATATGCTATGATAGCATTTAAAAAGTTATGCTGCTATAGCAGTTGCTTGGTACATTATCTGTTTTGTATTGTTTTGATCATTCCTCATCAGAAAAGATGCAAGAAAGGCAGAGGTTCTGGATTGTGGGGGGAAGAAGTTTTGAGGAATGGAAGCCTCTGTGCAAGGTCAAGAGTGGGACAGTTAGAAAGTACATGGTGGAAGTATGTGATAGAATAAACAGGAGACAGCAAGTAAGGCACCCCTGTTTGTTTTCTCACGGTATGAGAAACAAATGCATTTTAAAATGAAGAGTGAGAAATTGAAATCTGATAAAGGAAATATATTTTTTACACAGTGATATTTTTTTACTGACTGTGATCTTTTGCCACTGCGTATCACAGATCAGCAAAACTCAAAAGGTAGAAATGCATAGGGATAAAGACATAGAAAAATATATTCAACAGAACCTTAGAACAGTTACGAGCCTTTGTTCTTCAAAGCACTGTACAGCAGCTGGCGGACATTTAGGATGAAACTGTCTGTATTTTTGTGGACTAGTGGCATTATTTACAGCCTTGCACAATTTTTCGTGAAATCAATTATAACCATTCTTGTTCTGATTGTGCATACTACAGTGGGATAATTTGTTACAAATCCTCTTTTTGAAAGCTGTTAAGCCAAAAAAAAGTCACTTGAAAATGTGAGCAACTATATCTGAGCAACTGGAACCCCACCCTGTATTTAGGGGAAAAAATCAACTGAAACTACACTGGTGAGATTGCTGGCTGTTGGTTTTTGTTGTTGTTGTTTGTTTTTTAAAAAGTAACTTTCATTAATGTACAGATACTAGGGTGTCAAACTCAGCATGCACTAATCCTAGGCTTTTTCTTACTGAGAAAGTTCCAGATTTCAGTTGTGTAACGTCCGTGGTCACGTCTTCTTCTCTGCAGGTGTCAGTAACAGTAGCTCCCACCAACATTTCATTCCCGGTGTTCTCTGAAGCAGTCTACCAGCCTGCACCTCTGAGTGAGAAAACACTGCCAGATACATTTGTTGCACAGATCACTGTGTTGTATAATGTCCCTGTGGTATACAGCATTGTGTCCGGAGATGAAAAGGGTAAGCTCTTCACATGAAATAACAAGGAAAAGGATGTGTTCCCTGAACCCTGCATCCCTAAACCTCTAGGTGGGGACTGGGGGATTAAATCCCATCCCCACTGTAAGGGCAGAGCAAGTCCAAGATCACCTCATGAGACTGAATGCATACAAGTCTATGGGGCTGGATGTCATGTATCCCAGGGTTCTGAAGGAGCTGGTGGAGGTGGCTGCCAAGCCGCTCTCCATCATATTTGAAAAGTCGTGGCTGTCAGGTGAGGTCCCAGGTGACTGGAGGAAGGGTCACATCACTCCCATTTATAAGAACGGGAGCAAGGAGGACCTGGGGAACTACAGGCCAGTGAGTCTCATCTCGGTACCTTGGAAGATCATGGAACAGATCCTCCTGGACGACATGCTTGATCACAAGAGGAATGAATGTGTGATCCGAGACAGCCAGCACGGCTTCACCAGGGGAAGGTCATACTTAACCAATCTGGTGGCCTTCTATGATGGAGTGACGGCATTGGTGGACAAAGGGAAGCGACCAGTGTTCATTTACCTGGACTTGAGCAAGGCCTTTGACATGGTGCCCCACCACATCCCTATCTCTAAACTGGAGGGATGTGGATTTGGCCGGCGGACCACCGGCAGATAAAGAATTGGTTGGAAGGCCACAGACAGAGGGTGGTGATTAATGGTTCTATGACCAGGTGGAGGCCAGTAATGAGCAGTGTCCCCAAGGGGTCTGTCTTGGGGCTGGTGTTGTTTAAAATTTTTATCAATGACATTGATGATGGAATCGAGTGCACCCTCAGCAAGTTTGCTGATGACACCAAGCTGAGTGGTACGGTTGACACAGTGGAAGGAAGGGATTCCACTCAGAGGGACCTCAACAGACTTGGAAGGTGGGCCTGAATCTAATGAATCTAATGAGGTTCAGCACCGCAAAATGCAAGGTGTTGCACCTGGACTGGAGGAATCCCAGGCAAACATACAGACTGGGAGGAGCAATCTTTGAGAGTAGCCCTGCAGAGAAGGACCTGTGGGTCCTGGTGGATGAAAAACTGACCATGAGCCAGCAGTGTGCTCTTGCAGCTTGGAAAGCAAATGGTATCCTGGGCTCCATCAGAAGAGGGGTGGCCAGCAGGGACAGGGAGGTGATTATCCCTCTTTACACTGCCCTTGTGAGGGCCCATCTGGAGTACTGTGTCCAGGTCTGGGGCCCCCAGTACAGGAAAGACAGGGAGCTGTTGGAGAGGGTCCAGAGGAGGGCCAAAGATGATCAGGGGGCTGGAGCACCTCCCCTACAAAAACAGGCTGAGGGAGCTGGGCTTGTTCAGCCTGGAGAAAAGAAGGCTGTGGGGTGACCTCACCGCAGCCTTTCAGTACCTAAAGGGTGCCTATAAACAGGAGGGGAGTCAACTCTTCGAAAGGGTAGATAATAGCAGGACAAGGGGAAATGGTTTTAAGTTGAAGGAGGGAAGATTTAGGTTGGATATCAGGGGGAAGTTCTTTACTCTGAGAGTGGTGAGGTGCTGGCACAGTCTGCCCAGAGAGGCTGTGGATGCCCCGTCCATCCCTGGAGGTGTTCAAGGTGAGATTGGATGGGGCCCTGGGCAGCCTGGTCTGGCATTAAATGTGGAGGTTGGTGGCCCTGCCTGTGGCGGGGGGGGGTTGGAGCTTCATGATTCTTGAGGTCCCTTCCAACCTGGGCCATTCCTTGATTCTGTGTTAAACAGAAGTACTGTTGCAAAACACTTCACGTTTTGGCTTTTTAAAAAATATTTTATTGTATTTTATTTTATTTGTGGTGGTGTTTTTTTGCTTTTATCTCGCTTCTATAGCCATGAGCGTTTGGTGTATCTCAACCAGATCTATAAATTCAGTATGGATCAAGTGTGAATATGATTGAATTTCTGCCAGATTAGTTTACGGACACATGGTACAGGCGTGACTGCACTGGCTGTATGGTTTGTTTGTTTGTTTTTTTGTCTGCTACATGAGGATCAGGTGGTACCTGATCAGGCAGGAAGGTACAGTGACTGGAGAGAGAATATCTAAATCAGTATAAAGCCTTCTGGCTGGTGCACAAACTAACCAACCAACAAACCTCACCTAACTCAGCAGCGTTTTCTTAAACATGATTGTAAAATGGGCTTATATGGGATAAAGTGGATTGGTACTTAGTGCTATGGGGTTTGTTGTTGTTGTTGTTGTTTTTTGTTGTTGATCTCTAGCTTATAGAGCTAATATTGCCTTATCAAATGTAGCCACTTTGCATTTATCTTACTGTGAAGTGTTTGAAGCTGTGCTTCCCTTGAAGTTGTCAAGAGTCTGATAATTGCAGAATCCCTCATCTCCAGTCACAACAGGAATTCATAGTGAATAAAATAATTGCTTGCTAAAGCAAGAACAAATAATCTCTGACCATTTTAGAGAAAGGTGAAGATCACCTGAACAGAAAGTGGTGCAGTGAACTTCTCCCCATTGATTTTCATACTGACTTAATTATTAGTTTCTGTTAACTGTAGGCCTGGATTTATCTGATATTCTTATATATCCATGCTTAATTTTATTTTGTTCTTGGAAGAATACTGTAACCTGTGATAAGATGTATAAATTACATATAGCTTACACTGAAGGCTTTCTATCTGGAGTTTTTATTAATAAAATTCAGAGTAACTTCTGTTTGTTTGCCTGTTTTTAATAGGATATTTCATTATCAATCCATCTACTGGTATCATAAGAACAGGAAAGAAATTGACAGTGGAAGATTTTCCAGTTGTTTTCAATGTGAGAGCAACAGATTCATCTACTGCTAGCATATTTAATGAAGTTTCTGTGCATGTGGAAGTCATTGATGAAAATGACTTCCCTCCAGTTTTCACATTCTCTCTACTGGAACAAGAGCTGGAAGAGGTAAGAAAACATAATCCAAACCGAATCATAAAAATGAATCCTCGAATTAGTAATGAAAACAAATAATAAACTCTTGTGTTGAGTATATGTAGAACTGAGCAGGCTTTATGTTCTACCATACAATGTTTTAAGGGTTATTTCAACCTGAAAATCCTAATACATAGGGAATGGTCTAGAAGTGAGGATGTAGTGAAGAAAAAGTGAATGCTTTACTAATAAAGGGCTCCGTGGCAGGAAAAAAAATAGCGATTCCCATCTTGCATTTCTACTTACAGAACATCTTCATGTGCGTTTACAATCTGATTCTTACTTAGCCTTTTGTAAGGCAGCCTTGAGAAAAGAAATCTGAGTGGGGATCTTATTAATTTTTATAAATGTCTTAAGCGTGGGAGACAAAGGGACATGGACTTCTTTTCAGTGGTCTCTGGGGACAGGACACGGGGGAATGGCCACAAACTGGAGCACAGGAAGCTCCGCACCAATATGCAAAAGAACTCCTTCATGGTGGGGGTGACAGAGCACTGCAACAGGCTGCCCAGAGAGGTTGTGGAGTCTCCTTCTCTGAAGATATTCAAGACCTGCCTGGTCGCTTAGCTGTGCAAGCTGCTGTAGGGAGCCTGCTTTGAAGGGGTTGGACTTGATGATCTTTGGAGGTCCCTTCCAACCCCTACAATTTTGTGATTCTGTGGAGCTTCTTGCATGGAAGTAATAGAAACAAGTCTTCTCTAGGTTTGCACACTTCTCTTGTGCAAGCAGATCTGCTATGATTCGCCACTAAGTGGTTGCAGAAAGCAAGCTAGATTTCAGTCTGTTGCTATTATGTTATAATGGCCTGCAATGGAAGTCACAGCATTTAGCTGTGCGAAAGGATCTAAGCTACATCTCACTCTTCAACGCTTTCTATGCCTTAATCTGCTTGCTACTTAAAAAACCAAAAACAACCAAAAAATCCAGCACACTGATGAGGTTTATGTTTCAGGTAGCACATACATCGCCTTTGAGATTACCAGCTGATTCAGAACGTTGTCCGTAACAACAACTGGGTTGAAATCTAGTCAATTTCTAATGTTTAACTAAATCTACGTTTAAATATTATGCCTATTTTTAACACTCCCAGTTCCTTCAATGTGGAAGAGTTGGAATCAAATTGCCAAACCTTAAAAATTGATTTCCATATGAAATATTTACAGTGAAAGAATGGTTGGATGCAGAGTCGGATCAAATAACTTTAGATCAGGTTTCAAATGGCCCTAAAATTAAAATGCTGATATTTACTGTCAATCTTAATGCAAATAACATTTTTTTAAAGGGAAGAATTAGGTCATTTATTTTGAAAAGAATAGTTATTAGCCAATTAACATTCAGACAGAAAAATGACTTCAAAGTTGAGAACATCTCTGTAGTTTCAAAGGAGTAGAGATTATTAATAATTCCTTAACAGCGAGTCAGATGCTTGAGATCAACATCTGATGTGTTGGTGATATTTTTTTCTGAAGAAAAGACATGGACTGAGGAAGTGCTTCTATTCTTCAGCGTGTGCAGTGTTTGTTTCCCCCTATGAGGAGAAATGAGTCTATGAGAGCATCGATTTGTTTTTCATTGACAGAATTTGCCTGCTACCCAGATTGTGCACCTGATAGCTCAGGATAACGATACGGGTAGAAATGGTGTCCTAACATATGGCATTCTCAGTGGAGATGGAACAAAATTCCGGATAGATGAAGCAACTGGAATTCTTTATTCCACTGTCTCCTTTGATTATGAAGAGGAACCTACAGAGTACCAGGTTTGCTTTTGTATTCTTAAAGCTTGTATTCAGAACGTTTTTATTTTTTTCCTTGGGTTTTTGGTGACTTTTTTTATTTAGCTTGATATTGACAAAGGTGCTGGAGACGAGACGATGGTTAATCTTCTCTGCCGTTGCTGCTACTGCTAGACGTTTTTTATCATTTTGTTTTGTTTTTAGCAAAAAATTTGGTGAATTTTTTGTTGTATAAAAAAGGTAGGGTTTTTTTTTTTTAATGTCAATCAGATACTCCTAAAGCTTTCAATAACCATTCTGAAGTGATTTCAGAATTCAAGTCTACATTTCTAAGAACACCCTGAAGTTTAAAACTCATCCAGATTTTTTAATCGTAATGCAAGTATCTATTTATATGTTTTCATGTCCAATAATCATGTTAATTATAGGTTGTAATATATGCTGAAGATGATGGAATCCCTGAGAAGAAAAGGGGTTACTGCACAGTTGTCGTAAAGATCACTGATGTTAATGATTGGCCACCTGTGTTTAATCCAGTGACTCCATTCAGTGTAAACGAAAACGTGGATGCAGAATTCATAGTTGGAAAAGTAACAGCAACGGACAGAGACACAGGAGACAATGCTTTTGTTCTTTACAGCCTTACAGGTAACTAGGGGTTCTCTTAGTGCATTGGAAGAACTGTCATGTTGTTGTGTACATTAGTAAAAGCATGAATGGCCTCATATGTGTTAACTCCTAAGTCTTCTCTACATAAGCCAAGAAGTTTCACTTTCACCTGCTTTACTATTTTAATAATTTATACCCACCCATTTATAGCCTTCAAAATTATTGAATAGCAGCTTTCTTTGTAGAAACTACAATTGCTCTGAATGCTATTAAATTAAGCCTTTCTTTAGCTTGTTGACTGCGATCATTTTGCAGCTACTAGAAGCATCACAAGTGTGTTGGGAACTGATATACTACCATGGACTGTTGAAGAGCTGTCTTCTTCACCTTTGTGCTGGACTACTTTACCTCTGCAGTAGAAGTAGCACAACAGGCAGCACCTCCTCTGATACCTCAGATCTCTGCACAAGTTATTAATGTATACTGCCTCTAATTTCATTTTAAATTAGTGTGCCAGATTGTGAACCGCAGCAGCAGAGAGCACTGGTTTTCATTCATTGTGACAAAGATGGTGATACAGAGCCCTCTGGTCCAAAGTCTGCAGGCACTAGAAGTTGCTATTGTTGTTTATACCATCAAGAGCAGCGTGAATATAGTTTTTAGGATCTTGTATTTCCAATATGCATACAGACTTTGAGGTGGTTTTGGACAAGAGTAGCCAGTAAAAATCACTGCTGCATCTTTTGGCAGTGACAATTTGATTTCTCTTTGCATCTACATGCCACTCAGTCCACCTTCCTTAGAGCCTGGATAAATTCAATAGCATCTCTTCTAATAGAACTTCAGCAGATAGGTGCACTGTCTCGTTACAGTGTTGACTGTTGAAACAAGCAAATGAGACTGAATGCACAGGTCAGAGAACTGCAAAAGAGCCTGGGAACACCTCTGACCCTCCACTAGTCTCAAAGAGATGTGCAGGCTTGGAGGAGTGTCTTTCTAGAGATGTACTGAATGACTCCACTGTGCTGTACATCATCGTTTGCATGCCTCAAAAACTTTATGAGCGAGATGGATGTATCTGTAGAACTCATTAACCCATTCTGTTGGCTCACATTTCAAACGTTCATCCACTCAATCTTTTGTGTTTTTCTTGTACATCATCTACAGAATGGATTTCATGACCTCAAGACGCAAGTAAATGTATAATTAACTACTACTTTAAATGCTACATTTCTAAGACGTATTCATTGATAATGCTGCTTTGATTGTATCTCAGGTGGTGGAGGAAATATATTTGAAATAGATGCAATACTTGGGAACATTAAGATAAAGAACTCTCCAGACTATGAAAACGTGAATCAATATACCCTTACAGTGAATGCAGTCAACAATAAATCTGCCCCTTTCTATCAGGTAAAAGTGTATTGCTGTAATGAACTGTGACACTTCCAGTCAGAGTAGATTTGAAACAGCGGGAGGAACGTTTATCAGAGATATTTATTGTGCAAAATATATTAGTCACCCAGTTGTGTTTAGGGTCAGCTTTTTGCCACCGATATCCATTCTGAAGAGCACTGTCTACCATAATTCATTGAAATGATTTATAATCATTCAGGGTGAAATTTGACCCTGAATTGTTTGCTGACTAACCTGTGCTGGGAAGAGGAATTCTTGCCTGTTGCTCTTAGTTAGAACTGGAAGTACTGTGTAAACTTTTCATGGCAGGAAAAGCAATTTCCAGGAGTTTGTTCCAATTCTGCTCTCTTTGTCTTATTTGAAAAGTTATTACGCAATCTACAGAACTACAAAATCTGTATTTCTGTTATTGCCTACAACAGTAGGACACAGAACCTCCTCATTCTTCCTCATTCTGAAAGCTTCCAAAAAGTAGAACCCTAATGCAAGTATGAAGTCCTACATCTTTTGTATTAAAATCTTGTTGTGATCTCTGGTGTCAAGCTGACAAAGTTAAATGCTACCCATTCTTTTACTACAGCATTCTTAAAATCTAATTTATACTTCTTATTCCATAAGCAAATAATAACAAAATATTGCTAAATAAGACATTCTAGATATTCTAAGATGTACTAAACTATTTTGTTTTCTAGGCAACTACTAATGTCACTGTTCTAGTGATCGATGTGAATGATAATGCTCCGGTATTTGCTCAGAATTCCTATTCTGCTTCTATAAACATGATTAATCCAGTAGGTTTTCATGTCATAACTGTGCATGCTACTGACAAAGATCAGGTAACTACTCATGTTTGATTTTGACACTGCTTTAAGCTGCAGCCCAAATATATTTTTCTTTGTTCTTTAGGCATGAAATACCAACTGTAGCAGAAAGTGAATTGTAATTTACTAGTAGTGTTGGGAATTGGAAGTTAGGATTTTGTTATTTCTGCTCTGACAATGATATGCTCCCTATTTTGGGGCGTATTTCTTCAGCTGTATTTGCCCCAGCTTTCCCCCTTATTATGTGGGGTTGTACTAGTCTTTCAAAACTATGCAAAAGCGTAAGCACTTTAGTGAGAGTGGAATTATCTGAACTTCCGTAATGGAGGATTTTCTGAGAACTAAACAACATGTATCTGAGTTGAAGATGTAAATGTATGCTCATCAAATACCTCTGATGAGTGGTACCCTAGCTCATTCTCTTTGTCTCCATTGTTTAAAGTAATTTTGTTTGACTGACTGACTTTTCCAGTACTGCACCCACCGGGGTTGTATCCAGGTAACGGGAAATATATCAGTCAGTCAGATCACCATGACAACATCAAAATTAATTATGTCACTTAAAAGACAAAACATCTAGAAGTCACAGCAGAACACAGATATCGGATGCGTTCCTAATATTTCAGTGCATCATTTTGGTTAAAGTATCTGTAATTGTGATATATTGCTGCAAATAATCAAAAGGCCCTTTTTGCTATTTGCTATTATTTTATATCAAAAACAAAAATGCTTATGAATGTTGCCAGACTGAGAACCCTGCACTGAGACTGAGACCTAATGAAATTCTCATCTTAAGATGTGTCTGGTGATAGGCTTTGCATCCTTTCAGAATCATGGGACATTGGCCCAGCAAGGAAGTCTTTGGCTCTAGTACTCCTACAGATTATACAGTGACGGTACAGGCTCATGCCAGGGTCTGATCCTGATTCTGGGGAGCTGTGGAAGAAATACAGAGCAAAGTGCAATAGAGTAAAGCTTAACGTTTGTCACAGGAAAATGAAGTGCACAGAGCTACATTAAGTCAGGCAGGAATAGGGTCTACATGCACAGCAGCAAGGAGGCTGCAAATCTCCTAAAGGTGCCACAAGGGTCTATGGGACCTTAGCTTATTCTTGTTGACATTGCTCCTTTAGGGGACTCTTGGGTGTCCCCTCACTACAAATTTAATATTTATTTACAGTGTGGACGTAGCTTTATGGCACCAATGGAAAATGAACACACTTTGACAGACAGGGAATCTGAAGTGCATTGTCCCAGGTTACATGAGGAATCTAGAAGAAAAAAAAATCTTCACTCATCAGTATCCTCCTCTTCTGAAAATCTAACTTAGGTGTTCTAAGTTATGAACTTTGATTACAAAACTACTGAGGTGGCAGTTTTGTGTAAGCTAAAGTAGACTGAAAGTTTGTGCAGAGCTGAAGACCATGACACACTTAAAGTCCCACTTAAATGTACTGTTATATAAGTGTGTGTTCTTAAGGCTATAAATATATATATAGCTCTTGAAGCATCAGCTAACGGAGGGGAGGCAACAACGTTATGCTGATGACTCTGTCCATTGGCTGCAGCTGCTCTTGTGTTACAACTTAAGCATGAAGTACATATAAGTCCTGATTATTCCTATATGATTAAAATGCCTCTGACATTCTGTCATCTTAAGCAAGGAAATACTGAGATTTCAGTGAGTGAGCCTGTATTAACGGACTAGGAGCTCTGAAGTAACATGGTCCTGCAAGCATTAGTGACGTAAAATTGTGTTCCTTTCGTGGCAGGGGCAAAATGGCCTTATTGAATACTACATTATCCCAGATCTAAACTTCAGTGCGTTCTTCTTGATAGAAGATGAGAATGAGGGGAAAATAATAACAACTGGAAACCTGTCTAGATTTGAAGAGATCCATTTAACAGTGATGGCAAAAGACAAAGGTTCTCCATCTTTAAATGGTACTGCTGTGATTACTCTTAACGTGATTGATAACCGTCCATTTGTTCCTCAGTTTTCTGAGAACAAAATCAGGTGAGTTTTATAACTGGTACTTATTTGCCAGGTAGATGAACACACAGTAAAATTGGAAGCTGAAGATAACTATACTAGCTTTTCCCTCTCACATACTAGAAAGGCCTTTATTTCTTCTTCTCCTTCTTTTTATTTTTATTTGTGTATTTATTTGGAATAAAAATAAAAAAATGAAGTCCGGGGAGTCCTGCTATGTTGGTAGTTCTGGGAGCAGATGCAAGGTATCACCTTTCATTTCTTTACCATGCAGCTTATACAAGTCAGACAAAGTCCTTTTCCTCTTGCATGCTAGTAAAACCATTTTCCTTAGGCTTTACTCAAGGGTAAACAAATTTCTGTCTGCAAAAGCAGGGCTTACACTGCTCTCTGAAGGCGACTGAGCTCTAGCAAACAGCTAGGAGGGCCCATGGAGTCCTTGCTATTAAGGATTTAAGTTTCAAAGCCTCTCAGTGCAACTGCTGCTGGAAAGTTTAGCATTGATTTATCATTTATTTTCTATGTTAGCATTTCAGTTTTGGAAAACACAGGAGTGGATCGTTCAATTTACACTTTTGCTGTGGCTGAAACTTTGGGAAAATCGATTGTTTACACAATTGTATCTGGCAATGAAAAAGGTGAGGCGCTATTTCACTTCTGACTTAAGAGCACTAAGATAACAGACTAACCTGTCTTTTGTATGGCAGGTGCTGCTGTATTTAATTGAGAAGATGGAGATCAAAGATAAAAATTTGTCATTTATTTTAATACAGAAATAAATATGCACTGAATTTCTTGCAGATCTCTTCAGTGTAACGGTTTGGTAACCTTTGGCTAAAAAGGTGGTTATTACCTGTCACTAAATGGGTCCCTGTGGTAGTAAGATACAAAAAACTGCAGGCTAAGGAAACAAAACTAAAGTCCTCATTAGCAGGTAGCTCCCTCCCTGCTGATCACTTTTAGTCTACCATTTCCTTGCACTTGCACCTCTGTTAGGGCATTTGTCCTTCAGATTTAGCAGCCGTGAGGTAACTCCATTTGTTCACACAAAGAATAGGAATAAATAAAAGCTAAGAGGAAATTTGTAAATCACAGGCAATAAGAGACTGCAATTTTGTTTTCCAAGTTAGTTGCTCCTTTACAGGTTTCAAAGATGTGTGTCTGGGATAAGACCTCAGCTATAATGCCTCTGCTGTTCAGACAGTGTAGAGGTGCATTTCACGTTGTTAAGAGCAGAGGGCCCACAGAAGCATCCTAAGAGAAACTGAGATACAAAAGGTAGGAGAGCTACATGTGATATAACAACAAAAGTGCATGCTTTTACTTTCAGGTCATTTTAGATTGGATCCAAAGAGTGGTCAGCTGAAAACAGCTATTAATCTGAACTATGAGGAAGTTTCTCAGTATGTGATTTTAGTAGAAGCAAATGAAAATGTCTCATCTGCTGCACAAGTCCAGTCTTCAGGTAACTTTCCTTTAAAAGAATTTCCAACTTGAATAAGAGCAATGAACACAGGATATTTTTTTTTGTCTTCTGTATTTGCAACCAATGATGGGAATTGAGGTTCTCCTTAATCTGAAAAGTCTGGCAAGAAAGACAAAAACTGGAAGGTCGAGGCTGTGCAGACCTTCCGCAGCAGCAGCAGCCTCAGAAGAGAACTTAATGCCTGAGCATTGGACTGTTGATCAGGTACAGCCAGGTGGAGAAGGCTGATGGAGAAACAGCTTTGGCTTTTCACTGCCTGATCTTACCACAGCCCCAGGAGAAGTGAAATGGCTCCTCTTCACATTTCCCTGCTACATTCCCTTTCTTTTCCCTCTTCTTCACGTGCAGCATAGATACCACTGCAAAGCTGTAGCCTGGCCCAGCCTCTTTAAAAGTTGTGCTTTGTTGATATTTGTTGTTGTTGCAGACACGAGTCTGAGCAGCACCAGAGATAACCTGTGTTTGCTTAACAGGTCTGTTTGCTCAGAATGTGGCGATGCTGACAATCTCAGTGCAGGATGTAAATGAAAAGCCAGCATTTTTGAATAGTATGTACTCTGCTCTGATACCAAGCTCTGTGCCATACAAGTACCCGGTTATTACAGTCCAGGTAGAGTATCTTTCTGTGATCTTCAGGAGGATGCAAATCTTTCCAAATATTTGATTCCCACTCCCCCCCCCCCCCCCCCCAACTTGTTCAAATTGGTTTAAAGGAGCTGTTAAGTCTGCTTTCAAAAGTCAAATTGTGCTCATCATCAAGTTTGACCATAATGCAGGTGAAGGATGGGGTGTTTAGGGGACTAGCCCATACCTGTCCTGCCAGTGGTTCTGTCAGAAGAGAGATGCAGTCTGTTCTGACTCATGCTGCTGTCTGGAGGTATGGGGCTTAAAGGGTTACACACTGCACAGGCTACCATTCTCTCTTTGGTGCTGTTAACTGCTTTGTTATCTATCAAACTCAAATACGAAATGAGCTACAAAACGGAGAAATTATTTTCTCTTTCTGTCTAAGTTTCATGTTCCTCATCTCCTGTGGTCCTTTATTCTTGCAGTTGCGGCATCCTCCTAGCCTCTACGGGAAATATGTTTCCTCTTTTAAACACTTGGTTTGATTCTGAAAACTTGTGCCCCACTTTGTTAGTGCAAGGGGAAAAAATGTAACTATCCTTGAACTATCCAGTCTTCCAAAGAGAAACTGCAGTTTTATGATTGAAGGGTAATGCACAGCCCAAAAGCCACAAACTGTGCTTCAAAACTTTCAAAACTGCATTATTTATTTTTTATTTTGTTTTTAAACCAGGCTACAGATCCAGATGCAGGAGGCAATGGACTTTTGACGTACAGCTTGTTGAATTATCAAGGAGAATTTGATGTCGATGAAAATACAGGGCAGATTTATACAGTTTCTGTAGCAGGAAGAGCTGGATCAATTTTTCTGGAACTCCAAGCTGAGGACCAAGGTGGACTCACAGCCCACACAACAGTAAATGTAAGGAAGAATGCTATCTACAGTCCGAATTTCCTTTTATGTCAAAATTCTGTATAAAATAAAGGCTAAGTTTGGCAATGACCAAAAAAAAACACCCCACCCCTAAAAACAGTTAACACCAGACAATAAGATTATCAGGTATACCAATGCTCACTACATATGGTCAGGCCAGACTCATAAGGTTGTTCTTTCTTTTAATTTATACAAATATATTGACATGAAAATTGACTTTTAGAGGATATTTTTCTGCTTACGGACCAAATTAATCTCTTAACTAACTCAGGCTGTGGCTAAATCAAGCTTTACCTCAACTTTGGAGCTGCTACCAGGCATTGCAATTTGCTACCAATTCCCTTCCTTCCCCCTTGGTACAATTTTTCCTAGACTATCCACTTTATTAGTGCAAGAACCCCCATCTGCATAAGATGCAGCAGATGCTTCTTATATACATGTCCAAAACTCAGGTACTCCAGCAAAGACTTGGAATATGAAACTAGCTAGATAGTTGTCCTTTAAATAGTTCATTTATAATAAATGCAGATCACTGACAGGTATAACTGCAGATAGTGCAGAGGAATCTAGATGTTTCTGCAGTTTATCCTTACTTAGTTTTGGAAATCTATTTTACTTTTTTTTAATCACATATATGGAAATAGAATGTAAGATATGAAAATCTGGCAAGCTCTTTTCCTCAGCACCTTGCTGACAAGCTTGGTAGATCTCTGTACTGGTTCAGTTACAATGTAGTACATTCTTCAACTTTTGAATTGCTTAGAATGCTCTCTTAAAGACTTATTTCTATTGAAATTAATGACGTAAGAAATCGATTTCTCATTCTTAGCATCACCATCAGAGTTTGTTTGTTTGTTTGTTTTTAAGTCAGTCTTGGAGAGAGAGATAAATGCTTTAGAAAGCCTTACATGCAATTTCTTCATTTCTTAGGCAACTATTTATGTCACCTCCAGTAGCAACATCGTGGTGTTTGTCCTTAATCAGAAGATCAATGCCGTCGAAAGAAACATTGCTGAAGTAAAAAGGTATATTTTTAAACTGCGAAACTTGGTGTAATGCAGAATAATCTGAGGGCGTTCTCAGGAATCTATCAGAAGGATACACCATTTTTACCTTTAAGAATTTGGCCCGAGTTGACAAATGTTGGAGTGTTGTTGGATTAGGTGATTTCAAGGGATCCCTTTCTACCACAACGTTTCTGTAATTTTCAGCTGCCTAGGGAAACATTTTTCCTGGATACTTGGCCCAATGTGGAGACAAATAGGATAGAAGATATACAGATCTTTCATTCTTTGACAAAAGCCACAAGTCCACAAACCCTTTGCTACAAATGAGAAATCCCCCCTGTGGGACAACAGCAGTGCTTTTCAAGGTCCATCATCTACAGCACTAGGAGGTTAGCAGTGTGTGGATGTCCATAGTACAGTTAAAAACATATTTTGGCCTTTTCCCATTATTAATGAAGACACAGAATACTTCAGTTTTACAGAATTTTGGGGGAAATTGCTTTGAAGAGTGGAGAAAATGAGCTTTTCCTTAACACGATTGTGCCACTGATTTATTGTTGCTAAGAATTGAATAAGAGACCCTGGAGCTGCTCTTGCTCCATTCCTGGAAGCAGCTGGTACTGATGCATATCAAGATGGTGGATTAACCAGGCCAACGGTCTGATCCAGTGTCTGGATCTAGTGTGATCCTCTCTTTTATAAAGAATTGGGAGAAAATAAGGTTTAGGAGACGAAATTTCCCTTCTCCTTCCACTACTGTTCATGGTACTTTGTAGCTAGTGCTGCCTGAGTTTATAAGAAAAAAAGACAACTAAGAATGAAACAAACCATATGTTGATTTGAAAAGCAAGGCTAGATAAATATATGCAATATTGGTTGTGAAATCTAGGTATAAGGGTTTGCTAACTCTTCTCGAATTGATCAATTGTGGTTTTATGGCACCTATCTAAGAATTTTTAGCCTACATACAAAAGTTTTATAGCACTTGCTAATGAAATGCATCACGTTGGAGAAAAGGATTGGATATTATTTCCCTGCTCCTCAATAATATTGGGCAAATAGCTTAATACCGTTGCTGATGATAATCCTGCCTTTTGATGCATTTAGGTTAAAATGCTAACTAGCTGCAACATATTGTATTGAATAACTACTTTTCTATCATCTAGTTTTCAGTGTAAAAGAATTTCTCATCTCTCAGTTAATAAAGAATGTTTTCTTAACATGATGGCAGGGTCCTGGAGGAGAAACTTCAATGGAATGTATACATTGTTGATGTATATTCCAATGAGCTTGAAAGGAGAGCAAGAAACAGCATCAATGAAACCTTCATAAAAATTATCGCAGTTGATAATGCAAATGGTGAAGTACCTGCAGAAGATGTAAGAAGGTCTGTACATTCAATCTTCTGGGTGTCAGAGCTATGCCGCTAGGCTTTTTCTTTCCCTAAAAATTACAAATGCCGCAGCAGGACAGTTCTGGATCAAATAACAGTTTATCTGCCACTTAAATGCAAGCTCAAACTGAATCTTTAGAATGCGGAAAGCTTTCGTTATTTATCCAAAATTTATTTCCAGATTTTGTTGTTGAACAAGTCTCTTTAATTGTTCAAAATATATTTAAAAGTCATCTTAAAAGAAAATGGGATAAGAAAGAATATCACTAAAATAGATGCTGTTTTCATTTCAGGATTGCAGAATTTCAATTAAAAACTCGAATTTCAGGTGTATTTTATTTATTTCATAACATGGCAGTGGTATAAATACATATTCATGTAAACATACTATTAAGGGGGGATACTGTTTAAAAGCAAGTAATTTCTAGACTCAGCACCTTTAATGAGAACTGGTTTGTAGCAGATAGGAACAATAGGGTCCATGGTCATAGGAAGCACTCTGCACGGATGATCTCTTTTCTGTGAGGAAAGCACTGTGTGTGCCGTACTATGAACTGTTTATACATGGCTGCCTCGATCCGGGTTTAGAGGATGCTGCCCTTCCAAGTTCATATTTCCAAACTCAGCAGCATTTCAGTTCATAAGCACCAGGGATGGTTTCTAGAAAAAGGCATTTTTTTTCCCAAATGAAAGACATGAAAAGCCTGAATCTTTGGCAAAGGTAGAGCAGCGTGTGGCATTCTGTTATTTTCTTCGCTAGTCTGCAAGCCAAAGAAAAGGCCTGATAAATCATAAGCACTCTAATTTTCTGCCTTCAGAAAACTCAGAGAGCAGCAGGAGAACATTGAGATAGAACTGGAGAAAATATTTTCATCACCTGTCACTGCTGCTGTGGAAGAGGATCCTGCATTCTCAGTAACTCCTGAGCTCGTTGCAACCATCGTTCTCAGCGTTCTGCTAGCCTGCACCCTCGTAGCCTTCCTGATATACGTCCTTTTTTCTATTAGGAGGAAAAGGTACAAATATTTTTACTTCAACAATGTAATTTAGACAGACAGCTGGTAAGTTTACTTCAAATGCCAACTTTAAAAACTCTAATCTGGTAAATTACTTGTATTTGGATCAAGCGTTGCCTAAGTTTTGCTGTAGACCAAAGCAGTTAGGATTTTACTGCAGACGCCTCTTTCACCACGTGTATCTTAAAGTTGGTTTCTTTTGTGTTTGCTACAGAGAAGCAGCGGAAACAAATTCTTTTAAAACCAGAGAGATGGGGATAGCTGCAAAGGGGGTGAAAAGTAGCTGTAGTGCACATATATGTGAGTTGAGTTACCTCAGACTGCATTAACTTGTATTCTGAAGTCCAGGGAAGGTTTCCTGCAGGGCCGTATTGGTGAGGAGAAGAAACACGTTTTCAGGTAGACAGCAAATGTTTGTGTTATGGCAATTAATTTAGACTCAAACAGCTGTACAGAGAAGCAGGCAATTCTCAACTCTAATCCCCAGAACGATACGGAAATTAGATGTTGTATTAAAATTACGACACCGGTAGTTCACATTCTGTTTTGAAAACAGTTGTAAAGCCAATCTTCAAAACGAATTCTATGTTAAGGCAGTTCTCATTTTCAGAAGGTACGGAAAGAGGCAAATAGAGATGGAGGGTGTTGATAATCCATCTGTGGCTGACAAAAACGGAAGTCTGAAGAACTTAGTGAAACTGGAAGGCATAAATGATGTGTAAGTAGAATGCTGATGTCACAAATTTACAAATATTAGCTAATCAAAAAATGTCCCTTTCGATTATTCTGGTAATGCAGGATTTTCCGTGTGTCTTTTGATAGTGTATATATTGATTTCTAGGAGCCACTCCATTATGAAATCTATCCTTCAAGGAAACTAAAACCCTTCGGTCTTCTATCAAAACCCATTACTTTTTAGCAAACCGTTAAGCCTTACGCTCCTCTTTCAGGAGGCAAGGAGCTCCGTGTTGTTCTCCAGGCAAAATCCTGACGGTTTTGAAATCAGCACACCTATTGCTCCCTGCTTCAGCCAAGCTAAGATTTTGTCATGTAGCTCTTTGAAAGATCGAGGTGTTATGAATTCTCTTTATTCCCTTTCAGAAGAAAGGAAGCAATAGCGTTTAACAACATGGAAGGCACCAGGGAAGGTGGTGCTGATGAAGACGTACCTGAAGCCAACAGAAAACACAGTTCCTTCGAGACGCTACAGTTAGATTTTGACAGCGATGGTGAAGAAAATGCAGCGCTTGAAGAGGCCACTGAACCTAGAAATGTAGGTGCTGAGACCACCGCTAGCATCACAACAAAACAGGTTTTACAATCAAAAAGAATAGAGTGAAAGGTATTTTGCATTACTCGTGGTGCTAAAATAGTTATCCCCAAAACCTGTGAACCTGTGGCTGGATTCAACAGGTGGGGAAAAAAGAAACTGTGTGAAGTAATGAACATCTTTGGGCTGTTTGTCTATTCCTGGGGGTGAATTTGTCTTCCAGAAAAGGAGGTGGATTCTCTTCCGTCTTTTACAGAACATGTACAGCACGTACACGTATTGTTGCTCCTGAAACTTGCAGCCTTGAAGATAATGCTTTCACTGCAGGCTTTAAAGTTATACAACTTAATGCTCAGCATTTGTCACTGATGTTAATTCCTTTCTTGCAGGACGACTCAGATCTTGGGTCAGCTCTCTCATTACCATCCGATCCCATAAAGCACACCCCTGAGAAGGAACTAAAAGGAGTAAAATTTTCAGAAGTGGCAATTATTTTGGATGCCGACCTTGAAAAAGATGAGGAAGATGAGGATGATGTTTTTCCACAGTAACTAATGCTTGATGAAGAGAACTACTGAAAACCATGATGACACTGCAACAATACAGAAATAAACGTGCACTGTGATTACAAGAGGGGATGCCGTCCAGACTATAACATCTGCTAGGCCTTTTTGTGCTGCAGGAGGTGGGCAGGGAGGGAGCGGTGGGCCAGGCGAACCGCGCGACGATTGCTGCGCAGACGCTGTCCCAGGAGCGGTGTATTTAATTTCGTACAGCGCGTATAAAACGGCACTAACGCCGACTCCGCGTGCGCTGCCTTCTCCTGGCTTTAGCCGGGGACACCGCGACCCTCCGCACAGCGCGCCGCCGCCCCTGGGAAGGGCGGGCCTCCTGCCGGGCGGCGGGCGGGGCGCTGCGGGGCGGGCGGCTGCCTCGGCCCTCCTGCGGAAGGGCGCGGGAGAACGGCGGGCGGGGCGGCGCGGCTTTCTCGCACCTTCCGCCGGGGCCGCCATGGCTAAATGGGGGCAGGGGGACCCGCGCTGGATCGTAGAGGAGCGCGCGGACGGCACGAACGTCAACAACTGGCACTGGTGAGGGCGGGGGGCGGCGGCAGCCGCGCAGGGGCTGGGCTGGGCTGGGCTGCTGGGGGCGGCCGCGCTCAGCGGTCCCGCCGGCCCGCACAGGACGGAGCGGGATGCGACCAGCTGGTCCCGGAGCAAGCTGCAGGAGGTGCTGGTGGGGCTGGTGGTGGAGGGCGAGGCCGGGCGCTGCGAGATCTGCGAGCTGAAGCAGGTGGAGGGCGAGGCGTCCTGCAGCAGCCGGAAGGGGCGGCTCATCTTCTTCTACGAGTGGAACTTGCGGCTCTCCTGGAAAGGTACGGGCGGCCTCGGCTGCGTGCGGGACCTCGGCGTGCCGCTGTTGCGGCTGCTTTGCTCGGTTCTGCGTTGCGTCTTTGCGGCCTCAGCTTTAAAGGAGTGAAGTCCTCGGAACTGCGGCCGGTTTTCTCCTTCTATTTTTGAATAGCCATCGCGTTGCCCCTTTAGGTGGAACACCTGGTTAGAGGTGAGAGGTGAGGTTGAACCGCTAGAACAGTAGTTTTTGTCATCAGTTCCTTTTTCACGTCTTCCGGGATAACTGGGAGTTCAAGCTTTAATTTCAGCCTGGGCGCCTAAGAATAAAACAATGTAAGTCCCGAAATTTGCAGTCATTTTGTGAAGGCCGGTTTGGGAAGGGTGTTTCTCGAAGCAGTTCGGATCACTGAGCAGCAGGAGTGTGAGAAGACAGCCCTGCCCAGCGGCACTGGGCTTGGGCGGAATGGCCGCTGTCTCTTTTTGTTCGTTCGAGGATGGAACGAGGATTTTAATGGGTTATTCTGCATGGTGGTGGAAGCTTTAAGAAGAGCGGTACATGTGTGCCCTTTTAAAACATGCACGTTTAAGCAGTATTTTTGAAGCAGTCTTACCGGGAAGCACGCCTTCGCTGTTGGTTTTCTAAAATAGCGGATTGGCAGGAAACAAACAAAAAAAAAGCCATTGACTCCTTCCTCTGCTGTTGGAGCGTTACTGTTTGGTTTTGATGGAGGGTGCTCGTTCTGCTAACGTCACAGCAGTAATAAAAATGCAGAGCTGCGTCTTGGCTCTGCCTTCGCCCCGCTGATCAGCGCCGCTTGTTAACTGCTGGGCCGTCCCTGTCCAGCGCAGGTACCGCTTGTTGGACCGGTGGTTTTTTGAAGGGGGGGGGAGGAAGTGGGTTGTTTTTTTTTTTTATTTTCATAAATCTAAATCTGTTGTTCCGCTCTGCATTAGTTGAGAATCCGTACTTTAAGATTTCTTAAAGCTGGAGATACAATCAGCTGAGTGGGTAGCAGTCAGGTTTATGTCGCGCACGTGAAAAATTCTTCATCCCTGCTTGCCCTCGTCTGAAAATAAGACAGTAGCTGGAAATAAAATCTGCTTTACCGCATTCTGCCTGTGCTAATCCTGGAAGTGTAGGAAAGCAGTGAAGAGAACGCTGAGATGGCTGCACGTGTCTGCGTTGGGTTCGGAGGCATAGCAGTGACATCATTAAGCTCACGAGTATATTGCTTGAGCTACATCCTCCTGGGAGGTGTTGAGAAGTCCAGGAGAGGACTCCCTGCTCATACTGTGCTGTGTAGATGTGGTTGTCTTGGCAGAACGGGGTTTGTGCGCTGTGCTGCGCTTCACTGAATTGAATCCTGACACTGTGCCCTGCTGTGCACTACCAACCATTGTTAGCTCTTTGTCTTACTACGAAATGCTTGAGTATCCCTGCAGTGTGCTTCTCCAGTGCTGGCCTGTAGCACATCAGGTTGCACCTGTGCACGGTGGCTTCCATAGGCTGGTGCTTGTTGCAGGCTGCAGTGGAGGGAGCATTGATATTCAGCTGGATTTAGCTAGCTCCTGCATAGGTGAGAGAGTCCAAATAAACAGGATGTTAGCCTTTATGATAATTCTCTTTGCGCAGTCGTGCTTAATGCAGGGTTGTTCATGTAGGCTGAGCAACATGAAAATAACAGGATTTGGAGCATAACTGCATGTTCCCACCCCTGCTTTCCACTGAGAATTTAACATGACCTTAACGGTGAATAAATGTAAATATTTAATGGCTTTGCAAGGCACAGGGAAAGAGTCTTCACTGGACTGAAAACAAAATGTTGAGTCCTTCCGCAGTAAGGTCTGAGGCCAAGCAGTGTGGTGCAGGACTCGTGCTGCAGAATGCGGTCATGGAGCCGTGCAGGTAAGTGAAGATGCGCCTGGGCTCAGAGAGATGCAGACGCGGAGCACGTTCTGTTCCGACAAGGTTTTGTGAAACAGAGTTGGCAGCTCCCGGTAAATCAACTGAGAGCAAGAATGTTCCCAAACATCTGCGAGTGTCCTTTTTTCACGGGTGTAACTGTCCTTGGTGTACACATACGTGCCTGTATGGTAGGAGCTTTCCAGGCATTCCAGAAGGAATAGCTAGCATTCTGGGGAGCTTCCAAATAAAGGGCAGAGACGTTGAAGGGAGGAGGAGGGTTATTTTCCTGCTGCTTCGTCTTTAGGTTCACATTCTGTGATGGCAGACACATCTTTGCGAGTGAAGAGCGTTACAACAGTAGACGATGGAAGATGGGAGTGGTGGCAGAATAGCAGTGTAAAATGAGCGTTGTGTGATGGTTTATCTGTGCCATGTACCTCATGCATCTGTACAGGAAAATACGGTTCTGAGAATAGTTTACTGTGAAAGGACTGTGACACGTTTGAGACCTTTTGTTGCTCTTTAGTTCTTTTAAATTAGATTCTAGGTATCTTGCTTCAAGGAACAGGTTTGCACCTGTTCCAAGTACGAAACTCTTCTGAAGGGGGAAATAGTTTTTAATAACGCATTTAAGAATTTGTTGTGTTAATACAGGTACTGTGAAAGAGTCTGGTGAGAAACATAAGGGATCTATTGAAATTCCTAACCTGTCAGAAGAAAATGAGGTAGATGATACGGAGGTAGGTGTGAAATACTGATATGGCTTTGCAGGCTCAGAATTCATAAAGAAAACGCATAAAGTTAACGCACGGGCATCATGTTTTGATTTATGCTGTGATTAAGTGCAATTATTACACTTTGATGGTTTGCTTTGCTCTTCGTGTTTTTATTTTTTGGTACTTGGAATAATAGCTTATCTTTGTTCTCAGATTTTGTCTACTAGGAACATGCACGTTTTTCGTTGCAAGTTACTGTTTGCAACGGTACATTAACTGCACATCTGAGACGAACTCTGGTTGTTGTAGCCTTAACAAGAAAAAAGCAACCTAAGAACTCAAGGAGCATCCACGTTGGTTGTCCCAGTAGTTGGCACTGTGGCTTCTGCAGATTCCTGCTGCTGTGCGGGAGATGCCTCTGGTTATACTTTCTCTAAGCTACTCTGGGAGGAGGGAGAGAGGCATATATTTAAGTGAAAATCCCAAGAGTTATTTTTAGCAAAGATAGGATAAAGTGAGAATATAATGAAGTTGAAACTGCAGCTGTCCTCTGAATGAACAAAGCCAGTCTATTCTCATTTGTTGCCAGAACCTGAAAGGCTAATATTTAGGTGTCTCTTTGGTCTTGTCATTTTTCTATTTCTAGATTAACGTTAGCAAAAAGAAAGGGGAAGGTGATATTCTGAAGGAGCTTATGAGGACTGAAGGAACCACAAAAGTCAGAGAGGCCCTTAGAGATTACCTTAAAGCACTTAAAACCGGTAATTACAAACAGTATGGTTTTTTTTTTTATACCTTCTTTCTTGAAAAGATTGGTTATGTACTGAGAATCCTTGGGTTTATTTGTTTGGATTGTTACCAGCTGGTATAAAAATGCGAGTCCTAGTAGTCAAATCTTTAATTGCTGTCAAACATGGCAGTGTCCAGAAGTTTTGGTAGTGAACCAGGCTGTATTTTGTTATACATGCTGGTCATTGAGATCAGTGCAATACCTGCAGTGCAAAGCAAAGCTCTGTAGTCAGCTTTTCTTTTCTCCAATAAGCTGTTGAGAAGTTCATGGAAATGGTATATACCTGAATAGGTGTAGCTGAATAATTTTGGGTCAGGTGACTATGAAAACCCTGCATTTTCAGTTGAAATTCCTGTTTGGCTATGTGGGTAATAAAAACATACCAGTGAGGTAAGGATTGGAGTTTGTATGTCCCATTCTGTGTGATTTCTACAGAGTTTTGGCAGGAAATCTTTATTTATTGTGTATTGAAAAGTCAGGGTGTGATTTTTGTACTGAAAATTGCTTTTGTTCCCTACAGAGTTCACCTTGGGAATGATTCTGCCTACAAAAGCTGCTGGTCAGGAGCTGGCTGCTGAGAGAAAACTGAGTGGGAGCACTGTGCAGGTATGCTGGCTGTAAGTGTTGTACAAATTTAGTTCTCCCATAAATGTAGTCCCTGCGAATTTTGTTGTGCTAACAGATTTATATTCCTTTGGATACCTGCAAAAATGGCAGTCTTTGGGCTGGCACTTGCCTGACCACTGCTGTGATCAAGACTTTTAGCATACAGAAATGGCCCATCACAGAACCTGGGCACAGGTCTGCCAGGTGTGGAAGAGGACACCGGCATGTATCTCATAATGCTTTGTTCTGTAATGTGTGGTTTCTGCAAGGTGAAGATGTCTGCTTCCCGCGGTCTGAAGTTACAGATGTCTTTGGTATGAATTACTTGGAGCTGTTTCACTTAATGTAGTGAAGAGTGATTAATAGTTCTGTCAATTAAAGGCAGAAGTAGATTACATAATTGTTGTATATTCACAACACAGTATACCTAATGTTGCATAGGTAACAACAACCCCTTCCATTTCACAGCTCACGAGCGTTTGAATTTGCTGTCATTCATGTCCATTTGCTTGCTTTACAGGAGTCTGCTTCACCACACTTGCTGGGTTTAGTAGGTGTAAAAATTCCTACAGTGAGGATACTTATGAGAGAAATATTCAACTCTCCAGCAGATGAGCTTTACAGCATCTTCACAACTAAGGAGGTAAGTTGGCAATACTTCTAGAGGTAATATAAGTGGATAATGTAAATACTTCTAATAGCATAATTTTGGGGGCAGAGTGGCTGGCAAATTGCAGAGGAAAAGGCTCTCTGGGGCTGTTGGTCAGTGCTTGGCTGAGCATGAGCCAGCACTGCCCACGCGGCCAAGAAGGCCAATGGCATTTTGGTTTATATCAGTAATACTGCAGACAGCAGGAGCAAGAGGTGACCGTCCCTCTGTTCTGGCACTGGCGAAGCCGTACCTCAAGTACTGTGTTCAGTTTTGGGCCCCTGACTACAAGAAAGACACTGAGGCCCTGGAACGTGTGCAGAGAAGGGCAGTGGAGCTGTGAGGTGAAGAATTCTGGGGAGCAGTGGCTGAGGGAATGGGTGGCTCAGTCTGGAGGATTGCGTAAGACCCTGTCAGTCTCTACAACGACCTGAAAGGAGTTTGTAGCAAGGTGGGACTTATGCTGTGTTCTTTTCTTGCTAGCTGGTACAGAAATTTTCTAAATGTCCTGCTGTGATTGAAGCTGAGAAGGGAGGAAAACTCCTCATGTTTGATGGTTGCGTCAGTGGTGAATACACAGAATTGGTAAGAAAGCTCCTACTTTTCACTTTACAAATGGGGTGCTGGTGTCAAAAGTAGCAGGCATTTGCGCTCCTCTAATGCATATTCAATTCCACTACAATAAAACAAAAATGATCGCTATTATGTGATGCTCTTCTTTAGTGATTGGGACTAGGTTATCTTAGTGGCCTTCTCCAACCCTAATGATTCTACTATTCCCCATCAATTACTAATGACCTTCACTGCAGGAGAAAACTTTTAGCACTATCCTTTTTATTGAGGAGCTGGAAAGCAGTTTGAACTCCTCTCCTGTTCCAGACAAATATGATGCTGTCCTCAGCTGAGTGCTCTTGTACTCAAGAAAAAAAATGACGTTCAGAGCTCCTTGCCATTTGGATGGATGAAGCTACCACACAGTACAGGCAGGAAAACATTACTTGCTCTCATTTTAAGGTCTGCAATAAGACCAATATTTCATATTAATCATAATTTCATATTTCACAACTAATCAACATAACCTCTTTTCTTCCATAGAGAGAACAAAACAGTGGAATGTGGCAAGCTAAGAGTTGAATGAAAACAGTTTATTTAAAAACAATCAGCCTAAAAGCAATCTTCATATTGTTCATGTTGGTCTATCTACTTTTATGTAAGATAATCCTCCTCTCCTTACTTTTCAGGGGAGAATTAGCATTCAGTAGTTGGAATGTGAATTATCCTGAAAGCAAAGGAACGTGCTAATGGGAGGAATCTTCTTATCTTCATACAGGTCCCAGGCAAAAGACTTGTCTTAAAGTGGAGATGTAGGAACTGGCCTGACGGTGAGTTTTTTTGAGGGCCTTTAATAGAGGCTACACTTTGCCTGGAGGAAGAAAAACAGCGCGACAGTTACCAGTACTGCTAAATGGAAGCTATTTTGGAGAATAGCAGGGTGTTCTTTGAAGTTGACATCCATGAAGACAGGCCGTAGATATTAAGTTAGCTGCTGCATATTTAACCTTTTGAGAAACACTTTACTGAAGTGTCCCTTTTTCTTCCTTCAGAGCATTATGCAACAGTTGCCCTGACTTTCAAGGATATGGTTGCTGAAACAGAATTGCAGGTAGAGTGCAAAGGAGTTCCTGTCTCTAATGAAGATAGTACAAGACAATGGTGGAAGAAGCAGTATTTTGAAGAGATACATAATTTACTACAGCAATCCAAAGACAACATGGACTGATAACAGCACTGTAGTTTTTGTTAGGGCATTACTTTTTATACATTGTTAACATGGAAAAAAAAAATAATAAATTATTTGTGGCAAGAATAAAGACCCACTTCTGTGATACTGTATATTTTAAGCTTTATTTATGTTTTCTTAATGAGTGAGGTAGCCTGTAAGTTGGACTACGTGTGGAAACAGCTTTACTTGGGAAAATTATGAGTTCGCTTACTACAACTTAACTTGAGAGGGAAACTTTGATTTAGACACAGTAAAGTGATGCCACCAGAGGCAGGAAAGCTACATTCATTGGTAGAAAGCATCTGCAATTCTTTAGCATTTAGTGTATCAAGTGGCAAAATTGTCATGTTAGGAAAGGGGATGTTCATCAGAGTTTAACTGAAAGATATTATAAAGCAGAGGACAGAGAAACATGGGGAAGGTTACAGCCTCCTAATGTATGTGTCTGAGATGATTGGTTCAACTGCAGGCCAATTGTTTCTAATGCTGTAGAAAGTTCTAGGGAAAGGTAATTTAAAACATTGCATTATTCTGGATGGTACAATGCTTACCACTGCTGTTAAGTCTTCTGCATGCACCGTACTGCCTTACCTGACCTCATTGTGAAATTTATTACTGTTCATTTCTTCCAAAATAACGCTTTCTTCCAGTTCTGTAAATCTTTCTCTTGATTTCTGGCCCTTCACAATTCTGTAGCTCAAAATAAAGCAAAAAAACTGTTTGTTAGATAAAATTTGTTAAGATAAACAATTATTTCAATATTTGACTTATAACCATATTGTGATTAGCAAAGATAACTAACTTACTTAACTCACTTGAGAATGAAGTATGCAGCTTGAAACAAATTTACCATGAAAGGGCAACTTGCCTGTGGAGAACACAGCTGATGAATAAAATAAATACGTGACTTTTACATGATATTTGTTTTCTCCAATAACTTCACTTCACTTCTGAACAAACTGATTAGTTTGACAAATACTTTATTTTACAGTGCAACATGCAGCAATTTCATGAAACTTACTTAAATAATGCAGAAGATAAAGGTGTGTTGCCTTTTTTCTCCAGGAGTGACTTACTTTCGCTTACAAGTTTGCGCTTGGGTGAGGTTTGTTTTAACAAGAACAGACACCTAACATAAACAGGATAGAAGTACAAATTAGAACTAAGTTATCACATTCCTTCTGTTTAGGTGTCCATAGAGAGAACAACCTCTTAAGAAATGCTATGTTTTAGCAGATTGGATTTATCTATTTTTTTCTAAATACTTCAATTTTAGGTACTGTTTTATTCCTAGATAAAGGAAAGAGCCTGCATTTTTGAATACAGAAATGGTTGCCAGACCAAGTATTGGTTGATGAAGAGGCAATCATCAGGTAAATGTAGACAAGCAAAGAGATTTTGTGGTAGTTTGGATGTTACTAACTACTCTCAGGTACTGAAGTATAAGTAATTAAGTTATTTGAAGGAAAAAAAAAACAATTGCAGGTCTTTCTTTTCAAATAAGAAGTGTATCATCTTACAGACCTACTGCTTTTCTGGAAAGTGTGACTCCCACCACTTCTCCACTTCTTTTCCCTACTGACTAAACAAAATGTCAATGTTAGGGTCACAAGTGCCCACCAGTACTTGCATGTTTTGCTAGCCTGAATTTTCTTGTCTCCTTCCACTAGCAGTAGCAGTCATCAGCTGGACAATACCATTGTTTAAAGAAAGAAGGCTTGTGTTCTCAGTGTTGCACCGCTCATTTCCAGGTGTGGGACAAACACCCCAGGGAAAGGGTCTGCTGTTGCAAGAATGTGGGAGGAGGAGCAGCTCCAGCCAGCCCTCCTTTCCTCTAGTAAAGCGTGCTTTACTAACTTTACAAACTTGACCTTTTTCAGAATCCTTGTTCTCTCAGGCTGGCACAGTTGTCAGTTTGATAATATGTATAAGCTTCCTTAGAAAACAGGCAATGATTGCCTCTGCTTTCACATCCACAGAATATCTGTTTGTCTGACTGTCCACACAGTAAAAAAAAACTATAAAGTTTTTATGGAATCATAGAATCATTTGCAGTGGAAGGTCATCCAGACCATCTCCCCTGCAATGAACAGGGATATCCACAGCTCCATCCGGTGCTCAGAGCCCCAATTCCAGCCTGACCTTGAACGTCTCCAAGGAGAGGGCATCCACCACCTCTGGGCAACCTGTGCAAGTGCCTCACCGCCCTTATTTTAAAAAGAACTTCGGTCCAATTGAGATCTTCCCTCTTTTAGTTTGAAATCATTTCCCCTTGTCCTGTCACAACAGACCCTGGTAAAGAGTCTGTCCCTACTTTCTTTCAGCCCCTTCAGATACTTAAAGGCTGCTATCAGGTCTTTGTGAAGCATTCTCTTCTCCAAGCTCTTTTTGGCAGGGCCATGCTCTTTTTGTCTCCCAGCTTGTACAGGTAGTGAGGGACTGCTGTGACCCAGGTGAGACCTTGCACTTGGCTTTGCTGAACCTCATAGGGTTCAAAAACCGTTGCAGGACAGAATCCCACTCTTCAGTAATGATTACAGTATGATTTAATCCTCTACGAGAAGCCAAAGGCCAATGAACTGCTAGCCAGAAGCTTAAGTCTAAATGAATTAACATATATCAGACATGAATTTTTAGTAAGAGTAATTAATAAGACCACTTACTTACTAAGGGGCTAATGCCTTCTTTATCGACTGCAGATTTTAAACTGAGGTGTTTTCCCAAACATCTTAACCCAATCACAAGCTCCTACTTGTGGTAGAAAACTTGATAGATCAATTCTGATATTCATTAATGTATAAGTTCTGAGTAGAAGTTGTTGATTTCTCTGAATTTATACAATCTACAGAGAAGCTGATCAGAAAGGGTAATTAATAAAATTATTTCCAAAGAGAACAAAAAAGTAATTACATAATTAACGTTTGAAAAATGACATGACAAACTGAAGCCCGCAGCAGGATTAATATAGTGGAATAAAAGTGCTGATGAAAGGGAATATTAAGAGACAGAAATGCTTAACCACACTTACTTACTTATAAAAAGTGACAGAGTAAGAGACTAACAAAAGCACCACACAGTAGAATTGCAGACATGAAAATGACAATGAGCTACATTAAATGGTAGACAGTATTAAGGAGTACAGAAGAAAAAGACACAGATGAAGACAAAAACCCAAATGAGCTAAGCTACTGGAAAATCAATGTGAAAATGGATTTTAATCAGATGTTACAATCAGAATCATTGACAATCCAGAAGGTAACTAGGAAATGCATATTCCTTAGAAATAACATGAGGAAATGGAATAAAATAGATGGTGGAGACAATCCTGCATTTAAGGAGGCAGAAAAGGTGTTGCGAAAATGAGAGCATGCCCCGGGGCAGCACGGGTAGAAGAAAGTCAAAGGAAGACAGCAAATGGCACAGGAGAAAAGGCAGGAATAGTCTCAGACAGGTTAAAGTTGGAAATGGAAAAAATGAAAAGTTCCACTCACTTCTTCCACCACGTCACGTTCTTAGCTGCTGGAAAAAAAGTAAACGACAAACCCTTCTCAACTGTGTGATTCATGCACAGTAAGCAAAAGAACTCTAAGATCTACAGAAATTGCATAGCATACTCTGCACTTGTTTTAGCTTTCATGTTATCACCTGTCATCATGTTATGATGAGAAATCCAAAGAGTGAAGCAATAACATATATAAACAAATGAAAAGTCATCACAATCAGTTTAATGAAGTGCACAGAATAGCAATTGATCATGTCAATAAAAATAAAACAATTATTTTTACATCAAGTGTGCTTTATTTCCTCCACAGGTATTCTGTTAAATAAAGCACCATATATATACTGCCAGGCCACAGCTAAAGAGGATTCTTTACAGAATCAAATTTCTTGTGGTTGTTTAGTATACAAGTAAACTTAATTTTGATAATAAGAACCACAGCGATCTGAGGCAATCTGCCTCTATTATAAGGTACAAAACTGGCACAGAGGACACCATATTATACACAGTAAAAATGCCATAAGTTTAAATTACATCATACAGGGCAAGGAGGCCCTGTTCTCCCAGACAGCCATATTAAATGAAAGCCACTACAGTGAATTTTTAATTACATAAAACATATCCATTATCTGATTGCCCTTTAAGAAAGTGTATGGTATATGCAAAGAAGAAAAACCAAAAACAAACAAAAAATAAAACCGGAGTTCTGCCTGACCAAGAATTAAGCATATAAGTCTATCCTGCCATTCAAGCAGAGAGCACTGGACAAACTGAAGCACAAAACAGAAATAAGCAAAACTTAGGCAACAGCATTTTTCGTGGGAGGAAGGAAAAAAAGACTTGGAAGCAGACATGCTTCATCTAATGTCAAGAAGCAGCTTGATTTCCTTTTCCAGATATCCTTGTAACCACATGAATTGTAGACTCAATGGTCCTACACAGGATGTCTAAAATGTCATGCTGCTGCATAAGACTAAAAAGTCCTCTGGAATGGCCACAAGTGATTGATAAACTAGTTTCAGGGTCCTGGGATGATAAGGCTTGACTATCACAGCCTCTCAAATCTGCGAGGTCAGATAAAACTGCTGAAATTGACGTGGAAGGAAACTCTGAGTCCTCTTCCGCTACAATGGAATCCTTGGAAGTCTGCAGGTCTTTAAATTCTTTGCATTCTTGAAATTTACCATTTCCTGACTGCTCTTCTGTATGCTGTGACCTCACTGTCAGCATTATGTCTTCTGAAAAAGAAGATGGAACTTCCATTCTGTACTCTTTGACAGAACTATTTTCAGGGGAAGGAAGATCTTGTTCAGTGCCTGGATCAATGATCGAAGAGTCCCGTGTCTCATTATCTGAAGTGCTTGTTGGGGTCAATGCCTCCTGGGGTTCAGTTTTTATATCACTGATGCAACTGTCTACGGTGTGTTCCTCATCACTGCTGACCCGTCTTCTTTTTACAGGAGTAGCTTCTTCGTCATCTGTAAGAAAAAAAAAAAGAAAACTCTATAAAGGAAACGTTGTTTTCACACCATACGCCCAAGCAGCTGGACATTTCTTTCACTTTTTTTTTTTTTTTTTACTTTTCTGTATTAAACACAGTATACTTCAACAAATACCTATTTCCTTTGCAAGAATTCATGTAATTGTCTTAGCCCCACAAGAATACAGTATTGCTTGTGTAAGGGCTGGAACCAAGAAATGGCTTGATTTCTGTGCTAAGAAAGCCTCGTGTTATGTTAATTTTGTAGAAGTTTGTAAAATCATAGCACCATTTGACTGAAACCATTAGAGAAGGCAAACCTTTAATTTTTCTTTCTTTGGCTTCTTGTTCTTGCAATGAATTCCTCTGTTGTTGACATGCTCTACACTTGCTTAAAAGTTCTTGTAAAGTTGGAATCAGGGCTGAATTGAGCTGTTTAGGAGTATGCACTGAAAGCAGCAAGGCAAGTGCTCGGAGGTCCTAAAAAAACAAAATAAACAGACAACCTTAATCAGCCTTATTTCAAACTCTTTTTTGATTAAAGCTACACAAAGGCTGCACAGTAAACAGAGGCTTCAAGATGTTCTGAACATCTGAAAGATCGAATTGTAAATATACTCATGCAACAGAAATTTCCCAGTCACTACTGATACGCCGACCTTAACCTACATCTGTCCTGTGCTGCCCCACAGGAAGATGAAATCTTTCACTGGGTTAGAACATACCAATGATTCCTGCACTTCGTGCTGCTCTTTTTCCTGCTATTAGCCCACCTTTCAAGTCTTATGATCCCCACCATCTGCTTGGAGACTCAAGCACGCATCCTGTGCAGACTGAGACAATGCATGCAATCAAAAAGGAGAATTCTGGACAGCTCAGACTGCTGCTCTGTATCCCATTAATAGAAATTAACCCCTCCAGCCAGACAACTGAACTAGCAATGCCCATCTCTTTAGAAGCTGACAAACGGTGCTGAAGAGCTTCCACAGATAGTAAGCTGCCTCCTAAATGATGCTGATAATTGAATGGCTTAGAAAAGACTCACCCCATTTAAAGCAGAGCTTGCTTTGGAGATTTCAACTCTCTGGCTACTGAAATCAGATTCTAGGCTTTGATACTGATTTATTAGATTTGTAATTAGAGTATTGATTAAATTGGCACAGTTTGCTTCAGAGAACACCTGCCCCTGGACCTGTAAAAAAAAGAGATTCCTTTTAAAACACAAAAAAATGGAATTGTGGAAACAGTATCCTAAGCTGAAAGAACAGACACCAGACTACAATTCTTGAAACTTCCACTAAAAGATCACTCACCTTCAGAAGAAAATGTGTCAAAAAGGTGTATACAATGTTGTTGTTAAGAAAGGTCCTTTCATCCATTAGAATACATTTTATATATTCTGCAAAAACCGGATCTTCACAGAGGAGCTTCACACTGTTCTTGGACATTGCAGACTGGTAAAGAAAGAAAGCACACTGCAAAGTCATCACTGAAAGTACATCACTGCAGTAGCACAATCTTCAGTAGTTTAAGGTGGAGAAATGTAACCAGGCCCACAGGTGTTTTTAATTCATACTGGAGGGATCTTAGTGATAAAAGTATTTCAGATCAATCAGCTATCAGTGAATTGTACAAATTAAGTGCTGTCAATTATTTCACATTTTCCTTTTATGAAGTTTATTCTGAAGGAATGCAGGTTTATCACAAGCAGGATGTATTTGAAGGGCCAGTGTCTCCTAACCTGAGTCAGCTACAGTGTCCACTTGCAAAGGTGCAAAGTGGGCACGTTATCACAGAATCACATTATGTTCTATTCCAGAAGGAAGACCTCAGACTTAAGAGATCATTTTCATTAAATCATACTTGTGTTTATACTACATAAAAAGCTGGAAATTCACAGAGGCAGGCTAAAGTAATGTCTCTACACTGTACAGGCTACTACTATAATGTAATGTTACTGCACTACTATATGTTACATATATGTTGCACAAGCTTGTGCAGGTCCTAGGGCATACAACGATTTGCTACATTTTTACACTCGATTCATTAAGTTTTATCAGATGTCAGAGAACACAAGTAGGGGTATTTTTTATTCAAAATGGAATTAATATTTAATATTTTGAACGACTAAGCAATACCCACTGGTTAAGATTTACAGGCTAGAACTTGTTTCACAGTTGTTGTATTTTGCTTTTAGTTTGCATCCTGTTAGTTCTCCGATACACTCTTACCTGAGTCTGACAAAGCTCAGTCCAAAGTTTGGGGAATAATGCCAGATGAAGTGGTAAACCTTCATATGCAACAAGAACACCTGAAATTTTGAGAAATTAAAAGTTACTTTGCAAATAATGGCAACCTCATCTTCCTTGGAGATACTCACTCATACAAACAGTAATGAAGTGCCAGAACATTTGATATGACTACATTATAGGTATTTTGTTAAATACAGAATTAGAAAGACCTCTGGTCTGTGAAGTTTCTTTTTACAGTACCTTTAATAAATATATGTATCCCTTTAGTACTTCTGGGAAATATGAAAAAAGAACACCTAACAGAGCTGGCTTTAGTTTTGCATTTGTAACCAGATTTTTTCATTATTTTCAAGTTGCTCATTATATTCATTACTTTCAAGCCTTCTTATGTTTTCAAAAAGATTTAAATTTTCTCAAAAATAGCACCTAAGTTTTTAAGTCTAATTCTCATTATTTCCCAAGCACCAAGAGCAAAGATACGTATTTCCAGTGAATTATTTTAACTAACACAACCTAGAGTAAACAATAATGCAAGCGACTGTGACAAAGAATGCACAGTTGCGTGAATCGGGGATCAAAAGAACATTCTACTACCATTCTTGTTTGGAGGAAAATTAATTTTGTATTCTTTCATCTAAAAGTTTGGCATTTAATCGTAGCTAGCTACATGGCCTCAGAAGAGGGAAAACAAGCAGGCACCTTTTGGAAGGTGGTTCATGCTGCTTAAGGTGTCCAAGAATCAGTAGAATACCTTTTCTTGGATGGAATCTACTTCTCTTGAGTGACTACAGAAGGAAATCTGGCTAGATACTTAATTGTAATAACTGAACTGAAGAGACAGATCCTAAAATGTTTATCTATGCAATAACAGTATTTGTGTGACTGCAATGTTTCTGCATCTGCACCTACCACACTGGACAATGGAGCCTATCTTGGGGTCAATTGGTGGGAACAAAAAACCTGAAAACCCAGCATGGTGTGCTTTCAAAGTAACACGCGCATTTAATGGGCAACTCATGGCAGGATGCTATTCTGCAGTGACACAGGCAGAATGCTTGGAGCAATTTGGACGGATAGAGCCAGCAACGCCTTTGCTAACACATGTTATAGACTAGGTTTACATTTTGACAGGAAAAAATCCCAAGTACTGGTAATACTTAATTGTGGAGCTTAAACAATATCTATGTTTTCAGGTACAAATGACATGACTGGGTGGTCATAAATTTGGGTTAACTGTTGTGATGGGCTCCCAAAAGGACTAAGATGAACAAACCTATGTTTTACTACAGAACCAATGCTATCAGTGACAGTATAGATGGTCTCATATGCTCCTGAGCAGACAAACAATAATTGCCAGAAATTACATTGTCTAGCAGAGGTGACGAGGATTTGGGAGCTGACACAAAGCCGTTTAAACTGGCAGAAGAACTAGCTTCAGGGAGTCTGTGTGAAACCAAATTTACAAGTAGAATGAATTCTCACTGACTGCCACATGTCCCTTCTGCAGAGGCCTGAAGCATGACAGACATGTGGCTAAGAATGTACCGCGTTATACAGTTTGGTAGATTATGGGAAACTAATTTCCACAGTAATTAATGCAGCAGGTTCTACAAGTGCAGCTACTTCTTGCAAATAGCGAATATAAAACTTGCTGGAGAAGTGCTCACAATTATCACAATAAAAAAAAACCAACACCCTTAAGCTGTTTAACTTTCATACTTACTCATTTTAACTAATGTTTCAGTAAACTTTTCACAGCTGATTGCAACTCGGCATAGTAGATGGATGAACTGATGATAAGAAAAGAAGTAGTCTAGTAGCATACGATCATAAACATCATCTTTACCCTGGAGATTTAAGAGAACTTCATTTAAACTATGTAAGCAGCTGGACCACTACCAGATTTCCCAAGCACCTAGCCTAATTTCCCTGCACTCCTTGCTCTAAAACATGCCATCAAATACTACAGGAATGCAGCATGGGGATTTCCAAGTCTAACCCAATCCAGATGTGTCTCACCACCGTGTCCTTGTTAAGCACAATGGCGAGAATGGCACAGGGATGGCGCGTAACATTCCCTGCCAGTAAAAATCTAGGATTCTGAATAAACGGACTGAGAAGATGCGAAGCTGCATGAATACCTTATCCTGAAGAGAATGAGAAGAGAATACAGTAATTTCAAATCATGTCCAGATACCTAAATATATACATTACTACTTCATAAATCATAATTTGTCAGTTACTACGTGCAGAAGTCAGAATTTTCTCAAGAAAAAGTTTCACAAGCTCTCAAAGCAGTATTTTCAGGACTATCCCAAATCAAATAGTAAACATGCCAAGGGCTTTGTATGCCAGTATTTAATATATTTTGAATGTATGTACTCAAAATGGGCTTCTGTAGACCAGACAGCCAAAAGGAAATCTCAAACATTCAAGCAAACAAAATGCAATTTTCTACAAAATGAACAAATTAAAAATAGCATGCAACAAAAAAAACAACAGGTAAATGTAATTGTGATGGGGTTCTAGAGGGTCAGAAATCTTCCAGCTCTTGTGGCATATGAATTCAGTATAACTTGTAAAATATTGTGTCACATGACTTTTCATTTCAAATATTTACATTATTTTCTGTTGTATGCACTGCTGCTGGATATGAGATGGAAAAACACTGATAATTTCCTGTTCTAGGTATTTTTTGAAACACACAGTAAATTTGATGGTGCACAAATACACAAAGCATCATTTTGAAAGCTTTAAAAAAGAAGGGTTACTTACCCTACAGTAACCGTGCTTCTTCGAAATGTGTTGCCCACACAGATTCCCATCTACGTGCACACACACCCCATGTGCAGGAGACTGGATTCTTTCTGAATAGCAGTGTCCACTGGGGCTGTACCTGCACTCAGTGTGTCCTTGCGACCACTGTACCTGAGGGCATAAGGGGTATGGCGGCTTCAACCACCACTCAATCCTTCACCAGTAAGAATTCCCCTAGGGCTCTGCATTAGCACAGGAGGAAGTTCACAATCTGTGTGGACAAAGCATCTTGAAGAACTACGGTTACCTTACAGTGAGTAACCAGCTTTCCTTCTTCAAATGGTTGTCCATACATTTTCATCTAAGGGTGGGATTCATCTTACCTGACCTTTAGCTACCTAGAATCTACTAATTTGAGTATCCTCTGTTGCCCAGGCTCAGGTGCCTAATACATGAAGGATCAATCTCCTGATGGTATGATTCATCTCCAGTAGCCGCAGGAAGGACACAACAACAATCTTTAGATAGTCAAAGTTTGGCAAGCTGAATCCCACCACTGTTGAACTGTAATACTGGGACATGGCAAGTGACTATGATGTCACCCCACCAGAGCTGGCATCCCATAAGGAAGCCCACAGAAGAGAAAGTAGAAAGGAAAAGATTCAAAGCACTATAAAACTGCCCTACATATGTCAAGTATTGGTATTGTACCCAAACAATTAGTAGGTTGTGCTTCAGTCCTCTTGGGATAGACTCTTAATGAAATGTGGAGGACCTACTTAACTGTTAATAAATCTTAACATAGTCTCAAAACCATTTGGACCAACCCCTGGGCTGTTCCTGAATTTTCTTTATAAATGCTACAAACGGACTGGAAAACTATCAAATGTGGGCTTTTTTTTTTTTTTTTTTGGTAGTTTTTTGTTTGGTATTTTTTACCTTGAATACAAGGTTTCAACTTTTATCATATCTGGAATTATGAAGGTGTGTATCACCAAAGGCAGGAAAATGGTGTTTCTGGAGTGCACATCTAGAATGGAGTATATGAGGACAACACATCTTGAAGAAGAATTATGCTTTGTTTACAAAGAAAATGAAAATAATACGCTAATGGATTCTAACAGTACTTTTTATAAAGAGGAAAAACAACTGAAAATTAGCTATCATTAAGACTATGTTTACATACCTTGCTGGCTTCTACCATAGTAGGCAAGAGGCACATATTGAGCTCAGGACGTGGAGGACGAATATTGCTTTTTCCCCCTATTAATTTCAAGTTTTCACGACATGGAAAATAAGGTCCAAGAGACACTGTAGTACAAGGTAGGATAAAATACATATGAAAACGTCAATATCTAACATCAACAGGGAACATGACAGAGTAATAACAGTTTAACAGAACTTCAAAATGCAATCACTGAAATACGTACTTGGGATATTACTGTGGTGGTATGTACAATGATTGTGCTGTAGAAATGGAACCAGAGTATGTAGGAAATCATGAGGACTTAAAAGTACAAGCTCCTTGAGGACATCTACAAACAAAAAGGTTTTTTCTATTATATATTGTTATTTCTTAACAGAAAACAGTTTAACTTATGGCTCATGCATTTTCACTCTTCAATCTCTCTTTTGCTAGTGTGCACTGTGGAGGTAGCTTTACTGTGAACAACACGCAAAGTGAATGGACCTGAATTAGTCAGGACTCCCTTCACCTTTGCCAACTGTAGAAAAACCTGCTCAACAGTGAATCTACAACCAATGAGAGGGGTGCCAGCTTGCAGGAAGTAGAAGCTCAATAAAATTACCCTCTTTCCTTCTTCTTTAACATATCAGGTTTGATACCTGGAAAACGTAACCAGCAGCATCAGAAGGACAATTAGAAAGGCACTCAAAATAATGGGAAAACGCATGCACATCACACAAAGTTTACTGTGGACAAAGTTATAGGCCATCACTAGCATGCCAAAAAGTGCAGACTGGGTGTTCTGGAATAGGCTTTGCAGTACAAACCAGACACATTACATGGAACGCCTAAGCATACAATTTTAGAAAGCTAATCCATTCACTTCTACAAGTTCTTCAACTTTATTTAAATTATTATACGTTACAGCAAATGGATCATAAAAGTAGATGCTAAAGTTGTAATGCAGATGAACTTGGTCAGCACGTGCCCTTCAGAGTGGATCTTTAGTTAGCATCAGAATTTTAATGAAAGATTTGGGATTTGATTCTAAACTGACTTGATACCTGAGTTAATGAGTTATTCCTTAATCATGCATCTGACTTTTAATAAGAGAGGTTGCAAATTTGCCTCTCAAGATGAACGATGACTTTTTGTGCACAGTCTGCACACCTAACACTGTATGAATATTAACTGCAGCCCAATGAAAAGAGAATTATTTATTATTGGAATAATGGCAACAATGATACGTTGTCAACGATAATATCAAGAATTCAAATCTACAGAGTGTCTAATAAGCATCTGCACTTGCAAAAATAGAATTTAAACCTCAAATCAGGTATCTACATAGAACAGGTTCTTCCTAACTGCAGGCACAATATTATGACTTACCAATACAAGCATTTCTAAGTTCTGGAGGACTGTAGGAATTTAGCAAAGTTAAAAGCTTATGGGCAAATTCAATTCGCTCCTGCCACTGAATGAGGGCTTGCTTCACATCTGTGAATGCAAAAAACACAGAAATCTGCTTATTTAATTTCATGAGAGATCTACAAATGACCTATGGAATTTTATTGCTGAAGAATTTGTCTTTTTTCTTCTAACATTACTTTTTCTCATTCTAGAAATCTAATAAATCTCAAACTAAATCTTGTTTCAGATTATGTAAAAAGTAATTTAGTAAGTAACGATTTAGTAATCACATGTATGGAAAGTTCATATTTAAACACAAATACTAAGCAAGATAGAATACGAGGTTCTGGGTCACAAAAATTAATTAATAGACAAAAACAATAAACCTTTGAAGAGCTGTAACCAAACCTTTTCTTTGAAGATATGGACGTGTTGATTTAAGAACTGAAAGGAATATAGACAGAAGTTCTACCAGGTCTCCAGTCACGTGGCAAGCCGTAGCCTCGTGGTACATCATGTGTAATGTGTTAAATGACTAAAAGAAAAAATACACAACTTCATGTTGCCAAACAACACATTATTATCATTTCTATTTCTATCCTGCAATCACCACTTTTACATTTATTTCATGTACAAGAAAGTACCAAAATAAGTATAAATGTCAGATGTAATCAAAAGTTACTAGAAACGCAATTAAAAATTTAAAACAATTTAAATTTTTAAATTGTTTAAAACAAGACCAAAATTGTTTACACAATTAGCATGTGTACTATGAAAAACAATCTGAAGAATCTTTTTAGATTAGAAGTTAGAGGGAGGAGGGAGAGAATATGACGGAGAAAGGAGAAAGGGAGAGAAAGGGAGAATGACAGGGTATCTTTTATGATAACTAAAAATGATTCTTCACCAGGACATACAGTTTTTGTAAGAATGAACCGTATGTAATCTACGGAGGTTATACTGAAACTTGTTCTTGGTCATAAGGCTGGAACTGCGTTTTTCTCACCTAACCCAAAAACCAGAATCATATCCAGTGTTTCACATACGCATGTCAGAGGGATACTGAACTTGTAAAATTTACCATAACAACCTCTATACCCCTTATCTCTGCTCAAGAAGAGACCAGTTTTGTGACACCCAAAGCAACTCTTACAAGACACCCATTTATAAACATTCCAAATCTGATTTCGACCATAAAAGCTTTATATTAGTGAGAGTTATGCAGACTACCAATCATCTTTGAGACAGAATAATGACAAAGTTTTCAAAAACAAAATCTATCTAAAACACAATAAGCAAAACCTAACTTGAGGTACAACATTTTTATGTATCTCTAAGCTTTATCTTTTTGCCAACATACCAAGTGATATCAGAAATGCATAAAGAAAGGCATGGGTATACACATTTTCAGCAAAAAACAGAAAACAACCTACAAGACTGATACAGATGCTAGTCACTTTTCCAAGCGCTGCTTGGAACGTCTGTTAGATGAATTACTTAATTTTTTTATAACAAAAATATCTTCTGGGCATTTCAAGGAAATACTGGAAAGGAAATCTAATTTCCCAGCAGTGCAACAATTCTAGCACAAGATGTAAGAAATGTTATTTAATTTGTTGGGGTATTTCGAAGAAAAAACAATCTAATTCCCCATGATGCAAAAAAACTTGACATTTTTGTATTGTGATGAAAAGATACAAGGCAAACCATGCTAGAATGGACAACTTTTCTGGACGTGATAAATGTTTGATGCAGTAATTTTCATGATGCAAAACATTTTCAGTGAACCAGGGAAGAGATAAGGCCTGGGACTTTCAAGTCATAAAGCAACTCCATTAAAAGTTTTACCTCATTTCTAGCAACGTCTTACAAGGACAAACTGTACTTTGTATTACGCATTAATATCAATTGTATGTAGGAATCAAAGTTAGTAAGGTAAGTTCTTTTTGTATACGAGTATCTTGGTCTACTTACGAGTTTCATGAACAAATCAAGTTATAACAACTCAGTTCCTAACATTTTATCCCAAGTTTATGGAATGTAAATGCTTACAGAAAAGACAGATAGGAACATATTCCGGGGTAACTAACTATAGCTAGTTAAAACAATTATAATTGTAATAAGTTCAGGAAAAATGAATTTTTAAACAGTACTGCAGTGTCTTCATTTGTGCCTTTTCTACTGTGAGACTGAGAAAACACCATACTAGTGACATCAAAAGGTTAAGAAGAAACAATCTCAAAGCATCACCTAATCCACTCACATGCCTTAAGGCAGACTGAATGTCTTCATATCCTTTATTACAAATGTTTGCTCAAAGAACACCTGAAGACTTCAACTTGTGCTGGCTGACCCCTTCTGTAGCAATCTATTCCAATACCTCATTTATTGTACAGCTTAAACTACCTTCTACCCAGTTATTTTCTACCATGCATTTATACCAGTTTATTATCACAGAATCGTTCCAGGACCCTAAAAGGTCAGTTAGTCCAACTCTCCTGGAATGAAAAGGGACGTTTACAGGTCAATTAGGTGCTCAGAGCCTCATTCAGCCTGACCTTGAATGTATGAAGGGACAGGGCTTCCACCGCCAATCTGGGCAACCTGTTCCAGTACCTCACCACCCTTACTGTAGAAAACTTCTTCCTTCTATCCAATCTAAATCGCCCCTCCCTCAGTTTGAAACCATTTCCCCTTGTCCTACCACAAAAGACCCTGCCTATAAAGTCTGTTCCCTTCTTTCTTATAGCCCCCTTTTAGATACTGAAAGGCTGTTATCAGGTCTCCCCAGAGCCTTCTCTTTTCCAGGCTAAACAGCCCCAGCTCTCTCAGCCTGTTCTCACTGGGGAGCTGTTTTATCCCTAATGATAGCAGTTTGCAAAGAATAAATTTAATCTTATTTTTCCTGTGTTTCTACAACGCATCCAGAATTTTATTCCTGTACTCAGAACTAGCTAACATCCATTCCCATTTTGTGCTGCCAGTGTACTTCATAAACGCTTTCTAGTCCATAACCAAACTCAATAACGGAAGCACTGAATAGAATCCAAGCTCTTTCACTCAAGAGGAAAAAAACAACACACCAAAACCACCTGAGCAATCAACTTTTTTTGTGTTTTTTTTCTTTCGTTTTTAATGTATCTCACTCAGGAAAGTAGCCACTAAGAGTTCAGCAACGTCTTTTAGGCTTCTCCTACATTATTGCAGGACAGTACAAATAGCTTTGCAGAATGAAAATTTTGGATTTTGGGGGATTATTAATCCTCTATTTTGAACCAATTCTGATCTGATAACGGACCAAATATCCAACTACACTGTAATAGACTGTGCGTTCCAGAAACAGATGTTTTAAGTTTAAAGAAATCTAGAGTATGTATTCTTTGACCACTCCTTGCAAACAGAAGCAGAATAGGCATAGGGAACCTGAAGAAAATTGCCTCAAAAGTGCCTTAAGGCTTGTTAAAAAATATTATTTGCAATTGCCATCTGAGAATGGCATAAGCTCTTATTTCTGTATTCTAACTTCTCTTTTTACCTCCAATTCACAAAAGACCTCATTCACTTCCTTTACTGGTTTGTGATCTATAGCAGACTGAACTACAATGGCTCCTAATTTGCTCTCCACTGTGAACTTCAGAGCATGCACACTAGACACTTGAGATATCAGCCTTTCTATTTCTTGCTCATCTTTACTACTTAAGCTACAGTTTTTATAATTATCACACCAAATCACTTATCTAGTAAGTATTTTTATCTAATATGAAGATCTTTATTGCCTCAAATGTACTCATTTAAATTTTTACATTATAGGTCAGGCACATCTGGTAAATCTTTTGTCCTTCCTATGAGCCTAAAAATCTTAAGGTTTTACACATATGTCAGTAATTCATCCGTACTTTAAATGATAGCCCACTTAAACAATCTGAAGTGAATGCTGAAAGGAATGATGTATTGGATCGGTAAAAAAGTGAGCTGCTAACAAAAATACTTACCTCAGTCATCAGAATCAATCCTCTGTTAAACACAACAAGAAGCCTGTCTTCATCAGACTCCAATAATATTCTGAAGGCACTAGGAAAAAAAAGCAAATATTGAGATATTCTTGTAATATTCTTGTAAATTCTTATACATATTCTTGTAATTCTTATACATGCTTAGAATTATTGTGCTCATCTCTGACAGGATTATGCACAAAGAATGAGTCATTCATCTCAGCACTGCAACTGGGACAATCTGATTGCGTCCTGTGACAGATGACCTATGTAAACCTTCCAAGTAACAGAGGCTATCTTCCTTTTCACATAGCTGTTTCAATATATCAGCTGTTGTATTTAAAGCCCCAGTACTTGACCTACATACCCAGACAATTTTCAGTTACACTGAAGAAAAACAACCCCAAGCAGCTGTTCCAGGTATGCTACTAAGATACACTGGAAAAGAAAAACTATTTGAAGATTCGAACAATGAAATTCCATCCCACAAATACAATTTCTAATTAAGTTTTCTGCCCCAAAATAACAAATGTCACCAAAAGCAAATGAAATTACTGTTTTGTCAATCTAGACAAATTATGGTAGGCTGAGAATGGAATTTCAGCTTAAATGCTGACTTAGCGCATTTAAATGATTTCTTCCCTCCAAGGGCTCTACTAGTTTTGTCATGGTGATTCTGTTTGAACCATAGCAATGTATATCTTGTTTATTGTACGTATCTTCTATATATCTTGTTTATATCAGCTTATATGTACACTGTTTGTTTAGTTTCTGGATTTTTAAGATGCTGAAGCCTTCTAAAATATATTCCGCACAAAATCAATGGATTTTGGAAAACAACATAATTTGATCCGGTTGTTTATTTCTGAACAAAAGTAACCTTAAATTTAAAAAAAAAAAAAGTATAAAATGACCAACACTAAGTCTTATTGTACTTCACATTCTACAAAATACCATTCTTGTTCAAACTATACCACAGCTTCAATACTACCGTACCTTATTAAAGTAGTCCAACACGATCGTCCATCCAAGCAGCGCAGATAACAGCTTATGGTGGTTTTCTTAAACTGCTTTATATCTTCTATCTCTTCCTCTCTCATGTCTGGTCTCTGAGCTACAAAAAGTTGCATGAGGTTAAACAGTTCTTCTACTGCCTGAAACACAAAAATGTTACGTTAGTGACATCTCTCTCAGTATATTATGCTTTATATCTAGTTTTTAAATTCCTCTTTATATTTTGTAAAACTATTACTCCTATTAATTAATAAATAAAACCTAAAATAACATTTAAATAATATATTTTCAACAAGTGTAGGTGGGATAAAATTTTAACCTGTTAGAAAATCAGCAGACATTTTAAACTTAAATGATTACAGTTCCTAAAAACTAAAATTCTGACAGAGAAGCTGTAGATCTCTTATCTATGTTCAATGCGGTTTGGCTCTGGTCTTTACTATTTACCATGTGCAGTATGACGCAGACATCTGAGATAAATCTTTCTGAACTTTGATTGCATGCTTTGATGCTTTCTCACAGCTCACTGCTACATATGCACAGATTAAAGAATCTGAGAAACCTTGACCCGAATGCTTACTCTTCCTGCCTTCTCTTGGGCAGTTTAAGGTCATTCTTTTGCAGCATGGTTACACATAAACTGTGATGATGTTTATGTCCTAAATAACAGAGTTCAGGAAACTGCTAAACACACTGATTTTTTCCTTTGAGTGGAAAACACTAAACATGCCAAAGTAACTAAAGTCCCTTCTGACGGGAGATGCAAAGAGCAAAAACAGTAAGACTACACGACTGCTACAGTACAGTCAGAGAGCTGAACTTGACTGCAGTTCAACACAGAAGATTCCATATACCCTTTTCCCCTGTGCAGGGAAGAAAATCTCCAAATTTTTTTTCTAACCTTGTACACCCCTAAACGATCCTAAAGCAATACTAAATAAACAGTCATAGAAAACTGCATGCTTTCCCTCTTAAAAAATTCATAAGCTTGGTTTTCCACAATTACACATGGACCAAATAGCATCTATTTTTACTGTGACATAATGTTACAGAGACAGCAGAACTCACAGAGTACCAACACTTTACAAAAGGCACTACCAGGCCATCAAATCTTGGCCCTGTACCAGAAACTGAAAGCAATCAAAAAGCTTACTGGGAATTCCTCCAACTCAGTGTTACAATGTAAGACCACTGAAAAGATCTTTCCCTGTTTCCTACAGCTAGGCAGAATTTTCTGGAAACATCAGTGGCTGCTTCCAGAAAAAACATCTGCGCTCCAACTGCTATACAGTAGGGAAAAAACCCCAAACAATCCCTCCCCGACCATCCAGTAATCAGATCTAAACACACTCCAATAAATAAAAATAAAATAATTTTTCCACGGAATATATTCAGTATGTTTTTTCAACTCCTTCACTAAAGGAGACATTCTGTAAAGGAGGAATCAACAATGAAATCACACTTTCTGGAATTCATCTACTTACTCCTGGGTACTGACTGGCATGTGGTGTGAGATTCTTGAAGGCCCACTGGATGTTCTGGTGAGAAGCCAACTGCCTCGTGAACGCAGGGGACTGCTCACAGCAGAGACGCAGGATGCCATAGTAGGCAGGCAGCATCCCGCGGTTGAAGAGCACTACATCCTGATCATCGTGGTCTGCAAGGATGTAGTTGAAGGCAATGTTCTTTGTCACCACAGGGTTCTGTACAATAAGGCGCACGTTCTCTGGACAGTCAACACAGACGTTATACCAAAAAGACAACAAAGCCTGTTTATTGTGGTTGGTGGCTATAGCTGGCTCAGAAAGTTTAGGCTGGAAAAGGTTCCATAAGTCCATGAAGTAAGTAGAAAACATGAGTTTCTCAGTTTTTGAGATCAAACAGTATGTCATGAAACTGAAGTAGGGCACGAGTTTTGTTGTGCCATGAACAGCAGCATCAACATATAACTTAGCTCTTGAAAGAAGGCCAAGAAGCACATTGTAGACTTGATGAAGAACTACTGTAGTATCTGGACTAAGAGGCAGATCACGTGTAGGGATGTGCAAAGAGCGGGTTGATCGGAACATCTGACGGAAGGAATTGCTTGGAATAAGCGACACCAAGAGATAGGCTGCAGCTTCAAATAAAAATAGATGTTGTTACACTTTCAAAAATGATGTAAACTCTTAACAGCCACTTAAACTGAAGTTAAATTACTTTGCATGCCCCATCCACAGATTTTAAAGTATTTTACAGAATCTGGTATGACTATATTTCCACTAGAGATGAACAAAACAGTAGATAAGACTAGCTCACAGCAAGTTAAAGGAGGTGTTGAGTTAGCTTTCAGGCCTACTCAGCCTATATTTCTGTCTGCTGCTTGGTTCTAACTATTGTAACACAATGCGTTCCATCACAGGAATGCATTGAGATGCTTCCTATGACTATTTTCTACTGCTTGACTGGAGCTGTTGCAAAGCTGTACCTCCAAGATTCCACATCTCATTCAACCACAGAAACAGCATTAAAGTTTAGTGTGGCTTGTTACTATCAAATCTTCCTTTACAACAAAAGTTAGACACAGGAAAGGCTCAACATTTGAATATGACAAATACTGGCAGCGTGATTCCTAGCGCTTACAGAGGCAGCTTACAGAGGCAGTACATGTGAGCGCTGGGCAGAAGCAAAAACTTTATCCTTGATCCAAAGGTTTAAAGGACTCAATTCAACTAAAGATTACTTTGCGATAGCTGAAAGAAGAGCAAGTACTATTCCTGCCTACAATGCAACTATGTGATGGAAACTACAGAGAAAAATCCTGCTTAGTTGTTTTAATTCACTGGGTTTTCCTGGACATAGGATTAATCACTTAAGATAAGGAACCTACTAATGTACTCCTTCATTAATGAAATAACAATACGGCTTTAATGTATAACAGATGCCTCTTCACGAGACACAGTTATAGCAATACTTCAAAATAAAGCAACCGTAAAACAACTGGAAAGATGAAGAAAATACAAGCACAAGATCATATATTTAATGTGTCACAGGAATACCATATGCATAATAACTTGCAACAACAGCACAATTATTTTCTTTAAATTAACTTACAAGTTCTCACTCTAGGATAGTTATGTGCCAAAAGAAAACGTTCAACCCAGTTTTCCATGTTTTGTAGCACCCAGCTGTGAGCTAGCTTATTTCGAGGTGTCTGCACAGCCAGCCAATCCAGGCACTGGGATGGGTTGTATTCAATGACCTGAAAGAAGAACAGAAAAATCAAGAGGAACACGTTAACGTCAGCAGTATTTATTAATCATATTAAAAAAGCTAAAAACAGTTATCATGTACTTTTTAAAACTAAGCAGAGCTACTGAAGTACAAACCACATGCTAGGACTATGGCAGACAAAGAAAACCCTCGTTAAATTTCAGTGTGCTCTGCACTTCTTAATCATGTTCAGGGTTTTTGAAAATCAAGTCCAGGTAGTTCCTCTACATACTGTACATTTTAAGACCTTTAAATGTTGAAATGTTAAGCACTTTTAAAACTGAATAATCTTGTTTTTACAAACAGTTAAAAAAGATTTAAAATATCACTAAGATAACACAAAACCTAAATGCTGAATCGGTATTTTTACTGAAGTTATATGAGAAGAATATAAACGGTATACAAATTAGTTGATTTGGCTTAATGCTGCTACTCGTTATTTGACTACACAACTCGAAGAAATACATTCATCTGTTGTTTTTCAAAGGCAATGAGAAGCCTGTGAGTGCTGTTGTTCAATTACAAGAGACTTTAAAATACAACATAATTTCCTGTGCCTTTCTAGTTCTACAAGGCTGGAAATTTACTGATGCATTCTCAAGCTAATAAACCAAGTTCTTCTATTTTAAAGCTGTTTTAAAAACTGTTTTCTTTTAAGCTTAAGGTATAGGTATCCAGATAGGAAAGATCTCCTAGGATAACACAGGCAGTAACGGCATTGATGAAGGTGCTCCCAACTACTACAATCCACCTGAAGAATATAAGCAGCTAACAAGACCAACACCCTGCTTGTAAAATTTTCATCAACATTAAAAAATAAATTTATCAGGAGCAATCTCCTCTTTTTTTTTCTTCAGGTTTTAAAAGAGAAAGAACGTTCAATAGCTTTCCCTTGTAGTCTTCAGACCGTAATCAATACAACAAACTCAAATAGCAGTTTAACTGAAGCTAAAGCTTTAACTCCTGATCTATTTCTTTATTTCTCAATTAACCTGTGCCACTTAGTTAAAAAATTTCTCTCTCTCTTTAGAAATGTGAGTGAGAATGCTCCAACACCACCACAATTATTCATTAAGTTCCAATTAGCACTTATTTTATGGCTTAGACAATTCATCACTGCTTTATAGAGAACAAATGTCAATCCAATATTCATTTAACCGGCACATAATGGGCAAAAAAGAAAACTAAGAATGGTCCTCAAACCAGCTTACAGTCTTCGTAAAAGGATAATTCAGACAAATTAGTGGAATTTGCTCAGTAGAAGCAATCCACACCCCTATTATGCATTCATTTCTCATTAAACTAAAAGTTAACCTGAAATACCAGATAACCAGAATGCTATTAAAACAACAGGAAAAGTTAGAGTAGAACTTAACATTTATAAACTGTTCCTGTTTCTCTGAAAGAAAACGGCTCTTGAAAAATTCATGAATCGATGCAAAGAAGGATCACAGCAAAATGTAAAACCCTTTCATGTACATAAAAAAAAGTAAGCAAGACAATTCAGCTCCTGATTTTATTTTTTTTTAAACAGGTTGTACCTCCCAAATCCTCTGCAGAATGTAAGAAGCAAAAGGTGGCATTCCTGGGGGTCCACCAGCAAATTCCATTAGCATAGTCAACAATTTGAAAAAAGGATTGGCTGCCTGTAATGCATAAAAATAAAAATAGCCATTTTTATGTATATCATTCAATCCATTAATATTTTTAGAGACTTCAAACCATTCCAAATAATTGCTTAAGAAAAATTTCTACTAACTTCAGAAGTTAACATTTTAATTACTTTTAATCCCTTATTATTTAATCTCTAAATCAACTGGTTATCTGTGTCTATATTTTAATTCTACTATTATCCATATTCAGAATTAAACCATTGGTTACAGCTAGTGAAGGTAGCACTATCGAACTAGACAAGATCAATCTACTAGAAATATTTAGTTACAGGGAAATAACATCACATACTTAAAATCAGACATTACTCAGAACAAAGGGAATAAAATCAAACTGCAGAGCATTTAAGAATTCAAAAATTTCCCATTAGTATAGATATCACTATCTCAGAAACGTCATTTTAAAGTGTATTTGCTTAACAGGTAACATGCAGCCTGAAGAGTTTATCCAAAACATCACTTTATTTTTTAGGTTTTACACTGACGGTTATTTCTGGCCTATGGTTTCCCTCTGAAGTCACCAACGTCTACTCTCATGAAAAGGATCTTATTATTTTAAGCATGCTAAGACTCATCTAGCTTTTAACAGTGCTTCTATAAAGTGCTTACTATTATTATTTTATATTTTGCACATCAGCAAAAGCATCTCTTGTGCATGTGCATATGTGCAAAGCAAAAAAAAGAAAACAACAAAAAAATTTAGTAAAAGCATGATGGGAGGGAAGTAGATTGCCACCTGATAGTGCCCATTCTATCATGCAAAGCAAAGCTGTCATGAGAATGGTTTCGTATGTGTTTCTTTTCCAACTATGATCATGCCTCCTCTCTCTGACATATCTTCAATTTTTCCTGATTGTGTTTAGTTTTATGACAGCAACGTACAAGAACGTCCCTGCATGAGCTCCACTCTATGTTTTATCATGTGGAGTCCATTTAGAACTCTCAGTATTTTTGTTAACATGGCAGGAATTTATTCCATCTGAGAAAAGTGTTTGCATGCACAGAACTGCAAAATAGTCTGCCAAAACCCAAACAACAAAAAGGTAATTCCTTATCTCCACTTTCTCTAGCATTCATGTTTTATTTTTTATCAATCTTATAAAAATGACATAGGCGGCGAATCTAGAAAAAAGTTATCTGGTTTTGAATAAAACTCTCATCTGAAATTGTATACCAGATTTCTGCTTCAGAAAACTTAATATAAAGTGAAGTTAGGCTTTATTTACGTCACAAAAACTTGTGCATGAGCAATAATGAGCAAAGTATTATTTAAGTAATTTAAAACAGAAGAATATTAAAACAAATTATTTAATATACAGGTAGTAGGTTTACATACCTCAGGAGTCAACTTTGCTATGGATGTGAAAAGCATGGACACAATCTTAAAAAAAAAAAAAAAAGAACAAAACGGACTTAGATTTTTCCTTATTTAGTTAAAGTCAAATCATCCCATTACATTTATTAGATAACATCTTCAACAAACATCTGCAGTTTCTGATACTTACATGTTCTGCAAGTCTATTATTGTACCGACACAAACTGAAGATGAGATTGCAAGTCTGCCTGATGTTGATACCGTCACGGATATGTTGAAACAAAAAAGGAAAACCCTAAAACAAATAATCAGGTGTTAGCACATTGTTATAATTACATATGCTGATACTTTTTTTAAGGTTTATACATTTGTATTTAAATCAGTTACCTTTCCACCTGTTAATGCTGCCATGTCATTCTGTGATAAAGTCAAATGCCTAAAATACAAGAAAACTTTTATCATTTTACTTCTGTGATTATTAAGTTAGGTTAAAGATAAATGTATGACTATGACTGCTAGTTTATATTCTTCACTACCATGGCATACAAGAAAATAAGGGTACTGACATAAAATTGAACAAAAATAAATATTTTTTATTAGACAGACTGAAAGAAAAAAATGCAAAATATTTATTTTAAAATGGTTAAAAATATCATGGACCCAATAATGCTTTTAAGAGACTAACTTAAACAAGAACAAAACAAAAACCTCTAACCCCATTTACAACTAACATATTAAAATTAGGTTTTGGGTTTTCAGAAGCTCTTGCCTTTCTGAGCGAGACTGTTCAACTAGGAGAGCAATCAGGGCAATCATCTTCTCAAGAGCAGCAGGCCTGTATTTTTCTTCCGCTAAAGAAAGTATATCTTCTTCCTCCTCTTCTTCCTCCCCTTCTTCCTCAGAAAGTACTTCAACCTGTGGCTGAAGGAAAAAAAGATTAACTTCAATATGGACATTTAGTGCTCTAATTACAGAGAACCTGCGTGTGTTTTTACATATACTGTCATCTTTCATTCATAGAATGGCTTAGGTTGGAAGGGACCTCACAGATCATTTAGTTCCAACCCCACTGCTGCAGGCAGAGTTGCCAGCCACTAAACATGAGGCACTAGATCAGGCTGCGCAGGGCCCCATCTAACCTGGCCTTAAACACCTCCAGAGGCAGAGCATCCACAGCTTCTATGGGCACACTGTGCCAGCATCTCACCACCTTCTGAGTGGAAAAATTTTCCCTTGGCATCCAAGGGCATCTTGGATTACCAAATCTCTTCTCTTTTACTCCCCTGTCCCTATCCACCACTATCTACTCATGTAAAAAATTGATTTCACTTCTGTTTAGAAGCTCCATTTAAGTACTGGAAGGCCACTATGAGGTCTCCCCTTCTAAAACACATTAATAAATCTGTGTGATTCAAATCAGGTAAATATCTAATGTTTCATATTTAAATATTCACAAGCTGAATTGTATTTACAAATGCAAAAGCTAGGCTCAACCACTACAGAGAGAGGTATGGTGCTGTATTTAGGAAAAAAATGCAAGTTTACAAGTCTAAGTTGTACCAAAAATATGCAACCATGTCTTATTAATAGAGTGATGAAGGCAATTTTAACAGATTACTCTTAATTTTTATTTCAATATTAAATAGACAACTATGGTTTATAGTATAGTCAATTCAGTATATATTTAAAATATTCTGAAACACTGACCATTGAAAAAAGACAGTAATATTGAAGCAATTTTAACATCTGAAAGGTGGTTCAAGAGACATAGCACCAATAATCTCACATATGAAACAGGAAAGACTTGTTATCAAAGAGAATCTAGCTTACATTTTCAGGTCCTTTAGTTCCCATGTAGAAATGAACCATCGTTGATATGGCTTGCAGTGAAAGCAAGAACTGGCTCTGAAATACAAAGATGTTCAATTACTTGAAAAAACATACACAGATACATACACACAATTCCTAAAGCTACAAGGCTATACTCACTTCCTCTTCACCCATTTTGGCAAATTCATAAAGAAAGGCAAAGTATTCTGTGAGATGTTTACTGTGTGGCTTAACACCATGCTCCATAATAGACAGGAGAGTCTTCACAAAACGTGTTACACAAGAGCGACTGCCAATGTCTTCTACAGGACCATCCATGTCATCCGAACTAAAAACATAATCCAATTTAGACATGTCACACAATGCATGGAGCACACATTCATCCTGATCTAGTTGTTTTCAGAAAATCTTACAGTACTTCAATCTCTTCTACTATGATACTCAAGTCTTCAGAAAAAAAAAAAGAGTTCTGTATTTAGACATAAAAACTCTATTTCCATGTCCTGAATTTTATAACAGCATTATAGTTATTACAAACTCTGTGATTCTTGCTTGGGAAAAAGTTATCAGGATCACAGGCTTAACCCAAAACATCACAGAAAAAGCACTCTCTTCTCACCATGCATCAAAAAGAATGTTTCATAATTGTAGACTAAGCAATGATTTTGCCAGTAATTAGCAGAACAAAACAGAACCTGTTTTTTTTTCCCTACTTTGTGATGACAGCTGACTTAGTTATACAGCACACAACTGGACTTTAATTTCCCGTTCTGGTTTACAAATTAAAACTGAGACCTATATGCACCTGGATACAATGTACAATCAGATTCTCATGTGTAAGGAGTAAGATGTACAGTTGCAGATTATTATTGACAATGAAAGAAAGATCACACTGAAAAAATCTAACAGAGCAAATCCTTCAAAAATTGTATCTACAGTATTGGCTTCTACAACCACAATAGAGTTTTAAGTAGGGTAGAATAATGAACAACTGAAATCATACAATTTTATGCTTACAAGACTAGAATAATTCATTAAAGAAAAAGTAGTTGCTGTAATGCAAGTAATAAATAGAAGTTTTCAGGTGTGAATATTTTACCAGTCTTCCATCCCTGGCTGAAGATAAAGATGTGCGTGCACTGGTCTCAGTCTCTGTATCACATGAATGCACAAACGCTGGAACATCTGCAAATGATAAAATATATGAACTCTGCATGTTCACTCTTTTCCATACACGCCAATATGTATTTGCAACAAAGAATATTCAATCTCCTAATACTTCTCTCTGCTCTATTTCATTCAAAGGTTATAGCTGAGACTGATGCACCCACATTCCATTCATTTATGTATTAATACCTGACATTTTAAGAGAACAGTCAAACCTGATTTCTATAAATCATGAAGAAACCCCAAAAACATTTTTTAATATTGGTGTGCTACTTCAACAGGACTTAGGACCTCTGCTCATAAACATTTTCTCTTCTATCTCTAATTTCTGAAATGTTTATGGACATTTTTAGCAATTTTTTTCATATTGCCTTTATAATGAGAAATATTGTGAACATTTTAAGGAAATTCCTTCCAGTCATTTTTTAATTTATAAAAATTTACCAAGGATTAGAGCTTCACCTAAGATTCTGCGCTGTGATAACCCACAAAATACAACGCTGTAATGATGGGTTGCATACAGAAACTGTGTGGTTCTATATGGAAACAGTACATCAAAGTTAAAACAGTTCAGGTGAGAAAGTAACTGCTAAAGTTCTTACCTGAACAATTGGCAATGTAAATATACATGTATGTTAAACTATTCATATTATTTTTTATTATTTATTAATTTTAACTGTGGATATCCAAATACTGCTAACACAGGTTTCTTGTTTTTGCCCTTTTTCAATTTTAAACATTTCCAGAAAGGGTAAGTAACAAAAAATTGTGACATAATGTACATAGTTTTCTGAATGCATACCTTTGAACTTTGGTTTTGAATCAATTCAGAAGAAAAACATTTTTAATGTTATGTTTTGTTGAGATCACATGGGAGCTGTAGAAATCTTCGAATCTGCTGTGACATTTTCTGATACTAACTACAACTATGGCATGATATTAAAATATATTTTGCTTCAAACAACAATACTCCCAGCGCTAAGTATATTCTCTAAACCACAAACAGAAATCAAAAAGACGACAATTACAGATACCAATGTAACCTTTCCGAATCCCTGTATGTGTCATAAAATTTGTCCATTTCTGCTTATTGGTCAAGCAGTCACCTGATTAATACAGGAGCATTATTTCTGTCTCACCTGTCTCACAATCTGATTGGGACACTTTATTAGAATCTGCATTGGCCACCAATCATCATCTGCCATACGATCCAAAAACCACTGCAGAAAACACGTACTTTGTTAGTTTTGTTTCAAACTGGTTCTAGTCCAATCTTCTTTTTGTATAATACTAAGTTTGAAGAGAAATTGATGTTATTATTATTAAGGAATAAGGAAGTATTAATACAAGGGAAATGTAAATGACTTCCGTGCACGAGAAACAAGGAATAAGGATCAACAGAAATAAACGCATTTAAATCTAGTATCTTCTTATCCCCGTGTTCATCATTATTCAATTATCTGGAAGGAAATGCTTATCCTGAAAAGTAGTATCAACAGAATGAAAAATAACGCTCACAATAAAAAGTCAGTTGAAGAATCTTGCTGAGTAGGGACAGGTTTAAACAAGAACACAGTTCCTGGGTTAGATCCCTTATACATTTTAGAATGTGGGAAAGTCTTACTATTTCTAGAGGCAGGTATGGTAAGAATAGAATATGATACATTTGAAGTTAAACTCCGCAAATAGTATTTCGATTTCCAAAAATTTATTCACAAGAAAATAACCTTGAAATAAAGAATCCAAGTTGCTGATATTTTATTTCAAGTTCACTCAAGTATTCTTTAGTATATTAACACCCATTTTAATCATCACAAGCCTATTATCATACTATGATTTTCATTTGTTTCTACTGAATAAAGTCTACTGCAAGATATAGCACGCAACTAGGGTCTTTGCACATTCAAACTATCGCAATAAATCTACCACAAACTTTCCTCCAGTATCTCAAAACCTGTTTTCACCACCACAGTGAATTAAAAGTAATTCCCCATATTCTCTGAATAATCTGCATTATTCAGAGAGGTGGATTTCATCTCATAGTGCACAAATATGCCAAATGTGGTAGTTCACAGTCCAAAACATTCCAGGGATACGAACCTCCAGAAAAGTTAAACAATATATAGAAAGTTGGTTTGTACTTTGCTGAGTTCCTAAGTCACTTACTTCACAAGCTGCCTGACTGTTATTAAACTGCTTTGTTAAAAGTTCAATCCACTGAAGCATTGTAGGCTGTAAAAAGAAATACACAAAAAAATCTTTAACTTAACAATCTCTAAATGGTCAGTTAGAACACTGAATCTTAAGCATATAACATACATGCATGCAAGTGCAAACCACTATACGTATCAAAACTAATGCAAGCACACAATGCTTAACTATCAACATATTTCCATTTTGCCATCATACGGTAATTGTTTTTTTTTTTTTTTACAATGTGAGGCACTCTAGAACTAGTAGTATTTCATAAAACACAGATGAGAAAATTGAAAGCATACTGAGAATAAAAGTAGTTCAGATAGAATAAAACTTCCTTCTTGCTAACACTAGAGTTTATATTTGCTGTTTAATGGCAATGTCCTCTGCATCAGACTTTAACAAGTACTTGCTAAAACATGAAACATCTATGAATTTACAAATGAAAAGAACGCAAAGTCTGTCGTTCCCAATGCTTTGCTGTGGCAAAGTAACCTAAATCCAGATCCCACATTCTTCCACTCTGTTTATTACACTACACATTTTGTTTATAATAAAATGTGTTGAATGACAGTCTTTAAACATTTTTTTTTGTCCACAGTACTTAGTACATCTCAACATCACACTTCTACAATGAGAAAGTACAGACTTTTCACTATATTCATGCATCTACTTAATGAGAATTTACAAGTAAACAGAATACCTTTTCCTTTGAATGAATAAATGTCTCTAGTACAAAAGAAGTGCTTAACTGTGGGGGGAAAAAGAATCATTAATCACAGAATGCCCAAATTAAAATATAAACACTGTTCATTTAAAATAAGCAAGATAAACTTTTGAAGTATTTACCTTTGCTGTCATCAGGGAAACTGCTTTTGGATCTGGTAGCGTGCTTGGGATGCTACTACACAAATGCCACATAAACCTAGAGTCAGTAATTTTATTTGTTAATTTTAAAAAATAATGAAAATCTGCAAGAAGAAAAGAAGCATTAATATTACATTTTTAAAGAAAACTTACCCAAAATATGTATGTTCAAAAATGTTCTTGTCTTGAAGAAACTGCATGTTATCATGCCATATCCACTGAAGAAAAAATGCTAACATCAGATACAAGAAAGCAGTTTATTTCACTACATTAAGAATGATTCTAAGAATATTTAAACGTTTCCTGTGGCTAAGAAATCAGTATTTTTTTTTAAATGAAAAATTATTTCTAGAATCATTTATTCCATTTTAAAGGACTTAACTCAAAGTTGTTCTGTTTATACTACAGCAAATACTAGTTTTGCCTGCTCTCTGACTGCAGAACGGAGCTCAGGATATTCCCCCTTGCTGTGATCTCACTTTCCCAACTAAATTACATTTTTAGGCCAAATTTTTCAGAAATGATCCAACACCTTAATGAAGAACCACATTCCAAAACCCTATCTTGATATCTACGTTTATGTAAGAACTTAACAATAAAATCTCCTTAAATATGTAGTTTCACTAATTGAAATCACCTAGACATTCCAGCAGCTTAGTCAAAACTCTCGGAGTAAAAATTTGACTCTTCATCATTAAACAGCGGAGAATTTTCCAGTAGAGAATTTTCCAGTATACCTGTTTCTCTCTCTGAAATGTTTTTGACCAAATCTGTTTTTAGCATTTTTCACGTTGAAACAGTTCTAAAGTTTAAACCTGTTAAAATCTGTTACTGTTTTGAAGAGTGAGAAACACATGATGATTTATTGGCTAACAATGAAGAATCTTTTTAACTTAAGAATTAAACACGGAACAAATGATAAAGCAATACTTCTGACAAGAGGGTGCCTTTCACATGATGAAAAAACCAAGAATCCCTTTCAAGTCCACACTGATGATATATCTAGCACAGTGAGATACCCAGTATAGTACCCTGCCTCTCTGCACTGTTTTTTTCCAGTTCCTCAGGCCGTACATGAATAAATAGTGTCCTCATATTTATAACTAGGTGCCCTAAGTTAGAGCAGTACTCAATACTAAGGAGAACAGGGAGATGTACCTCCTTGTTTCTCCTACTCATTTTATTCATACCTGGGCTACCTTCTCCATGACTATGTGTAAGAAAGGAACCTTTTCTAACTGATGCTCCTTTACCCTAAACACAGTCTGCCAATATTTTACAACCCACTATGGAAAGCGTGAGCAAACAGCTGGAACTACTCTTGGAACTAACTACTGTTATGTCCTTCCTGAAAGCAGTTATTTGCTGAGGAACTGTAAGATAAAAAGATGGTGGTTAATGAGAATACTTTCTGTACTGCTGCAACTCGTAAGAAAATGCTGATATGAGCTCACAAAAACAGAACAATAAGTGTTCCACCTTTTTTTTTTTTTTAAGAAATATGAAGCAGAACAATACAGATGCTTGAATCAAAAATTACGTGACAGAATGAGAAAGCACCTGAAATTTATGTACAGCATGAATTTTCACTTACTTCCTATTCAACAGCATTCTCCTCAGGACTACATCTAAATAAAAGGATCATCATTTTACTGATTCCGGTTATATTTGTTTTCCTGTTTTTACTCAGATTCCTGATTTGTTTAGGATTTCCTGTAGTATTTTAAAATTGGTGTCAAAAAAAATCAACTTGTACCTCCAGCAACTCTGAAGAAACATCAAATTTGTAGTCTTTGCCATTTTCCTCCTCTGGCTCCATCCGTTTGTAAAACAGCATGTAAGCACTGTGTGTCTTTAAGAAAAAAGCATCTGTATAATTTTTGTTTTGAGAGAAATTATGGAAGTATAAATGTGATCACATAACGTGTTTGGAAGAGAAATACCTTTTCAAAGGAGAAGTCCATAAATTTATCAGTAACAGAATCATATGTTTTTGTCTGCAAGGAAGAAAGCAACATCATTAAATACAAGCTAATGATCTGGTCACTGATAATCCATGTAAATATGCACGCAAACTATTTCAAGGCAGCTGTAGAGTGGTTGCTGACAATTTATTTCTCGCTCCAAGTAGTCATTTCTCTTTTTTCTTCCACTGTGATCTACTATGATTTTTCAGAATTGCTATGCAATATTTTGGCTTTTTCATGCAACTGTCTCATCCATCTCACTGACATCTCTTCCTTCTTGGTTCCTAAAGGTATTTAATCCCTTTGTCCAACCAAAACAATTTTTTTTCTTAAATTTATTTATTTCAGCATACTGTTTTTACAAGGAAAGAGGAATCTGAACTGTTTCAATAAGACGATGCATTATTAATGTTTTTTATATAATTACATATGGAATTATAATTTAAAAAGTTATCAATTCAAGCTGACTCTGAGAATTAGCGTTCTCTGCATTACTGTGTAAAAATACTCAGACTGAAGTCAAAGGGTGGTAAACTGATGCAAAGTACAAAGCTGTTGCTGTATTAAGAAACCTTGAACATTTCCTCTCAGGGAGAGCAAATACCAACTTAAGACATTTTATCTTCTTACAATAGAAGGAACAAAGCCACTTAAACATGTGGATCCATCAGTTTGAAAATCACCGAGTAATATCAGCGCTCAAACTTTTCTGCCAAACAACAGCGTGGCTGCATAGAATTCCAAAACATTTTTCAGCTCTGTCATGAATTAAGAAGGATCTGCTTGCAAGAGGTTTACAGATTAGAATTTGGAAATTACTGAAACAAGGCATACACAAGGACAACAAGCCTTGCTTTTCCAGTAACTATTCCTTCAGTTAATAGCCTGAGCAACAAAACCAATTCTTGAATTAGCTGCATACCCACCTTTTTAAAAGAGCAAATAAATAATATGATAAAATTGGATACAGTAGAAGAAATAGCTAAGTTCTCTTCTTCGGAGAGAGGTTTCACTAATTCATTTTGATTAATTAGTAATACCTATGCTATACTTCTGACGACTGTCTTTCAAAACAAAATAAAAACACTTGGATTCATGTTCACAAATTCAAGATATTTATGGGAGGAATTGAGACCCTTCCCCTCTACTGGTTTAACTTCAGTCATGCAGAGAGGGAAGAAAAAGGAGAGAGCTTGCATGACCAGCCTGCAAGTACTCTGCAAAGTCTTTCATTTCTGAAAGGAGGAGAACACCCTTTGAAGAGATCAGCAATGGAAGAACAACTGATAACAACAAGCATAACTTAGCATCACTTGCACAACAAAGATGTCAAAAGTTTAACACAACTCAGGTTAAACCTTTAAATTCTTTCTCATACATTCAGAACAGACGGCAGACCAGAGATGAACACTACAGATTACTTCATGGAAGCACTCAGAACAGATATTCTAATGGTTGAACATGACAAAAAAGAAGTCCTAACTTACAGTCATTTCTCCACCAAAACATTCTGAAGCAAGCTGCGTTGAATCAAATGGTTTTACTTCAGCATCATTGAAAAGATACCTGTAGAAGAGTAAGCTTTTGAAACAACTGCTGTCTGTTTCTCAGGGCAAATGAGAGTATAACAAACACTTAAAGCGATTCTTCAGATTAAGCATTTTTCCTAATTTCTACTACTCTGCCTGAATCACAGCAAACTAATAAGTGATACCCAAAGTGACCTTCTTTCAATAAGAGCAGGAAGTCAGTATTTCAACAGATGTATTTACTTATTTTTAACACCAGAAACACATTATTTTCTGCCTTTTCCAAACATGACTGGTAGAGATGAAGTTCTCACACAGTCAAAATTTGCCCTTGCTTTTTCAGTTTGAGCGAAATGGAAATAAAAAGGAGGGAACCATACAATTTATCAGTATAACTCTAACAAGAAGGTGGCAAAGAAAGATTGTACAAAGTGATGGATAGCCTTTGGAGCAGAAATTAGCCACTGTCAGGAAATTTTCCAAAAATGTTCCAGCCAGCTATTAAAAGAGAAAAGGAAAAGAAGAAATCTTGTATCTTACTGCAGGGCCTCAGCTGAGAATCTGAGACATGAACGTGTTAATAGCATATCTTCCATACAAGATGCAGAGAGTTTAAAGGGAAGAAAAATTAGAATTGTTGTTTTAAACAACAGAAAATGGACAAAATTAAAAGGAACAAAGTCTGAAATCATTAATACAGCTGTATGCCCTCTTTTACGATGAAGGGTGATCTATTAAATCTTACTGTTCATATGCACGGAAATAAATACAATATAGTCATCAATACTCATGTCAAAAACCAAGCACTGGCTCTCCTGTAAGCCCTACCCTGGCATTCTCTTGCTGCCAGTGGCCAAGGCTCTCCACAACTGCTTCCACTACAGCACACAAACATGTATATATGTATATGTACATCAACATACATATACTTAACAAATTCCAAAAACTTGTGCTCTTGAAAAGAACCCACAGCACACAGAACACTGTTGGCAAAATCAATAATTTTTAGCGACTTCAGTATACAAAACAATGAAATTTTGCTTTGTGTAACTCACCATTTGTTGTTTTTGTAAGCATGGGGATTTACTATATCTCTGATGAAACTGTAATAATGTCCACCATCTGCTGTTCCTGTATGAACTGTCACGCCTATGAGATCATACTCGTAACTCTCAGTTTCTTTCAAATATTCACCATCTTCTTTAAAACCTTAAACAATGTTAGTTTCCATGTTAGTATCTTACATAAACATGTCCTGCAGTTACACTTAAAACTTGTCCTAACTTCTCTTTTCAGCAGGGTACAACGACAGCCAGAAAGTCCATATCCAGAACAAGGAGTATAGACCTCAGCTCCCTTCAAGCAAGTTTCTTTTGTGAAGCATCACTATACTAAAGAGATCAGAACTAACAAGTTCAAACATCATAATTACGATGGTATCAGTCAGCCCATTCCTGAAGTTCAACCATTACTCTGAAAAACCAAAACAGGCCAGTGATAAACTGTGTACATCTATTTGTAACCACACCATATTTTAAAAATGAACTTAATAGTTCAAACTGAATTGCACACAAAAGCAAAAATACTTAACAGGTCTTTCTGCACTAAAGAAAATGTGTGCCTTTCAGAATATGGGTCAATAAAAAAAACTTTTGATTTTCTTTTAAAACATCTTAATCGTCCACAAGCATTACAATTCTAGGAGGTATACCTTCTTTTCTGTCATTTTTTCCCATGAGGAAATCTTCAGTATAAGGTGTCATATCCAAACGCAGAGGGAATGAAAAATGAGTGTTCACTTTCTCCTTCATCATAGTTACCATATTAAATGTATATCTCATAGTGTTGAAGCTTAAGATACGAGGTAGTTTCTTAAAACATGCCCTAAATGATTTAAAGCAGTTGTGATTTAGTTGGTTGACCTGTATTTTCACAAAGACTTTCAACACATTTACTTCAAACATGAAATTGGAAATCTGTTAAAAAAAAAAATCACATACATATAAAATTCGGCAATTATAATGCCTTAGAGTAGGGTAATGTAACTGGCAGCAGAAAAGTCAAATTGAGCTTAATGAACAATTTCATTTAGCATTGTGCCTTGGAAGAGGGATTGAATATGCTCATCATGTGTCAGCCTTCTAAAACAGTATAGTAAAAGGAGCCATGAAGGAATTTAACAATGCAAACCTCCTCACCAGATGGAATTACTATCCTGTCACTGACAAGTTTCAATGAAGAACGTATCTTGCATTATACAACATAAACTTAATGATTTCTAAACAGCTTACTTTCATTTATAACAGATACAAAAACAATGATGAGTTTTTTCATCTCTAAGAATTAAATTCTGTTAGTTGCAGTAAAAGGACAAGGCAACATTTTAATTTCCCTGTTCATTAACAGACTTCTAAAAACATTTAAACATTTAAAAATACCTATTTTAGACAAAGAAATATAGGGCTACTATGAAACCTGCACAATTATCCTGCATAATGAATAACACAAACAGTGAAGAAATGCTGAAATAATTTATCTTCTAAAAACTGGAGAAGTAAAAGATTTCAAGTTACTGATTCTGACGTATTTGTTACTGTTTACATAAAAAAATGTCTTGGAACATTTTGCTGTCCAGCAGATCATCTTCTAAGAAAATTTCATTTCTTAGTTACGTTCTCATTTTGCATAAGGGCCCCATCCTCATAGGCCTTCACATTAGTAAAATGAGTGAAACCACAGACCTGTTTCATCTAAAGAATTAATCTAACAGGAAAGGTAATTTCTGTAATTCACTAAAAAGAAACATCAGAAAAATTTAGTATTTCTTATACTTACCTTTTTTCAGCCCGCACTTTTTTCCCACAATGAGAACATGTATACATGTTATCACCTTCCAGGGTATCTTTAATAGTTACTTCATCAAGAGATTCCTACGTGTAATAACAAATACAGAAGGAGTTTACGTTTATCTTAGATATTATCTCTTGTGCTTACAGGGTCTCCTTTTCAAAACCTCTCTCCTAGTCTTACAGCAAGTTTAATCAACATATCCACAAGTCATGAAATAAACTCATCATATGTGACAAACAAGTATGAAGAAAGCATGTTACTGAACTTTTCTGAAATGTATGACACTATTAGAGGAAGATCAGTTCCTCGAAACCCAACACAAATTTCAGAAGAGAATTCAGATAAATGGTACTCAATATTCTGAGCTCTCCCAAAGAATTCAGGTGCTCTAAAGCCAGAATCCAAGTGTGGGGATTAAAATAGTTATTTAAAAAACCCAATAACCTAAAATTACCTTGTTATAAGTTTTAAATTAACATAATAAGCAGCAGTACATATGCAATAAAATCTTCTGACATTTACAATTCTCATACATTTTTCAAACACACAAGACAATATGACTATTGTCAGTAACACAGTCTTTTTTCCATTCCAAGAGCACACTGCACTGAAAACATGAAACAATTTGACTGAATTACCTCATAACATCAACCTAGAAGTACCCAAACTACAGCACAGAAAAAGAAATCATCCACATGTTTAATATGAAGTTTCCTATTACGCTTTTACACTTGCCATCTATTTTAATCCATCTCAACCTGGCATTACTTACGTAAATATTCTTCATATCTGCTACCTGGCATCTTACTGTATAGAACTCTTCAGCAGTCTGACTTACATGTTCACAATCCTAAATCACAGCAATGAAAGAGAAACGCAATGAAATAACTGCTTTGAGAGGTTAAAAATATCTTGAAAACATAGGGAAAGATTACTTACCAAGGAAACAACATTGTTTGTAATAACACCTCCAAACAAACTTTTCACTGTGTTTTTCTGTGAATGAATTAATAAATTCTGTCAAGGATATTTGAGCAAATCCGTAACTTTTCAAGCTCTCTTTTGCTACCTCTCAGTAACTCACCAGTTCTGGAGACATCTCTTCTATTTTTGTGATCAGGTCAGTGAAGAACTCAGTCATATCTTTCTGCTCTCCAGTGTTCAGTGGCTGCTTATCCATGGTATAAGTTTTACAAAAGGGCCTTGGATTATACGCTTTACATTCGCTTTCCTTTAGGTAAAAAAATATTAAAACAAATCAACCAGAAATTCTTGTACTTTTATGTTACACAGGTACACCGAACATAGGCACACAAATGTCAAGGTACATCTCTTAGGCAACAAAGTTACCTAAACGTTTAAATGTCTCGGTCAATGGAAAAACAAGTTTAAACTATCATCATTATGATACTCATTATTAATAACGATAATATCAGTAAAATATTATTTAAAATACCTAATAAAGGAAGTCGTCATTAAAAAATCCTGACTGAAGACATGAAATGTTCAATTCTTTTTCTATCCGTACAGATACAATATATGGTACTATAAGCATCAGACAGTACTTATGGCACCAGAATACTGTGGACTTACATACTGACAGATGTTTAATTCTCATTCAGTTGACACCATAATAAAAACTACGTCTAGTTATCCAATGCAAGAGATCAGTCACAGAAAAAAACTTGAATTTTAAAAAGTTAATGATAAGTATAATGCGCTACCCATTCCAATGTCTTGCACGCTGGAGACACAGAATCTCTTAAGAGGAGAACGCCATCCTTGCAAACACTGATATGCCTACAATTTTCTTCAAACCATGTGCGGCCATAAGGTGTTTCCTGTTAATATTACCCGGTTTGAACTAAGTCCTTCGTAAAGATATAAATAATAATAAATCCTCAGCAATCTGAAAGCCATCTATGATGGAGAGATGACACCAGTAGACAAAGCAGACAAAGAAATTAGAATAGTATTTAATTTGTCCTCATATTTCACTGGCAAGGAGAGACTATCCCCTCTCATAAATTAGACAAGAGGCCACAATAGACACTGAGAAAGTGGATACTGAACAAGGCCTTTGCCTCAGTCTTCACTGGCATTCATGCTTCCCCTGTCTCTCAAGTCCTTAAACCTCCAGGTGGGAACTGGGAGACCAACACATCCCCCACTTAAAGAAGAAAGCATGTTCAAGACCACCTGGTGAGACTGAATGTGACCAAGCCTACGTATGAGGTCTGATGACATGCATCACAGAGTCCTGAAAGAACTGGCTGATGCAGTCACCAAGTCACTCTCCAACATATTCAAAAAGTCACGGCTTTCAGATGAAGTCTCTGCTGACAGGAATAAAGACAACTTCATTTCCAGTTTAATAGAGAGAGAAAGGAAGATCTGGGGAACTGTAAGATGGTGAGCCTTATGTTTGCATATGGCAAGATTGTGAAACAGGTCCTCCTGGATGCCTTCTTAAGACACGTGTGAGACAAGGAGTTGATCCAAGACAGCCAGAATGGCTTCAACAAAGGCAGGTTTATGCCTGACCAATCTGGTGGCTATCCACAATGGAGTGATGGTATCAGTAGGCAAAGCAGACAAAGGAAGAGCAACTGACGTCATCATCCTGGACTCGCGCAAGGCCTCAGACATGCAACACATCCTTATCCCTAAATTGGAGGACGTGGCAGGACAAGTCGGTGGATAAAGAGTGGGCTGCATGGTGGCAGCCAGAGGACTGTGGCCAACAGATCGATGTCCAGGTGGAGGCTGGTCACAAGCATGGTCTGCCAGGGGTCATTCTCAGGACCAGCACTCTTTAACATCTATGCCAGCGACTTAAGACAGCGGGAAGAAGTACATCCCTAGCAAGTTTGTTGACAACACTAGGCTGACTTGATGCAACAGAAGAAGGTAGAAATGCTATCCAAAGGGTCTTGAATAAGCTTGAGGAATGGACCCCTGAGAACCCCTCATGAGATTCAACAAGGCCAAGTGAAAGGTGTCGCACCTGGGCTAGGACAATCCCAGGTACATGAACAGACTGAGTGAGGCACTCTGAGAGAGACGCCCTGCACAAAAGGACTTAGCAGTCCCGGTGGACGGGAACTCGGACATGAGCCAGCAGCATGCACTCACAGCCCCAAGGGCCAACTACATGCTGTGCAGCATCAAAACACAGTTGGCCAGCAAGGCAAGGGAGGTGACTGTCCCCTTCCAGTCAGAGTACTGCAGCCAGGCCTGGTGCTCCCAGCACAAGAATGACGTGGAAGCGTTGGAGCAGGTCCAGAGGAAGGCCACAAAGATGATCAGAACCGGAACACCTCGCCTATGAAGAAAGGTTGAGGGAACTGGGCCCGTTTAGCTTGGAGAAAAGAAGGCTCCAGGAAGGCCTCACTGTGGCCTTCCAGTGTTCAAAGGGAGACTGACTTTTTACATGGCCTGACAGCAACAGGCCAAGCAGAAGGAATGCTTCCAAACTGAAAAAGGGGAGGTTCAGGAGGAAGTTTATTATATTTAACTCCATATTAGGAGGAAGTTTTTTTACTCACAGGGTGCTGAGGCACTGGGACAGGCTGCCCAGAGAAGTTGTGGATGCCCCATCCCCTGAGGCAGCCAAGGCCAGGCTGGACGGGGTCCTGGGCAGCCTAACCGAGCGGGCGACAACCACCCCACGGTGCAAACCCTAGATGATTTTTAAGGTCCCTTCCAATCTAAGCTATTCTATGAATTGCTCTCCTTCAGATTTACATAAGATGAAGTGAGCAGAGTCTTCCTTGACACGTGTGCCTGTAAGGATAGGCGGCAGCAGATATAACTGCTTTAAACCAGTTCTGGATCACCCAAGAAGGCACAGGTCACTATCCGGTAAATAAAGCAGGAACTGCTTACTCCTTTCCAAGGATCAGGGCTCACCAAATGCTCCAAAAGAGGCAATCTTCAAGTAGAGATGCTTCCTTTGCAGCTGCCAGTCCTCTAACGAGGTTAGAGAGGAGTGGAGCCGAGCCTGGCTCCACCCATCTGGTCCCACAGGTGAATTGCTTACACCTGTGCTCTCAGGGCTGGCTACACCCCTTCAACCAGATGCTCAATCACTGGCTCAGGCCATGAATCTTGCCCACAGCAGCCATTCCAACCTAAGTCATTCTATAATTCTATGACTCATGATTTTTATGTTATTTTGTGATTTTATGCTCAAGTAAATAATAGATTTTTTTCTTTTTGTGGTTCATGTCTTGCAGCACATGCTTAAATTCCCTCTCTCTTCTGTCTTCAAAGTGGTTGTGAATTGCTTCAAGCCATCGCATTATCTCATCCAAAGAGATGATTGGTAAGGGAGCTCCTGGGCTAGTCAGGAAATTAGCAGTGTAGGTGCACCGAGCATCCATACAAGCACAGCTCTGACACCAGCTATACCATGACTGTAACTAAAGAGCAGACTTGAATTCCAGACTTGCAACTCACTCATAACTCAATTCCAATAGCTCTGACAAATAGTTTATGCCCACTGGAGCATTAATGTGCTAGGGAGAAAAGCTTATAGGTTTAAATAAATGAAGGAATCTCAGACTATGGCACCTGAGCCTGACATTCCCATCTGTTTGCTTTTCAACCATTTTTTAAAGAATACAGAAGACAGTCTAGCATTTGAGAACTTGTGCTTGTTCATTGTAGTTGATGTCCAACTGTCAATCCATCTATGATTAGGATTTGCACTCTTCACAGAAACTATTCTGCCAATGTCTCCTTATACTGATTTGCTGAATTACAGCTTTCAAGTGGGTAAAAAACTATTTCAGTTAAGACAATCAACTTAGGATTTAACGCTACCAAGAATTCACATACAGTGGTAACTATATTTTTCCTTTTTTTTCCTTTCTTTTTTTTTTTTACAAAATAGGATAATTTAAAAAATATCCTCTTTCACACCTACCATTAAGTATGTAAACATTTTCTGGAGCTCTAGAAGAGTGGTCTTGTGTTTCATATCTTCTGAATACTAAAAGAAAGCAACAAAAGAAAGCTTTATCTTTTTGCTTATACCTTCCCAAAACAGCCCTTAAGATGATGAAGAAATAATATTTTAAATTACTAAAAAGCAAACAAAAACAAACAACATACTAGCCCACCTCTACTATAATCAAGAAATATAATAGTGTGTATCAACACAGTACATTACTTTACATGTATATGTAGCAGTTCCTGTGTATTTTTTGGCATGACAATAGTAGAAGTGCGTCAAAAGGTAACTCAATTTTCTAAAAATTTACTTCAGTTAGGAGCTTTCTGTATTTATTAGAAAAGACTAAGGTAATTTTTGATTTTTCTTTTCCAAGTCATTGATGCAGATGGGAGTTCTGATCAATCCTCTATGGAGTATTTTCACTTGCAGACCAGCAGCTTCTTTTTTTTAGTTTACTTCATATTTTTATTTATAAATGGCTATTAGTAGATGAAGTTAAGTTACAACTAACAGTAAGTTAATGACAATAAAAAACGATGAGGTCACCACCAATTTGGGTCTTTCACAAATTGTGTATGCCCTGTTTACATTAGGGACCAAATGAAACTTTCTCTGTCACAAAAAAATAACTAGAACTAACAATACTACATTTCTGGAAGCATGTAATAATGTATGAAACTTGCAATGCTTTTGGTAGCACAGCAAGCATCCCAAGGGGTTTTCTAAACACTAAAAAAAATGACATTTATTCTAAGAAAGTGACAAATTAAGAGGTAAGAAGCAACAAACAACTCGCATAAAAACAAACACAGTTGTTGACAGTAACAGAAACACGAGTTTGAGAGCATGCTTTCTTATAACGCCACCTTAAGAATACAATGCATTACAAATACATATTTTTTAGAATCTCTTCACCTTAGACATCAGCAGAAGAACCCAACCAAAAATTAAACAAAAGTGTTGAAGAAATATGAGTTGGTAAGCAATAAGTCATAAATCTATACTTTATCATCCTTTGCTGATATTACATTTAAACTGCTAACAAAATCCAAATCTGGAATGTAAGATCCCAACCATACCTTTGCAGTAAAGATCGCTTGTCTGGCTTCTGGTATCATATATAGTTGCTGAATAGTTGATGCCAAGTAACAGGTTGCTCCTAGATTAGTCAGACCCACAAATCGACATTCAGCTCGAACATCGTCATGTGGCCAATAATCCCACTTGTAAGGTGCATGGGAAGCTGAAAAGTATGAATCACGGATGCACAAAAAAAAAATTCAAAGTTAACTTCAAAGACAGAAGAGAAATTAAAAACTGTACTCTTACGTTTATAAAACACATTCAGTTTCTGCATTCTGCATTATCAAACATGAGCCAGACTGTATCTGCACTTAAAGAAAATGCATTATGGGTACATCAGGAAAGTAATTTTACTATTTCAGTACACAGCTACCATGAGGCATATAGAAAGGTGAGAGACCACCAAGAAAGTTAGATGGAAGACCCTGAAATGCGTCTCTATGCATTTAATCTCTAATCACTGGGTAACAAGAAGTGTAGCAGCACACAGTCTATATTTTACTTGCAAGTGATTTGGTACTTTTACAAAGAGTCTGCTATTTTCTCCAAAGAGAGAATGCTCTTACAGTTGTTCTAGGGCTAGTATTACATGAAGTAATGGTCTTCTAGTCTCTGACTTTAAACTAACATTCAATACAAATCACGATGCTTTCATCACCAAGAGCATCCACACATTCTAAATAGTAGTTACTATACATTTTTATAAGAAAGCTGTTTTCATACTTGATTCTGTATTTTTTTTTTTAAGGTTATTATTTATACCCTCTTGCTGTGTAACAACTTCAAGGCAACGCTGTCATCCACACAATAATCTAGAATTCTGTCTCCTGATCACTGACGACAACAGGTGATATGAAAAATGATGCTTTAAGAAAGTAGGTATTCTGTTGAACTGAGTGCTTAGCCTTGCTTAGTCGCTAAACCTCAGCACTCACTGTTGCTTTCTTTCACTGGAAAGAGTACGAAGGAAAAACATTATCCCTGCAATGCTGCTCTCCGTAACTCTGCTTATTTGCATTTACTTTCTAGTCTTACTGCTGCCTCTCATCTTTTATTCAATTAGTTTCTTCTCCTTAGTTCTTCCTTAAATACAATGCATTATTAATAAGTGCTGCTAATAGAGAATCATGCAAAAACTTTAACTAAAATAATGGAAGCAAAACAGCTCCGCAGCTAACCATAGCGGCACATGCTCTTTTTCTCACAACACATACACTGCCTAAACAAATGTTATGTAATATAATGTATATAATATAATGTTATATAATGTAATGTACAAAACAGACATCCAAAGGTCATATCAGTCATTCCACTAGAGCACAAATTTATTTCTGCTACCCATTCACATGTACTGCCTTGTCACACTGAAAGAAAGCAAAACATTGCTTCCTCACCCAAAGATGTAAGTTAGGGAGCAAAATATATATCTGCATTTTACTAATCCCACATGAAGCAATATCTTTATTTTCAGAAGAGAAGCTGGTTTCAGAATGGCATTATCACAGAATCACAGACTGGTTTAGGTTGGAAGGGACCTTTAAGATCATCTAGTTCAAACACCCTGCTATAGGAAGGGACACCTACCCCTAGAACAGGTTGCTCACAGCCCCATCCAGCCTGGCCTTGAATGCTTCCAGGGAGGGGGCATTCAAAACCTTGCTGGGCAACCTGCTCCAGTGTCTCACCACCCTCACAGTAAATAATTTCTTCCTAGTATCTAGTCTAAATTCGCCCTTTTCTGGTTTAAAACCATTCCCTTCGTCCTGTCATTACATGTCCTTATAAAAGCTCCACCCCAGCTTTCCTGTAGACACCCTCAGGTACTGGAAGGTGGCTAAAAGGTCTCCAGGCTGAAGAGCCCAACTCTCTCAGCCTGTCCTCATAGAGGAGGTGCTCCAGCCCTCTTATCATCTTCATGGCCCTTCTCTGGACCCACCCCAACAACTCCATATCCTTCCTGTGTTGGGGGCTCCATATCTGGACGCAGTATGCCAGATGGGGTCTCATGAGAGCAAGGCAGAGAAGCAGAACCACCTCCCTCGACCTGCTGGTCTCAATTCTCTAGATGAAGCCCAGGATGCAGCTGGCCTACTGTGCTGCAAGCAGACATTGCTGGCTCATGCTGAATCTCATCAGCTGACACCCCCAAATCCTTCTCCTCAGGGATGCTCTCAAGTCATTCTCCACCAACCTGTACCTGTGCTTGGGATTGCCCTGACCCAGGTGCAGGACCTTGCACTTGGCCTTGTTGAACTTCATGAGGTTGACAGGGGGCCTACCTCTCAAGCCTGATTCATCAAAATACAATTACAAGAGAAATCAGATGAGTTCTTCATACCTAATGAGAACAGCTGGAGTATCCCACATGTATGTGGCAAAGGGCTTTCAGGAATTTTGCAAGAAATTTCTCACAAGAAATTATTTGGTCGCAAGGGACATAAACTAGATAACGTTTAACAAGGTACATTTTCAAAACTGCACTATATTGCAGCATTAAATTTAAAGCAATCTCTAAAGAACATCCTAGCTTCAATTGGTTAGGAGTTATGAGGAAAAAGCTGCAGAATAGAAGGGACAACACGTGGTCAGACTAGATGATGACGAGCTGTAGGACAGAAAATTTCTCCACTGAAAATGTTATAACCAACAACAGGATGGAAATTAGTAGAAGCATTAAGGAAGACCTTACTAAGTAGAACGACAAGACAAACTCACAAGAGACTTTAAAAGACTAGTTAGATTACAAAGATAGGAAAAGAAAAAAACAGGAGTCTCTGGATCAAAGAAGTACCATGTCAGCAGCACATCAGAAAGAGAAAGTGGTATCCTGCCAGTCGTAATTATGAAAATGAAATATAATGAGTATGCAGAAGGAGAATGGACCAGATGGCTATGGAGAACTCAGGAAAGAAACAAAAAACCAGAGATGAACATTTGGATGAAAATAACAATTGTGATAATGGTTACAGAAAACTTCAGTAGCTAGAAATTACTGGAATTCGGAGGGAAAATAATATTAACTGCAGAAAACTGAATGACTGTAAGAAACTGGCAAGTTCAGCAGCAGCAGATATACTCTTCCAGCAACCAGAAATATTGGGTATTTTCATAAATCCTATTCTTCATAGTTTTTTCCTGAAATATAGACATTTTGGAGGCTTCTGAGAAGGCCTCAGGCATACGAGTACAGGACACAACATATTATCAACATCAGATTTCCCTTTTGCTTTCTGAATTGTAAGGCACTAAATCAATTCCACAGATAGTAATAAATAAAAAATCCTCAGTTTACTGAAATTTCAGCTGGGCATATGAAAGGAACTCTATCAAGCTAAAAATGCACAATAAAAATGTACAAGTCAGAAGCAAAATATTAACTAACTTCAGATTTTTGTTTATTTGTTTTGCTTATTATGCACAGGAACTGAGTTTTTAAAACATAGGAAGCATGAAAGCTAAGAGTCAAAATTGTATTAACGCTGTACACAGACATCTGAGTACAGATGAAATTCAACTATAAAGATGTGATGGACTCAAAAAATATGATAGTGCTGTTAATAGTCAACCCATCTACTTTATCTTGGTCAGTGTGTTTATGTATTTTGGTTTAGGTATTTTATTTCTTCATGATAAAAAGACATGACAAATGAATGTCCAGCACAAGCTAGTGAAGCATGTAAAACCCACTCCAACAACGCTACCTATCTACTTGTGCCATTTAAGAGGACTGCATCCTTTAATTAACCAGAATTTAACAACAGATGATAAAATTATACACATGATTAAATCCACTCCTTTGTTAAGTGAACAAAAGATGCCTACATCTGTGCAGTGACACTACTGCAAGTAACGATGGATAACTAACTAGTAGCATTACAAAGGGAAAGCATTTAAAAGAAGTGCTAGTGGCAGCCATGTCTTACTTTATTACTACCTTTGCAAAGTACAAATATCCAGATTAAGCTAAACAAAAACAAACATGATGTACTGTCTTTAAATTTGTTTCCACCTAAGCATTTTCAACAGGCCATTATTATTAGTCATTACACAGAGACACTTATGTATTTCAGGAGAAAACAAACTCCATGATCTCAGTACTTTTCACAGCGTTGGCTCACCATAACCATCACAAACATGCAGAGTCTTCAGAATAGGAGTTCACATAATGAGTACAATCCCATTTTCTTTACAGTACTTGATAAATTCAGAAATTGAAAAGCAAACCAAAACAAACAGAAAATGCAAAAGGAAAGTCTTCCCACAAAATACCAGAAAACTATGTATGAATGAAGGTTCTTACACTGCATATGTTGTGCCATAACCCAGTTGTGGAGTAGCCTGTAGTTTTCAACGGACCCCTTTACCATTTCTACCAACAAGTCATATGCAGCAGCCCTTGAAGAGTGTGACTTGCATTTTGGCTGTTGTCTATCTTTTAAACTTGGCAGCAAGAACAAAAGATTGAAGATGTCTCTCAGAAACTCCTGTAAAACAATTCAGTCAGCAGGTTTAGCAGTTTGGATACAATCTTAAAAGACAGCCATTACCAATATTCTAGAAATTTCTGTACTTTCTGGACTCTATCACATACAGAACTTCTGACTCCTGCACAAGTTTTGAACTGCAAATTAGAACAATTTTCTTTGTATCACATAAATTTCTTTATATTACATAACGTACTTACAACACAGCCTAAAGAGAAACATTTCCACTGGAAAAGAATGATAGAATATGCTTAATTCATGACTGATAAGTCAACTGGACAAACGACATATATGCATTTTCAGTAACGTCTAAGATTAGTTCCTTGTAGACAGCACGTTAACTTATTCGCTCTGCTAGCTTGAATTCTATGAATCGCTAATTAACCACAAAATAAGCACTGAACTATACATCATACATACTGCAAGTATATTTTTGCATTCTTACTTACCTGGAATTTTAACTGAACTATAAAAGGCACAAAGTGTAACTGTGCACAAAGTCATGCTTCCACTGGACAACATACATCTTTATTGATGTTTAGCTTCCACAATTAATACACTAACAAACTGAGTTGGATATGTTTAAAGTTCGGTATTTTATCAACAAGTTTTGATAAAATTGTAACAAAAGCAATATATTAAAAAGATTATGAAAAAATGACAATCTCTGTAAAAAAAGGGTGGTCATAGACTTCCAGAACTGCAGCACTTCCAAATAAACACAGAAAGAGCCTCCCTCCACCTTTCAGCTATAAAGCGATCATTAGTAATCAGGCATCTAAGTGATATAATGAGAGAAAATGAAAGAAGAAATAAAGACAGAATTTAGAAAGCAGTACTTCAGCAAAATCCCTTAAACAACCAGCAACTCATTTGCATTATTTATGCCCAGCGCTGATGAGATGAACCTACACTTCAATGTTTCAATAAAATGGCTGCAATCTTAACAAATTGCATTTAATTAAGTCATGTTTAAAGCGTATCACGTCAGCTGTCTACATGATCAGACAATAAATTTTCTCTTTTATCTTTGGCTATATGTATATTTTTACACTACGTGTATCATCTTCAACTTCATATGGATGGAATTCTCCCCATTTGTAGAGTGCAGGATGCCAATACAGCCGTTATACTTCATCCTGCAATCCGTAGACTGTACATCATTTTATATTTCCCTACTCAGGTAGATTCAGTTAAGAAGCTTTCTGAGGTTAAAAGACCAGGCTGCTTATGTAAAAGCTAAACAAAATCTAAATTCTTCCAAAAGATGGCCTCCTACAGGGTACACAAGAAAATCAGCATAAAAAAATACCTTTGTTCCACTGTACAGAGAAATTCCTATCACACTAACATGAAATCTTACAACAACTGTCATCTGTCTACGTCTGAAAAGCACTGACAGGCCTTCTCCCAGCCAAGATAGTTCCAGATTTCTCCACAACATGGAGCTGCACTTAAATCACACTCTGCATAAAATTAACAATAAATGGATACATGGTTCTTGGTAGTAACACAGCTCCACCTCCAGCACAGTGTGCAGGTTCAGGCACCACAACGTAAGGACATCAAACTCTGCCCCACAGCTCTAAATTGTCTCAGGACGATTGTCTCAGGATGGCTACAAAGCTGAGGAAGGGTCTGAGGGCACGGTGCGTGAGGAGTAGCCCTGGGTTTCTTCAGCCCAGAGCAGAGGAGGCTGAGGGCCACCACATGGAGGCCTGCAGCTCCTTACAGGGAACAGAGGGGCAGAACGGAGCTCTGCCCTCTGGGGGCAGCAACAGGGCCTGAGGGAATGACATGGAGCTGCATCAGGGTCAGTCTGGGAGTTAGGAGAAGGTTCCTCACCAGAGGGTGGTAGGCACAGAACAAGCTCCATAGGGCAGTGGCCATGATCCTGAACTGCCAGAGCTCAGAGCTCATTTAGACACTGCTCTCAAACACGTGAACAGTTCTATGTGGAAACAGGGGTCGGTCTTTGATACTTGTGTGCCCTTTCCAACTCAGGATATGCTATGATCTTAAGTGCTCATGGGGCAGCAGTCTGCTTCCTTTCTATTCCTAATGATATCTGCAACAAGGACAGTAAGGTAACGCTATCTTCAAGTCCTCACAGTCTGTCACCGTTCTTTTCTTACCTGCCCTTCACGAGAAAATTTAAAGGGTGGCTTGTGCTTAATAACACTTGTAGCGAGACGAAGCAGTCCTGTAAGTCCATCATCTTCTATATTGCCATCTTGATGGTCAAGGATTTCTCTGCTACACATATACAATTATAAAAGAAATGTTAAAACTCTGTTTCACTAACAGTATGTATAATACATTTTATAAAAGAAATTACTGCTACAAAACCATACCTCCGAATGCAGTCAGCAAGATGTCTTGCTAGTGCATCTAGATCAAGCAGCGTGGTCTGATGAAAAAGAAACAAAATGGAATTTAAATGGAAGAGAATTATGTACTTTAAGAATTATAACTTGTAAGCCCAGTCTGAAACTATGATTATGCTTTTGGATAAAAATGTGTTAACATACACAGAGTATCAGGGACAATGAAAACTCATCTTTTAAATGTTTTTGCAACATTTTAATCCATTTTTAGAAACACAATACAATCGCTTTTTAAAATCAGCAATGTGGAGTTGAAATTATTCCTTCAATTCCAGATCTTGAAAATATACTCTCTGTCATACTGGAAAAAAAACCATCAAAACACTGAATAGTACTACTTTAAAGAAAAATGTTTGTTATTTCTCAGAGGGATACACATTTAGTAATCTGAAGTTTTGAAAGACCAATTATCATTTCTTGCTTGAGCAAAAAGCAGGAGAGGCATGCAGAACCTCAGCTTGGCTAAGAGATTAAACTACTAAAATGGAAATAGAAGGAAACTGGGTGGATGAAAGCCAGAGGGGGCAAAATTTTTGCCTCTCGTTGGATGAAGTGTAAAAGGAAGGCAAGATCTTTTCAACCCTGCAGAAAACAGGATTAAGGCTTTATCTTCCTTTCCTTCCCAGAATACAGTCAAAGCACTGAGAATAAATCAGAGATTTATGCAGTACCTGCAACTAGCAAAAAAACAGTTGCAGAAAGGGTCCTAAAAAGTCAACTTCAACCCTTGCTGAAGTTTCAAAAGATGTGGATAGTTTTCCTGACCTTAACAGCTAACCGGCTGTTAACTACATTTGTTTTTCTCTTGTATTTCTGCTTCTTTAGACTGCACTGAAATTATCAACAACCAAGCTCACCTAAGTAATTACCATATTCATTACGTCCCAAATTCACATAGTTCACCCTCCTTGTGTATTACACCCAATCCCCTCTTCTCAACTCTTCAATGCATGTACCTTGTAGCTTCCCTTGGCCAAGAGTTGCTAAATATACATCAGAAAGTAGTGAAGGGAACGATCCAAGAGCTGTTCCTCACAGTTCACTACATCTTCATTAAAAACCTCTAACACTCATGTAAAAGCAATATGAATAATCAAATCAAAAAACGAAACGCTTTTATGACAGCAAAGCAAAACCTACCTGACTTGCATCTTTGACATGAATGTTATCGATCAGTTTGCACAGCAGCCAAAAATATTCCTTACAACCTGGACGTAGTACTGGTTCTTCTTCATAATCCTCAATCTGCAAAAAGAAATAGCCTTTTTTAGAATGTATTACGAACTGTTATAATAACTGTAATAAAGCACTGTCGTAAAGGCACTAACTGTTCCAAGAACATTACTTCCTCCAAACCCGTAGAAGAGTATTTTACAATTGTAACAGTGCACATTTAGATTTTCCTCTGAAATACTTAACATTATTCTTCAAAGACAGTCACTATGATATGCCAAAATGTTAAGAAGAAATTAGAATAGTATTAAATTTGTCCTCACATTTCACTGGCAAGAAGAGACCATCACCTCTCGTAAATTAGGCCACAATAGACGCTGAAAAAGCAAATGCTGAACAAGATCTTTGCCTCAGTCTTCACTGGCATTCATGCTTCCCCTGTCTCTCAAGTCCTTAAACCTCCAGGTGGGAACTGGGAGACCAACACATCCCCCACTTAAAGAAGAAAGCATGTTCAAGACCACCTGGTGAGACTGAATGTGACCAAGCCTACGTATGAGGTCTGATGACATGCATCACAGAGTCCTGAAAGAACTGGCTGATGCAGTCACCAAGTCACTCTCCAACATATTCAAAAAGTCACGGCTTTCAGATGAAGTCTCTGCTGACAGGAATAAAGACAACTTCATTTCCAGTTTAATAGAGAGAGAAAGGAAGATCTGGGGAACTGTAAGATGGTGAGCCTTATGTTTGCATATGGCAAGATTGTGAAACAGGTCCTCCTGGATGCCTTCTTAAGACACGTGTGAGACAAGGAGTTGATCCAAGACAGCCAGAATGGCTTCAACAAAGGCAGGTTTATGCCTGACCAATCTGGTGGCTATCCACAATGGAGTGATGGTATCAGTAGGCAAAGCAGACAAAGGAAGAGCAACTGACGTCATCATCCTGGACTCGCGCAAGGCCTCAGACATGCAACACATCCTTATCCCTAAATTGGAGGACGTGGCAGGACAAGTCGGTGGATAAAGAGTGGGCTGCATGGTGGCAGCCAGAGGACTGTGGCCAACAGATCGATGTCCAGGTGGAGGCTGGTCACAAGCATGGTCTGCCAGGGGTCATTCTCAGGACCAGCACTCTTTAACATCTATGCCAGCGACTTAAGACAGCGGGAAGAAGTACATCCCTAGCAAGTTTGTTGACAACACTAGGCTGACTTGATGCAACAGAAGAAGGTAGAAATGCTATCCAAAGGGTCTTGAATAAGCTTGAGGAATGGACCCCTGAGAACCCCTCATGAGATTCAACAAGGCCAAGTGAAAGGTGTCGCACCTGGGCTAGGACAATCCCAGGTACATGAACAGACTGAGTGAGGCACTCTGAGAGAGACGCCCTGCACAAAAGGACTTAGCAGTCCCGGTGGATGGGAACTCGGACATGAGCCAGCAGCATGCACTCACAGCCCCAAGGGCCAACTACATGCTGTGCAGCATCAAAACACAGTTGGCCAGCAAGGCAAGGGAGGTGACTGTCCCCTTCCAGTCAGAGTACTGCAGCCAGGCCTGGTGCTCCCAGCACAAGAATGACGTGGAAGCGTTGGAGCAGGTCCAGAGGAAGACCACAAAGATGATCAGAGAACCGGAACACCTCGCCTATGAAGAAAGGTTGAGGGAACTGGGCCCGTTTAGCTTGGAGAAAAGAAGGCTCCAGGAAGGCCTCACTGTGGCCTTCCAGTGTTCAAAGGGAGACTGACTTTTTACATGGCCTGACAGCAACAGGCCAAGCAGAAGGAATGCTTCCGAACTGAAAAAGGGGAGGTTCAGGAGGAAGTTTATTATATTTAACTCCATATTAGGAGGAAGTTTTTTTACTCACAGGGTGCTGAGGCACTGGGACAGGCTGCCCAGAGACGTTGTGAATGCCCCACACCTGACGTAGCCAAGGCCAGGCTGGACGGGGTCCTGGGCAGCCTAACCGAGCGGGCGGCAACCACCCCACGGTGGAAAACCTAGATGATTTTTAAGGTCCCTTCCAATCTAAGCTATTCCATGAAGTGCTCTCCTTCAGATTTACATCAGATGAAGTGAGCAGAGCCTTCCTTGACACGTGTGCCTGTAAGGATAGGCGGCAGCAGATATAATTGCTTTAAACCAGTTTTGGATCACAGGTCACTGTCCGGTAAATAAAGCAGGAATTGCTTATTCCTTTCCAAGGATCAGGGCTCACCAAATGCTCCAAAAGAGGCAATCTTCAAGTAGAGATGCTTCCTTTGCAGCTGCCAGTCCTCTAACGAGGTTAGAGAGGAGTGGAGCCGAGCCTGGCTCCACCCATCTGGTCCCACAGACTTGCACCTGTGCTCCCAGGGCTGGTTACGCCCCTTCAACCAGATGCTCAATCACTGGTTCAGGCCTGGACCTAACAGTTCCCACGCAACGCCTAATTGATTTTACACAAAATCACGGAGATTATTTCAGCTACGAATCTGCTCATATTAACAGTCAGAGTTCTTCCTGAAATACCTTTGAAACCATCCATAGTATCTCTTCTATTTAGCATAGCTTTGAGAATAATACTACCATAATAAAAAAACAGCAGCAACTAATGGAAGAACAATAACATTTAACTGCAACAACAAAGGGCACCTATACAAATATGTAACTATGTGCTGGTTTATTTATGGACTTACCGATGTTTTAAAGGAAGATGGAGCATTTACTGAAAACACAACTATTATTTCCTGATAGTATCTTATGCAGATGACAGATTTCTAGAACAAAAGCATCTTCAAAGTGCTGTTTTACATTTCTCCAAGCGCAAGAAAGGTCTACATTACTGCAGTGTCACAGTTTTAACTATGTAACCTGTTACGTTTCAGAAAGTGTATGAACCAAAGGTCTTAACATCTTAGTGTATCTCAAACAGTACGTCAGAAATAACATTGGTGTGTTCTACCATTTTTCTCCTTTTATATAAACAAATGCAAGTTTAAATACATCTTTGATAAAATCTCAAAATTCCTTAAAATTCTTACCTGGATAGGCTTCAGAGCTTGAGCATCAGGAAGAAATTTTAATAACGTTGATGCAGCCAGCAGCAGAAAGGACCGATTAATTGAGTCTCCTCCGTCGAGACCAGAAAGAGATAACTTGTATAAACCATTGCACGACTCATGACGAACAGCAGTCTTTGTCAAAATAAATAAATGAACTGATTACATACATTCAGAAGATTGCTTCTTTTTAGACTTACGTAGTTTTATAATTAAGTTTCTCTCATAATACCTATCAAGTTATCAAGACAGTACATCCTTCTAAAAACATCTACACAAAAGACATCCTTGCAATAAAAAACCCAATCTGTCATAGTGAAGATTATGGACAGCTCCTGAAATAGGTAATGTCACACCTGGGCAAAGTATGAACATTTGTGTGACTGTGTGACCTATACCTGCTCATACCAAATTATATGGTTAATTTGTTTAATTTCACTGCAAAATATTTTTTTATATCTTTCATTTTTACTTATGAAAAATAAAAAAAAAAAAATCCATAGACTATCTTTAATCCAGCTTTGGAAGCTTGCCCTCACTTCTTAGCAGGGTTTTTAAATGGTGAGAGCGTAGAAGATTTTTTTCAGTGGTTGAGTAATAAAGTAAAAGATAATAAATCACCTCATCATGTCTGTACTGAAACTTTAAGCAATCATGAGTAAATAAAAGATTTTTCAATTATGCATCTCATTATGCAATTTTCAAGTTAGTCTTACATCAGAGAACATTACTTAAGGTTAGACGACTGATTATGCCGTTGATGACAAACACCTTTCTATCAACTCTCAATCACTTTATTTTGTGATAAAGCTGAAAAAAAAGCCATAACGGCAGAAGTATATTTAGAGTGATCCATGTTAGAGGGCATCACCCAGAAATTTTTGATGAATCGCAACAAAAGAATTAACTTCAAACAGAAGCCAAGAACTAAGATAGGAATTTAAAAACTGGTTTGAATGTGCCATCTTACAAATCTTTGTGATTGTATTTCAATCACAAAGTATTACCTCTTCAACTGGACTGCAAGTAAATGAGTCAGTTTCTGCTCTCCCGACTTTTAGTGGGAAACAACATGTTTTGAATTTAATGAAAGCTTGACTCATATCATGCACTAATTAGTAATACAATAGTCTCTTCTTTAACGTACCTCTGGAATAAGAAGGGTAAGTTTCTTTAGCCAGTCTTGCAAATAATCACTGTCTGCCAGACTCGATTTCACTGAGGAACAGCAGTGAGCCCAACTCACCAAGAGCCACATTGAATAATGTGTGACTAGGAGAAAATCAGATGAAAGTAAATAATACTGTAACAGAATAAACTTTTTATGTTGAAGAGTTGCATAGAACCAGCACGTATGACATTCACCTCAATCATATTAACACATAAGGCCTAAACCATTATTATTATTATTATTATAAGGTACTATCTCAGATCAGAATTTTACCAACATGCCTACTGAAGACTGATCATACTTATCGTGGTCAAATTTGATTAGGTACTACCAGTCTAGGGCACAACCCTCTTCTGCATCTCTACTTCTTAAGTAGTGATGAGCTGGTACTTCAATGAGGGGCTGCATCAGGTCTTAACACAAATACTGCCCTGAACTAAAAGTTTTCAGTACAACACACAGCATTTACTAAGAATTCAGGTTCATGACATAAGTATCTATCTGTAGGACAGAACAAAATGAAAACATCAAAGGCAATGTATAAGCTTAGGAGGATCTACTTGTATTTATGCACAGTGACTTGCTGTTTTATATGATTACTCTAATACAGACTTAATCTAGCACAGGCCATTTAGACCTTTTCTGGTAATCCTCCACAAGATTTCTGTAAACCAGAAGATAACTATATTAAGGCAGTACACATATTTTGCTCTTTGGAAGAGAAGAATACTGTTGATTTTCTCTTCAAAACCACTTTTCTTGGGATGAAGATATAACAAAAAATGTCAACTGTATAAACAATTTTTAGAGAAGGAAAGACATGCAAGTTTTCTTGGACCTCTGTCTTACTCAGATTGTTCCAAGGAACACAGTTTTACAGCACACTAATGGAAGAACAAACCAAACAATCTGTTGATCCTGATTGTATTTTCATTATTAGTAGTTCATAGCATACATCTGATTTGCAACACTGACCTTCATGTCTTGATCTGTGATCAGACTGAGCTTTCAACACCCTGGACAGGAACAAGAAAGCCATTTGAACTTCATCACAGATCATAACATATTTAGAAATGTAAGCATGTAGTAGAAAAACTGTTGTTACTTGTAAGTACCCATGAAGAAAACTAACACCTTAACCCTACGAAGATTCATTTCTTGGAGTATTCACTATCAGCAGTAATAATAAAGCTATCAGGGTCTACAAATACACCCCCTTAAAGCTTTACTGACTACAAGAAAAAAAAAACAACCCACAACCCCTTTATCCAAGAAAGAAAGGATATAAAACAGAACCAAGAACAGACCCACACAGAAGAAAGCTAGTGTTTATCGTGGGGAACTACATTTTCAACAAATCTTTTTGAACTTCAGACAAATTTAAACGCTTATCTTTACTTATATTTTTAAAAATTGCAGCAAAAGGTTATGAAACAAAAAACATATTCTATGTACTTAAAACTACTCTTTTAGCTCAGCTGGAGGCTAAACTTAGGCATGGTTGTACACCTGGCTGAAAATGCTCTAATTATCCTTATTAATCCTTTAAAAATATAATAAAACACATTACACGTTATTTGGAGTCACGTAAGTAATTTTATATTGAATTTTGTCCAAAAACTGGTATCATCAGCATCAGTCCTACTCTGTCACTATACAGACTTATAGAGACTTGCTTTGCTCAGGACAAAAGGCAAGAATCACTAGTAACAATATGCATCCTGAAGGTTAAATTTTGCATTCCATGCATATACACTCATTACAATAACAACAGGAATTTTAACAGTAATAAGCTAATGCCATCAGAATGGGAAAAATAAATCAACGCCAGCAAACAAACAAGCACCTTAAAAGTGAATTCATTTTAGTATCTTCTTTATAATCCCTTGGAATTGAGAATTCTACTTGCTACAGAGAGAACAAAGACACATTTCTGGCTTTAGAACTTATGACAGTGTCCTGTACATATTTTGTAGCTCCATGCCATACACCCTGGAGAACAACTGGTTAAACCAGGATTTCTGTGGCTGCTTAGTTACTTGACCAGCAGGTGTTCTTTTTTTTTTTTTCCTCCATTATTTTTGGAAACTTGTTTAGTTCAGTGATTGTCCTATTGCTGATGACCACTGAGAGTTCTCTTCACTGTTCTTCAGGTTAACTATATAAAGAAGTGACTAAGAAAAGCAAATTAATAACTACAGACTTAAATTTCTGATACACATTTTAACTGGAACTACAACTAGAAAAGCTAATTGTTCCATTTAACACAATCAAGGAAAATGTGCACACTTTATTAGCTTTATAACAAAAATAAAGAGATATTGTACCTGGGTGCCAAGTTGTCATACGTATAAGCAACTGACATAAGTCGCTGAATCAGACTGGTTCCCTGGACAAGTACAAGAAACACCTTTAAAAATTGAAGTCAAAAGAAAAAAACAGTTAATATAACAACAAGCTTTTTGATCTGTTTTTAAATTATACAGTGTGAATCTAAAAAAACAAAAAAACAAACACCTGCAGAGAAGGAGGAACAGTAAGAGAAATTTTAACATTTCCACAGTTAATAGTTACATTCTATTCTTCATTAAAGCAGATCTAAATTCTTGTATTTCACTGAGTATGTCCAGATGCTAAACTTGCATTCTTTAACTCAGAGGGCCATGTAACTGAGTGGAAAAATTGCTTATTCAATCCTTTTGGTAAAAAAAAAAACCAACACAACAGTATAGTTCTTTAAACCACAGTAATTTCCTTTCAAAAATCTTAGGCTTAAGGAAACACTGTCAGGAGTAAAGTTGGATATGTTAATTTCTCTTGTAACAATACACTGACCACACATCCACCCAAATTATTAATCTTTAGAATGCTCCTGACAGGCTGCAGAGAATTTTCAAATCAAAGTCTGAAAAGGAGTCTTTTAATGTATTTAGAAAGCACAACTTCTGCAATCAGAAATATCCATGAATGACAATTACAATTTTAAACTTAGTTTTAGATACTGGTAACAGCATTAATTCACATGTTAATTCTAAAAATGTTAATGCATTCAATAATTCCCATGTACAATAGCAGCTTTGGCAATTTAGGTATCTCTTTTTATCAATTATTATTTTATCAATTATTTCAGTTTTATAGAATAATGAAGGTCTTTTCACATTTAACAATGACAAATGGGAAGTTAGGCTGAAGCTCTAAGTTCAATCTACTCATCTTGCAACCATAGTTGGTCCTGGGACCAAGAGCAATCAGTTAACAGTAGCTGCATCTCTAGCCATCTGACACCAAAATACTGTTGATTAAGTATGAGGCTTGGTCTAAATTTGGAAATTAGCAGGCAAAAATCTAAGAGGAAGATTTACAGGTTTAGGTAAGTTTATCATACACACTTGCTCAGATATCCTTAGTAAAAGTTACTCTACACTTAGCTTGCACTAAAGGAAGCTGAAATGCATTTGCTGAGTGTAAGAATTGCATGTTTGGAAGGTTACCGTGAAAACAGGAGCAAATAATTTTGAAAATAAAATCTAAGAAACGGGGATATAGTACTGGAATTCTGAAATTCCCATTTCACATACTCACCAATCATCAAAAAGCCTTTTGATTCCAGCTTTTAAAATTGACAGGTTTAAAACAAGTAAAATTAAATGACTACATTTCAGAGGAGAACAGTATGTAGGATATAGCTAAGCTTTAATAACCATTTCACTGCATTATTTTATTACCAAAAAAATCAAGGCTTCACACAACAAGGAAGCCATCTGAAGTTCACAAACAGCCACAATATTTATCCCTTACCTCTGTTAAGCGAGGTATGTGAAGGCCCTTCACATGGTCACTTGTAGTCTTCCTTGATTTGCCAGGCCACGTTCTTTTTCTGTGATTCTCTGCTACACCAGACCAGGCAAAGACATCATGGTATGCTAAATCCAGATCTGAAGGATCAACTGCAAACTGGCATATCAGCTTCAGCAAGCAAGCCAGGCAGTCCAGTTGCCACTGTGAATAAGAAAATGAATTTTCCTTTTTTCAGTATTTACGAATAATTTTACTCCTACTACAGAACTAGAAATGAAAAACTGAAGCAAGCTATAAAGAGCTAGAACTTTAACTGGCAAAACCTCACAAGAATAGACAATAAGAAAGAAGAGTATTAAAAAAAAATATTAAATTAACAACTTCTTACAATGAGAACTTTTTCATGATCTAGTCCAATTAACTACTGTACTGAAGACATTCTGTTATTTTATCCATGAAATAACATGGAGGAAATCATACACTGCATTCAATTGCAGCACAGGGTATGGCATACAGAAGTGCTTTCCAATAGAATACATTTCGTCACAAATGGACAGTTGACAGTATTTCAAAATGCCATTTTGCATTGTAACATCACTTGATAGAGATGAAAACCACCAATCTATTCAGTAACGTGAGATCAGTTTACCTGGCTTTCTGCTGTGTGGCTGAGGCCAAACAGCACACTGTCAGCTCCACCAGGAAAAAGCACATTGTGAAAGTAAAATTAACAAAAAAAGAGCACAGTTTCAAAGTATTACATGGAGTACATCTCAGCTCTCTAGCATGTACACATGTAAGTGAACAAGATCTGTGTAAGCTCAGGAATCAGTATTTGGAACCTTGTTGAAGAATCTGTTATCTTCACAGTGATGTGCGTTTTTTCTGGACAGACCAACAAAAGCCATCATACAATCTTTTGCAATCTTTTAAGAAGAGACAATGACAACCTGCTTTTGTTTCTAATACTGAAACAATTCTGGAACAATACATCAAAGTCTTTTTATAATTTGGTAACTGCTGTAAATTTTTTATATATATGTCTATTGCACTACTGTCTATGCTCATTTCCTATTTTATAGGAAATTTTATATAAATTTTAACTTAGTACAGAAAAGTAAATGTAACAAAGACTGACATTAATGGAAGCCTTATAAATGACAGATATCATATTCTGGAGAAAAAGGGTGAATAATCACCTACCACAGTCCACGACTCCCGCTCTTTAGGCTCTAAGATTCCAGAATTAAAAATTTCTAGTAACTGTTGGAGCCCTCCAGCAGCAACAAACTGTAAGAATATTATGGTACCAATGTGAGAAAAATCAAATACAGAAATATCACCAGCTCCAGTCAGATACCAATCTAAGCTTTACGAACAAAAGAAAAAAATCTGATCAAATACTCAGAGAAACAAAAGAAACCCTTACATTCAATTATGACAAATTTAAAGGCCTGATAATACAGAAACAGTTTAAAATGTTATACATAAGTTTCAAGTAAGGAACTCTAAAATAATGTTTCAAGTGGGTTTTCATTTTACATCTTTTCCAAAAACAACATTATTTATCACAAAATACTGTAGAAAAAAAAATCAAACCTTGCAGCTCCACGTGTTTTTACTATTTTCTATTTGATCTTCACTTGAATCATCTGAGTCTGGGTAAAGATCACTGTAACTTCCCTAAAGACAAACAATAACAAGTCACTACAAAAACAAATGCTCAAAGTATTATAAAATGACTCATCAGTATATACTTTGGTTCAGAGAGAAAAATGTATTTTGTGCAAGAAAATACATTACCGTAGATTCACGTCTTATTCTTCTGTTGGGCTTTCCCAGAGCTTCAATAATTTCCAAGGCATACAAAAGTTTATGGGCACTTTTTATTCGCAAAAGATCCTTCCAGCTAAAGCCATCATTACCCTTGGAGAATAAAGATAAGAAATAACACAGTTATGCTTAATGCTGATGCAGAAATGCAGTGAAAGGTTTTTGAAGTGAAAGACTAGTCTTTGTTTTTTTTAATTTAATCTACTATTTGAAAATACACAATTTAAAGCATATTTCTACGCACGATTAATAACCTGAATTTGAGTAAACCTGCAAGATTATTAAAAGTGTGCACAATTTTGAACTACAAGAACCAAACATTATTTGACTGAATCATAATTCCTGACAAATTTTCCATGTGAGTGTCTATACAGAACTGTAATACCTAGGAACAACAACATATGACTTCAAGATCTTTAATACAGGAAAACTCTTCATCTAGTGGGCCAGAAAGACACTTTGTAAGTAGCCATGTTTTAAACTCGTAGGACAGGCCACAGAAAAAAGGACTGCTATCACAACAGTCATGATGTTAAAATTAGCAGCAGATGAAAAACTACTATTCCAGTTCAAACAAAAAGACTGTGACAGCTCGTATTCACTATTCACTTTTTTTTTTAAGAAATCATAAAAACAATCTTTGTGAACTAAAACAAATTTCAGAATAACAGTTAGGTTTGTACATTAGGTTTACTTGTGTCTGAATGTACCTTGCATACGTACTTTGGGGAAAATTCAACTAAAACACTAAACACTAAAACCTCCCTGTACAATAAAGACAAACACATAAAACAAGCACTTGCTGTTTACCTGTTCATCTGAAATATTCTGGAATGCCTGCAACATATTAGGGCACGTTGGTAGAAGCATTAACAGTTCCCAAACACGTCTGGATAAGTTTTCTGCGTGGAGATGGAGTTCTTCACATTTTGCACTCTGAAAAAAACATAGAACCACCACTCTTACGGTGAAATTATTTGTGAAAATAACCTTAACTAAAATTTCGAAGTCCAAAAAGAATTTTTTTCTTAATTAAGAAGTTATCTCTTGTCTATCCAATATAAATTCATTAATAGTTCACAGTGGTTGAAATCCCACTAGAACGAGTAAAGAATTAAGCTGCATCATCTTGATAGCATGCCACATACTGTGAAATATCTGAGTATAAATAAAATTTAAAAACAGACTACCAGTTTAAATACACTAATGGTTATCTCATTTCACACAAGCCAGTGATGTAAAATTACATGTAATTGCATGTAAAACATAAAATCGTAGATTTTGTAATAGAACTTTACTAACCTTCCTTCAAGTCAATTTCAATTTTTAGACACAAAAACTACTTAAATAATCAATATTTATTCTCATTGTTCTTATTATTTTTAATTGTGCTTAATTTTGCTTATTATTTTTACAGTGTCTCCAGTATATAGGACACTAAAATCATAATAACGAGCTTAACATGTGAAATTGTATAAGAATCAAAATACAATAACTATATATGACAACTGCATGCAGGAGACAAGACATATGCTTGATAGGAAAAATGGATCCACTAAATAAGACTTAAATACAATTACCTCAGTATCTTCCATAGATACTTCTCCAGAAGGAGGTTTAAAGGAGGCTAACATCTCTAACAGATCAAAAAGGGTAGTAAGATGAGGCTCTTGCAAGAGTAAAAGCATTGGAATGTTGTCCTTTTGAGGAGGAGGTAGGCAAGATGCTGGAAGCTGAACACCATCACCTTTACGTTCTCTCCTTGGTGCTCCCAGGGATACAAATACCATCTAGAAACAGAAACAACAACTTCAAAATGCATATACGGCATCAGAATTATGAACTTAACATTAAGATACATTAATATCCTTAGCATCAAAGATTTATGGATCAGCAACTGCCATAAGTAAAGCTTGGTTTTCCTTTCACTTAAGGCACTTATGGTACAGTTGCATACACTGCTTCCTGTTGTGAGAACAGGTGGTTCTTATCCCTTACTTTCATACTCAGGATGGCGAGATTGGTACCAATCTGACTTGACAAGAAAGCTAATAAAAACTAATCCAGAAGAAAGTAAGTTGTCTCAAAGGACCAGACAAATGTTAGCTAGAGTACAGCAGCACAAACAGAACTGTTGCTGGAAAAACTGAGATTAGTTCTAAACGCATAATCACTCTCAAGAAGGCCTTCTCAGAAGAAATGTTCCTGCTGACCAATTACCACCTCCATATATTGATCACACATAGAAATTCAAACTACAACACAAAATTATAGACTAGCCTAAGTTGGAAAGGACACACAAGGATCATCACGTTCAGATTCTGGTAATACACAGGACCACCCAAAGCCTATGTCCGAAAGCTGAATCATGGAAACAGCTTTCCCATAATGTGAGAAGAGCCTTTTCCCATAACTTGAGTGGATACACGTAAGCTCAAGAAAAGAATGCAGAGAGTCTGCGGAAACTCGCTGCCAAACAACACTTAGAAAGAAGAATAGATGCCATGTTGTTGAAGACAGGACAGTGAAACAGATGCCTCAGCTCAACACAACACCAGTACATGCTGGTTCAGGCTACCCCCCACGTAAAAGGCTGAAAGTTCACAGTGAGGTAAACTACCAGTCTTCATTCAGTGACCACCAGAGACCCCCACCACATTTCTAAGACACATGCCACCACATTTCTAAGACACATGCTCAAGAGGGTGGGACAATATGTCAATGATTTCTTGGAATTCCGACCCATTTTCTTGGAATGTAATGAATATATGTATACGTTATGTCTTTAAATACGTAACCATTGCTTTTCTTGATGTGCGAGTTAGAAGATATTCCCCTTGCACCCAGTGCCATAATAAACATACCTGCTTTATAACCTTATGTGGGGTATAGTTTGATTCCGCACATCAGAGCACTGTCTGAACACGCCCCAAACACCATCAGCTTGCGACCATGCCCACCAGCCTCAGGTGAAGAACCTTCCCCTATCACTCAGCCTGATTCACCCTGATGCAGCTCCATGCCATTCTCTTGGGCTGCCCCCAGAGAGCAGAGATCAGTCCCTGTCCTTCACTGTACTTGTACTCTCCGCAAGGCCTCTGCCCTTGAGAGATTCAACAGCTCCATTCAATTTAGTGTCACCCACAAGTCCTGTATCCATGGCACTGATGAGAAGTAAAAGGAACTGGCCTAAAATGAAGCCCCACAGAAACCTACTAATGCCTGGCTGGCAGTCCGATTTAACCCTATTTATATAACCCTTTGGGCCAGACTCATCAGCGAGCTGATCTCCCACCATGTTCTATTTTTGTCTAGTGATACATTGGACATTTGGTTCAGAAGGATGCCATGAAAAAAAGCATCAAAAGGGTTGCTGAAATTCAAAGAGATCACATCAACTGGCTTCCCTTGGGAACCTTGTCGTAAAAGGAGCTGAACTTGGCAAAGGATGTTAAAAACAATATTAAGGCATTCTACAGGTATATTGGCCGGAAGAGACAGGCCAAAGCAAGTGGATCTCTTTTAGTAAACGTAAAAGGAGAGCTGGCTTCAACAGATGAGGAGAAGGCTGAGGTATGAATGAGTTCTTTGCCTCAGTCTACACTGGCAGACAGGATTCTAATATTTCTCATGTCCCTGAGCCCCGCATCCCTAAACCTCTAGGTGGGGATCAGGGGAGTAAATCCTGCCACCATAAGGGCAGAGCAAGTCCAAGATCACCTCATGAGACTGAATGCATATAAGTCTATGGGGCTGGATGTCATGTATCCCAGGGTTCTGAAGGAGCTGGTGGAGGTGGCTGCCAAGCCGCTCTCCATCATATTTGAAAAGTCGTGGCTGTCAGGTGAGGTCCCAGGTGACTGGAGGAAGGGTCACATCACTCCCATTTATAAGAACGGGAGCAAGGAGGACCTGGGGAACTACAGGCCAGTGAGTCTCATCTCGGTACCTTGGAAGATCATGGAACAGATCCTCCTGGACGACATGCTTGATCACAAGAGGAATGAATGTGTGATCCGAGACAGCCAGCACGGCTTCACCAGGGGAAGGTCATACTTAACCAATCTGGTGGCCTTCTATGATGGAGTGACGGTGTTGGAGGACAAAGGGAAGGCGACCAATGTCATTTACCTGGACTTGAGCAAGGCCTTTGACATGGTGCCCCACCACATCCCTATCTCTAAACTGGAGGGATGTGGATTTGGCCGGCGGACCACCGGATGGATAAGGAATTGGTTGGAAGGCCACAGACAGAGGGTGGTGATTAATGGTTCTATGACCAGGTGGAGGCCAGTAATGAGCAGTGTCCCCAAGGGGTCTGTCTTGGGGCTGGTGTTCTTTAAAATTTTTATCAATGACATTGATGATGGAATCGAGTGCACCCTCAGCAAGTTTGCTGATGACACCAAGCTGAGTGGTGCGGTTGACACAGTGGAAGGAAGGGATTCCACTCAGAGGGACCTCGACAGACTTGAAAGGTGGGCCTGGGCGAATCTAATGAGGTTCAACACAGCAGAGTGCAAGGTGCTGCACCTGGACCGGAGGAATCCCAGGCATACATACAGACTGGGAGGAGCAGTACTTGAGAGTAGCCCTGCAGAGAAGGACCTGTGGGTCCTGGTGGATGAAAAACTGACCATGAGCCAGCAGTGTGCTCTTGCAGCTCGGAAAGCAAATGGTATCCTGGGCTCCATCAGAAGAGGGCTGGCCAGCGGGTACAGGGAGGTGACTGTCCCTCTCTACACTGCCCTTGTGAGGCCCCATATGGAATACTGTGTCCAGGCCTGGGGCGCCCAGTACAAGAAAGACAGGGAGCTGTTGGAGAGGGTCCAGAGAAGGTCCACAAAGATGATCAGGGGGCTGCAGCACCTCCCCTACAAAAACAGGCTGAGGGAGCTGGGCTTGTTCAGCCTGGAGAAAAGAAGGCTGCGGGGTGACCTCACTGCAGCCTTTCAGTACCTAAAGGGTGCCTATAAACAGGAGGGGAGTCAACTCTTTGAAAGGGTAGATAATAGCAGGACAAGGGGAAATGGTTTTAAGTTGAAGGAGAAAAGATTGGATATCAGGGGGAAGCTCTTTACTCTGAGAGTGGTGAGGTGCTGGCACAGTCTGCCCAGAGAGGCTGTGGATGCCCCGTCCATCCCTGGAGGTGTTCAAGGCCAGGTCGGACGGGGCCCTGGGCAGCCTGGTCTGGTATTAAACGTGGAGGTTGGTGACCCTGCCTGTGGTGGGGGCGTTGGAGCTTGATGATCCTTGGGGTTCCTTCCAACCCAAGCCATTCTATGATTCTATGATTTAGCAGAGCAATTAGACTGGATGATCTGCAGAGTTCCATTTCAACGCTTAAAATTCTACAAAAAACTTTGCCAAGCACAGATGAGTTTGACTAAATATTATTATTCCTTCATGTTCTGGTAGCACAAGAATTATCTGGTTGTACCATGGCTCAACTCTGTAAAGTGATTTGTGTTCATGTGGAAAAATAAAAAAAATAGTTTTTGCTTTTCTATCAACTTAATTCATTTACCAAAGTGGACAAAAGAACAAAGACATTGCCCAACAGGTTATTCAATTTGAAATAGCAGCAGTTAAAGTAGATGAACCACTACAATTGCTAATAGCCAACATAAGCTTATCAGCCAGTGATAATCTTTCTAAAAGTTTACAGATCCTTGAAGGAGTACGGTAATAAGTTTAGTTTTTCTTCAGATAGAAGAAGGTATGTGATGATCGGATGCAAAGTCTGTTGCAGTTTCACCTCCCTAAAAGAGTCACGACGTCACTCACATTTAGACAATTCAAACCCAGGTTTTTCTGTTCTGTAATCTTCAGTAACTTCAATAAAAACGAAATACCTACAAACTAGTATTATAACATGCTTCAGATTTAAATCACAGAAGGAGAGCTCTAGTCACTTCTACTACGGAATTAATACACCTTAAACAATTTGGATAAGATGTGGGTACTTGATTCTGTTTTCACTGTTTCCTCATTCTCTTTGATGAATGAAAGAAATCTGATTTTTCCTTTTACTCCTTGAGTTCTCAAATCTGCTGATGTAATCAAAATTAGGCTTTCACAATTATTCTAAAAAATTTTTAAAGACTGGCAACAGCAGCAAAGACAGTCTGAGCCCTGAGGACATGTGTTAGATAGTAATAACCAACCAGTTTCAGAAAACTGTAGGATGCTCTGTAGGGAAAAGCAATACTGAGTCTAAATTACCCAAAAATGATGATGATCACAATCCAGTTAAAGAAAGATTTGCTTACTCATTCCAAGGATCAGGGCTCACCAAGTACTCCAAAGGAGGCAATCTCCAAGTAGAGATGCTTCCCTTGCAGCAGCCAGCCTGTAAATGAGGCTCTGGGACCTGGTTCTGGTCGCGCAGGTGAATTGCTTTCACCTGTGCTCCCAGGGCTGGCTGTGTCCCGTCACCAGTTATTCAGTCATTGGCTCAGACTGTGACTTAGCAATTCCCATACAACGCTCCCAAATTAAGAAGTACCTTCCATCATCACCACAACACATATCAGCTGTGTAACAAAAAGGGAACAATGTATCAAGCAACCTCTTTAAGTGACTGGGATCCTTATGTTCCTAATACCTGCATATCCTTAAAACCCAATTCATGAAGAGTTTTTTCATCATAATCAGTTGTCAGTTCATGCCCAGACGAAATCATTCTCACAGGTCCCATGAGGCCACCTAGGAGATTAAAAAGAAAGACAAACAAAAACAAAACAAAACAAAAGAAAAAAACACAGCAAATTTTTGGAGTCAGTTTTGTTTTCTAATGATAGTGCCAAGACTCATTTTTAATAGTATGCAATCAGCTGCAATTAACGTCAGGCAAAAAGTCATTGCAATTTCCTTATGAAAATAGATTGTTACATTAAAGTACATTTTTCTACCTGCATTTGGAAATAGCATTTTCAGTAAGAGCTCGACCCAATCTTGTTGTAAAGTGTCCACACTACAGATGAAAAACATGACTTCCATAATTTGCAGTAAGTTACACTATTTCCATGAAAAGAATTCTGGGAAATAATTGTGATCATCAACGAAATCTCTTTGTATTACATGTCTGATAAAGTCAGCAAAAGCAAGTAAGCAATAGTTAATCTTACTTAAGTTGTAATTGAAGATATTCTGCACTTAAGAAAGGAAAAAAACGAGCAACCTCCGAAGAATTGCAAGCACTGAAGAAATGTGAACAGTTAAAAAATTAAGATTTTAATTTGGGTGCAAGCAATCTACGATTCTATAAATGATAAATCAAGAAACCTTGTTATCATATATATAAACTCATTTTGCATTTTGCAGTGACCATCTCTGGTTACTTATGTAGTTCTAACCATCAGTTTCACTACATAAGGATATTTGTTATGGACTAAAATCTGGTTTTCCAGTGTTAAGACTTCTCTGGTCCCACAGAGAAGTGAAGAGCAGCCCTACACTTGTGTCACTATACTTCATAAATGGGATTTCAATGAAACTCCTTCAGAAAAGGCTGTTTTTCTCATCCTCTTTTGGAGATCTTGGGAACTACTCAGAATTGCACAACCTGAAAATGTTTCAAAATTAGGCATGTTATTTGCCTACAGAAACAGAGCATTCAAAGATATGGGTTAAATTAAAAAAAAAAAAAAAAGAAAGCCAGTATATATGTGTCAAGCTTACTTTTTTCTTCTTTCACTATCATGAGAACATGCACAGTGTAGTGCATGCACAGTCAGCGTTTTTCTGTAACTGACTGCAAGCACATCACCTGCGATTTGCTATCACAGTAAGTGCTAACATGCGCACACAAACTCATGTGATGCTTCTCAAAAATGGTGGATACGCAGCACATACAGCACTGCAGTCAAATGATAAGTTTTGACAGGAATGCCAGACAAACATACAAATACATGATCCTAAATTCTGACCCCAAAAAATACTTCTGAGATATTCTCAATACATTCAGTAGCCTTTTCAAAGCTAACAATAAAACCATCAAGGTCTAATATACAGTTGCGGATAAAATTTGCTCTCTGGTTGCTCTCTTTCTCCCCAGCAGGCTGCTGTGAAAATTTATCAGTGCAGTCATGCAAAATAATTTCAAACACATAAAGACAGGCAAACACATAATCCATAAAAACAATAAAGAAATCTTCTGTCGTCTGCACTTCAGCTAACTGGTAACAGATTTCAGAAGAAAGAATACAAGAAATGATCCAAGTGGGAAACAAAAGCAATCTCACACTTCTCACGGCACTGCAAATTTCAAGCGTGCAAGAGAGGATAAAAAAAGATATTGGGGTCTCAAAATAATTATGCAGTAAATGAAAAAACACCCAAGAAAACAACTGGAAATTAATTATGGACAGTAACATTTAGCTCTGTAAGAAAAAGGTGAGAGAAAATCATGTCCTCTTGACATCATGAACAAAAATATTACAACTTGACCGAAACTTGATAAACTGTTTTGATTTCTTCCCCAGTTCATGAAATATCAGCCATTTCACATTCACTGCAGGAATTGTTGCGGGTTGGTTTTTTTTTGGTCACAGACTTAGCAGACACAGTTAAGGTCACTGATTGTGATGCAGAATGACGGCAGTTTTAAAATCTAAACAGTCAATACACTGAACTGTGATTTACAGAGATCTTTGTGACCAAATCCTTTTTTTTTTTCCCAATCATCTATACAAAGTCATCCCCAGAATAAAGCGTGGCTGAGCACAAATTCAGTTTCAGTCCTATCTCCTCAAAAGTAGTTGAGAAGTAGAAGACATGCAAGCAGGTTGTTTTAAACTCACAGTGGCATGCAGAGAACAACGCAAAGATGCTTCTTCAGGAATTTCGATAATAAGAGATTTAGCTAATTCCAGGATTCTATCCATTTATCAGTCAATGCAGATAATGAATCACACGATTACTTAAGAGACATTACTACAGATTTCAAAACTAGCAAAGGACACTGGCTTTACAGTTCTCCAACTCCTGATAATTATGGTATGCTAATTAGTAGCAAATGAAACAAATCCCATAAAATGTTAAGTGTATGTAATTATGGATATCAGTACATTATTAAATTAAGAAGTACGTATATTCAAATGACTAAACTGCATCTGGTGTAGGACTGCAATTCTGAATCTTCTGTTTCTGAACTCCTAGACAGAACAAGAACAAAAAAAATCCTGCTACCTGGCAATACTTGGTGGAAAACAACACAGCCTCTTTGCTAGAACAGCTTCTAAGAAGTGATTGAAAAGACAGACTTCACAAAGAAGTTAAATTAAAATATCTGATGTTCAAAGTCTGGTACACTGACACTGCGTCTCATTAAAATATATATTTACAAATAAATATTCTTTTTTTTCAAAGACTTAAAACAACGGAGTCAGACTAATGTTTATACATTTACCATTGGCCATCGGCGTTAGAAAAGGATGACTGTGGACATAACTTGTTCAGATAATATGCCCGGCATTGTAACATGCTCATAGTGAGCACAGAACAAAACAAGAAAACATTTAGGAGAAAATACAAGGGCAGCTCTGAAAGTAAAGCCTCCTATTTTATGATGTTGCTGCATGAAATCAGAGGTGGATGTTGATGGTATGGCAGGAGAGGCTGAACCTTCTCTACAATATTTCATTATGTTTTATTGCCGTGTGACAGATGGTAGAAGAGGGGTAGTCTGACAAAATGGCATCTGACATGGAAGCGTGTGTGAAGCAAAGGTGTGTCACTGAATTCCTCCGAGCAGAAGAAATGGCACCCACTGACATTCTTAATCACTTGCTGAAGGTTTAATGGAGACTAAACAGTGCATGTGAGCACCATGAGGCACGGGGTGGTATGTTTCAGCAGTGGTGACATGGCGCATGTTTTTACAAGTACGGCATGCAAATTCTTGTCCACCAGTGGCAAAAATTAATAGTTAATGGTGACAACTATTCAGAAAAATAGTGTTTTCTAGCTGAGAATTTGTTCTATCAAGTAGTGTTATTGTGCTCTTTGTATCTGTTATAGTTTCCATGGAATTAAATAGAAAACATTACTTTCAGAGCAACCTACATAATTCAAAGAACAAGAGTATTCCAAACAGCAACAGCAGCTAAGAATGCTATAATATATGGCAACAAGAGGATTCAGAAAATGTCCTTCTCCTAATGGATGCAGAAAATAAATCATTCACTCAGAAATACATGAAGAAAGGTAACAACAAGCAGAAATTTCTTAATCAGGCTTGCAAGCAGGCAAGGGCCACCTCAGAAACAAGGTAACATTCCAAATTTACTACAGGATGATCACAAATTACAAATCAGTTACAGAAGTAAGAAAAATACACCAACAGACTGGAAAACGTATGGGCAGGGGTATAATCAGATGATGAGTCTGAATTAATTCAAATTATAAACCAAACGCAGTCATAAAGGTATACATATCACAAGATACAGAATGAAGTTCTATGTAAGAAATCTGTGAATGACATAATGATGTAATTAATGATAACTACAATGAAAATGAAAAAACTCAGGGGAACTCTAAAAGAGTTGGATTTTGCCAGCTCAGCATTTTCTTTGCTATTTCAAGTAACTGATAGCACTTATATGTGCAACTAATGAACGCGATTAATGAAAAGCGAGAGCAGTGCTAACTGTAACTACAGACAGATTCAAGTGTACTAAAAAAAAAAAAAAAGAAAAAAGGTAATCTTCTAAGCTGTAAATGAAGGAACCTTCAAAAAAAGGCAAAAAAAGGCAAAAAATACAGGTATGAGTACTAAAGCTTACCAGGAAAATCCCCTTTTCGGCTGCTTTGGCCAAACTCCTGAAGCTGCGCTTGTTGATTTATCTGCTCTTTCTGCAAATTTTCGTACCAGTGGGTGACTTCAGCTCGAAGATCTGCCACTTGATCACTAGGATACATTTCTATAGTCATCTGAAATTAAATACATTTTTTTTTTCTTTTTGAAGTGAACAATGGAGTTACTAAAATCTAACAAAGTAGGATGTCGTTGGGAAAGGGCTTTTTAACTACCTTGTCAGGAAGTCCGGCTGGCTGACATACAATTCTTAATGGTAGCGACTGTTTGTCACTCAGGGCTTTCAAATGACTGCTGATACCAGTACCTTCAATCTGCCACTGTCTCAGATGATATGCAAACCTTAAGAAGAAAGTAAAAACCTTGACCAAGTGTTTTTATCAAAACCTGTTTAACGCAGACATTCAACAAACGAGCAACACTTGGCCATTTATTCTGTTTGTTTAAAATAAGAGGCGATGATCAGTATGTTCTCAGTATTTTTCAATTTTGGGTGAGAGATGGATAAATGTAAACTATATCCACACTTCTTTACAAAGATGAGGATTAACTATTTAAACTGTTTAAATCTTCTACCTTTAAACATTATCCACTACTGTCTTAACTTTACACAAAGAAAAAGAAACTACTACTTATATTAATAAATTCATCACTCATAACTCATTCATCTTTACTGTAAGAGAAATGGAAACAAATTCTGCATCCAAATATACCGTGGTGCTATTTACCTTCTTCTAAAAGCTTCCAGATGTGTCTTTAGCATTAAGAGTCCTCTTTCAATAATTGTCAGACTTGAATGAGAGTCTTGTTCAAGATTACTAGAAGCTATCATCAGACTTTCCATACACTTACTAATAAACTCCTGTTCTTTTTCAAGACCAGTTTTACCTGTAACATCAATATCCAAGTAAATTATTTAAGCACAAATTTAAGACTATGCATTTTAATATTGAAAACAAAGAGGATAACATTAATATTCTTTATAACGTATTAAACAGAAAACAAACTTTGAAATTATAATTCATACCGTTGATATAATAGGAGTTGATATACTGGATAGCTGCTCGACTGACATCACCAGAGTGTGCTCTTAGAGCAATACCCCAGAACTGGTCCATGCCACACAACTGTTAGGACAAAAGGGAAACAAAGAAACGAAACATTGCCTCATTATTTTACTGGGAGTTTAGCCTTTCTGATACGAGAAGTTTTATTTGCTTCTTGATGCAAATACTAAAAATATCTTTTCCACTCAGTCTCTCATCACTTTGAATACCAACTGTTGTAAAATCCTAGCACTGACAGGAATATTTTTGTACTTTGAAGGATAATTGATTAAAATTCAAAAGTGTTTTTTATTTTTGACAAGCAGAAGTAAATTTAAATGAAGACTTAAAACCACAACCATTATTGGCATTCATTGTAAGAACACGTATTTTAACCATCCATTGCATCAAATCAATGCACACAAAAAGACCCTACGAATCATCTTACTTCTAAGACAGTGAAAAAAGAACACACACGAAAAACTTCTAAAGCACATCACAAGTAAACTGAGACACATTTTAACAAATATTAGTAGACAGAATGAAATATGCTTAATTCCATGTAAAAGTTTTTACGTAGTTTGAACGTTAATATTTATAAGTGAATTTTTCAAACCTACTCTTTAAACACAACAGCTAACAGTTCAAGAACACAAAGAGCATGATAAACTGCACAGAGATGCACAGGCAACAGGTATCGCTCTCTTTATAGCTTCCTACATCTTTCGTTAGACATAAGATGCCTGAAGTCATGAGGACAGGTAAGGACTGCAGACATCTCAATTCGACACCCACGTTTTACACACTCAAATATGAACCTTCTGAGAAAGATGGTTCCAGGATTCTCCTCAATGAGAAATCCATACTGCCTTGATGACAACAGACTGTAACACAGTGCTTCAAACCAGCAAACAATTTTCAAACCAGTATGTTCTCAAGATAAGTACAGCTGCAGATAAGCAAAGTATGTATGCCCTTTCCTCTGAAAGAAGAAAAACTTGTGGGCAGGATCTAGGCTTACCTCTGAGTTAGAGCCACCATCATATGTACTAGTAGCCAATCGAGCCAAATTGCACAAATGCTGGAAGAGATTTAGTCCAGTCATACTAATAGTTTCAGGTTTTAGTTGTGGCATCTAAATAAAATAAATACACTTTAGTATGGAAAATAATACAATGTATTATCATAAAAGATGACACTGAATTATATATAGAGCATAGATAATAGACTACAATCAGCTTTAAAAATCCCCTTTCCTCTATCACTGATTTCGACTGTAACAGTGCTGAAGGAACAAAAATTACTATTGCAAAATCAGTTGCTTAACGTATCAACAGCAGATCAACTTGATAGCACAAAAGAAACCTCAGTGAAAAAAATCACACACAAAAAGTAGTCTTAAACTGTGTAATACTAAAGAAGAACTAGAATACATTACTTACTGTACAATCTGCTTCAACAGGCTATAGTACAATCTGTTAAAATGAATGGGATCCCTTGCAATTACCTCTACTACAGCATGTTTGTATTTTCAGTGAATTTGTGGATGAGATTTAAATACCCCTCCCAAAGAGCAGAAAAGCTTGCCTGCTTGTTTTTGGTCAGATGGCTGTATATCACATGGGAAATTATAGTTTTTGATGGCTTTAAAAAAAAAATAAAATTGAAATGCTACCTAGCTTCAGATAAAACAAACAAGCTATTCACAAACAAGCACTGCAATAAATATTAAAGCAAAAACAATCCATGACAATCCCTTCTCACCTTCTGTCCAGTTAGGAAAAAAAAAAAAAATCATTCGCATAGCAAGTAGGATACTCTGATAGTACTGAGGATACACACTTCATAGAAACCATTAACAATATTTTAAACAGTGTTGATATGGAAAGAAGCATTAGAATTATCAAGGTTGCAATTAACTCTCTGCGTACCTTTTCCAAGAAAAGATGTTTGTAAGTTTCCATACCCATAGCATGCTGATCTTTACTTCGTACTTGATTCAAGAACCAGTGTAGTGCATCATCATAACATTCGGAATCTTCTACTAAGCAGTGCCACAATATGTCCACTTGTTCTAAACTCAACCCTACAATTAGGGAAGCATTATGAACTACTCCAATATAACATCAAATACCTAAATATAACACAAAACCCCAAAAAGTCAGAAAAATCAGAACCATCACACACCAGTGAGAAACCATGCTTTTTCCCTTTTCAGAGTTGGCAATCAGTCAAACTTTTTAGTCATTAATTCTGCCAGTTTCTACCAATCCACTGAGTAGTATGAGCTGACCTAGGATCTTGTACCAATTAGCAGGTTGCTTCTCAGTTCATACATGATTACTGAACACAACCTTTGAGTTGGGTATTGAGACAGTGGCTGGAAATAGTACCTCTGAAACTATTTCATATACAAACTACTGTTTTTCTGAAAGGACTTATTTTCCTACAGGACATACAGATATTTGTGATACTAAGAAGCCTCAAAATACTTTCAATATACAGTAACAAAAATGTTGCTACAAGGTTGCTATTTTATTTTCTCTCAGCTACAGATGCTCTCATTCCCTCCCTCACTCTATTCCAATGACCAGAGGGACAAGCCAAGAAATGTATGCTGACTTTGACTCCCTGTTATGAGACTACTTAAATGATCCTCATTAATTTAAATAAATCACCTAAATATACAATCCACTCAACCTATACAGAGCTGATGCTGAGACAATACTAAATGCTACTGGTTTACAAGAGCTTAAGAAGAGAATGTCCAAACAAGATGAAGGGTAAGCCTCCAAGGCTTAATAGAACAAAAAATCATGTTCAGATTCTAATTCCATAACAAAAAAAAAATAAAAAAATAAAAAAAAAATAAATTAGTTTTAACCTTACTGAATGAAAAGATTTCAGTGTATGTACAGATCACTATCACTACAGATTACCATTTCTGCAAAAGATCCTACAAGGAGTATAAATTGTTTCTGACAGCATTAAAATATTAATTAAAAAAAACCCTTTTTGGTATTATAACGTACATACAGTGTTCTTCAGTACAAGACCTCTGAAAACTTTATGGACATGAATGTAAACCCACAAATACAGCATATATATTCTCTTCATTTCAGAAGCTACGATAATCTTTTTATGCAGAAAACTAAGAAGTAAGAGAACAAAACGTCTTTCTTGCAGACTGGCAACAGAATCTAGATTCCAGTGTTGGTTCTGTCTATCAGCAAAAGAAACCAAAATCTTTTGAAGCAGTACTGCAGATTACTTAAAAGCACACCTTTTACAATGTCATTTTTATTTAAAATATCAATGATTATTAAGAAGCATGCAAGCCTTATGGCAAGGTGCTTCTCTGATAAGGTAAGCTAAAATACTTACTGAAATGATCTGGTGATCCTAGAGTTGAAAACACACAAGTCAAGAACTGAAGACGAACCTGAACTTCTGCACTGTGGCTATATCTAAAATTTATATTGGTATAAAAAAGATAGGTTATTTAACTTAGTTAGCAACATATAATTGCTTGTTATAACTTTGTCCCCACTCATGCATATTCCTCTTAACAGTACAGTTTTTTCTTATGAATTTACTCTGAACTTCCAGTTCGGTATATAGTCTAGTCTTCCTTTAAATATGCTACCAAGCAAGAAACAGCAGGGGTTTTAAAACTTTTATTTATGTCTTTATTTATATTATTATTTTATTTTATTTTATTTTATTTTGTTTGATTTGCCATTGTTTTTGCACACAGTCCAATTAAAACGTACCATTTTATCATCAGCACCTTGCAGGAGCTTAACCTTAGGTTTTGGTTTTTTTTTGCAACTTTAAAAAGCTGATATTTACACAATGTAACCCTGATTACATCTAGTACGTATGCTTTATAAAAATATTTTTATAACCTATATAAAAATACTGAATTTATTCCAGTTTATAAGCTATAAACTTCTTAAAGGAGTACAACAGTGTACTATCTAGCCTGAATTTAAAGCAGTTCACCTCACTTTCTAACAGCTTCAGAATTAATTTCTCATTAGTGAAATATCTAATATAATGGTACATAAAGGATTAAAAAACTTGTCAAAACTGGAACAGTCTAGTCCTTTGGGGTTGGGAAGCTAGAAATTTTTATCACTCATGTATATACACCCAATTTTAATCACATACACTAGAAAGTGTGGATGAGTGTGTTAAAACAGAAGAACTACTATAAAGGTTAACAATAACATATTAAAATTGAAATATTTGAATAGTTTTATAATATTACACCCGTTTAAATTCCTTTGCAGCTCTAAAATCCTCCTATCATCTGTAAATAGACAATCAAAATCACGTCTATCAAAAAATGACAGAAGTTGCTGTTTTTTGTTTTTGGGTTGCTCTTTTTTTTATATGAAAAGAGAAATATTTTAAATCTAATTATTTTTTATAGATCTTTCCCTGTCTAAGCATTTTAAAGTCACTACGGAATCATAGAAGTTTGGGCTTCATATAGTTTCAGTCAGTTCTATGTGTCCTGCGAATTTTACACGCCAGGTTATGTAAATAAAAATAATGCATCATATACAAGTGATGCAATATAGAATCACAAAATCATAGAATGGTTTTAGTTGGAGAGCACCTTTAAGATCATCTCGTTCCAACCCCCTGCTATAGGCAGGAACACCTCCCTCTAGAACTGGTTGTTCAAAGCTCCATCCAGCCTGGCCTTGAATGCTTCCAGGGAGGGGGCATTCAAAACCTCACTGGGCAACCCGCTCCAGCGTCTCACCACCCTCACAGTAAACAATTTCTAATATCTAGCATCTAGAATATATATACTTAAGAAAAAAAAAGTTCTCAAAAACATCAGAAGAAGAAAAGCAGTAAAAAATGTTTAAAAGTCATAAAATACCAAGCGAGGTCAGTTGTGTACTTACAATGCATATTTATGTCGTCCCTCCCTGACTGCCTGGATGTAGTGTACCAAATTATCAAAGAAAAGTTTCATCATGTTTAGTTCCTTTTCTGCCCACCTGTGTAAATTTAGAAGGCAGAGAGCGTTACGGCCTGCTTAAAATTACCAGAATAGCTACAGAAAATAGACAGCTTTTCAGAAACATGCATACACACACAAAGAAATTTAATTTTGCATTTTCCATCTACCATAAATTAAAAAGTTTTTTTCACTACAGCACTCCATTTTTCCTTTTCACCCATAAGGCTCCATAACAGAGTTATTGAGGTCAGGCACAGGCCTGATAGAGAACAATCCCTATTCAGCCCTTGTTCCTGAACTGTTCCTGAAGGCCTATATTCAGCAAAAGTCTAAGCCAAAAACCAGAACTGGACAGATATTTCAATGCCATGTCAAAAATACCAAGAAATGATGCTTGATAGAAGGACTTCAAACAGTCGATTCTCAATAGTTGGACTTACTGTTTATCCTAATAAGGGATGCTATGCGACACATTTTCACACTTCAAAGACTTTCTTATAAACCACTTTAATACTTAGAATCATTTGATATACAATCACAACAGAACCATTCATTCATAAAATATCCTAAATTTGGAAAGGACCTATAAGGATGGATCACTGAGCCCAACTCCTGGCTCCACACAGCACCACCCAAAACCCAAACCCTATGTATGAGAGCCTTCTTCCAACGCTCCCTGAGCTCCATCAGCTCAGGGCTGTGCCCATTACCCTGGGGCCTGTTCCATGCCACTGCCCCCTACAGCAAAGCCTTTCCTTCACCTTCACTCAGCCTTCTCCTGATGCAGCTCCACAGCATTCCCTCTGGCCTTGCCACTGTCCCCAGAGAGCAGAGCTTCGTCCTGCCCCTCTGCTCCCTGTAGGAGCTGCAGCTGCCATGAGGCCTCCCCTCACCCTGCTCTGCTCTGGGCTGAACAAATCAAAGAACCTCAGCCACTTCTCACACCCCTTTCCCTCAAGACCCTTCCCTATCTTTGCAGATTTCCCTTAGACAGACCCTCTAACAGTTTCATGTCCTTCTTATATTGATTGTGGTGCCCAAACCTGCACCTCGTGCTGGAGGTAAGGCCACACAGGACAGAGCAGAGGTGACGAATCCTCCACTCTGGCTGGCAGAGCCTGGTGCCCCGCGGGGTATGGTAAGTCGTTATAACTAAAGGACACAATGCTGACCCACATTCAACTTGCTATCAACTGGAACCCTCAGATCCCTTTCTGCAGGGCTGCTCTCCAGTCTCTCATCCCCCAGTATATATGCACATCCAAAGCAATCCTGTCCCAGCTGTAGAATAAGACCTTATGTGGTTGGTGATTGCCCAGTCCTTTATTTTGTCAAGACCTCTCTGCCCTTGAGGGATTCGAGGGCTCATCATTCTCATTAAGTTACTACATCATTTTACAATACACTGTTACTGCATGTCCAGTACTGTCTGACAAGATTTTGACTGGGATTGGGGGAAAATAGTAAAAAAAGAAAATAATAATAATAAATTAGTCTTCATCTTATTAAAACAGCAGAGCTTGTGAGGAATAAAACTAGGCCTGATTAGATGAATTCATACAACTATGACAGATATCTGACACACTTTCATCTTATGCCATTACTAATTTGGACCACACTAGAAGAGCAAGCCTCAAAGCAGTTGCCTAAATGTTATTCTTTCTGTTGTTTTAGTGTGTTTGTAAGGAATCTACTTACATTGTTATCCAATGTGTATCATAACTGCTCCCAAACTGCTGAAACGTACCAAATAACTTTGGAAGAAGACGGAGTGAAACTACTACTGATCTAAAGGAGAGAGAAACAATGACTCTAACATGACTGTTACAGAATTAAAGTAGCATTAGAATTACTTTATGAAGCTCCTGTTCCATGAGCAGCAATGCTAACTGAAAGCATTTGAAAACATCAGTGTGAAATTTTAACAGTTTTCTGTATCTGAACTTGAAATTGTTTATGTATCATACCTTACACAAAGAGCTGTTAGAGAAGTACTGACATAAAACAATACGCATTTCACTTATTAAAAAGTATCTAAATTTCACAAGGTAAATTCTTATTTTTGAGGTTCATAACACATACCTTTGGAAATTTCAGCAAAATGAATACAAACAGAAAAAACAAAATTTTCTACAAACAGATGAGAGAGTAGAAATCAATCTCCCTTAAAAAGTCAAAGCAGATTAACAACGGTGTGTACTACAGGACTACTGTACTGCAAGACTACTGCAAAAACTCAAGAAGTGCATAAACAGTATGTAGATGTCAACTTTCATGCCTGTAATTCATATTTCCACATGGCTATTAGTATCTCCGTGTCCTTGTAGATTAGTTCACAAATACAGTTCTTAGAGAAAAGGTGACAAGAAACACTGCAAGTGTTTATCCAGCAGCCGACTCGCTGAATCATCAGAATTACCCTTTTGCCAGTCTTTGATCTGTACCATCTTACAATTTTGGCTGGCATTAAAGGAATTAAGACCAAGGTACATCTTCATCCTGTAGTTGCTTCTTAACTGAAATTAAATCCCATAACAGATTTGGTGTATAGAAACTAGTCTGTTCATCAGTCACTTGATGCAAAATTTAAATATTCAGTTCCAAATGCTTACACTAAGGCATCAGACTTTGTACTCAACTGCTTAAGATGTGGACTTGATTTAACCAATTGGTAGAAAGGCAGTGACCTCTGTTAAAAGGGAGAACAGACAAATGCAAGAACATGAGAAATTCAGGATGCTGACAGAATAGAAAAATGGGACATCAAACATATTTGTAGCACTTAAGAAAAAAATACATTTATATTTCCACTTCTGCTTTAACTTGCCTTTCTGCAAAATTAAGTAACTGATGTACTCAACATGGCTTTCCTAAATATGTTGAAAAAAAAATATAAATGTAAAAAATATAATTTCAGTTACCTGTTGTTTGCTAAATTTTCTAAGCAGCCTTCAATAAATCTCATTCGAATCTGTCTGTCAGTGAACCAGCATACTAAAGAACAGAGCAGCTTCTCTGCTTCATTTATTAACCCTTCAGAAAGATGAATCTACAGCAAGTAGAAAGAAAGGTCACTGAATAACATATATCTATTTTCTTTAAAAAAAGTACTCTTTTCTGGTATTCAACTTACTGCATCTTCATCCTGGACCAGATCCCACAAAAGGGTATTTCCTTTCTTACAAACATTATCCAAATTAATGTCCGTCACTGCACTGCTATTATATTGATGTTTATGAACTGTTGGTCCTGAACAAAATATAAAGACCATTACTGAACAACTAGAAGGAACTATCTAAACATTATTCCCTCAGTGCATGAACAACATGCTTTACTTGTACATTTGGCTATTTTCAAGTGCATACAGCAACATAACAATCACAGCCTTTTTTTTGCCATACGATTTCTTAGAAGAAAGGCAAAATGTCATGACAGTGCAAGTATCAGAGGGGCAGTTAAGATAATATTTACATGCAACAAAATAGTGCGGGTGCAACAAAAACACTGCTTAGCAGATATGGGTGCAATTCCTTTTTCATTTAATTAGATTTAATTAATTCAATTAAATTTAGTTCAGATCAGCATTTCTTAAGCTTTTCTGTAGCACTGTGCACTGAAGGGAGGTATCTTTTTAATGACTATTGGTGGAAAGCAAAAAAAAAGAAGCACATTTGAACAAACTCCTTTCACACTTATATATCCTAAATCTAATTAAAACAGGAAAAACAAATTTTATACGATAGAGTATTAAAGTGTACTATTTTAGAAACTCATCACATTTTCATAAACACTGATAGATGTTTTCTTTCTTGCATGTGACCACAGCTGGCATCATTCATTTATCTGCTACTAGCTGGCATCATTCATTTATCTACCATTTGACATTATTTCCGTTTAACAGCAAAGTCAAGTTGGAATTTTAGATTGCGTGCAGAACATTAATTATATGTGCAAAACTGTGTGTCAAAAATAACCTGCACTGAAGACTTCACGCTCAAATAATAATTTGAATCTTCAGTAAAACATACAATATATATGGAAAAAAAATGCCAATTTAGAACATGTTTTAACTAGGGAGTTTTAGGAGCGTATACCACTACGTCATTCCAAAACAGCTATCTTAATTTTTGGCATCTAAAATTATAGTTCAGTTTCAGATAACAAGAAATACTATGCCTAAAGAAGAAACACTCAACCGCATTTCAAGGAAAGACACAAACAGTACTGCTTTTCCTGACTGCTGGATGAAAGCTAACTTGGTTCTGCCAGACCAGTGAAAAACAGCAAAAGATTTCGAACCCTTCACTAATCATAGCCCCCTGCGTGATATTTAAAAGGTGGATAAAACATTTATGTATGCTACAAAAGCATATGTAAAGATAACACAACTCTTGCAAAGCTGTATAAATGGCATCTGAAACTGCACCCTGAAGAACAGTAAAAGATTTGCCAGTGAAAGTTTAAACAGCATAAAATGCACTTTCATGAAAGCTCCTCAGTAGTACTTCAACTCATTTCGCTGAAGTTATCCTTTGTACAGCCCATTACGGTTAATTCAATTAAGATGATAAATGTATAAAATCACTGGAAGATTCACCCACCAAAAGAAAGGTCAGATTTCAGGGGAAAAAAAATGTCATTTCAGTAGCACTTTCCTTTAATAAAACTTGTCAAGCTTCTTAGTGCCCTTGTTTAAACTTACACGAAAAGCTCCAGTAGATATTTAAAAAAAAAAAAGAAAAAAAGCTTAACACAGTTGTATCTAACATCATACAAAAATGAATTCCTTCCAGAAGAAACTGTGTTTTTTTTGGAAAACTACTTTTTTATACACAATAACACACATGTATGGTTAAAATAATTTGATTATAAAATTTATTGGAGACTACTTTAAAATCATACAAAGCTGAGACGGAAGTACAGGCAATGTTCATTTGTTTTTTTATTATTCTTACCTTGACTAAGATGTTCGTGATAGATTGAGGCCAGGTTGGGAAGATGCTGCTGAAGATGAGATGTTAGCTCTGCATGTGAATTAATCTGTACGAGCTCTTCTTCACAGCCAGACTCTTCCCCATCAAAGTCAGCCATATTTTTCTCTGATTTCGCACTGACTTGAGAACTACTGCAACTGACATCATCTGCACTGAGCATATCATCAACCATATGCCTGTAAAAGAGGAACATTATAACTGACAATATCAAGTTCTTTACAGCAGACTAATTAGATGAGAGTTAAAGCATCTTCTCCTAGAAGAAAACTGAAGCATTACTATGCAGTCAATTTATTCAACACATAGCTTATACGTGTATTGCAATACAGAACTAAACTGATTTAAGTGAACCGTTATCTCCCGACAGCTAAAATCAGGCTGAATCATCTGAATAACAGATTTCCATATGAATTTGAGAAACAACTATAGAGAAATTAACGGTCTCTCCATCATCATGACTTTGTTGACTTCTCTAACATTAGCTAAATAACAGCACTCTACAGAACTTTAACATTGCACTCAATATTATCTACTTATTTAATACAAAAACTCTATCAAAAACTAGCCACATTAACAAAACAGATTACTACGTAACTATCTGTGATAACTACCATCCCTGTCAGACAAAATTATCCTGGAGTATAGCAAAACAATCACACAAATTTCTGATTTGAATATTTTGCTAACATCTTTATTTCTTTTATAGGAGAAATCAGGAGAAATGTCAAGGTACCTACCCATCATGATGATGATGGTGATGATGATGATGGTGGTGATGCTGGGGACCAATGAATTGTCGACAGTTAAATAATTCATTTCCAATAGTTTCGCCAAGGAAGTCTCCTGTATGTGTTATACAAGAATCTTGAGACCCTTGTGAAATGCGAGCAGTGCTCATTTCCCCTGTCATGTCATGGTCTGCATCCTCAGCATGAGAACAGGCATCCAGTATTCTAATTCGATTATCCACGGGCGTTACAGAGTCAGCATTAAAAACACGGTCCTTTCCTGTCCCATTATTTGTACTGCTCCTCTCCGACGCCCCTTGTGAATCTCCCAGACAAATGTCTGTTTGTGATTCCAGTTTCCTGCTTCGTATATCTGTGCTCCTACTGCTTTTCTGGGGATTATGATTCCTATCTTCTTCCTCTTCATCCTCCTCCTCTTTGAGAGCTTCAATATCTGCAATGTCTTCAGACTGCACTTCGCTGCCAGGACTTTCAGCAGACTGGCTTGCATGACTGGAGTTGGCCTCATTACTGGATCCATCACTGTGGCCACTGCTACTACCAGGACCACTACTGCCATCCTCACCGCTGTTTGCTGTCTCATCAGAGCTTCCTTGCATGGATTCCTGATTTTTTTTTTTCCAGATCGATGGGAAAACAAAACACCATTGAAAATACAAAATCAACAATCATCATCCAAATATAATTCCTCCTTTACAAGGACACGTTTCAGACCTAAAGTCTTCTTCCATTCTTTTCAGGGATTTTTTTTTTTTTTTTTTTTCCAGTTCTATTGCCAATGACAAAATGCTCTGTGCAAAACTCAGATTAAAGAACTTAATTTTTTTATGATGGAATTCATAACAGGCTGTGGTTGCTGCACAGAATCATAGAATCACCAGTTTGGAAATGACCTTCAAGATCATCCAGTCCAACTGTCCACCTACCACTGATACTTCCCACTAAACAATGTCCCTCAATACAACATCTAAACATTTCTGGAACACCTCCAGAGACAGTGGACCCCACCACCTCCCTGGTCACCACCTCCATTCCAGCATCTGACCAAGAAGGTTTGGATTACAACTAACGGTTCCCCACTTCTGCATACAAAACCATATCAGAACATTTTTTCACTCAAGGAACTCAAAAACTGTTCAACTTCTGAAAAAAATGCAGGAAAAAAACATATTTTCATAGCTAGTAATAGGCAATTCAGCAACAAAATTCACAGACTAAAATTTAACATGCTTACCTCTGTATCTGAAAGTCGCTGCTGTACGTGTTTTGTTCTGTTAATAAGCTGCTCCTCCATTTCAATATCACTGCCTCCACTCTGATGGGTGTCACTGTTGTCGCTACTCTGAGGGCTAGCTGCTGGTGACCCTAGTTCAAAATCATGTTTCCTAGTTAATTTGCACTATGTGTTAATTGGAATGCATATATTCATAAATCCGCTTCATACGTTGAAATGAAAAACATTCTAACCACAAACATTTGAACAAGGAAGACAACTCAAACACCCTGAATGCCTCAACACTAAAAATTCTTTTTAGAAAAATATGCATTTTACGACAAAATTTATATTCCGTTATCTTTTTGTGCCAGCACGTAAAACAGATACATCACTTGGCTAGATTTTACACTAAATATAGTTTTCATTTAATTTTCATAAAAATATATTTTCAAACATGTACTAGCTTTTCTTCTGCCCAAATTCTATAGCTCTATAAAAACATAGCATCAAATGTATAAAATCATGGTCTTCTGCTAAATCTATACTTACAAGGTGAAGGGGCTGCTCTTCTGAGATCCTCTTCTGAAGCAAAAAAGCAGAATGGAAAATCAGTAACTCAAATTCTTTTTGCCAGTCTATAGCTGCCCATCATTCATAAAAATCAGCAGTAAAAGTTAGTTGAACTACAGTATAAAGCTTTGGAAGCACCTTTAGTAATGACTGCAGGGAAATACACACTCAAATAGAGAAGGAAACACAGAAATAGCAATATCAGCAACAAGGTAAAAATTAGATAAACGTTTGTAATATTTGGTGTAGCTATAAAATTACAGCTGTTCACCAGAACAAGTAGTTAGCTGGTAAGTTAGACTATTCTTTGAATTAAAATAAAAACAAAAGAAAAATACATTCTAAGTTAGATACGTAAGGAGTGGATTTTGTTCATAGTGTCTGGTATGATGCTATGCTTTGGCTCTGGGAGATAAATACTGTCGATAACACACAAATGTTTTAGTTGTTGCTGAGCAGTACTGTACAGAGAGAGCAAAGAACATTTCGGTTTCTTGAATTATCTTGCCAGAGAGGGTGCTAGAGAGGGCCAAGCTGCCGGGAGAGGACCAAACCATGTCAGCTGATCTAAAGGGTCAAAGGGATACCGCACACAATACTGACATCATTTGGAAAAAACAATAAAACCGAGGGGAATTGACTGGGGAAGGCAGCCTCTGCTCAGAAACTGGTTCAGCATCAGCCAGTGGTGAGCAATTATGTTATGGATTGCTTGCTTTGTAAATATAAATAAATAGATAGATAAAGACTATTATTTCTCTCTTCCTTTTGCATCAGGAAATAGTTTTTATTCAACTAAAGAATTCTACTTCTTCCCTCCCTCTCCTCGGCTGGAGGAGTAAGCAACAGCTCCGTGGTACTTAGGTGTCTGCTGGATTAAACCACAACATGCCTTCATCTTTATTCTGCTTTATCTTCTGCTTGAAAAAGGTCTTGGTGGCATATTTTTCTTTTTCTTTTTTTTATTAAATATTTCAAGTAAGAAAGTAGGATACATAAATTAAAACTTTAACTACCATATTGAATGGGATAAATACATACCTTTTTTGTTTCCTATAGGTAGATTAGTACTGAGTAATGATGCAAAAGAGCTTTGTTTTGACAGCTGAGCTTTAGCTGCTAGTGCATTGTTCCACAGGGCTTTTATAAGCATTGATGCCAAATACAACGTCTACAAAGAAAATCAGGTAACAGTGCCATGAAGAAGCAGCAGGTTTTGTATGCAAAGATATACTGTTAATCTTTCAGTATGCCAATGCTACAAAATAAATGCATCAAAATAAATAAATGGAGAAAAAAAGAAATATAGTATAGAACATTTTTAAACATCAAGTAGAGACTATTATATATACTTAAATATATTTAATATTTTTATCATACATAATACTATTTGTGATCATGCAGATTTTAAAAGCCTCTGAAAAAAATTGTAATTGTGAAGTAAGAAAAGAACACTTGAAGAAACATGGTAGTTTTACTTGCGTACATTCCTCTTGTACGCATTAGTGAATATTACTTTCATGCTCTCCTTTTGAATGATAAACACATAACTCCTAATTCAAATACCAACATAATCTCCTGTTACAGTAATTTTGTTCATCTTTACCTGTTCAGTGTGAGCGCTTGGATGAAGAGTCGAGACTAGGTTAAGAAGATGCCTAAGTGGGACAGGGTCCAAGTTTTTGATCAAAGAAGGAAACAAATCGTGTATGTAACGACTGCAATGCTTTAGCTACAATGTACAAACAGAGAATATAACAAGTTTCACTGAAAAAAAAATATGGATAAAATTGAAAGGATTAAACATCTTCTTTGCACAAATTCTTAATAAACATTTGTCCGATAGCTCTAAAGATCAGACCTGCAATTTTGACTGAATTTTTACATTCCAAAGCATGCAAAGTTTAGCGATATCAAATGTAAACCACCACATATTTTCTTCAGTTTTAGTTCTGGTGGGAGCTTTGGGCAAAAGCATTATGTTTGCAGTTTAATTTAAAGAAAACATCTGAAATATGAGGGAATATGTTAAATCTTGAGGAGAACAGTATTTACAAGGATTAACTGACAAGAAATTCTTAAGTACAAATAAACAGATTAATGTAGGTCAGAGAGAACTGTTGTGTTTAGGACTTTTCTTTGTCTTCATGGTAACAGATGTCAAAAATTATGACAGCTAACTACACTATTTAAGTATAAATGTGACAGTACGCATAAATATTTCTTAGGTTAAATGCTGCTCAAAGTCAAAGAGTTTCACTAAGTTCATAAGGATGTTGGTAACTCAAAAAATAAAATAACGTCAGAAGATGCTCTTAGAAAAAAACCACATTGCTAATGTTGGTTATCACATAAACACCACAAAAGGGTGTTTTTTCTCTTTATTTATTCATTTTACTTCTCCTTCCTGTAATATAAAATATCTATGTAAGGAGTTCATGGGTTACAGGCCCTATCCTATATTAACTGAAACTAGAATGACATCATGTGGGATCTATACAAGGTTGCAATGAACACCAGAGAAGTTCTTAGATAATCTGCTTTAATTCAGAGGTTTTTTTTTTTTTTTTTTTTTGGTTAAAAGATTTAGTTGAAAGAATGAAGAACAAATAGTTCAAGGTCTTGGACTATATGCCCTTTAAAGGTTCCTTCCAACTCTAAGAACTCTATGATTCTTTTAGTCCATAGCTGTCACCCTTTCAGACACTAGAGGTTTAAAACTTTTACATAAAGTAGTCCGGGCACAACTTAATTCTGATACAAAACACATTTTGAAAATATCAATACACTAAAATGGGCACGCAAACTTTGAAGTAAATATCATATGGATAATTATATTTTTAAAACAATATAAGAGAAAAATCTAGAGTGCCAACACTAGCGTGAACTATCGTACGTGTGAGAACAGCAAAGCAGATTAAGTATGCAGAAGTGCTCTGAAAGTAATGCCTCCTATTTATTTCCACAAAAACAACAACAGCTACGAAGAGAATAACAACACTATTTGATAGAGCAAACTCTGAGCCGCAAAACACCAACACTATTTGATAGAGCAAACTCTGAGCCGCAAAACACCATTCTTCAACATAATCACCACCATTAGCCGTCCATTTTCGCCACAAACGAATAAAAGCCTGCATGTCACACTTGTACTGCTATTTAGAACATGGACTGTCTTTCAGTTGTTGCCACTGCAGAAACTCACCACCCCGTGCCTCAGGGTGTTTGCATGCACTGTTTGGTCTCTATTAAACCTTCAGCGAGTGTCAATGAATGTCAACGGGTGCCACTTTGTATGCATGGAGGAATTCAGTGACACACCTTTGCTTCATACACACTTCCATGTCACGCGATTTTGTCTGCTGTTATCTGTCACATGACAATAAAATCTAAAGGAACACTGTCAAAAAGGTTAAGCCTCTACGGCCATATCATCAACATCCACCTCTGACATCGGGAAGCCAACATCATAAAATTGAAATAATTATTAACCTAATACAGAAAATTGTTAAAACCTGTTGGAGTGAATAATATTATAAAAAGCATAATAACATCCCAGCTGAATTTCATAATGACAATGGACTACAGAGTTTACAGAATGTTTACAGCAGTATTTGAATGAAACCAAATAGACACCAATACTGGCCGAACACAGGAAAAACAAAAAAACCTTTCAACTGTAACTTGCGTAAAAGTTAGTTCCAAATATCTGTTCTGTCCCTCATTTTGTGTGCATTTCTTTCTGGAAAAATCAACACTGAAAACTTAAGGCTTCTTTCCTTTTTTGGGTGGACTTTTTTTTTTTTTTTCTTTTTTACTTTTAGTACATTATAAAGGTAGAATGAAACCCTGGAAAAAATTTGTACAGCAGGTTATTAGAATGTCTGATAACTGTATTCAAATCTCCTATGGAAAAACAAACCTCCATAATTTAAAAGAAACAGCATAATAATACATCCAAATTGGTAAAAATAATGTATTTTTCTGAAAGAAAAAAAAAAGCCTATCGGTTTCCAGGCCTACCAAGCAAAAAGCAAAATCTTACTACATTCTGTAGACTTTAGCACCAGCACTGAAGTACACCGGTGAACTTCACTGCCGCAATTTTTACCACCTGATTCTTACCAACTAGTCAAGTGGAAGTTACACTGAGAAGGAGCAAGGCAACTTACCACAACAGTAGAAGTAGTACCTTACAATCTTTGTCGCTATTCTTGGTGAAAACACTATGACTTCAATGTACATAGAAATAGTCTAGTAAAACCTTAGCAACTAATGGAAAAAATTGTGGAAGTTTCCTAACTCAAAATGTGGTAAGCTAAACATTAGAATAAACTAAGAAAAATGCAAGGAACTCAACTTTATGAATGTCAAATACAATTAACTCGCCATTTTCCAATTTTTGTGCTACTTCTGCAATTATTAAATAAAATTACATATACCTGTGCTGCAGCCCAGATGCAGTCTATATGTTGAGTACTAAGTCTCCCTTCGGCTGCAAGAAAATTCAGAATCACTTGGCACTGTTTGATGATCTGCAAAGTGAAAACATATTGAGGAAAGATTTACTAGAACAAGCTACTCCTTGATATTTACACCAAAAATAACAGACATAGTTTTATACAAACCTCAATGTGTATGTTTGGTCCAAAAATGTGTTCAACTACACTGTTGCTGATAAGCCAGTCTGCAAGCTCTTTTGCAATTGACCTAGAGATTGGGAGGGGGTGGGGGGAGGAGGAATAAAAAAAAAAAAGAAGCAGGGGAGGAAATAAATGTAAAATTAACTTTCCATAATAAATATCCAGTACTCTTCCCTAGCACACCATTTCATTTAAATTAACATCTGTAACTGTGGTAAGCATAAAAAAAATGGTTTTGAACACAATACATTCATTCACTGTTCTCTGTACTTTTTCTTCAGCAGGAAGACTAATGCCAAACAACCTTTCCCTTTTATCCTTCTAGACTGTCAGCAAACATGTGAACAACAATTATACCAATTCTTTTATTGCTTAGAGTTCAAAGACCACTGGAATACTAACTACTTTCAGACACTTCACAGGAAGTTTCTGATAACAAAAAATTGCTATTTCATCTGAGTTTATAATAAAATTCCAAAACAACTACTGAGTTTGCAAATGTAGCTAAAGGTAGGAGTGATGTAAACGATTTTCATGAGAAAAGCACTTAACCATTTTTCAGATTTTCCAGAGTAAACAGCAATCCACATAGTTTCAAAAACCTACATATAATATGGTCATGCTCACAAATACAGATAGCACAAAGATAGTTTAAAACCTTCATTTTGTTTCATCCACAGCAATGGACAATCACTGACAATCCATAATGAAATATTCAAACAGAACAAGACAAGGAATCTGAATTTGCCAAAATAAAAGTTATAAATAAAAATTCCAAAACTAACGGCCCAGACTGGAAACCAGTGTATAAGCTCTTTTTCATTCCTTCCCTGCAAGCGTTTCTTATTCCAGATTTTGGCACCGGAAAGCAATTAGAACACATTTCAGCATTTAAATCACAGCGTCTAGTTCAAATGACACTGGAATAAACGTGCTCTGTAGCACAAACAAGAGAGGGAAGGGATGTCTCAGAGGACTACAGGAATAATTATTTTTTACCACTACTACCTGTGCTGCAAATACAGCCACTGCTATCATGGATTACAAAGATTGTCAGTCTTAGAACTATAAGAAAATGGGTTTCTTCAGTTACAAAGGATTGCCTTCTGGGCAATTCAAAATAGAATTCACCTTTCTGGGGAATACTGCCAATTCCACAGTTGTTCTGACCTGCCTGATTGCTACAGATGAATTCCTACACTGCCCCATTCTATTCTAATGTTCATTGGAATATAGGTTGAAAAAAGTAATGTCCCAAAACAGTTATGAAGTAACTAGTTTGCAAGATCTGACAATTTAATAACACTATCATTTATGACTTGTTAATAAAACAAGGGAAAGTCAGTATGAGTATCTGCTCAGAAAAGAGCACAAAGAAGGTACACTGGGTCTGTTTTGCTTTTATTTAACTTCCAACAGCCTCATTTAACAAACAAACAAATAAATAAATAAATAGAATTAACCACTACTCATAAAACTTCAAAGACACCAACCCCAAACCAAACTTCAGAGTATGCATTTTACATATTCATTCAGAATTTGGTTTCTAATAAAATACGAAGAAATGTTCTCATGTGGGTCTTGCAGATTTTCATGTGGGATCTTGCAGATTTTACAGCTGAAGCTGTTATTCAATTGAATATATCTACCAGTATCCCTTGAAGACAAAAATGGCTCTGAACAACGCTCTCATCTGTTTCCATAATGACGAGCAGAAGTGACTACAGCAGTACTGTCCAGATAGCTTGTAGCCCTGTGACTTTTCATGTTGTTAGACTACTAGTCTTGGCATCAGCTGCAAGACTAGAACAATAGAAAACAGAGTGCTCACAGATAGATTTACTTGTGAGATGTGAGCAATCAGTTTAATTTCTTATGTGAGAAAAATGGTCTTTATTCTTGTTTCATATGCAAACTGCATGGTAGCAAAATACATGGCTTTGTTACTGATGAAGAGCCAACCAACATAAGGACCACGTTGCCTTCTGGGAAGTAATAAACCTGTAGGGTATATGCAGTCATAAGAAGTTGTGATGGAATTCAAAATCAAAAATTACCATTTGTCTTACATTACAGTTTCCCAGCACACATTCTTGAACACTGAATGTCATTTGAAAAAACACCCCCTCCTTTACAGCTTGTTTGCTTCCAGCTTAACTCTTACTGCTTTGAACTGCTTTTGCCCTACTGTGGTTGAAAGGATCCTGCTACATGACCAACATACAGCCAAAAAGCATCAGTTTTCATTCTGCTCATATAAAAGGCACAGACCTGGTCACATGACTGAACATACACCCAGTAGGAGAACTGAATTGAGACATTTCTGACCATAAAATGTGAAGAAGAAGAAACACCTCTGAAAAACACGTCAGAGTTAACACCAGAATTATAAGTCAACTGAAGTAATTTCCTTCCAGCACCACTTAGTTGCTTCTTGGATCTGGATTGTTAGATCTGTATCTTTGACAACAAACCCCAGGTAAACACTGCCAGATTCACTGGCACTGCTAATTCAGAAGGACACAAGACACATCGTTCATGTGACACAATATCCATGAGACGCTGTATTCAGAGTTATACATTATATTCTGGCTACCCCAAAGGAAAGAAAGAGAACTCACTTGAGTTAGCTCCTACGCCATCTCATTAAAGAAGTATGACAACTCTTTATCTCTAGTCTGCAACAGTTTTCTTCTGAGAAATAATGGATTACTCTCTTCTGAAGGAATGCCGTTTTTTAAAACATATATTCTCAAAGATAAAAATTTTTTTGTCTAACAAATTTTTCTTGAATGTGTTTCTTCACACTTGAGAACAGACTGAACATCTTAACTCACAAGCAATTTCAGAACCTCACACAAACAAAAAAGCAGAGCAACCTAGAACAACTTTTTACAAGAAAACCTGAAACTCTCCAGTTCCTTTCACTATTTTTCAGTGTGGTTTCATTTTGATTTACAGCTATATTAAAATTCCTGTAATACAGTCTGTATTCTTCAAAAGAAAGAAGTACTCTTTCACAGAGTGATTTGCAAATTATTATATGACTACTACTATATAATATACAGGTCAGATAATCTATCAGGAACTCAATTTTCAGTAAAAAAACATACATTATGGTCAAGGTATAGGTGCGCTCTTCCCTCTAACATGAAAGCAGCTATACAAAGAAATATTCTACAAACAACATATTTAAGCCCTTGACACTTAAGCAGTGAGAACATTCATCTTTGAAATAACACGTATCAGCTCTCTGTGGGGGATTTAGTAACTGAGACAGCAAAAGGAAAAGGTAAAAGGAGAAAACAAAGTGAAGGAAGGAGACATGCTAGCTTGTCTCTAAATCTTTCTCCTGCTGGAAATCTACACAAAATATTAGGCTAGACAACCTCTAGGCTTCATTAATTTCTCCTTAGACTTTTAATAGAATTCACGATCAATTAATGTCTTTTTAAAACAGATGTTTTAGTTCCAAGAAATTAAACTCAAGCACTCTTAACATTAATTTGTCTAGATATTCCACAAGATTGGAGAAAAGAGCAGAAGTGTCTGTTTCTGATAAAACCTGTTGTTTCTGAACTCCATTTACAAAAGGTGAGTATTAATACCTGAATTCCATTCATTATTGTAAATAAACCTAGAAGGAAACTACACTGTACACATTTCCTGGTAGCTCTTAAAGAATGCCTCCCTAAAGGAAGACTGGTAAAATCCTAGAAACATTTTAAGCTAGGTCTGAGGTACAATACTTGATAACCACAGGATCATCCAGATTCAGGAACCAATCCCACAGCAAAGTAACCCCTCACAAAACAAAATCTTCTTTACTCAACCAGTCTATTCCTATCACAATCTACCATGCAGCTACAGAAACACAGCAGCTCAGTACTGGATAAAATGCAGCAATGTTACTGAAAAATGTAATATAAAAACTCAAAAAAACATAGCAACAAGTAGTTTGCAAAGGATGAACACTAACATTTCTTGACTAAATCACTGAAACAGATCCTACAAAAAATAATCACAAACAGGAAGCGTTGATCTTAATTATTTAGGATCAGAAATGTGAACAGCATATAGTAGACACTTTCCCAACAAACATTCAAACATGTTTTTGTTTATCAGCATACACCTTCCTATTTGACACTCTGCAAGCATCAAAAGCCTAACACAGTTGAACTACAATGTATGTCACTAGAAAGAAATTTTAGAGAGCTGAGTGAGTAACTATACTACTCTGTTTCTGGAGAAAGCCTGAGAAGATTCATGTGAACGTTGAAGTAGAGAGAGGGGGAAAGTGGTTGATTTTAAAATCAAGTTGCTTTAAACTCAGTTGGTGAGCCAAGGCAAAATACAAGAAAGCAACTCAACACAAACTAACAAAATAGTACTGAAAGGAAAAACCAACACAAAACTTGCAGTTTAATATCTGCTTAAGAGGGAAGAGAAAGAAGAAACAATTTAGATCCTTATGTTGACAGGCGATGTGAATTTTTAGTGAGGGCCGTCAGGCTCTAAAATGAGGAGGGAGGTCATCTCAGCATCAACCTGAATTACAAAACTCAAATTCTTGGCCTGCCAAGTGAAAATCAAAACATCTATACTGCTACTTTCACAACCCAACGGTTCATCATTAAGAATACTTTTCTCCTCTTATAGTCCATATAGAACAAAAAGTCATTCCTTCCATGAAGAAAATGACATCAGCCAAATAGTTTTAGAAAATCCTATTCAAAAACATAAAGATCATTCTGTTCAAACTCATTATTTCACCTCTGGTAAATTTCATACTCCTCAGTTCCTTAGATAGTGCACTGATGCCAAAAAATTGATTTTATCTTAAAAGCCAGGAACAGCTAAATTAAAGGTATCATTCTGATGGATGAAGTTGAGTCAGCAAGACACTGCACACAGCTGGACAGTATCAATCAGCACAAACCCTCAACCCTGCCAAAGACAGTCAAGTAAATTAAATGTAAAAAGACATACAAATATTGATAGCTAGAGAACAGATTTCCTGTAGTTTTCTGCTGCTTTCCAGTGAAAGTTGTGAAATGCAATGTTTTTCCTAGGCAGAAAATGCTTCAGCTTGTCTTACAGAAAAATCTGCAATCCACGCAGAGAAAGGAGGGAAGCTACCATTGCAAAATATTTGCAAAAAAAAATGCTGATACTTCCATACAAGAGGAAGAGCTGGAATTACCTTGTAGCTCTTAAAAAAAAAAAAGGAAAAAAAAAAGATACCTCCCGCAAACCCACCTTATCAAGATATAGAAGCAGAAATTCCAAAGGTTGACAGTTCCAAATGCATCTGGAAAAGTCAAAACACATAAGGGGGAATGACCATGTATAATGGAAAACATCTTTCTTTGATAAATCTGCAGAGGCTACAAAGGTATAAAATAAATAAGACTTCTCCTCTGACCAAGGAAAAAAAAAATAGGATTGAAAAGCTTTCCTTTTGCTGCTCATTCAATCACTGCCAAATCCATAAGCGCTTTCTGATCCAAAAATTTCTCATGAAGCAAGTCAAGTGAGAGAGAAGCTTTGTACTGAATGAACTGCAGAAGAAAGACATTTTCCCCATCCTTCTGTGTCAAACTTTTGTGATTATTTGGCCTGCAAAATAATAGGACAAGTGATTTCAAAAGACACGTGAAGACAAGCAGCAACACTTGGTATTGGTACACTTGGTACCCAATTTTTCAGGTAAAATATCAGAATGACTGGAATTCAGATTAGGAAAAAAAAAATCACACACTACAAACATGGAAAAGGAGATATTCTGTTAACAGTGCATTCCTTTCAAATGACAGGCTTACAGATGCCCTTGCCAAGAAAGTAATAACCCAAATGGGAACTTGACAACTTCCTTCAGCTCTAAGAACTGATCTTTCTCCATCGTACATCTGCTCTTCTTCAGGGCAATTTAACACCCTCTTTTTTCCTTTTTAGTGATCCTCAATTTTTTACTACTTGTTAAACAATTCACTCATAATATATTTCAGAAGATAAACTAACGAAGTTTCAGATTTATCGCATGAAGCAAGGAGGAGAAAGAACGGGTAAAACACATTTGCCTATCCCAGAGTAACAATACACCATAAACTGGCAGTACAAGATTGAAAACACCCCAGTCAACCAAGCCATCTCAATTAAACCTCAAAATCTTTCTAACGCATAACCCAAAAGCTAGTTATACTCCTGCAGTATTTACTTCTACTGATACAGAATGAAACACTTTGGAAAAACCCCACACCTCCTAGGGCACAAATAACACACGTTTATTAGAATAGAGCAAATATTGAGAAATGTACACTTGCTTAATGAAAATATGAATATCTCACTATGGTGAGATATTTACATCACACTTGAAGGTAATTCTTCTGTTTTTTTTTCCTGACACTATGTATCAAAATTCACTCCTAAATAAGTGATAAGTGGATATCATGTTCCAATAAGCGAACCCATGTTCACCTATTCATTTAATGATGAATGACTTAAACAAAAAGATTGCAAGCAGCTATTTGGTTTGTATTCTCAAGGTGTTTTCACATTTTTCTGGAAGCAAAAGTATCATAGATTCTGACTCTTTTTAGAGTATCAACTTATTAACACACACTCCACTTAAGACATTCAAGTTGCTACTCACATGAACTCTACAGCACTGCACTCCTGACTGCTGCTACAGCTGAATAAGCAAGTGTTAAAGAAAACCAACTAACTACATAAAAAAAGCAAGCCAACTGCTGCTGTCACACTCATCGCTAACAAGGAAAAGACACCGGAGAGTGTGTCTCTAGTGAAACAAGATAAACACATGGATACAACCCCTAAGGTAATAGGAAAGTGCATATTACAAGTAAAATCCTAAGTTTTAGAGAATTTGTCTAGGAATTCAAAAGAATGCTTATTTCAGCAACCTAAATACACAATTTTGTCTAAATCATAAACAGTTCTAACATTAAGCTTAAAGCTGTCCAAATAGAATACATTTCCTTAACAGAATACAATCCCATGCATTAAACTTCACAAAGATTTACACGAGTCAGGCTTAAAATTGTTAAGCTCACCTGAAAGGGATTTTGAAAAGAAAACAAACACCAACAAAAGCCAGTTCTAAAAGCACTGTCTCACAAACTCTGTGGAAAACTAGTAACAAGGACGGGTGCCAGTGATAGCAAAACAAGTCTTCGTTAACTACAGTATCAGCATTGAGATGGCATCATCAGTGAGATGTCAACGAAAATATTACTTGGATGTGAGTTAGCTAGTTCATATTTACACTTCATAGCTGTCACGGGTATTTATTATTTAATAATCTACAATCTTCTAAAGGTTACCTTATCTCCTTCAAAACAAACAAACAAACAAAACATCGACAAACATTTAATAATACTTTCGATAATGCCATTTAAAACCATTTATTACACCCCCGATTAGAATATTTCTCATCAACAGCTCAGATTATCAGATTATCACTACTTCCCAATGTTTCAGGTCTACAACAATACACAAGAACTGCAATCACACAGTGCGCTTAAAGTATATAATGATCCTACTTACGTTTCTGTGTCTGAAACTAATGACTCATTATTACAGACATCATTGAAGGTATGAAGTTGATTCTACAGTTAGAAAAAGGAAGAAAAAAACCAAAATGTTATCTAAACATGTTGTAAAGTAGTTCTGTTTATAAATAATATTAGTGACAGAAAACACATTTTTATAGTCCTTTCAGTGCTTTTAAATAGACTCCTTCGACAAAAATTTAAACAACACACATTCTAGAAGGCAACTGGGATTGGTCATATTTATTTATTTATTCTTTTAAATCAACCATTCTTTTAGTAAACCAGTTAAACGGTGTTAGAAAACTGCCCTCAGCAGGAATCAAATCAAGGCATCTTAACTTTGCATATAGCTATTCACGAGTAATGAAACACACACTCCTAACACAGGCTTTAGGACAAGTTTCTGCACCATCATAGAACTTAATACAACAGTAAAGATTTCAGAATTGATAATGTGGCAAAAAAAAAAAAAAAAAAAGTCTACAAAGCCAAAGAGTTAAAATTTCAATATTCATAAAAATAATGGAGTTTTTTTTTTTTTTTTTTAAAACAGGATGTCCCAAAGAAAGAAACCTGTTGAAGGATCACGTCTCTCACGTTTACAAAACAACTCGGTAAATATATCCATGAACCAAAACCTTTTCTGATTAATAATTTTGTTCAGGCTGCCAAAATCCATTGTTAATAACCTTGGAAGCTGAGAATTCTGAAAAGCTATAGCTGACAGTGGGTTTTAGTTAGTTAGTTTGCTCTTAAATTGTAACAGCAAATTCCCTCCTTACTCTATTTACGGGAAAGCGGTTTTATTTATTACGAAAGTGTATTAACTCCATGCTCTGAAACTACAAACAACTTTAACTTATCATTAGATTGCCTCATCTCACCACCAAGTTATTTCAACCTTCTCCTACTGTTAGCTAAAAGAGATTGAAATAATTTGGTCCAGAATAGCTTGCAGGGATTGCATTATCATTTATAAAAAGACAAAGCTGTCTTTAGAAGCATGAGCCTACTACCATCATCTAAAACTTAGTTCAATGCTGAAAAGTGAACCATCTCAATACCTGAATGTTATGATGGAGGAGGATGGCAAAGAACACGCAGTACTGGGATTTTAAAATAAAAACTACACACAGATTTCACAAGCATGTTTTCCTGAAACTACAGACTGTAAAATCCAGAGCTGTCAATTGCATAGGCTAAACTAATTTGTTATGCACCTTTAAACATTTGGAATTTCTCTAGTCTTTAGTAAGGCTTTCCATAAGAACTTCCTCTGGAGATGTGCTCTCAAAGAAACTCATGAAATAGCTGTCATTATCTATTGTACAACTTGACATCATTGGGTGGAACCACACTGGTTTTCTTCTATAAGAAGAAAATAAGCTTTAAGCTTAGCTTAAAGCTTAGCTTAACTTAACTTAAGTTAACTTAACTTAACTTAAGTTAACTTAAGTTAACTTAACTTAAGTTAAGTTAAGTTAACTTAAGTTAAGTTAACTTAAGTTAAGTTAAGTTTACTTAGCTTAACTTAAGCTTAGCTTAAGTCTTTAAGCTAAGGACTTTTAATAAAAAATACTAATTTAAAGCGAAAAAAAACCAACATTCCCACAAACATCCTCTTTCCCTCAGCTTCAACCTTCCAGAAACACAGGTGGCTCTGTGTCCAATTATTTACATGATATGTAAACATGTAACATTACATGAACATGATATTTTAACATTTAAAATTATGTAATAAATCTTATTTGTTAACCTGTCATAGAAAAAAATAAAGGTGTAGCAATGAAGTTTTTGAAATTCAAATCAAACTTGTTGCTTAACTTCACCAAAAGGGTTACTCTTTTCTTTCTTGCAACAACTCAAGTTCATTTGCTCCATAATTCTGTTGACAGTTAATCTCCTTCAAACTGTACACAAATATTTATGCCCAATCCCCCAAAAAAGTGTTTTTTAAGAAACAAAATTGAATATGAGTAAAAATTTAGTGAGACGTGAAAGTCAGATTATACAGTGGTTAACAGATAAGGTATTAATAGTTATTTCCAAATGAAGAACAGGATACTGGGTTTTTCTTTTTTTCTGTGAAACACAGAAAATATAGGAACATATAATCTGTGACTGATTAGAATTGGGTCGAATAAAGTGAAAGGTCACTGGAGTTTCTGAATGCTAATACTCCATCTGAACACGTTTTCAAAGTTATCAGAAAGTGAAATAGTAGTGAAGTACGACTATCACCAATTTTAAATCTATGGTCACGTGTTGACTCAAATTTCCCATACAGAATTGTTATCCAAAGGAATTTTGTCAAAAGGTGACCTTTGTTGTATTTGCAGGTTCATAATGATTTTAACAACTAAAGACTTAGATTTTTGACATGACATTACAATACAAAGTACATATGGGAAAATGATGCACCATGTTATTCTCACTCACCTGGTAAAAAATTTTTCACTTTATGTTATGTTATTATTAAATGTCAGAGAATAACATTTTTCAATTTTTTATGATACACAAAAGACTCCAAGAAACTGAAGAGACCTCTGCCCAGACACTCAATCCATCTAATAAAGATGTACTGGTTACTAAGTACCACAGAAGGAAAGCAAAGAAAGCTAAGAACTGAAAGCAATCTCCCTAGCTACTTGTGTGACACAATCCAGCCACCAAAGGAAATTAAACTTTCTACGCAGGAAACCAATGCAGGAAGAAATAAATGTGCATTGTCCAAGTTCTGTACTGATTTTTTTTTTTTTCCCTGGGAAAATACTAAAATGCTACATTTCTATTTTCACTAAAAACCTGAAAAAAAAAAGAATGCCCAGATCAGTTATGAATTTATTTCCACATATTTACATTAATTTCTAACTAACTAGAAGACTCTGGGGGGAAAAAAAAAAAAAAGAATCCTACCTGCGATACAACAGCAGACATAGAAGAGGGGATTTAGGAACTGAATGACAGGGAGATGAAACTAAAGAGGGACAAGGTAAAAACTTCTGGTATATCTTGGTTTTCTGTAGTTATTTCCAACTTCTGCCACTCAAGCTTCCACTCTGCTAAAATTAACCTGCATGTGTCTATCTTCAACCTTGTTTTGCCAATAAGAACTTAAGTCGGATGATATGACACATTATGTATACACTACTCCTCAAGAGAGGTAAGTCTATATTTGGTGGTTAGCAAACGTAATCCCTGTATGCCACACAGCATGTATTCTGTGAGTCTCAAGAGTTTCCATGGAACTGCAAGGTTTAATTTTAGGACTGGTCATGTTAGACCAAAAAGACCAAGACCGAATCCTCAGCTTTAGACAAATAAAAGTTGAAGAATGGAAAATATTTTGCAGTTTTCTTTATTCTAAAGTCTTGAATACAAAATGGAAGGCTGAAATTGCACAGGCTGGGCAGAATAATTCAATGAAATTACTTTGATAAGTTCTAGCCATCAAAATCATGAATAGAAATAGAAGAAACTTCAGAAAAGTAGTCATGAAAGTATATCAGTAAAAGACAAGATTGTGTGAAAATACTAGGCAGACACACATGACATTTTTCCAAACAGATCCTTATTTGCAAAGAATACAGAAAAATTCTAGAGGTAGTCAAACTTTCCGTAAATTTTTGGCTCAAATTTCACAGATCTGGCAATTAAAACTGCTCCTGGCTAAGCATGCTAACCTAAATGAAACAAAGCTCAAAGGTCAAGAAAAAGCAGAAGATGCTTCCAAAGATTCTTCCATGAGATCTTTAAAAATAGAACCAAAAAAGAACATTTCCTATGATTTGAGTAAAAAGAACAAGAACTTATCTCAGAGTTCCAACTAGTTTTATAGATTATTTATATAAAAAAGACTCAATAATTTATTAACAAACAACGTTACAGGGTTGTTTTTTTTACATGCTGAAACCTATTTGCTTTAGTCTAAAAATATTGCAGAATGTTGCTCTTGGTAATATCTGTTACTTAAAATCTTACTTTTATAATAACAACCATTGATTGTAACATGTTAAAGCATAACTATTTAAAGGGACACAATTTCACATTCCCCTTAAAAGAACAAGATGCATGAAAAATAAACTCATGCATTCATTTTGCATAGGGATATGCATAAAGTAGCTGACGAAATCAACTGCTCAAAACCGAAGCGCTTATAGTAATAAAAATCGAATGGAACTCAAACTATAACACTGGAAATTTACGTTTAAACCAGTGATACCAGAAATTACATTTTCCAAATCAGTACAGAATAAAATAAAATTGTAAAAAGTGTGGCAGAGGGAAATTCCTTCTACATCCAAGCAATGGCCAGCTTTTTAAATATATTTACGAGGTATGTTAAGAGATCTGTAACTCCACAAATATTAAAGCACGTGGCAATGAAAAATCCAAACAAAAATATACGCTGTATTTCCAGCCGAATACTTCACCAAAGTTTTTGCACTACCCAAACAGAAACTGAAAATTTACTTTACACTAATGAGGACAGAAAATCAGAATTCAAGCACTCAGCATACTATATACTATATATAGTATTTATACAAAGTCATAAATTACCTATGCATAAAAACAGTAACAAATACGCACTGTCACTATTTCTTCCAAAAGTTAAATTTCTCTGTAGTTTGGTTTAGCATCTCTATTGAGTTAACTGTCTTATGTTTTCAATTATACAAATGCAAAACCGAATGACAACGGATTTGGGTACAAAAAGTGCAGATACTCTTAAAACAGCATTTAATACTGAATGGATATAATTTATGCCTTTTTTTTTTAATGTAGGAGGTCACATGTCAATGCAAATTAATTATTGGTGTTTTTAAACAAAAATAAATATATTCTAGGGAAATACAGGTTATTTTAAATTGCTGGTCAAAAACACAACTGTAAATAATTCTATGTATAAATACAGTGAAAAGCAAAATGAAATCTACATAAGCCTGTCTTGTATTTACTGACACTCAGTGATGAACAGAATAATAGAGTGATGCTTTGAAATCCATTAGAGGAGAGGTTAAATGTGTCCAGAAAAGACTGCAAAACCTAAAATGAATGTTTAATTCTTCTAGAATAGTTTGTCCTTATTTATCATTTCGTGACATGCAGAACATTTCCACAGGAAAGCTAAGAGGCAGGGGTTTTGGCTTAAATATACTAATATTATTTGCCGTATATATTGATCTACTCAATTCAATTTTCTGTTAATTGATGGAGAAATACACTCTCTTGAGAAAGAGACTATACTAAACAGGAAGAAGAGGTACATTCAATACAGAGAAGCAGCTAATTACAGTAATCAAAACACTGTGAAGGTGAGAATCCAAACACTTTTGTTGTAAGCAACAAATATAGCCATGTCAAGGGATTTAATTTCACTCAGCCGACACAAAACATCTTAAAATGCAGTTTTGTTTAACATGGTAAATTGCTCAGGAAATATGTTACAGTTCCACATGCTACAGAACATAGCTATGTCTTGTCATATCTTTCAGTGAACCATTCACAGCCATGGCTATAATTTCCTAATATTCCACAGATGAACATTCTGCTATTTCCATACACTTAAAAAAATACCCTAAAAAACAAGTCAGAAATGCGTAAAACACAAAAAGACATTTTCTTCTAAAAATTATTATTTTTTAAAAAGTTCTTACTGTTATTTGACTCAGCCCAGCCAATCTCATTGTTAGAGTCGGAGACATAAAGTACTTAAACGCAAGATCAAGGCTTTCTTTATCAAAGCACAAAGCAGTATCCAGTGGTTCTTTAACTGTGCTCCACATTAAATCTGCCATGTTCCGGGCTGCACTCTGTCGTAACTCCTGGTCCGATAGTTTACATAAATACCTAGAATAAATTACAAAAGGAAGAAAAAGAGTATGATTCAAACTAGAACACTCCTGGAACACCATCTTGATTATAGCAAGTATGTATTTCCAAAAGCCCTAAGAGTACTAAGCCTTAAAATACCATTACCAATAATCTATCAAAAGTTGACAATAATGAAAAGAACACTATGGAATTAGATAAAATATCATAAAAAGTAAATACATTTCTTATTTTAAACCCCTTCACATTTGTTTTCTGAAGAAACAGATTTATACAATATGACACAAATCCCATGTAGTTCTCTGGAAATGCAGATTGGAAGCCTTCAGTATTTCAACTCCATCCAAGCTAGATTTAAATGCACAGAAATGTAGTATAAATACGTTTGCCAGCCTTAAATCTGGACCCACCCTTGGGAGACTTGACAAATATAAGAGAATATTATATATTAAACTGCACTTAGTTAGATTTGTACACTATTCTTTTGCACTGCTGTTGTATAAACATTAGTAAATTTAAACAACAACAACAACAAAAAAAAACAAACACAGGCCTTCTTTCTTAGACTGAGTCCCTTTTTCACAGCTCTTGTGTAGAGGCCTTAAAATAAACACACTTTAGTGATACTTAACATTGCTGAACACAGCAAAGATGCTCTAGTGCAAATGATTAGAGACTACATCCATAACAGAAATCACGGCTAAGTCAAAGAAAGACAAGAGAAGGACCACTGAGGGTCCTTATTAATCAGGATATTTCACTTCTTACATGGAGGAGTGCAAGTCAGATAATGGCATGCTTCTGTGCTATGATTTCTAAACAAAAGTGGCAATGAAAAGTGAGTTACTCACTTGAAAGAGTTCAGCAGCAAACCAGAGCCAGTAAACTACATCAAATCTACAGACAGGTGACAGGAGTTGCACTCTGACGAAAGAAATTAACTGGTCCATGCTACAAAATGTAATCATTTCAACTCTCAGCAACCTTGGGCCACGAGATAGCATTTTTAAAATTCCCACTTTTATAATGAAACTCCAGTGTATGTTCATTTTCAGACCTACAGAAATACTTAACAGTATAATCTATTTTGCTAAGGCCATAGAGAAAGCTACAGAGAAAAGAACACTTTTAGTCTGTACCCAAATTAAGCTTTTTCAATGTAACAGGGTTATTCTCATAGCTAAGCACAGTATAAATGTAAAAATCACAGACTGGTAGAGGGTGGAAGAGATCTGGTCCAACACCTGCTCAAGAAGTGCTACCCAGAGCATGCTGCCAGGACCACATCCAGGTGGCTTTTGAAGGTACCACATTCATCTTTACAAGTAAAACTGTATCTACATTAGAAAACTTAGCAGCCCTACAATGCTGATCATAAATCAAACATGATCATATTTCCACTACCAAGATCAAAGCTACTCAAATTCAGAATCGCGGAACTGCTTGGTCTGGAAGGGACCTTAAAGATTACCTAGTTACAACCCTTAGCCATGGGCAGGATTGCCAACCAGGCCATCAGGCTGCCCATAAACTTGGAGAATAGGTTAAGTCTCTTTCTGAATGTGGAAAGATAGAGTGGCTTAAGCCATTTAATGCTTTCTGCCAGAGGAACTTTCTTGTAACAAATAATGAAATATTTAGTTAGCGCTGGCAATTAACACAAACCTTTCTTTATTCCTTACACTGACTAACTGTAAATTTGCCTTGCATAACAAGAGTGTCATTGGAGCAAGGCAAAAGGTCTAGTCAGCCCAAAATAGACTTTCTAAAAGCAGATGAAAGATTTATCCCATACGTAAATAAAAGATGAGCCTATGTGCTACTGTGGAACCATTTCTCTCCTTTTTGTACTCCTGGCTTTCTCATTAACATGTGGCAGTTAGTTTCACAACTATGACTGCAGGAAAACCAGTCCCCTTTCATTTAAGCCTGAAATCTAATGACTGTATCGGATTTTCTGTTTTTTGCTTTGGAAAACTGAATAATCATTCCCTATTTATTGCCTCCATGTCACTCATAACAGCCATTTTTGTGGGAAAAAAGCCCACAAAACAAAAAACAACCAACCACCATCCCTCTAATGCGCCTCTTAATGTCCTCTTTGCGGTTTTTTTTTTCTTTTTTTTCTTTTTTTTTGTTGTTGTTGTTGTTGTTGTTGTTGTTATCTGTATTCCACATCATGTGATGCACTGGGAGTTAAAGACTTAATGCTTTAGTTCCATGGATTGTTGATATTTCTGGGTACCTGGTTCTCAGGAGAAAATAACTTCATATTCCAGAAGACTTTCACTGTTCTGTTTCTGTTTTCTGTTTAGAGGGAAAGATAAAACTGCCCACAAGTCACAAGACCATCTCTTCTTTTACTGCTTGACTCTTTGGTGTGTGCTCCATAGCCATCCTGCCTTCGGCATTCAAGGAGGGCCTCAGGTTTTGGATAGTCACTCCCTCTCTCACAAACATTTATTTGATTTATTAGCTTCAATTCCAATTATTGTGTTATCTCGCGTTTCGCTATCATATTTAGTAAATTAGTTTTCTTCCTTAGCTTGTCGCCACTGTTTTTGTTCTTAGGCCCATCTTGGTCTTGGGCACTCTAATAAAACTCAAATTCTTAAGAAAAATATTTTCAAGCAGAACAGTATTTTGAATTTTTTCAGCTCTATTCTCTCTTGTTGTATTGCACAGGAAGCGCTGTGGATCAACAATTCTGATCAGAGCTTCCACTTCCTCTTGTATGTACCAGGACTGTGCTTGTGACTTGTACCGAGACTAACAGGCTAGCACTGCAGCAACTGCCGTGTGCCATTTTCTCTCAGCGGACTCTAGCACAGAAAGTCCTACTTCTCCCTAACTGGGGCAGAAACACAAATTCTTCATAAAAGAAATCGCTCAAGATCAATCTTGATGAGGGACAAAGAGAAAGGAAAAGCTGGAAGGGTTATAACTAAATATGTCAATTGACATTTAGTAGGCGATACCAACTGTGAAAGAGGAGTTTTAGGTATTCTCCTTCACCCTACCCAGCAATTTTTAGTGATTTACAGAAGTACTTAGAATACCAGGCATACAAGTCCATTTCTTGCCTCTTATAAGAATGGATTTAGCTGACAGCCATTTTCTTTCTAAAGGGCAGAACCATCTACGAGACTTTCAATCAAGAATTTCGCTACTGAAAAAAACACTGTCCTCAAAACACCACTATTTACAGCTACTGCTGTCTTCAGGCATCCAATCTGTCTGGCATTGCAAAATCACAGATCTTGCAAGGAATCTACATGAGCAGCAATTTTGGACTTGCATCCTTTAGATGTGACATTTTGTTAAGGCATCTGTCTTACCAGCATTATCAACTACACAACGCAGATTTCAGTGAAGATAAACATGTGGACATGCATTGTAAACTGTACTTCTGGACAAGGAGATTCCAACATGCAGACAACAGGCCATTTCCAAGCAACACAAGGATCATGACAACATATATCTGATTGCCTAAGCAGGTACCAGTCTCTTTCAAATACTGCCAGTATTATGCCAGCAACTACTGGCATCAATAAACTCCTTCACTGATCAGACATTCACCTACCACACTTCAGCATGGCTTTAGATGCTTCTATCCCAGTCATCATCTGCTCCTGGAAGAGGATGACGCTTCCAGGCTTAGAGTACACACAAAGTCCACTCCAAAGTGGACAAAGTTAACTAGAATCTCAAGAGCTCGTTCTTGACTTAAACCTCTCTCCAAGCTCTACTACTCTGAGTAGCTGCAGAAGCTAATGCAGTGTTTCTTTTAATAAGTGCTATACTCCTGCATCCAGGATTACGCTTGCTTTTCAGATATTAAAGTGAAAAGTAGATGGAGACATAGAGACCAAATATGCTAAGAGGAGATCCGTAAGCTTGATCAGGATGCGGGGTAATTTGTAGATATGCAAAAAGGCATCTTTTACCAAAAGCATGTTTACTTCTGTCCTCCGTAAAAGTATAGCGCTAGAGATCTTGTTATATGGCTTTGCTTCACATCGCACTGTGTAAGCACGTTTTTCAGAAAGTTCTGGACTTTATAATGTTGAGAAATCCCAGATCTTCACTCAAAATTCAGTTGTGAAAAAATGAATAGTGGCATAACACCCTTCTCTAAACTGCTGGTGTTTTCCGTAAGGTGTATTCTGTATCAGTGTTACCTTTCTGGTGGATATGAACTGCTGTTAATATTGATGCAGACATCAAGCTTCTTGCTGTAAATGACAAATCGTTTTCAATCTGATGCAAACACTTCAACAGTTTAGGAGAAAGTGGAAGCAAAAAGAATTCCAGTAATTCAAGTGACCCTAATTATATCTAGGGTTACACAACAGAAAAGGCGAAGAATTACAGGACGACAGACAAGGGAAGATTAACAGCAAAAGCTGCAGAGTGTTTTGTTCTATCTCACTCAAGTTCACAGAATCATAAAATCATAGAATGGCTTGGGCTGGAAGGCACCTCGTCATCAATTTGTTCCAACACCCCTGCTATAGGCAGGGACACCTCCCTCTAGAACAGGTTGCTCACAGCCCCATCCAGCCTGGCCTTGAATGCTTCTAGGCAGGGGGCACTCACAACCTCACTGGGCAACCTGCTCCAATGTCTCACCACCCCCACAGTAAAGAATTTCTTCCTAATATCTAGTCTAAATTTACCCTCTTCAAGTTTAAAACCACTTCCCCTGTCATTACATGTCCTTATAACAGTCCCTCCCCAGCTTTCCTGTGGGCCCCCTTCAGGTACTGGAAGGCTGCCACAAGGTCCCCCCGGAGCCTCCTCTTCTCCAGGCTGAAGAGCCCCAGCTCTTTCAGCCTGTCCTCTAAGGGAGGTGCTGCAGCCCTCTGATCATCTTCGTGGTCCATCTCTGGACCCACTCCAACAACTCCATGTCCTTCTTGTGTTGGGGGCCCCAGAACAGGATGCAGTACTCCAGGTGGGGCCTCATGAGAGCAGAGCAGAGGAGCAGAATCACCTCCATCAACCTGCCGGTTCCTTCTTACCAGCCTCTCTCTAATTGCTGATTCTTCAATGCTTTTTTTATTTTCTATACGCAGCAATAAAATGGGTGAGGCTCATACACAAAACTCCCAGTTGCACTAACAACCACAAATGGAACATGTACTGGCACAAGCAGTGAATGATTCCCTGCCTGCCCTTCTATGATTGTTCTCCAAATTGCTTCATGATTCAAGTGAATTTTAAGATTTCAAAGAAAAAAGATATCAGCATTAAAGGACTGCACACAGCTGACTGCAACTCACGAGTGATACACATTAAAAAAAGTTCAGAAAACTCTTCTGTCTGATGATAACATTTTAGTAGATAACATTTAAAAGTTTTTAAAAGTTATAGTAGGGTAGTTCTGTAGACAAACAACTTCCATGTTGCTAAAATTATTTACAGTTAAAGCCAGAACATTTTAGAACATGAAACATATTTCTCAGTCTCACTGTTAAGTGTAATTTTTTGTTGCCCATCTTTTTAAATTGTGTTTTTAAACTGTTATAGTTAAGACAATATAATCTGCAAGGGCACATTTATTGATATTAAGAAAATCAGCTATGACCTGTATAAGCACATTTCTGAAAGTACAGTTACAGGGAACGCAAACTCTGGAGCAGTTTCGGGCCAATGCAAGAACAGTTACTTTTTAGATTCTCTGCACCTTAAAAAATTAAGGTCAGAACACTGAAGAATTAGCAGCGACCAACTTTCACCCCACCTCCAGGCAGACATGGGTACACAAGGCAATTACATCAGCAGTTCATTAGATTTTTTGTATTGCTCTAGAAAAGCTAATAAACACCTTATATATATATAATTAAATAACTTCATAAGTACTTTAAAATTAAAATGCTTGTCATGATAGGCAGCTTGACATAAAGAAAATCATTAACACTAAGTATATTTAGATACATAAAAGTGCGAGTAGCCTTTTGATCACAATTTAATTCCTGCCAGTTGGAAATTCAGAACATCAAAATGTAGTGTAATAACTCAGTAAATGAAATTTCAGTGACTACGTATTACTCTTCTACTTCCATCAGCTCGCTGCAAATTTTCTTTAAAGTTCTAAGAAAACACCACAGTAAGAAAAATTGTATTACGACAGATCCTGATGTACCAGCATAGGGCTGAATGTCATATAAAAAATATTATTCTCAAGATTGATCTGATTCACAATGAAATCAGGTGGGTGGAAGGAGCTGCCTCAACTACCTCTTAATGTTACTGTCGCTCTCATTATTAAAGTAATGCAGACAAAACAACAACTTGAATGATGCGGAAGTACATATAAAGTAAGCATTCAAAATGCCCCCCAAAAACAAATTCTTAAATTAAAAATTCACCTGATAACGTAAGTCCTGAAGGGTATAATGTGCTGCATGACAGCAGGGATGTGCAGCCATATTCTGATCTATAATGTAAAAATAAAAATTTCATTAATGACATTTAGTAAGAATGCTAAGAATGAAATATTGCTGGTATATTTGCACATGCAACCCCCATGGTGAAAATGGCTTTGTTGCTTTTTCCATATGAATCCTTTCGACTTGCTAATTTTCTGATTTTCAAGGTTAGGTGAATAACATTCCTGTTACTTTTAAAAACATTTTTCCCATCTAGTCAAGTAGGAAATATAAACTGTGAATAAATAGCATGAGATGTCTGGGCAGTATGATTTGTGAATTTTCTGTAGCTTCTCCAGTAGGAAGAACTACTGCTCAGCCATGTGTTGGTTTCATTCATTTATTTTATTTTATTAAAAGACCACATGAGAAATTCTGTTCCTTAGAAAAGTCCCCAAAATCATGTAAAATGACTTGACTTGAGTTGACGTTTTGCATCTTAGAGTTTATATACCCTATTAAATAAAACTATGTTTTATAACCAGCGAGAAAGGGCAAATTTTTTTAATACTGTCTTTGCATTCCTATGTTTACCACATTGCCTTTACCACTTTTACGCAACTGTATGCAGTGAGAAAATGTATGCAGAAAAGAAACCTGAAACAGCTTTTTAGCACCGCTGTGAGGAAAAGAGGACCAACCAAACTACTTACACAGGCAAAGTTAGAAGTTCCATCTGCATTTCAAAAAGCCTGAGCCTGTTAAACCTGTTACAGAAAGACAACTATGTGCCAGGTAAGGGATCTAGCACAGATGCAATGTTAGCAGCTGTTGCTACTACTGACATACTTTAAATAATGCGTGCACACAGCTCTTCCCAATAGATAACCATGACAATCACTGGAAGCTGACACGTCCATTTACATCTCCATGACTGTTCTCAAAAGAAAGTTAAATCGCTGCAAGGGATGCAATAAAGTCTGGCTAAAGACTAAATTTTCACAAGCACTTTGGCAAATTATATATGCAGAAAATGCTGCATTCTTCTTCTGGCTAGGAGAAAAAAATATCAGGTAACAGAAAAACTGTATGACCCATTTCACAAGACAAACATGCCAAACCTTTACACTGCAAAAAAGATCACATTTTGAATAAAACTCTGAACCTACCTGCACTCTCAATAAGAAAAAAAAGACTAGTACACTAAACGTAAAAAGTTTGACTAGATGATGCTTGCACTAGAAACGAAAATTAAATATTTTGTCAGAAAATTGCAAGAATGATAAACACACTGTCGCATTCATGCAATCTGACTTGTAACGTGATCCCTATGCAAGTACGAAGGGTCACAAGGAAATACATTTCCTTATGCAATGAAAGTAGCAAAAGACTTATAGTTTTGTTTCACTGTTTGCACAATTTGCACTCTGTATTAACTCAAGCTTCTAAAGCCATTTCAGCCATCTGGATGTTTGCATTACATCACGAACTTCATTCTCAGAATTCACTGATCATTTCATGTTATGATTAATTGATGTTTTATAATTAATTGATATATTAATTGATAATTTCATGTTATAAACGAAAGCAATTTTCATCTCGAAACCAAACAAACACAAAGTTTTATATAATAATACATAATGATAATACAAAATCAAATACTCTCTTTTATATTACTTGCTCTTTATCATAGGTAATTCATTTCTAAAAGATAGTGTCTCACTCAATCAGAATGATTTTCAGTGGTGTTTAAACTCCCCACAGAAGAAGCTGTAGGTCATGGATTTCTCTGCATCTCTTAGTTCTTTCAGGAGTCCAACACTATGCTGGGTGCAAATGTGCAAATACCACGAGATACGAAATAAGAGGAGGGTGGAACAAAATGTACAACTGAAAAAGACAGCCACAAAATATTTTAGGACAAACAGTGCTGCTGCAAGGTATGTTGCTACAAAAACATCTTGCAGAGCTGCAAGTTGGAGAAACAATAAGACTGTTAACCAGCCAGTTCCCTCTGTGCGATGCATACTGCATTATTTTACATTTGCTAGCTTCATCAGACGTAAGGTAGTCTGATTAAGACTTTGAGTGAAAACAAATTCACCACAGAAAACATTTCAGGGAAACGTCATTTTTTTTTTCTGTCCTTCGTGTATCAGAAACACCAGTTGTCCTGAACAACTTACTAACTTGTGCTGATGGTATTCTCTTGCATGCATCTTTACAGCACACCTGATGAGACGCACACCTTCCTTGTATAAGAAACAGTGCAAATCCTTCCCACAGCACGATGCAGCTTTATCTACTAGAAGCTTAATGCTACAGGTTGTTAGTAGATGATTCATTTGTTTTCAGCTTACTATTTCCAACTTAATTTCTTATACTTCCTGGAGCTAATTAAATCTATCTTTTTAATGAAAAACAATTGGTCCACCTACACTAAAATCTTACTGAAAAATATTTTTAAAACATTTAAGGTAAAAGCTAAACAACTCGTTCTTCTCACAGACTTTAACGCCAGCAATACTATTTCTAGGAATCTTTTCAATGATGGCTACTGAAATGCAATTCTTGAGAGTTTATACTACTGTGAAAATGTATTTAACAATAACTATTCACCATGGTTCCCACTTCATATTGCTGGTACCACGTAACACTTGGTCTGCTCTCAAGTTTGTACCAGAACTTATTTCACTAAAAACATGAAAATCAGGTACAACAGTTCAACTTGCTATTTTCTCTCTCTGCTCATTTTAACATGATGGGGTTAGGAACAAGTCAGCTGCTGTACTGGAGCAAGACATATCAGCAGGTTGCTCTGACAACCGCTAGAGATGAAGAGCTCATCAGATCCTACAGAAAGGGGCAGAAGAGAACACAGCAGTGTAACACATGGAGGTCCTGCAGCAGTCCTCCTGTGTAACATTACATGAACTGAATGCATCACGCTTTACTCATCTGTTTTCTGAACTACAAGTCAAGAATCACTGCACTAAAACGATAAGGAGTAGGAGATACAGATCACAAACACTGGTTTGATTTCAGAAACTGATTCTCTCAGTGCAAACATATTTCAGTACTTATTTGGAACACTGATCCTGGATGTTCAGTAACTGCAAGGAAAAGATGTGTAGAAACAAGAGTCTGATTTTAAACACTTAACATTGTTGCAATCAATCAGTGTAAAAATTATGCTAAACTCACTTCTCAGAAGGCATAGCAAACCATCGGTTTCCTTTATACCCTTATGTAACATCCAAGAGACGGGTCACAACTTAAAACTCATGTTACACTAACTCTTCACTACATCATTTTTTCAGAAATAAGTTTTCATTTCCATTACCAATCTCCTTCAGATTTCCACTGAAGTCAATTCATAATTCTCAGAGTAAAACACTGCTATTATTCCAAAATGAACAAAGAAGGGCACTTACTCTAAAACTAAGTAATAATAAAACACGGTTCCCTCTACACTTCAAATGTGCATAAATGATAAAACTGAGAGGAAAAGAAATCCATAGGCCTCCCCTTTGTGCCAAACAGGAAATACATAAAAACTTAATATACCCTAAAAGCAGCTTAGAATATTTTGTCGTCACAACTCCAGGGACAAAAATGACATCCAAAAATGTTCTTACAGGTAACTTCTGAGGCTCTTACAAGACTGATGTCTAGGGCTCATGAAATGATCTAAACCTGCCACATTAATTATGTGCCTCCAAGGGGTATACAAAGGATTTCAACGGTGAAAAGCTGCCTCAGTGAACCAGAAATGTATTCCTAAAAAGGAAAATGTCAGTGTTTCTCTTCCTTCCCTGCTCCTATGGAATTTTTCGAGACTTCAGAACTGTTTATTTTGTATTCCACCTAAAATTAACATCAAGACGAGTACTTACATTAGACACCACTGTGATAAATGCATGTGCTATAAGAAATGGCAGTGTCTCAGGGGTTCCGTATTCGAAACAATCCTTCATGAGGGAAAGGCCATTTTTTCCACAAAACAGACAAACATAACGAAGCAAGTGCAGTGGTACTTCTACATCCTAGAGAAATTAAAATATTTGTTTTAAAAAGCAGAATAATTTGAACAATCAATACTAGAGTCATTCAGTTACATAGAAAACTTGAAATAAATTACATTATCGTAACAGCAATCCATACAGAGGAGAGAACATAGCTATTGCAAGATGCTAGGAAAGGCGCACCTACTGAAAAAACGGACAACTTACATTCATGTCACAGAACGCTCCTAGGATATTGCTTTCTTGAGCAGAAATATCCTGTTTAAAGAGAGAAAAAATACATCTCATTAACATAAGCAATGAAAACATACTTTTAGGATAAAACACAAGTGACCATTAACAGATATCCCAGTCAATCAGAAAAACTAAAAACATCATTTAGAGGAAGCCAGAAGCTCAGGCTTTCCTCTTTCACACCGGAAAACATTCATGAATTTATTTTTGTTAAAACGTAAGTACGCAAACATATTCATTAAAGGTAACGTATCAGCAGTGGCTCTCAATGGCTGAGATCAAAAGATAACTCTTCGATCCTCCACCCCCTTTTCACTCCCTCAAGATCACCAATTTTTCAACATAAATGCTACAGAGGACAGTCCAGCACACTGGTTGCACGCTTGTATGAGAAGTACAAGACAGAATTAATCTCAGTGCTTCTGAATGCATTTTTACCTAAAAATGAGACATATAACCACTACATTAAGTTAGACGAAACTTAGAATAATCTATAATCCTACATTTAATAACCTAAGGGGTAAACTGGCGAATTATTTGCTGCCATAAGAATGCCATAAATCCTTAACTTCAACTACTATATTTTCTTACGTATAACAGAACATCTCTTATATTAATAAGGACCTAAATACTCTTTACAGGTTAAAGAGGGAGAAAGAAACCTATAACCCCATCAGTCTGCAAGCTATCTGTTGTGAGCAGAAAAATATTTACCAGAAGTACTAAACTGAAGCAAACTCAGAAAGATAGCTTTTTTTTACTTGTTCATAACACCCACTTGCAGGACAGTAGAAAGCTAGAATTTCCCTTATTAGGGTTGCTACATATATTGCCTATATCTTGTATATGGCTGAGGGCAAAAGGGCAGTCGAACTATAGTAAAATGTGACTGTAATACCACAATATTGCCATGGAGTTGCAGTACACCTTCTGTACCAAACATCCAGTTCTGATATTTGCAACCAAAATGCAAACTCCAGCTAAACCTGTTTTGAAATTAAGTTTCCTGAGTATATTTCAAATACCTCTGCAGAAGTAAAGCTTCTTTAACTATACCACAGGATGCTGGAGGCAAGTGATTTCAGATGGACAAGTGTGATACAAACATTATAAATTAGAAGCATATTGAACATATTTAAGCATTTATTTTCCCTCTGATGAACTCTCAGTCATGCCTGAACTTGTGATACTCTTACAGCTATTTTTAAAACAGCTTAGAAGGCAGTAAGCGGTATGCAAGAAAAAGCGTGCAGTGCTCTGATTGTGAAAACTCAGAAATAATGTGAGAAATTTCATCAGTTTTCTTGAACAAAATAAAGAACTGTAAGGTGAACTACATTACTTAGAATCTAGAAGTCAGAAATCTTTATGTCTGTTGTGTGAGTCCTGTAAAGGTTATTAAAAGTGTCATCATTGAGAGACTGAATCTGGAAACATGATTTCTGTATTTGCGGACATGAAACAGAACAGAGAAATCCTTAAGATCAACTACATAAGGGAACAGTAGAAAAATCCTCATGGGAATCTAACATGGCGTTAAAAAACACCACAACTTCAGAAGAAATACATTAACAGAAGCCTGTCATGGACAAAACCTTGGATGGAGAATATTTGTTTAGGGTTAGCTTCCAAGAAAAGATTTACCTGCAAATAAAATGCAGAGATAGCAATATCCCAAAGCATTAGGGAACTATGGACACCCAAATAAATGTTTTTCCCTTTCTCATCTTCTGTCAAGAACTGCTTAGCACTTGGCTTATTCCCTTAAGATTCATTATTCATTCGTGTCTGGAGGAATGTTTAGACAGTGCAAAGTTCAGGAGTGCATTTCATGCTTTTTGCTTCTTTTACCTACAGGATTTTACATGTCTCCATTTTTAAAACTTTTTTACCCCTCTGAATTGCTCATATATAAATCTGCTGCATCAAGTATAAACCGAAGAACAGAGTACATGCTTTTGAGCCACCCTGTATGCATGATCTCTATAAGGATATTTAATTGCCCGAAACCCAAATAAGTGTATTTATAAAAGCAGAGTGAATTTAGTGATGAAAAATACACACAAAGATCGTTCTCTTTCTGCACACCAAAAATACTGGCAGATTTCAACGGAAGTAAACAGACTGCTTCCAGATTTTGTCTTCACAGAAGTTTTATTCTTCAGTGCTCATGACCTGAGATTAACTGTCCTTTAGCAGATCACAACCAGTTGCACTCTTCTGGAAAAATCAAACTTATGAGAAATGTGATGAGAAGTGCCTTTCTACTAAGTGTAAGAAAAGTTGAGGCACTCATTCTGTCTTTACTGACCCACATTCATTTTATATGGGTCAAGAGTATGTATCCATCAATTCTCAAGTCATGTAAGCCTGATTTACTTCCACGTAACCGTAACATAGTGCCACTGTCCTCATGTCCAGCATGTTTCTGTATTCCTTCTCCCTGCAGGGCTATGTTAACTTTGCTGTCAGAAACAAACTGCTCATGGAGTTTCTGCTATTAATATGCAGCCCTTCTGACTATCAACCTGTCTTCATTTTATGATACTTTTGAAGTGAGAAATGTGTAAAAGACAATATTCCTGTATGTATATTCCTCCAAAACTAGTTTCTATAAGACTACATTGATTTTTTTTAATTTTAATTTTCAACTGATAAAATAGATCAGTCGTCTTCAGTTTCTACTTGATAAGGCTGAACTACAGATATATTTCTGTACAGTTAAGGTTTAAAAGGCATACCAAGATAAATGATGGGAAACCTGAAAATCCTAAACTATGTGTGAATAGAAAAAGGAAGCATAACTGTGACACAACCTATGTTAACGTACAACCATGCTTTCACAGAGCTCACTGAAAAGAACTGCTGTGTTGCGCATCTAACCATGTAGTATTTTAGCTAGATTTATTGTCAGCTGCGGAAGGATCCACTCATCAAGAACTGGTTATATTTTGTGATCATGCTAGCTTACATAAACAGAAATTATGTATGATGACGTCTTCTCAATTTCAAGTTTAAAATGCAAACTTAACTGCTCAAAGCTCTAGAGCTCCGGAAGTATGAATAAAAAGACTAGCTTAACTGTAGTTTAATTCCCCACTTTGACTCTTTCAGAAGTTTGCTGGATAGAAGCTTTGTTTATATAACTAAATATATATAACTAAACTTTTTCATGGTTCAACAAGGAAATGCTAACAGGCATTTATTCGAAATGTTTCCAAGAGTTTAAAAGTGTTTTATGTTTGTTGTTGATGTTTTGCATTCAGAATAAAATACAGAAGAATTTAGTGGTAGAGACTTATCAAATACCACAGAGCAAAATCAGAGTTACAGAACAAAACTACTTGTACAAATCTTTTTTATTCCAGTCCACTAAACAGCTATCCTAGCAAGAAAGTCTGGTCTTGCACAAGTTTACGACACTCTGCTTTTAGAACGATAGATTATAATGAAAATAAATTAGGAAGCAATTAATAGGTTACCTGCTGGAAGAAAGGCTTCACTACAGTTCCCTTTTTGCCTTCCTGTTATTTAAATAGCACAAGAATTCAGTGTACAGTACAGTTCCACACAACACTTTCTGATATATTACCTATAACAATCAGGCACATTTTAAAGAAAGTGCAAGACTATGTGTCATCTAAAAAAAATTTCTTGCAAGACCTACTGAAGTAAACAGGAGAGCTGAATTTGCTCATTCTGTGCAAAAGTAGCTATCGACACACAGTAACACAGTAACAAAACAGTAACACAGTAAGAACACACAATCTATCACAAAATAATTAAATACACATATCAAGATAAAATATACCTCTATTGTAGGATGAGTATTATGCTTATAAGCAGTGTACAAAGGAAACTGAATCTGAAAGATTTTTGCCACACACAGCAACAACTTCTCCTTCTCTTCAGTGCTCCAGCTAAAAGCATCGGTGTTCTTTGCAGATGACTCCTCAGTCAGGACACAAGTTCTTGCAGAATCTATTTTTCTCTCTATAGATCTTTGCCGTTCTCCACTATCTTCCTCGTGAGAGTCTCTTTCTACAATCAGGGGCTCATCAGCACGACTACTATGATCTTGCCATGTTGAATCAATATTAATAGTGCAATGTTTACAGAGCTGGTCCCGTAGAACTTGAACTTCAGCAATCACTAAGTTAATCAGCGCGCATACTACTTGGTTAAAGATCTCCAAATGTTTATATTCCTTGAAACAGCACAGACATTGCCTGTAAGAAAAGAGAAAAAATAAAATAGTATCTCCTGAAGTAGCTGAAAGCTCATTAAGACTGGACTCTATCAAAACTGAGATAAAAGGGGCAAAAAAAGGACACACTGGAACACTCAGATGATTGACGTAAAGGACTCTTCACTTTAAGGCTATTTAACAACAAAAATTTTGACTGACCCATAATGTCAATATCACAGTCAGAAAGATTAGCGTGGTGGAAAGGCAATACAGGAGTGGAGCGGCAAAAGGGACCAACAGGAAAGGAACTCTCACCCATCTACAAGGAGTTTGGCTCACAGGAAAAAACTCCACAAGGGAGAGATCTCCAACCAGAGATCCTGCCACAGTGGCAATCAGCCCTTAAATGGGGTCTATGGGAGATGCAGCCAGGCTGCACCCCTTCTGGTCTCACAGCTGAATTGCCCTCACCTGTGCTCCCAGGGCTGACCGGGTCCTTTCCCCAGGAAAACTCAATGGTTCAGGCCATGACTCAACAGCTCCCATACAGGCAATAAAGTCCAAATGAAGCCAGTGCTACCCAACAGTAAGTTGGAATCACAAAGCTTTCCTTAAATCCTGTAAACAGGTTCTTATTTTCAAATAAAATATATACAAGGTATCTTACAGGTAAGCTCACTGAACTATTAAACAAGCAATGGTGTTGAGAATGCTCCTGAATCCCCTCCTCACCTAGTTTTCCCTATCAGTACTTGCTGCACTAAACCACATGACATGCATGTTAGCTGTGCAAGAACTGTTTTGTAAACAGTAGGGTCACAAAACCATTTTTAATTGAGTATTTAAGTTTACTTCCTTTATCTGCATTTGGGCAGACAAAAACCCCATGCACGTTAGTGCCCTTTAACCATAAGGGAAAAAGCAGTATCTACTATCTTCATTTCTTCCTTTACTTGGTAGACTCGGAGATTACTACTCCTCTGAATATCTACTTGATATACCGTCAGCTGAAAAGAACAATGGGAAAACTACACATCATTGTTCTAACAATATAATACGATAATCCCCTTATCAATCTATATTATAACTGTAGGTGTGGGCTAAGATAGCTAGATATATCGAAGACATTCTGGGTGCATAAACACCCAAGATATATAAACTCAGAACTTAGTCTGGGAACATTTGTTTCTTCCATAGAAAAGAAAAGGTGTTCAATAAGAGGATCGAAATCCTGGAGAAAGTAGAAAAAAAACGTAATCAATATGCAAAGGAGCTTCAGTGAAGATAAAAATTCAGAGTTATTTTCTTGTAACACAATCTTTGAGATGGATTCATTTCTCTCTCACTCAAACTCTAAAAAACAATGCAACTCTTAAAAAATGTAGTCATCTTCCAGTAGAGACCTCTCTCCTGTTGCATACAGTGCAACTGACTTCAGTTCATAACCAGAGCTCTCAGCTACTACAATAATATAAAAATTACATATTCCCTTTCTGAAAAATAAACATGTAGAAGACGAAGACGGGGGAAGAAAACATCAACAAGATATTACTCAGAATTATGATGGGTAGGGAGTGCTGCCTCTCTCTGAGGAAATACAAAGGTGGCCTTGAGCTACAGCACCTGAAGATACCTCTGAATGCAGTTGTGTGTTTTCTCGTTTCAGTGAGTTAAACGTAGTTAATATTCAGTATTCCCTACTGCCAGCACAGGCATTATGATGGATGCACCTAAAATTTCTGATGCAAAGCTGAAAGGAAAAGCTTTTTAGTATCATGTAAGTGGAGTGTCTTCACCTATTTAAAAATATATTCTCATGATTCACAATTAAATGAGCGCTTTAATTCACTGTATAGTATGTACTTTATGAGATGCATTATCATCAACACAAACTCATTAAAAAAATACAATACCTTTGTGTCCAGGAATTGATATAAGCAAATATCTTGAGCACATGTTCCTTTCTGAGCTGCAAACCATCAGCACCTTCAACATCAGATACTGAAGGAAAACAAGAACATATTAGCGGCAAAAAACCTCACGTAATTGCTATACTTTAACTACAGATTATCTTCACTATTTGAGTAGAATCCAAAGCATAGTGTGAAAAGTTATAAAAAACATTCTGTAATAATAAACACCAATCAAGTCACAGTATCTTTATATCAAAGGTTTTTCAAGATGAAAATGCATAACATCCAAATAAATTAACTTTTCATATTAGAAAATAATCAACCAAATCTATTTACTTTTTCCTTTCAGTAAACAGACATAAGGTTTAAATGCAACTAACTTTAAAACAGAAATTACATAGTAATAGTAGAAACTGCTGTTAAAGTTAGTCACTCAGAACAGCCTTTTCTTCTACTCCAATACCCCACATGGAAATTGATTATGGCAACCTCTCCAAGCATAGATAATGAATCTTAAAAATCACAACAGATGTCCTTAGTTATTAGCATTTCTAATTCCACAGAGTTGTACTGTAGAAACAAAGATTTCCTGCTCCCTATACTCAGGCTTTTGATTAAAAAACTCACTCTTAGCTGGAAGGGGCAGGCAAGTGTTTCAGAGCAGGATGCTTGCAAAAATATTTTAAAATCCATGTAGGAATCAAAACAGCTAAAATAAAAAGACAGCTCAACATGAAGTACACATTATAAACTCCACTGGGAACTACTGACGGATGCATATTTTCAAATACACATCTTCAACCGTTTCACTCATCAGCCAGTTTTCTTTTTTTCTATTCTTTTTTCCCCTCCAGATTTTAAAAATATGTATTTTGAGATGAGACCTTAACTTCCTTCTCCTAGTCAGGAAGACGTTGGAGAAAAGAGACTATCAAGCTAAGAACAGATGTGCAAACTACATGAAAGTTATTTCAGACTAGTTGATGATTATTACTACCAAATACAGACATGTCTACATTAATTATTTAACCATAATGAATCCCCAAGTGGTAAAACAATAAATCTTTGCATTTCTTAGAGCCAGATACCAGATCAGTTATGTATCAAATTCAAAAGCAAAAAATTATCAATGAGGTATTATCAGGTGTCCCACTCTCATCTAATAAAACGCTGAGGCCAAACATCAGCAGTAGTTTTAGTCTCATCCATATCAACAATGGATTCTGTTTACAGTTCGTATACCTTTCTCCAACTATCAGTACACAACCGTCATTTCCTCCTTGCCCTAAACTTCCATGCGGTTCTACAATTCTCTGCCTATCGTCTTACATATGCATTCTTACATTAATCAAATCTGCCTCTTTGCCATTTCTCTCTACTTAAAAACACATGCTTCAAAGTAGGTCAGTAAAGCCTAACTTCCAGAGCAGCCTTCTGACTTTGAAACCCACTCAGATTTCCATTCTTTTAAGAATAAAGTAGTGAAATTTAAGTAAATGGGTCCCTCTTTTGAGCCACAGCTACAATTGCCACACGATGTATACAGAGTCTAGACGTGATCGAACACTGAAGCTTGCGTTACTGGGTCAAAAACAACCAAACAGGTATATGCATTACATGCATCAGTTGGAGAAACATAGAATCATAGAATGGGCTGGTCTGAAAAGGACCTCAAAGATCATCTAGTTCCATCCCCCTGCCATGTGCAGTGTTGGCAACCACCAGAGCCCATCCAGCCTGGCCTTGAATGCTTCCAGGGATAGGGCATCCACAACCTCCTCGGGCAACCTGTTCCAGTGCATCACCACCCTCTGAGTGAAAAGATTCCTCCTAGTATCTAACTTAAACCTCCAGCCTTACTTTTAAAACCATTCCCCCTTGTCCTATCACTATCCACCCTCATAAACAGCTGTTCCCCCTCCTGTTTATATGCTCCCTTCAAGTATTGGAAGGCCACAATGAGGTCTCCCTGGAGCCTTCTCTTCTCCAAGCTGAACAAGCCCAGTTCCCTCAATCTTTCCTCATAGGAGAGGTGTTCCAGCCCTCTGATCATCTTAGTGGCCCTCCTCTGGACCTACTCAAAGAGCTCCATGTCCCTCCTGTTCTGGGGTCCCCAGGCCTGGATGCAGTACTCCAGATGGGCCTCACAAGAGCCAAGCAGAAGGGGACAATCACCTCCCTCTCCCTGCTGGCCATCCCTTTTTTAATGCAGCCCAGAACACAGCTGGTCTTCCGGGCTGCAAGCGCACACTGCTGGCTCATGTCCAGCTTCTCATCCACCAGGACCCCCAGGACCCTCTCTGCTGCTCTCAAGGAGATCTTCCCCCAGCCTGCATAAATACCTGGGGTTGCCCCAACCCAAGTGCAGCACCCTGCACTTGGCCTTATTGAACCTCATTAGGTTTTCATGGGCCCACTTCTCCAGCCTGTCCAGGTCCCTCCGGATGGCTTCCCTTCCTTCCAATGCATCGACTGCACCGCTCAGCTTGGCATCATCCGCAAACTTGCTGAGAGCGCACTCAATGCCACCATCTATGTCATTGATGAAGATGTTGTAAAGCACCAGTCCCAAGACTGAACCCTGAGGGACACTTCTTGTTACTGGCTTCCACCCTGACACAGAACCATTAATCACAACCCTTTGGCTGTGACCAGGCAACCAATTCCTAATCCATCGAACAGTCCATCCTTCAAATGCACACCTCCCCAATTTAGAGAGAAGGATGTGGCATGTCAAAGGCTTTGCAGAAGTCCAGGTAGATGACATCCATCGCCCTTCCCCTGTCCACCGAAGCCATCACTCCATCATAGAAGGCCATCAGATTGGTCAGGCAAGACCTGCCCTTGGTGAAGCCATGCTGGCTGTCTCGGATCACCTCTTTGTCTTGTTTGTGCCTTAACATAGCTTCTAAGAGGATCTGCTCCATGATCTTCCCAGGCACAGAGGTGAGGCTCACCGGCCTGTAGTTCCCTGGGTCTTCCTTTCTCCCTTTCTTAAAAATGGGAATAATGTTTCCCTTTTTCCAGTCACCGGGGACTTCACCAGACAGCCAGGATTTTTCAAATAGCATGGACTGTGGCTCAGCAGCCACATCAGCCATCTCTTTCAGAACCCTAGGATGGATATCATCTGGTCCCACGGACTTATACACGTTCAGTTTCATGAGGAGGGCTCGGACTCGTTCTGCTGTTACAGTGGGACAGAATCCACTCCCCACACCCTCACCTGGAGGCTCAGGGTGCTGTCAGACATGGGAGGCCTGACCACCCGTGAAGACTGCGGCAAAGCACCCATTGAGTACCTCAGCTTTTTCTATGTCTGAGGAAGCGTGCTCCCCATTACCTTTCATCACAGGGGGAGCACTCTCCCTGGCCTGTCTCCTCCTGCCTATGCACCTGTAGAACGCCTTCTTGTTATCTTTCTCATCCCTCACCAAGTTCAGCTCCATCTGTGCCTTGGCTCTCTATCTGTATCTCTACACATGCGGACAATGTCCCTGTATTCCTCCCAGGCTACACAACCCTGCTTCCACTTCCTGTACATTTCCCTCTTTTTCCTCATTTTAAGCTGCAAGTCCTTGCTCAGCCACACCAGCTGCTCGTCTCCTCTGCTCAATTTCTTCTGCTGGGGGATGAAGAGCCCTTGCACTCACAGAAGGGTGTCCTTAAAGAGCTGCCAGCTCTGTTCTGTTCCTAAGCCCTTAAGGACAGTTTCCCAGGGGATTCCATTCAGCAATTAAACTTGCTATTTCCCTTTTCATATACCCTACATCCCACATGTAGACCAAACCCAATTCATCTAATTTACTAATCACTGTTAAATAATATGGTGGCAACATACTTTTGTTTTTAGTAAAAAAACAAAACAAAACACCACCAAACCCTAGAAATAACATTACTCTTGTTCCTGAGAGTACTCAAGAAGCTTAAAACAGAAGCAACAAGTACAAAGACTTCAGTTTCCCAGTGGATTTAAAGTGATCTATGCAGGTTGGTAAAAAAGTAAGGCCCCCTATTTGCTTCCATGGAAACTACAACAGATCCAGAGACTACAATAACACTATTTGATAAATTATCAGCTGCAAAACACTACACCATAATCACCACTATTATCTATGCATCTTCTGCCAGCAATGAAGAAATGCCACACGCTGTGCTCAAAAGAATCTGCACAAGTAGAGGTGACCCATTGTCACCGCTGGTGAAACACACCACCCACCACCCCACTGTGCTCACTGCTTAGTCTCCATCAGCATTCAGCAAGTGTTGATGAGTGTCACTGTGTGCAATTTTCCCCACATGGAGGAATTCAAAGACACACCTTTGCTTCACACACACTACCACGTCAGACACCGCTCTGTCAGACCGCCCCCCTGCTACTATCTGTCACATGACAAGAAAATTTAACAGAATATTGGTGGGAAGTTCAACCTCAACGGCCATACCACCAACATCCACCTCTGACATTGCGGGCTAATGTCATAAAATAGGAGGCATTACTTTCAGAGCAGCCCATATACAAGGTGGCACATCCACACATCCATGCCACTGCCTGCCAAAAGCTGCACATCCTGCACGGTTTCTCCCGATGAACCTTAATTGAAGCTCATTTATCCCTTACTAGAAATGACACTTTTCAACGCAGCTGATTTAAATTCTCACAATCAGGACTTTAATCTTAGGCATTAGAGTTCTTCGCTTATTGCTTAATATCAACTCTGTGGATACCCTCAATTTACAGCACCTCTCTTTAAGGCCACATGGAGCTTCAAGTACAGCAAAAATTGCATACGAAGCCTTTCTAAAAATTCCTAGTTGAAAAAAACCACCACATACAGAAAAGCAACAGTAGCAACTGCATTTCATTCCTGTGCATTTCTTGATTTCAGTCAGTTCCGTAAGGACTCCGTTACTGCATATGACTTCACTTCCAAATCTCTCTCATCTTTCAAACTATTTTTCTTCTACCTTGAATGGACCAGTAGTTAAAACAGACTTTTAAATTAAGCATGTCTTTTTATTCACTGATATATTCAAGCATCTTGTATGTCTCAGATCCTCCTTAAGCTGCTGTCTCCCCAGTGTCTCACACTTTCAGAGTTTCAAATCCAGCACTGACAGCCATACAGAACTTTCTGAAAAACTTTTCCTAAGACAATCCCCCGTGCAAATTTATTTGGTGGTTAAGAATTTTCCTTGTCTCCTAGCTGCATATTTAAGGAAGCAATCCTTGCAGGATGTGCTAAGGCATACTTGCTTGCTGTTAGAGCAAGCAGAAGCACGCACACTTCATGTGCCTTTAGCAACCAACCTTTGCGGACTGGAAGAAATAAGCAGTGAGATACACTGTGTAACGGGCCAGACTGCCTGGAGTACACAGACCTGGGAACATCTGCCTTGCTGCAGCCTAGTGTCATCCAGAGCTACAGGCAAAGAAACTGAGGATACTACTAGAAAAAGAGCACAGAAAAAAAAGGAGAACTCAATGTCAAAAGAAGATCCATCCAAGACAAAACTAACCAGTGGAAAGAAAAAAATAAGACTAGCCTGTGGGTAAATTCCACCCAGATGTTCTACAGATACAATTAAGGAAATGAGCTCTATTTTACATACATACATCTCATTTCACTGATTCCTTGTAACAAGATAGTTCAGAGAACTTTTTGCTGCAACAACACCACTCAAGAAAGGGCTGAACTACTTACTCAAAATAATTATTAATTACTTGGGAGTTGGTTTCACTGTTGGTTTCGTGTTGCTTTCTTAAATCATTTTCTAAGCTGTAAGTTTGCAGGAGTTTCATTCCTAAATTTAACGAAGTAGCTCACAGGAGGCCAAAGCACACAACAAGTGAAAACAGAACATTTCAGGAAAAACAAACAAACATTCCTTGCTGTTATTTCCCATTTTACTTAAAAATTTGAGGGATATACCTCATCTTCAACAAAAGGCTGATTTGTTCAGGGTATTTTACAGTACTAAGAACACAATCACCCAAACTAAGGAAAAGTCTAATAAAGTTACTAAAGCCTAACGGTAACAAAAGTTGAGAAAAACATTAATCAACTGCAAAAGCGACCATATAATTTCAACTCTGAACAAGCGAAACTCAGATCACAAGTGCATTTTTAGCAAGAACTTCAGAGCTAGATGAATAGACTTCAGTCAGACCTCAAGGACAACTATCACACTAAGACTTGTGCGGAATATGTCATATCCAAAGGTCACTTATCTCAAATCAAACGGCAAGTAAAAATGATCTTGTTAAAAAGTATATTTCCTCTACTTTCAAACAAAATAAAACACCAGGGAGTAAGCAGAAGACAATAAATAAAACTAATTTCTACATATTCAAATCTGGGACAAGTTCTGGTAGCACAGATTCTACTCCCCTTCCCTTTTCTCTCCCAAGCCTCATCTGAAATCATATTCTCATGGGAAAGAATAGATCACTTTCAAAATACAGGTTAATCTCAGAAAAAAAAGAGAAGAAAAAAGAACCATGCAAAACAAAATACTAGGCACAATAATAGTAATCTTCAGAGAAATATATACATAACCTTGCGTATAATTAGAATTGCTCAACGTGAAACATACGTGCCCGCACTGAGATGCTTTCTGTTATTTGCACGGGTTTTTGTTTACAACAAATAGTAAACAATACAACAACCATAGAGCTTAACCCCTCCCATTCTCTTTTTCCTCCATCTTTTGGAATGCCGCCTTTAAAAAAAAATCAAATCCAAAAGAGTCATGGTTGCCTTATTCACTGGAGTTCTTCCACATCTTTACAATACCAATAAGGACAGCATCAAATTAAAGTTCAATGGCAACAGCTTTAACTGTTAAAGCTTCCCTATTACTTTTCAGTAAGGAAAAAAAAATTTTTCTACTCCCCAGTCTCCATAAAATAAAAATGCTCCAGAACACTGACTAGATATGCATAACCAGAAAGTGCTGAGGCACTATGTAGAACACAGTGTCATTTAAAAAAGGCTCTTTAGCTCTTCACCACTACAAATAATGTTCAAGAGCCAGTTTAATATAAGAAAAAAATCAGGTGTATCACTCAAAATACTGCAGTAGTAGAATTCATACAGTTAAGGTGCTTCTGAGTGCCTTTACAACGTGTTCATGATACCACACCACAACACAGCATAGCAACAACTGTACACTTCAATTCCCATCCTTTTAAGACTAAATCTAACTCCAGATTTCTTACGTCTGTTCCAATGCTCCAACTTGGTAAATCTATTTATTTCCTAAAAACTTGTAATCAGAAAGTATGCAGTGATTACAAAGCAAATATTGCAGAGACAACACGATAGCTTAAAGGATAGGAATTATCAAATCTTTTAAGTCTAATTTCCTTAGTAAAACAAATCACAATCAAGTTACTGATCTCTGTCAGAAACAAACTTCTAAACACAGAAGCAACTTCAACAAATCTGACAAATTTTTGCAATTCTAAACAATACTGTGGGTTTGTTTGTTTGTTTGTTTTTAATGGAAACAGAGAAGCTAAACAAAAGCATAAGGCAGAAGCAGCTATAACCAGTCCCCCAGTGAACCCCCAAAGCAGCCATCTGCTGCTTTGGTCACTCAGCACCAGCACAGCTCCTCATAGCCAGCACCGGATCAAAAGGGCCTGAGGAGTTTTATTTTAATTCAGTGTTTCAACAAACAGCACAGGGACACACACTAGCCACTGCACGTTCAGACAGTGCTTGTAACATACAGCTCCACCAGAACTGGGCAGAACAGCTGATCTTAGGTAATTTTTATCTTTGTGCGTCTCCGTTTCCCAGAAAACACCACAAAATGTTTTCTTTTTGAATCTCACTCTCTTTACTGAGCATGTATTTTTCTTTCAATTCTACCACCCTCATCTTCCCTATAAAATACCTATTATCCTCTTTTACCATAAAATGCTACAGCAGTCTGGAGCAGAACAGCAGGAGCTGCCACTGAAAAGATGTATGAAATTTAACAACTCTCCTCTTTCAAAAGCATTGCCAACCTGAAGTTTTCACTGCACTAGTGTCAGTTACTCTGGGTTAAAAAGCTCCCTTGAAATAGCCATAGATTTTACTGAAACCAACACCATGATTATTAAGAGTGTGATCGCATGACCCTTACCATCCTGAAGAGAGCATGCCACAGCAACTGCTCCCAAGGAGGACACTTCCACATGACACTGCTTTAAACTCAGCCATATCTTGATTAACAATGGATAATTTACACAGAACACTGAAGCTGGTTCTACACAGAACTGCTCAGATTAATTATCACCTAGATAAAGTCTAAGATATCCACTTGAAATACAAAACACGACTATGCTGCTTAAATCAGATCAGGTCCAGAGCAGCACTGCAACTTTCAGATAAAGCAAGTTTTAAGACATTGTGCTGCAGCGAACCCACACAGTTCATAGAGCAGGCCACAGTTCAGAGTTCAGATACTGAAGAAACACAATACCACCTTACAACAGGCATATGGCCTGGATTAGGTAGAAGCAGGAAATCCACAATTCATGTTAGGTTATGCTGACAGTGGGAGAACCCCAGCACCACAAGAGACCGGCTCAAATTCAGCACGATGCCTAAGCTGTTCCATTTTCATGGAAGCCTAAGAAGGGGAGCAGAATCCTGCTGGTACAGTGAGGGTAGCCTGTGTGCAGCAGGGCTTGTCAGCTCAGGTTTAACATGAGTTGTCTCAGATGCAAGGTGGCGACAAAGAGATATAGGGTATTTTTGCACTGCACTTCTTAATGCTTCTGCTACCTAGGGATTTCCATTCATTAAGATACTGCACATCTGCTTCTCTAGAGAAGAGCAAGTCACACATCGCTAAAGTAAAAATCTATTATTATTGAATTATTTATAAAGTTTTATTTCAGAATCCTGTTTTAACTCAGTTTCATAAATTGAGTTTGATTCCAAGATAAGATGTTATGATTCTGGGAAGCGAGCATCTTCATATTAAATTTGTTCTATCTCTTCTTTTAATAGAAAAAAAAAAAAATCCAACTCAGTTTAAATAATATTCCCACACAATCAACTCTGCTTGACATCACTTCAAGTGTACACTAGATGTACCACTCATCCTAAGCATTTCACAATGGCCACTGCCAAGATTCCTAAGGAAGTAATCTGGGATTGGACAATTATATAAAAATCAGTCTTTCCTTCCATATCGCTAATTATCCAATGAACTTCAAAGCTAGGGCTGACACTGCCAGTGCTGAAATGACCGCTCTGTTAAAGATTATTCTCACTAATAAGGAAGGACTTGTCAAGGAAGTATTGTCGGGGGCAGCTTGGGTTGTAGTGACCGCGAGATGGTGGAGTTCAAGATCCTGAGTGGAAAAAGCAAAGCAAAAAGTAGGATTGCTACCCTGGACTTTAGGAGAGCCAACATTGATCTCTTCCGGGACCTACATGGAGCTATCCCATGAGCTAAGGTGTTAGAAGGTAAGGGAGCTGGTCAGCATTTAAACAGCTCTTCTTCCAAGCTCAGGATCAGTGCATCCCTGAGAGCACGAAATCAGGAAAGGGTGGCAGGAGACCTGCGTGGATGAGCAAGGAGCTCATGCACAAACTCAAAGGGAAGAAGAAGGTCAATGAAATGTGGAAAAAGGGTCTGACCACTTGGGAAGAATATAGAAATGTTCTCAGGGCCTGCAGGGATGCAACGAGGAAGGCTAAAGCCTGCCTGGAATTGAATCTGGCAAAAGTGATAAAGGATAATAAAAAAGGCTTTTTAAAGTATGTTAACAGTAAAAGGAAGACTAGGGAGAATGTGGGCCCACTACTAAGTGAGGGGGGGTGTGTTCTGGTAACGGGGGATGCTGAGAAGGCGGAGATACTGAACTCCTTCTTTGCTTCTGTCTTCAGTGAAAAAGCTCTCCCTCAGGAATCCCAGACCCTGGAGGTTAGTGAGAGGGGTCTGGGGAATGGAAGACTTCCCTTCAGTCAGGAAGGAGGTGGTCCCTGAGCGCCTAGGCAACACCAATGTTCATAAATCCATGGGACCCGATGGGGTGCATCCACGGGTGCTGAGGGAGCTGGCGGAGGTGACTGCTGAACTCTATCATCTTTGAGAGGTCTTGGAGAATGGGGGAGGTGCCTGAAGACTGGAGGATAGCCAATGTCACTCTGGTCTTCAAAAAGGGCAAGAAGGAAGATCCAGGTAATTACAAGCCAGTCAGCCTCACCTCTATCCCTGGAAAGGTGATGGAACAGCTTGTGCTGGATGCCATCTCCAGACACTTGGAAGAAAAGGACGTTATCAGGAGTAGTCAGCATGGGTTCACCAAGGGGACGTTATGCTCGACCAACCTATGACATTGTCACTGGCTGGGTGGATGGGGGGAGAGCAGTGGGTGTAGTCTACCTTGATTTCAGCAAGGCATTTGATACTGTCTCCCACAACATCCTCATAACAAAGCTGAGGAAGTGTGGGATAGATGAGTGAACAGTGAGGTGGGTTGAGAACTGGCTGACTGGCAGAGCGCAGAGGGTCATCACTGGCGGTGCAGAGTCTGTTTGGAGACCTGTAACTAGCGGTGTTCCCCAGGAGTCGGTGTTGGGTCCAGTCTTGTTCAACATCTTCATCAATGACCTTGATGAGGGGATAATGGCCACCCTCAGCAAGTTTGCTGATACGAAGTTGGGAGGATTGGCTGACACGCCTGAATGCCGTGCTGCCATCCAGCGAGACCTGGACAAACTGGAGAGCTGGGTGGTAAGAAACCAGATGAGGTTTAACAACAAGTTAAGAGTCTTGCACCTAAGGAGGAATAATTGCATGCACCAGTACAGGCTGAGGGATGACCTGCTGGAGAGGAGCTCTGCAGAGAGGGACCTGGGTATCCTGGTGGATAACAGGTTGGCCATGAGCCAGCAGTGTGTCCTCATGGCCAAAAGGGCCAATGGCATTCTGGGGTGCATTAAAAAGAGCGTGACCAGCAGGTCGAGGGAGGTGATCCTCCCCCTCTACTCTGCCCTGGTAAGGCCTCATCTGGAGTACTGTGTCCAGTTCTGGGCTCCCCAGTACAAAAAAGACAGGGATCTCTTGGAGAGTCCAGCGGAGGGCCACAAAGATGGTGAAGGGCCTGGAGCATCTCCCCTCTGAAGAAAGGCTGAGTGAGCTGGGTCTGTTTAGCCTTGAGAACAGAAGACTGAGAGGGGACCTGATCCAGGTCTATCAATATCTAAGGTGTGGGGGGCAAAGTGGAGAGGCCAGACTCTTTTCAGCAGTGTGTGGAGACAGGACAAGGGGAAACGGCCAGAAACTGGAGCATAGGAAGTTCTGCATGAATGTGCGCAAGAACTTCTTTATGGTGAGGGTGACGGAGCACTGGAACAGGCTGCCCAGGGGGGTGTGGAGTCTCCTTCTCTGGAGATATTCAAGACACGCCTGGACGCCGAGCTATGCGACCTGGTGTAGGGAACCTGCTTTGGCAGGGGGGTTGGACTCGATGATCTCTGGAGGTCCCTTCCAACCCCTACGATTCTGTGATTCTGTGATTGCTTATCTTCAGTTTAAAATGAAGTATTTATTTTCACTCTTTAATAGCATAAACTTGTAAAATAATGTATCACAACTCGAATGACTCTCGTTTTGAATGACTTCTCCAGGTACTCCAGCTCTGAAACTTCTTAGAGTACTGATTTAAGGTGAAAGTCTAGAACTCTAATTTTATTAAACTGTTTCATAAGTAGAATTTGTAGTAGAATTTAATGAACAAGGTTTCAAAAGCTGAAGAGGTTCACTACTAGTCTTAATTAATTTTTGCATTCCTTGATACTTTTAAAGGAAAAACTCAGCGAAACATTCTGTTTTCGAAAGGGAATCTTGAAAAATAGTTTAGCTGTACAACTTGGCCGAATCAGTTACAGAAAACAACAATAGCTTTTCCCCCACAAGACCAGAGTGAGGCCAGAGCCTGTGACTGCATTCATCTAAGGCACTAGGAAGCAACAGATTACCAGCACGGTTATAACAAAATCATTTAATGACTGTTCTTAAGCTTTTAGGGACAAAATATGAGAGAAACAAGTATTCATTTCTTACAAAGTATATTTGAGCCTGCTTAAACGAGGAGATAAGAAAGATAAATTGGTAATGGGTCAGTAAATGGAGCATTGGTCAGTTCTCCTGAAAGCCCAGGAAGGTCTTGCTGAATATCTGAACTTCAAGCCATTACTTGTTTCTTCAAAACAGACATGAGCAACCCTCCAAATGGGAGAATAAAATACAGAGAAAAGGGCATGAAAGAAAGTCACTCTCTCAACTTTCAAACACATGAATTCAAGTTTTGCATTTGTTTCACTAAACAATCAATATTTAATAATTCAATGAAAGACATGGTGTATTCAGTAATTTATTCACTGGTGCATAAAAACACTTTTTTTTTTTTCCCCCTTGATGCAGACTAACAGAAATAAAAGTCCTGCTAAAGGCAACGTCTGCTGTTGACACAAGCGTCTCCAATACTGCACTAAGCCTCATTACAAGCAGTCCTTTCCTGCCAATCACAGATACACACTAGCCATCCATAAATATTTTGCAAGTCAAGTACCAGAACTGCACACACATTAAAACCTGTACCTATGGCTAAACACAACTTCGAAGCCAGCTCACTCTGAGAAGCATCAAATTGACATTGTTTTTAAGTGAGCTTTCAGTTAATGATAAAGACTGATCTCAAAAATTGATCCAGCTTAAACTGTTTTAAATACTACATCAACAGAACACTGAGACAATGTGTGGTGTAAACTTGATTTCATTAGATGTTATTCAAGTAAAAAAGGCAGCTTGAAGGAAAACTCCAACACTGTTTTATACACTAAGAAATACTGTATTCCTACCTGTGACAGTTAGATTGGTCAATGCAGCAGAAAAAATGCAGGCCATCCTTAAACCAAGAAAATAAACCTACTGTATTGAGTTTCTGAGCTTACATTCCCCAGTGCTATTCTACAACAGTTTCAAGCAAAAAAAAACCCACACAAAAACAAAAAAACCACCCCAAAAAACTAAACAAACCCCCAACCCCTTGTTCGGGTTTGTGTTAACTGATGACAGCAAGCCTAGAGTACAATTCCATCATACACCTCCTGACTGAAACACCCGGTGAATAAAAAGACTGACTAAATGTACTGGGTATCCCTTTCACAGACAAACGATTTCAGATTTTGATATTCTGGTCCTTATATTGCTTTTCTGGACTTGTTCTTCCCTGCAAATATGCCACTGTTAATTTCTAGCAATGCTCACAGCTTCTCTGAGCAGAAAAGAGTATGGACATGAAAGAACTGTCAGTTTTGTTGATAACCAGAAAACTTAGAATTAAAACTGATTACTAGATTTGCAAAAAGCAGGGACTTTCAGCAGAAGAGATCTCTGGAAAAGTTTAGTTTTTCCACCCAGTTCCCCAAACTCTCAACTTAAAAAAAAATAATACTATAATTATTATTATTGTAGTGGTAGAAATAACTTCAATTCAGAACAACTTAATAGTTCTCAAAATATGAAGTAGTTCTTTACGCTTAGTTCCACTTCTTAAGCTGCAAAAAGATTTTCTTAATAAGGCAGTCTGTTAACCATGTGAGTGTACTCCTGTACAGAAATAACGGGTTCAAGAAGTCACATAATGCTCTTTGTGCTTTATGCTGTGTTTTTACTGTCTTGGTATCTCTGGTATCTTGGTATCTGTGTTTCCCAATCCATTTGGGGGGAATTTGGTAATTTTTCACAAGAGCTTAATTTCAATTTCAGGAAACAGTCACATGTTTTGAGAACTGGTTTTAAAAAAATGAGAAAGTAGAAGTGATATGCTCCCATCATTTGACAAAAACACTTTTCCAAGGCTTGCAGAAGCCTCCAGTGCTTTAGCTATTCTTCACGAACCTGCCAAAAAGCATCTACAAGACAGAAATCATCTTTGCCCGCTCATTAACACAGCAGGTATGGAAGTAGCACATTCCCAGCTAATAAACAATCTGCACAGTACTTAACAGTGGTGTCTGTGTCCAACCTTTCAGCTAACATATTTAAGATTGCAACGCTTTGTATCACTGCATTTTTCATAGCAAACATTTCACTCTTTCTGTACATAATTACACAGATTAAAAACTCTCAAGTGCAAGGCAATTAATGAAACTGTGCAATGAATTGAAGGTTGCTTCAACTGAGTACGGTAAAAGAGAAAAACAACAACAAAAACCTTGCTACTTACTTCCTAGATGGAAATCAACCTACTGTGTGGATGCAGATCTAGAAATTGTACCTCAATCGACGGTCTTGTCCTTGCAAAGTCATTTACACACCTTCTACAAATTAGCTAAAATAAGGCGAACGCTCCAAGACACTTCTTCCACAAGGACTTCTGACAAGTTTTATCTTCAAACAAGTCCACACAGATAAACAGCCTAAGTCTTTCCTCTTGTATTACCCAGAATTAGTAGTAATGCATTTACTTTCTTTTTCAAGAAGTTGACCTTTCACCAAACATTCCAGATGTGGCAATTTCCAGAAGTACATCCTTCTAAAACTACAAATAAGGTGGATAGTTCAATGAAGCATTAAGAAAATCAGAGATCCTGACAGTTGTACATTCACGTTGAGTATTCAGATTGCAAATCAATTTCCATGCAAGAAAGTGAAAAGAACAGTCACTGGTGTCACTAGTACAGGCAGTATTCAATAACCAGTGGAACCACTTGCTTCTGAAGACTGCGTTATTTTTCAGGTTGTCCCAGCATCCTCATGACTACAACTGCATGTCTTAGCCTGCAAAAATCCTTATTTATTTTCTACTTATGCTGGCAAAACTAAAACAAACTAAATAACAAAGAAAACAAACCTTTTTGCCCTAATGGTCTTTTGTTGCTTTGGTTTTTAAACACAAGTACATCACTCAGAGAAATCCCTCACTAACAAGCTCCCCTCTGTACAGCGGGAGACTTAATGGGACTTGCTGAAAAGCACCGAGACACGAACACCACACTATCATCAACCACAGGCATGTTTTGGACTGATCTCTAATCTTTTCTGAACCAGTATCCAAGAGAAAACAGGAAAGAAAAAGAATATGTAGTTGTTATGGAACCCTGTTAAAGGATTTATGTACGCGTAATAATACGAAGGCACAGAACTATGGAGACAGCAATACTGAACAATAAAGTGAAGTGAAGGACAGAGAAGAGCAGAAGGTGCATACAAACAGGTAGAATGGAAACTGAGAAATGGAAGAAATTATGAGCACAGAAATTTAACTTTGAAAGACAGCTAATAGAAGAGTTGAAAGAAAGAAGAGGCACAGGATAGAGTATGAATGTCATCAAGCACTTAAATGAAGCTAAACAGGCAAAGTAAAATGGCCAGCAGGTTAAAGGGAGGTGATCCCTCCCTTAAAACAAACAAACAAAAAAAACCCTGTACTCAGCACTGGTGAGGCCGCACCTCGAGTGCTGTGTCCAGGTTTGGGCCCCTCACTACAAGAAAGACATCGAGGCCCTGGAACATGTTCAAAGAAGGGCAACAAAGCTGGTGAGAGGTCTGGAGCACAGGCCTTATGAGGATAGGCTGAAGGAGCTGGGAATGGTCAGCCTGGAGAAGAGGAGGCTCAGGGGAGACCTTATTGCTCTCATAACTTCCTGAAGGGAGGTTGTGCTGAGCTGGGGGTCAGCCTCTTCTCTCATGTCATTAGTGATAGGACTAGAGGGAATGGTTTCAAGCCGCGGCAGGGGAAATTCAGGCTGGACACTAGGAAATATTACTTCTCAGAAACGGTGGTCAGGCACTGGAATGGGCTGCCCAGGGAGGTGGTGGAGTCACCGACCCTGGGGGTGTTCAAGGAACAATTGGATGTTGTATTGAGGGACATGGTTTAGTGGGAGCCATTGGTGTTAGGTGAATGGTTGGACTGGATGATCTTGTAAGTCTTTTCCAACCTTGGTGGTTCTATGATTCTATGATTCTATCCTCCCCCTCTGCTCTGCCCTGGTGAGGCCATGTCTGGAGTGCTGTCTCAGTTCTGGGCTTCTCAAGTTTAAGAAAGACAGGGAACTGATATAGAAGGACCAGTGGAGGGCCACAAAGATTATTAGGGTCCTGGAGTATCTCCCATACAAGGAAATGCTGAGAAACCTGGGGCTGTTCAGTCTGGAGAACAGAAGGCTGAGAGGGGATCTCATCGTTGTTTATCTAAAGTGTGGGAATCAAGTCAATAGGGGCAGAATTTTTGCAGTGGTGTGCTACAACAGAACAAGGGCAATGGGCAGAAAGTGGAATACAGAAAGTTCCATACAAACACCAGGAAAAACTTCTTTATTGTCAGAGTGATGGAGCACAAAAACAGGAACAACCAGAGAGGTTGTGGTGTCTCCTCTGGAGATATTCATGACCCATCCGGATGCCTTCCTGTGTGACCTACTGTAAGGAACCTGCTTTAACAGGGGTTTGAACTTGATGATCTCTAGAGGTCCCTTTCGACCCTTACAATGCTGTGATTCTGTGTAAAAAATACAAGAACTAACAGGAGCTGAGTAAACACCTCTCTTCCAACTTCTAAAATGCCAAATTGCAGACTGTTCATCACTCATCTACAGAACATGATCCTAGGAAGCAAGACTGGCTTTTCTCACTCAGAGCTACTTGAATACAGGAAGACAGAAGTAAACTGCAGTTGACATGAAAAATCAAAGTCACAAGGGAATCCTAAATTTAAAAAACTGTACTAACAATGAAGAAATGTATCTTACAGTTCAACACAGGAGAAAAATAAGCAAAAAGCAATTCTACAAAGTTAAACGAAGAGTGAGTCTCCTAATTCCCCATGGCCGCACAAGTTCATCTGTGCGTGAGGAAAACCCTGGTCTCCCAGAAGCCAGGGCAACTCAACATCAGGCAGAGAGAAGCAGGACCAGCATCTGCTCTCCAAGGTCCTGTCCTCCACCCACAGCACAACGCCAGCCCCATGATGTCCCCCCCACCAGCAGGATCCTGCGGCTCCTCCCAGCAAGGGTGGTCACATCAGACAATGGTCTCTAAGGCACAGGCACTGATCACATCCAAAACTGCTAAAACACAACAACCTGGGCATGACTCAGGAATAATTTGGGATTTCTGCATCTTGAAAACTATCCTTGCAGAGGAAAAGCTGTACAGCATCAAAAGATAAGAAGAAAGAAAAACATAAAAAGGAATTTTTCCTACACAGGGAACAAGAAGACTGTAAGGTCTGAAACACTCGAATACTGAAGAAAGGTCAAATGCAGCAAAATGCGTTTTTCTTTCCTGAATTTCATTAAAGCTATGCACATAACTAAGCAGGAATAAGTACAAAATCTCTGTGCCCCTTACTATGAAAGTAGAGAGCACTTACAGTGTAACAATTGAGAATCTCAACTGTAACCAAAATTTCCTTGATATCCCATGTGGTAGAAAATGTAAGGAAGTCAGTTTCTACGGCTTACAAAAGATTTAAGCATAATGTAAATAAATGTGCTGCCAACATGAGATTTCACTATTCGCAAAGAGAAAAATCTCAGCAAACATGTTTCAACAGTCCCTAACTCACAACAAAACTCAGCAGAATGGGATTTATGTAACTAATCCTCGGCATCAGTGATCAAGTCGCTTGAGCAGTGAGAGAGAACCAATCTTCTGGAGCCATAACAGGAAAAGTTTCTGGACAAAATCATTTTTAATCACATCAGATAACACAAACCAAAGTCACCACACAAAGCAAAAGATGAAATATCTTTCTAAAAATAGAAGCCTTTCAGCTATGAAAATCAGACTATCTTTCAATTGCCTTGCAATTACAAACAAGTTCAAAGTACTCTATCTTAGCATCACCTTCCCTTTTGCTTTAGAAAGTTCACAGTTCTAAAGGATGTAAGATCCTCCTCCCATTTTCTTTTCCTCTGTTTATTGATTCATTTGGAATAACACTTTAACACAGCCCACAGTAACTACAATTTGGGAAATACCACTGCAAAGCAAGAGTTATTTCAATCTTCCTTTACATCTGGCTGCTCATCCCCTTAAAATGTGTCTAAAACAAAAGCAAACATGAAAGTCACTGAATTTGAATTTTACTAAACAAAATTAAAACACTTATTTTATTGAATGGGACAAAGCAAAGACCAACGTTAGTGTAATAAACTTACACTCTACTCCTCCACAGAGTCTCTACCTATATCTCTTTACACAGGGAACTACAGGCCTGTCAGCCTGACCTCAGCACCAGGGAAAGTTGTGGAACAGATCATCTTGGGTGAGATCACACGGCATGTGCATGGTATCCAGGGGATCAGGCCAAGCTAGCATGGGTTCATGAAGGGCACGTTGTGCTTGACCAACCTCATCTTCTATGACTGGGTGACCAGACTGGCAGATGAGGGAAAGGCTGTTGATGTAGTCTACCTAGACTTCAGCAAAGCCTTTGATACAGTCTCTCACCGTATTCTCCTGGGGAAACTGGCTGCCCGTGGCCTGGACAGGTAGACCCTTCTTTGGGTAAGGAACTGGCTAGAGGGCCGTGCCCAATGGGTGCTTGTTAGTGGATGTCAGCTGGTGACCCATCACAAGTGGTGTCCCCCAGGGGTCGGTGCCGGGGCCCATCTTGTTTATTAATATCTTTATTGATAACCTAGATGAGGGGATTGAGTGTACCCTCAGTAAATTTGCAGATGACACCAAGCTGGGAGGTGGTGTTGATCTCCCTGAGGGGAGGAAGGCCCTTCAGAGGGATCTAGATAAGCTGGATCGCTGGGCTGAAGCCAATGGGATGAGGTTCAACAAGGCCAAGTGCCGGGTCCTGCACTTTGGCCACAATAACCCCAAGCAGTGCTATAGGCTTGGGGCTGAGTGGTTGGATGACTGTCAAGAGGAAAGGGACCTGGGGGTGTTGGTTGATGCTCGGCTGAACATGAGCCGACAGTGCGCCGAGGTGGCCAAGAGGGCCAACGGCATCCTGGCCTGTATTAGAAATGGTGTGGCCAGCAGGAGCAGAGAGGTAATCATCCCCCTGTACTCAACACTGGTGAGACCATATCTCAAGTATTGTGTTCAGTTTGGGGCTCCTCTCTACAAGAAAGACATTGAGGCCCTGGAACCAGGTCCAGAGAAGGGCAGCAAAACTGGTGAGGGGTCTGGAGCACAAGTCTTATGAGGAGCGGCTGAGGGAGCTGGGATTGTTCAGTCTGGAGAAGAGGAGGCTCAGGGGAAACCTCATTGCACTCTACAACTTCCTGAAGGGAGGCTGTGATGAGGAGGGGTTTGGCCTCTTCTCCCAGGCAACAAACAGGACCCAAGGAAATGGCCACAAGTTGTACCAGAGGAGGTTTAGATTAGACATAAGAAAAACTCCCTCTCTCAGAGAGTGGTCAGGCACTGGAATGGCTGCCCAGGGAGGTGGTGGAGTCACCATCCCTGGCAGTGTTCAAGAGGCGTCTGGATGAGGAGCTACGAGACATGGTTTAGTAGCCTGCAGTAGCAATGGTAATGGGAGGACAGTTGGACTAGATGATCTTGCAGGTCCTTTCCTACCTTGTGATTCTATGATTCTCTGTGCAAAAGATGGGAACAAGAAAATACCGTGAATATCACAGAAGTGAAAATTTTAAAAAACTAACAAAAAAAAGCACCATACAGCAGAGACTACAGAGTCTCACACAAGAGGAACAGTCAAATGAAATTCTAAATCTACACAAAAACCTGTAGGCAGTCAAAAAAAAATCAATACTACTGATTAAAGGCAACCACCGTAACAGCAGCTCTTACAGACGGAGTGATGCTAATTATGCAATATTCGTAGTATTCTTATTATAAAATATAGTCAATATTTCAAATAATATCTAAATATTTACCATACTAAATATTCATCCTCCGCAGAACTGAACAATGCTTTGTCATGAATTTCATTTCTACCTTACGGTAAAAAACTTTGCTCAACCTTTGTACTTTCCACATGCCAGAATTATATGACAAGTCAAGCATCTTCAGCACCCAAATTAAGGGCTCTCCTGAAGCTACAAAAATAGCAACAAAACTCTCCATATCTCCAAAGTTTTATGGACCTGATCATACTGGACTAAGTTCCGCAAGACAGCAGACAGTGATAACAGACAGAAAAGTATTAGTCTACATCCGTCTCTTGTGCCTGAATAAACCTTGCTGTTGATTATGATTTCCAGATTGTTTAAAAAGAAAAAAAAGAGAGAGGCAGATATAGCCTGTAAGCTTGTGTAAAAGAATAACATCTAGACATCTCAACTAATTATTGTGAACTGGTTTTATAAGTCCTCGGAACTGCTAGACAAAAAAAAAAAAAAAGAAAAAAAAAGAGTCAAACAGTGAAGAAAGCAAAGCAGAATGTTGGGAAGAAAACAAACCCAATTTCCAGAAATGTGAACAACACAGACCTATCACCACTACCTAAAATCATGATTGCTGCTGTACGCTGAAACCTATTTTTCCAAGCTTGGTGGTTGGCTTCATTTTTTTCTTTAACTTTTATAAAAACCACGGTAAAGAAAAAAAACCAAACAAAGCACGTGTAAACCAAAACCATCTGCAGAGTTTTACATCAGCATACATGAACACCAACTGCAGTCCTAGAAGGAAGCCTTTTATGCATCCAAGCCAGCCAGGCTCTCTGGGACAGATCACAGCCAGGATTGCAAGTGCAGCTGACTCAGGACCAGTAGGAGAACTGATTTCCACTTTGGGCTACAAGAAGCCCAGGCACACAACAGCAACCTTTGTCACTCATGGAGCATCATGCACTCTGCATTCTTAAGACAGGACACAGCATCAGCAGCCCGTGATCATGTGGTTCTGCAGATAACTGGAAATGATTACTGCAGTCTCAAGTGTGATACAGTCACCTGCAAAACTGAGGTGTAAGAGACTGGAAACAGAAAATTACTTGATTACAATACTTAACTTTTTTTTTTTTTTTTTTTAGTTAAATTAGGGGTAAGACTATCTGAATATCTGCTCAATAACTAGCAAAACAGTGCTATCCTGATTAGGGCCTCTTGGACAGCACAGCAAAGTAAGTACTACTGACGAACAAATGAAACTCAATATAACCCCTCCTAGATTGACAAGAACTGGCATCCAAAGAAACCAAAGACTGCTGATATCAGAGTTCACATTAGGATATAGAATGTGTTAACATGAAAGCATACAACGTCCTCTACACTTTTCCTGTAGAAAGCAAACATAAGTCCCTACAATTACACCACAAGAATCTGCTCTTACATCTTTTGTAAGTACACGTATCTAAAAGAGTAAAGATTGGGTTTTTCTGTAAGGCTACACAAAATGATTATGCTGAGATTAATTCAGAACTCGGACTAACATTTGAAGAGACTTTACTTCTGTTAAAGCTTTGCCTGGAAAAACGCAAGTGATGTTAATATACCTAGAACACTCAGCAAGAAATTGTTTACTCAAAATGAACAACAAACTGTTCCGCTACGCAAGAACTACTTCAAAGCCAGGACACTTTCATGGAGGATTTTGTCTTTTAGTGAGTTCCTGGATCAGATAACATCTTGGAACTTTTACTACTTCTTAGGAAATTTCCTCAAGGTCAGTGAGCTTTCAATATTTCACATTTCAATCAAATGGTGACAATGAAGATGCTGCAAGAAAAAGCAACCCTTGCTCACTGTGCATAAACTTAGCAATGAAAGCATATATACACCCATACCCTCAGTCAAATCTTCCAATTCCACGAGAATTCATCTTCCGCTTAAAAATGCCACAGAAGCAGCCTCAGCAACTACCTGTTACAGGCCTAAGGCCTTAGAAACTTGTAAAGAGCTCTGCAAGATATAAGCCCAGGCCTACACCAAGGCCACTGCTAGACAAAAACTCCAGCTCTGCAGACAGCTTTGGGGTTCGAAATCAGTATTTTTACAGTTTAGAGAGACTAATACCCTTATAATAAAAACATGCCCAGTTGCTTGCAGAACCACAAGGTTTCCTCCTTCTGTCCTCCTTAATTTGGTAACTTTTCATTAGAAAACTGGAGCTTTCCATGTGCTTTTTCTATGGAATACATTGAGATGATAGTCAATTCAACTTCTAAGTGACTGGTCATGTAACAGACACCAAATAACTATTTGGTAAACACTCGGATAAATGAAGATAAAGGGCAGTACGCATTCTCCATAAAAACGTTTAGTTTACCAATAAATTTCTAAAACAAACGAGATGTTTCCTGGACCTCCTTCAAAACACTACTTCAGTGAAGGCAATCCCAAATGCTCAGCAGGCAGAAAAGGAAACTGCTTGCAGTCTCTGGCTCACACATTTTAGGCATCACCTCATTCTTTACTATCACTTTTCATTTCTGCTGCAGCATTCCATAAACCAAGGCTTGACGTTATTCTTGTACATTATGATTAAATAGTACATGCCAAATGCAAATGAATGCAACTTGAAGTTATAAAACAAAAGAAAAAGCATCAAAGCATCTCCCTTATTACTCCTCATACAGTAGGGATGTGTTTGACATGCACAAGGCACTGTCATTCATCTTAGTCTCCAAACACATATAAAGAACACATACGTAAAGTTTCATTTTACCGGAATTTCTGCAAGTCTGCTATACAACAACAGTGACATACAACTGCCTCCCCAAACTTAACCGGAAAAGCCAAATTTCCTTTTCAAAAGTTGCGGGTTTGGATCACAAATTATAGGCAGCCATTAAGTTATTCATACTTGTCAAAACCCCACTATTAGAGCTATATCCTGCTTTACTTATAAGGAAGCATCTACACGCTTATATCCGAAATACCTTGAAATGGCTCTAAAAATAAACTCATACTGGAAATCCAGCGATTTCTTGAAATATCAAGTTTAATGTTACCTTTTTTTTCCCCCATTTGATCATATCCATCAAGTTTAAACAATGGTTATGTATCAGCCCATTGAGTCCCCTCTTCCAGTAAAAATGTCATCACTGCACCATTGGTAACACAGTCCTGTTTTGTACCTAGTGCTTAAATAAGCACTCAGCCTGCAATACCAACCTATTTCCTACCCCTGCAGTTAATAAAACCAAGGTACACAGGCTAAACTAAGCAAACACCTCAACAATTGCTCAGAACAAGATATCAGAATTATAAGCTTGGCAAATAACTTTAAAAATTCTCTGACAGTAACCTTTTGACCTGATATATTCCTACCAGCAGGCTTTCTTGAAAGTTAGTTTTACACACCCGTTTTTCCTTTTTTTTTCTGTTTTTTTTTTTTGTGTGACCAAAAAGGAACGTTTCAAGAAAGTGGTCAACATTCACCCATCGTAGTAGCTACCGTTTATCAGCAAAGAACAAATACCACAGGTAATCAGGCCTCCTCAGAGTTAAGGAAAAAAAAAAAAAAAAAAAAAAAGGAAAAAAAGAAAGAATAAAATAAGGCTCTACCCAAGCACTGTTCTAGGAAGCGTTCAGCGTTTCGGTTTATTGGAGGCCGATCCGCTTCTAAATTGATTGTGGCGTACAAGCAGGAAAACGTTTACGCGGAAGATTTCAGCTCCCCCAGGCTCGGCCTCCAGCGACTCGGCAGCTCGCGGCACCGCGCGGAGCAGCTAGGCCCCGCCGCGGCGGGCAGGATGCACGGCCGGCATCGGCAGCTCGTCACGTCCCGCCCGGCCCCGCACGCCCGACGGCTCCTCGGAAGGCCCCGGGGGCCCGAGCCCTCCCCAGGCCGCGGGTGGAGAGGAGGGAAAGGAGCCGCGGAGCGGGGCGGGCTCCGCCGTTATGGCCGCCCCAGCGGGAGGTAACCCCGCGCCCAGGAGGCCCAAGCCGGGCGGAGGCAGAAGGCGACGCAGGGTTACGGCCCAGTCCGCGGGGAGGGGGGTGCGGGAGCCCGGCGCAGGGCGAGGACTGCCGGAGAAGGGCAGTAGAGAGGGCGGCCGCACTTACTCTCGTTTAACACCTCCAGCAGCTCGGCGCAGCTCTCACACATTGTTCATTAACAGCAGCAGCCACCGCCGCCGCCTCCTCCCAACCATTGATTGATCCGCGCGGGGCTGCCGATCGGTGATTGATGGGGGCCGGGGCGGGGGTCAGCGGGGGGGGGGAAAGGGGGGGTTAGGGGAGGGGAGGGAAGGAGGGGCGGGAGGACGGGGGCCGGTCCGGGGCGGGGGGGATGGGGCGGCCGAGCGATGCCAATAAGCCCGCGGCGGCGGCGGGAGGGGAAGCCGACTCACTCACTGGCTGCCGGCGGCTCCGCGCGCCGCCATTTTGGTGAGGGGGAAGGAGGAGGAGGGAACGGCAGCAAGGGAGACGGAGCGCTCGGGCTCCGCTCGGCGGTTTCCGACGAGACGAGAGACGAAGGCGGCCGAGTCCCTCCTCCCCTTCGCCCCGCCTTTCTCAGCCCGGGCCGGGCGGCAGGCCGGCGAGCGGGGAGGGAGAAGGGGGCGGGCCGGCAGCGGGGCCTGGAGGGCAAGATGGCGACTAAGGCGGCGCGCGCTGACGGGTTAGGCGCGAAGCGCCCGTCGCGGCCCTAGTCCCGCCCCCTCGCCGGGAAGGACCTCCCCCAGTGCCGCGCCGACGGGTGGGGGAGGGCCGCTCCCGTTTAAAGCGAGGTCGGCGGAGGGCTGTCCTGCTGTGTGCTCCGCGGCACTCCTCTGAGGGATAGGAGCGAGTTCGGCAGGCTGGTGGTTCCCTCCTCTGGGACGCGTTCCAGCCTGTCAGGAGCTGGCGGGCTTGTGCGGCGGCGCTGCGGAGAGACGGCCGGGCCACAGGTAGTGCCCGTCAGGCCACGCGCGAAGCCTGCTTGCTTCCGGGGCTCTCGTTTCTTGCGTTTGATTGGCGCTTTCCTCCTGCGTAACTATAGCATCAGTCTTCATTTGTTAGAGTACCGTTAGCGTTATCAGTATTGAAGTTCTTGAAATTAAAAGCCAGATCTATACAAAAGAAGCGTGGTAGGCATCTTAGGCGTGGTTGTCATACTGAACTAACACAAACACCGTTGCTGTGATAAATTGTGTTTATTTTCTTCCTTAACCTTTAACATCATTTTGCACAGGTATTTCTGCTATTGTGGAATGGATCAGTGGCTACACAACACAACCTGAGTGCATCAGCTGCGTCTGCAAAAAGATTGTATTTTTAACAGAAAACATAGTTCCACACTGTGCGTAATCAGAGTTGAATTCGTACTTGTTTCTCTTTACCCTCTTCCTTCCTTTAGACCTTGCAGTCCATTTGATCATAGATCCAAAATTAACTGCCAGGGCATCAGAAATTTATTTTTCTGACAGATCAGCTTTTTGATCTGATTGAATAGCCACATAAACACCGCAGGCAGCACAAGAAAGGGGCCTTCTGAATCATGATATTATGTGCTAAGTTCGATGTATACAATAGAGGAATTTGAGTAACCTTGTTCCTGCTTCTGAGCAGACTAGAATATTGTGAAGTAAATTTTACAGCACGCAATCTTATTTTTGTTAAAGAAAAATGAAAGTGCAGTTTTAAAATGAAATGCAAACTTCCAAACAGAAGGCAGCAGGGCCTATAAGTGGCCTACAGTTTTCATGATAGTGATCATCAGCTACTCTTTCATCTATCCATTGCTTATTTTCTCTCGGATTTTATTCTCTCCTCATGTGGCATGGCTGCAGTGTGGTTTGATCCCTAGGAGGTCCTCTTTCCTTCCCCTAACTGTGATGCTGCTCTTAATCAGGAAATGCTTCCTATGCTAAGCTGACAGCACAGTTCTTAAGTAGCAATTGAAGAGAAATGCAAGACTTGAGCAAAAGTAACATTCTATATCCAAACGTTGTACAAGGTGAATAGTTTGAGATCTGTATGTATGCTTACAGTGTCAGTGTCCGAAGATCAAACTAATAACTCAGTCCAGGCAAGTTTTATTTTTTATTTTTTTTTTAGGGGGGGGGGGGGGGGTTTAAAGATGAAATTAACCATTCACCAAAAGAAAAAAAAACCCTGATGTGGATTAGGGGTCAGGTGCTCTTTCTAAACCTTCATTTAAATAGCCTGAGGATTGTAACCAGCCTAATTCTGGGATCATCTCTCTCGTGTTTCAGTTTTCATTTTGATTATTTCAGACTCTAAAGAAAGTTGTCACACAACTGATATCCTTTTGATTCAAAAGCAAGCAGAACTTTTGGACTCTTCACTGGTAAAGCATGTATTTACAACTATTTGTGTAGAAGTTAGCTCTAATGATTGCACAGCTGGAAGCAGTTAGTCCAGGAAGCAAAATGCTCACAGGTAGAGCTCTGAGAAGTTAATAAGGTTGATGCAAAACAAACAAACAAACAAAAAAAACCAACCCAAACACCTCACGCTAGATCTAATGCTACAGATTCCAAACAAGAAAATTGATCATTACTATCTCATTATCAACAGTCATGTCAAAATAGCAGCTGTGGTAGTAAGCAGGCTGCAGGCAGTTCTTTCCATCACACAGAATAATACAGTCACACTGAGATAAAACAGTTTTAACTCCTCTCCCTCATCTTCGGTTGGTCCATTGTTCCCAATACTCTTTACATGAAGAAACACAGTCTGCAGATTTGCCAGTAACTAAGAAAAACTGAGACAGTTCACAATAGAAATGTAAGCCCTTTTACATATGTTGATAAGAGTATTTGGAAAAGTGCTTTTTAACCCAATAAAAGTATGAGTGCTTCACTTGGAACTTCTTATGTCATTCTCATCCATATTCTGATCTTTGAAACCCTTCTTAACCCCATCTTTGTTTTTTAAACTGTTTTCTTGTTCCCACTGAACAGCATGAATAAACACACGTATGAAAATGAAAAGCAAACACAGGGCAAGTATGTACGTACCTGCAGTAGCATTCAGAGTTCTAATTTAGACAAGATAGGCGTCTTGAGGAGACTGCTGGCAGGCTGAATAGCTACATGCCGCTTTAAAAACAGAAAACAAAACCGTAGTTCCACAAAGCTGTTCTATTTGATAAATGCGGCCAATCTATTGCAGTAGGTTAACATGCTCCATCAGGTAGTCCAAACAGTCTCACCAAAACATGTACATATCAAAGTAGAGAACAGAGTCCCAACACCAAGCTGAGTTCCCAACCGTTCACCATTGTTCTAACAGGAATGGTAGTAAAAAAGGTCTTCTCCCATTCAGCCCTTGGCGTCAAAGTTGAAACTGTATCAGTTATATTATTTTCCCTAGGAATATGTCACATTTTTGAGGTTACCTGTGAATGTGCAAATTATCACAGAAAATGTGTAACACAGTGTAGTTGTAGAGGCTTGAAAAGTTATCTGAAATTTCTATTTTCTTACATAGTATTCATACTACTAGAAACACTCGCTGTATTTTCACTTTTTTGACACTAACTGGATCTTCTCTCCCGCTACTCAAGAAATGATTTGTGATTTCAGGTGCATTTAGTAATTAAGGTGCACTGTATGTAAAACTTGAAAAATGACTGGCTAAGCCTTTTTCCAAGAGAACGTTGCTGACCAGTCAACTTCAGCAATGATCTCCTCAATGCGGAGGTCCAAATAGAAATTCCATTCCATTAAATTACGTATAGAGGTGTATTTATGAAGGGCAGGAAGAAGGGGTATGTTCTTATAGTCAATTTTGTAACCAAAATAGTTTTTAAAAGCAATCTCTAAAATTTTGGTTTTGCCCTATTACAGTTAAGAGACATACCTAGTAACATGGGAGGAAGAGAACAAAAAATCTAGGCACCCATATGAGCAAGAAAATAGTGCCCCACAAGTTTTGGGTGAGTAATAATTTATTGAGAGGGACAGACAGTCTCAGAGGCACAGTTCAACACTAAACCAAGTTCCTTGCTTTAGTTAGCCTCTGTATATTTTAATGCTGTGATATCTGCAGCACCTTTTCCTAATACCACTCCCCTTCATCCAAAGAAATCCACAGCCAAAGTTTTATTGCTTTCCAGTGTTGAAGTCTATGGGAAATAACTTCAAGCTTCCTTGAAAGATGAACATTATTCTAAAGCTTTTTGCATAAATATTAACTTTATTGGAAAATAGTTCACTTAACCAATCAGATTAACACACAGCAAATTATTCAAGTTAGAAAAAGAAAACTAACCTAAAATGCTTTGGAAAATAATCTGCTCCAGTTACAGTAGCAAACACATATTAGCCTGAAACAAGCACTTGGGGGTGTCTTCATCAGCTAACAGGCAATCAATTCATGTAAACACAGAAAACACCCTGTAATATTTTTGTTAATGAATGTACCTGGAGTACATAGAATTTTTCTTTTAAAATCTGTATAGAAATATGCACAAAGTAAACATTGGTTTACATATAATTACAAGTTGTAGTTATTTTTATGATGGGTTCATGCTTGTTATCCATTTGTTTTCATTTCCAGAGTGTGCATTCAACGTGGTATCTACAACCTTCTCAGGCGTACACTGTAATGATTTTTGTTTTATTACGTACAAGATAACTGCACTAGGAGTACACACACCCTTCCCCCCAAATTTTATCAAGAACTCTGCATAAGCTGAACTTTCATAGCATCTACAGAGATCAGCAGAAGGCACCAATTTTGAAGATAACACAGCTTTTTTTTTTTTCTTTCAGATTTTAAAGGGAACTGAGAACTAACATTAACATTTTGTTACTAGATAATCTAAAAGGTATCAAAATAACGAAAAACTCTTATCTGAATTATATTTTTTAAACACACTTCAGGTGTTTTTTTCCAAAAGTCAGATTTCATTTTTTAGTACGCATCAGACCATAAGCCTTGCAAATTTACTTCAACCTTGAAAATGAAAGGTGCACGTAGAAGCACAGGAGCGCTTTGTATTCAAACTACTTTCACTGCACATCTGAACTAATCAAGTTCTGCAACTTGTGGAATATGGTCGTACTAATGTCACACTTTTGGGGGTGTTTCCGTTTTAGTACTTTTCTTCTTGGTCTCCACAGCTTTTGATAATCTGCAGCTCTATAATGCTGTGACAAAGCCTGGTCGCAAGCAATTTTAATATCTTTCAACAGTACTTCAAACACTTTGAACTGCTTCTTAGGGTACATGTTTGCCTTACAAGAACAAAACACTAATTCAATAGGACAGAAAGACATGAGAAGGCTTACAGCATGACTTTGAGAAACAAATGGATTTTTTCATCCAGCAAACTAATAAACAATTTTGGTAGACTACACTGTAAGTCCCAGTCATAAAGGGTTTGAGGAACCTTGTCTCCACAGCTGAGCACTTCCAGATTGCAGTATTTGTGATGATAAAAGATGTTCCAGCAGTAGTGGCTTTATTTTTTTTTTTTTTTTAAGGCCAGCTGAGTCAAGCAACAGAGAGACTTTCAGACCCAGAATGGGACCAGTACTTAGGACTGGTAACATTCTGGTTACGATAAAATTATACATTGAACACTGCTATCTCATGCACTTCTACTTCAAAATTAATGTACAGCACAAAATTACCTACAGTATCCAAGCTTACATACAGCACCTCCACAACTGTCTTTGTTTTACAGCTCTTCATTACTTGTTATGCTTTGCATCACAGTAACAATCCTAAGACCAGAGACCAAATAAATGGAAAGGAAAAAAAAAAAAAAATGAAAACCCATGGGAGACATTAACGTCAACTGTTAGAAAACAGAAGTGAGACTCCGGAAACATGGGGAAGCCAAGACTGTATACCATCTTAGTGTTCACACTAAAGTTTTCTCACCTGTACTTCATACGTCTGTGAAAATCATTTAACTACAAAACTTTAGGTAGAAAAATAACTGCACATCTGGTCTATACGTGTTATTAATATGTACTAGTATCAATTTCTAGTCAAGATACAGTTCAATAACTCTTTGGAATAAAATACAAAGAGTACACATATTGAGAGCAAGAATACCTTATTACTGGCATTCTACAGCAACGTAGTATGGAGTATTTTTAGTCATGGTGTTAAGTCAAAACAGCTACCCATACTTTCAAATAGAACCCAACTTATTTCATGTTAGCTTCCAAGCATAGCCAAAGTCCTTGAGATCAGGGGAAATCAGAAGCAATGGTAACCTAGACCTCAAGGACCATCTCCTATGCCTTCAGGACACAAACCTTTAATACGATCACAGCATTTTCATCCAATAAAAGAATAAGCCGAAGAAAGAAAAATAAATGTAAACCAAGTTTATTTTGCTTTTAAGTAGTGTTCTTTAAGCACTACAGCATGGTAAACAATGTAAATTAGTATAAGTCATCTCAAAAGCCAGAGGGTTTTTTTTTTTTTTTATTTTATGAGTAGTTAAAAAGATGCAGCCTATTCTAACAGGATAAATATTTTAACCATTTCACTTCGAGTTAATGAAGGCTCACAAATGAGCAACACTCCTCATTGAGGAAAACAAAAAGCTGTTGTCGACAAAGCGACAGCACACACACAAAAACAAAAGAACTGTGTAAAAATAACTAACTGTACTGTGTTCCCATACGCTTTAGAAGTTGCTTTACAATGGGATGATATGCACATGATCTTGCCGCAAACTTGCCATACAACTTGCAAATACATGTAAGCCTAGCCTTTACCCACTCAAATCCAAAAAGCTGCTAACTGATCAGAAAAATTGCAGCACTATAATCCTCTGCTTAACAATTAAAACTGTTTTGCTCATTACTTTTTCTTCTAGACTGCAGGGCAGGGCAGGCCAGAAGGAAAATGATCCCAAATTAAAAATTGATACTCTTACAGGAAATTGTATAGTTTCGCAATATAGTCCTTTACAATTTATGTTTTGCCTATTTTCCCCTTAGCCACAAAAATGGGCATGAAATAATTACTTTGAAAATGCAATAATTTTCAATTCATGCAAATCTAAATAAAGATGACCAAACAAAAGCTTAAACAATGGAAGGATATTTCACAGAAAATTTCTTATACAAAAAACACATAAGAAAAGAGGGCCACTAGGTGACATTTTAATTTACAAATTGGCATCATTTTGGTCAACAAATATCCAAGTGCTGTTTTCTTCTGTCACAACAAAGCGGCTGCACAGAAAGAAAACTGCAGAACTTGTTTTTTAATCACACATCTCCTCGGGAATTTCATGTGGATTAAGGATGCCAGGTACAGACATCTGAAGTTTATGTTTCTCCTCTTGAGCTTGTCGAAGGGCTGTTTCTCTTTCCTCCAAGAATAAATCTGATGTGTCTTCACCTGCAAATTCCTGTACAATTCATGCAAAACTATTACTTCACTTTAATTTCATCAGGAAGAGTAATAAGCTTCTGAAAATCAAAAACAATGTTGGAAACATCTTCCACATCCTCGTCAGACTATTGCTTGTTTTGCTTCCCATATGTAAGAACAGAATTAATATAGAAGACAAACATTTCTAAGCTGTTCACCATGCATTATACAGTTGGACAGTGCAGTAACTTAGCTTTTTGACCATTAAAACAGTATCAATTTTTGACATATCTACCTAATGTAGCCTGGAAAGAACTTTAACATCTACTTTCATACAATCATGAATTTTAGCATCTTTGGAAAAATAAAAGCAGAGCGCTAGTCTGTCAGCTTTCAAAACACGCCCCAGTCCCAAGCAGAACTGAAACAAAATCTATTTTACGGCCATTTTAGACCCATATGTATGCACAAAGCATAAGCAACAGCACGCATTTAATCATTAAATTATGCTGAAATGGATTACATGATCCAGTATGCAGAGTCTTCTCAAGCCATGACAATTTTAAGTAGTAGTAAGATACACACCCTATAATAAATGAACACTGTCCAATGACTTTCAGAAACATCATTCTACTAAATATATATATATTTTTAAACAATTCTCTAAGAAACCATGCCAAACATACCTTGATTTGGACCAGGAAATCCCTTAGGTGCTCCTTGAAGGCAGGAATATCCTGGTTTAAACTGAAGAGTCCTGTTACAAACAGCTTAACCTGGGCACTAACAGTAAATACATCCATTAGTATTTCAAGATGTAAGTATCCACTCAGAAGCATAAAACAACTACAACACACTTACTCTTGTAGATGAGGAAATGCAGATTTGAGGAGATTAGCAACGTACTCTTGAATAAACATTTGGTTGTTCACTGGATTTCCAGGGTTTAACGGAGTACTTATTTTTCCCTCTTCTACCAAGTTGAACATGTATGCAAGGATTGATGCATGCATTGTCAAACCTGAACAGATCAAAATTATACATATGTTGTTGTTATTCAGAACAGGAAATGCAACATTACTATGATGTTTGAAAGGCTTGTTTTCATCTGGTTCACAATCTTACCAGCAGTGTGTGAAGTGTCTGTTACAACAGAGAAGATGTGCTGAAGGATATCACAGAAATATGTCTGATAGAAACTCTGAGCAGCAGCTTCTTCTTGTGCAACATTTTGTAGCAGAGTGTAAAGTATTTGAAGTCCTGCAAAATTTGCGTAAAAGAAAAGATGAACAACAAAACTATACCGAAAGCTCCATTCATCCTTCCATCTTTTCAAAGTGAGACAAACATCCCAAAAAATTCTGACAAGCACTGAAAAGTTTTAAACTAATCATCTTCACAGGCATTTCCTCAAGCACCCAGTAGAGGGCGGCAGCCACATTTATACAGAGCACCAACTTGGTTTTCATTATTAGACGGCAGAACCACGAAGAGCCAACCACACGATTTCACTGGTACAAAAGTGAGAAACTCTACGGAAAGACATACTAGTTAATTTGGGAAGGGAAAAATTACACAAACAGTTACCTTACTACCTGAAATGCAACGCAAAGGTATCTTTTATCCCTTACAAACATAAACAATTGGCTAATAGCGAGACAGCATCAAAACAATCATTTTTTATCCTGTGGTGGAGATGCTTTTAGAATTTATGACATTTACACAGCTTTTCCTAGCCCTTCTTGGCAACTCCCATCCTGGAGGACATTTAATTACTCAAGTCTGCTAAAAATAGCTTCAGTGAAACCTGAGAAGAAGTTTAACTTGCTGTCGTTCAAAAGAAGCAGTTTTCCTTCAGTCTAGGGTATTTCCCTCTCCTCATGTCATAGCTGTCTCCCAGACCGAATTCACTCACCATTCATTTTTCTGCTGTCTTTTTCAGTAGTAACTCAGAGACTGTCTAAGTGAGGCAAGAAGTTAAACACTCCAAACAGCACAACAAAAGCTGAAGCAGAATACCGGCAACGAGCTGCTGCATCAGTTCAGCCATTTCAGAAAAACCCTCACAGTCTAAAGAGAAAGCATGCAGAAACTAACAGTGCCCTCTTCTGTGAGTAAAAAAGCATCCAACTATTTCAGTACATTGATGGGTGTCTCGCTGTCAACTTGAAATTGAGACAGGAAAATACGTTTCTTCTGCAGCAAATACAGTATTTAACAGTGTGACTGGAATGCTACGTTTGACTAAAAATGTAAGAAAGCAACAATCTACATACATAACACTTAAAACTTCAATTTACCTGTATCTGCGACATTTCTCATTGTATGTTTGAAAGCCCAAATAATAGAATCTAAAACAAGTTTGAACTGTGCAGGTGGAATGGCCAGGAATGCCGGGAAGCAATGAGAATTTACAGCCTGGAGTAGCAAGAAAAAGTTTGTTCTATGTTCAGGATATTCTTCAAAGTCCTGAGAGTGGGGGGCAGGAGAAAAGAAGGGAAAAAAAAAAAAAAAGCAGTCAGTCAAGCTTCCTCAATAGCTTGAAGATCTACCATAATATCTCCTGCTAAGAAGAGTAAGTCAATATCCAATATGGAATAGCATTTAGATCTCTGGTTTGAAGAAATCTGAGTACAAAACAAAACTTACAGTTCCCAGATTCCCAGTAAAATTTTTCCCCATACTTTCACCACCAAAACTTTGTGAGAATGTTTTCTAGAGTTACACAGTATCAGCAGGCTGAACCACATTTTGTCAGTACACAACTTTAATTACTACTTGGCTCCACAGACACAAGACAGATGGCCTCAGCAATTAAGCACCTAGCTACTACAGGGATGCACTTCCTGGCTCGCACTAGTGCAAAATGGCACTAATCTAGCCAGTATTATGCAAGTACCTACTGCAAACTGCAGCACAGAAACTCTAACAGCTAAGGAATTCAGCAAAGCAATATTCAAAGAATTAAAAATTTATGAATTTGAGCACTGATAAGTATATATGAATTGTAGTCATTCACCCTACACTGAAGTCTACTTAAAGTATACTTCAGCTTCCAGAATTGTGACATTCCAAGGTCTTAGAACAGAAAAACGACAAATAATTTAATTTCAGAACTGTATTAAGAAATTAAGTCAATGAGACCAAGACATTCATCTAGACAGCCAGAATTCATGAACCTCAACTTAATTTCCACAAAACAGAAGCCATGTAATAGTACTATGTCAACTACATACTGCCCCCTTTCTTCCAACACCCAAAGACTAGTACTCTTAATATAGCCCCCCCCCCCTTTTTTTGCTTGATCAAAAATTTACATATAATACCTTATTGATCATATTTAATGTGCACTCAAAAACAGCATCAAATATCTGAGGTATTTCAGCAGTAATGTGTCCACCCAGTTTGTTTACAATGATAGCCATAGTACTAAGTACTTCAGGTTCTCTTGCAGCTGGAACATTTCTCTGGTAGTCAATGAGAACTGCATCCAACAAAGGAGGAACAAAGTTTTCAGCAACCTAAATAAAACAGCAAGACATTGTTATAGCAGTGCGGTTACTGAAGTGCAATTACAAGGTAGTTCTGAAAGAAGCTAAAAATATGTACAGAAAATGGATCTGGGGGTATTGGCCAGTGCTCAGCTGAACATAAGCCAGCAGTGTGCCCAGGTGACCAAGAAGGCCAATGGCATCCTGGCTTGCATACTGTTGCCAGCAGGAGCAGGGAAAAGATCATCCCTCTGTACTCAGCCCTGGTGAGACTGCACCTTCAGTAGTGCGTTCAGTTTTGGGCCCCTCACTGCAAGAAAGACATTGAGGCACTGGAATATGTCCAGAGAAGGGCAATGAAGCTGGTGAGGGGTCTGGAGCATAAGTCTTATGAGGAGTGGCGAAGGGAGCTGGGATTGTTCAGTCTGCAGGAAGCTCAGGGAGACCCTCTATAACTACCTGAAGGGAGGTTGTAGTGAGCTGGGGGTCAGCCACTTCTCTTGCGTAACTAGTGATAGGACTAGAGGGAATGGCCTCAAGTTGCGCCAGGGGAGATTCAGGCTGGATGTTAGGAAACACTGCTTTTCTGAAGTGGTCAGGAACTGGAAAGGGCTGCCTAATGAGGTGGTATTGCCACCAACACTGGGAGTGTTAAAGGAACATTTAGATGCTGTGTTGAGGGACGTGGTTTAGTGAGAACTACTGGTGATAGGTGGATGGTTGGCCTCGATCGTGCATGTCTTTTCCAACCTTGGAATATATTACACATCCATATACTCCCCACCTACTGTATTCATCCAGCAGTGGTTGCCTGAGGACTCTCTTACACCTTCTTACTCCCCCTTAGGATTCCTCTCAGCTGAAACTGAACCGATCAAAATATAGCTCAGGCCTACCCTCTGTCTGTATGATCATACCTTATCCTTCCTTCATATATTGCAGTTCTGAAACTATTTCCTGTGAACAGTACAGTACTGACTGCTCTGCAGCAAAAGAGCAGAGTTCTTCCTGATGTTGTTGTATGAACTATTTGTATAAATACAAATTTACTTACCATCTGAGGATCATTGGACCTGCTCACCCAGCCAGAAATCAGTTTTAAAGTTTCCCTTTTCACAGTCCTCATACTTCTAATTAAGGGCTGTTTTGTTACCATTTCACCTGAAAAGTTGTGAAGCTTCAATTAATCTAGGTAAGACGTGCCAACAAAAAGGCTCACTTGAATCGGTTCCATAAAGTTCAGAATGTTTCATTTTTATAAAACTACCTCCCCATTATTTCAGCTCCATAGGTCCAAGTTGCAATTTGGTATTATAATGCTACTACAGACTGCCTGCACAACTCAAAAACAAAGCTGCAACTTACTTTTCAAGTAAGGGAATAATGCATGCTCATTTAACTATCTGGATCAAGCTTACCTCTGGCTCTCACTAAGTGATGAGAGGACATCAACTTATGCAGAGTTTAAAGCAAGCTCCTGATTTTGTCACAGACGAACCTAATCATTCAAACTTGTCTTTACTACAAGGAGCCTTATTTTTACTTCATTTCCTTACATCCAAGTCAATGCAAGTCTCGTCAGTAAAACCTGCTCTAATTGAGTGCACAGCCACACAGTCGTAACAGTAAATCCAAGGAAAACCATGAAAGACTGCAGTCAGGGAAATAAGGGTAGAACTGTTTCCATAGCCATCAGAGATAACCAGTTGTGAGAACATATTCTGAGGCAAGTGCAATCACAACAGCTCTTGCCCTAGTAAAATGTCAGGACTAGAAGTCCTAGCAACTGCTTCCTATTTTGGTTGTTGTGTTTTATTTTAAATAGGAACGAGTTCTGGTAATTAGAGCTGCAGAGTTAAGAAATATATTGATTTCACAGCCAGTTTTATTCTGAATTCTGAGAAGCTACTTCAAGGTCAACCAGCTCTTCAGTGGTTAAGCCTTAGCATTCACACGCATGATTATTTGCATGGGTAAGAAAATCTGTTGTAAGACATCCAATAACCAATTCATTTCATCTTGTCAAGAACTACTACAGCAGCACATTCTACTTAGATATCATAGACTCTAATTTATCCAGTAAAAACTGATTAGGTACCTTAGGTTGTTCTCTTGCCCAAACACACATACACACAAAGAAACAACAAATAAACAAAAAACACCACCAACATACACACAGTAAGATAAGCTCAGTTACATAACAAATATGAAACCTGATGACATGCACTGCCAATCCCGTTAAGAAAAACACAGGATTTCTTACCATTAGCCTGAATAGCTGCAGAAATATTTTCACTTAGGCACTTGTACACATTCAGCATATCCAAATAAATTCTTCCAAGCTGAATCACAAAGGGGTGGCCAACCGCTTTACATGCTCTTACATTGGTTTTCAGAATGCTACCAAGCTGCTTAACCGTTTCAGGATCCTTCAGGATATCAACATTCTGTTGAAAAAGTTGAATTAATTCTATTTAGTCAATAAAAATGCCATTTATGTTCTAGTACAAAAATGGTCACTTCCAAAAATTTATCTTACACGCTGTTAAGGAATGTTATGTAGAGTTCTTTAAACTGGATTTAAACCACTCTTAAGTCATTTAAGTCTTCTCTATCCAAACAACACTTTTCCTGTCACATCAACCATTGCTTTATATAAGTTTACCCCAGCTAACTTCACCTAATTTCAGGAGTTAAAAAAAAACCCACAAAAAAAACAACAACAAACATTCAGCTGTTTTATTTTAATTGAACACAAAATTTATGGTCTTACTTTTGTTGCCTGCTGAATTATGCTGTCCCATACTTGATTGGGGAGCAACATGTATTTTTCTATCAGATGCTCCTGTACAGTCTGGTCTGTTTGTGCCCCAATCATGTACCCTACTGCTTCATAGAATGTATGCACCTGATTGGAAAAACAAGAAGTCAAAAAGGTTAAGGAAGACTACCCAGAAGTTTACAATGTTCAAAACTAGCAGGTAGTAAAAACTGAAAATGGGTTTCCAGTGACTAAATACGTACTTCCCACTTGAGTTTACAAGATCTTTCCTTACTTACACCACACTTAAGGTGAGCCTTAAATGTTCCATTCCCTTCCAATGCTACTATGCACATGTCAGAGACTTCCTTCATTTTACCACCACATCCTGAAGCAAGCAATCTCAGGCATGTGTTTTCTCTTACAATACAGCTTCATTTACTTCTTTTACAGAACTTTGGGCTAAATCAAGTGCAGAAAATCAGAAGTTGGAACTTAATACCTCCTCCACCCAAGGTTTCCATATGTCACTGCAATGCATCAGCTGTGCATGCACTACACTCTGTCAGAACACATCCTCCCTGCAGGTACTCTCTTGCCCCTGCATATGCAAGACCCGTAAGTACGCTACCACAGTAGAATACTCTTCTTTACTAATCAAAATCTCAAAATCAGATTTACTATTTCATTTACTATTCTAGAAAAAAAGAATTTCAACTCAGCACACTTTTATTCTCCTTTTAAAAATTCTAATTAAGACCTTTATAACGCAATCCAATCATTCCATTTGTAACATAACACTGTCACTAATACACACACACACAATATGACTAAGAAATACAATTCAAGTCTTAAAGACTACTACCAATTTTTGTTATGTCACAACTTTTTACTGGTCTTCACAAATTTACTCACAGTCCTGAATTATATGTACCTGTTGTGGCTGAAGGTCACAGATGATTGTATTTATATTGTTCAGGATTTCATCAATGAAAGGCATTACTTCTCCCACTTGAACCTGAACAAAATGTCGGCGGCACTTCTGTGCTATTTTTATGAAGGTATCACAAGCCATATCCTGGACACCATCATGGGTTTCTAAATCAAATCAGATTAGTTAATGTTTTGTATTTTCCCCCAGACATACACATATACTGAGCATCAATGTTTTTCTTTAAGAAAGTTAGAACAGCAAGTGAAAGAGATAATTACCATGCATAAACTCAAATAGCTTGTTGACTACTGTCTTCAAAAACTTCCAATGAGCTCTCAAGAAACGCGGGTATTGGCCTACTATGTACATAATATTTGATGCAATAATGGCTTTGTTGTCTTTTCCTCTCTTTTGTTCACAGAGTCCTAGGAGATCCTACAATGTAACATATTATTAGTCACCCCCCCAAGTTTGTAGACTAGAAGAGCAGTATGAAGGCTAAAATAAGTTATTATAACAATAAACTAATTGCTATTATTAAAGTTCAAGCCACATTAATTTAAAAAAAAGAAAAAAACCAAAAAAACAACAAGAGTTAAGGATCAGGACAATTACTTAAGTTTCAGCCAAACCTGGAACACCACCTTTTCAGCCACGTGTTTTAAATGTAATTAATAACGCATACATGGCAGACTACAGCAATCCTCACTGTTGAGTACTGACCAATCAGTTGATACCAATAAACATGCAGGTATTACACAGCAAGTAGGGGACACTAAATCCTCTCTGCAGGGTTTTTTTTAAATGACATAACAGTGATGCTTAATTACTCCTGTAGATAATATTTTCCTCCTGTACTCTTTCCACACACGCACATTTACTAAACATGAAGTGGCAGATGAGAAGGGTGCTATTTGGTTAAAAACAATGCACGTTACTTTGCTTCATTAAGGCTACTCTTACTTCATTAGTGCTTCTTTTCCGTATCTTCTGCATCCCTAAAGCAAAATATGTCATCATAAGCCAAATTTTCTCTCCAAAATTTTCACAGTGAAGAGGCTATTCGGATTCATGCACTTTTTATGACTGAATTTATCAGCCTAACATTCAGGATATGACATTTCCCATTAAATTATTTTCATCAACTTGCTTGCTGTACAAGGTAGCTTACTGAAGAATGTAGAGCAGTGTCTTTTTAAGTTCAATTTCTTGAGCGTAAACTATGAAGTGTGACAAAGCTGTTAGTTTTGTACCATGATACCTTAATTACTGTAACAAGGAATCTTTTCTCATCTTCTTCATGCATTGCTCCACTAATTGAGCCTATAGCCCAACAGAGAGTATTCAAATTTTTCCATGACCATTCCGTCCCATTCACTTGATTATGAAGTTTTTCAGTCATTATTCGTTCTGTGTCTGCATAATCCAGATGCGTAAGATACACTGAAAGACAATTAACAGGAGGCAGGAATATTTTTAAGCAACAAACTGGATCGCATCTCTATGAAGTTATTTCTTCTAAGAAAAAGACAAAATCAAAATGCTAAGTGCAATACTTCTTTTGAGAGTTTGCAACAGAACGAGCTGAAGATTTAAACCCAGATCTGCTAGAGTTGTATTTAAAGACACGAGTATTTTTTCTATCAGTCAGATCAGTAAAGCTACTAAGTTAAATTATTAATAAAATGCATACATAGTCATGAGCCATAGGAAATATGAGATAGGCTAGCTCTGAGGGACATTATGCTGCATTTAACAAGTCAGTCAATAATTTTCCTCTGTTCATTATTTCAGTGTCATTACATCTGTTGGATTTAATAACCCACCATTAAAATGGAGACAGTACTCCTGAACCTAGTCTAGGTGAAAAGATTCAGCTTTATCAACTCAGACCATTCCATCGGCCCCTAAAATGATTAGGCTCTCTAACATAAGGAAATTTCAAAATTCCACCAAGTCAAAAGCAGCATAAAGATCATATTTAACAACGGATTTCTACAGTGGCACTTTCACTGCACTCCTGCTTTTTTAAGAGGTGAATCTTCTATTATGATAACACACTAAGCAATAACAAACACCAGAATTCAAACTAAGACTGTCTGTACACCTGCATCTGGAAATATTAACTAAGGATGAGAATATACCGTAATAATTTCAATACAATAAAGATTTGATTAAAAAAAACCCAACATATTAGAAAAACAAATCTGTTGTTAAGTACATTTACTTCACAAGTACAGCAGCGAGAATAAAATAGCACTTGTGTTTTACACTCATAGTTGCCAATAAACACTCAGCGCTCCCTTCCAGTGTTTTCACTTAACAGAAAAATGTTATCATTGAAGTCTAATGACCTGACCTTACATATGTGACAACTCTGTTTCAAATTAATTTCCTCCCCTGGCCCCCCATATAATTGTGCTACATACACGCTACTGGTGCAGTTGCACAGACCTACAGGACAACACTATCAGCCACTGCACTTACCCAACGTTTCTCTCATATTTTTATATAAGTTTATGGAATCTGTATCCTTCATGAATTCTCGTACTACTTCCCCTTGATCATTCTCCACCACTAGCACTTCTTCAGGTTTAGCCATACGGCTAACCATTAGCAATCGAACCTGTATGTTACAAAGGAAAGTTTCAACTGAATTGTACTGTAACATGAAAATAAAGGGTATGTGTCCAGCACTTCCTCAGATCAGCTCACATACAAGCAAATGGGAAGGAACATTCTGAACAGACACACTAACTAAAAAGCCATGAAGAGTAGAGCTGATTTCCATCTCTACAAGATTAGGAGTTGTTTAAAAAAGTACCATACCTTGTGGAGCTTTGTAAGATGTATGTATTAAAGATCTTTTAAATACAAGCACATTTTTTTCTCCAACACATGTGGCTTAATTTTTACCATAGCTCTTATACAACCAATTCATTAACACTAGGATACATTGTCCTGGTTTTGAAATCTCATTCCTGAGTAGAAAACAACTCCACCACACTAACTAACTGAATAAAATATCAAGTTGTGCTTCTTCTCTAACCAGAAGTTAGCTACTTTTTCCATCAACCCCACACCAAGATCCATGCTGGAAACCACTAATTACAGAAACCGTTAGCAAGATTTAGCAAATCTACTATGCAAATCCTACATTGCAATTCTATTACAAAGTTAAAATGAAGCTCCTGAGGTGATAACGTGGAAGAGAATAGGGTTAGTATGTTTAAGTAAAGAGAGAATGTATATCTGTACACTTATGTTTATACATAGTACCAAAAGAGCACACTATTAACAGTTCCTATCATTTACTGGCGTCATCTTGTATGCTTAGCAATTCCAGCACATTAAATAACTACAGCTGAATCAACTATTACTCAAAGCAAGGAAAGTTTTCTGAAGTCATCCCTTACATACAGTGAAGTCTTTGCGTTTAGGAAAAGTGTGTAAACTTACACAGTATTTTCACTTAAGCATTGATTACCTTGGATAATACAGGCAAATAAAGCTGTCTCCTTGGAGGAACATCAAAGTGTTGACTTCCAGAAAGCAATGGAGAAGCAGACGTTGAGAATGGACTTTCCCTGTAGAGCTCAGCAGCTAAATGATTCCAATATTCAAGACAAATCTTGAAAATTTCAGTTTCTTCTACTTCTGATACCAATAACATATAATGAAGAGCCTGGAAAAGTGTGTTTTAAGCATCTATTTACTATTTTTGAACACAGAAGTAGATTAAAACCATATTACTTCCAATGTTGTTATACTAATACTGATAAAAATACTGAATTAGTATAAAAATTACTAATGAGGTGCAGTAATACTGCAGTGACATTTACTAGTCAAAGTTACGACCAATCAAGCAACTGAAAATAACACAGCACCATGTCAGCTGATGTTAGTGCATGATGAAAGTGCGCATCAATACTTAAACAGAGTAGCCTAAAGATACATACAAAAAAAGCAATAGCCAAATTAGTCCCTTTCTGTATTACCAAAATCACACCCCTCTAAGCTTCTACAAGACCTCTTCTTTTAGACCCTCAAAAAAACCCCTTCGCTGCTCGTTTTAAGGACTGCTATTCTCAATACTTACTGCTACTCTGTTCTGCAAATCCCCTGGGAATCTGGAAGAAAACCTTCAAAACCACACTGCTTATCTGCATTCGATACAAGACATCTACTAAGACATCTTCACCTTTACTAACTAAACAGCCACTATGCAGACTGAGAACAGTGCAGCTCTGAGACTGATACCAAATACCGAGGTTAGTTCTACATAGTCAAAAATTATTCAGCTAACTTACTTTAAAATCCCCTAGTGAAAAGTGTCAATCAATAGCCTACCAGTGAACTAAAGAAGTGATCAATGAAAACAGACTTCATTTTCATAGCTCAGATGCTAAGCAATCTAAAGCATTTTAAACAGGAGTCTGATCCGACATCCCTATCTACAACACTGAAAAAAGGATTCAAAAACAACTTATTATTCCTATGCACATCCACTTTTATTGGTAATTTCACTTTAAATAACTTATCTAGCTCCTTTCCCTACTCTAGAAGACTCCAATGAGTCCATGAAGCAATTTCACAAGATCAGCTACATCCACTGTAGGAACAACCAGATTAAAACTAAACAGCTTCTTTTAGAAGGCTTCCTTCCTCCCACTACATTCTGTTACGCTGCAAGTTACAACAGTGAAATCTGCAGCAATTTTAAGCCACTCTAAAAATTTTGTGGAACATTTCAACATCCTATAGAAGACCCAAAGTCATTCAGAATTCAGTTTTGTAAATGTCCATTTAAAGATGTCAATTTTAACTATTATATATAATGCAACAATTTAATACAGTTGTGCTGGACCAGACAGGAGGCAAGATTTAAAGACTGCACTCCAACTTACATGAGACAGTCAACTTCGTATTCTTAATAATGTCTCAATATGGGTTGAAACTTGATCTCTTCCTTGACTAACAGCTTTTTTGCACAAGTTCACTAATTTGGAGGTAAAGAATTACTCATGGATTGCTGGAAGGTTTTTGTTTGCTTGTTTTTAAATAGAGCAAGAAACAATTATTTAATGTATTTTCTAAATGAGCTACAGTTTGCTATTTGCAAACAATTTATATATACTTTTTTTTTTGGTAGAGGGCTACCTGTAGAAGTAATCTAGTGTGAATATCAGAAGGGGAAGACTAAAATTCAGATACCTTACAAGTATTGCACCTAAAAAAAATGGACCCACAAAATGAAAACTTGCCTCCAGGTTTGTACTGTGGTTTTGGTTTTTTTATAGTCTGTCTCAGGATAGTTTCTCAACCTATGGACTCCATACCTGCAGAGGGCTCAACTCTGGGACATCACAAAGGCTGCTACCAAGGGCCTATGGAGACAGTTTCATCCCATAGGAGCTAAGGGGTGGAAGAGAGCTAATAGAAAAGCCACCAAAGAACAGCTCATTCTCACCAAGTAGAACATAGGTCTCCCACGAAGACCCTTAATACAATATGAAGAATGTCTATTAAGTAGCAATTTTAGAACTCCAGCATTAAAGGCTATGCTTATGACACAGAAACTAAACACAGACCGCAAGGACAATATTCTAAGCATTCCAGTCAAACTTTGGGAAATGACAATTTAGGCAAGAAGTTAAACCAGGATAGAAAAGCTTGAAAATGGCATTTGCTGCGCCCTAGACAAGAAGTTTGGATGTTGAATAAAAACAAAGTACACCATTTCACACACAAACTGACACAGCAGCAACCACGTGCATGAGTAAAACAAACATAGAAAAAGGTTACACGATATTTCTTTGAAAGCATTTTAAAACAGTATTTACACTTTAGAGGAGACACCAGTAAGAGGAGGGAGAGAAAAGCACAGCTTGCAGTTTTCTTTTTTTTTTTTATTAAGGATAACATCACTGAAAATAAATTGCTACTGAACTACACTTGGAAAGTCTGAAAGGTTTCTTGTGTTCATATCATTTACTGATTATGAGGGAAAAAAATTCTTCTAACCAACATAAGCACAACAATCTAGACGTCATATTAGTATCATGTTATTCCAGTACAAGAAACCTCTACTTTTGAGCTGGATAAACTACGCAACTTACCTCCATTAATGTTTCTCTCAGATTTAATCTTTTTTCTATAAGTTGACCATGTTCCTTGAGAAATGTGCAGAGAAACAAACTGAGATTCTGAATGAAGTTCTGTTCATCATCTTTTCCATTTGAGTAAGCAAGTCGGATATTGGTATTTAAAGGAAGCATCTAACAAAAAGAAGACAAACATAACCAATGTCCTATCGTACCGATAAGTAGAACTACTGCATATTACAAATCATAATACTTTTTTTTTTTTCCCTCCTTGAAAAAAGCCTTTCTAGTACTTTTCACAGTACTCCTTTTTACTAGGCCCTTCCTCCAAAAGTCTTCATGCTCATGCTTGTCTCCAAACTGGACAGTATGATTCTAACTAAAAAATACTATAGCTCCTCTCGAACTCCACAGTAAGGGAGAGGGATGAGGGCAGAGGTGCTTCTTTTTGAAGCACACCTTTCTGAAAAGACATCAAAGACTGCTGAAACCTGTGTTATACACAGCAGGAAAAAAATGGATACAAAACCAGAATCAATCTAATTGTTCAGAAGTGTTATAATAAAATAAAAACAATAAAACAACAGCTTAGGCCTAAGAGTATCCTTACTGAAATGGACAAAAGTGAAGTGCCATTTAAGGTTAGCCTTTCATCACAAACTTCTGGCATTTCAGTATGCCTAAAGGTGTGCTGAGGACACAGCAGAATCTCACCTACCTGCCACCCCCTTCCACAGATAACCTGAGAGCACAAAACATGCTGAACTAACCAAACTAAATCAACCCTGCAGAAATACAGTGATTCTTCATAGTCATAAAATTTATGTCTTAAGATCAAGCTATAAACACACAATCAAATGGTACAACAAAAAGCAACATTTCTCAAGAGCTGTATAAAGAGTATCAACTTGTAAATTGAACTAGGCTGTTAAAAGTAGTAGTAAAAAAAACAAACGTTTACTAAAACATTACCTGTTTTAACTGCATCATGGTCAAGGTAAAAAGCGTTACAAATTGTTCTTCATACTGGCTTACACTGACACCTGCAATCTCTGTGAGGCACTTTAAAGAGACGTTCCGAAACATGGGAACATTTAAGAACTATTGAGAAAAGAAAAGAAAGCGTTTTACAAAGGTGTTATATGGTACGCATTTTGCAACTTCTCAAATAAAAAGCTATCAATAATTACATACATACCTTGTATATTAGTGTGCTGATTAACTTAGTCTCAAATATATATCCCAGAGGAATCCAGTTCAGAAATCGTAGCAAAGTTTCCAAAGTGGCATGAACTAAAGGAGCATTTTGGGAGTTTTCCTGCAGGAACACATCAGTGCATATGATATTACTAAGGCATGACTGGGTGGAGGTAGTGTGGAAGAAGTTGCAAAAAACTAATACTTACCATCACGAACTGACACAGCTGAAATATCTGAGAGAACTCATTGCACATACTATAAAAAAAAAAACAAAAACAAGCAATGAAGCACTCTCAAGTTCAAAAACAATCCAAATTGTATCAATCAAAGTGCCTGTGACCACAAAACAGGTTCTGAATGCCAACAAATCCTTGGAAGCATTCAAAAGCCACACTGCTTCTTTATAAATAATGATGACAACAACGCATTTTTCTGAAAAATTCCAAACCTGTACCCACAAAATCCCACCAAGAAATCCAAGCAGTGTTGAAATCTCTGTTAAAGGCTAGGACCAGACTCAAATGCCAGCACACTGACGCACAGAGTTTGGTAACAAACCACAATAAGAGCACATAAACAAGAAGAGTTACAGGCATGTAAGGTGCCTAAAGGACTACGATGTCACTGGCATCACTGAGATGTGGTGGGATGACTCTCATGACTGGAACCTAGGAATAGATGGGTATAAACTCTTCAGGAAAGACTGGCAGGGAAAAAGGGGAAAGGGTGTTGCCCTCTACATCAGTGGCCACCTGGAGTCCATGGAGCTTCACCTGGGGACAGATGAGGAGATGACAGAGAGCTTATGGATTAGGGTTAAAGGGAAGGCAGAGGAAGAAGACATCCTAGGGGGAGTCTGCAAAAGGAAGACCAAGTGGATGAGGCCCTCTATAAACAGATAGGAGCAGTTTCACAGTCACAAAACACAGCTCTCATGGGGGACTTCAGCCACCCTGATATTTGCTGGAAGGACAACACAGCAGTGCACCAGAAATCAAAGAGGTTTCTGGAATGCATTGATGCTAAGTTCCTCTTCCAAGCGGTTTTCTTGGAAGTTTCAGCTATGAAATCAGATGTATCCTTTTACTGAAAACCTCCTAGCAAAAGAAACAATCTGCCAGTGACCAAAGTATGCACTATTTATTAGGGATATATTAAAGAATACACTTGCCTGTCTTTCAAATGCTTTGCTTTCACTTGAGTTATCTGGCCGCTGGAAAAATCAAACACTTCTTCACTCAATAGTTTAAGGATCACCATGTTGTTCTGACAAAGGCTTTCACTAGTCCTGCTTGCTCCTACAATATCACTTATAAAAGTGGGCCAGTGTTTTGGCCATTCCTGTTTCAGAATCTGAAAAGTCAAACACCCGTATGTTAGGCATTTAAGCAAAACCAAATACTCTATGACAAGATTCAATGCTTCCTGAACTCCAGCTTACCTGAACAAGAATCATGTTCAGTTTCCCAATATACACCTTCTCTTTCTAGAAAATGGATAAGACAAGTCAAATTAGGCACAGTATTTACCCTCCCCTTTTTTCCCCTGAAAGAATTCACTTACTTCTACACACGTTGGATCAGACGACGTCTTGATAATTAGGCCAACAACATACTTTTTTATACCTGCAGAAGAATTGAGAAATATTTTAACTAAACCAGATGTCATGAATAATGTTTCTGACTCAAGATTCTTGCCATATCCTTAAAACGAGGGTATAAGGGTTCAAGGCGATGCTGAGTTGACTCATACCCACGTTACATACTACATGTGCCTGTGCTGACTGGCACATTAAATGCTGTTATTGCTGATAATATTTCAGCCTATTTACATGGGTGGGCTCATCTGTGAAGGCACATGTTTTTGTCATTACGCAGACAAATAAGATTTCTTATTAAATTATTTAACAAAATAAGAAAAGTTCAAGATTAATAATTAAGTTAACATATCCACTGCAGATGAAATATCCCTCATGCGGTGCTGACAAATTTTCTACTCATCAATGAGTAAGGAAAGCTCACAATTTAAGAAAATAGTTTTGTTAATAGTGTACATTAGTTATGTATTTTCTATGTGGCTCAGGACAATTCCTCTTCACTGAACGCAGTGCAGGCAAGTAAAAGGGTTGAAAACTTCTGTTTTAGACTACATATGCATCTTGGTATTCAACTTAATGAAGCCAAAATCTATTTGATGTATCATCTTTTATCATTTCTTCAATGAGATAATCAACAGTACAGACAAAACATAGATTAGTATTATTTTTTAAAGTTAGCTGATAACCGAAATGAATGCCGTATTTTAAGAAATTTCATTTTTCCCCTAGCCACTACTCTCCGTTATAAAACGTTCCTAGTACTTCAGCAAAATTAGTCATTTTTTGCATTCTGTGCCTGAGCAAAATGAACAGTTAATTCCATTTTTTAATTGCATTTTCAAGACATTTGGAAACAACACATCTGGAAGTTATGCTACGAGAAGCATACCACCCAGCAGCTGCTCTGCAGGTTTTTCTGGTGACAAATTAAGCTCTTCATCATCATCAGTGAGGATCAATACACACTAATCCAGAAGAATACTTGATAACAAAATATACCATCATCAAGCACTAGTCTTAGTCTGGCATCATGGCCATCTCCCCCACCCCCCGCCCCAAAAAAGCACACCACAGTTTTATGACATGTTGAAGTACCCAAATAGTATGTAACAAGCGTTCAGTGCCAGAAGCTAAAACTATTTGTCTGTCCAAACTACTGAGAGAATTCAACTTGTTGCAATTCTTTTCATTCTAAAAAGAATTTGCAAGTGAATGCTGTCCTGACACCAAAGTCACCGATTTTTTATTTTAAATCTTGCTGCACTAATAGAATTCAACCATTCATGTGCAACCTCAATGCCACACTACCATCAATCCAGCCTTGAAAACATCTGCAGATGGAAATAGTTGCTCAGCTCCAAAGCTTATCCACTGAAAAAAAGTGGCAACCACAGATCAACAGACAATCTAAAAGGCTTGACAGTTTTCAAATGTCATGCTGCAGGCTTCAGACCATTCAGGCAATGGTCACATTTTTAATCCCTCAAATGTAGCAGCCACTGAAACCTAATGCTTTCTTTTTGGCTTAAGTTGCATTTTTCATGTGATTACTTATTTTTTAAGTTAAAAAAGAATGTAGTTTCTGCTTTATATTTTACAGCTGTTTTTTCATAATCGTTCCTCAGATAAGATGAAAACACCATTGCTGAGGCAGAACCCACAGTCCTAGCTCCTGCTCATGGAGTTGCTCATAGGCTCAACTAGTAGAAAACTGGTTAACAAAAAGTCCAGTTCATTTTAAAATTGTTTGGAACCTACCTTCTGCCAGCCTTACTCCAGTACTGCCTTAGAGGCAGCGTTCCTCCTCCTTGTATCCCACAGCAGTTAACAAGTATTGTTAGCCAAGTTCAGTCAGCAAGAAACATTCTAATTATCACTAAGACTGGACACCAGGCCTTTGTCAGAAGGCCTGGAATAGTGCTGCTGTTAGAATTTTCTGGTAAGCAAAATGCAAAAAGAGGAGAAGAACAAGGACACTGACAGAACTCAGCTACTATAGCTCTCCTTTAAAGCCCTTCCAAAGCTCCTGGATGAGTACTGCGTGTTACAGTCCTCAAATGAAAGCAGCTCCTCTGTAGAGGGAGACGTACAGGTAACAACTGAACCACTTTCTGAAGGAAAGCATTTTCACAGGTGATCCAAGCTAAACTGTCAGAGCAAGGAGAGAAAGGAACATCACAATCACCACATAACCAAATTCTGCAGTCTGTCTAAACTGACAAATATGAAATACCCGGGTTTCAGCATAGGATATGCTTGCAAAAGCTATTATATCTCATCTGGGCCACAATCTCAAAGCAGTTCCTATCGTAACAGAGTTCTAGCAAGTTATCAAGTACGTACACAGCTGTAGGTAATCCACATCTTAAGTGGTTACCTTAAGACAAACAAGTACATCCTTTTATGCAATCATAGGGCACAAGCTACATTCAGAAAGTGTTTGCAACCTGGTGCTGCAGATGCACGTTCATAGTAACTTACTAAAATTAGCAAATTTTCTGCTTAAAGATTAAGATGTCAAAGTAGAACAAGGGGACAGTCCAATGAAGCAACCTAACAACATTTGGCAGCCAAAAATGGGATTTTAAAATGTAAAGCAGAATTGATCTGTCCATGGAGGCTCATATGCATACAAGCATACACTTATTTGATCATGTTTTGGAACTGCTTACACAGCTTAAGCACCACTTATTTTCAGTCTTGGTAAACAATGCTTTACATTCATGTCTCAAAGATCAACTCTCCCTAGTAGCTGTGAACCTGATCAATTTCTATCTGTTTGCTTTTCAGCAGAAAAATACAAGTTGACTGAATTTCTTAAAGAGGGCCTAAAGAGCATACCTGTTTCCACCAACTCCCTCCCCACTGCTCTGCAATAGTGTCAGATATATAATTTCCCCTCCATCGCACAGAGAATTAAAAGCAATCTCCTAATGCCAGAAATATCCATTAAGTTATCTAATCACCACACAGAAAAATATTTTCTGCAGTGGCTTAAATTACTGCTAAAGCTCTGTACTCAACTCCAAGACCTTCCTATGAGCCACTAAACATCATCTCTTCAAACACTTCAGGTATCTCTTCCATTTGAAAATAAGGAAAGTTGTACAATCAATTCAAGTTTCATAATGAGGAAGTGCTCATCCATTCCGACTCAAAACACTCCAGACAAGCTTCCTCTGTTCACAGGAACAGAATTTCATTTCACACTGCAGGATTAATGAAGTGTATCACTGAATTGTAAGACCAAGCAGCTTTTTAATTCTGGGCAGGTTTTCACACAATGAGAGAAAATTCTATTGAGACCACAGCACATTAATCAAATTACACCCATCGTAAGTACTATTAAAACACCGACTCTACATTAGAGGAGTAACAGGTCTGGCAACAAGGCCCTAAGAGCTTAAAATTAAAAGCCATTTAAAAATAAAAGTAAATTTAATAATGGAGGTTCGTGTCTAAAGAATATCTTCTGAAGAAAGCTCATTTTGCTGCTTATATTTGAGATCCTAGGCTGGAGTTAAAATCTCCCAGCGCTGAACCATAAGTGAAAACAAAATCCTGGCTAACTTCAAGGTCCAAAAAGATATTCCAATGTATAACTCATAGAATCCAGGTACAGTTAAGATAAAATCTCCAAAGAAAGATTATAGGGTTTAGGCTCTGTAATTACTGACATTTATTTCTCCAGGATTTTCAGACAGGTTGTCTTCTTACATCATTGATGCCCAAGTCAGATCTACACTTCTCATGAACTGATATGCACTGCTATTGCTACAAGAGAAGAATACTACTTTGTAATAAATAGATTTAGTTCCTTCATAACAAATTGAAGGTTTTCCAGCTGTGTTTACTGTACAAATTGAATCAGACACACTAAGTTTTACAAACTAAGATATAAGCGGAATTAACTGATTTGTGAAAAGCTTTGTTACAAAGCAGTTTGTTACACTGAATTTTGGTTTCCTGCACCCCGCCCCCCCCCACATTTTACTAGTTACACTTCAAACCAGAAAACGCTGCCAAAGGAGCCAGAAACTCTTATTCAACCAGTCTCCTCATCTCCCAGGTAATTGACTGTCCAAATAAACTAAGAGCAGTTCTCATCTACCAGCCAGCATAATAAAAACAAAATCCCAGCAACTATTAATAAAGACTAGATCAAACTGGATGAGAACTTCAAGGCCAACACAGATGTCACAGTATACAAAGCATTTGGCTGCTCTTCTACTGACGTATGGAAAAAAACATAACTAAATGTGACCTGATTGATTTCTCCTAAAACAAGTGAATTTTATAATTTCACTGTGGCTTGTGAAAATATTCTGGATGATTTTACTAGAAGATATACATCTGTTGAGATGAAGGATACTTTCTTCTTCTGCAATCATCAGAAGCACAAAAGGCAGGGAAAGCAAAAATAGAACACTTGGAGTAAGTTATCAGGTGATTAGACAACTTCAGACAGTAATTTTACCGTGTAACATATTCAGCTACTTACTGCATCCACTCAGATGATAACTAGTCAAACATGCCTACTGAAAGTGTAATAAAAATATAAAATATCATCTCAAATTCTGGAAGTATAAGTGGTGGTGCTGAGGTGATGCCTGGCCGTGTATTGGATCATGTTATCACATCTGGATTTCTAATCACATCTAATCACATCTGGCTGCTTCTAATAGAATTTAAGTGAAACCTTTTCAAGAGCTAGGCTACATCTGCCACTCTTATAGAGGAGGTAAGGAAAATTATCACCAATGTTGAAGTCTCCCTCTCCAAAAATGTATCTTCACTGACATTTACTATCACATTTCCATCAATAAACTGGCAGCGAAACTTCTGATCACATCTTCACAATCTTAACAGCTCACAGCAGAACATGGAAATTCAACTAATGAGTTCTGAAATCAGTAGAAGACCAAGTATAGAATGGTGACAAGTTTTTAAAGTAGTTCTACTTAGTGTTTCTGAAACCAAATGTAAGAGGTAACCACAAAAATCTCTTCCTACCTTCACACTGGTTCCTTGGAAGAATCTTCCATCTTGTTTTTATCACATTTTCCAAGATTTGCAGTCCATAATACTGAAATTGGAGAAGAGTAAAATGTGAGCATGTTACTGTAGGACTAACTCACTGTCAGGATTTTCATTCAATCACACATTCACATGTAACATCTAAGGCTTCAAGAATATTAAACGAAAAAAATTATTAAATATATCTATTCACCCACTTACTCAAGTTTCATGCATTTTTTTTCCTTTTCATTTTTGCTATACTAAATCCTGCTGTTTGATCATGCTCACACCAGGAGGGGAAAAAAAAAAAGAAAGATAAAAGCTCTCTGGTAGACAATTTTGGCCTTCTGGAAAGGAGGAAGTAGCAGCCAGATATGAATTTGCATCATAAATGACTGCCCATACATTTAAGTACTATCACAACCAGGCTCCTAAAATATTTAGCAGCTTGGACGGTCTCAAGTTTCCTATAATTCCTCTAAGAGCTGAAAAAAATAAATAAAAAAAAAATCATGTCTTATCATCACATGTTCTGATGCTGGCACTTTCTAAGGAAAGTATTTCCCAAATTTCACTGGTGTGTTACTTTAGGAACAGCAAGACAACCCACAGGTTTATTCAATTTCAATGCCCACCCCAATATGGCAGCTATTTCTACTATTTAAAGATGAACTTTTGTGCTCAGTCAAAAAATACGCGTAAGTTCTTGGGAATTATTATTATTATTATTATTATTTTTACCTTTCAGGAATTCCTTCCTAGGTTCTTTGCTGAAAACGTTATATTTGCAAAGGAACTGGTAATGCCACTCCCTCTGCCCATTTATTCCTACTGTCAACTCACAGTAACAGGGAGAGAAGTTTTGATGTGATCAAGGAACATAAAACCCCATTAGCATGAATAGACAGCAGAGAAAAGGAGATGAGGAATTTTGCAACAGTTTTATCAGCTTAAGATTAGGAAGAATAAAATAAATCACATCAATACCTGAAAGGTAAATTCATGTTTATACAGTTAAAATTTTGGCTGAGAATAAGAGTTCTTCTTTAAAATGGTTAGTTGTTATATAAAGTAGGATCATTAACATTTCAACCAAAGGGATCACATAAACTTCAGCTTAATAAAAAAAAAATCCATGAAAGAACAAAGCAAACCACAATGTAGGTTGTCCCAAACTACATTGTTTTATTAACATCTTTGCTGTTTTCATCTTAACATAACCTACATTCCCCACATGCTTCCCTTTGTGACTCAAAAGCTTCCACTAGATTCACGTGCTGATCCTGGCCTTGCAAACCAGTGTCATCTTTCAAGAAGTTGGGTTACAGAGAAAAAAGCTGAAATTATGGAAAATTGTCAAGGTATCTTTTTTTTCTTCAGTGTAAGCAATGAAAGTTCATAAACTGGATTTTAATCTGTAAGTTTACAACAGTTATTAAACACAAAAGCTGATCAATCAAGGGAGCGCTCATACAGAAAAATACATGAAAACTGTTGAAGTAAAATGTTTCACAGGCAGTGACTTCAGTCACTGTCATAGATGTATAAATGCCATTTTGTACCTGACCTACGCTAAAAATACAAAACATTTACAGAAGCTTCTAACAACCTTGGGAGTATGACTACTTATATAAGACAGGGTTAACTTTCCTGAAGCAGAAGCTAGCTGCTTTATTTCTAGCTCGTATAGGCACACATATTAACACTTTCCACGTAACAGTTAAGCAAAAATGCTATGTTTGTTTCTAAACATTATATTCCACAAGTCAACTTAATTGACTCTAAAATCAGAATGGCAAGCTTAGTTTCATTTTACAAGAGTTAAGAAATTTTTTAGAAATTAAGGTCAAAATTCATCTTCGGTCTTTTTTATCCCTTAGAATTTCATTCAAGTACTAGAGATGTCTGTCCTTTTCTTTTTTGAAAGTTGCCATGCCTTCTCCCCATTAGGCACTGAAGTACCCAAATTAGAATCACGTACTTAAAAGCCATAAAGGTTCATTGTCTATGTTTCTACAGATTTTTGTACACGTGTTTTGAGTTCTGACTTCCGCTACTCTCTTGTTCATCTCCTCTCACCTTCGGTACTAGTATTATTCATTTCTAATACTTGTGAGGGAAATGAAATGGGAATAGTAATAAAAATCACCATAAATGACCTCTACTCACGCATCCTTCTTGCCATATTGTGTTAAAGTATGGTGTTTTTTTTTTTTTTTTTAGGTTGTTGCTGCTGCTTTTAAATTTGTTACTTTTGATTGAGTGGTTGCAAAAATTTGTTATCTTCATACCAAGGAAGTACCAAAACGCCCCAAAAAAGTCACCAATGTCAACTTTAAGCTCTGTCATCTGAAGTAGAGGTATTTTTATTAATTCAAACAATACCTGTGAACACATTTAAGCTCAGCATAAAACAGAAGCCTTTCCAATATGCGTTTTCTCTTAGTTTATTCCTAATTGTTTAATAGCAATTCACTACCAAGTTATGAAGATGAGGGACAGGTAACAGCAAAGACTGAAAGAAACCCTAAAAAATGATCCCTATGGTAGAAATTTCTATGATACCCTTATTACTTACTCTATGCACCAAAGCCCTTCCCTCCCACCTCCCAAGAAACAAAAACAATTGATGAACAGAATTCAGTTAAAGGGAATCAAAAGGGTAGACCTTGTGGAGGCCTGCCGTCAAAGCCTAGCTGTGTCAGTTGCACAGGAAGACACCCCTTTTCTTCCTATTACAAGCAATCAACATAATGGAACATTATGATTAATATCAGGTAGTGTTAACAGCTTTAATTAAAGAAAAAATATGATTGCATAAAAGCCAAATGTCATAGTGCATAAATTTAGCACCAAATCATTTGCAATTTATGTAAATGGAAGAATTCTTTACCTGTTGCTTTCTTTCTGTTCCTCAAATCATCTCATTTTTCACAAGACAAATTTGAGTTTTTAAAAATACTGTTGGTAAATCAACTTAAAAATTAGTAATGTCTGTCAGTATAATAAGCAAAGTTTACCAGGCAAGCAAACAGGCAAACACTGTTACTTAAAGGTTAGCACTTTGAGGAAGTTCTTTAAATTCTTTTTTCCTAAACTTTAAAGCAATAAAAAGAATTGAACTGTTTCATGAACACCTCCTGAATTCAGAGACCATCCAACCATGATTATTTTCAAACACAGTTGTGTATCAAGCAGAAAACCATGCCTATCAATTACTCAGGATAATAATCATCAAGCTTAAGACAGTGGAAACATTTCAATCAACTTTTCTGTTCAATCTGCAGAAGTCTTATTCTAAGGTAAAACCTGTATAGTCAAAAACTGAACGCTATCCCTTTTTGACACTATCACGATGGATGGATTTACAACAGCAGTACAAAGGACAAGTTTGTTTTCTATATTAGTAAAGGCTAATCTCATACTATAAAGAGTTTGAGGTGCTCAACTTTCATCAGCTGCTCAAAATAGTGGCCTAATACGGTTTCTGTTTTGTCTTCAATACACTTAGGGACAAATTATCTCCTCAGTTACACGCACATGGCTCTCATTCACATCAAAGACAGCCAAGCACTTAACCAAGAACAAAATGTCATGAAAAGTCTCCTAGAGCCACATGTATAGACCAGTCTTTGAACTGGCATTATGCATGTATATGTGCCTTCAAAAAAAAATTAATCAAAAACCTATTTTCAATTCAGCTCCTTTTTTCTTTCCCTTCCTTCTTTTGAAAAAGGAGAATTACTCTTGTGAACACAAAAGGAGATCTCAATATTTTGTCCATTTATAGTTTCTGTTTAAAGCCACCTTTGGTAATAAGACAATGAAAACGTGGTTTGAATCAAGAGACTATGGCTAAAAATGAGATACCTTCCTCAAAGTTCAGGAGTGGAAGAAAGATGAAAACCAAATAAATAAAAGTTGATTTGCTTACTTTGGTATTCATATTCTGAGAGAACTCCAAAATAGTATCAACTCTTGTCCATGCATCAGGATGTTCTTTTAAGTGAGTCAAGACTTCTTGAGCCATTCTTTGCTAAAAGCAAGTTTGGGAAAAAAGTTTAGCATAGGATTATTTTAGGAAACATATATATAGTAAAATTGTATATACTAGCATCATGTCACCTTTAAATCAAGTATTCAAGACTTAGAACAAAATGAGAAGCAGTAGGTTCACAGATTTCCTTCTGTCAATTACAGCTTATTAACAAATTCAAGGAACGCACTAGGGCAAGATGGTCACTGACTTACTTCCACTCTTCCATACTGAATGGTTAATCTAGACCAATACCAAACATGAGAAAAGCACACTCAAGGAAAGTATACTAGGGATGGAAGCTGTCTTCCTTTCAAGAAATCTTCTAGACAGAACTTTATTCAAGGGCACCCCAGCTTTCCTTCTCATTTTATTTTGAAGAACCACTGAGCAGAACCAAAAATCTCCATTTACTCTCCTTGAGAGGAATCCCCTTACATATCCACTAGCTTACAAAAGCAGGAACTATTTACTGGGGGGCAGCAGGCCAGCTGGTCATGCTAATCCATAGGTTTTTCCTTGAGACTGACACTGCCAATTACTATACTAGATATCACAGCTTCAATAACTTGCAAAACCTTCTCATCTGAGCCAATTATGCATAAAAACAGCTGAACTCATTTCAGGTATCTTTTTCAGGCCTGCATTTTCATAAACATCCTTTTTAGGAAGCCTAATGTTAGCCATTTTTAAAGATGCAGTGTACAACAAACCCTGCTGTAAACTGCACCACCTACGAGCATCAGACACTGCCTTCCAACAATACGAACATCTTCCAAGTTACAAGAAACAAGTAACGTGACAATTAACAGAACTTAACTCATTCTTTCACTGCAGTACAGATCCAATTCAGTGGAATTAAAGCAGTTAATGCTTAAATTTACCTAGTTGCAACTTTACTACAGATACATAGATTTCTAGTTAGCTGCAAGAGTGTACTTGAACTAGTGGGGAAAAAAGAAAATGCCTACATTTCTTCCCCATCAAGAACCCCCCCCCCCCCCCAACAAAAACCCCATCAATCAATACAAGATCAAATAAAAATTCAGAGCTGAAACAGTAAACAGCAAGCATGTATGAAGTATTTGTGCAATACCAGCATCTCCACTTAAGATAACTCACTATAGTAGAGCACTCCCCAGTCTGGTACTGGCTTTGAATTGCACGTCCTTGTAGGTGCCATATCCCAGTAATACCATACATGCATTCTTTACTTAAAAAGGCAGTACAACCATATTCATACAGTTCCACAGAGGTAAAATATTCAGCAGTTTTGATGTAGTTTAGTTGTAGTAAGAGGGAAAGAATCACTTACTTTGAGGCTCAACTTGGGCACACTTTTACACTGAACCTTCTTAGTGCTTTTAATACTGGTGACTTATCACAAAATCAAGCATCAATACCAACAAGAAACATGGTCAATATTTGTCTCCCAGGTCCTATAATGTACACTCCCTTACCCACCAATATCTAATGTGACTGGACAGCATCTGCTGTTTCTGCCACAGAAAGGAAAAATCAGCAAGTAACTTTCAGAGAATGTGACAGTCTAACAAACCAATGGAATCTCAGTGTCTGTGATGAGTATAGCTGAACACCTGTTTGAGCTGTCTCATCATGTGTTGGGGCATTCTTTCTTTCAAAAAATACACTGAAAAAAAAAAAAGCTAAGAATAGAAAAAACCTCCAAGTCTAGGACAGAACAGAGCTTTTATTTGCCTACGACAGATCTGCAGATAGTTTTGCAAGCAGTAGTAAGAATTAAGCAAAAGACAGGAGATATTCAGAGATAAGAATCAAGGGGAAGAAGACAAGTACATTTTAAAGCAAGTTCAGCATGAGCTATCCAGACCACATCCTAAACTTCTTCACATTCCAGAAATGCTGACTATAATATCTTAACATTTAGTATTCTCAAATTCTATTATTCTTGTCTCCTTTCATGTCATGTTCAGAGCTGTCAGACTTTACAATGAAGTGCTTTTCCCTGCAGGGACTTTCAAACTTCTCTTGGAAAAAAAGTAAAAACTCACATTCACTGACAAATGTCTGAGCCTTTGGGAAAGTACTGAAATAGCAAACCAAGTAAACATGGAAGTATAACATATTAGTAAATTTATTTATAAGTTTGTATCATAATTCACTTTTGCCAATTAATAGCTTCCTTGTGCTAAAGTAGGGCAGTGAACTGACCTACAACTAGATAAGACTAACTGTTCAGCATCAAGAGTGAGCTCTAACTGAATGCTTATTCAGTAATGTAACACTTACACATAACTTGCTTAGTATCAGTAGCTAAGTTTACTGAAATTTACAGCTTGCAGTCTAAGGCTTTCACCAAGTCAAACAAAGGAAGGCCCCCAATTCTAGCCAGAGGATAAGAAAGTTTCCTCCCTCAGCAGAAGGAGTTAACCAGAAGTGCATCCCTGCCAACATACAGAGGAATGATCCAATGAGGAATGAGAAGGCCCCAGTTCCAAATGTTACTGTTGGTCTGAACCTACAAGTAAGGGGTGATGTTTGATCCTATGAGAGTCACCAGTATTAGAACCAGTAAGAAGGCCGTCTAAAAACTTAGAAGAATTTGACCCAAACTCTGAGACAGTAACCCTACATTTGAAATGAGTGGAAAGAACTGTGTGCTGGAATCTACAAAGGGCATCATCTCACTGGAGCTGCCCTCCATGATGGGACTGCTAACTGCAAGTGGATGAAGTCCCTGGTAGTACAAGTGGGACCCTACAAAAGATGAACCAAGGGTTGATTTAAGTGACACAACTTCTCCCAATGCAAGAACAACAGCAGTTTGATGACCATATTATGGTTAATCCTTTAGTCTTAGGATACTACAAGCATCACCTGTATTTTAAGTCAGCACAGCAAACAAACACGCCAGTTACAGAACAAGTACTCAAAAATCTCTACCATTGAAGGCAAAAGCTAGAAGCAGCTTTCAGTGACATGGTAATTTCAAAACCTACAGCTAGTAGCTATTTGGGATTTGGGAACCTGAAATTGCAAGTGTCTCAAGAAAATAACCATGGGATTTTAGAGCCCATATACAATTTCTTAAGCATGGACAATTAAAACTTGCCATAAAAGAAACTATGCCAACACCCTTGGTAGCAATACTTGCTTTCAACATTGAGCCTTTTTTCCCCCCATAGTTCAAGAAATCAACAAAAGCAACAAAATATGAAATTCAGTTTCAAGACAGTATGCTTGCACACACTCTTCTCAAACTTCACACTAAGGCCAGAGAATAGTGTGAGAAGAATCTGTGCACAAAAAAAGAACAGTAATAGGGGAAAAAAAAAATAGATAAAAGGGCAAAATCTTCTCTTAATACCTCTAATACTCTTCTTCATAAGTATAAATATCCTAACACTATAAATATTTTTCTCTTTGATATAATCCTTCAGTAAGGCCAATACTGAGCTTCTGACTTCATAATCCCATCCACAATAGTAACAGGTAATTCAGACTTTCCTGAAACACTAAGGTACAGAGGGTGAGCTGCAAGCAAAGATGCTCATGCTAAGTTGCACTTACTCATCTCTTATAACAGAAAAAGGCATGCTAGGAACAAAAACACACCGAACTAGCACTTCAACATTAAATGCACCAGGACTACACAGGCATATGAATCACCAATGATATTCTTGTCACCAGCACAGAAAATCCATTAAGATTAATATTTTCATCCAAGTAAATTAATTTTGCTCAACTGATTTGCTGCTACAGTGTCGAACATAGCCCATAAACATAGGATCCAAGTTCACGTTACCTGTGCACCTTCTCCATGGTACAAGCAGTTCACCACATTGTCCAAAAGATTGATATCCAGTTTCTGATTAAAATCCAGCAGCTGACGAGCTGCATGGTCCGCTAACATTGTCATAATTGCTGGCATAGATTACTGAAAAAAAAGATTTTTTTCATCAATAAAATTATTATCAATGCAATCATATGAAGTGCTGCCACTAAAGCATCATTTAATTGAGACAAGCGATCTTAGCAGTACTGAACGGCACAACACTCCCACCACTGCTAAGCAAGCAACAAACCTGTATTTAAAATTCATACATTACTACCCTAACCTAATTCTCAGGGTGTTCAGCAGGTACAATACATAATGGCAGTTTAACTAACCAATGAGCTATACAATCAAGCAAGCTAAGCAATTTTTTAATCAAGTAGGCAGCAGCCCCTACTATTCTCTGAATTTGTAAATGTGTAAGTTTGATAGATATGCCTAGCATCACTACAATCAAAACACATCCTAGTGATCGCAGCAGAATTTTAAGCTTTCAAGGCAAATGTGCGCATCTGCAAATCCAGTTCTGAAAGCTTCTCAATGAACAGTTACAGGAGCAAAACATACTTGGTAGTACAAGAGTATGGGTAGGTAGTACAAGTACAAGGTAGTACAAGTATGTACTTAGAGTATATAGTTGGTAAAAGTTAAACAGGTCATTTTTCATATACTTGGGAAAACAGCTCACAAACTCAGAAGAGAGAAATTACCACTGAAATTAAGAAAGCTGCCTGCTTGAAGGCATCCAAGATAAAGTGACAGCAAATTAAGCATACCACATTAGAGCACCTAGTGGAATTCTAATCCTGCTGCAGTTTTCAGGCCCTTAACACCCCCAACACAAGTACCAACTCCACATCCCAGGCCTAGTAGCACTGCATTATGAAAAGACAGTCAGGCAGGCTGCACGCCATCGTGCATGTACAGATGCTTACCAGCTAGTGACCAGGAAAAGATGAAGGTGCTCACAGACAGTAAGCAAGCAAGCCAAAAGCCACAAAGCTGTGCATTAGAAGTTACACTCCACTCTGGTCTTTTTATATCTCCATCCCTATTGCAGCAGCTGACCAAGTGCACTCCTCCCACAGTCACCAATAAATATAGCACTTTTTCCTACCCCCTTTTCTCTATAGGGGCTCTCTGCCATTCACCCTCATTTTTCAGTCTTCCACAGAACTACAAATTTCATACTGAAATTAAGAATATCCTGAAGTCTGGAGAACTGCAAGGTCACTCAGGAAGTTACATTTGATCCTGCAGCACGTTCAAAAAAAGATACCATCCGTAACTCTTCTATAAACAACCCCCATATACACAAAAGCAACAGACCCAGAACCACCCCGCTTCAGAATAAACCAGAAGTCAGTTCTGTTCTTACTAAACAGCTTTATGTGTGAATAAGAATGAACGTTATCCCTCACTTAAATCTTATGCATAAAAACAAAGAGCAAGAAAAACCTGTGACTCAAGTAACTGCTAAGTGCAAGTCCTATAGTAACATGCACACTGGGAAAATCTTTTGTTTAGTATATATATTAGCAGGTATTATCAAATGGTTTTATTTTAATACAGACATACAACAAAGTAAAAAATACATTCTCGTTGTATTTTACATTAAAAGAACTCATGTAAATAGTACTACTGCACTACTGTAATCATTTTTGAAGGCTAGCATCACCATCCTATTGACCTTTATACAACACCTACCCAGAAAAACATGAGGCAATACATCAAAGTAGAAACCAAAATTACTTGACCACCACATCTCCACCCAACTCCAAAAGTTTTCACAACTGTTAAGTACAGAAGCAAGCAGAACAGCAGCAAAAGCTGATTTCCTTTTTCTAACTTATAAGGGTACTTAAAAATTTCACCTGGAAGAGAGGCAACAAGCAGTAGTGCTGGGAAGAAATCTAGCCCATTAACAGGCAATGCAGGTCGGAGCATTAATACTGCTTCCAGACACACGTGCTTCCTCATCCTCCACATCTGCCCTCACAGCTGTAGCATGAGCAGCTTCTGAGCTATAAGAACATTTTACATTGATGGTTCCTTGCACAAAGCCACATAACATGTGTCTGGGCCTTTTTCAGCAGTTTTTACACAATTCTAATGCTGTGAAGCATTGTGATAGTTTTTTAGGTAACAGAGATGGATTGTTTGGAGAAGGTTCCTGCCTACATAGCAAGACCACTCCACAAGGCCAATACTGAGATAAGAACCGGTTACAGCTAGTCCTTGGTACAGCAACCAGCGAAGTATCCCACAAAGGAACTTTCCATCCCTAATAAGGTTAAAAAAAAGACCAGAGAGTTCAACTAAAGGACATACTGAGATTACCACCAGGGTTCCAGAAATACCCCCCAGGACCCCTAGTACCCCAAAAGACTGGTGTATGTGCAAGGAGGTGGAACACTATGTCAATGATTTTGGGAAAAAGTATTGCATATGGATGCGTTTTCTGGGAAAATCATTACATATGCAACACAAATAATGTATATAAGCTGAAGGCCTTCTGAAACAGGTGTGGGTATAGGTGGAACAATCACCTGTGCACCTGCAGCACAATGAAGAATACCTGCTTCTTAATAGCAGGTTGCTCTTAGGAAGTTTCATTCAGACAGAAGTTAGGCTGGTAACACTAGGAACCAAAAGAAACAGCCACATGATGAGCAGAAGCTATTAACCAAACGAAGGCAAAAAGGAAATGCTCTGAACAGGGTCCTTTGCCACTCCCAGCATTATCTTCACACTGACCTGCCTACTAGCAAACTAACTCAGAAACGGCAGCTTCGTGGTCACTATCAACGGCAATTGGCTCCAATTCCCACTACCAACACTGGGCACTACGCACATCACACCTTCCATTCACTGCTCTTCTGCACACTCATCCCACTGTATCTGGACATGACCAGCCTTAGACCTCTATTCTCAGATCAACACTAATGACTTCTTCACCATTAACAATAAACGAGGTAATAGGAACTAGAGGAAAAAAAAAATCTCAGCTACAACATAGCAAGAATATGACATCTACCGAAGGTCAAATGAACTGCATTTGACAAAAACTTTACACAGCCATACGAATTCTAAGTGACACAGAACCTTCAGCTCTATACGATAGTTATCCTCCTGAAATAGACCCAATACACTTAAGTATGCCCTGTGAAGGAACAAAACAATCATTTCACAACACTAAGAAATGTTGAGGATTTACAGCAAGCTCTGAAGCACGGCTTCTACGTGACTACGTGAGGCTCACCGAGGCGGCCATAGGAAACTCGAGGCGGGCACTCTACTCGCCGCCCCTTGCAGAGAGCCAGCCACCTCACCGCAAACCACTCCGAGCGCACGGCATCCAACACACAGCGCGGCGGGAGTTCATCGCTTCACCCACACGTGAACGACACGGAGCAGCCGCGTTGCACGGCGCCCTCCGGCAGCCCAGCGCCTTCCCGGGACACGGCGGCCCCGGCAGGGACAGAAGCCCGGCCTTGCGGAGCGGCCCCTCCCTCCCTGCCCGCGTTCTATACGGGGCCCCCACGTGACGCGGGCGGACGTTTCAATACTGCTGCACAGACACACCAAAATATTTCTGGAAACTTCCACTCCTAATAATTCACAGAGTAAGGGCCCCGCCGCTCCCCGCGCCCGCTCCCTGCCTGCCGGGCCCCTCGGGAGGCCCCACCAGACCCGGCCCCACCGCTTTTCCCGCGCCGCCCGCTCACCTTAATGCTTCTGCGGCCTTTTGCTTCAGAAAGTAAGGAGTGGGCCAATCAAGTTCCTAACCTCAGGGCAAAAATATAACAAAAGAGAGAAAAATAAAAAGCCACCCTCCCCTAAAAAAAATAAATTAAAACCGAGGTAAGAGGAGGCTCCACGCACCCGGCCCCTGCTAGCCGCCCCCCGCCAGCGCCACTCCTGCTCCCGTTCCTCACGGCCTGGCTGTGGCAGGGCACGGCTCGGCCCCGGCACAGCGGCACCCAGCCGGCCGCAATGCACCCCTCGGGCCCGGCGCGCTCCGCCACCTCGGGGGAGGGGAGACGCACGGAACTCGATACGGCGCCACAGCCTCCTGGCACCCCTCGGGGGACCTCTACCTTCTTTGCGGCCGCGGCTGCGTGACGACTCGACTGCGTCCCGCTTCGCTGGCTCCAGGCCCGGGCCCTTGCGGCTGCTCCTCCCGCGCCTGCCGCCCTTCCTTCGGCCTGGCGGGCCCTCAGTTCGGCCCCATGCCCATCCCCCCCCCCCCCGCTCAGCGCTAAACTTCGTCCCTCAGCTGCGCCGGCGGCTTCCCCCGCGAGCTCCCCCGTCAGCAAGACGCACAGCGCCGGCAGCAAGAGCAACGGCGACTGAGCTCGGCGCCTCTCCCCCTCCTAATGCCACAAGCTCGGAACCGGCTCAAACCGGTTCAGACTGGGAGATTCCATCTCGGTTTAGTTTTCAGCCCATGGCGCCGCGGAGCGTTTGGAAACCTCAGGCCTCCGCCCAGCGAGCGCTCTCATTGGTCCCCAGCGATGGCGCCTAGCGAGCGACCTGCGCGATCATTGGGCTGACGGCACGTCAGTCCGCTGAGCGCCTCGGAGGGGTGCAGGGAGCAATCGGCGGAGGAGGGAGGATTGGAGAGACGGGATCCGCCCCCTCTCCGGCAGCGCGCGAGGGGTACGAGGGGCAGGCTGCTGCCCGCTGAGTGGCCGAGTCGAGCTATCATTCAGAGGCTGGCCCGCCTTCGAGTTCTCAAACGGCGGGCGTAGGCACTACCATGTTTCTATTGGTTAGCAGCTCGGCTCGAGCGGCTTGCGGGCTTCGCTGTCGTGGCGCGCGCGGTGGCGGCCCGCGGGAGGTGGCGTTTGGTCCTCCGCGGTGTTCTGCTGCCGATGGCTGTGAAGAGTACAGCGCCGAGAGAACGGGGCGGCGGCGGCGCCGGACCGTGTTGCGATGGCGGGCTTTACCTCACGGCCGCCCTCACTTCAGGGAGGTGGGTGGCAGAGTGACTCAAGCTTGTGGGTGAGGCTGTGTCTCCGGCCGGCGGGAAGGGAAGGCTGTGGAGCCTGGATTGCGTGGTGGAGGGCTGAGCGCTGCCCTACCTCCAGCAGGCATGTGTGGCGCCTTGTGGGGCTCAGTGGTGCATCCAGTGCAGCAACCGCTTCTTTGCCATTTCTGTAATGCCGAGCTATAATAGTGATTTGGGAGTTGTGTTTTTTTTGGGAGGTTTTATAACGTCCTTAACAGTTCTGTATGATTACTTCAGAGTATAAATGAGATATGGATGACAAACTGGTATGGGTGTAAGTTGCTGTGTTCTTACCCTGGGGTACTGCAACCTTTAAAATGAAGTGCTACTCACAGAATGTGAGACTCACAGACTAGCTTAATGAAAATAAGCTCTACAGTTCGTTTGCTTTCCTAACGCTTCCCAAAAGCGTTACAAATTATGAACCTGAAATGGAAATTGAGAGACATAGTGAGATCTGTGTGCCTTTACGTACATGAAATCATAATCGATACAGCAGCTATACAAGTCTTTTGCCCTGATAGTTTGACTGCCTGGCACGTTGGTTGTATAAGCCTCTCAATTACTGTTTGTTTTCTTGTCTGGAGGCTCCAAGAAGTTTGTGGGTTTAACCTGCTAGGAGAAGTTCTCTGTGGCTTTACTTGAATAAATAAAAAATCTGTAGTAGAACTGAATTGAGCATGGAAAACAATGCATGGCTGTAGCACACTGGGATAATAACAGGTGAGGTGACTACCTGTGAGACCTCATTGGTGGTGAGTAATGGCTTCAGTATAATTCACGCCAATGTTAAATGAAGCATTCAGTAGCATTAGAATGATTAGTTGTGCAAGTTGTCCAAATCTTTTTTTTCCTACTTAATTATCCTTTAACTGTTCATGTTGGCAGAAGCATGTCAATATGTGTTGAAGCTAATGGATAATTCTAGCTTAATAAAATTTGCTGATTTTTATTTATTTATTTATTTATTTATTGTAGACAGATGCTGAAGTTTTATCAGAGAACACTGGTGACTTTATAACAACAGTTTATTCTCTTCTATGTTGTAGGTCACAGATATGCATATAACGTTATGAGTCCTTGCTGCCAATATCTTAAATCCTACCTTTAAATAAAGCTTCATGCATCTTTAAAAATCAACTAGCTTCTGTAAAAGTGTTTAAGAAGTTAGTGGGTTTAAGTGGAAGCTATTTCTTTCAATAGAGGGTCTTTTAATAGGTTTGTATGTACTCATGCTGGGAGCTTTTTCTGTTACATTAAAGGAACTAAGATACTATCTGAAATAATATGTGAGATTATGAAATTGCAAAGTGTATGCAATAGTTCAGAATTGAATTTAAGAATTAGATATTCTCAGTAAGTTGTCTCCTGGTGCATTTGTTTCTTGTGCTAAGGATGCTTTTGATACCACGCTACAAAAGGGGAGAACATTTACCATGATTAATACTTGATATTGAGCAATGACATACTGTGTTTCTAATCTGAATAAGCATTTCCTCACCAGTGGCAAATCTCTGAAGAGAAGGCTTAGTAGTCAAAAGTAAGTCAGTACATCAAATTTTAGCCTAGCAACACCGTACTCATCTTGCCCTTATCATGAAGTAGCACTTTAACAAAAAGAACTCAACAGATGTGAACTATGCTGATGGTAGGAAGTCCCAAAAAGAAAACTTATACTCTTTTTTTTCCCCTGAAGTTTTCCCCATTACAGGTAGTATGCATTCAGCCATGAGGCTATTGATCTGTGTTAAAGAACTGTGTTTTTCCTGTGACTTTTATTCATTCCTTTTCTGAAATTTAACACTTCAAGATTGTTTATGTAGTAATTCCCAATGGAGAAAATCAGTTGCATCTACTTGTACTCTACCCATAACTATGATTTTCAACTGCCTTACAAGTTGTAAAAGTGTCTTAAAGTAATCCCAGCAGAAAGCTTCCTTCCCAGTCCTCCCTCTCCTGCCCCAGTCTGGAATCATATCATTTTTTCTTTTTTTTTTTTTTTTTGGAAGTGAGTGGTTTGAAGTACTTAAGGATTTCAAGAAGTACACTGTGAGCACTTAATTTTTTTAATCTTGCATAAAAATAACTGCATCCTATAACATCTCTGTCATGATGGTAGCAAAGTACGTTGTTTATCTTGCCTTGTTTACCTTCCTCTGATGGGTTGACTTGTGCAGTAATTAATGAATCTGTAGTTTTTCCAGTGTGACTTAGGACTGGAAATGGCATTGTTATTGATGGTATTGAATTGGAAAAATTTCATATAAACAGAACGGGTAGATCTAGCAAGTCCCTAACGGGTTAAAAACAAGGTTGTAATTCTAGCACCCAGAATTCTAGCTAGCCCTGGTGTTCAAAACAAACTGATGTAGGACACCAAAAAGTTAGATATGTTGTGAACTCCTCTGGCTGTGTTCACTTTTCTGTTTTCTTTTTGTTTGGATTTTTGTGCAGGAGTAGAGTTCAAATCCTTGAATTTTTTGTTAAATTGAATTTTCACTATTTCAATTTAAATGAGTTATTTTTGATTGGAGGTTAGATGGAGCTTTTCACACTTCCTTCAACTATCTGTAAAGCCCCCTCAAAAAATCAAAACAGTAAAAGTACACTTTAACAAGCAAACAAAAATGCTTATAAAAAATAGTAACAATAGAAAACACAGCGGGCCTTTGTTTGATGTGATTGAGTATGGGGCTAGTTCCTACCTCTCCTCTAGTAGGAAGCTATCACTAGCTTTGCTTATCTCAAATAGCGCTTTTTGGTAGAACTGTTTTGGTAGAACTGGTCCTTCCATCTGTATGCAAGCTGTGGCTTAGTGTGCTGTAGACAGAATACTTCTCATCTCCCTTCTGCACAAAGCTTGATAAAGGCTGGTTCATAAATGGAGTGCAGCCTTGAAAAGCAGCCATTTTAGCAGGGCAAATATACCTGGATCTCAGCTTCTTTCTAATAAACATAGTAATTAATGCGAGGTTACATTTTCTGTTTTCATTGCTACTGATGTCTCCTTTATTACATGTTCAGTCTAGAATTTGGGCCTCACTGAAGCCAACAGGAAAATTTGCTTTGGTTTCAGGTCAGCAGTGTGCCCTGGTAGTGACAAAAGCTAACTGTGTACGGGGCTATATCAAGAAGAGTGCAACCAGTACATCAATTGATTATTCCTTTCTGCTTGCTACTCATTAGGCTGCATCTAGAACACAGTGTCTATTTTTTTTTTTTTTTTGTCCTTCAGTACATGAAAGATGTTGAAAATTCCATGCAAGTCCAGGGTAGGCCAGCCGTGAAGAGTGAAGAGAGGCTGAGGGAAGGTGGGCTTTTTCTGTCTGGAAAAGGGACAATGGAGGGGCCACCTACTAGCAGCTCCCCAGTACCCAGCGTGACTTTTACAAGAAAGGGTGAGACAAGTTCTTTATTTAGATGTAAAGTAGGAGAACAAGAGGTGAGAGGTATAAATTTTATTGGGAGGTTCATGCTGGAAATGAAGGAACTACTTCTCATTATAAAAATAAGCATAACAAAACAGAGTCATGAGCTGCTTGGTCTAAATTCAGTATTGATCCCAGCTTGAGCAGGAAATTTCACCGCAGATGTCCTGTGATACCCTCCAGTCAAAGTGATTTGAGAAAACTTTGTTCTGTGTTAGTGTTTATAACTTTCTTTAATATTTTTTTGTATGAAAAAAATGTTGCTTAATTCTAGTCTGATGATAGTTTAACTCCTTATGTGGTCAGCTGATTGCTTTCACTTCTTGGAAGGAGTAATGCAATTCACTCCTAAGAAAAGCAGTTCTTGTTATTACATAACAACTACAGTTCTGAGCTGGATGTTAGCTCCTCCAGAATCTGGCTTGACCAGACAGTGAATAGCACTGGATTTAGGCTGCAGTTAGGTTGGTACTTGCTCAGTTAGCCCTCAGGTGTTGAGCAAGGTGCCAGTTACTCCAGCATCTAGCCTTTACTGGAAAGCAACCGCTATTACAGTTACCACCTACTCAAGCAAGACTGATGGTAAAATGGTTGGGCTACAGAGAGGAGAGCAAGGGGGAAGCACACTATCGCAACTTGACATCTCTTATTTTTATTTTAATGCATACTGTCTGGAATGTTTCATGCCCTTTGAAAGTAAAATATGCTGTGATGATTAGCTATCTTATACCCTGCTAGCACACAGTATATGATGTAAACACTCCTCCAGAGTTATTATATTGATCTTTCATGGAGAATCAAATATGTTATTTTACAATCTTAAAATTGAGTGCTGAGTTGATTATTCATGGATTTGTGAATGTATGCCAGTTATCACTGATCAAATGGCTGAGTAGAGGAGGAAATGCATAACACAATAAGAATGGGGCTGTAAATGAAGAATAGTAGTTTGTTTTCCTTTACCAAAGGAAAACCGAAGTGTATGAAAATGAGTCCTGTTCAATATTGTATAACTGCATTTGTGAACTTATTTTAGCAGGGAGGTTGGACTCGATCTCTTCCTGGGGGTCCTTTCCAACCCCTGCAATTCTGTGATTTTGTGATCTCTAGGGCCTTCATAGAGCTACTTTCCTACCTTTTACGAGGAAATCTTTCAACTGTCCATGAAAACCAGCAGCCCATGCAGTGGGATGGGGGGGAATGGGGAGAGTGTACAGGCAAAATTAAATTAGTGGTTTAGTCTGTTTGCTCTTCACAAAGGCCCCATATTCTGTGGCAGCTTGTATATTTTGAATGTTTTACTAATCCGTATATCTGCTGTTCATGGGTAAAGGGATGTGCCAGTGGTCTGTCACAAAACAAAGATGGTGTAGACTGACAAGTAGTGGTTACTAGCTTACACCTTGAAGCTGGAGTGCTATATAGCACTCCTTCCTTTTATCTCTTTATGCAAGTCTTTTTTTTTTTTTTTTTTTAATACTGTTGACAGTTTATTTGGGTTTTTGAGCATTCTTCACATAAACGTTGTCATCAGTTCAGTACTTTAGCAGTTAAACAGTGCTTACTTTGGTCTCCCGAGGTCATCAGAAGCACATCTTTTCATATGTAGTGCACTCACATTAGGTGTGTGCCTAAGAAAGGTGATTTTTAAAAGGAGTCAATGTCATATGAGTAGGAGAAAAACACCAAGTTAGTGTCATAATTCCTTTTCTTGGTAAAGTATGATTAGTATAAACAGAAGGGAGAAAAAGTAAGGCAAAGTAAAAGCAGGTGCTGACTGAGGATGAGGTAAAGGGAATGAAGCGTTCAGAGGAAATTGTCAGTTACAGATTGCCAAGAATGTCTGGGCAGTTTGTTGTCGTCACAACAAACAATCCATTAATGTTGTATCAGTGTCATTCTTCATTAAAGGTCCTTTTGCTTTTGTAGACAGGGAACTGGGATTACTGCAGAGTTCTTGCCTTACTATGCAGTGTTCCTTGTGAAGACTTCCAGCAGAAAGCAGGGAAGGATGTCAGGGTAGCCTTGCAGTTTCCACTTTCTCATGCAGCTCTCAACTTAGTTCTATGATTTTCTAATGTAAATATGATTGGCTAATTACTGAATGTAGAGAACTTGTGCTGTCCTTACATGCTTACTTTGTCATTTCAGAAATGGCAGAACTAATCCCGTCTAAAGTATCCCTCTTCTCACTGAGCATCTGCTATTGTTTTTAATTGTTTTGGTCTTCCTCTTTTCTAGTAGATTCCATATACGTACTTCAGTTACTTTTGACACTTCACTGTTTAAATTTGATCAAAATAATTCTGCACTTATTTATTCCTGTATGGAACTCCTGTCCTGATGAATGTCCCAGATCTATGATTTCAGAGAAGCTGTAAAAAGAATAGTAACAGCATTTGCAGATAACTTATAAGTTAGAAGATGCTGTAATCCATAGGAAGAAATAACGTAGTTTTAGTAATCTTAGAAATAGGAAACTGAATGTTACTGAATAGGGAGGAAAAATAAGAATTTATATATCCTTGGGGGAGAAAAGGTCAATTTGAAGGCAAACCTGGAAAATGATAATAGCTGAGGGAGAAAACAAAGAGCAAACTGAATGTCTTTGCTCAGTGATTGGTCAAAGGAAGAGACAATGTAATTATTGATTGTCAGGGAGAATTGCTTTGAACAGAAGTAGTGCCTTAATACAGTTTTCTTGTGACCACTCAGTGTTGTAGCTAGGCTTGACTATGTCATTATCAGTTTGTTGTAAACAGATGGGCACCTTCTCAGAACGGATATGCAATTAGTTTTCTTTAGAAAAAGAGAATAGTGGAATTAAATATTTGCAGCATGGTTGAGAAAATAAAATTTGGGAAACGTATCAGTAAATTTCACAGTATAAGCACTGTTGATGAAGATTTTAAGATGAGCGCATGATTAAAATAGATACAAATAAGGGCTAGTCATTAAAAATTTTCACAGTATGTACAGATTCATGAAAAATTGATTTTAAGATGGAGCTGAACAACACTGGTAAGTATATTATATGAGAGAAATCGTAATCTTTTTATGCTATCCTATTGTGTTTTTGCAGATAACAGAATTCCTCATCTAGATAAATCTTGCTTTCCATGTTCATGTGAATTGTGTTGATGCCCAAAGGTGATCAGAAGACAAAGGGGAAAGATCAAGAAGCCTGCCATCTCAACAATTTGGCTGTCCTTCTGTTACAACACTTTCCCAGCTTTAACCAGTGGAATTAAAATGTTTTTCCAAGAGAACACAGGACTTAAATTTCAAAACAAGTTTTAGTTTGTTCATTCAGGAAACTCATTACAGTCCCTTTGGAAGAAAAGTGATAGGAAGGGAAGAGAAACTAGATGACTTTTAGGATGTTCTCAGAGGGAAAATATTAAAAAAACAAATAAACAAAACAAACAAACAAAACCACAGGAAGCTCCAGCATTCTAGTTAAGGCAAATAACTCTAAAGTAACAACTCTAGTGTCTTCAAAAAGAAAATAAAGGAAGAACAACTTTATAGCTTCCTAAATGTATTAATTATAAATGATTAAAATGTAAGTACTTCTGATCCATAACATTAAAATGTTTGATTTTTTTTTTTCAAGTTTTTATAATGAGCTCTGATTTAGAGGCTTTCTTTCCATGTCTAATCTGACTTGTCTTTTCCATTTTCTAGAAAGAGAAGGTGTATATTGGGAAACTGAACATGATTCTTGTTCAGGTAAGCTGGAGTTTAGGAAGCATTAAATCTTGTCATAGATACCATCTTGTATTTGGTTTTGCTTAAGTACCTAACATACAGGTGTTTCACTTTTCAGATTCTGAAACAGGAATGGCCAAAACACTGGCCCACTTTTATAAGTGATATTGTAGGAGCAAGCAGGACTAGTGAAAGCCTTTGTCAGAACAACATGGTGATCCTTAAACTATTGAGTGAAGAAGTGTTTGATTTTTCCATCAGCCAGATAACTCAAGTGAAAGCAAAGCATTTGAAAGACAGGCAAGTGTATTCTTTAATATATCCCTAATAAATAGTGCATACTTTGGTCACTGGCAGATTGTTTCTTTTGCTAGGAGGTTTTCAGTAAAAGGATACATCTGATTTCATAGCTGAGATTTCACTGGCTTACTGATTTTATTTTTTTATTTTTTTCTCTCTCCTTTAAAGCAGTACAATCGGGTGGGACCAAACTTAGCTTATACATATATTTCTGCATTGTTGCAACTGCCTCGTCTGATAGATGGTCATGGAATCATAGGATGGCTTGTGTTGGAAATGACCCTTCAGATCATCTAGTTCCAACCCTCCTGCTACTGGCATGGGCAGCAGCTCCCTCTAGACCAGGTTGCTCACAGCCCCATCCAGCCTGGCCTTGAATGCCTCCAGGGAAGGGGCGTCCACAACCAGACTGGGCATCCTGTTCCAGTGTCTCACCACCCTCATAGTAAAGAATTTCTTCCTAGTATCTAGTCTAAATTCACCCTTTTCAAGTTGAAAAAGGTTGCTACTTGCCCTTACAAAAAGCCTTGCCCCAGCTTTCCGTGTAGACCTCCCTCAGGTATACTCTAAGGTGCCCCTGGAGCCTTCTTTTCTTCAGGCTGAAGAGCCCCTGCTCTCTCAGCTTGTCCTTGTGAGGGAGGTGCTCCAGCCCTCTGATTATCTTTGTGGCCTTTCTCTGGACTCCAACAACTCCATATCCTTCTTGTGTTGGGGTCTCTGTAACTGGGCACAGTATTCCAGATGGGGTCTCACGAGAGCAGAGTAGAGATAGAATCACATCCCTTGACCTGCTGGTCGCGCTTGTCTTGATGCAGCCCAGGATATGGTTGGCCTTCTGGGCTGCTAGCACACATTGCTGGTTCATGTTGAGTCTTTCATCAACTGATACTCCCAAATCCTTCTCCTCAGGGCTGCTGTCAAGCCATTCTGTGCCCGGCCTGTATCTGTGCTTGGAATTGCGCTGACCCAGGTGCGGGACCTTGCACTTGGCCTTGTTGAACTTCATGTGGTTGGCGTGAGCTCACGTCTCAAGCCTGTCCAGGTCCCTCTGGATGTCATCCCTTCCCTCTGTCATGTCATCTGCGCCACTCAGCCTGGTGTCGTCTGCAAACTTGCTGAGGATGCGCTTGATTCCACTGTCCATGTTGCTTATCTTAAATAATGCTGGTCTCAGATCTGGTCCCAAAGGAATGCCACTCATCACCAGTCTCCACTTAGACACTGAGCCGTTGATTGCAACTCTCTGAGTGTGAGCATCCAGCCAGTTCTTTCTCCAGCAAGTTGTCCAACCATCAGATCCATTTTTCTCCAACGTGGCGACTAGGATGTCGTGCGGGACTGTGTCAAACAAGCCGAGGTAGATGATGTCAGTTGATCTTCCTTTATCCACTGACGCTGTACCTCCATCATAAAAGGCCACCAAGTTTGTCAGGCGTGACTTGCCCTTGGTGAAGCTGTGTTGGTTACCACCAATCACCTTGTCTTTATTTTCCATGTGCCCCTGTAGGGCCAATTGGTGGGAGCTTCACCAGACTGCCACAACCTTTCAAATAGGATGGATAGCAGCTTGGCAACTTCGTTTGCCAGTTCCCTCAGAACTCCTGTATAGATCCCATCAGATCCCATGGACTTGTACACATTTGGGTTCTTTAGATGGTCTTTAATGTGATGTTCACTTACAGCAGGCAGATCTTCCTTCTCCAAGATGCTTTCTGCATCTTGGGTGCTGTGGCTAGAACCCTTGCTGGTGAAGACTGAGGCAAGGAAGTTATTCAGTACCTCAGCTTTCTCCATTTCCCTTCTCACAAAGTCTCTAGTTTCCTTCCAGAGGGGGCCCACACCTTCCCTGACCTTTTTTAATCTCTGATATACCTGTAGTATTCTTGTTCCCCTTCATGTCGCTGGCTAGATTTAATTCTGTCTGGGTTGTAGCTTTCCTAATCTGATCCCTGGCTGCTTGGACAACTTTGTAGCTTGCAGCTTGTTGCGCTCCGTCTTTGACACCCTAAGGATTTTGTGTAGTGACCACAAAATGGTGGAATACATGGGCCCAGTTCTGTGACTAGTGAGGTGGAGGGATTTTGCAAAATCCGTACCTCCAGAAAAGGGAAACAGGGGACCCCAGAATAATTGAAAACAGCGGCAACAATCTGAAGAGAAACAAACTAATTTGCCAAATATGGTATCAGAATGCAAGATAACACACTATAATAGAATATAATTAGAATTGAAGTTAATAAATATAATGAGAGAGTATCTGAAAGCTGTAGGCCTTACAGTAATACTGAAGTGATGCGCGCAGTTGGGACAGGCAGCAGCGAGGAGAGGTGACGAAGCGAAGAAGAGAAGAGCCTGATCAGGTGACCTTGCCAGGAGTTAAATCTCCTCTCTGACTGCAAAGCCTCCTGGGAAATGTAGTTCTTCTCTTCCGGGCAGGTACCCGGAACTGGAGCATTAACACTTTAACTCCCAGTGCACTACATGATGTTATAATGTGTAATATCAGTAAGTAAAAATCATAAAGCCATGACAACCGCTTGGAAGAGGAACTTAGCATCAACACATTCCGGGAACCTCTTTGATTTCTGGTGCACTGCTGTGTTGTCCTTCCAGCAAATATCAGGGTGGCTGAAGTCCCCCATGAGAGCTGTGTTTTGTGACTGTGAAACTGCTCCTATCTGTTTATAGAGGGCCTCATCCACTTGGTCTTCCTTTTGCAGACTCCCCCTAGGATGTCTTCGTCTTCTGCCTTCCCTTTAACCCTAATCCATAAGCTCTCTGTCATCTCCTCATCTGTCCCCAGGTGAAGCTCCATGGACTCCAGGTGGCCACTGATGTAGAGGGCAACACCCTTTCCCCTTTTTCCCTGCCAGTCTTTCCTGAAGAGTTTATACCCATCTATTCCTAGGTTCCAGTCATGAGAGTCATCCCACCACATCTCAGTGATGCCAGTGACATCGTAGTCCTTTAGGCACCTTACATGCCTGTAACTCTTCTTGTTTATGTGCTCTTATTGTGGTTTGTTACCAAACTCTGTGCGTCAGTGTGCTGGCATTTGAGTCTGGTCCTAGCCTTTAACAGAGATTTCAACACTGCTTGGATTTCTTGGTGGGATTTTGTGGGTACAGGTTTGGAATTTTTCAGAAAAATGCGTTGTTGTCATCATTATTTATAAAGAAGCAGTGTGGCTTTTGAATGCTTCCAAGGATTTGTTGGCATTCAGAACCTGTTTTGTGGTCACAGGCACTTTGATTGATACAGTTTGGATTGTTTTTGAACTTGAGAGTGCTTCATTGCTTGTTTTTGTGTTTTTTTTTTTATAGTATGTGCAATGAGTTCTCTCAGATATTTCAGCTGTGTCAGTTCGTGATGGTAAGTATTAGTTTTTTGCAACTTCTTCCACACTACCTCCACCCAGTCATGCCTTAGTAATATCATATGCACTGATGTGTTCCTGCAGGAAAACTCCCAAAATGCTCCTTTAGTTCATGCCACTTTGGAAACTTTGCTACGATTTCTGAACTGGATTCCTCTGGGATATATATTTGAGACTAAGTTAATCAGCACACTAATATACAAGGTATGTATGTAATTATTGATAGCTTTTTATTTGAGAAGTTGCAAAATGCGTACCGTATAACACCTTTGTAAAACGCTTTCTTTTCTTTTCTCAATAGTTCTTAAATGTTCCCATGTTTCGGAACGTCTCTTTAAAGTGCCTCAGAGGTTGCAGGTGTCAGTCATGTCCTCATCTGTCCCTAGGTGGAGCTGGGGCAACACCCTTTCCCTTTTTACCCTGCCAGTCTTTCCTGAAGAGTTTATACCCATCTATTCCTATATTCCAGTCATGAGAGTCATCCCACCAATGACATCGTAGCCCCTTATGCGCCTACACGCCTGCATGTTCCCTGTATTCCATGCACTGGTGTACAGGCACTTAGTTGGGGTCCCATTGAGGCTGATTTTCCAATTAGAGTTCCTTTATCTGGTAACTTAGTTCCTGTTTTACTGGCTTGTGATCCTACTCCAAGCTCAGGGCATCCATTACCATTGTCAGCCACAAAGTGCAATGACTTAGAATTTCTACTGCCAGCATCTCTAGTTTAAAGCCCTTCTGATTAAATTGGAATGTTTGCTGCCAAAGATGGTCTTCCCCCTGTCTGACAGATGAACCCTATCCTACCCCAGACGACCAGATTTCTCAAAGTGAGTTCCTTGACATAAGTAGCCAAAGCCCTGTTCTCAGCACCACTCCCTTAGCTGTTTATTGATTTTCTTAATTCTGTCTGTCCTTTCCCATTTCTCTGACCTGGCAGATTGACTGCCTGTGCTCCCAAATTCTTCACTGTTGCTCCCAGCTGCTTGTAGTCCTCCTTGATATTCTTCAGGTTGCTGATAGCTGTGTTGCTGGTGCCTCCATGAAGCAGGGGATACTAGTCCGTGGGACACACAAGCTCTGGCAGCAGACCTGTCTGGATAGCAGGTCAAATGGATGCTTCTGTACCCCTCAGAAGAAAATGACCCACTACTTTCACCCACTGCTTTTTCTTAGTTGCAGTAGTTGTTATGCAACAGGGAGCAGGTCTGGCTGCCTTACACAGTTCAGATGACTTACCTGTTATTGTTCCTTTTTCCTTCTCAGGCTGGAGACCTGCAGAGGCACCTCTTAGAGTGCCTAAAGCCTGCAGAGGCTTAGAGGCAGGCTTTTTCCTCTTGTCATTTTTTTCTCATGGCAGTTTGCCATTTCTCATCACTGTTTGTTTCCCCTCCAACTAGATATACCAGTGGGGGAGTTTAGGGCTATTTGGGCCCATACTGCAGATTGCACGTGAATCTGGCTGACTGTCTCTATCCCTGCCTCCCTGATAGCACACAGCCTTTTGACCGTCTCCTACGGGTCAGTCAACTGTTGCAGGAGGTCTTCCACCTGGGCACATCTTAGACAGGTGAGTTTGCCGCTCACCTCTGCTCCAGCCAGAAGGTGCAGACACTTCCCACGTACCATGGTCTGCACAGATGTTTCTTCCTTTAGAAGCTTGGTCTGAGTGGAGGCACTGGTGATGACTGGGATAGGTGGTGCACACTTCCCTGCCAGAGCTGCAGCCTTAGCTCAGCATCGTACATGCACCATTCTGCTTTGAAGGTCGCTCGGAATGAGTGCCCCCTCACTTCTGAAGCCGATAAAGCTTTACTGCCCTGCCATGTAAGCTACTGCTCCAGCTGTTACAGCACCACAACAGTGTTCAGGTGACACCCACACTGTTTGCTCACCCTGTACTTGGTGGGCAGCAACTTGTCACTACTTTCCCTGAGGATTCCTTTAAGGACACAGGTGTGGCCTCTGTTGCCTTGGCAACATCCACCTATGTTGGGAGAGCTGCACATTGCTGGATGGTCACCAGGCCCCCTTGTATCTTGAGATCAGTTGCTCTGGTTCTGGCTGGGCCAGCTCTGAAGTAGCTGCTCTTGACTGTTCTGGGTTTCAGCCGTTTAAATCTCCTGCCTTTGCCCTGGCAACGCCCATGCCATGTCAGCCACTCTCATGAGAGCCGCCTGTTGCTGGAGGCTCCCTCCATTTTCTTGGCATTGCTGCAGTTTCATGTACACGTTGAGCTGTTGCTGAAACCTAACTTGACAGAATGATTTGTTTTAACCTGGTTACTGTAATAATACTTTCTGGTAGGAATGGCTATGCACCTAGAATAGGTGGGAAAGGGGAATGCCAGTAATGTCTTTCAGCAGCAGTATGTGTTTATGTTGATTTCACTGGTATATAAAATTGTTACTTGGTAGTACTTAAAGGGGGAAATAAGACAGTGAAATGCATCCTTTGTTCAGATGCTTTTTATCTCACTCCTTCTCTTCCCTTACCAGGCTCTTAAGATCTTCTGCTGTACCTGCCTTTCTGGATTAGAAGGAGACATTCCCAAATTGACAACCATCCAAGGATGTAGTCTTCATACTGAGCTGTTTATCTGAAATGTATGCTTCTGAAGGAAATTATTTTGTATTATAACTAAAAGGCTAAGTAACACAAAGTAATTTCAGATGTGGAAGAAGAGTTTCAACTGAAGATCAAATTCACAACTCAAAACTCAAATCATTTAACTTTGAGGGAGGTTGTATTTTTTTCTACAGTGCGATATGTTCTAGTTTGGGCAATGCTTCTTAATATTCTTTGTTAAAATAATTAATAGCCTGGATTAATGGCATAAAGATTAAGCTACTGATGTGTAACTGGACAGGTATTAATTATATATCAAATGGTGTTGACAAGATTAAGGGCTGTCAGCTGCAGGAACTCCACTGTTGACAACAGAAACTTGGCTGGATGGAACCAGATCTGTGGTTACTGATTCAGCATTCTGTGCCAAAGGTGAAAAGTACACCACAGGAGCCTTCACAGGGAAGACTCAAAAAGACCCCTGCCCACAACCACCACTGGGCAGGACGCATGCGTGAAGAGGTGGGAATATATTGTAACGAGTTCTTGGAACTGCTTATGCTAATCCAGCCCTTTTCTCAGAAATCTCATGCATGTGTGTAATTCTGTGCAGTAAATATGCAATTGATGGGTGTTTGGATGTGCAAATTAGGCTAGCCAATTCCCTTTGCACGTGGCGCCGTAATAAACATACATGCTTTATGACTTTATGTGGGTTGTAGAGTTTGATTCTGCACATCACTACACAGGTGAATATTGCTATTCTATGCTTGTTATGTAAGTGATGCAGATAGTATCGCTAAAACTGCGATAGCACTGAGGACAACCAGTAGTAAATAGTCCCTGTGGATGGAGTGTAAAATATATCTGAATGGAAGTGTGGGCAACTTCATTATAGAGAAATGTAAATCCTAAGTTAATAGACTAGAACAGGAGGATTTAATAATTAACCCCTATTTTTATATTGATTATAGTGAAACTGGTTTTTTGTTTTTTTTGGTTCCGCTAATCTCGTAGGGAAAGCACAAGTTGAATTTTCAAATATTTTTGTTAAAATGTGAAAGAGAGAGAAAATCTAGAGCAGTGGAGAAGATTGTTGTTGTTACAGTGCCTAAGGCAAAGTCTGCAGAAAACTGGCTTTCCAGTAGCTGGATGGGATGGGATTGGTGACAGTAACAGATTCTGAGTAGAGCCCAGTGATCATCAGAAATACGATGACTGCACCAGAAATGAAACAAATGTGAGGTGCTAACGTAGGCTGGAGATCAGTTCAAAAACTTTATTGTAGTCAGGCACAGCAGGGGCAGGGCTGAGCCCACACCTACCTACAAAGCATGGAAAATGACTGCAGGCTCCAACCAGAGGTGAAATGGACCATAGGATGACAAGAGTGCGTGGATGGAGGTCCCGCATGAGGCTGCTTGGGGTAATAGGATATGTATGAATAGAGTATAGAGGGAAAATACTTTCCTCTTGGTTTAAGCTTTAGCTACTTTCATTTTCACCCAGTAGAGCTCCGTGTTACAAAACAATAAGAAAGTGTAAAATGCTGTTCTCATTTAACAACACCTGAACAGAACATCCTTTGTATAAAGTTTATCCCAGCTATACTAATTGAGAATAATTGTAACTTTGCAGTAGCTACCCACAAGAGGGGGGAAAAAATCTTCCATCTCTGAGCTGAAATTTGTATTTGTATTTCTTGTTATGATTGAAGGCACTACTGGAACCTGGTACTTCAAGACACAATGCATCCCCACGCAGCCAAAGGCAAGCGCTATCCCTGAAAACCTTACCAAGCAGGAAAAAAATAATATATGAAAGAAGTCTCACAAAATTTATGCAGAGTGAGAGTTGAGGAGTTTGTGGACTTTGACTTGCTCTTGTTTGCAAAAGAAATATTTTTGACCTGACCAGTTGCTACAAACCACTGTTACCACATGATGTAAAGTGCTTTCTAAGGCAGCCAAACTAACATGTGTTAGAAAAGATTATAAGGTTCCAAAGAATCAGGTTTTATGGATTTGTTCTGGCTTTTGTTTTTTTGACTGGGGCGGGGGGGGGGGGGGGGGGGGGGGGGGCAGGAGGAGAGGCAGGTTTGAGGTGCAGATGGGGACACATCTGCACCTGGAGAGAGCTGGAGGTTGTAGCCAGTATTTGTTAACTGAGTTACTAAATTTTGTTTGTCTCTGTTGGCAAGTTACTAAAATACCTGAGTATGGCATTTGTTTCCCTTCTTTGTCAAGAGAAAAACCCGCTACTGAAATCACTCTTTGAAGAGTAGTCACTGCACCAGGGAAGCTAACTTCAACAGCAGTAAGTGCTGTGTATTTTGTTCCCCCAGGGTAAAATTGGGGACCTTGGAAAGTCCTGGGAACTTGCTGCTGATCAATATGCAAAACTAATATGCCTACTATTTCTGTCACAATGCTGGGACAAGGAACCTCTAAAGTCTTCTCAAAGACCCACACCTCAGTCAGCTTGAATAACTATTTCTTTAAGTTGTGATTCAGTTCTGTCAATGGTTTACAAGCTGGTTCTGCCCAGCTCTGTGACTAGCGGGGCAGGGGGACCCACAGAGCTGTGTCCAGGGAAAGGGTAGGGAGATGGGCCTAAAAACAAAACAGCAGCAATGATTTGAGGAGAAACAAAACTAATTTACTAAGTAAGATATTGGAATGCAAGGTAACACACTATAATAAAATACAACTAGAATTGAAGCTAATAATTAAAATGAGAGTGTCCAAAAACCAATGACCTTCCTCTAATGCTTAAGCAAGATGTCTAGCCAGGCTGAGTAGAAGAGAAAAGGGGGATGTCTCGTGGTATGAGAACAGTTTTGTCTTTCCCTCTGAACAGAAAATGGAAACAACAATGCAAAGTCCTCTGGGGTACATAGTGTGTAGTTGTTCTTCTCTTCTGAGAACCAGGTACCCAGAACTATCCACAATCCACAGAACTGGAGTATTAACTCTTCCCAGTGCACAACGTGATGCTAATGATGTAAAATACCAATAACAGAAACCATAAAGCCACGACAAGTTCATATTTCCTTTATTAATATAGATACTTACACATGGAGAATGATAGTTATATAGGAGAACACTTTCCACCAAATATTAATGTATAGCATTTTTGTAGTTTGGAGGGGCCTGTTCAGTAAGGTTATAAGGAAATAGCTAATAATAAGGTTATTTATTCATTCTGTTGCAGCATCTATGTAGAACATATGATTCTGTCATTATTATTTTTGTCAGCCGATACTTTGTAGTCTCCATCTCAGCAACACTCATTTTCAAAGGGCAATTTCACTCCAGCTGTCTCCTGCTGAGGCAGTCATTTGTTTGTTTCTGATTGTCACAGAGTTATCAAACTATGTCCGTGACAGGGGGCAGTAGGCCTGTGGGGCCCCCCCAGCCCCCAAAAATGGGAAGGGAAAAGGGAAAGGGGTAGGGAGATGGGAGCTGTACTCAAGGAAACAAACATAGCAGCGGCAACAATCTAAGTAGGAAAACTTGTTTTACTAACTGTGGTATCAGAATGCAAGATAACACAATATAATACAATCTAATTGAAATTGAGGCTAATGAATCAAGTAAAATGAGAGAGAGAGAGAGTTTTCCAAAGACCGAGAAGCCTACTTTGAAATTGAAGGCACATGGCTTGGAAGCACACCCACACCTGCTGCCAGGCAGTGAGAGAGAGCGAGCATCACTTCCGTGATGTATTTTCCTCTCTGACCGTGAGGTCCTCTGGGACGTGTAGTTCCTCTTCGCTGTGCTCCACATGATGTCATGATGTGGAATACCAATAGCAAAAATTACAAAACCATGACACTGATCCAGCACTTTTCTTCTTTTCTAGATACCACAGGATTTGAACTTTAAACAAATATTTGTTTTCTGCTTCCAACCTTGTGTCATCAAAAAGATAAAAAAGATAAAAAGCACTTCAGATAGCTGATGGAGGATTACTTAGAAGTCTACCCGCAGACTCCTACAGATGCAGAATTCAATGTTAGTGCCTTTATACAAACTATAAAATGCACCATTTTATAGGCCTGGGCTTTGTCAATAATATTAGAGTCACAGAATCCTTACAATTGGAAGGGACCTTTAAAGGTCATCTAGTCCATCTTCCATGCAATGAACAGGGACATTCACAGCTCAGGTTGTGAGCTGTGATCTGAGCACAGATCAGGTTGCTCAGAGCCCTGTCCAGCCTGACCTCTCCAGGGTGGGGTCTTCCACCACATCTCTGTGCATCCTGTGCCAATGCCTCACCAAGCTCACAGTAAAATACTTTTTCCTTATATCCAACTTAAATCTATCCTCTTTCGTTTTGAAACCTTTTCCCCTTGTCCTATCACCACAGATCCTGCTGAAGAGTCTGTCTCCTTCCTTCTTTTGTAGCTTTCCATTTGATGCTGAAACTTCGGAGCCTTCCCTTCTCCAGCCTGAACAGCCCCAGCTCTTCCAGCATGTCCACGCAGGAGTGGTATTCCATCCCTTAGATCGTTTTTGTGGCCCTCCTTTGGAGGCTTTCCAACAGGTCCACGTCTCTTCTGTACTGAGGATTTCACATCTGAATGCAGTGCTCCAGGTGAGGCCTCACCAGCGCAGAGTAGAGGGGCAGGTCCCTTGACCTGCTGGCCACGCTGCTTTCGATGCAGTCCAGGATACAGTTGTCTTTCTGGACTGTGAAGGCACATCGCTCACCATCAACCAGTACACCCCCAAAGTCCTTTACGGCAGGGTCGTGCTCTATCCTTGCCTCCTCCAGCTTGCATTGGTAGTGGGGTGGGTCTCATATGTGCAAGACCTTGCTCTTGGGTTTGTTGAGCCTCATGAGGTTTGCCTGAGCCCACTGCTCAAGCCTGTCTATGTCCCTCAGGATCGCATCCTATCTCCCAGGTGAGTCAGCTGTACCCCACAGCTTGGTATCATCGTGGATGACAATTAGAAAGTCTTGCTAAGGGTACCCTTGACTCCGCTGTTGATGTCATTGATGAAAACATTGAAGACAACTGATCCTAGCTCTGACCCCTAGGGGACACAACACTGATCTCCATCCAGACATGGAGCCATTGCCCATCACTCTCTGGACTCAGTCCTGTTGCCAGTTCCTTCATCTGCTGAACAGGCCACCCATCAAATCCATGTATTTCCAATTTGAAGAGAAGAATGTTGTGGGTTACTGTGCCAAAGGCCTTACTGAAGTCCAGACAGGTGACATCAGTGGCTCTTCCCTTGTCCATTGATGCAGTTACACCATTGTAGTTGGTCAAGCAGGATTTTCCCTCGGTGAAGCCGTGTTGGTTTTCCTTATCACCTCCCTGTCTTCCATATGTCTTAGCATAGCTTCCAGGAAGATCTGCTTCATGATCTTTCTTGGCACAGAGGTAAGACTGAGCAGTTGGTAGTTCCCAGCACCATTCTTTTTACCCCTCCTAAAAAAGAGTGTGATGCTGCTTTTTTCCGCCTCAGTCACCAGGGACTTCACCTGACTGCCATGACTTTTCAATAAAGGTCATGTACCATGAAACTCAGTACGTGACTGCTGATGCGTGATGGAAACCAGCCTGGCAAGCACTTCCATTAGCTCCTTCAGTGCCCTTGGGTGGATCCTGTCTGACCCCATGGGCATGGACTCAGCACTACTGACTTCGTTTTGATGGCAGCAAGCTCCATTTCCACAAATAGATGAACAGGGAAGAAGGAAGATGTAGTGTATTTTCAGAATTCAGCAGAGCAAGAGCAAAGGTAATAGGCTCTCAAATCGTTCTCATAGGTAAGCCTCTGGTACATACCTATTTAGGACTATTATTGTCACACCTGTGTACAACTTTCAGGAGATGCAGCTGAGTAAGGTGTGCTTATTACAGCCTGATTAGAGAGCGGGTTTTGAAAGAACTGTGGTTTCATAACAATAAATCTGGTTTTAGTTCACTTAGGATTGAGCCAAAGCATAGTAGCCACAAGACTCTAAGCAGTACTGAAGTTCACTCTGCTAAATCAAATGTACAAACGTTTTGTTAAGTCAAGCCAGGCATAGTATCTTTCTGCAGCTGGCATAAACACCACACCGCATGTTCAGGCTAATTCAACAAAACTAGTCTTGTCACAAGGGCCAAATACATATTACGAGGTAAGCCAACTTCTCTGAATTTAGAGTCATGGCTCGATCGTGGAAAGTAACAAATAATTTCCCTTGTGATTGGTGACTTGGTTACTGCTCTCCATTACATCCTGTAAATGTAGTGCAAGCATTTGAGCTGTTCCAGAATTAAGGCAAACAGCTCCAATATTGATACTTGTAATAAAACTAGAGTATTTTCCCTGCTAAATGGTGTCATTGTAGCATTGCTTTGGAAACATGGCTCTGACTTCTGTTAAGTTTGGTGATAAAAATGTGTTCTTCAGCAGGGAGAAGATGTTGTCTACGAAATTGTAGGTGTTTCTATCATTCTTGTCACACGTCCCAGACTAAAGGTGTACCTCTTGAATTACTTGAAGTACACAGCCCTATCGATTACTTTAATATAACCTGGTACTAGCTAGCGTTTGGTGTAGCTTAAAAGGCAATCCTTCACCCTCGCTTCTTTCACAGCTGGCTTAGTAGAGCGGTTCCCTCTCTTTCTGTCGCATTGGATTTAGCAAGCGTGTAGTGAAAATTGCTTTGATTCAGTAGAAAGCATCTGTCTAAAGCAGTTTTTCTTCAGTTCTGTGTTGAACTGACTCGCTGCACAAGATCTAATCAGAGCTGAGTGGGATGAGCACTACCTGGGGCTCTGTTAGCTTATAGTTGTATTAGATGTCAGGAAAAATTAAGACACTCGTACTATTAGCATTTTAGTTTAGAAATTCTTGACTCAGTGTATAAAAACATTCTTGCTTGTATATTCCAGCCCATCACTTGACTGCTTCTTTGGTTTCCATAATTATTTGATAAATTACTTGTTATTAAAACAGCTAAACCAAGAAACTCACATTATTTACATATGTTCTCATGTTATTAAGCTGTAATTTGCCCAACAGATATGAGGGTAATTTACCCTATAACTCAGCAGCATTTGATACATGACTCTGCTGTAAGTAACTGCTATAAAGTTAAGTGGTGTGCCCTGTAAAGGGACATGATATCATAGCACTTCTTTGAAAATGTGGAATGAGGCGCTATTACATCCTATAACTACGTAAGTTATCTTTGCAGCTTAGGAAACAGAGTCTGACAGCCTGCATAACATGATGGTAAGTGCAACAAGGACAGCAGAGCAGCAAGACCCCAGACAAGTGAGGAACTGAAGTGGACACAGAAATAAGGGAGGACAAAAGGAACAACTTGCCTTCAGAAGGCCTCAGGTATACACAGACTTCCAGTGAGATAGTCTCATCTCCACTGCCAACCCTTTCATGAGGTCTGGAAAGGGCTGCATCCTGGCTCCACCCTTTCTCATCACTCAGGTACACTGCGTGCACCTGAGCTCCCCCGGGGCAGCCCTGCCTTCCCACCAGGTGCTCAATCACTGTCTCAAGCTGTGGCTTAGCATTTCTACTGCAGCCTAGTTCTTCTTTCTCTACTATTTCAAGAATTCTGTCAGTATTGTAGGAGAACAAGTTTTGTGTTCTTCGCAACATCAACGAGATTTCTTTCTTCAATCTTGTATTTCAGTGTGAATCACCTCATTGTTCTTTTCTTTCTGAGAACTACTATTTTCCAACATTTGTTTGTAAAAGTAAAGCAAGCAACTGGTTTGTTTCAGGATCTTCTATTTTTTTTTTTTTCCTTTTGAACTAAAAATTACCTGGTTTATACTGTATTTTTTTCTTGTTTAGAGAGACTCTGCAGAGCCTGATGGCCCATGATTGCTTCTGTCATGAATGATTTGTGCAGAAGTACACTTGCAAGCATGCTTGCATATGAACTGATTTCATTCAGAATAGATAGGTATTTTTGGCATTTAAAACCTTCTGATTCTCTTATACATTGGATAAAAAGTGTTTTCCACTTGGCTCTGAAATTATGTGCATTTCAAAGATGCTGTCGTGTGATTGGCTCTAGGATATTTACTTTTGCCTTAGGCATGTATTTGGAGTTCTGGATTTTTTTTGCATCAAATTCATCATTTTTTTTTAGAGGTTTGGTCATTTTCTGCTTCTTTTAAACCTTTTTCCTAACTGTAGAATAAATGGCTACTTTTTTTTTCCCCAGTTGTCAGTTTAACCTGATCTGTATTGTTTCTACTCTACACTTCTAAAGGTTTTTCTGTTATTTTCTGTACAAAGTATTTTGCCGACTGCTGTAGTTGTTTCCCAGCATTTGTCATTATAGGAAGTCTGTTAGTCACGCTGTAATTACAGAGTTAGTTAGCCAGTGAAGTTAGAAGTTTCACCAGTGGGTGTAACTTCTGAAAAGCTATCTCAATAGGACCTTTTCATGCTAGGTTCATTTTTTGCAGCATTGAGTAAATACTTTACATTTAACAACTACCAATATTGTTATAAGATACAATGAACTTGAACTGTAGTGTATGTTTGTTGACTGTTTTTATTGCGTGGCGTGGTAGAACTCTTGTATTACTTCTAAATGTTTTCTAGACCTAGCTGATATTCATGCAAGTGCCATGCCATTTAAAGACTGTCTGACTGTTGCTATACAATATACGATAAATCTTATGTTGAAGCTAAAAGGTGATTCTGTGACATTATAATATTGTGATGGGTGCAGTGAAATAAATGGTTTGTGCCATCTACTGGTCTGAACAGGATCTGCATTTCAATTCAGAATGAGCTGGATGTCCTAATGAAGCATTCAGTATATAAAAGAAGAAAATCACCATAAATAATGGAAATTTTGATGTCTTTTCTGTATTAAGTGCCAACAAATGTTAAAGACAAGCTAATTAAAGGAAGAAATTAATATGTTATCCCTTTTCCTATCTCTGCCTGTTTAACCATAGCTAGAAGTTTATTCTAAATTTGATAGAGCCTGGAAACATATGTTCCAATAGGTTGGTCACATTTTAGCAGGATTTAACAGTCTACGTTGGTGGTACAGAGTGCTGGGAATGTGAACAGTTTGTCTAAACGTGTTCAATGGAGTCATACGTTCTATAATAATTCATAATTACAGTATATCCCATCATCACATTTACTTATTAAAGAGCATTTAAAATAAACCTTCTCTTTCATGGATTTTCTCTGTAAAATTTGATGTTAAGGCTGGAGTAATAAAGCTGCTGGTATGGGGTGGACTTCATTGTAGCATGCTTCGTATACCTCAGTTTAGCTAAACAAACTTCGTATCCTACAGCCTAATGGACAACTGTATTTTCAACGATTTCTGTAAACCTGAGATTCCATGCTCAATTCTTAATTCAGTTTGTGTTAGCACTTGCATATTTGATACACTCTGTGTACATTCAGATTGTAAATATTCTGCAGTGAGCTTTGTCTTCCACTGTTTCATTTTTCATAGTTATCTCAAAAGCAAAACCAAGAGATCCACAAATGCTACAATGTCCCTCTAGTTACCTCTGTTCGATACAAAAAGAGTAAATCCAATGAAACAATAACGAGAAACACTTTATGCATTCTGAGAATTGTGTGCTCCAATATTGCGTTCAGAGGTCCAAAAACTTCACTTGGTTACATAATCAAGGGCTCATTTTCAGCTTGTCGGGTGAAGCATAGCCTGTAGGATAGAAGATAGCCCATAGGCTTAGAAATGAGGAGAGTTTGAAAAGTTACAGAGGAGAAGTATCAGTATATTCAAATCCTTCTATTTCCTGTAGGCATATGTTATGTATATAGGACATGCATGCATGTTGACGTAATCTGAATGCATGAGCCCCTGAGGCTGCAACCCCACTCCAGCTGCTGGTATGCACACATCCACTTACACATCCCTGGGCAGCAGGTGCTCTTGCACCTGAAGCTGGCCCTCACTCACCTCCCAGGCCACTTCACCTGTTCACCAACTAATTTGTCTTGGTCTTCACTGGCAACTACATTCTTGCACACTCAGGCACTGCAGTTGCTGACACCGCAGGCACAAAGGCCCATGACTTGTAGTCTGATTCTAGTTTCAGGCACTCAACTCTTTCACGTACACATTCAGCGGAGGATCTCTCACACATGAAAGTGTTAGAGTGGAATTTAATGAGAAGGTAGGGCAAGCTGGTCAGGTGCAGAGCATGGCCAGATGAGAATACCAACTAGTAAACTATGTACATGCAACCAGTCTATTTTAATGCCCATCCACTTCTGTTTTCAACAGCTTCTTCCTCTCCTAAACCATCTGACCCCCTCATTTTTTTCACCTTTAATTCCCGTACACATCCCGTAATAAATCCTGTGTAATCCCAAAACACATCCTGCAATCCCATAATGCTTCCCACACCTTCTACACACCACCATAATGCTTCCCATTGGTGGAATAAAGCAGCACTCCTTTAGTCTGGGAAAGTTTGAAACTGCTTCTTAGCTTTGAAGCTAATTTATCTTTATTACACTAAGAGTGCTTTTTTTTTTTTTTTTTGACCTTTTGATATTCAGGAGAAAGCAATAAACTTGTGAACTTCCAACCATCCATGCAAATGTTTTACTGTAGATGCTACTGCATCACAAACACTGAAAACAAGTAGTGCTTTTTAGCAGTGGGTTTATGCAAATGTTGCTGGTTTGAATTCCAAAGGCAACTCAATTATAATCAGTTCCATAGACTTGAAAATATCCTAACAGTATTCTTGCGCTTGTTCATTGAAAGAAAAGGCCTACTGTGGAGTAGCAGCCACTATTTACCACTCACCTAGTTTCCAGTTAATTCTCTGCAGATGTGGAAAGCTTTTTCACTGATCGTTGCTGCTTCTTCCTAACTTACAAAAAAATATGTTTTGTTTCTCTGCGATTGCTGTTGGTGGAGTAGTTGGTAAAAGTCACACTCAGCTAGCATGTGCTTTCTGTACATACTTGTAAGATTCTTTAATACAGCATAGGCTGTATCTGAACCCTTCTTTGTTTTTGGCTCAGAGATTGCTTTCCAAGGCATTTCTTGCAATAAGACTGACTTATCTAGGAGATGAGAGGTGGGTGTTGCCATGTGGCAATCAGCATCACTGTGTGGATAATTTTACATTTGCAAGCATTGCTTTGGAGCTGTTTGCCTCTGGAAGAGAGTGCTCAGGAGTGTTTACTAGCAGAAGATCTGGCCTGTGACCAAAAACTCCAGCTCGGTATGGGAAAACTGGGGAATGATACCATCGTGTCCTGTGAAAAACGGAATGCAGGTGGGCGCCTCCCTGCTTCCTCTTATTTGCTGGCAAGGCCCTGAAAATGGGAACAAAGGAGTTTCTGCTGAGATCCCAAAGCCAGAAGCTGCTACTCCAGGGAGAGCAGAGTCGACCACTTTGACTTATTTATAAGTTGGTACTGCTGTTGGAAAGAATCGCTGTTGTTGTCATCAGCCGAACAGCAACCCCTGACGACCCATCACTACTGAAGATCAACGTCTGACCTACGAGCAGTTTTAGAATCTGTGGTGGTCACTATCACATTCTGGCTTCCTACAAGGACTCCTTGCTCCTATTTCTTTTCTATTGCCTGTGTCCCCTTCCCCATCTCCCTAAATGACCAGGATTTGTAATAAACTGGTTGGGCTAACATTCTACCTGTAAGCATAGCCTAGGTCTGGCACTTTGAGAAAGGCTTGTTATGTTAGAAGGTGAAAGAAAGAAAGGTAAAGGGTGACAAGAGTGTGAGCACTTGTTGATAGCAGCCACCTCTTGATCTGGACTTAAGAGCAAAGTGATTGTCATGGTATGTATGCAGTGTATGGTGCTGTTCAGTGTGTGTGACTCTTGCTCCTCTGTCTCCTCCTCCTCAGTGGGTCTAGAGCACAGTCAGGCACTGGCTTCTGGCCCAGTGTCCAACAGGATAGGCAGTGGGAGCTGCATTTTCCACATAAAAAAGAGTAGGTTTGGTAGTAGGACAGAGAGCAAAAGGAGTATGTACATCATTCCTTCAGAATTCATCACCAAAAGTTTGTGCACAGAGGTTACCTAAAACCTCAGCTTTTTTCTTTTTCCAAGACGCTTCTACTCCCGTTGGTAGAGAGCTATGCATTTAGGGCTGTAATTTGCAAAATCAGTTACAGGTCCATGTGCACTGATTAGGAAAGAGATTTGACTGAAAAGAGGCTTGCAGTGTGCTCTGTGTTCATGACAAAATAACAGGCTAAGAGAGCGTGATTCTCCTTGCTTTACAGTAATCACAACACGAACTTAGCTGGAAACAAGACCAGTCTATCACTTATTTGTGACAAGAACCGAGCAGCAAATTGCCTAATTTCTGGATTGCACCTGCTGTTTGAATTCTTTCACGTGCTTTTTGTCTAATCATCTCATCACCTCTCCTCCTCCTCCCTCGCCCCCTGGCTTAAAACTTGCCCAGGGTGTGTAGAGGGCTGCTGGAATGCACATAAACACGGCACAAAGGCTGGGGCTGCAGAAAGGTCAGGTCAGCCTGGTGGCACAGAATGAGGTGCAGGGTGGGCAGTAGAAATTTACAGCCATTCGCTAGGCTGAGGACAGCTTCAAGAAACGTCCAGCTCATTCAGAAATGTGGTACTTCGTGAAGAGACTCAGCGTAGAAGAGACTGTGAATCAAAACTGTTGCTCTTGAAAGTGTTGATTCAAGGGACTTCATATGAAGAGAGGAGAGTTTGGTGTTATCTGCGACATACCTGTAATATGGGAAATTTGCTTTGATCGCTGTAATTTAAATCTGCTGCTTATAGGGTCAAATTCTGCAGACCTCTGTGTTTTGTCAGGACTTGTCCATTGAAAATTATTGTGATGCTGAACATGATGGTCCTGTGGAAAAATGGCAGCGAGCATGACTCAGAGAAAAATGATCCACAGAAATTGGAGTGCGCTTAGTTCAGAACCAAGTCCAGAGACTTTCATTTTTCAATGCACATTGTATGGAGCATACCTATACAATTATGCACGGTTACTTGTGTTTCATATGGATCTGGAATGGCAATCAGTAGTAAATGCTCAAGTGATTTTCATTCATCTCCAAGAAAGAGCTATTTATCCAAAGTTAATTTTCTAGATCTAATATGGAATTTTATTTGTCTTTACACCACTTACCCTCGATGTGCTCTTTCATATACTTTCACATTACATTCTTGTAACTGTTATAAAAGAAATCTGGGTGAAGGGCCATGACAACAGTTCAGCTACATTGCATGTTTTTGTTGTTGTTTTTTTTTAAACAGAACAGTGAATTGTTTGACCAGCATGAAGTAACAATTCCCCAACTTATTCTGAATGAATATATTACAGATACAAACAGATCTCATTAACTAATGTGAGCCTCCAAAAGGAAAAGGAAATACAGAAAAAATAACCTTGTGCAATTTATGTTACCACTATACCTGGAGCTGGGGATCACGCAGCATATTTTGTCTGGCGTTTTGGAAAGAATGGATTTCTCCTTGTAAACTGTTGTTGCTTGTGTTTCAGTAGCACTTGAATCTTGTGCTGCTGAGTGTGAAGCGCCTGTGACCTACTACCATAGTTAATTCCATTATTTTCTTTGCAATAAAAAGCCAGTAGTTTGAGTTAATGAGGCATGGTGTCCTTATTGTTCCCATTTTGAGATGAGGAACTACGGGTCAGACATACCAAATGGCTTGATCAGTATCGTGAGGCATTCTGATGGGAGCAAGCTCTGTCCTTTTCTCCTGGTTCCTTAACTGCAAGACCCTCTGGTTCCCTGCCAGTCTTAGCTGGAATTAGTCACCCACTGCCATGTCACGTGGCTCAGGTGGCTCAGGCTTAACCTGCTAGAAAATTTCCAATGGTAAATACATGATAGCGTAGGCTGAGCATTAGCTTTTTATTCAAGTTACTCAATTGTAAAGAAAGTTTAGATTTTTCTATTTTCTCATTCTGTCATTTGGCTTCCTCAGAAATGCTATCACAGTGTTTGTGAAATGCAGCTTTTATCACAATAGATACCAAATACCTTCCTACAGAAGAAGTTAAATTCCTTACTGCTCAATATGACATTTCTTCTACATACCTTGTAATGATCTATACAATTCTTTATTAAATATAGAGGACTAAACTATCTGCTTATCAGTTCTGCCACCTACGAATTTCTGTCAGTTTACAAAGGTAGTGTTTCCTTCACAGAAAGTGCCCAGGAACCTTTGCAACTTTGTAAGACCTAAATCGCCAGTAGTCTATTCTATCACGTAGCTGAAAGTAATTTGGCTCTTCTCATTCGATATACTCAATGACGTAGGGTATATTTTGTCCAGCAGCCAGATGGCTAAAATGCAAAGAGCAGAAAAATCTCATCCCTCCCTAGCCTCTCTTTTGGGGCTCTTAGATACAAATTACTGTTCGATTTGAAAATGTAGTTCTGGCTGCCCTTGGTAGCATCAGCACAAAATTTTCTGTAGTATTAACCGACTGCAATAGGACAGGTCAAACTCCCACACTGTAGCACTCTAAAGGTGATACTGAAACTTGTTGCTTAGTTGAATACGTGGCTCCATTAAGACAGGTAGGTGGGGATCATCTGCTGCTGCTGCTGTCTAGAATGCCCTCAAACAAGCTCTGTGAGCAGCCTGTTTCCCTTTCTTGAAGGCATGTTAAAGCTTTAAGACAGAGCAAGAAACAGGTGGCAGGCAAATGTACGTTACCTTTCCCATTCTGAACAGACCCTTGACATGCTGCGAGAGATGATTAATGTGATGTCTGTCACAGCTGTGTTTCAGTGGAGTTTGTTGACAATACTGTCCGGGGCTGCTTTTTCACTTGGATACTGTCTGTATACGTGAGGTGGTTTGGTGTGAGCCTGGCAGAGTGTAATATCTAGCAAGAGTTTGTTTACCTTTCCTTGAGATTGCAGGTCATTTCTAGCAGTAACACTGCTTATTGCAGTTCACTTAACAACACTATGTTATGACTATGGGTCTTACTTAAAATCCATTCCTGACCAATATGTAGTCACAGAAGAAGACAATAATGCCCTGGTACTGATTAGGAGGACTCTGTGACCTGCTTTGGAAAGGTCTACCATCAACTCTCAGTTGTAGACTGTAAAAATTGCAGTCAGTCAGTGGTCTGGGAAGAAATCTTACTTAGGGTAGTAGATTTGTCTCAGTAAAAATTACATACGTTTGGATGGAAAACTTTCAGTCTTTTAAAACTCCCCACACAGAGCCCAAAAATGCAAGAAACATACCTTTTATCATATCAGTAGCTGGTAACTTTATGGGCTCATTTCTGAGTTCAAAATGAATACCCAGCTGTTTTTAAATCATTTTGAATCCTTTCTGTTTATTTACATGTACATGTAGTCAGGAAGTTTGAAGTGCAATTTGTGTGCTAAAATTCTGGGTTCAGATTCTTACCTTCCTACATCTCCACGCTTCTTTGGGGATTTCATCACAGTGATGTAAAAGACCATGAAACTCAAAATTGTTTAACAGTGTTTATACTTCCTGTAGAAATACAGAATATGTTAGTATTCTGTGCTGCTAGCATATTGTGTTTTTATACTGCAATATAAGGCACTGCTTCCCAGGCCTGCTATTTCACAGTGTCCCCCATAATGTTCTAAAAGCCCTCAAACCGAGAAGAATGGTTACCACAGGGCACTGAAGGGAAAGAAGCAAGAACAGTGAAGTTCCACAGTAATAAACCAAATACAAAATGGATACGGAAGACTGTCTAAAAATAGCTTGATTACCTCTACGTGACACTAAGTATACTTGGTCTGTGATGCAGCAAAGCCTGGATTTCCTTTAGGTTAGCGTCTTCTTTTTAACTGCCAATGCCAGCTGAAGCTTTTGTATTTTGTATTATGTGCCATCTCTCAGTAAACTCTGAAAAAGCTGAATCAAAATACTAGCACATGAGACTGATATGTGATTTTGTTGTTGTTGTTGGTGGTGGTAAACACACCATAGACTGTTTTCCAAATTCTGCTTCACATTCTAAAGAGCTCCATTACAGTTACCAAAAGGGTTTCACCACTCCTCTCTTTTCAACACAGAACTGACATTCTGCAGCAGTCAAACATTTTCAGGCATTAACATGACATCAGTTGAGAAACTGGTTCAATAGTCAGGGGGACTGCCTTTTCAGAAAGCATCATTTTCTTTTGTGGTTACGTGTGGTATAAAACTAGAATCAGCCAGTGACCTTAGTAGTTTGATTCGCTTGTAGAATAATCTCCTGAGATCTAGCAACTTGAAGAGGAGCTGCTAGAGCCATGTTGGTTTCAGTTAAGTTGTGTAAGAAAGAATGCACAGAAGGGGCTTAGGAGGCATAGCAAAGAATGAAGAACAAAGCCAAGAACTGATGTCCTATGTGCAGTTACATAAGTACTTCAAAAAGGTATACACAGTAACTCCCTTTCAGCTGCAAATGAACCCCTCTACAAAAGGTTCTCTGCAGAGATGATCTGGACACACAGGCTCCTCACATGGGATGACAAGCAGACCCCAGATTCCTTGATGTGGATCATCTCTGGAGAAAAAATGCTTTTCTGACATTGATTAACCCTGCTCATGGGAATGGTTTTGTGAGTGTTGTGTTGTTATCATATGTACATAGATCTACACACATATATCCATATCTATACATATATATGTATACACATACAGGCACGCTTTCAGATGAAGGATCATTAAGTACAGACTTTCTTCACCAGCTGGAGTTCAGTAGTAACTCATGCGTACACTAAAGCACAGATGAGCACATTCAATAGCTCTGGAACATGTTCACATTGCCCTCGAGTTCACTAAGGGGCCATAGGAGATCTCTAGGGCACAATAGAGGACCCTGGGTTCCATGGCAGTGTTCTTCTGTGCCCTGAAGTACACTGAGACCCCTCAGAGTCCTCTCAGGAAGCCTGGGGAAGGCTCCTTGAGCACAAGGAGGGATTGAATCAGTGGGATCTGATCAGCTGATAGGTGATTCTGTCGGTGGGATCTGATTAGCTGTGAGGTGGTACCCGTAGTGGAAACAGATTGGCTGGGATTAGACTTCCCTGGGAGCACACTGGGTGGCTCCAGTAAGCCCTTAGAGTGCACTGAGAGGCCTCTAGGTTGCCCTAGTGCACATTGTGGAGCTGATGGGAACATGAGGTAGGGATGGCCCTTCCATCTTACTTGGAAGAACTTACCAAGAAGTGCTGTAGGAACTCAGAGAGGGGTCAATTGGAAAGCTGTTGTGGGTAGCAGGGATGCTGCAGTGTGAATGTGGGTTTTAGAGCTGGTAGCCTGGGGTAAACCAGGTCAGTTTTAGAGGGACAATACTGGTGAAGGGTGTGGGGAGGTGACAGAAGCTGTGGGCTGGCAGAGTACTTTGGCAGTAAAGGGTGAAGCAGTGGGGACGTTGTTGGTAGCAGCTGGGAGGAGAGTGAATGGCCAGCACAGTCAGAGTGCAGGGAGGGCGGCAGCTGGGACGGTGGGGGTTTAATCATGTGCCAGGTGGTGTGGGGGAGAAGAGGGGTGACAGCAGGAGGTCACTAGGTGGTCACTCTCAGGAGCCTGCCACAGCATCACTCTCAGTGAGAGCTCGAAGTGTTGCACCTGGGGGTGAAACTGAGCAACACTGGGGAGTCTCAGGCCCATCCTCAGATGAGGTGGATCTGGGATGGGGGTTGCTGGTACAGGGGAGGGAGACTCTCAGTGCCCCTCTGCAACAACTGGGAATCCTGGTCCTTACCCTCCACATTGCACATGCATCACAACACTGATCTGCTTCTCCCTGGTGCTAGTGGGAACCAGCACAATTTCAGCAGCCAGTCAGCTGCTGAAGGTTCTCAGTGGTGCCACTGCGGGAGGGGATAAGGAGTGGTAATGGGAGGAGTGGTGGCAGCAGAACATCCCCAGCCTGCACCAAGTCTGCTGCTGATGGTTACCACTCTGCACCTCAGCTGTTACTGCTGCTGGGAAGTTAGCCCACTCCCAGCAGGAAGTAAATAAAGCAACTCCCTACAAGCTCCTCTACCCTCTGAGTCCTGCAGGTGCAGCTGCACATGCATGCTAAACAGCAGAAGCAGTACTCCTACACCCTCAGTTGCACTCTGTCATCAGTCCATTTCCAAGGAGTCCTAGTCTCCCCAGACAGTGCTATGCCTGCATGTATTTTCCAGCATGAAAGCAATTTTCTCTTGCCCATGGCGCTGGCCCCTGAACGAAAGGGTCTTGCTGCGTCAAACAGTAGATGTAAGGGGGCTAGCTGAGCCAAAACGCAGAAGAAAGGGAACTTGCTGGGCCAAAATCCAGAAGGAAGGGGGCTTGCTGTGCTGAAAAGTAGATGGAAGTGGGCTTGCTGGATCATAACACAGAAGGAAGGAGTCTTGCTGTGCCGAATCGCAGAAGGAAGGATGTTTTCCTCTGTGGAAAAGATGGCAGGGGCCTGCTGTGCTGACATAAAGAAGGAAGTAGGCTTGCTCTATCAAAATGCAGAAGGAAGGGGACATGCTTGTTTGAAAGTCAGAAGGAACGGGGCTTCCTGGGCCAAAAAACAGAAGGAAGAATGCCTGCTGAGCTGAAACGCTGATGGATGGGAACTAGATGGGGGAAATGTAGAAGGAATGGGGCTTGCTGATCAAGAACCCCAAAGGAGGGAGGCCTCCTGGGGCAAAACGCAGAAGAAATGGAGCTTGTTTAGGAGAAATGCACAAGGAAGAGGGTTTCCTGGGGGGAAATGCAGAAGGAAGGGTGCTTGATGTACCAAAACTCAGAACTTAGGGGTCTTGCTGCAATGTAACACAGAAAGAAGGGGTCTAGTTATGTGAATCTCAGATGGAAGGGCACAGCTGGACCAAAATAAAGAAGGAATGGGCTTGCTGTAAAGAAACACAGAAACAAGGAGTCTTGCAGGGCTGAAATGAAGATGGAATGAGGCTTGCTGGGACGAAGTAAAGGTCAGCCAGGGGATCAGGCCCGGTCAGCATGTGTTTATGAATGGTAGATCCTGCTTGACAAACTTGATTTCATTCTACGACAAGGTGACCCGCTTAGTGGATGAGGCTGTCAACGTGGTCTACCTGGACTTCAGTAAAGCCTCTGATGCTGTCCCCCACAACATCCTCATGGAGAAGCTGACTGCCCACGGTTTAGATGGGCGCACGCTCCGCTGGGTGAAACACTGGCTGGATGGCCGGGCCAAAGAGCTGTGGTCAATGGAGTTAAATCCAGTTGGCACCCAGTCACAAGCGGTGTTCCCCAGGGCTTGGTACTGGGGCTGCTTCTATTCAACGTCTTTGTTAATGATCTTGACAAGGGGATTGAGTGCACCCTCAGTAAGTTTGCAGACAACACCAAGTTGGGAGGGAGCGTCGATCTGCCAGAGGGGAGAAAGGCGCTACAGAGGGACCTGGATAGACTGGATCGATGGGCCAGGGCAAATTGTATGAATTTCAATAGCGCCAAGTGTCGGTCATTTTGGTCACAACCCCAGACAACCCTACAGGCTTGGGGAGCAGCGGCTGGAAAGCTGCCTGATGGAAAGGGACCTTGGTGTGCTGATGGACAGTTGGCTGAATATGAGCCAGCAGTGTGCCCAGGTGGCCAAGAAGGCCAGTGGCATCCTGGCTTGGGTCAGGAATGGTGTGGTGAGCAGGACTAGGGAAGCAGTCCTGCCCCTGTACTCGGCACTGGTGAGGCCTCACTTCAAGTACTGTGTTCAGTTTTGGGCACCTCAGTACAGAAAGGACATTGAGGTGCTGGAGCAGGTTTAAAGAAGGGCAACAAGGCTGGGGAAGGGCTTGGAGAATACGCTCTACAAGGAGCGACTGAAGGAACTGGGGCTGTTTAGTTTGGGGAAGAAGAGGCTGGGGGGAGACATTATTGCTCTCCTCAAATACTTGAAAGATGCTTACAGCGAGAGTGGGGCTGATCTCTTCTTACTGGTAACAGGTGACAGGACGAGGAGAAATGGCCTCAAGCTGCACCAGGGGAGGTTTGGGTTAGAGATCAGGAAAAACTTATTTACAGAATGGGTTATTAAGCACTGGAATAGGCTCCCCAGGGAGGTGGTTGATTCACCATTCCTGAATGTGCTTAAAAAACTGTTTTGATGTGGTGCTCAGGGATATGACTTAGGGGGGGTTGTTAGAGTTAGGCTAGTATGGTTAGGTTGTGGTTGGACTTGATGATCTTTAAGGTCTTGTCCAACCTGAGAAATTCTATGACTCTATGATTCTAAACAGCAGATGGAAGTAGGAGCTTGAAGTCAAAATCGCCCATCTGCCTGCTGCAGAGAGAAACCCCCCATTGGCAGAAAGCAACAGGCTGAACTTGTGGTTTCTCCAGCTGCTGAACTGCCCGAGTCCACAGTTCTCAGTGACTGGCAGTGTCCATGGAGAGGCTGAATTCAAACTCCTCAGTTGCAGCCAGGACCTCACAGTTTCGGACGAGCCGTTCTGCGAGTCACGGGGAGTAGCATTTTGCTGGTGCGATACATCAGTCACCAGTAGCTCTGAGCTATTTCCTTGCTACACCTAACTTAGCTAGGTTTTCAGAGAAGGATTGTGAAGAAATGCAGAAGGGGGCTTGCAGTTCCGAAAGTCAGAAAGAAGGGGTCTTGCTGTGCTGAAACCCAGAAGGAAGGGCACTTGCAGGGCTGAAACTAAGATGGAATGGGGCTGGCAGGGATGAAATGCAGTAGGAAGGAGGCTTGGTGCTCTGTAGTCTAGAAGGTATGGGGTTTGCAGCTCTGTAACCCAGTCAGAAGGGTGCTTGTTGTGCCAGGTAACAGAAAAAACAAAGCTTCCTGGGCAGAAACCCAGAAGGAAGAAGCCTCACAGGGATGAACTGTAGAAGGAATGGGGCTTGTTGGGACGAAATGCAGAAGGAAGGAGGACTCATGGGCTGAAACCCAGATGAAAGAAAGATTCATGGGCCGAAATGCAGAAGGAAGGGGTCTTCCTGGGCTGATACGCAGGAGGTAGGAGGATTGATATGCCTAAACACAAGCGGAAGGGTTCTTGCTGTGCCGATACGAAAATGTAATGGGTCTTACTGGGCTAAAAACCCTGAAAGAAGGGGGCTTTCTGAGCAGAAACACAGATGGAAGGGGGCGTGCTGGACTGAATTACAGAAGGAATGGGACTAGGTTGGAGGAAATGCAGAAGGAACGGGTCTTTCAGGGCTGAAACCTGGAAAGAAGGAGGCTTGTTGGGATGAGATGGAGATGGAATGCAGCTTGCTGGGCTGAAATGCAAAGGGAAGGGGTCTTGCTGGGTAGAAATACAGAAGGAAGGGGGGCAGCTGAGTAGAAACACAGATGGAAGGGGGCTTGCTGGACCAAAATAACAGATGGAAGAAGGATTCCTGGGCCGAAATGCAGAAGGAAGGGGGGGCACAATACAACATGATCCATCAGTGAACAGGGCATATTTCTTTTCATTTTCTGGTAGTTCGTTGTATGGTGGGGCCTCTTTAGCACGTGAGACCTCTTCTGGTGTCAATTGGTACCTGCTGCTCTTTTACTTGTAGCAGCCCCACAACAGACAGGTCTTCCAACAGGCCGGGCAAAACAGACAGCTTCTTAATGTTGTCTGTATCTACAGCAGTTATTCCAAAGGCCCATTGATACCCCTTAGGATCCTTGAAATGCCCCCTTCTTAGGTAATCGATACCAAGTATGCGTGGAGCCCCTGGGCCAGTCACAATAGGATGTTTTTGCCAGTCTTTACCAGTGAGGCTTATTTCAGCCTCCAACACAGTCAATTCTTGAGAGCCCCCAGTCACTCCAGAAGTACGGATTGATTCTGTCCCTTCATGACTTGAGGGCATTAGAGTGCACTGTGCACCGGTATCCACCAGTGCCTTATACTTATGAGGTTCTGATGTGCCAGGCCACCGAATCCACACAGTCCAATAAACTCTATTATCCTTTGATATTATTGATATTATCCCCAGATGATGAGGCAGTTTAATACGGAGACAGTTTTTGGCAAGTACGTTATAAATTAACCTAACGATACCCAGAACATCTTAAAGTAAGGCTAGAACTTCCCAAATAGCACCATTAAGAGTGGCACAGAAACTGCAAATTTGTAAGGCTTGGTTTTCTGTTGCTATCGGAGAACTTCCATGCAGTGGTGAACCTTTCAGTCTTGCAGTTGTCTCTACTACTAGCTTCCTCTGACATTTACTTCTATTTCTGATAGCTCAATGTATGCTAGCTCTTCCTAGTACACAGAAACCCGTATTCTCCAAATCCGACCTCATCTGTTCAACTATCTATCCAGATTCAGTTACAAAACACTGAAGTTTGAGGCACAGTCAAAATAACCATAAGCACATCAGCAAGCAAATTCAGTCCTCTCGCTTGTATTTTTGACTAAAGAAAACATATGGCTGTATTTTAAAACACTGTAAAAACCTTAAAACAGGTTTTAAGCTATTGATTAACTGGTAAACTCGTAATGTACAAAAACTATCCGCAGAAGTGGCAAGCATTCACAGCTGTAGACCTTGGAAGAATGATACTTTCCATGCATCTTGCGAAGCTCAGCTCTCCATAATCAAAAGAATGGCAGAAAGTCTCCAACTAGGAAAACACTTTGATGCTCTTGTTTAGAGGCTCTCTAAAACGTACATTTCTCATTCAGGTTGCACATAATGCTAACAGATAGTCACCACCATGGATCCAGCAAGGTTTCTAGTTCAGTCATTGATCTTCAGTAGTGGTGGGTCGTCAGGCATTGTTGTTCCGTTGATGATGACAGTGACCACGGCGACAACATCCAATGGTAGTACAATCTTATTTATAAGTCCAAAGTGGTCGAGTCAGCTTTCTTTGGAGTGACAGCTTGAATCCAAAGTAGTTGAGTCAGCTCTCCTTGGAGTGGCAGCTTCTGGCTCTGAGATCTCAGCAGAAATTCCTTTGTTCCCATCTTCTGGGCCTTGCCAGCAGATAAGAGGGAGCAGGGATGCCCACCTGCATCCTGTTTTTCACAGGACACGAAGGTATCATTCCCCAGTTTTCCCATACTAAGCTGGAGCTATTTAGTCACAGGCCAGATCTTTCACCAGTGAACACTCCTGAGCACTCTCTTCCAGAGGCAAGCAGCTCTGAAGGAAGGTGCTTTCAAATCTCCACAAAGTGATGTTGATTGTCACAGTGTACCACCCATCACTTGCCTCCTCCATAAATCAGTGAGAGTCTTATCACAAGAAATACCTCAGGAAGCAAGCTTTGAGCCAGGAAACAAAGAAGGGTTCTCACAGCAAGAATTGCAAGAAAACCTAAGGAATGATCCCTACTCTCTTGCTATTTAAGAGCATTTTTAAAGTCTGAGGGAAAAAAAAAAAAAAGAAAGAAAAAATCAAGAGTTAACTGCTGGAATAATTCAAGATCTGCCCATACTGTACAAAACTCTGAGACTGTTCTCTAAAGACAGAAAAAACCCAGAACCAAGAGGATGATAGCCAAGCTGATGAAAGCAGGACTCTTTCTGTTCACACAGTCCTTAGAAAGATTCTGCCCACGTCTCTGAGTCCCCAGTCAGAGTTTATAGGCAACAAGTTTTACTCTCGCGCTCAATTTCAGCAGCTGTTTAGAGCAGATGTTTTCACTGAGTTATGCGGTAGTCCAGTAAGAATGTCTGTCCAATGCTAGGCTCACCAAGTACCTACCATTACAAAAAGATCAACTGTTCTGCATTGAATATAGTGACAAAGTTGTTTACCTTTAAAGCTTCCACTTGCTGACAGAGCATTTGAAGTCAAGACTGGGCATCTTCTGCCCACTGAGGGAGAGTTTTAGGAGAAAACTGGAAGGAAAAGAAAAAAGAAAAAAAAGAATATATTGGACTTTGAGATGTTATTCAAACGTAACACTTCCCTGAAATCATATGGCTAACGTACCTTGTAGCTGACAGTTGGTGAGAACAATAACTTATTAGGTAATGGAATGGAATCTGCAGCTTGAGAGATCCTCCTCTCCATGCTCTTCAGGTTCTCCAAGTTCCCGGATCACTGCGTTCAGCATTTCTGTTACAGCTCCTATAGACACTGGCAGATAGAAAATTAATTGCAGTGCAAGTCATGATTGCAATTCTCCCCCAGAGCAATTCACAAGGCTTTCATTACGGGAAGAAAGAAATGTTGTTTTGTTTTGTTCCTTGCTTTTCCTTTTCTTTTCCCAACAGCAAAGCCCCACCTCTGTTAAAATTAACGTAAGAGGACAATTCACACAAGCAGTAATTCTACTTGGAAACTATCAACCACACTAAGAAGACAGTGTGAAAAAGCTATTTGTTTACATAAAAGTTGTCATCTGTAGGAGTCAAAACATTTCATGTTCTGGTGCGTTTGTGTAAGTTTCCCAGAATATATCAACCCACTGGAGTTACCTGACAGACCTGAGGAGCATTCATCAATGATCTTCATTAGGTAGTGCTTTCTTTTAAGATAGGTTTTGTGTTCTTCTTGGTCTTCTGGCAACACACCATCATTCACAATCTCCTCTGCCTTTCTTTGGCAACACTAAGCAGCAGTATTTAGATTAATGAGAATCAGTTGGAATGCAAGTAACGAAAAAGCATGTGGGGTAATGCAAGTTAGGAACCAACCTCGGCAAGATTCCAGTATGAAACCACAATCTTCGTAGCTTCAAATGCTAGGAAAGCATCATCAGTTTTGCCTTCAACTGCATCCAGCACTGCGTATGCTGCACGTGCCTCTTCTTCATAGGCTGCCACGTGAAAGACCTACAACCAAAGCGAAAGACAAGTCATGCCTAACGCATACACTGATACTTGGAACAGCTAGTGCATGCCAACATCCAGGAAGTAATCGGGTAGGACATTAATGGCATTACTCATTTTCCTCTAAGGCAAGAAAATACTTTTTGAAGAAAGTTGGTGCTAAGGGAGGTCAGCGTCGTCCAAGCAGGTACAGTTTTACAGCCACGAAAAGTTCTCAAAAAATATTTTTTCCCCCTTTATCAGACACATTCTGATAATACCAAATCTCATCATTAGCACAACGCAAAAAAGCCCAACAGCAACTACAACAACAACAACAGCAACAACAAAACCAAACAAAAACAAAAAAACCCCAACCAATGTAAGTGTAAGTGTCTCATTTTCAGCTGGGACAGAACCGTTTTCTTCAGCTTGTCTGGTATGATGCAACGTTTTGGTTCTAGGAGAAAAGCAACATTGATAACACAGCAATGTTTATAGTTGCTGCTAAGCATGCTGTGCACAGACAAGGCCATTCTCAGCAAAGGATCCAAGGAGCTGGGAGGGAACAGAATTAGGACAGCTGACTTAAGCTGGCCAGAGGGGTGTTCTGTACAGTATGACATCGTGCTTAGCCAGCTTCCAGGTTAAAACACAACCAAAATCTTGCATATCGACATAGAACACCCTTTACTCTAGTCTTAGGTCAATCAATCTGCACGTGAATGTCCACACGATGGAAATGCTTGAAGAGAGGATAAGTCAGTTCAGGAATATTTTTGTTCTTTTTGGTGGTTTCCAAACTAATCCGAATTTTTGTCCAGTAACAGACGCTTTGTCCAATGCATTCCTTCTGGTCACAGAAAAATTTCAGGCTACTGGCCTGTTGAAGAAAAGAAATAGAAGCTATCTCAACAAAATCAAATCAAGCGTTACTTTGTTTGGCTCTTACTGGTTTTTCCCTGTGTGGCTGTGTCCTCCGCTGATTCTCATTCCCTCCCTGTTCATGCAGCGGGGACCAGTGTGCAGCAGTCTATTATTTATAAGGCGGACTCTTCCAATTCAGTCTTAAAACAAGAATTTACCAGCAGTTGCTGTTAATTGTCTGTTGTCTTCCCCCAGTACTTTAAAAATCAGATCTAGAAGGAATTGCATTAGAAGGCCAGTGAATAATTCCAGCTTGCAATTCCCACACCTTTGTGAAGTTTTCTTCATCACTTCATTTCTACATTGGCAGTAAGTAGTTATAACTGTTTTATCTTTTTTTTTTAATCATAAATGTTTTAGAGCAAATGGCTGTGTCTTGTTCTGTGCTTTCACAGTGCCAGTACATGTGCTAGTAACCCGCTTTGGACATCTGAAAGCAACTTGTAAGTAGAGCATAAGCTCTTAAAACTCGGAGGATCTCGGTGTGCCAGTAATTTAATTTAGTGAGATTTTACTCAGGAAGTTAGAAAAAAATGCACTAATATGACACTGCCTGCTGTAAAACCACGTCTAGACCTTCAAATACATATATTAAAATCCCCTCTCCAAAGCAGAAGCATATTATATCTGTTCAGCCTTCTAATTTCATGTCTTGAAACAATCAAACCCAGCATGCCCCATAGAACCTGTGAGTATGTATTTTTGTGCTTCACGCACATATGTTCCAAATGCAGCATCGAGTCATTTGCCCCCACGCACCGTGTGCACACAGCCTCACGTGGCATAAACAGCTGTACGCTCACAGTGCTGCTGTCTTCCCAGCATGGAATGCCCTGCCACAAGCTCTAGCCTGGTTCCTTCTGAGCTGCTAAGGGCTGATAGACCAGTGATGTAAAATGTTCGTTGTTTTGGTTTTGTTCCTTTGTTAAAATGGTAAAAATGCACTTCAGAAAAGCTGGTGAAACAATTGCTCTGCCAGCTGCCCTCCAACTTTGCTGTCACTCTTATTTGGCTGTTAAGATCTGCAAGCTCCGCCACAAACTTACATGCGTACTTCGCTTTCCTTCAGAGCTGTTTTTTGAGCATTTACCATGTGTTCAAGGGATGTACTTCTGCAGGGGCTCTCCGGAACTTGTTGGGAATGCAGCTGTCTCAAGTAAACACAAAGTAGTCCAAAACTTACCGGAGAACATGTGGCACAACTCCAAACTTCAGTTTTTCACACCTGGTGATGTGGCAGTGCATTTGGGAGGAGATGGTCCAAATTTACAAGGTGGGCATCTCTGTCCTTTTTCCCATCTGAAATGTGTTTTAGGATTCAGATTCAGATTCAAAGAGCCACTTCTTATTCCTTGAATCTTGTGGCCTGCTGCAGCTTTGATTCGTTTGGGAAGAACATCCGTACCTGTGATTGTCAGGGTCCGTGTGGCTTTATTCTGGTTTCTGGGGCACGATGAGGTGCGTGGAGCGCAGGGTGATGGCACTCTAAGGACACTTCCATTCAGGTTGGATTTCCAGGCTGCTGTGTTCAGTTAGGGAAGTCATGGCACTGAGGGCTGTGTGCAAGGTCTTTCAGGCTGGCACAGGCTGTGCTGATGTCTGAAGTTCCTGTCACTGCGTGCTTGCAGCCAGCACCCTGCTGCTGAGCTCGTTCCACCCATGTCTTTCCCTGGCGTGTTGAAACATGCAGGAAGTTCTGAAACTCGGGAGTTTCCAAAGCAGCGTGATTTGTCTCCTGAGGCAAAGTCCTCAGGCAGAACTGCGGTAGAGACAGCCCCTGGAGCCCAGCGACTGGGGACCGAAAGGGCTGGATTGGAAGGGGTCAGTACCATGCGTCGAGCTAACCTGTGGAGGTAACAATGCGCCTAGAACTAATTTGACCCTGGACTTCCAGAGAGCCAACTTCAACTTTTGTCTGGGGCCTACTTGGAGGTATCTCGTGGGCTAGAGTGCTCGAAGGCAAGGGGGCCATGAGAGCTGGGCAACATTTAAACAGCACTTCTTCCGAGCTCAGGATCGGTGCATCCCTAAGAGTAGGAAATAGGGAAGGGAGGCAGGAGACCTGCGTGAATGAGCAAGGAGCTCATGGCTAAGATTAAAGGGAAGAAGAAGGTCTATGGTGTGTGGAAAAAGGGGCTGTCGTCTTGGGAGGAGTATAGGAGTGTTGTCAGGGCCTGCAGGGATGCGACGAGGAAGGCTACAGCCCACCTGGAGTTGAAGCTGGTGAAGGAGGCAAAGGATAAGAGGAAGGTTTATTTTTATTTTTTTTAAGAATGTCAACAGTAAAAGGAAGACTGGGGATAATGTAGGTCCCCTACTAAATGAGGGGGGTGTCCTGGAAATGGGGGATGCTGAGACGGTGGAGATGCTGAACACCTTCTTTAATTTGGTCTTCACTTCAAAGACTGCCCCTTGGGACTCCTGGACCCTGGAGGGAAGAGAGAGAGCCTGGGAAATGGAGAGCTTCCCTCTGGGTGAGGAGGGGGTGATCTGGGAGCATCTGGGTGGGATCCGTGTGCACAAATCCATAGATCCTGATGGGACGCATCCGCATGTGCTGAGGGAGCTGGCAGAGGTGACTGCCAAACAAACTCTCTATCATCTGTGACGGGTCTTGGAGAAGAGGAGAATTGTCTGAAAACTGGAGGAGAGCCTGTGGCACTGCAGTCTTCAGAAAGGGCAAGAAGGAGGATCCGGTAAACTACAGGCCAGTCAGTCTCACCTCTGTCCCTGGAAAGGTGGTGGAACAGCTTGGTCTGGATGCCATCTCCAAGAAGTTGGAAGGGAGGAAGGTTATCAGCAGTAGTCAGCATGGATTCACTAAGCAAAAGTCACGCTCAACCAACCCTGTAGCCTTCTATGATGACATCTCCAGCTGGGTAGATGTGGCGAGTGCAGTGGATGTCATCTACCTTGACTTCAGCAAGGCTTATGATACTGTCTCGCATGACATCCTGTTAATGAAGCTGAGAAAGTGTGGGATAGATGAGTGGGTGGGTTGAGAACTGTCTGACTGGCCGAGCTCAGAGGGTTTTGATCGCCAGCACGGAGTCCAGTTGGAGACCTGTGACCTGCAGTGTTCCCCAGGGGCTGGTTCTGTGTCTGCTCTTGTTCAGTATCTTCTCTGATGACCTTGATGAGGGGATAGTGTCCACGCTCAGTAAGTACACCTATGATACAAAGCTGGGAGGACTGGCTGACACACCTGAAGCCTGTGCTGCCATTCAGCAAGACCTGGACAGACTGGAGAGCTGGGCACCAGTAAACCAGATGAGGTTTAACAAAAGCAGGAATAGCTGCAAGTGTCAGTACAGGTTGGGGGATGACCTGTTGGAGAGGAGCTCTGGGGAGACGGACCAGGGGGTCCTGGTGGATGACAGGTTGGCCATGAGCCAGCAGTGTGCCCTGGTGGCCAAGAGGACCAATGGGATCCTGGGGAGCATTTAAAGGAGCGTGGCCAGCAGGGCAAGGGAGGTGATGCTCCCCCTCTGCCCTGGTCAGGCGTCACCTGGAGTACTGCATCCAGTTCTGGGCTCCCCGGTACAAAAAAGACACGGATCTCCTGGAGAGAGTCCAGCAGAGGGCCAAAAAGATGATACATAAATATATAATAAATATATATACATAATGTATAAATACCTAAGGTGCGGAAGGCAAAGGGACGAGGCCAGACTCTTTTCAGCAGTGTATGAGGATAGGACAAGGGGAAATAGCCACAAACTGGAGCATAGGAAGTTGTGCACCAATGCGCGAGGGAACTTCTTCACAGTGGGGGTGACGGAGCACTGGAACAGGCTGCCAAGGGAGGTTGTGGAGTCTCCTTCTTTGGAGATATTGCAGGGCTGCCTGGACACCAAGCTGTGCAGCCTGCTGTAGGGGCCTGCTTTACAGGGGGGGTGGACTCGATGGTCTCTGGAGGTCCCCTCCAGCCCCGACAATTCTGTGATTCTGTGATTTTAATTCTAGTTTCAAATTGACAGTTGACATTTCAGTAGTTAAAATAGAAATGATGAATTGGTGATTAGAAGTGGAAAACAAAGTCAAATGTCAGAAAACGTCCCTTGTCCTAGGCAGAAATTCTGAGCACTGAGCTGTGACAGGCAGAAAATACATTCAGCGCATTCAGAAAAGAAATGCGGGTAGCTAAGAGACCAGACGTGGATTGATTTGGAAATGAATGCGAAACACAGCCGTGTCACATTAAAATTTGTGTTTACATTGCTGGGGATATTACAACCCAAAGTCACACCAGATCATATGGAAGAGGATAAAATCCAGATATTCCTTAAAAAAAGGCAAAGAGCAAATGCTGAGCACTTTGGTAATCAAAACCACCAAAAATTTCTCATCTGACATATCAAGTTTATTTCATCAAAATTTGGTTTTAATCGTTTAAACTCTTAATTCTCTTCTTCATTTTCCCATTCGTAAATGATAGGTTGCGAAGGACTAAACTGTTTTCATTCTTTGTCTCAAAGCTTGCTTTGTGAGGCCTTCCTGGTGATAAGACTCTAACTGGCAACTGCTAGGGGGGTGAATGGTGGATGTCACCATGCCTCTGTACCCCTGCTTATGGTTGCAAAGATAAGCAGAAGCAGGACAAGCAGTGTTTTTCAGGGGTACGGCTTGAAGGAGCTGACCACTGCTAAAGGTGATAATGCTTGTGCATGGCAACGAAGGCGCCACCCCCTGCTGGCTTCTCTGTTGGCCCAGGAATGTCACACTAAACTGAGAGAATAGAAGGAAAAAAAAAAACCCACAGAAATGGGGGATAAAAGGCCCTCCCCAAACTAGGGACTTTGGAGACAAACTCCCAAAGACACCTTTGATGGAGACAAATTCCCAGGGACAGCTCTGACGGAGAATTCCCTGAGGGGGAAACCTCTTCGGAAGAACCCCCGAGGCCTGCTTGCTGCCGAGCTTCCTGGCTTTCTCCCATCCCCCGTGGTGACCAGACGAGTTCCTGAGATCAGCGGACCTACTGCGTACCTCGCTGGACCCACGGTGATCACTATCTCTTGTGCTCTCTACAGAGACTCCTTGCTCATATTTCCTGTCTTTCCTATCGCCCATCTTCCCTTCCCCATCTCCCTAAACGGCTAGGACTTGTAATAAACTGGTTGGGCCGACATTTGAACCGTTGCTTCTGAATCTCATGCCGGGTATACGTATATCAAAGAGCCTCCCCTCCCTCCTATAAATTGGAGCGAGACATGGGTACATCACTGAGATTGTACGTGAATCAAAGTAACGCACAGTGCCCGGAGGTTGGGAATAACTTATTCCTGGCTGTAACTTCCAGCAGTGATGCAGCAGCTGGTGCAGTGGTACAGAACTGCAGTTGCACGGACAGATGCTGCAGTGACCCATGTCTGCATGGCAGCACGAGTGCTGCTGCGCTCCACTCCCAAATCAGACAGGATAGAATTTAAGTTGGTATAGATGAGAGAATGAACTGGGTCTGTTGTCTTTGGTAGATCTTGGATCAATTTCATGAAGTTGAAACAATTCAAACATCTCCTTATTGATCCCAAAAAAGATTTTACATGGAACAGCTGATGTTTGGTCACTGAAAATTGACAAGTTTCAACAATACGGGAAAGACTCCACAGGAAAGCGACTTCTTTTATGAGGAAAAATCTGCATTATTTGGGGACTTTTGTATAATTCTCTCTCCCAGCAGAAAGTTCTCAGTGTACGGTGAAGAAAATCTTGGCAAAAATCATCAACTTTTACTTATTGAGACATTGTACCACGGAAACTTAAGGGAAGGTTGTGAGGGGGGTTTCCCCAATGAGAAGTAAGCTTTCAGAAAGGCACACATACCGAGAATCCGGAGTGATGTTGAGGCAAATGTAACAATGACTGCTACAAAACCAATGGTACAGAGAGAGAATTCTCTGCCAGGAATATTTCACAGTCCGGTCATAAAGATTCACGGCACTGCCTGCAAGGGTGTGTTTTAATTAAAAACAATAATTAAAACAATCTGGATTTCTGAGCTACCTGTACTTTTAGTAGGTGGGGATTGCTAAATGGTGCTACAGAAGCAGGGTGCAATAAGGAGCTTTGCAATGGGGGGGCATGCACAAAGGAAGCGATGCAAAGTGTTGTGCAGTCCTGAGGACTGCGGGGAGGGGGGTGCAGGGGAAGGGTGCATTTGGGGCTGCAGCACCAAAAAGGAGTGGAGAGGTATGCGGGGGGGACAGGAAGGGGAATGGGATGGGGAGAAGGAGGAGGAGGAAGGTGGTGTGGCCAAAGGGTGCAGGAGGGGATGGTGCATTTGCATGGCAAGGGGGGTTGGGGTGGGGGGTGTCACACGTGTGTGCAAAGATAGGAGTGGGGGTGTGAGACAGAGGGGGTGGGTAAATAGGGGTGGAGGGGGCATGCACGTGCAAGTAGGGGAAAGTGGAGAGGAGAATGTTCAGAGGGGGCAGGGTGGTGCATGTGGTTGTGTGTGCACATGGGTGGGCAGAAGGATGTGATGGCATGGGTTCGCGTGCACGGGGGAGTGCAAGGATGGAGTTGCACACGTGTGTGTGTGCAGGGGTGAACAAACTGGTGGGGTTGCACGTGTGTGTTCATGTCAGTGCGTGTGCAAGGATAGGGTGGTACAGGTGTGTGCATGCATGTAGGGAGTGCAGGGAAGGTGATGCACATGTGTTTCTGTGCACAGCGGTGTGCAAAGGGATGAGGTTGCAGACATCGGTGAATGCAAATAAGGGTATGCAAGGTTGTGTGGGCACATGGGTGTGCAAAGGAGGCATGGTGGCACACAGATGTCCATGCACATGGGTAGAAGGAGGACGGGGTTGCACAGAAGTGTGTGTGCACAGTGTTATGCAAATGGATGGGGTAATACAAGTACGTGCAGGCATGTGGCTATGTGCAAGGATGGAGTTACCCATGTTTGTGTGCAGGGGTGTGCAAAGGAGTGGGGTTGCACAGGTATGTGCATGCATGTAGGAGTATGTGCAAGGACAACGTGATACACGGGGGTAATGCCAGGATGGGATTGCACACATTTGCGTAAAAACAGGAGTGTGCAAGGGGGTGGAGTTGCACACATGGTCACACAAATGGATGCTTGCTGGGAGGTGTTTGTATGTGGCTGTACAAAGTGGGCAGAGCGGCCCACGTGTGTGGGTGTGTATGCAAGGATGGGGTGGCACACGTGTGTGTGCATGTGGGAGTGTGCAAGGACAGAGTAGTACCTGTGTGAGCAAAGACATTTTTGCACGTGTGTGTGTGCGTGCATGTGGGGAATGATGGGTCACAGGGGCTCAAAAATAGAGCACGAAGAACACCGCGTTCAGGGGCACGGGGGGTGGAGCAGAGTGTGGTGGCCAGGTCCTGTGTGCCACGGAGCTCCATGGGAAACCTCAGGTGTTGGCAGCAGCAGGAGCACTTGGAGCACTGCCTCAAAGAACAGTGCCGGGATGGGAGCTTGGTGGGCCAAAGATGCGTAGATGCTACTCTGGACCAAAAGTCGTGCAGCAGCTCATGGAATGCCACTGGACAAACTGGGCCGTGCGCTCTTTGTGAATCTGTAATTGTGTTGGTTTATTGATTGAGTGCAACCAAACTTGGAGTGTCTTAGAGTTGTAACGCTGCGCACTGCGGCCGCTGCCTTCTGACGCTCCTCCTCTCAGTCCTTCAGCTGCAGCTTCTGCATCATCTCCACAAGGCTGTTCACTGCGGAGAACTGGAAAGAAGCAAAGCAAGTGTAGAAACAGGACAGAAACAATCCAGGGAGATCTCATTAAGAAAGTCTGATCAGTAAACTTCCAGAACGGCCCCATGCGGAACAGCACATTCCTTTCATTCAGGTCACTGACACTACTTCCCATGACACGCTGCCTATGGTAAGATCCATGCTCTGTTGTGGGAGCACAGTTTCAAAGGTTGCTGTGCCTGACATGGCAAGCTTCTTTATCACAGCAAAACCCTCCGGCCGTTACCAACCACATCCTTCTCAAGCCAGAGGAAGGCGTCCAAGCTCCCCTAGGCAGCTCTCACTGACAGTGCGATTTCCTCAAACACACAGCTGGGTGTTTTTCTATTACGTTGCTTCCCTCAGGATTTTACATTCTCTTTCATGTCTGACAGATGGAGGCACCGAGAACAACAAGAGAATGCGTGTCTGTGTTCACCAAGGACTCACCTCTGCACGTGCAGCGGCAGCTCTCAGAGAAGCCTCTTTCAATTCCCTTCTCCTTTCTTTTTCTTGTTGTCTTCTTGCTATAAAGCAAGAATAAAAATGAATTCATTTTGTCAACAGCAAAACTGCAGACACATGGCTGCCGTGAAAACAAATGGCAGTAAAAAGACAAAGGAAATTGGACTAGGAAGCCTCTGTGAATGACATTTCCAGGGGGACACGCAGAAGACCATCATGGAGTTAATGGAAAGAGATGCGGTTACGTATTCTGGCACCTCGCTGCCTCCGGACTTTGTAGCCTTCAACTCTTTTCTCCTCTACCGAGAAGGAAAAAGCAAAGCAAACCCTAAGCAAACTCATGTGCTTGATAAGGACAGCACTTCACCAGGATGGTACCACAGCACCTCCTTACCTCTTTGCTTGGAGCTCCGTGCTGGGGCAGGCCCAGGGTGCGCTGCTGGAGCCGGCACGCCGTCTCTGCTCTGACCCCTCGCTCTTTTGTTAGCAGGCAAGTGCTCTGCTGTCTGTTTCTCTTCGCCCAAGCCCTTGCGTTTACATCCAGCCAGGCTCTTGGAGACAGAGCGGGGGCACACAGCCGGGGAAGGTCTTCTCCCTGAGCTGGGGCCTGCTGCTGTAGGAAGCCCTCCAGCCTGGAGACGAGCTCTCTCAGAAAGGACTTCCTGCATCGCTTTCACATAGATCTTTCCATTTGGCTCAGGTCCTCTGTCTGTTAGAATCAAGAAAGGAGAAGCAATAAGATTTAAAGAGAGTCCAAGGCTACTTTCAGTCTGCAAAATGGGCCACAATACTAGGAAATCTCATCTTGAGTGTTCACGGCAGCGGATCTTAGGATCTTAGGTGAACTGTGGGTTCGCATTTCAAATCTGGACAGGGAAGGTAATCGTAAATCGCAGGGATTAAGACCTCAAGCAACACGCAGCAACAACAGTCCCAGGAAAGAACAGACAGAAAGCCTAACTAGAAAGACAGTGCACCAAACCCTGATGCCTGTTGTGTGTCTGTACCTCTCTTGGGTGCCACGTCACAAGCTGCAGTCCTCCCCAGACTTTCTGCGAGGCTGCGCTTTGCTGGAAGGCCGCTTGCATCAGCGTCTGGCAGAAGGGAACAAGAAATACTTGAAGAGCAGCTCTTTGGAGGAAGATTTGAGCACAGCCAACCACAAACTTCCACTCTTCAAGCGTTGTTCCTTCAATTTGCCTTTCCGCTGCTACAGCATTGTGCGATTTCTGCAGTCAGCACGGATCTTCAGCGTACTTTCTTCGCTCTTCCACCACACACGCACCCCTTCGTGCAGCCCTATTTAGAGGCAGGCACCCTCACCACAAATCACAAGAATTTCTTACCTGCGCGGGCTTTCCTTTTCCTCCCTTGCCCAGCACCATTCCATGGATGCACAGGATCCATCCCTAAAACAAGAGATGGTGTGTTGATTTCACAGATGTCAGTAGCAGTATTGTCCCATTAGCCCACATCCACCCCTCAATAAAGAAAAACACTGTTTTACAGCCAGAACAGCAACTGATTTTTAAACTGCGCTTCCCCTTGAAAACGCGCTTACAAAAAGCATTACTAGTCTCATTCATGCTCAGATGGCAGTAAATGAGCCCTGGTCTGCCTGATAGCTCTACATTCTGCAGAGCAAAGGTGCATCAACAAACAAAACTCTACCAGGTCAAAAAGTTGAGGCACATTTTTTTTTGTCTCTAAAAGGAGTTCACTCAACTATAAGCGTTTATAGGCAGACTTCTGTCTCACTGCTGCCACCAAATGCCACTGTCGGTCTCTCTGACACTTCCACAGTGGCTTACTTGACATCCCCTACAGCACTGCACCCGCTCAGAAGTTATACTCAAAATTCATTCTTCCATACTTCATGACAGAAGACTGCAGAAACTCACTTTTGCGTGGCAGTAAGGATGCTCCATCTCCATCGCGTCCCTCTGTGCGCTGAAAGGCGCAGCTGGATCTCTGACAGCCTGCTGGCTGCAGTTCCCAAACACAGGGCACAGTGCCGCGTCGCCTCTGAAGAGCAAGAGGAAGAAATGCTGGTGGGAACGGGCACCTGAGTTTTGCAGAGAGGTTCCAGATCGTGCCAGAGATAGGATATCAGAGTGCTGAGACATTATTTATCACTAAGGGAGAATACAGCCTGAGCCTTGCCCATGCCATTAGCCCAGGCTGTCAGCAGTGAGCGCAGAACCCAACCAGTTACTGAGGTCACAAAGGACCAGTAGGGCTCCCCCTGCTCCACCCCTTCCCCTTAAAAAATGAGAAAAAGGAAGAGAAATCAAGCAAAAGGAACCCAGCCATACCTTTCCACGCACAGAACAGGAATTGGAACCGCGGTCACCTCTTTGCTGAGACATGACCGCTGAGGTCTCAGAGGAAGCCCAAGTTCTGAGGGCTCTCCACAGCAACTTGCTCCGCTCTTGGAAAGAGCTGGCTTCACTCTTCCTAAGATTGCCTCGATCCCCAAAACCTCCGTTTGGACAGGAACCCTGCAGAAATTATCAACAAGTGAAAAACAGTGAGGAAGAAGTGTATTCCCAGCTTTCTTCTGTCATGCAATTTAGTCTCTTGTGGAGGGAAATGTCTGGAAATCAGCTGGCTGCAAGAACCGCCCAACGCTATCTCCAGCTCGTGTCTGACTGCCGTGGCTTGTGTCAGCAAGTGCTCTTCTCCATCTCCTGAGTAGCTCTGCACCCAGCCATCCGTGTGGCAGTGAGGCACAAGTTGCGCTCTGTGAAGTTTGTACTCTCCTTCCTTCTTAACGGTGTTTCATCATCCTCACCACAACATGGGTTGGAATCTCAACCAGAACCCATTTCCCCTGGAAACAGCCATGCGGAGAGGCACTGCTGGAGCTGGGAACTGCTCCCCATCCTGGCATTTCTGTTGAGACGCCTCCCAGCAGCCACGCAGCACCAAACCCAGCTCACCTGTTCGGCCTGGTCAGCCTAAGCTGTGCCCAGCTCACGAACACACCACAGCAGTGCTACTGACGGGCTCTCACAGGGCGACCTGTTCCAAGGAAGGCGCAGAGCTCAGTCTCCACGTGCAGCACGCTCGCCAGAGCACCAGCTCTGCTCACCAGCGGTGGGACAGACCCTCCCACCCTGGCAACGACTGTGACATCGGCAAGTGCTCGCATCGCTTCTGCGCTTTCATCATAAGTGAAGGAAATGGACGCCTCCTAGATCCAAATTTTAGGAAACCAACGCCAGGGTCACCCGATGGGATTATCTGAAGTAAAATGACAGAGAAGTGAAGATGACTCTCGTGCAGCCCAATAAAAACCAGTAAAGACTAATATGGCCTCAAAGCGGTCAATGGAGTCCCAGGGGAGCTAGTGGGAATGAATAGGAATGCACACCTGTACGTCTCAAGGCTGGTGCTCGCCTCTCTGACTGTGGCTTTAGGCTCCAGGGCCGATGTTGGCCTCCCGTACTGTGGCTTTACGCCCCAGGGACAGTGCCGGCCTCATGGGCTGGGACTGGGGCTTCAGGCCCTGGGGCCAGTGCTGGCCTCACTGAGTTGGGCTTCAGGCCCTGGGGCCAGCGTAGGCCTCTCAGGCTGGGGCTGTGGTTTCAAGTCCCTGGACTGGTTCCAGCCTCTCGGGCTGTGTCTTTGGAACCTAGGGCTGGTGCTGGCCTTTGGGCTTTGGCTTTAGGCCCCGCGGCCAGTGCCAGCCTTTCTGGCTGTAGATGGGGCTTTAGGCCCCAGGCCTGGTGTCAGCCTCTTGGGTTTTAGGGGATTTAGGGGATTTAGGCCCTGGGGCTGGTGCAGGCCTGTTGGGATGTGGCTTTTGGCCCTGGGGCCAGTGCTGGCCTCTTGGGCTGTGGCTGTGCCTTCGCCCCTGGGCTGCTGCTGGCCTCTCAGGCTGTGGCGTTAGGCCCCGTGGCTGGTGCCGGTCTGTCTGGCTGTGGCTATGGCTCAGGCCCAGGGCTGCTGCTGGTGCTGGCCTGTCTGGCTGTTGCTGGGGCGTCAGGCCCTGGGGCAGGTGCAGGCCTCTCGGCTTTTGGCCCTGGGGTTGTTGCTGGCCTCTCTGTCTGTGGCTGTGGCTTTAGGCCTGTGGGCCGGTGCCGGCCTTGCTGGCTGGGGCTTCGGGTCCTGGGGCAGGTGCCGGCCTCTTGAGCTGGGGCTGTGCCTTTAAGTCCTTCGACAGGTTCCAGCCTTCCCAGGCTGTGGCTTTAGTCCCTAGGGCTGGTACCAGCCTGTCTAGCTGTGGCTGTGGCTTTAAGCCCCATGGCCGCTGTCAGCATCCCTGTCTGTGGCTTTAGGCCCTGGGGCTGGTGTCGGCCTTTCAAGCTTTGGCTTTAGGCCCATGGCCAGCACCAGCCTGTCTGGCTGTAGATGTGGCTTTAAGCCCCAGGGCTGGTGCTGGCCGCTGTGGCTGTACCTGTGGCTTTACGGCCCAGGGCTGGCGTTGACCTTTCTAGCTATGGCTTCAGTCCTCGGGGCCTGTGCCAACCTCTCAGGCTGTGGCTGTGGATTTGAGCCTGAAGCTGGTGCTGGCCTCTTGTGCTGTGGCTGTGGCTTTAGGCTCTGGAGCTGGAGCCAGTGTTCAAACGCATCCCGAACATCACCAGGAGGGAAAGGGGATTTAAGAAGGAGACAGAATGGCAAGAAGGAGCATGCTGGAAATCTACATGAGTGTTTAAAGGTGATTTCAGTCGAGTTGGGGGGAAGGAAGGGGGCAGAGGATGAAAACAGGTCATTTTTCCCCTTCGTCTTAAGGAATATTTAGGGAAAGGGGAGTGCAGGGGAGAATACCCAACATCAGTTCTTAACAGTAAAACATTTGCTCTTTCCACTGCCACATTTGGTTGACGGTAGTAAGGTACATAAAATACCGATTGAGTTCCTTCTTCTTTTGCTTGGTTTTGCACTTCATCATGTGAGGAATATGAGCCGTTATCACTGTAGATAGCATCAGCAGGAGGTAGAACCACCATGAGCTCTCCCTTCACCTTCATGTGCTTTAGCAGGATTATCTGCTTGCTGTTTCAGTCTATGCTGGGGGTGTTGGTGCATGCTCAGTGCCGGGGGCTGACTCTCGATAGATTGCAGTGAAGGAGCTGCTCTTCTGTGTACAAAACCCTGACCCCGAATTGGATCACCTACACAGCTTTTAGCACCGGGCTCCCTAAGAGCACGAATTACACAGCATGCAGCGTTCTTCATCTAAACCGGGCTGCTTCATGATCACAGTAGCCAAGACAGCCACCAGTTGCCACTTCAGCCGCTAGATCCCTTCAGATTACAAGCCACAAATTTAAGGCAGCACCTTACCCAGCTGGAACTCACTGCATGTGCCAAGAAGTTACCATCAACATGCACTGGGGATTTCCTGGGCCTGCTTTTTTGACTGCGTGGTACCCCTCCTTAACGTCTGGGAAGCTGGTCACCCATCAGGGCAAGTGAGGCTGTTCCAGAGATATCCCTTAATTCCTTAAAGAATAATTAATTCGTATAGTTGCCCTGGCCCAGTGGCTTATTACTAGACTGCCACACTGACATCCACTTGATTTCCTTCTCCCTTAGTCCATACGCAGAGGCTCTCAACCGTGTCATTGCCAACTATAAGCTTCGTCCAGCCCAGACCACCGCTACATACGGCAACACCATCCCATCTCACCTTCCTTGCCCATCTGTGTCCTGGAGGGCCCAGAGCCATCCATCACACACAGCACACCAGCCACAGGACTCTTCCCACCATGCCTCACTTATGCTGATGACAGAGTAGCTCTGGAACCAAGCTAAGCCTTCTAGCTTCTCTTGCTTATACCTCATGCCGTGTGTATTTCTACAGAAACACTGGAAATGTGCTCTGGTGTACACAGCTCAAAGTGGAGCAGCCAAGGATCTTGGCAGCCTCAGACTTTGGATGCCAATGTGAAAAACCAGCAACGCATAACAACCCTGCACATGGAGACCTGCAGGGCTGCTTGATACCCTGGGGGCTCTGTCTGTGTGGCTGAGTTGGTTCCAGTTTGTGCAGAGGTGGCACGGGACAGAGGGCATTGCTTTCTGCCAGCTGGATACAGCTGCTGGCTGAACTGGCCAAGACGGAGCCTTCCCTGCGCGCCCTCCCATGTGCGTATCCACCATGAGAATGGAAGTCGTCCTTCTCTGTGTAACCCATTCCACCACCACGAGGAAAGGAAACCATTTAGGCACCTGAAATGCTTCTGCTCCTGCAGCTTGGTCACTGCAGTCACAGCTCTGCCAGGGGTCACATCCGCAACAGACGGACTTTCCCCAAAGCAGAGGGAAAACAGGGAAATACAAGGGGAGGGGAAAAAGAAGTACCTCCTCCTCCTTCCCTCCACCTAACCTCCTCCTTCCCTCCACCACCTCACCTGGGCGGAGGTCTCCTGTCACAGCCTCCAGGCTCTGCACATGTGGGATGCGCAGGTCTTCCCCTTTTTCAAGCAAGGAGATCACCTTTGGTTTAGGGGCTGGAATAGTCAAATGACAGAAATTATGCAGATGAGAGCATTTCCATGATTCTGGCAGAGCTGCTTGTCCAGCAACCTTAGTATGTGGCCCTCCCCACTGTGAAACCACAATTATGGTCTGAATGACACTGGCCCAAGACATACCGGCTTCCTTTGGAGCCCAGAGTGCCTCCCACATCTCTAAAAAACGCACAGGGAGATTTTCTTTAGCATTCCGTTTAGGATGTTTTGTTTCATCTTTTCCAAGTTGCTCAGTGCCCAAGGCTTCAAAAAGTTTTATGGGAATTGAAGAGAAAGGCAAAAAATGCTGAAGGAGTAACCTGTGTGATGTCTGGGTGCTGGAGCTGGTGGCCCCATGCAGTGAAGCAGCACAGGGGCTGTTTGCAGGGAGCTCATCCAAACCCTCCAGGCTGACGCCTGTGTGCAAGCAGTGACTCTGGGGCTTTTTGCAGAGTGCTGAGCACACTAATCCTTTCTGAAACTCACGCTTCTCTGTGTTTCTTTTGTTGTTGCTGTTGCGTCGGTCAATAAGTAACTGCACTGCATTTACCCTGTGCCCTACCTGCAGAGGCTCATACTGCTCAGCCAAGGGTACCCTAACAACAAGGAGCAGGAGCAAAGCATTTTTAATGATAATAACAGCTCCTGTATTTTATGGTTCAGTTTCCCCCTGCCCTGGCAGGCAGGTTTCAGACACACTTCCAGCCTTTGGCAGGTTATACCTCTATCTTTCCCATCCAGTTGAGCCTCCAGCATCAGCTAACTGCTTTTCTACCTCTTCCTACTTATGCCAGTAATCATAAGGCAAAACCTCAGGGAATATAGGCTTTGTTTGGACATCGTGGTTTTGTAAGCGTTTGCTGACTTTCCTCATCATCCTGCCATCTTCACTGATTTAGCATTGCAGGAAATGGCAAATGTATTTCACTCGGTTCTGTTTAACAGCAGATGGAGAGCTCTTAATAACACAAGGCAGGTCAGAGGACCAACGTGGAGGTTAATAACGTGATTTGATGAAATGTGTGAAAATTAAACAAGTACCTGATTGCAGATTTGCAGATGACAAGATTCATGCTAATGTAATAAAAGGGCATCCCAAATCAATGCACAGATACTCTCATACACAAACATACAAACACAAAAATGTGGAAAAGTAAAATATTTCAATGTCCACAGCTGTGAAACAAATGTGTATCATTAAAACAGATTAAGTAGGGAGGTGGACGGAAGAAGAGCAAGCTGGCTTCTGCTCACAATTTGCATCTACTTGAGTTTACCGCAAATACAACAGGCCGCCATTCCTCATCAGGTCATAATCGAGCCTGACTCCGGTGGGGTGACTTTGCCCTGGCCTCCGCTGGTAGACAGCCTCGAGGATTTGGCAGTAGCTGAGAGGCATCCCAACCCAGAGGAGATGCTGGTCATAACCTCCACCACCTCTCTGGGCAACCTGTCCCAGTGCTCCCCTACCCTTACCATAAAGAAGGTCTTTTACATGTTTGCATGCAACTTCCTGCGTTCAAGTTCTAGGCCATTGCTCATTGTCCTACCACTATGCACCACCAAGAAGAGCCTGGCCTCATTCATTATCCTCCAGTTTCCCTTCAGATATTGGTTAATATTAACACTTGCTTAGAATCTCTAGTTATAGGGTCTGAGACGATTGAGATCTGACATGTATTTTTCCATACCAGCCTCCTCGGATGGCAAAACCTTCTGTTTTTTTCCACCAGTTGTGCAAACCCCAGAACTTGCAGGACTTACAAATTCCACGCTACCCTACTTGGGCAAGCATGTGTCCTAAAAACACATGCTTGGTGGGGGGGTCTCTGGTGGTCACTGAATGAAGGCTAGTAGTCTACCTCGCTGTGAACTTCCAGCCTTTTCAGGGAGGTGGGTAGCCCCAACCAGCTCGCACTGGCATTGTGTTGAGCAGAGGCATCTGTTTTACTGTCCCATCTTCAACAACAGGAATCTATGCTTCTTTCTTAGCATTGCTTGGCAGCAAGATTCCACAGACTCTGCATTCTGTTCTTGAGCTTACATGTCCGCAAGCATCTTGTCCTTCAGCATGAGTCCACTCCAGTTATGTGAAGAGGCTGTTCTCACAATATGGAAAGGCTGTTGTCATGGTTCAGGAGACAGCTAGAGCTGGAATGGATGCACAGCACCTTAACTCTGACCAGCAAGGAGATTAGGAGAATGGAATGCAGACACTGCCAACTTCTACCAGTTCAAATATGCTTTGACACTCATTGCAAAGTCTCAGCTGGAAAACGTATCACGTCAATGTATCCAAGAGAAAGAACAGTGTTGGGTTTTTTGTTTGTTTGTTTGTTTGTTTATTGGGTTTTTGTTTGTTTGTTTTTAAGATACAATAAGACTATGCAGTTACACTGTCAGTCACCTCAGAGAGCTCCTGAAGGAGCTCATCCACATCCTGCTCACACTCCACTTGAGCATCAAGCGGAGCAGGGGTAGTCTTGCAGATGAATTAATGCTGGCATTTTGATGGGATGTTGCTGCATTACGGAATCTGCATCCACTAAATCATCAGTGTCCAGCAGGAGATCACAAAGCTCTGGAGGCATCATTGTATCCAGTTCATCGTCGGAAACTCCCGCAGTCAAATTGGAAGTATTGGTGACATTTGTCCTGGAGAATGTAGGGTGAAGGACAAATGCTCTGCTGCTGATTCTCCGTTCACACTTTCAGGGCCGTCCTCTGACAGAAAGCACGACCATCCCTGTGGACCTCTTTCATGACTTTAAGTTCCCGCTCCAGGTCTTCCAGCTGACTTTGAAGACCTTTGGCATCTTGGATGGCAGAATGGAATGGACTGGAACTGTTGCTGAGATTCTTGTTTGATTGGGCAAGATTCTCCCTTGTTGCCTTTCCCAGCTCCATTCTGCCCTCATCACCAGCTGGAACACCCTCTCAGTTGGTATCAGGATGAGCTTGTTCTGCTGCTCTCTCTTCCCTCTTGCGCACTCTGTGAGAATGAGTTTCAGAAAGCACTACTCACTGACAGGAAATAAGGGGAAACTTGAAAGACTTTGCAACTTAAGTCCTGGCAGCGTACTGCCAACAACTGATTTGGCCGTCCAGGATCCTGGCACCACAAGTGCTTCCTTGCCAAATGCAGCAATAAAGTGTTTTGGGGAAAGGCCAACTCACAGGTATTTCTTGCACAACCATAACACAGCACCACAGGCCGCACCAGCGAAGACAGCAGCACAGCTGAGAACAGTACCATCACTGCGATGTGGCGCTTCCACACAAATTTGTGAACAGCAGCCTTTGTGCTTTTCTTGGCATTAATCCCTGGAAGAAACGAGAAAATGTCCCATGTTACCTTCACCTGCGCTACAGATAATCTCTCAGTGTGTTTCATGGACCCAAGAGATTTTCTTCAGTGGGTGCCCCTGTCCCTGCTGCCTAAGCATCAGGGGACAAGAAAGATTGCTTCCACCTCTCAATGGATAGGGAGAGGCTGCACAGGCCCTACCCGTGTCTTCCTCTGGGCCGAGGGCTGGGGCTGTGCCCTGGGGTCTGGGCTTTGTCTGTGGGGAGCACTGCAGAGCAGATTCCCTCACACTTTCCCCAGCTCACGTGTCCTGAGCTCTCCCGCAGGACACCCCCCAGGCCAAAGGTCGGGCTCCAGCCAGCACAGGGCACAGCCGGAGCCAGCCCAGGGGAGAAAGACTCCCGCAGGCTCCTACCAACAGGATCCCTTTCTTCCAGAAGGGCAAAGCTCACAAGCCGCTGGGAACTGGGAGCGGTGGGAGGTGAGCAGTGTCACAGAGGTCTGCACGTACTTTCTCTGGCACGCTGCTGGAACAACTCTCCAAACCCCACTGAGGTCAGCCATTTTCAGAGAGCCACCCCTGGCTTCTTTTACATGTGCTCTGTGCTCACACGCTCAGGTTTGGCTGCTGACCTAGTGTACAGGAGCAGGCACTGTGTGCCTGTGGGCAAACAGTGACTCTGGTCAGTGACACTGGACGGCCACGGGACAGAAATTACCTGGCATGCTAGTTGTTGGCGCGGCCTGTGTCACTTTGTCCGAGACTGGCAGTGTGGGACGGCTGCCTTCCTGCAGTGCATCCTGCTCAGTTTGTTGGTCCGTTCCTTTAGAAAGAAAGCAGGACAGTAGGATTGGATGTGATGTGTTCTCATCAGGAGCTGAGCTACTCCGATCCTGAGCTCAGGCAAAGTCTGCTGGTCCCAGCCCCCCAAAGCCACTGCTACCCCCTCTGTTGCCCAAGGGCATTTGGGCTCTCCCAGGAATTAGAGGATGCTGACCCTCTCACGCCTCCTGAGGAATTATCTCCTGTGCAAGGCCCTCACACACTGTGCTGTGAGCATCACCAACCATCACTTTCCACCCACCACAGACAGACATCTGCAGGCTGAAGTGCCTTCAGAACCACATCAGCATCTCCACCTTGTTTCCAGCAACAGCAAAGGCGGCCATCCCTGCTCGGGATGCTCCTCCTGCCTTGAACTTGCTCAGCTGCACAGAGGGCTTTGTACAAACAGAAGCACAGCACTCGCCAGTTGCTGCCATCTGTCTGTGCCCATGTCTGCACAAAGCAGCTCTGACAAGTAATGGTCATGCTGGGGGAGCAGCTGTCTCCGGGTCTTGGCTGGATGCAGAAGTGGCAGCAGACCAGCTCTGGTGCTTGACAGCGCCTGCAAGGCGTTACATGGAACACCACCGCAGCATGGCTCTGAGAGATCCCTTCCTGCTGTGTAGGCTACAGCTTATCCACACATGTACATCAGACCTCAGCTTCCCAGGTCTCACGGTGAGCAGACTGAAGTATACCCACCACGCGCTGCCTTCTCCAATTCCTTCAGCAGTTCCTTTATGAGACGGGATGAGCCCTGGGAGTATTTTCCTCTTTTTGATTCATCCTTTCCTCTTTCCGGACCTAAACAGAATGTCTGAAGTTAAATACCATGTACATGCGGTTTTGAAGACCAGTGGTGAGTCAGTAGAGTCAGTAAAGACAAACCTACTCACCGCTGGGATTCCAGCTGGGCTCCAGTGCAGGAGGAAACCAAGGATCGGGCAAGGCCTTCCCCGGGGGCACTTCTGCAACCAAAGACCCGTGAAAAGATTCGGTCATACACTACAGCATCACTGAATAGCGGAGCATACAGGGTGCCATGAAATGGCACTGAAATGGGCAGTGAAAACTCTCTAAGGAATTACAAAGCCATGACGTACCCATGCGATCCGTCGGAGTTTCAGTCCCGGAACCTAGAGGGGAACCTGGATCACCTCCTCCAGTCAAATCTGAGAACAGACGCGGGACAGAGCAACTCCCATTAAGCATCTTTCCAGTCAGAATCACACAGGATGCAATTAAAGCCAGGGATTCCTTCACAACACTATTCTCTCCCTTCCACAAGGGACCACCTTGGAAACAGTTCCTGGATGCCTGCAGGGGTACCACCATCATATATAACTAACCCCGTGTGGAGCTGCCCGGAGGAGCACCTTCTTGGAGCTCACCCCAGCTCTAAACTCAACTGCATGGACTGGATTAAACCTAGGCTTTGGTAAGACACTGCCTGGTGACACAGCTGTAACCAAGGACAGAGGAGAAACATTCCCATTGCACGTGCCCATCTCTCTCTTCCTTAGTGACCTGCAGCGATGGAAGGGGCTCAGGTAATGACGTGGGGGGAAAGTTCCAAAGTTGCAGAGAGGCCAGGTAACCTGCTGGCTGGTATTCCACAGCTTTCCAAATACTTTCTCCAGGCCATGTGAAACAGTTCTCAGAGACCTCATGGAAGAACATTCGGCCTTAATAAATTATATTTTAAAAAATATTTTTAATTAATAAGAATTAATACTTTCAATGCTTGAAATTTTCTTACTGGGAGACCTCGGAGATACAGGGACAAAGCCAACACACCGCTGACAGCAAGGAGCACCCAAGAAATGATGACCATCCATGCTTCTCGGGGAGAAGAACCCGCTGGCCAGTGAAAAACAGGACCCTTGCTGAACTATCCCAGCCAAATATACAAATGAATGAAGCCTGGTGACTTACCTCCAGCATCCCCCTCAGGCTCATAGACAGGACTCCGTTCTGCTGATTCACCAGCAGGGCCTGCAGGCACAAGTATGATCAGAGACACAGGTGAGGAGAGCTTCCACTGCATGTGGGGGCCTCCTTTTCCCTGAGACACCTGTAGGGTCTGGCGGTGGGTCAGGGAATGACACAGCCCAAATACGAAGGTCTGGGCTCTCTCAGATGAAGAAAGGCAGCGGTAACCTTCCCACCGAAATGTGGCAGCTCTCCGGGTAAAGAAATACTCATGGTCCATCTGTGCAAGCCCTTCAAGGCACAGACAGACTTGGAAGACCTTGAGAGGATCTTAAGTAAAATTGCACCCAAGTAAATTATGAGAGCATGGATGTTTCCGCCTTCCAGAAGACAGACACAACTTACCGCTCGGTTGTCCCACAGGCACAGGCACAAAATCCGGATCCAAATGATCATCTGGAAAGGGAGCACCAAGCTCATCATCTAGAATCAAGAACAGGTGAGAAAAGCTCCAATTACATGGTGTGATCTCTTTCTCCCTCGGTAACTGGGTGTGGGTTGTGGAATGGGATCGGAGAAGGACTCAGGTCACGGTTTCCAAAGTTGCAGGGTGGCCAGGATGACCTGTAGGCTGGCACCTGGCAGCGTACACAATACTCTCTCCGGGCCATGTGCCACATCCCTCACGGACCGCATGGAAGAAGATGCAGCCCCTCGGGGCTTTCTTACTGAAAGGCCTCTGATGTACAGGAAGGTCACGCTGAAGCACTGGAGGAAAGCTCGCCTGTCTCTTGCTCTGGGCTGTGGGCCGGGGCTCTGTGTTGGAAGCTGGGATTCATCTACAGAGAGTACCATGAGCCTAGAGCAGAAACGCTCACGCTTTTCCCAGCACGCATCTTCTGAGCTCTCCCCAGGATATCTCCCAGGATGAAGGCTGTGCTCCAGCCAGCAAGCAGCGAAGCCATGGCCTGGCATGGCTGGAGCCAGCCCTGAGGAGCAGCTCTGCCGTGGGCTCTTGCCCGGCTCCTGCGGTGCTGCCCATCACTCCCTGCCCAACACCACCCCCATGGAAGGCAGGCCCCAGGGAAGTGTGGCACAGGGCTGTGGGGACACAGGCCTACTTTCTGCCCCCAGTGCTACTCAGTTTGGGTTCCATCTCTGCCCACCCACCTGATCCTGGTGCTCGCCACGGAGCAGCACAGGTCTCCTGGAAACACATGGCCATCAGTAGGAGTGAGAGGACAAGGCGGGCAGGGGCCATGGCCCCCCACACTCGCACCATGCTTCCAACACCACCGTTGCAGCTACAGCGAGTGTCACACAGAGAGAAGCCTGCAGCACAGGACAGCGTCACAGCCAGGCCTTGTGAGCTCACAGCACAGTACAGCCATAGGATGGGGCATTGTGACCTCACAGCTCCCTGACTCCGGGTGCTGGCTCCCCGGGGCTGCAGCTCTCGTGATGCGCTGCACCGGGGCTGCTTGGGGCTGGTGCTTACATCATAGAAACACAGAATCGTAGAATGGCTTGGGTTGGAAGGGACAGTAATAAATACTTCTAAGTAATATATCCTTAGAAGTAAGTAATACTTATAACCCCAACCCTCATCTAGGTCATCAGTAAAGATATTAAACAAGATGGGCCCCAGTACCGACCCCTGGGGGACACCACTTGTGATGGGTCATCAGCTGGACTTAACTCCACTAACAAGCACCCATTGGTCATGGCCCTCTAGCCAGTTCCTTACCCAAAGAAGGGTCTACCTGTCCAGGCCACGGGCAGCCAGTTTCCCCAGGAGAATACGGTGAGAGACTGTATCAAAGGCTTTGCTGAAGTCTAGGTAGACTACATCAACAGCCTTTCCCTCATCTGCCAGTCTGGTCACCCAGTCATAGAAGGAGATGAGGTTGGTCAAGCACGACCTGCCTTTCATGAACCCATGCTGGCTTGGCCTGATCCCCTGGATGCCACGCACACGCCGTGTGATCTCACCCAAGATGATTTGTTCCACAACTTTCCCCGGTACGAGGTCAGGCTGAAAGGCCTGTAGTTCCCTGGATCCTCCTTACAGCCCTTCTTGTAGATGGGAGTCACATCGGCAAGCCTCCAATCCTCTGGGACCTCTCCAGATAACCAAAAGTGCTGGTAGATGGCAGAGAGCGGCTCAGCAATCACCCCTGCCATTTAAGAGGACATACCTGAGCAGGGCACAAAGGGAATGACTGCGTGGGAGCACAAAGACGGGCCGCAGCAGCCTAGAGCAAAAAATCCCATTCCACCCCATGTTGGTTGTGAGCAGTTCTTATCTGTGTTACGGCTTGTGTGTTCCCATGGAATCCCTCCATCTCTTCAGCAACCCCTTGACTAAGAATTCTGCATCTCTGCTAAGACAGCCAGGACTTTAGTAAGGATTACTTGCATAAGGATGATTATTTTTGCCCCTAATAAATGGCACGAGCCTAAAACCCAGGAATGGCTGTGGCTATCCTTAAATATGAATGGTGCCAAGCAGCAGCATGGAGTAAGCAAGCACCTTCTGAGGGTGTTGTGAAGGCCACTGAGGCCTTAGCGGGCTGAAACTGTGCTCCTTCAAATGAGCCCCTGGCAGTCACGCCAGCAGTCACCTGCTCTTCATCTTCGCTGCTCCTGTTGTATCACTTCCCACCATTCCACCTGGACTGGGGAAAGCAGCTGCTGGGACATCACCAGGCTGTGGCAGAAGACACACCATCTTCCCACCATCGCGCACCGCCTGCCTTTGGTAAGCCATTGCCATTCCTTGCTGAGAAGACATCCCCTGGTCTGGACGCAGCTCAGTCCGAATTACACTCTTTCTCCCAGTACAGCCTAGCTACATTAAGGACATTGTTTCGAGACTGGTTGATGCAATTTAAGCTCCAGGCCTGAAGCATGTTGGCAGCCTCACAGGGAGACATCCAGTGGGAAAACTGTTCAGGCCAGTGTGGAATTATTTGTGGGATGTCCTCAAGCCTCCTTCCCCAGAGCTGCATGCCAGAGACTGCTACGCCATTGCTTCCAGCTGCCTTAAACACATTGTCAAAAGTAAATTTCAACTGATGGATTTCATGAATGTTTACCTCAATCAGAGCCCGTATCATTCTGAACAAGAGATGAGTGGCCTACATTTCTTCTTCTTAATTAACATCTGTTTCCATGCAACTTTATCTTACTTAGCTGCTCTGTAGCCTGGCTGTACTCCGGCTTCAGGGAAAGGAAACAGAGCTGTGACTGCTCAGCTCAGGGGGCCTTCTAAGTGACACACTGATTAATTGAGTCCTTTGGGGAAGGAAGACAGAAGGTGATGGGTGATGTTGGAGCAGGGGAAAATGAGGTACCTGGTGCTGGGCAGCAACACGAGTGGGGAGGTGGAGGTGGTGGCTGACAAGGAAAGGTGCTAGCTGCGGGAACAAAGGTGGGAAGGCACTCAAGACCCTGACATCTGAAACACAGCTGATAAATCCCTCTTCAGTGAGCGCTTCATCTGCAACTTTGTCTTGATGTCGTGATACCTGCTCTAGTCAATAGCGTGTATCTGTAGTGCAAAATCATACTTTTCAAGAACCACAATTCTTTTTTGACCTGGTGGTAAATTACATAGCTTGCCATAAGCCGTATCAATTCAGGATCTGCACAGTATTGAATCAAACATGCATGACCCTTAAGATTTCAATCACTTCAATTATTTCAAGGTGTTTCTGCTCTACAAAGGCACAAGAGCAAACAAGCATAGAAGGAAAAGACCTAGGTCTTAACAGCTGAAACATAGCTGTAACCTCTGGAGTCTTCCTTTCTGCCCCTTGTTTGCTCTTCTGCAGAAGTCTGAGCTGAGCCAACTCACCAAGCAGATGAAAGCGTGGCTGAGAGTTGACCTTTGCTTGAGGAAGGTGAAAAGGGATCGGTTATGCCTCGTTGACATTTTTAGAAGCATCCAGAAGAGGTCAGCGTTGGCTAGCTTTTAAGTTACCCCCATAAGACTTTCCCAAAGGTGTGTTTTGTTTAGAAAAAGCTGAGCTGCCTGGAAGGTTTGATCGGGAAGGGTGCAGCAGTATTCATGCAGTTCTTCCTGGGGATTTGAATGCGTTCTGTTTGCAGTAGAGGGAAAGGAGACAATATGCACAGGAACAACTCCACTGATCACACCATCCGGTCGGAAATATTTTTCAACCAACAACATGGGACTTTAGGAGCTAAATTTTGGTTTTCGGATTGACAGTATTATTCAGACTGAGATTTGGTTTTGCTCAGTAGTGCAAATCTATGAGCACGCTGGAGTTGCTCCAGTAGAACAAGTGCTAGACCACATCTCTGCTAACAATCAGTCATTCACTTTTTAACGTAAAGCTTTCGCACGCAGTTCTCTCTTATCCCTGTGAGTGTCACCAGCGTCTGCAGCTGAGGATTGTCTTCTGCTGTGCTTTTTGCTTCCCAGTATGGTCACTGAGTGTTCGTGTGCCCACAGGAAGAACATCAGGGCCCCACAGTCGCATGTAGGTCTGACTGTTCTGCATTACACCTCAGCACTCTCAGGTTGAATATTAAATAAATAAATAAATAAATAAAAATTCTCCTAGATGATTTTGGAGGTCTTTTTGAACACTGGTGATTCTATGATTCCCTCTACAACCTCCCTGCTCCAGACTGGACAATCCCAGCTCCCTCAGGCACTCCCCATAACACTTGCTCTCCAGGCCGTGTACCGGCTCAGCTGCCCTTCTATGGATGTGCTCCAGGGCCTCAATGTCTTTCTTGTAGAACACAGTACTCGAGGTGCAGCCTCACCAGTGCTGAGTACAGAGGGATGATCACTTCCCTGCTCCTGCTGGCGACGGTTTCTGACACAAGCCAGAACACCATTGGCCTTCTTGGCTACCTGCACACACTGCTGGCTCATGTTCAGCTGAGCATGGACCAACAGCCCCAAGTTTCCTCATAAGACGGTTTGTTTTGGAAGGGATGACACAAACAGAGGATGGCTTGTGTTATAAGGGACCCTTAAGATCATAGAACCGTAGAATGGCTTGTGTTGGAAGAGTGGAAGATTAAAGAACCGTAGGATAGCTTGTACTGCAAGGATCCATGAAGACCATAGAACCGTAGGAAGTTTTGTATTGCTAGGATCCTTGAAGCTCATAGGACCCTAGGATGGCTTGACTTTGAAGGGTCCTAGAAGATCATAAAACTACCGGATGGTCTGTGTTGGAAGGGTCCTTGAAGATGATAGAACCCTATGATGGCTTGAGTTTGAAGGGTCCTAGAAGATCATAGAGCCACAGGATGGCTTGTGTTGGAAGGGTCTTTGAAGATCACAAAACAATGGACTGGTTTGCATTGGATGTGTCCTTGAAGATCACAGAATCATGGAATGTCTCGAGTTGGAAGGGTCCTTGAAGATCACAGTGCAATGGGCTGGCTTGCGTTGGAAGCGTCCTTAAAGATCACGGACTCACAGGGCGGCATGTGTTTGAACAGTCCTTAAAGATTGCAGAAAAAGTGCTGAGGGTTACTATGTACTTTTCAGAAGTTGAGAGTTACCCTTTTGAGTTACGGCTAAGGATTACCCTTTTGAGTTAGGGTTAAGGGATAAAGGTTCCCCATTTGAGTTTAGGGTTAAAGGTTAACATTTTGGGTTAGGGATATGGGTTAAGGGTTACCCTTTGGGGTTAGGTTTAAGAGCTTCCTATTTGTGTAAGAGTGAAGGCTTTCCCTTTTTGCTTATGATTAAGCATTAAGGGTTACTACTTTTTTAGGGTTAGGGGTTATCATTTGGGGTTAGGTTTAAGGGTTAAGGGTTAGCTATTTGTGTTAGGGTTAAGAGTAACCAATACGTTTTCGCATTCGGGGTTACCCATTTGGGTTAGTGTTAATGGTCAAGCGTTGCCACTTGGGGTTACTGTTAAGGTTAACCATTTGGGGTTATGTTTAGGGATTACCATTTACCGTCAGGGTTAAGTTTTGAGGATTACTGTCCTGGGTTAGGGAAAAAGGTTTCCCATTTGGATTAGTGTTAAGGGTTACATCCTTGGGTTAGGGTTAAGGGTTACTATTTTGTTTTGGGTTGAGGGTTATCTGTTTGAGTAAGCATTTAGCATTCCTCTTTTGGGTTAGCATTCACGGTTACCCATTCATGTTTGTGTTAAGGGTTTCCTTTATGGGTTAGCCTTTTGGTTTACGGTGAAGGATTAACAATTTGGGTTAGTGTTAATGTTAACCATTTAGAGTTAAGAGTTTGGTGTTACGGTTAAGGGCTACACTTCCGGGTTAGTGTTCAGGCTAAGTATTACCATTTTCTGTTAGTGTTAAGGGTTATTCTTTTGGGTTAGCTCCAAACTGTTAAGTGTTACTCATCTGTGTTATGGTTAAGGAATACCTCTTTTGGTTGGGGTTAACGATTAAGGGTTACTATACCAGAACAGTTAAATCACAGTCTGAATGTTCGAGGAGGGTACCGGGGTGGGGGTTGGGGCTAAAGGGGTGGGGGAGCTGCATGTCCCTCTGCCTTGGCCCTGTGGGGCCTCTGTGGTGTTCAGGACCTCTTTGGCGGGGGCAGGTACCCTGTATCCTCCCGCCCCCCACACCCAGGGTATTTCACTGCCCCTCCCCCCTCCCCCTGCTACAGGTCGCCCACAACGCCCCCCTGTCCCTCTGTCTAACCCCCGGAGTTACACCCTCCCCCCGGTCCACCGCCGCTCCAGTTCCCCCATTCTGATCACCGTAGTCCTCTTCCACCCGACTCCTTAGTGCCTCCCCTCACTGTTCACCTCTGTTCCCTGTTCTGAGCCCAAGGGTCACCCTGTCTGTCCCCATCCACACCCCGATTCCTCCCCAGTCCCCTCTATCTGACCCCTGGAATCCCCCGTCCCCAGCCCCCAAGTACCCCCCCTCCAATTCCCCCATTCTGATCCCTAGAGTCTCCTACCACCCCCTAGTCCCTTCTATTTGACCCCCAGGGTTCTCTGTCCTCCCTTCCCCCTCCCCAACTCCTGACCCCTTTTTCTGACCCCTAGAGTTTCCCGTACCGTTCCCCCCGCCCCCACCATGCCCTCCTCCCTGACCCCTGGAGTCCGTTCCCCCATTTTGACCCCCATTCCCCTCCAACCAGACCCCTGTTCTGCCCAATAAAAGCCTCCCACAACCCCTGGCTCTCTCCTCCCACTCCTCTCTCTGCCCCCAGACGCCCTTTCTGCCTCCTAGAGACTCTGTTCACCCCTTTCTCCCCCTGTACAACCCACCAAGTTCTCCCCCCAGACTCTCTTTAAGCCCCATAGAGACCCCACTCCTTTCTTCCCCCGCAATACCCCTCTAGGATCCCCCCCAGACTCCCTTTCCAGCCCATAGAAGCCCCCTTTCCTCCTTTTCAACTCCCCCAAGTTCCCTCCACAGTGCCCCTCTCCACCACCAGACCATTTTTCTGCCCCATAGAAGCCCCACTCACCCCTTACCCCCCCACACAACTCCCTCTATCAGCCCCCAGACTCCTCTTTCCACCCTACAGAAGCCCTCACAACCCTCTAGCTTCCCCCTTTCAACCCCCTCTCCACCCTAGACCCCCTTTCCTCCCAATAGAGCCCCTACTCACCCTTTTTTTCCCCTCACAACCCCCCATCCATTTCCAGACCCCCCTTTCTGCCCTGCAGAATCCCCATTTCCCCCCCTACCTTGATCCCCCTAGTTCCCCGCCCCCCTCCCCCCCAGACCCCCTTTCCAGCCACAGAATCCTTGCTCTCCTCTTTTCTCCCCCATAACCCCTCTCTCCACCCCTAGACACTCTTTCCACCCCACAGAAGCCCCCCACAATGCCCCACTTTCTGCCTTCCACCCTTGCCTCCACCTCTAGACCCCCCTCTCCACACCACAGAAGCCCCACTCATGCCTTTCCCCCCCTAGATTCCCCACAAGCCCCCTCCCCACCCCCAGAGTTTCTTTCTATAGAAGCTCTACTAACCCCTTTCTTCTGCCCCCACAACCTCCCCTATCTACCTCTGGAGTCACGCAAAAGGATTTGGAGATGTCCTAGAGGGGCTTGGGGGGCATCCAGGGGGTCCCCAGGTGCTTCCAGGGGGTCCTGGTGACATCCAGAAGGGCCTGGAGATGTCCCAGAGAAGTCTTGGGGTTGTTGAGGGGGTCCACAGGTTGGCCGTGGGCGTCCCTGGAAGAATCTGGAATCTCCCAGTATGAACCCAGCAGCTCTGAGGAGCTACTGGGATGATCTGGGGATGTCCCAGCAGAGTCTGGTAGGGTCCAGGGAGTCCTCATGTGGGTCTGAGTGGTCCAGGAATCATCCAGAAGGGTCTGGGAATGTCCCCGAGAGGACATGGAGGGTCCAGGGATTACTCATGTTGATCCAGGGGGTCCTTGGATTCATCCAGAAGGGTCTGAGATGTCCCAGAATGATCCTGTAGGGTCCAGGGGGGCCCCAGGTGGGTCCAGGACACCCTTTCAGAAGGGTGTGGGGATGTCACAGAGAGGACTTGTAGAGTCCAGGGGGGGTCCTCAGGTGGGTTCAAAGGGTCCTGTGTCTTCTGGAAGGGTCTGGAGATGTCCCAGAGGGGTCTTGGGGTGTCCAGGGGGTCCTCATGTGGGTCTGGGGGGTCCTGGAGTCATCCAGAAGGCTCGGGAGATGTCCCAGAGGGGTCTTGGGGTTTCCAGGGAGGTCACCAGGGGTTCCTGGAGTCTTTCAGAAGTCTCAAATGGGGATTTTGAGGACAACCCCACATAGTGACACGTCCTCACTCTGCTTTGTCCCCGTGGGATCGCCTCCCCCAAAAATGTCCATTTCCATTCAAATAAATACTATGTTGATTTTGCTGTATTTTTTCCCCACTTCCCCACCATCACTGGATGCCACTCTTGTTGCTGGTGTTGGTGTTGTTGGGTATCATCAGGTATTGGTGTCATCAGGTGCCTCTGTTGTTGCTGTCATTGGGTGTCATCAGGTGTCACCGTCACCGGCTGTTGGCATTACTTAGGTGTCACCTTCTTTGGTTGTCTCCATAATCGGGTGTCACTATTGTCAGCATCATTGGGTGCCGTCGGGTTGGTCATCAGGTGTCACCGTCACTCGGATGACACTGTGACACAGGGTGACCTCGATGTGGAACAGCCGTGACACAGTGTCACCATCCTTGGCTGTGACTGTTGTTACCATCATCTGTTGTCACCATCTCTGGTGTGTCACCATCTCTTGGGTGACACCATTCCCTGAGCTCTGACCACCGCATAGGGGCAGGCACAGGCAGCCCCACATTGTCACTGTGCCGTCACTAAGCCTCCCACTGTCCTTTGTCACCCCTACAGGCCTGCCCACAGCCGGACCCAGTGACACTGGAGCCCTCTGGCACTGTCACCATCATCTGCCACGAGGATGAGGACACACACAGTGGTGAACTCTGTGCCACCACCAGAGGGGACCACGTGTGACATCAGCGTGGAACAGCCGTGACGCGGTGTCAGCGTCATTGGGTGTTGCTTTTGGCAGCTGGCATCGGGTGTCACCGTCACACGGAGGGGACAAAACGACCCCCCTGGGGACGTTGTGCTGAAGCTGGGGACACCGTGACCAGTTGGAGGACTTCCCAGGAGAAGTGGGGACACCACATCATGGTGTCACACCCCCAACACTGGGGACACTCCCATGTCACCCCCACATTGTCACGCTCCAGAGTTGGGAACACCCCTCTGGGGACCCCGTCTGTGTCTCGCCCCACAGACCACATTGTTCCCATGATGTGGGGGAGGCACCCCTTACTTTTGTACACACCCCCATGTGAATAAAGGGTGGAGGAGCAGCTGTGGGGCTCCATGTGTCACATCAGGGGAGACTCTGGGGACAGAGGTCACTGCAGCATCCTGGCTCCATAGCCCCTACATAACCATAACGACCCCATAACCACTACAGCCCTATCTCATAGCCATCCCATATCCATATCCCACAACCTTATCCCATCCCATATCCCATCCTGTATCCACAGCTCATCCCATATCCATACCCCCACATTCCACATCCTATCCCCATCCCGTACCCCATATCCATATCCACCGCAAATCCACCTCTCCACATCCATCCCGTATCCATTCCATACACTTAGCCAACCCCATTATCGTCCCAATCCCATACCCATATTCCATCCCAAGTCCATCCCACATTCTTCCCGTATTGATCCCATATCCATCCCAAGCCTACCCCATATCCAGGGCCTATCCCACATATATCCCAGTTCCCAGTATCCCATTCCATATCCATCCCATATCCATATCCCCACGCCCCAATCCCAAATGTCACGTCCCAACCCCACATCCCAGTCACACACCCTATGTTCCATACCCCAACCCCAATTCCGTATCCCCTTCCCAATCCCACATCCTGACCCCATCTCCCACCTGCCAATCCCAATCCCGTATCCCACCCCCTATGCCAACAGGGCCCACCCGGAGGCCCCGCCTCCACCGCCGCTCCGCCCCGCCCCCTGCCCCTGCACCTCCCACTCACGGCCCCGCGCCGCTCCGCCCCCGGCCTCTCATTGGTCAGCGGCAGCGCTCGGGACCGGCCGTTGGCAGCCGGCTCGGGGCCGCCCGGCCCTCCCATCGGGCAGCGCCGCTCCCGCAGCCCGGGCCGCCCCGCGCGGCGCCGCCGCTGCAGCCGCTGTGCGCCGAAGCTGTCCGGGCAGCACCGAGGCGGAACCGCGGCACGACGGGAGCGGTGCTGAGGACAGCGGCGCCGGAGCCCCGAGGGAGGGAGAGCGGCACCGGGACAGGGAAGGACACCTGCGCGGCCGTAACCCGCCTCCCTGCGGGGTGAGGGGTTGGGAGCGGGATGTGGGGTTGGGATTAGGGGTGTGGGACTGGGATGTGGGGATAGAGATATGGGATAGGATATTGGGAAGTGGGATATATGGGATGGGCTCCGGATGTGGGATCAATATGGGAAGCATATGGGATGGATTGGGATGATAATGGGATGGGATAAGGATATGGAACGGACGTGGGACGGATGTGGGGATACGGATTTGGGTTGAATAATGGATATATGATATCCACCACTGCTCCCCATGCAGCCCAGAGCCCCCCGACACCCAGACCCTGGGCTGCTGGGAGTATGGGGCTATAGGGAGCAATGGGTGAGATAAACGGGGGATAGGGGGAGACAGAGGGGGGATAGAGGGCTATAGGGAGCTGGGGAGGGCTGTGGGGGGGCTGAAGGGGGGCAGGGGGCTACGGAAGGCAGGGGGGTATGGGAAGGCATATGGAGCTATAGTGAGCTGTGGTAGGGTATTGGGGTATATGGGGCCATAGGGGTGGATATAGGCAGATTTGAGGCAATAGGGGGCTGTGCGGGGGTTACAGGGGGACACGATGCTATAGGGAGCATTGGGGGGGGGGGTTGGGAGGGACTATAAGGGGTTGTGTGGGGGTACAGAGTGGGCTATGGAAGGATGTGGGAATAGGTGGCCCAGATATAGGCCCAAATACAGGAACGGTAGGGGAATATAGGGGGTGGTGGAGCTCAAGGAGGAGGTGCGAAGGCTAAGGGCCATCAGGGAGTGTGAGAGGGAGATTGATCGGTGGAGTGACTTGCTGGTGTGCCGAAGGGAAGGGTGCCAGGGGGATACCCCCAGAAAAGACCCTCTGCCCAGTCACAGTCAGACAGGCCTGACTGATGAGGAACCTCCCCCTAGCAACAATGGTGGGGGGTTGCAGGGTGTGGGGCAGTGGCAAAACCAGTCTAACTCTCTCGCTGAAAGGCATCAAGATGATATTCACCAGACAGTGGTGGACCCCCTGCCCTGCCATCGCCGAGCAGAGCGAGACAATTTGAGAGATGAGGAGGAGCGGGAACGGGTACCGGCTCGGTGAAGTGGGCATCCCCCATCCCGACCATCTTCAGTTGCCCAGGTGCCTCTGTGAAATAGCTTTGAGGCCCTGGCACTCGAGGGAGAAGTGAGCGGAGGTGTGGAAGGAGGCCCACCCGTTACATTGCCTCGGGTGAAGCCCCCGGCCCCACGCCTCAGGACTGCCTCCACCCGGAAGGACGGAAGGGTGGTTGTCACAGGTGACTCCCTTCTGAGGGGAACAGAAGGCCCTATATGTCGGCCCAACCCTACCCGTAGGGAGGTGTGCTGCCTCCCTGGGGCACGGGCAGGGACAGTTCTAGAGAGCTTCCTGGACTGATGCGCCCTTCTGATTATTACCCCTTCTTGATAGTTCAGGCTGGCAGTGACAAAGTCACTGAGAAAAGCCTGAAGACTGTCAAAAAAGACTTCAGGGAACTGGGACGGGTAGTTGATGGAACAGGCATGCAGGTTGTTTTTTCTTCTATACCTTCAATGGCAGGGAAGGACACTGAGAGATCAAAAAAGCTCACCTCATAAATAAATGGCTTAAAGGCTGGTGCAAACACAGGAATTTTGTGGGTTTTTTTTTGACAGTGGGGCAATTTACTCGGTGCCTGGCATGATGGCTGCAGATGGATGTAGCCTGTCTCCAACGGGTAGGAGGATCCTAGCCGAGGAACTGGCGGGACTCATTGAAAGGTCTTTAAACTAGGTACGAAGGGGGAAGGGGGCAAAATGAGGGCCGCTGGGGTTGAGCAGGTAGTTCGAGGGCTTGTGCCAAACCTGATGGGCAAAGAGGGTGGAGTACAAAGGGATGGAGTAGGGAAGGGGGATGCTGCTGTTCTAGGGGATCCTAGATCCCCTATAAAGGCAGTGAGACAGAAAACCCAGCGGAGGTGCCTTTATACCAACGCACGCAGCCTCGGAAATAAGCAGGACCAGTTGGAAACCGTGTTGCACTTGGAAAGTTATGACCTTGTTGCTATCACGGAAACGTGGTGGGATGACTCCCATGACTGGAACACCACCATTGAGGGGTATCGGCTCTTCAGCCGCTGTAGACACCGCTCAAAAGGGTGTCCTTAAAGAGCTGCCAGCTCTGTTCCGCACCCATGCCCTTAAGGACACTTTCCCAGGGGATCCCATCCAGCAGTTCCTTGATCAGCTGGAAGTTTGCTCTCCTAAAGCACAGGGTCCTAGCTCTGCTTCTTGCCAGGCCCGCATTCCTCCAGATCACAAACTCCACCAAGGCATGGTCACTACAGCCCAGGCTGCCTCCAATCTTAACCTTTCTAATGCTCTCCTCCACATTTGTGAGGACCAGGTCCAGAAAGGCTTCACCCCGGTTCGGTCCGTCTATTACCTGGACCAGGAAGTTATCCTCAACAGACTCCAGGAATCTCCTGGATTGTTTGTCCTCCACCATGCCACTATTCCAGCAGATATCTGGGCGGTTGAAATCCCCCATCGGGACAAGAGCCCGCGAGCGCAACACCTCCTGCAGCTGGAGCAAGAAGGCCTCGTCAGCTCGTCAGGCTCCCCCTGATCAGGTGGCCTCTAGCAGACCCCAACCACTAGATGCCCTTTACTGGACCGATCCTTGATTTTTACCCACAAGCTGTCGACCTGATCGTGGCTGTTCCTCAGACACAGCTCTTTGCAATCTATCCGCTCTTTGACATAGAGGGCAACTCCCCCACCCTTCCTACCTTGTCTATCCCTTCTGAAAAGCCTGTAGTCCTCAATCAGGGTATTCCAATCATGGGATTCATCCCACCATGCTTTCATGATAGCAATTAGGTCGTACTTTCCCAATTGTGCCAATTTTCCCAATAGCTTTCCCAATAGCTCCTCCTGTTTATTTCCCATGCTGCACGCATTGGTATAGGGGCACTTCAGCTTAGCTACTGGCCTTGTTGCCTTTTCGGAGGAGCCCTCCCCAATACCTCCGGGACAAGTCTGGGCTTTTCCCCTACAGCCTCCCAAGGTGACAGTGTTCCCACACACTTCTCTGTCACCCAGTGCACTCCCTTCCCCCCTTCATATCTAGTTGAAAGCCCTGCTATCCCGCCCAGCCTGCTTGTTCCCAAGAATATTTGTGGCCCTTCTAGTCAGTCAGCTCCCATCCACCATCAGCATTCCCCCTTTCTCAAGGCTGCATCCCAAACCGTAGTACCCAAAGCCCTGAGCATGACACCATTCGCAAAGCCATTCATTCAGCATGTCTACCCTCCTCCTTTTGTTTGGATCCCTGTCACCAACTGAGAGGACAGAGGAGAACACTATTTGCACTCCCGATCCTTTCAGCAGTCTTCCCCGAGCCCTGAAGTCCCTTTTGATCACCCAAGAACTTATTTGGCCTACCTGTTCATTTCCAGTATGGAAAACTAGTAATGGGTATTAATCAGAGGACTTAACCAGGAGGGTGATGCTCCTAGCAACATCTCTCACCCGGGCTCCAGGCAGGCCAACACAGCTCCCTGTGGGACGGGTCTGAACGGCGTATCGGGCCCTCGGTTTCCCTCAGAAGAGAGTCCCCCATGATGGCAGCCCTTCTTTTTTTCCTGACCGATGTTGTAGCAGAACGGGGAGCAGACTGACTAGCCTTGGGCAAGCTCTCCTGCATGGATGGACTTTCACCGACATCCACATCCCCCAGTCCCTCCGGCTCCAGAGCCTCATACCTGTTATGTAAGAGCACCTGGGAAGGTGGGACAGGCTGAGGGGCCGTTCGCTTGTTGTCCCAAACGGGGACTTGTTTCCATCCCTCTCTGTCTTTGAGGCCACCCCTTCCCACCTGACTGGGAGAGGGCAGATGACCCGCCACTGCCTGAGGAGCATCTCTCCCACACCCTTCCTGTAGGGATGGCAGAGTGCGACTCCACCAATCAATCCCGTTCCCACAATCCTGGATGCTCCTCAACCTTTCTACTTCCTCCTCTAGCTCTACCACCAAGCTGAGCAGATCATCCACCTGCTCACACCGCACACAGGTGGTATCCCGGCTGCCCTCCTGTAGCAGTGACAGGGCCAGGCATTCTCTGCAGCCTGAGACCTGAACTGCGGCCCGGACATTCATGCTTTCAGTCTGAGTCTCCAGGTTCCTTTTAGCAGCAGCTTGCTGCCATGTGGTGACCATGGTTTGCACCTTGGCGTGTCTTGAGAGCAGCGACCTGTTAAGTGACCTGTTAAGTGTTAAATGTGCTAAGTGCTAAGCCCCCTCCTAAACGGCAAGGTGTCCTGCCCTGCCTGCTCACCCCGTCTGATCTGCTCTGGCTCATCTGTTCGGGGTTTGACCTGAAAATCGCTCGCTTCACAGCAAGATAACAACCCTTCTCACTGTGTAGTCACGTGAATGGGTGGCTCCTGGTTTCTCCTCATTTGAACGACCCACGTCATTCACACACCCTGACTCCTCCTCTCCATCCCCGGTGGCTTCTTCTAGGCAAGGGGGTGTGGATGCAGAGCCGTTGATCTGGCAACGTCCTCACCACGTCAGCCACTCTGGCGAGGGCTGCCGGGCTGCTCTGTTATCTCGGGGTTCGCTGGATGAAGGAACCAACTGAAACCCCCGTGTACCTCGCGGCCAGACGCTGCGGTTCAGGCCAGGACAGCTCCAAAGCAGCTAACCTCAGCTATCAAGCAAAATGTCAGCTTTGGAGTTGGAAGTTGAAAGCAAGGAAAGGTTAGATGGATTTGGGGGTTGAAAAGGCCCACATTGGGTTTGGAGATGAAAAGCAAGAGGTAAAGGGAAGGGTGCACAGATTTTGTGGTTGGAAACGCCAGATTTGGAGTTGGAGGTGTATAGCAAAACAAAGATTTCATGGATTTTGGGGTTGGGAATGCCAGAATAGGGGCTGGAGGTGGAAAGCAAGGCAAAGGTTGGATGGATTTTGGGGGTTGAAAATGCCCGATTTGGGGCTGGAGATGAAAAGCAAAAGGCAAAAAAGGCACCTTCCAGGGTGCACGAACGTAGGGGTTGGAAATGTCAGCTTTGGAGCTGGAAGTGGAAAGCAAGGAAAGGTTAGATGGATTTGGTGGCTGAGAATTCCTGATTTGAGGTTGGAGATGAAAAGCAAGAGGGAAGAGCACACGGATTTTGGGGTTGGAAATGCCAGATTTGGATTTGGAGGGGTAAAGGAAGTGTTGCTGTGAAAGGGTGGATGGATTCAAAGTCTGAAAATGCAAATTTTGGGGGTTGGAGATGGAAGTTGGGAGGGGGGAGAGGGTGGGGAAGGAGGATCCCTTGGGAATACAGTTGGAGAGGAATGGAGTTGGACTTCAGTGCCAAACCAGTAATCTCGGTCCAATGGGACACAAAGCATCGTAGAATGGATCCCTGGAGAGAACAAGGCCATAAAGTGCCATCTTCACAGCTGATCAGAGAAGAATCTAGGACGGTTTGGGGTTGGGACAGTTACCCTGAGAACCGCTGTTACCCCACTGACATCACAGCAATGAAGGAGAGGGGCAAGGAGGGGGCCCTACCTCTGCCCTGCTTTACCTCATTGTCTTCCTTCCCACCTTAAACGGGGCATCCAACTGAGGGGTTTGGGACCCCACCCTGCCCCACTGGACCCGTAAACCCTCAGAGGTGGGCAATGGACCCCCCGACCCATTCTACTCCACAGAACACATCCCTTCCTGTATGAAGGGGACCCATACGGCAAGGATCCATCTCTCCCCACATCCCACTAAAAGGAGGCAATGCTCCCCCATACCCAAGATCTATTCTGCACCACAGACCCCATCAACTCCTCCTGAATGGACAGGGGATCTTGGGATCCAGCAGTCACCATGCTGGAGCCACAGAACTCAGCTTCCTCCAAAGGTTCCGGGTTCTGTAGCAGCCAAGGGAGTGGCTCCAGCCACTTCATCTAACTCCATCCTTCCATCTAATGATCACTCCATCCATCCAATGATCCTTCAATCCATTCTTCCATCCATCCATCCCTCTAACACTTCTTTCCTGTGTTGATCCCTCTGTTCATCTGTTCCTCACTGCACGCTTCCGGCTCCCCGAATCCAAGCAGCCTCCCCCCGTTACCCACCAGAACCTCCTCTGGAGCTGTGGGGGATTTCTGCATAGCAGTACCTACAGGCACTTCCTTGTAACCCTGCAAGTGCTGGCAGCATCCTCACTTATAACGATAGTGCTGATTTTCCGGTCCATCCCTCAGCGTCACGCCATCCCTTTGCTCAGCAGCCCTCCCCATTCTTAGTTTAAAGACTCCCTTGTGAAGCTGCCATCCTACTGATGAAAGACGCAGAGCTTCTCTCTTACAAATGTCAAGCCTTTAACTGCACAAACTGATGCATTTTCACATGCATAAAGTCACAACTACAGGCAGCTCGCCCGTGAAAAAAGGCATGACGCTCTTACAGGCAGTGCGTGAAGGCAGCAGGAGCAGGCAGCAAGGCAAGCAGATGCAGCAGGAGCGTGCTGTGATGAGCTGTAGAACACTGGAAATGAAGCAGAGGATGGGTTTGCACACATTTGCGTGAGCACAGGGCTGTGCAAAGCGGTGGGCGATTGGTATTTGCAAGAAGGAAGCAAGATGGTACTGAAGTTGTAAGGAAGTGCATCGCTGGAACAGATCAAACCCGACACTGAAAATCCCAGCCTCCTTGGTACACCCCGCTCAAAACGCAGGACAGCAATGCGCAGTGATGCTTTCTGAACGGCTCAGGGGATGCTCTTTAAATAAATACTGGAGTAAAAAGTTCCTGGTGTGAAGCGCTCCGAACATTGGGCTCTCTGGGTGAGCTGAAAGCACAGCTGCTGCCCTCTGCCCTCGCCTGGGCCTGCTGGGAGCTGCAGGCCCCGCAGGAACTACCACTCCCAGGATGCCGTGCGGCAGCACCGGGGGCTGCCATGACAGTGCTGTGTGCAGTGCTGTGCAGGGCTGGGCCTGTGCGCACAGGGTACTGGGTGCTCCTTCCAGGAGGTAAGGCACTGTGCCGATGGTCTGGGGGAGCGGTCTGAAATGTTGCTGTGCTGCCTGGGAAGGACGCGGCTCCCAGCCCATGGCTTGAGAAGGGAGAGCAGGGCCCATGTTTGGGTGCAGCAGTGCAGCACAGGCAGTAGCTGCGCTGTCCCGCGCTGCCAAGGAAGCATTTCTCTCCTGGGGAGCTCTGCTGGTTTTGCTGCTCCAGATGGATCTGTGCTGGGTGCTCCTGGTTCTCCGTTGGCACTTTTTCCATAGGGATGAATGGCAGCTCCTCCTTCCTTCCCAGCAGTGCCTCAGCAGCTGTCTGTGCTCCTGGAGCGCTGTTCTGTGCAGCTGTCTGTGCAGTGGGTGCACTGAGCACCACTCTGAACGTCTGCAGCTCTGTTTCCTTCAGACAGGCACACAGACATAACCTTGCCTTCTTCCTTGCTTCCTCTGATTTTCTGTGTTAATTCCTAGAATCCTGCAAGGTTCCTTTTTCTTTTTCCTCTATGCTTTGCTTTGTTGTTTTTCTTTGTTGTTGTTTTTTTCCGCCTGTTTGCTATGGAATGGTTTTCTTTCCTATTTGCTTTTTCTTTCTTTGTTGCTTTCTGTATTTTCTTTCTTCTTTTCTTGTCTTTGCCTTGGTTTGCTTTTTTTCTTTAATTTTCTTTGATTTGCATTGCTTTTTATTTTCTTTTCATTGCTTTGCTTTTCTTTGCTTTACTTGTCTGGTTATTTTTCCTTTCCCCTCCCCCCCCCCCCCCGGATTTTTTTCTTCTGGTGTCTCTTCTGGAAAAGGAAGAAAATCCCCAGTGGGATGCCAGCTTTCCCACGCCCACTCAGTGCAGGCATCCCCCCACCAGCTCTGCTGCCCCCAAACTCACCATCATTGATCCACGCCAGCAGATCATGGATGTCCGTGATGTCCTCCGGGATGTCTATGCTCGTTGTCAGTGCTGGAAAAGCAAGAACATCCCTAGTGGGGCAATGCCAGCTTTCCCACAGCCACCCGGGACGGACAGCCTGCTGCCCGCTCTGCAGCCCCTGAACTCACCGCCTGATTCCAGCGCCGCAGTGCTGCAGGTGAGCGGAACCATGGTGGGATGGGGGCAGTCCCCACCGGGGATTTACCATCCCTGCAATGAGTTCTCACCCCAGGGACAGTTTTCTCTCCTAGGGAGGATATCCGGACCCAGTGATTTCCCATTGTCACCACCCAGCTCCGGGTGGCATTACCCAGCACAGAGCAGTGGAGGTGATCCAGCAGCATCTGTAGGGCTCGGAGATGGAGGGGGTGGCAGTGATCGAGTACAGCAGTAATTGGAGGCAGAAACAAGGCACTGTGAGGTGGCCATGCTCTGTACCTTTGCGGTACAGACAGATTGGCATTGGTCTGTGTTTGAAGGGTGGGCTATGGGGTGGATCAGGAATTGGTTGGACAGTCACAGCCAGAGGGGCTGTGCTCAATGGCTCTGCGTCTGGGTGGAGGTGGTCACGAGTGGTGTCCTAATGAGGTTCAACAAAGCCAAGGGCAAGGTCTTTGAGGGGGCAGAGAGACTCTGGAAAGGGTCCTGCGATTGTTTCTGAGCAACAGTCGGGGGTCTTGGGGAGTGGGGTGGCTGTGTTGGTCTGTAGGAGTCTGTAACGGGGGTTGTGGGGCTGGTTCTGAGGTGGAAGTGAGGGGTTTTGTATGCTGAGGGACTGCAGGGACTGTCTATGAGGAGGGCTCTGGGGTGCTTTCTGAGGAGAAGGTTTTGGATCTGTGGCACTGAGGGTCCTGTGAGGGACTGTAGACCTCTATGGGGAGAGTTCTGGTGTGGTTTCTGAGGGTTAAAGTGTTGGGTTTGGGGGCTGAGAGGTTGTAGGGGTGTGTGCGTGAAAAGAGAATTTGAGACTTCAGGCACTGAGGGGCTGATTTGATCCTTGGGGCCTAAGGAGTTTGATTTCCCCTGTGTTTTTTTCCCCAAACCCATTTGTTCAACCAATGACAATCTAAATATACAAGATGTTTCTGAACCTGGCAAAGTGTCCTTCACAGCAGTGATGTGTTGGACTGTTGGGATGCTGACTCTTGCTTTTTTTTTTTTACCGTGGTTTCAGTGATGGAGCTGATGGCCCCAGAAGGGTAAGGACCAAAGAGGCAGGGGGCCATTTAAATAGTTGTATTTATTTCATTTTTTTTTATCTTCCAGCTGTTTCATGGAATCTGGCCTGGATGTCTAAAAGTAACAGGAAGATTTTTGAGGAATCTGGGATGTTTTTATTTGGAGGAGGTGTGCCCATCAGGTTGAGGTGTTGCTTCTGTCCCAGGTTTCCTTATGTGATGTAATACTGCAGCTTCTCCCAGGGGTCCTGCATACGCATTGCTTGTGCTCGTGCGTTTGCCTCCAGAGAACATCCCAGCACAGCTCTGCTGAATCACAGTGGTGGTAGGAGGAGCAGATGACAACCTCAGGTTCTGTGCTCTGAGATGGATGCTTTCTTCCCAGAAGCGCTGCTGGTTTTTAAACACATTCAGGGGTGGTGACTTAACCACCTCCCTGGGGAGCCTATTCCAGTGCTTAACAACCCATTCCGTAAGGAAGTATTTCCTAATATCCAACCTAAACTTTCCCTGGTGCAGCTTGAGGCCATTTCTCCACATCCTGCCACCAGTGAGAAGAGACCAGCCCCGCTCTCGCTGTAAGCACCTTTCGGGTATTTGGAGAGAGCAACAAGGTCTCCCCTCAGCCTCCTCTTCCACAGACTAAACAGCCCCAGTTCATTCAGTCGCTCCTTGTAGGGCATATTCTCCAAGCCCTTCCCCAGCCTTGTTGCCCTTCTTTAAACCTGTTCCAGCACCTCAACGTCCTTTGTGAACTGGGGTGCCCAAAACATAACACAGTACTCAAGGCGAGGCCTCACCAGTGCTGAGGTCAGGGGCAGGACTGCTTCCCTAGTCCGGCTCACCACACCATTCCTGACCCAAGCCAGGTCCCTTTCCATCAGGCAGCTTTCCAGCCACTCCTCCCCAAGCCTGTAGGGTTGTCTGGGGTTGTTGTGACCAAAATGCAGGACCCGACACTTGGTGCTATTGAAACTCATACAGTTTGCCCTGGCCCATCGATCCAGTCTATCCAGGTCCCTCTGTAGCGCCTTTCTCCCCTCTGGCAGATCAACGCTCCCTCCCAACTTGGTGTTGTCTGCAAACTTACTGAGGGTGACACTGATTGACACTCAATCCCCTTGTCAAGATCGTTAATAAAGATGTTGAATAGAAGCGGCCGCAGTACCGAGCCCTGGGGGATACCGCTAATGTCTTGCTGCCAACTGGATTTAACTCCATTGACCACAGCTCTTTGGCCTGGCCATCCAGCCAGCGTTTCACCCAGAGGAGCGTACGTCCATCTAAACCGTGGGCAGTCAGCTTCTCCACGAGGATGTTGTGGGGGACAGCATCAGAGGCTTTACTGAAGTCCAGGTAGACCACACTGACAGCCTCATCCACTAAGCGGGTCACCTTGTGATAGAATGAAATCAGGTTTGTCAAGCAGGATCTACCATTCATAAACCCATGCTGACTGGGCCTGATCCCCTGATTGATCCTTTATTGGTCCACTAATTGGTCCATGATGGGTCCAGGGGGCAGCACGGTACGATGCTGGAGCAAGTACCTGCTTTAATTTTTTTCTACCTTGGCTCTGGAATATGCAGTTTATGGAGTCTGTGTCCAGTACTGGGGAGACTGACGCTGTCAGAGCCTCGCAGGAATCACATAAGGTTTCAGTACACTTTGGAGCTTGTTCTCCAGTCACACTTAGGTGTCTGGAATAACCTTCTCCAGTTTTTGGTGCTGTTACGTGTATGAGAATGGGGTTAGCCTGATGCTAGAGTTAGGCCCAACAGCGCAGACAAGATTTTGGAGCATTGCGTAAGTCAGAAATCTGTAGTGGGAATATTTAGTAAAGGAGTGGAGGAAATGTCAAAGTGTGACATGGGTCTACAGATGAAGCTCTGAAGGAAATTTCATATTTGCTTTGCAAAAAGTTTTGGTCATGAACTCGGTGATGCTGGGCTCTTGTTACCAAAGCTTGTCTCAGCATTTCTGAGGGACAGACCTCATCTTCCCAGCAGACAGTGCTGTTGAGTTGGGCACTGATGGAGCCAACTCATACCTCGCTCTGTAGGATCAAACCGTGTGAGGGAGTAAACCTGCTGTCATGTGAACTTTACTCTCAAGTGAAGAATGATGTAGTGGGCACGAAAGGGGAAAAACAAGTGTTTGCTGACTTCCACCTATTTTTTTATTTTCTTTAAATTTTGTTCAACAGGATAAGCAAAGCCAAGAAGAAGTCAGAAGACCTGACCCAGAACATGGTGGCCAGGTTCATCCAGGTAAAGGCAGAAATCTTCCCTTTATACTTTTTACCTATTAAAAAAATGTGCTGAAATGGCTCAGTGATCACAAGTGATAATCTTGCTGCCAGTACTGGTTGAACAAAGTAATCTCTTGCTTAAGAGATGCTTTGAAGTGGTTGTGCCCGTGCAGGAGGAGAGAAGTAAGCTTCCTGCTTGGGTACTGCAATGCGATGGAAAGCACAGCAAGGCCAGCAAGGTCCTAGGCTGCAGCAAGTGAGGATTTGCTCAAATGCAACAGCTGTGGGCAGAGAAATAAAGGAAAGAAGCTGCTTACCTTCAGAAGGTTTCAGGTATGCAGGGATCTCCAGCGAGATACCCTAGCCTCCACAGCCAGCCCTTAAATGAGGCCTCAGAAGGGGTGGACCCTGGCTCCAGCCCTTCTGGTCACTCGCTGCATGCACATTTCCTGTTAGCGCTGAAAATGACCAAACCTACCACTGAGCAACATGCTGAGCCCCCACTCACCTTGGCAGAAGTCTGTTACCATCAGCACTTTGCACACATCACCGCTGCTTACTGAGTTTCTACTGGAATCAACGTATCCGACCATGTTCCTGCAGCCAGACGGATCCTGCTGCAAGATAAATACCTTCAACGTGCTGAACAGACGCGTAGAATGAGCTCTATTTTAATCTTGTTCCTCTACAAGGGTTAGCTTTCCTAGCTTTACCCCTGCCTAAGCACCAACTTCTGCCCCTTGGCTGTAATCATCGCACACAATGGGATCAAATCTGAGGTCTGTCTCCTCCTGCTTTCTTTCCAGAAGGATGTGAGACAAACAAGAGAGAAACAACAAACATACAGAATTAAGTCATTTGGTGTTGGTCCAGATGTTTGGATGTTCCCTTCGATGGCCCAGGCCAAGCTCGCTGAGCTGCTCCTCATTTGTTCAGGGAGAAAACGGTGCAGGTGGTACGCAGCGGCTATGCACAGCACGCGTTTTACTTGCTTTTCCTCCTCTCCATCTTCCATGAGCAAACAGCATCTCCAGTCTTTCCTCGCTCAAATACCGCTTAGGTAAAAAAAGAACTGGCAAGCTCGCTTTTAGAATTACCTTATCTATACAACCTGATGCTTTACAGCACAAGCTTTCCTAGCAATGACCTACCCCTGACATGCTGTAAAGCAAACAAGGGCGATGACAGAGCCTTTATTTGAGATATAGGCACTATAGAACACGATATCAAAGAAAAAGCAACCAACTCACCCTTCCCAGTGACAATATGGAAGAAAGGGGTGAGTTGAGGAATGCAGCCTTCTCCGGTTCAAACTCTGGAACGCTGGAAGAAGGGGGCGGGGGTGGGGGGGAGGAGACCCATGCAGACTGACTGCATACGCGCTCCCGAAAGCACCGCTGAGACGGAGAGAGAGGAAGGGTGGATCCAGGCTCCCCCAGCTCCAGGCACTCATGTGCTCGTGTATGGGTTCAGGCTGTGACCTGGCAATTCCACTGCACATGCTCAACCTGCAAGGAAAAGGTGGTCCTGTGTCTGCAGGCTTTGCACACATTCCCAGGTGCAACAGTCAGCCCAGTTCTCAGCTCAGCTTTACCAATAACAGAAATCCAGTTTAGGCCGGTAGTGTTTTTCTCTCTTTGGAAACACTGCACTGCTGCAAGCAGCATCGTTTGAAATGCTTCTTTATTGCACGAGAGCGAGGAAACAAGAAAAGATTTCCAGATTAGGCATACACTTCAAGGAGGCACCAGATGAATGGAGACAACGGAAAGCACCGGCAAGTCCAAACTTTGTTAAAAGCTTTTATGTGAGATCTCATGCCAACTTTTCTCACCCAGTGTGAGGTATAGTGAGGATAAATCATGCCCCACAGCTTCAGTGCACTAGAACACAAAATCCAAAAGATCAGCAGCTGCAGAGATAGAAATTCATCTCAGCCCAGAAATCTGTCCAGTTGTGTGCTGACTGGAGTTCCAAGACAGCGGCATCAGAATCATTTGCCTTCTCTGGGTGAAGTCTAGAAGATGAACACCCCCAAACACACATGCTTCTTCAGCTTTTCCTTTCCCATCAAGTCTGGGGTTAATAGAAAAGATTGTTTTCTGTCCTCTCTTTTTCCTGGGATTACCCTCTGCTGCCTCTGTTGTCATGTTTTACTTGACCACTAACAAAAAGGTATTTCTAAATAACTCAATCTGAGATTCTTCATGTGGTAATGTAACTTGAGGAGCTCGGGCTTTCCAGAAGAATGACCATCTAGCTAGGGAAACCCACAGCTTGGGACAAGACTCTACACAGCTCACAGGCAGAAGGTGATGGGGCTGTCACACCACTCTCCTCCCAGGCTGGGTCCCCAGTACAGTGCCGAGACTTACCATGATTTGCATTTCTCTTTTGCCTTCCTGCAAGCACACCTGCCTCAGGGCACATTTCATCCCACTGTTAGGCCTTGTAAGAAGCACCATGGCAAATCCACATGCAGAAAATACAGTCATTCCATTTAGTAACAGAGAAACCACTCTGCCCTTGCTCCTGAGTCTTGTCCCTGCCTCCTCTTGCACCGCTTGGTTATCTGGGCAGTGTTTGTGGGCCACTGAAAGAAATCCCCACATTCTGGAAAATACAGGCAGAAAAGCGGCACTAATACTTTGTCACTGGTGGGAATCTCCACTGAAAGTGTTGTGCTAAAGGTGTGAGGTTAAGGGATCATCACTATCAAGATAAAAGTCATAGTGTGGAAGATTTAGCGATGGTGTGCTGCCTAGAAGGAAAAATACGACTCTTACCTTGTAGCTTTTTCTTTCTGTCTCTCTCTCACTGGATATCTTATCATCATCTATGTATCTTATCAGCAGATCTGAGGTGGACCAAAGCCTGTTGCCATGAGCTTTGCCGAACCCATCAAAACTCTGGCTCAGAGGTATTACACCGGCACATAGCATAGAAGAACTCCATAACCCAAGTGCCAAGGGAAGAAGAAAGGGGAACTGTTAAAATTAATTACCTCCTCTAAACTGATAGTTGTAGGCTTCTTGTCACACACTACTGCCGTAAAGCAGAACAGCAAAGACGTTTACAACCATGACAGGGATTTGTGCATACAAGCAACCACACAAGGCTGAGCATACTCTCCTGTCTCTTTGCCATTTCTAGAAATACCCAGAAGAGCTCAGTGTTCTCTTGCACTGTACATACTCAAAGCATTTCCAAAGGCATGCTGTTCTGTGGAAAGTGCTGAGCTGTCCGAAAAGTTTGTTCAGGAAGAATGCAGCAGTATCAGTGCACTTCATCCTGGGGACCTGCATGCATTTGCTAAGAGAACAGGGAAATTAGAGGTAAGAGAGAGGAAAAAAAACAACAGGCAAATAGCACTGCTGTCCACAGGGGGTGGGGCTTGGGGCAGGGCCTGTGCTGGAGTGGGGCTTGGCACAGTGGGGGCCACCTCGAGGCCCAGACCAGAGGGGGACCAGGCACAGGCAGGGCCTTGGGGCCCAGGATGGAGGAGGACCAGGCACAGTTGAGGCCACCTCAGGGCCCAGGCCGGAAGGGGGCCTGGCACAGTTGGGGCCACCTCAGGGCCCAGGCCGGAAGGGGGCCTGGCACAGCTGGGGCCTTGTGGCAGCACTTAAACTCTAAAGTTGAACCTTTAACCATAACCTAGAATGGTAACTGTAGTGAAAGGCAGCAGCAGATACAGCTGCTTTACTCTGTTTTGATTTTCCTAAGGATGGTAAAGGACTCAAGCTAGTAAACAAAAACAGAATTTCTGAAAACAAACAAAGACCCCTTCCTGAAGAACAGGACTCACAAAATATTACTACAGAGCAGATCTCCAAGTGGAGATTCTTTCCCTTAGACAGCCAGCCTTTAAATTAGATTAGGGAGGGCTGGAACCAGGCTACACCCCTTTTTTGCACCTGTGAAATGCTTCCAGCTCCACAGCAGAACATGTGAAATAAAAGAATCCTCTCTTACTTCTTTCATGTTTGTTGACTGCAGTCCCAACCAGGTGGGCTCACAGTGTCTTGCAAGTGGCACCTGGAAGCAGGCACAGATGGGAGGCACAGCACCCTACAATCTCCAGGTGAGTAACAGCAGCCAAGGAGGCCTCTGGGCTCTGCAGGGTCATTGTGTGGAGCATTACACACAGGAACAGCTGACTATAAAGATAATGGCAGAGCTGCAGAGCTAACCATAATAGAGAGGCACAGTGGCTCAGCTTGTTTCCCACTGTAACGCAGGAAATAAGAGCCATGAGGGAAATGCAGATGCTTTCTGCCTTCTGCCCCCATCAGAGGGGAGGAATGAGCTGCACTTCCACGGAGACATTCCTCTCACAGCCACTCACACCTCAGGTTGGAGTATTCCTGGCTGCAGGATGGGGAAAACCATTTCTTGCCTGATTGTATCTGTAAAGCTTAAAAAAAAGACAAACTACAGCCTCTCCTCTCATAAAGCGAGAGAGGGAATACTGTGCTACTGGGCTGCAGTCAAGAGTCCGAGGGAGTCTGTGTTACATGAGATTTTAGAGGCAGCGCTGGGGAGTGCGGGAGCAGTGCAAGTCTGCCAGGATGCCTTTACTTTCAGGGGCCTTTGTGCAACACCAGATGTTCATGTCCTAGAAGCACGTGGTGGAACATATCCTGGGATTGAGGTGCCATGGACTGGAAAATCCTGCTCTGGACGCACAGGCTTGTCTGAGTTCCTGTCTGATAACAAAACTCCCAGTACTGCAGAAATGTGGAGGCAGAAGAGCAGTGATAAGGTATCTATATGTCTATCTGTATATCTGCACAGCAGGCCCAGCTGCCCTTGCTTCCTCCCTCCACGGGATCTACTCCTGGAGTCTCCTCTGGCCACAGTGGCATAGGGTGATTCCCCCTCCATCTGCCCGTGCCCTGCTTGGCCCACAGCAATTCACGGTACCAGCATGGGCAGTGCAGGCGAGCTGTGTTTTAAACACTCTCTGCATCCCACTACACAAAGGATTGCAGGTGCAGGCACAACAAAGAGAGCACAAAACATTTTGTAGGGGCGAGCTGGGTCTGCTGGTGGCAGCTGTGGAACACTGCCATCTGTGGTGCCCCATCCTACCCTGGGGGTGGGCATGTAGAGCTGGGGACCTTTGACACTGCACAAAGGACTGCAGGCAGAGGTGTAGCAGAGGGAACACAAAGCGTTTAATAACTTATCATACAAAACAGTGAGTAATAGAAATGACAATATTCCCAACCAAATATCCCCCATCCTAACAGTCATGTCTGATCTCAAAAATCCCACCCAAACAAGGCCTCCCCCAAAAAATGTCTCAGCCCCCTCAAATTCCTCCTCCCCCCACTATCCCACCCCTGAATTTCCCTCCCACAATTCTCACCCAGTAATTACCCACACTAATTACCAGTGTGCAGGGCACAGGGTACACCTGTTCCTCATGTGCAGGCACCTGAAAAAAAGAACTGGCAGGGGGCTGGGGGCCTGCAGCAGGCAGGTGCCTGCAGGCTGTGGGGGCTCTGCATGGAACACAGCCCCACCAGCTGCTGGGGCAGCAGCATCCCTGTCAGCAGGGGATGTTGCCAGCAGTGGACAGGGACACAGGGAGGAGCCACACCTCGTGGTGTAGCTCTGCACGTGGGAGCTGCACCACTGGTTGCAGTTGACCCTGGGGTAGGGGAAACCCTCCAGGTGGGAGCTGTGCTGTCTTGTCTGTCCCTGGATGCCTGACACCCCAGGACAGACAGAGGCCCGAGGCACCAGGTAGGAGGCAGTGGGCACAGGGAGGGGTTGTGTGGTACCAGCATCGGTCTGCAGATGGTGGGCTGCATCCAGGTGGGGTCTGGTGGCGGCGCAGTCGCTTCAGCGAAAATAGTGTCAGGTGTCAAGAGGCACCGTCAGCGCTCCTCGAGGGATTCTCTCTGTGGGGAAATGCAAAAAGGGGTGCTGCGGTGAGATCTGTGGTGCTGGGATCACCCGCATGGCCAGTGTGCGAGGAGCAGGGGGATCCTGCTGCCTTACTTGCCATGACAGCTGGAGAGTGGCAGTTAGGGGAGCCCCTCCCTCCACAGGGGTTCTGTGACTGTTGCGGTCAGCCCCTTTCCCCCAGGCTTGCGATGGTTTGATTTTTTTCATACCGAAACATCCTTCTGATCCCAATCGTTTCCCATTCTAATAATCAGTGACCGTCCTGATGGGCATTTTGCAGCCCAGTGCTCTTCCTTCCCAAGGGTCTGCATTAATTACCAGTTCTTGAAAGTGGTAGCAGCCATGATAGGCCAATTAGACAACAATGAAAATGTCTGATTTCTGTGGGACAGCCCTGATTTAGCTGAGAATACTGCAGGAATGAGTCAATGCCCGTGCAGCGTATGCTAAGCTTCTTATTATGAACCGGTCCTTTGTGCCTCGAAGAATATCACTAACTTTATATCACGGACTTTTTCTCCTGGCTTTGGATGTATCTGGGGGCATTGTTGGGAGGACAGAACAGACAGCGTTGTCTTTTCTGCTCTTCTCTGCATCTACACTTCAGCTCTTCTCCCTTAGTGTTATCCACTGCTCTTTTGAAGTTCTTTCTTCCTTCTATCCTCACTTCTCTCCTGCATCTGTACTCCTCTTCTGCTTTCTTTCTTACCCATATCCTCTCTTCTCCTGGTCTTCTCCTCATCTGCTCTTCTGACTGAACTTTATCCTCTTTGCACATCTTATGCTCTGCTGTTCTTCTGTTCTGACCGCTGTCTGCTCTTGTACTTTACTGCACTTTTCCTTCTCTGCTCTTCTGTCCTCTCTTCCTCCCTTCTGCTCTTTTTCTCTTCTGCACTTCTTAGTGACCTGTGTCCTCTCTTCCCACCTTCTGTACTTCTGCCATACCGGTATTCTCTCTTCTTCAGTTCCTCTCCACTTCTGCTTTTCTGTCTTACCTGAATTTGTTCATCTCCCTTTCTGCTCTTCTCCTCATCTGCACATCTTTCTTACCGTCATCCTCTCTTTTGTTGTCTGCTCCCCTCCTCCTCTTCTTCTGCTCCCCTCCTCCTCTTCTTCTGCTCCCCTCCTCCTCTTCTTCTGCTCCCCTCCTCCTCTTCTTCTGCTCCCCTCCTCCTCTTCTTCTGCTCCCCTCCTCCTCTTCTTCTGCTCCCCTCCTCCTCTTCTTCTGCTCCCCTCCTCCTCTTCTTCTGCTCCCCTCCTCCTCTTCTTCTGCTCCCCTCCTCCTCTTCTTCTGCTCCCCTCCTCCTCTTCTTCTGCTCCCCTCCTCCTCTTCTTCTGCTCCCCTCCTCCTCTTCTTCTGCTCCCCTCCTCCTCTTCTTCTGCTCCCCTCCTCCTCTTCTTCTGCTCCCCTCCTCCTCTTCTTCTGCTCCCCTCCTCCTCTTCTTCTGCTCCCCTCCTCCTCTTTAGTTGTCTTACCTGTATCTGCTCTTCCCCTCTTCTGCTCTTTTACTGCTCTGGTCACCATCCAGTGTCTGCACCACAACTCTATGTTGGACTTTGTTTTGGCATGGAGAAGGGTACGCAGGGCATAGATTTGTACAAGAAAAGTTCTCGTGCTGTGCCCAGAAGGTGATGAAAAGGAGCCCTCAGAAACCAGGACCACAAAGGCAGCTTGTTTCTCCAAAGGCCACAGCGTAAGCTCGTGTTAACTGTGAAGGACTCTGTTATACATCTCCAGGAAGTGCTTTTGAATGGATAATTTTCTGGACTTGTTTCCAGTTGTTGCTCAGAGGAACTGAGGCTTTTATCCTTGTATCTTCGCAGGAAAGCGGAGAGGAGGGAACCTCTACGGTGAGATGCTCAGGTGACTTTTCCTTCCTTGCACCAACAGCCTGTTTGTGTCCACATGATGCCAGTTGTCCTCCTGACAGTTGCTACTGATTTGCTAAAGAGAACAGGGAAATTAGAGGTAAGAGAGAGGAAAAAAAACAACAGGCAAATAGCACTGCTGTCCACAGGGGGTGGGGCTTGGGGCAGGGCCTGTGCTGGAGGGGGGCTTGGCACAGTGGGGGCCACCTCGAGGCCCAGACCAGAGGGGGACCAGGCACAGGCAGGGCCTTGGGGCCCAGGATGGCGGAGGACCAGGCACAGTTGAGGCCACCTCAGGGCCCAGGCCGGAAGGGGGCCTGGCACAGTTGGGCCTGGCACAGTTGGGGCCTTGTGGCAGCACTTAAACTCTAAAGTTGAACCTTTAACCATAACCTAGAATGGTAACTGTAGTGAAAGGCAGCAGCAGATACAGCTGCTTTACTCTGTTTTGATTTTCCTAAGGATGGTAAAGGACTCAAGCTAGTAAACAAAAACAGAATTTCTGAAAACAAACAAAGACCCCTTCCTGAAGAACAGGACTCACAAAATATTACTACAGAGCAGATCTCCAAGTGGAGATTCTTTCCCTTAGACAGCCAGCCTTTAAATTAGATTAGGGAGGGCTGGAACCAGGCTACACCCCTTTTTTGCACCTGTGAAATGCTTCCAGCTCCACAGCAGAACATGTGAAATAAAAGAATCCTCTCTTACTTCTTTCATGTTTGTTGACTGCAGTCCCAACCAGGTGGGCTCACAGTGTCTTGCAAGTGGCACCTGGAAGCAGGCACAGATGGGAGGCACAGCACCCTACAATCTCCAGGTGAGTAACAGCAGCCAAGGAGGCCTCTGGGCTCTGCAGGGTCATTGTGTGGAGCATTACACACAGGAACAGCTGACTATAAAGATAATGGCAGAGCTGCAGAGCTAACCATAATAGAGAGGCACAGTGGCTCAGCTTGTTTCCCACTGTAACGCAGGAAATAAGAGCCATGAGGGAAATGCAGATGCTTTCTGCCTTCTGCCCCCATCAGAGGGGAGGAATGAGCTGCACTTCCACGGAGACATTCCTCTCACAGCCACTCACACCTCAGGTTGGAGTATTCCTGGCTGCAGGATGGGGAAAACCAGTTCTTGCCTGATTGTGTCCACATGATGCCAGTTGTCCTCCTGACAGTTGCTACTGATCCTTCCCCAAGTCCTGCTGCTAACCACTGATATTTCTGCATCTTCTGGGCCCTGTTAGGACTGAAAAGAGGAGCGGATAACAGACGGAAGGATCTGGCCTTCTGCTGGGTGATAGCCACCTGCATGTCCTGTTCCTGCTTTCTCTTTTTCCCAGGTGGCATTGTGCTTCCCAAGGAGTGTGTGGACCTTTTTGATGGGAGCGCGCAGCAAGGAACCGACCGGGTCTCAGCTTCCTGCCTGCCCTGCACCTGAGTGAGGGACACTGCGACCTGCTCAGGAGGCAAGATGTCATGTCAGGGAGATCCGTTTTCCTTGTTGTTTTTTGTCATCTGTGCTTTGCTGTGCTGTGCTATTTTATTCCTTTGCAGTGCTATGGTTTTCTTTCCTATTTGTTGTTTTCTGTGTCTTTTTTTCTAATTTGTTTTTCTTTCCGTTTTTCCTTGCCTTTGCTTTGGTTTGATTTTATTTATTTATTTTTCTTTGCTTTTTTTTTTTTTTTTAAATTCTGTGTTATTTCCTAGAATTCTGCAAGTTTTATTTGTTGTTGTTTTTTTCATCTATGCTTTGTTTTGCTATTTTTTTTTCTTTTGATATGCTGCGTGAGAACTGTTGAATCATGGCCTGAACCACTGATTATCACCTAGGGAAAGGACCAGGTCAGCCCTGGTAGCACAGGTGAAGGTAATGCAGTTGAGTGACTGGAAGGGGTGGAGCCTGGCTGCACCTCTCTTAGAGCTCGTGTTTAAGGGCTGACTGCCACTGGGTGGGATCTCTTTCTGATGATTTCTCATCTGTGGAGTTTGTTCTGTGGACTTCCATCCTCAGAGGTGGGTGAGCAGTTCTTTCCTTACCTTTGTAATATATTCCCCTTGTGCCAGTCTTTCTGCTGTTACATATGCTATGGGTTTGGTTTTGTTTATTTATATTTGTTTTGTGGTTGTTGTTTTTTTTTTTTTAACTTTGATTCCCTGGTCTTTGGCTTGCTTTTTTTTTTGTTTTTCTTTGTATTGCTGTTTTGTGTTTTTTTTTCCTTTTGCTGTGCCATGATCTGCTTCACAGGTGTCATTTGCAAGAGATTGTAAATTCTCCTGGTTCAAACTGCAGTCAGCTTAGTCAACTGTGTAAGAAATATATAAGGGCTGCTGAGGGCAGGCTGGATTTCCATTTCTTTATGAACTGGGGTGTTGCTGCAGATGTGCTTATCTCCTCCTTTGTCATTGTTGTTTTGTTGTTGTTCAAGAATATTAAAACATGCTATGTCTGTGTTTGTTGTCATCCGCTTTCTTTTCTCTGTCTTGCAGGTCAGCTCGTGCTAGAAGTCGATGGTATCACTGTATGAATTGAGGTCAGTTTAGGAGCAGCTGCTGATGGAAGGAATGAAGTCCAGGCTAATAAATGGAAGCATCTCCTGGTAGGGTGTCAGAGGCGGCAGTAAGGATGTCTGTCATTGTAAAAACCAGGGGGCTGGCTCATCCAAGTGCTTGCTGACTGATGTTTGAGAGTATCTTCTCCAACTGAATGATAAGAAAGCTAAATATGCTGAGTCATAACAGCTTGTGCTGAAGTTGTGAATGTGCTCCCAAATGTTTCCTTTAGTGGTAAATTACGTTCTGGCACTGTGATAGTCCTATCTGTGGCATGATCTGGAACACTGTGTCTCATTGCAAGCCTTGTGTGCCTGTTTCCGTGAACGTTGCTTTCTTTGTCTCTTCAGAGTAAGTGGAGGGTGCTTCCTTGCTTTTGGTAGGTTCATCCAGGAGGCTGTCAGAAGGCCAATTGCAATGTTCATAACACAAAGGGACGCAATGGGAATGGACTGTCATTACCACCAAGCAGAGTGAGTTTCTTATGTCATGAAAGACATAATTTTGATTCTTACTTCTGAGCAGTTGCGGTGTGGTAGAGGATGTCATGTAACCATTTATTTGAGAGTGCAGGGAAGAGTCATGAGAAGTGAAATGGTAGTTTCTGTTTTGGCTGTCAAAATGGTGGAGTTTCTGGGGGAGGGACATGGATGGCTTCCTGTAAGCAGGCCCCCTCTGAGAGATTGGGCTTTGCTTGCTGCTTTGCTGTGCCTACCTGCCTGCTCCCTGTGCTTGCTGCGTCTGATACCAGTGGTCATGGAACAGGCTCCCCAGGGCTGTGGGCCTGGCCCTGAGCTGCTGCAGCTTAAAGGCCATTTGCATTTGGGTGGTCTTTCCTGGAGCATCGGGTTGGACTTGATGATCCTCGTGGTTCCCTTACAACTTGGGATATTCTGTGATTTGGGTGGTTTGCCTGGGAAATACCAGATGATTTTTTCCCCCCCTCCCCCCCAACTTTTTATGGCATTTGAACTCATAGTTTCACTTCTAAATGTGGGAGAGGAGTTGGGTAAGGGTAGGGTAAGTTGCTTCTTTTTTTTCCTATTCTCCTAGGTGACTGTGTATTTTCTGCCCATGTTGTGGTAGCTCTGTAACCAGGAATGTTCCTAATGCTCATAAAAAGACTCTACTGGCAGCACAGAATTTGACCATTGGACTACCCGCTGGATTAATTTCTGTAGATTGGTTATATGCTTTTTGAGATGGTATGTTCTGTTGGTTTTTTTTTTTTTTTTTCAGACTGTCAGCTTTTGAGGTCACTGAGACGTCTTGATTTATCAGTCACTGGCAGCTTGCTAGAGCTTGAAGTAGTTGAATCGTCCCATACTGAGCTGTTAAATAAAACCATAGAATCACTTTGGCATTGTAGCTCTGAGCTAGGCTGTGCCACCGGTGTGGATGTCTGTGCTGCAGATGGCATCCTTCCTCATCCTTCTCCTCCCAGCTGTGCTCCTCATTGGCAGAAGGTATCACCATCAGCTTTCTACCCCACACAGCAGTTGTTACCTGAGCAGAGACTTGTTCACTTCCCAGTTTCTCTGTGGCACCCCCGTATGCTGTTAGTTCTCTCTTTCTCTGTTGGTGTTCTGTCTAGTCTTCAGTTTGCCCTAGGATGCCAGGCCACTTGAAAAGCATTTTCAAATTATATCCATCCTGATTTTTTTATTTTTTTCCCTGAGGAACACCCTGGAATCTTCTGCAGAAATCACCATTTCAGGCTTGTATGTTGTTTACCTGTATAATCAATTATTCCTCTCTAGGCTGTTGTTCTCTAATGTTCAGGATCAGTCCCTGTCCTTTGTCCTCCCTGCTTTGCTGTCCTGTATGGATTTACCTGAGTTTTTCTTCAGCCTGCTTTCCTTTTAGTGTTGACAGTCCCTTTCAGTGTTGACAGTCATAAGCAACTCCTAGTTGCGTTGAGGAAAATGAATGCAGCAGCACACGTTCCTTCTTGATGGATAGCAGCGATAGGAGAAATAAGGAGGAATGTCCTTTGGTTATTTTCTCTAGGATCTTCAACAACAGTTGATAAGCGTAAGGATGGGTAATACACGTATAGGAAAAGATAGTAGTTTTAACAGTTGGAAAAAGTAATGTGAGGCATCCATGTTTTACCCCAGGTCGAAAAGCTTTGGAACTAGCTAGAGGACAGTTCCTCTGATTTCCAGTTTGCTGAGCAGTTCAGGGCATCAGAGGGGACTTGCTGGCATCTGGACAAAGGGAGAGTGTTGAGTGGAAGAGGAAACCAAGTTGTTAAGATCTGTGAAGAAGGAGGGAAGGAATTGGTTGTTTGTCACCTTACTGCCCTTCTTGTCTCCCTGGAGCCCAGCTGACTTCCTGGGATTGCTGAATAGCTGCCTTTTGCTACCCCCTGCCTATCAGATCAAAAACCAGTGGTGTAAAAATCAGTGGGAGTTTGTTGGGGTAAGTTCTTGAGTATTCTTTATTTCAGTAAAAGGCATTGACTGTCTGAGGATGGAAGTCCGGATACCTACCCACGTGTATTACAGCAATCATGGAATTTCTATTTCAAAGACTTTTCCAAAGCCCTTCAAATGGAAAGGCGAAAGGAAATGCGACTTTGGAGTAGTAAATGGTGCATGTTAAATTTTAAAGAGGGCTAATTAATGTAAACTGACTCCGGTGGTGTCAGTGTATAGCTTTCTCTATGAGGGTACTCAGGAATTCTTCTGACAATGAGTCAGAATTCTTCTGGAATTCTTCTGACACGATCCCGACTCCAGGTGTGTGCTCAGCTTGGAAATGCATGCACACAGTTTTTGCTTGGCCAGCTGTTTTGACCGCATCACCCTACATCATCTTGTCTTGATCTCTTTGCTCCCTCCATCAAAAGCTTTGCTTGGTGTAGGCTCATTGCAGGTGCTGAATCTGTGATTTTGATCCACGTGAGATCAATACAGTTTAATAGAGAAAATAAGGTAGGGTTCTGCTGCACTAATTTGAATGTCTTAGGAGAAGGATCTTGCTTAGGATAGGGTATCTACCACACTGCTGATTGTCATCACCCCACACCCTTTGTGGGACTCAGACTTGTAGAATTAGCTCCTTGAAGAGAGGGGCTCCCAAGGTGTCAAACCACGTAAACTTTGGAGTACCACGTTGTGTGATGGCATTTATGGGGCAGAGCCCACAGAGAATATGCCTCTGTCGCCACTCAGTCTTGTGATGACACAACGCCTACCGTAGCATGGGGTCAGTGGGACTGCAGGCACAGCGGGATGGGAGCTGAGCCAGCCACAGCCTGGTGTGCGCTGTGCAAGTTGCCCTGCCTGGTGCTGGGCTTAGTGCTGCCCTGTGCTGATGAGGCTGCTTGGGGTGGGTGTGGGGCAGCACTTTTTGCAGCTCCCTGCCAAGCAGGATCCTGACCAGCAGCAGGTTACTTGTGGGAGCAGGGACGTGGGGGGGAGCACATTGTGCTTGCTGTTTCTGCCTCAGAGAAATGTTGTTATTTTTAAAATGAAGCTTCGAACTGTTGTAGGACTCGTGTCGTTCTCGCATCCCACTCTAGAGGACTCTGTCATTTGATTTGAGAGTGCAGGCTTGTTGGATTTCATTTTATCTTTCCTATCCACAGGAACCAATGGGTGGCTTCCGGAATAGTTCAAGATGTCTCTGTTAAGACAAAGTTTTGCTGCACGTAACCCAGAACCCCGAACTCTAGGTATTTTACAGCTGATACAACCAGCCTTTCAGGTCTGCTGAAGAAGTAGGTTTAGGAACACAGAGAATAAGTCCTAGCTGCAGTAGACAATAGTGTAGCTTGAGAAAGGCTGCCCCTGGGGGCTCAGGTAGTTTAGATCCTAGTAGCATTTGGTATTCTCAAGTGTGAATAATTCAGCTGATGTACTTCTCTTTGTATTGTTGCCTCTTCATTGTTGACGGGTAATTTCAGTAGTCTTTGCTGGGCCAGTTGCTGGTTGGCAGATAAGCTTCTGTACTTATCTTGGGAGGACAGAAGGATGCAAAGAGTAACGTTTTGCTAAAGGCGAAGTAAGTTTAGAAATTGTGAAAGTTCTGCTTCGATAGGATCATAGAGTCATAGAATTGCTCAGGGTGGAAAAGACCTTAAAGGTCATCAAGTCCAACCACGACCTAACCAAACTTACCTGACATCTAAGAGCCCCCTGCCAAATCATGTCCCTGAGCACCACACGCAAAGGGTTTTTAAACACATTCAGGGGTGGTGACTTAACCACCTCCCTGGGGAGCCTACTCCAGTGCTTAACAAGCCCTTCTGTAAAGAAGATTTCCTGATATCCAACCTAAACTTTCCCTGGTGCAGCTTGAGGCCATTTCTCTTCATCCTGTCACCAGTGAGAGGAGACCAGCCCCACTCTTGCTGTAAGCACCTTTCAGGTATTTGGAGAGAGCAGTAAGGTCTCCCCTCAGCCTCCTCTTCCACAGACTAAACAGCCCCAGTTCCTTCAGTTGCTCCTTGTAGAGCGTATTCTCCAAGCCCTTCCCCAGCCTTGTTACCCTTCTTTAAACCTGTTCCAGCACCTCAACGTCTTTTGTGAATTGGAGTGCCCAAAACTGAACACAGTACTCAAGGCGAGGCCTCACCAGTGCTGAGGTCAGGGGCAGGACTGCTTCCCTAGTCCGGCTCACCGCACCATTCCTGACCCAAGCCAGGATGCCACTGGCCTTCTTGGCCACCTGGGCACACTGCTGGCTCATATTCAGCCGCCTGTCCAACAGCACGCCAAGGTCCCTTTCCATCAGGCAGCTTTCCAGCCACTCCTCCCCAAGCCTGTAGGGTTGTCTGGGGTTGTTGTGACCAAAATGCAGGACCCAACACTTGGCGCTATTGAAACTCATACAGTTTGCCCTGGCCCATCGATCCAGTCTATCCAGGTCCCTCTGTAGCGCCTTTCTCCCCTCTGGCAGATCGACGCTCCCTCCCAACTTGGTGTTGTCTGCAAACTTACTGAGGGTGCACTCAATCCCCTTGTCAAGATCGTTAATAAAGATGTTGAATAGAAGCGGCCCCAGTACCAAGCCCTGTGGAACGCTGCTTGTGACTGGGTGCCAACTGGATTTAACTCCATTGACCACAGCTCTTTGGCCCAGCCGTCTGGCCAGTGTTTCACCCACTGGAGCATACGCTCGTCTAAATCATGGGCGGCCAGCTTCTCCACGAGGGTGTTGTGGAGTACAGCATCAGAGGCTTTACTGAAGTCCAGGTAGACCACGTTGACAGCCTTATCCTCAACCACTAAGCGGGTCACCTTGTGATAGAATGGAATTTCCTTTCATAAACCCATGCTGACTGGGCCTGATCCCCTGATTGAACTTTAATTGGTCCATAATGGCTCCTGTGATTATCTGTTCCATAACCTTTCGTGTCACTGAGGTGAGACTGATAGGTCTGTAGCTGCCGCGATAATCTTTCTGACCCTGTTTGAAGATGGGCATCACGTTTGCCAGTTTCCAGTTAGCCAGGACTGCTGAAGGATGTTGGAGAGTGGCTTGGCAACCACATCCGCCAACTCCCTCAGCACTCTGGAGCGCAATCCTTCTGGCCTGTGGACTTGTGAGCATCCAGCTTTCGGAGCAGGTCCGAAACCTTTGCATCGTGAATTATGCAGTGCCTGTTTAGTTTGCCATCCCTACCTTCCAGCAGAGGGGACTGTGTTCCCAGGGAGTAACAAGTCTTGCTATTAAAGGCTGAGGCAAAGATGGCATTAAGCACCTCAGCCTTATCCTGATCCTTAGTCACCAAGTTGCTCTTGGTGTCCAACAAAGAATGGAGATTCTCCCTAGCCCTCCTCTTGCTGTTGTCTCCTGCACCTTTAAAATTGCTTCCTTGAAGTATTGCCAGCCTTTGTGGGCTCCCACACCCTCCGAAACTACCTCTCGAGGGACCCTGTCAACCATGGTCCTAAAGAGGTTAAAGTTTGCCCTCTGGAAGTCTAAGGTAGCAGTTCTGCTGCCTCCCCTCTGTGGTCCAACAAGGATTGAGAAATCTGGCATCTCGTGACCACTGTGTGCCAGACAACCTCCTCCAACCTTTACATCCGTCACAAGACCTTCTCTGTTAGCAAACTGCGGGATTTTGCTTCCCCTCGTTGGCTCCTGCTCCATCAGTGTCAGGAAGTTATCTCCCACACACTCTAGGAACCTTGAGGGCTGTTCCCCATCTGCTGCATTATAAATCCAGCGGATGTCTGGGACATTGGAATCCCCCACAAGGACAAGGGGGAGAGACCTTGAGACCTCACCCAACTGGTGTTTTGTCCACCTCTTCATCCTGGTTGGGTGGCCTGTAGCACGCTCCCATGATAATGTCAGTCTTACTGGCCTTTGCTTTTACTCTGACCCGTAAGCTCTCAACCCTATCATTGCCGTCATTAATTTCCATACGTTCACATTCTTTCTTAACGTAGAGGGCTACAGCACTGCCTTTCCTGCCTTGCTTATCTCTTTTGAGATGTTACCAGCTATCCATCACAGCGCTCCAGCTGTGAGAGTCATTCCACCACATTTCTGTGATTTCCAAGTGATTTTCTCCTGTTTTTTTGATTCAAACAAAAGCGACTTATGACTATAATAAAATAATAAAATTATTATTATAATTATATTTATTATATATAATATAATATATAATTATATATTATAATTATATATTTATTATTATAATAAAATTATTATTATTATTATTATTTTTTAATGCCAGGCATTGCGTTCAACTTTTTTTAAAAAATAACACATTAAGAATGGCTTTGTTTGCATTTTCGTAACTGCTGAGGCTTTGGCTGACGACAGCTTTCAGCTGCATCTGAACTAGACTGGATTTGTGTCATGCTCGTAGTATATCAGTATTTCTCTTCCAGACCTTTGAATCCATTATTCCTCTGCTATTTATCTCTCCTGGTTGCTGGAGAGAAGAGTTACTATGTCACCTCCTAACTTGTAAGATCAAGCTTGGAGATTTTCAGCAATTCGGGATATTCTTGCTTTTCTTTAAGCAAATTAAGTGATAACCTATCATATTGTGACATTTCCCGTGCGTAATGCCAAGGGATAGGGTTGGAGGTGCCTGCTGGTTCATGTAGCATCCCAGAACTTTCTACACTGCTTAAGTTGTGTAGCAGGAAATTCTCAAATATGGTCAAAATCTGATTCGTAGTGTTTTGGTATGTGTATTAAAGTCAGTATGGGTCCAGTTCAGACAGCATCGTTTGACATAGGTTTGTTGTCTGATATTAAATGATATTTTACTAATTTGGCTACATACATCCTCCACCCGTAGTTTGCATATCGTCTTCTTATGGTGAGGTTTGCCTGCTAAACAGAAAGACAAAGTAAGCTTAAATTACAAAAGCAGAGAAGCAAAGACATCTTAGAGGCTCAATACAGTACAGGTTGACGTAGCCGTCAATTAACCCGACTTATCGTGGGACCTCGGCCATCCGGGGGAGAGAGACATAGCCATGGATGCCATGAAGTCTTCTCTCAATTTAATGCTGCGTCACACGGCTAATATACCAGCATGGCTTCCACGCATGCGTGTCCCGTACACCCGCTACGCAACCCCACGCACGACCCTTCCCACTCCCAGAGTCCTCCCTTGCATAAATCATGCCATCATGGGGCATCCGGCAAAGCGCTTCTTCGTATCCCTGATCCATGGTTCTGCTTCAGCTGCTTCGGCTGTTGTTAGCTTAGCAGTTCCTTACTCAGGCCCATCCCCTGGTGGACCTTGTTCCACAACACAGGTCAATTAGAGTTTTACTTTAAAGTTGTTGTGTTCTGGGTCTTATGTGGGATGAGATACGGGTGTGAATGTTACAGACGAGTGTTTTTCCTGGGTATATTGTTTACCTGCTGCCACGCAAGCCAGCTCTTCTTTTCCCTGCCTCTGCTTTTATTGTTCACATCTATCCGCATCGCAAAATCTCTAACAGATTTATTTTTGTTTTTTAAAACTGTGTAGCTAGAAGAAGGACTTATCTCAGCCTTTATCTCATCATCTGATGGAGATTGGCAGCGTATGGGGGAGTTTGCATGAATTACTAGCATCTCACCAAAACCAAGGAACAGGAAAAAAAAGAAGAAAAGAAAAAAAACCCAGAACTGAGTAAGTGACTATAGCCGAGCCAGCAGGAAATCTTACCTTCAGTTTGTGGAGTCTATCCTTTGTCCCCGTTTTGCTCAGCACTGGCTGGCTGGGTTAACACTGACCACTAATGAAAGCGCTCTGCTACCCGTCTCAGCAGTGCTCCGGTCTTTGTTGCTGCATTATGAATGCACTGCTGCTACTGACACATTTTTTCACCCCCTCGGTTGTTATCTGAGCAGTGTTAGCCCTCACGAGCTATACAGTCAGTCCCTGCTTGCTCCAGGTGCTACATAAGCACAGCAGAAGGATGCCAAGGGGCTTGCAGACAGCGTCTGCACGCTGTTGCTCTTTCAGAGAAGCCTCTATTTTGGCTAACTGTAGAAGAAACCGTTTTTTCCTTCATAAGGTCCTTGCAAACACAGTCAAAGTGTACAGAAGTTTGTGTCTAAGTGTCTTTTTGTAGTAGGTGTAATGAGGCTATCTCTTTTTCAGGAAGATAAGTGCCTTCAGACAGTTAGGAAAACTGCTGGCTCAGGCTTTGCCTCCATTAATACAAGTTCAGCCACCTTCCCCAGAAAAATCTGCATCGAGCCATGGTTTTAACTTGCAGGTGGAGTTCCCATTGCAGGGCTGAAGTGCCGAAGCTCTCTGACCTCCAAGGGCACCCTTAACTCGTGTGGGTGTGAGTGTCTGCTTTGCTTTCGGAGAGAGACCCTTTAGAGCCCCAGAGTGCGCTGTCCAGAGTTCAGATGAGGACCTCCTTAAGCTGAATTTATTTGTATCCTGCAGGAGGCTTTTTCTTGGTTGGCGACATGCTTAGAAAAGAAACAAGGAAAAATGGGCATTTCCATGTAACTGCATTCTGCTCAGTGCAGTGTATGCCTGCGTAGCAGAATTAGCTCCACGGCATTGCAAATAATACAGCAAACTGTAAGTAGTGCAGGAAAGCATTTTTTTAGTTTTAAAAGTTTGGCCTTCCAAAACAGGCCTGCCTTGGCTGCGCTGGCTTGAATCTCCCCGTGTGTTCTGTTGTCAGGGTTCCCGTATTTATAGTGGTTGGCAGGGAGGTGGCTCGTGACATGGTAAGGCCATGGCGATGGGACATTCTTAGAGTCAACTGAAATACGGCGGTGTTGGACGAGGGGAAGCTATGGCCTGACAGTTGCCCTTCTTGTCACCGGTGGGATTCTGCGGGGTCCATTTTAAGGCCATTTCTCTGTAATGTTTTCACTGTTGATTCCAATCAAGATCTGGCAGTTGTATGAAGTAAACTGGTGGTCGATGTGAAGCTGGGAGGAATGTTGACTCCCTTGAGGGTTGGGAGGCCTTGCACCAAGATGGGGAGGGTGGTCCCCATCTGTCTGAAGAAGAGCGAGTGCTGCGTTCTGTACCTGGGATGCGGCAGTCCTGGCTGTATGCACAGACTGGGGCACGAGGGGCTGGAGATGAGCTGTGCAAAAAGGGATCTGGGCGTTCTGGTTGATGACAACTTGAATCTGAGCTGGCAGTGTGCCCTGGCAGCCAGAAGGGCCAACCATACCCTGGGGTGCATCAGGCCCAGCACTGCTGAGCGAGGGAAGCAGTTGTCCCACTGTGCTTTGCGCTGTGTGGTTTCCCCTTGAGCATTTGGTGCAGGTTTGGGTGGCACTGCATGAGAAGGACGTAAAGCTATTAGACTGTGTCCAAAGGAGGGCTGCCGAGGTGGGGAAGGGCCTGAGGGCATGGTGTGTGAGGAGCAGCTGAGGTCCCTGGGTTCACTCAGAGCAGGCTGAGGGCAGCCCTCCTGGCAGCTGCAGCTCCTCACAGGGCGTGGAGGGCATTGCTGAGCTCTGCTCTCGGGGGACAGCAGCAGGGCCCGAGGGAACAGCATGGAGCTGTGTCAGAGGAGGGTCGGGTGGGGGTTAGGGAAGGGGTCTGCACCAGAGGGCAGTGGGCATGGAGCAGGCTGTCCAGGGCGATGGGCACGGCCCTGAGCTGCTGCAGCTCAGGGAGCCTTGGGACTGCGCTGTCAGACGCAGGGTTTGAGTTTGAGTCATCTTTTGTGGAGCCAGGGGTTGGACTTGATGATCCTTGTGTGTCCCCTCCAAGTCGGGATATTCTATGATTCTGTGACATCAGCAGTTTGCCTGGGAAACACCTGATGATTTTTTTCTTTCAATTTGTCGTGGCACAGTGAGCTGTGAGAAATTAAGGAATGGTAGCGCGTGCTTAACCGGGCTGCATGGCAAGCAGGTCCGGTGGGCTGCCTTGTAAGGATGCATCTAGATTTCCCAATCGCCTCATTTAAGAAGGCCAAATACTCTCAGTTATTGTTCTGGGAAGCACACGTCACTGGGTGTATAATTCATTTCACTTGGAATTTCAGGGTCAGACGTAAATGCTATTATCCAGTTTAGAGGAAAAGCTTTAGAAAAAGAAGTGGGAAGCTGAATCGATACTTGGAAAAATGAAAAATGTTTAAAATATTTTTTGCAAAATAAGCGCTCAGCAGGCAGTCGTTCTGTTCTGCTTTTGGCCAGTCTCAGGTGCTTGTCTTCCAGAATGTCTGCGTATGGATGAATCACAGCACGATCCAGGGAATTTTTAAGGAAGCTAGAAAGGAGGACCTGGTGAACTACAGGCTGGTGAGCCTCACCTCTGTGCCTGGGAAGATCATGGAGCAGATCCTCCTAGAAGCTGTGTGAAGGCTCATACGAGACAGAGATCCGAGACAGCCAGCATGGTTTCAGCAAGGTCAGATCTTGCCTGACCAATCTGGTAGCCTTCTATTTTTATTTTTTTATTTTTTTGTTCTTCCCTCTTTTTGCTTTGCCTCTATTATGCCTGCCTGGGTCTTTGCACAGCCGCTACCCTTACCACCTCCTTGCCGTGACTGCGGCTGCTCTTTTCCTTTGCTTTTTTATGTTGTTGTTACTGCTGCATGGGTTGATGTTGGATTCCTCTGTTGCTTTTCCATAGATTTTATTTTATTATTCATGCCTTGGTTTCATCCTCCGTCTTTGCTGCAATTGTTATTGATATTTCTTTTTTCAGATTCATACTTATTGTCCATGTGTGTCCTGCCTGCGTGCTTGTGTCCTGCCTGCGTGTGTGTTTTTTCTGTCTTTTTTATTTTCTCTTTTTCTTCTTTTCTCAGGCTGGCTAGATCCATGCCCGGTAGCTACCCTTACCTCCTCCTTGGCATGACTGCAGGTGCTCTGCCATCCTCCAGAGAGATGTTTTGTTCTAATGGACAGCCGCAGACTCCTTCTGGGCTGGCGACCCTGATGTTGCGTCTCTGGTGGAGGTAGCAGCATGCCCTGTAGCTACCCGTTCCTCCTCCCAGGCACGGATCCTGAGCTTTTTCCTTCTCTAGACTCAGTTGTCATCTCTGCTTTGCCATGAGAGTGCATTCTATCCTTTGCTTTTTTATGGGGATGTTTCTGCTGCATGCATTGATGTTGGTTTTCTCTGTTGATTTTCCATAATATTTATTTTTATTTTTATTTTATTCAGTTTTGGTTTACAGCTCCTAATGAGTTGCAGTGAATTGTTAATTTTTTTCCAGCAGCTTCATTGTTAATGTTTTGCTTTGCCTCTTTTTACTTTGCCTCTTTTTGCTTTGCCTCTTTTTGCTTTGCCTCTCTTATGGCATGCTAGATATTTGCACAGGGTTTTTCCTTTGTGTATTTCATTTCTGTTTTTCCTTTGTACTTTTGCTTTCAGTCTTTCCTTTTTTTTTTTTTTTTCCATTCTCATTTTGCATTCTCTTTTTGCATTCTGATTTTCCTTTCGGATTTTGCTTTCGGTTTTTGCTTTCAGTTTTTGCTTTCAGTTTTTGATTTCAGTTTTTGCTTTCGTTTTTTGCTTTCAGTCTTTGCTTTCAGATTTTGCTTTCTGTTTTTGTTTTTCCTCTATTTGATTTGACTTTCTTATTGCTGTCTAGATCTTTATACAGTGTTTTTGCTTTGTGTTTTTGCTTTGTGTTTTTGCTTTGTGTTTTTGCTTTGTGTTTTTGCTTTGTGTTATTCCTTTCACTTTTTGCTTTCACTTTTTGCTTTCATTTTTTGCTTTCACTATTTTGCTTTGCCCCTTTTTGCTTTGCCCCTTTTGGCTTTGCCTCTCTTATGGCTGGCTAGATCTTTGCACACTAGCTCCCCTTACCACCTCCATGCCATGACTGCGGCTGCTCTTCTCCTTTGCTTTTTTATGTGGTTGTTACTGCTGCATGGGTTGATGTTGGTTTTCTCTGTTGCTTTTCTTAAGTTTTCATTTTATTAGGAATGTTTTGGTTTCGTCCTCTGTCTTTGTTGCCATGCATATTGATATTTCTTTTTTCAGATTCATTCTTATAGTGCCTGCGTGTGTCCTGCCTGCGTGTGTCCTGCCTGCGTGTGTCCTGCCTGCGTGTGTCCTGCCTGCGTGTGTCCTGCCTGCGTGTGTCCTGCCTGCGTGTGTCCTGCCTGCGTGTGTCCTGCCTGCGTGTGTCCTGCCTGCGTGTGTCCTGCCTGCGTGTGTCCTGCCTGCGTGTGTCCTGCCTGCGTGTGTCCTGCCTGCGTGTGTCCTGCCTGCGTGTGTCCTGCCTGCGTGTGTCCTGCCTGCGTGTGTGTTTTTTCTGTCTTTTTTATTTTCTCTTTTTCTTTTTTTCTCAGGCTGGCTAGATCCATGCCCGGTAGCTACCCTTACCTCCTCCTTGGCATGACTGCAGGTGCTCTGCCATCCTCCAGAGAGATGTTTTGTTCTAATGGACAGCCGCAGACTCCTTCTGGGCTGGCGACCCTGATGTTGCGTCTCTGGTGGAGGTAGCAGCATGCCCTGTAGCTACCCGTTCCTCCTCCCAGGCACGGATCCTGAGCTTTTTCCTTCTCCAGACTCAGTTGTCATCTCTGCTTTGCCATGAGAGTGCATTCTATCCTTTGCTTTTTTATGGGGATGTTTCTGCTGCATGCATTGATGTTGGATTTCTCTGTTGATTTTCCATAATATGTACTTTTATTTTTATTTTATTCAGTTTTGGTTTACAGCTCCTGATGAGTTGCAATGAATTGTTAATTTTTTTCCGGCAGCTTCATTGATAATGTTTTGCTTTGCCTCTTTTTACTTTGCCTCTTATTGCTTTGCCTCTTTTTGCTTTGCCTCTTTTTGCTTTGCCTCTTTTTGCTTTGCCTCTCTTACGGCATGCTAGATCTTTGCACAGGGTTTTTCCTTTGTGCTTTTGCTTTCAGTTTTTCCTTTTTTTTTTTTTTTCCATTCTCATTTTGCATTCTCTTTTGGCATTCTCTTTTTGCTTTCTGATTTTGCTTTTTGATTTTGCTTTCGGATTTTGTTTTCGGTTTTTGCTTTCAGGTTTTGCTTTCAGGTTTTGCTTTCTCTTTTTGCATTCTCTCTTTGCTTTTGGTTTTTGCATTGAGTCTTTGCTTTCAGTTTTTGCTTTCAGATTTTGCTTTCTGTTTTTCTTTTTCCTCTTTTTTATTTGCCTTTCTTAATGCTGTCTAGATCTTTATACAGTGTTTTTGCTTTGTGTTTCTGCTTTGTGTTTTTGCTTTGTGTTTTTGCTTTGTGTTATTCCTTTCACTTTTTGCTTTCACTTTTTGCTTTCATTTTTTGCTTTCACTTTTTTGCTTTGCCCCTTTTGCTTTGCCTCTCTTATGGCCGGCTAGATCTTTGCACACTAGCTCCCCTTACCACCTCCGTGCCATGACTGCGGCTGCTCTTCTCCTTTTCTTTTTTATGTGGTTGTTACTGCTGCATGGGTTGATGTTGGTTTTCTCTGTTGCTTTTCTTAAGTTTTCATTTTATTAGGAATGTTTTGGTTTCGTCCTCTGTCTTTGTTGCCATGCATATTGATATTTCTATTTTCAGATTCATTCTTATAGTGCCTGCGTGTGTCCTGCCTGCGTGTGTCCTGCCTGCGTGTGTCCTGCCTGCGTGTGTCCTGCCTGCGTGTGTCCTGCCTGCGTGTGTCCTGCCTGCGTGTGTCCTGCCTGCGTGTGTCCTGCCTGCGTGTGTCCTGCCTGCGTGTGTCCTGCCTGCGTGTGTCCTGCCTGCGTGTGTCCTGCCTGCGTGTGTCCTGCCTGCGTGTGTCCTGCCTGCGTGTGTCCTGCCTGCGTGTGTCCTGCCTGCGTGTGTCCTGCCTGCGTGTGTCCTGCCTGCGTGTGTCCTGCCTGCGTGTGTCCTGCCTGCGTGTGTCCTGCCTGCGTGTGTCCTGCCTGCGTGTGTCCTGCCTGCGTGTGTCCTGCCTGCGTGTGTCCTGCCTGCGTGTGTCCTGCCTGCGTGTGTCCTGCCTGCGTGTGTCCTGCCTGCGTGTGTCCTGCCTGCGTGTGTCCTGCCTGCGTGTGTCCTGCCTGCGTGTGTCCTGCCTGCGTGTGTCCTGCCTGCGTGTGTCCTGCCTGCGTGTGTCCTGCCTGCGTGTGTCCTGCCTGCGTGTGTCCTGCCTGCGTGTGTCCTGCCTGCGTGTGTCCTGCCTGCGTGTGTGTTTTTTTTGTCTTTTTTATTTTCTCTTTTTCTTTTTTTCTCAGGCTGGCTAGATCCATGCCCGGTAGCTACCCTTACCTCCTCCTTGGCATGACTGCAGGTGCTCTGCCATCCTCCAGAGAGATGTTTTGTTCTAATGGACAGCCGCAGACTCCTTCTGGGCTGGCGACCCTGATGTTGCGTCTCTGGTGGAGGTAGCAGCATGCCCTGTAGCTACCCGTTCCTCCTCCCAGGCACGGATGCTGAGCTTTTTCCTTCTCCAGACTCAGTTGTCATCTCTGCTTTGCCATGAGAGTGCCTTCTATCCTTTGCTTTTTTATGGGGTTGTTTCTGCTGCATGCATTGATGTTGGTTTTCTCTGTTGATTTTCCATAATATTTATTTTTATTTTTATTTTATTCAGTTTTGGTTTACAGCTCCTAATGAGTTGCAGTGAATTGTTAATTTTTTTCCAGCAGCTTCATTGTTAATGTTTTGCTTTGCCTCTTTTTACTTTGCCTCTTTTTGCTTTGCCTCTTTTTGCTTTGCCTCTCTTATGGCATGCTAGATATTTGCACAGGGTTTTTCCTTTGTGTATTTCATTTCTGTTTTTCCTTTGTACTTTTGCTTTCAGTCTTTCCTTTTTTTTTTTTTTTTCCATTCTCATTTTGCATTCTCTTTTTGCATTCTGATTTTCCTTTCGGATTTTGCTTTCGGTTTTTGCTTTCAGTTTTTGCTTTCAGTTTTTGATTTCAGTTTTTGCTTTCGTTTTTTGCTTTCAGTCTTTGCTTTCAGATTTTGCTTTCTGTTTTTGTTTTTCCTCTATTTGATTTGACTTTCTTATTGCTGTCTAGATCTTTATACAGTGTTTTTGCTTTGTGTTTTTGCTTTGTGTTTTTGCTTTGTGTTTTTGCTTTGTGTTTTTGCTTTGTGTTATTCCTTTCACTTTTTGCTTTCACTTTTTGCTTTCATTTTTTGCTTTCACTATTTTGCTTTGCCCCTTTTTGCTTTGCCCCTTTTGGCTTTGCCTCTCTTATGGCTGGCTAGATCTTTGCACACTATCTCCCCTTACCACCTCCATGCCATGACTGCGGCTGCTCTTCTCCTTTGCTTTTTTATGTGGTTGTTACTGCTGCATGGGTTGATGTTGGTTTTCTCTGTTGCTTTTCTTAAGTTTTCATTTTATTAGGAATGTTTTGGTTTCGTCCTCTGTCTTTGTTGCCATGCATATTGATATTTCTTTTTTCAGATTCATTCTTATAGTGCCTGCGTGTGTCCTGCCTGCGTGTGTCCTGCCTGCGTGTGTCCTGCCTGCGTGTGTCCTGCCTGCGTGTGTCCTGCCTGCGTGTGTCCTGCCTGCGTGTGTCCTGCCTGCGTGTGTCCTGCCTGCGTGTGTCCTGCCTGCGTGTGTCCTGCCTGCGTGTGTCCTGCCTGCGTGTGTCCTGCCTGCGTGTGTCCTGCCTGCGTGTGTCCTGCCTGCGTGTGTCCTGCCTGCGTGTGTCCTGCCTGCGTGTGTCCTGCCTGCGTGTGTCCTGCCTGCGTGTGTCCTGCCTGCGTGTGTCCTGCCTGCGTGTGTCCTGCCTGCGTGTGTCCTGCCTGCGTGTGTCCTGCCTGCGTGTGTCCTGCCTGCGTGTGTCCTGCCTGCGTGTGTCCTGCCTGCGTGTGTGTTTTTTCTGTCTTTTTTATTTTCTCTTTTTCTTTTTTTCTCAGGCTGGCTAGATCCATGCCCGGTAGCTACCCTTACCTCCTCCTTGGCATGACTGCAGGTGCTCTGCCATCCTCCAGAGAGATGTTTTGTTCTAATGGACAGCCGCAGACTCCTTCTGGGCTGGCGACCCTGATGTTGCGTCTCTGGTGGAGGTAGCAGCATGCCCTGTAGCTACCCGTTCCTCCTCCCAGGCACGGATCCTGAGCTTTTTCCTTCTCCAGACTCAGTTGTCATCTCTGCTTTGCCATGAGAGTGCATTCTATCCTTTGCTTTTTTATGGGGATGTTTCTGCTGCATGCATTGATGTTGGATTTCTCTGTTGATTTTCCATAATATGTACTTTTATTTTTATTTTATTCAGTTTTGGTTTACAGCTCCTGATGAGTTGCAATGAATTGTTAATTTTTTTCCGGCAGCTTCATTGATAATGTTTTGCTTTGCCTCTTTTTACTTTGCCTCTTATTGCTTTGCCTCTTTTTGCTTTGCCTCTTTTTGCTTTGCCTCTTTTTGCTTTGCCTCTTTTTGCTTTGCCTCTCTTACGGCATGCTAGATCTTTGCACAGGGTTTTTCCTTTGTGCTTTTGCTTTCAGTTTTTCCTTTTTTTTTTTTTTCCATTCTCATTTTGCATTCTCTTTTGGCATTCTCTTTTTGCTTTCTGATTTTGCTTTTTGATTTTGCTTTCGGATTTTGTTTTCGGTTTTTGCTTTCAGGTTTTGCTTTCAGGTTTTGCTTTCTCTTTTTGCATTCTCTCTTTGCTTTTGGTTTTTGCATTGAGTCTTTGCTTTCAGTTTTTGCTTTCAGATTTTGCTTTCTGTTTTTCTTTTTCCTCTTTTTTATTTGCCTTTCTTAATGCTGTCTAGATCTTTATACAGTGTTTTTGCTTTGTGTTTCTGCTTTGTGTTTTTGCTTTGTGTTTTTGCTTTGTGTTATTCCTTTCACTTTTTGCTTTCACTTTTTGCTTTCATTTTTTGCTTTCACTTTTTTGCTTTGCCCCTTTTGCTTTGCCTCTCTTATGGCCGGCTAGATCTTTGCACACTAGCTCCCCTTACCACCTCCGTGCCATGACTGCGGCTGCTCTTCTCCTTTTCTTTTTTATGTGGTTGTTACTGCTGCATGGGTTGATGTTGGTTTTCTCTGTTGCTTTTCTTAAGTTTTCATTTTATTAGGAATGTTTTGGTTTCGTCCTCTGTCTTTGTTGCCATGCATATTGATATTTCTCTTTTCAGATTCATTCTTATAGTGCCTGCGTGTGTCCTGCCTGCGTGTGTCCTGCCTGCGTGTGTCCTGCCTGCGTGTGTCCTGCCTGCGTGTGTCCTGCCTGCGTGTGTCCTGCCTGCGTGTGTCCTGCCTGCGTGTGTCCTGCCTGCGTGTGTCCTGCCTGCGTGTGTCCTGCCTGCGTGTGTCCTGCCTGCGTGTGTCCTGCCTGCGTGTGTCCTGCCTGCGTGTGTCCTGCCTGCGTGTGTCCTGCCTGCGTGTGTCCTGCCTGCGTGTGTCCTGCCTGCGTGTGTCCTGCCTGCGTGTGTCCTGCCTGCGTGTGTCCTGCCTGCGTGTGTCCTGCCTGCGTGTGTCCTGCCTGCGTGTGTCCTGCCTGCGTGTGTCCTGCCTGCGTGTGTCCTGCCTGCGTGTGTCCTGCCTGCGTGTGTCCTGCCTGCGTGTGTCCTGCCTGCGTGTGTCCTGCCTGCGTGTGTCCTGCCTGCGTGTGTCCTGCCTGCGTGTGTCCTGCCTGCGTGTGTCCTGCCTGCGTGTGTCCTGCCTGCGTGTGTCCTGCCTGCGTGTGTCCTGCCTGCGTGTGTCCTGCCTGCGTGTGTCCTGCCTGCGTGTGTGTTTTTTTTGTCTTTTTTATTTTCTCTTTTTCTTTTTTTCTCAGGCTGGCTAGATCCATGCCCGGTAGCTACCCTTACCTCCTCCTTGGCATGACTGCAGGTGCTCTGCCATCCTCCAGAGAGATGTTTTGTTCTAATGGACAGCCGCAGACTCCTTCTGGGCTGGCGACCCTGATGTTGCGTCTCTGGTGGAGGTAGCAGCATGCCCTGTAGCTACCCGTTCCTCCTCCCAGGCACGGATGCTGAGCTTTTTCCTTCTCCAGACTCAGTTGTCATCTCTGCTTTGCCATGAGAGTGCCTTCTATCCTTTGCTTTTTTATGGGGTTGTTTCTGCTGCATGCATTGATGTTGGTTTTCTCTGTTGATTTTCCATCATATTTATTTTTATTTTTATTTTATTCAGTTTTGGTTTACAGCTCCTAATGAGTTGCAATGAATTGTTAATTTTTTTCCAGCAGCTTCATTGATAATGTTTTGCTTTGCCTCTTTTTACTTTGCCTCTTTTTGCTTTGCCTCTTTTTGCTTTGCCTTTCTTATGACTGGCTAGATCTTTACACAGGGTTTTTCCTTAGTGTTTTTCATTTCTGTTTTTCCTTTGTGCTTTTGCTGTCAGTTTTTCCTTTTTTTTTTTTTGCATTCTCATTTTGCATGCTCTTTTGGCTTTCTGATTTTGCTTTCTGATTTTGCTTTCTGATTTTGCTTTCGGATTTTGCTTTCGGTTTTTGCTTTCAGGTTTTGCTTTCGGTTTTTGCTTTCAGTCTTTGATTTCAGTTTTTGCTTTCAGTTTTTGCTTTCTCTTTTTGCATTCTCTCTTTGCTTTTGGTTTTTGCTTTCAGTCTTTGCTTTCTGTTTTTGTTTTTCCTCTTTTTGATTTGCCTTTCTTATTGCTGTCTAGATCTTTATACAGTGTTTTTGCTTTATGTTTTTGCTTTGTGTTTTTGCTTTGTGTTTTTGCTTTGTGTTTTTGCTTTGTGTTTTTGCTTTGTGTTATTCCTTTCACTTTTTGCTTTCACTTTTTGCTTTCAGTCTTTCCTTTCAGTCTTTGCTTTCTCTTTCTGCTTTCTCTTTCTGCTTTCTCTTTCTGCTTTCTCTTTCTGCTTTCTCTTTCTGCTTTCTCTTTCTGCTTTCTCTTTCTGCTTTCACTTTCTGCTTTCACTTTCTGCTTTCACTTTCTGCTTTCACTTTCTGCTTTCACTTTCTGCTTTCACTTTCTGCTTTCACTTTCTGCTTTCACTTTCTGCTTTCACTTTCTGCTTTCACTTTCTGCTTTCACTTTCTGCTTTCACTTTCTGCTTTCACTTTCTGCTTTCACTTTCTGCTTTCACTTTCTGCTTTCACTTTCTGCTTTCACTTTCTGCTTTCACTTTCTGCTTTCACTTTCTGCTTTCACTTTCTGCTTTCACTTTCTGCTTTCACTTTCTGCTTTCACTTTCTGCTTTCACTTTCTGCTTTCACTTTTTGCTTTCCCTTTTTTCCTTTGCCCCTTTTTGCTTTGCCCCTTTTTGCTTTGCCTCTCTTATGGCTGGCTAGATCTTTGCACACTATCTCCCCTTACCACCTCCATGCCATGACTGCGGCTGCTCTTCTCCTTTGCTTTTTTATGTGGTTGTTACTGCTGCATGGGTTGATGTAGGTATTCTCTGTTGCTTTTCTTAAGTTTTCATTTTATTAGGAATGTTTTGGTTTCATCCTCTGTCTTTGTTGCCATGCATATTGATATTTCTTTTTTCATATTCATTCTTATACTGCCTGCGTGTGTCCTGCCTGCGTGTGTCCTGCCTGCGTGTGTCCTGCCTGCGTGTGTCCTGCCTGCGTGTGTCCTGCCTGCGTGTGTCCTGCCTGCGTGTGTCCTGCCTGCGTGTGTCCTGCCTGCGTGTGTCCTGCCTGCGTGTGTCCTGCCTGCGTGTGTCCTGCCTGCGTGTGTCCTGCCTGCGTGTGTCCTGCCTGCGTGTGTCCTGCCTGCGTGTGTCCTGCCTGCGTGTGTCCTGCCTGCGTGTGTCCTGCCTGCGTGTGTCCTGCCTGCGTGTGTCCTGCCTGCGTGTGTGTTTTTTCTGTCTTTTTTATTTTCTCTTTTTCTTTTTTTCTCAGGCTGGCTAGATCCATGCCCGGTAGCTACCCTTACCTCCTCCTTGGCATGACTGCAGGTGCTCTGCCATCCTCCAGAGAGATGTTTTGTTCTAATGGACAGCCGCAGACTCCTTCTGGGCTGGCTACCCTGATGTTGCGTCTCTGGTGGAGGTAGCAGCATGCCCTGTAGCTACCCGTTCCTCCTCCCAGGCACGGATCCTGAGCTTTTTCCTTCTCCAGACTCAGTTGTCATCTCTGCTTTGCCATGAGAGTGCATTCTATCCTTTGCTTTTTTATGGGGATGTTTCTGCTGCATGCATTGATGTTGGTTTTCTCTGTTGATTTTCCATCATATTTATTTTTATTTTTATTTTATTCAGTTTTGGTTTACAGCTCCTAATGAGTTGCAATGAATTGTTAATTTTTTTCCAGCAGCTTCATTGATAATGTTTTGCTTTGCCTCTTTTTACTTTGCCTCTTTTTGCTTTGCCTCTCTTATGGCATGCTAGATCTTTGCACAGGGTTTTTCCATTGTGTATTTCGTTTCTGTTTTTCCTTTGTGCTTTTGCTTTCAGTTTTTCCTTTTTTTTTTTTTTCCATTCTCATTTTGCATGCTCTTTTGGCATTCTCTTTTTGCTTTCTGATTTTGCTTTCTGATTTTGCTTTCGGATTTTGTTTTCGGTTTTTGCTTTCAGGTTTTGCTTTCAGGTTTTGCTTTCTCTTTTTGCATTCTCTCTTTGCTTTCGGTTTTTGCTTTCAGTCTTTGATTTCAGTCTTTGCTTTCAGTTTTTGCTTCCTGTTTTTGTTTTTCCTCTTTTTGATTTGCCTTTCTTATTGCTGTCTAGATCTTTATACAGTGTTTTTGCTTTGTGTTTTTGCTTTGTGTTTTTGCTTTGTGTTTTTGCTTTGTGTTATTCCTTTCACTTTTTGCTTTCACTTTTTGCTTTCATTTTTTGCTTTCTCTTTTTTGCTTTGCCCCTTTTGGCTTTGCCTCTCTTATGGCCGGCTAGATCTTTGCACACTAGCTCCCCTTACCACCTCCATGCCATGACTGCGGCTGCTCTTCTCCTTTGCTTTTTTATGTGGTTGTTACTGCTGCATGGGTTGATGTTGGTTTTCTCTGTTGCTTTTCTTAAGTTTTCATTTTATTAGGAATGTTTTGGTTTCGTCCTCTGTCTTTGTTGCCATGCATATTGATATTTCTTTTTTCAGATTCATTCTTATAGTGCCTGCGTGTGTCCTGCCTGCGTGTGTCCTGCCTGCGTGTGTCCTGCCTGCGTGTGTCCTGCCTGCGTGTGTCCTGCCTGCGTGTGTCCTGCCTGCGTGTGTCCTGCCTGCGTGTGTCCTGCCTGCGTGTGTCCTGCCTGCGTGTGTCCTGCCTGCGTGTGTCCTGCCTGCGTGTGTCCTGCCTGCGTGTGTCCTGCCTGCGTGTGTCCTGCCTGCGTGTGTCCTGCCTGCGTGTGTCCTGCCTGCGTGTGTCCTGCCTGCGTGTGTCCTGCCTGCGTGTGTCCTGCCTGCGTGTGTCCTGCCTGCGTGTGTCCTGCCTGCGTGTGTCCTGCCTGCGTGTGTCCTGCCTGCGTGTGTGTTTTTTTTGTCTTTTTTATTTTCTCTTTTTCTTTTTTTCTCAGGCTGGCTAGATCCATGCCCGGTAGCTACCCTTACCTCCTCCTTGGCATGACTGCAGGTGCTCTGCCATCCTCCAGAGAGATGTTTTGTTCTAATGGACAGCCGCAGACTCCTTCTGGGCTGGCGACCCTGATGTTGCGTCTCTGGTGGAGGTAGCAGCATGCCCTGTAGCTACCCGTTCCTCCTCCCAGGCAAGGATCCTGAGCTTTTTCCTTCTCCAGACTCAGTTGTCATCTCTGCTTTGCCATGAGAGTGCCTTCTATCCTTTGCTTTTTTATGGGGTTGTTTCTGCTGCATGCATTGATGTTGGTTTTCTCTGTTGATTTTCCATAATATTTATTTTTATTTTTATTTTATTCAGTTTTGGTTTACAGCTCCTAATGAGTTGCAGTGAATTGTTAATTTTTTTCCAGCAGCTTCATTGTTAATGTTTTGCTTTGCCTCTTTTTACTTTGCCTCTTTTTGCTTTGCCTCTTTTTGCTTTGCCTCTCTTATGGCATGCTAGATATTTGCACAGGGTTTTTCCTTTGTGTATTTCATTTCTGTTTTTCCTTTGTACATTTGCTTTCAGTCTTTCCTTTTTTTTTTTTTTTTCCATTCTCATTTTGCATTCTCTTTTTGCATTCTGATTTTCCTTTCGGATTTTGCTTTCGGTTTTTGCTTTCAGTTTTTGCTTTCAGTTTTTGATTTCAGTTTTTGCTTTCAGTTTTTGCTTTCAGTTTTTGCATTCTCTATTTGCTTTCGTTTTTTGCTTTCAGTCTTTGCTTTCAGATTTTGCTTTCTGTTTTTGTTTTTCCTCTATTTGATTTGACTTTCTTATTGCTGTCTAGATCTTTATACAGTGTTTTTGCTTTGTGTTTTTGCTTTGTGTTTTTGCTTTGTGTTTTTGCTTTGTGTTTTTGCTTTGTGTTATTCCTTTCACTTTTTGCTTTCACTTTTTGCTTTCATTTTTTGCTTTCACTATTTTGCTTTGCCCCTTTTTGCTTTGCCCCTTTTTGCTTTGCCTCTCTTATGGCTGGCTAGATCTTTGCACACTAGCTCCCCTTACCACCTCCATGCCATGACTGCGGCTGCTCTTCTCCTTTGCTTTTTTATGTGGTTGTTACTGCTGCATGGGTTGATGTTGGTTTTCTCTGTTGCTTTTCTTAAGTTTTCATTTTATTAGGAATGTTTTGGTTTCGTCCTCTGTCTTTGTTGCCATGCATATTGATATTTCTTTTTTCAGATTCATTCTTATAGTGCCTGCGTGTGTCCTGCCTGCGTGTGTCCTGCCTGCGTGTGTCCTGCCTGCGTGTGTCCTGCCTGCGTGTGTCCTGCCTGCGTGTGTCCTGCCTGCGTGTGTCCTGCCTGCGTGTGTCCTGCCTGCGTGTGTCCTGCCTGCGTGTGTCCTGCCTGCGTGTGTCCTGCCTGCGTGTGTCCTGCCTGCGTGTGTCCTGCCTGCGTGTGTCCTGCCTGCGTGTGTCCTGCCTGCGTGTGTCCTGCCTGCGTGTGTCCTGCCTGCGTGTGTCCTGCCTGCGTGTGTCCTGCCTGCGTGTGTCCTGCCTGCGTGTGTCCTGCCTGCGTGTGTCCTGCCTGCGTGTGTCCTGCCTGCGTGTGTGTTTTTTCTGTCTTTTTTATTTTCTCTTTTTCTTTTTTTCTCAGGCTGGCTAGATCCATGCCCGGTAGCTACCCTTACCTCCTCCTTGGCATGACTGCAGGTGCTCTGCCATCCTCCAGAGAGATGTTTTGTTCTAATGGACAGCCGCAGACTCCTTCTGGGCTGGCGACCCTGATGTTGCGTCTCTGGTGGAGGTAGCAGCATGCCCTGTAGCTACCCGTTCCTCCTCCCAGGCACGGATCCTGAGCTTTTTCCTTCTCCAGACTCAGTTGTCATCTCTGCTTTGCCATGAGAGTGCCTTCTATCCTTTGCTTTTTTATGGGGTTGTTTCTGCTGCATGCATTGATGTTGGTTTTCTCTGTTGATTTTCCATAATATTTATTTTTATTTTATTTAGTTTTGGTTTACAGCTCCTGATGAGTTGCAATGAATTGTTAATTTTTTTCCAGCAGCTTCATTGATAATGTTTTGCTTTGCCTCTTTTTGCTTTGCCTCTTTTTGCTTTGCCTCTTTTTGCTTTGCCTCTCTTATGGCATGCTAGATCTTTGCACAGGGTTTTTCCTTTGTGTATTTCATTTCTGTTTTTCCTTTGTGCTTTTGCTTTCAGTCTTTCCTTTTTTTTTTTTTTTTTTTTTTCCATTCTCATTTTGCATTCTCTTTTTGCTTTCTGATTTTCCTTTCGGATTTTGCTTTCGGTTTTTGCTTTCGGTTTTTGCTTTCAGTTTTTGCATTCTCTCTTTGCTTTCGTTTTTTGCATTCATTCTTTGCTTTCAGTCTTTGCTTTCTGTTTTTGTTTTTCCTCTTTTTGATTTGCCTTTCTTATTGCTGTCTAGATCTTTATACAGTGTTTTTGCTTTGTGTTTTTGCTTTGTGTTTTTGCTTTGTGTTATTCCTTTCACTTTTTGCTTTCACTTTTTGCTTTCATTTTTTGCTTTCACTTTTTACTTTGCCCCTTTTTGCTTTGCCTCTCTTATGGCATGCTAGATCTTTGCACAGGGTTTTTCCTTTGTGTTTTTCCTTTCTGTTTTTCCTTTGTGCTTTTGCTTTCAGTTTTTCCTTTTTTTTTTTTTTCCATTCTCATTTTGCATTCTCTTTTGGCATTCTCTTTTTGCTTTCTGATTTTGCTTTCTGATTTTGCTTTCGGATTTTGCTTTCGGTTTTTGCTTTCAGGTTTTGCTTTCAGGTTTTGCTTTCTCTTTTTGCATTCTCTCTTTGCTTTTGGTTTTTGCTTTCAGTCTTTGCTTTCAGTTTTTGCTTTCAGATTTTGCTTTCGGTTTTTGTTTTTCCTCTTTTTGATTTGCCTTTCTTATTGCTGTCTAGATCTTTATACAGTGTTTTTGCTTTGTGTTTTTGCTTTGTGTTTTTGCTTTGTGTTTTTGCTTTGTGTTATTCCTTTCACTTTTTGCTTTCATTTTTTGCTTTCACTTTTTTCCTTTGCCCCTTTTTGCTTTGCCCCTTTTTGCTTTGCCTCTCTTATGGCTGGCTAGATCTTTGCACACTAGCTCCCCTTACCACCTCCATGCCATGACTGCGGCTGCTCTTCTCCTTTGCTTTTTTATGTGGTTGTTACTGCTGCATGGGTTGATGTTGGTTTTCTCTGTTGCTTTTCTTAAGTTTTCATTTTATTAGGAATGTTTTGGTTTCGTCCTCTGTCTTTGTTGCCATGCATATTGATATTTCTTTTTTCAGATTCATTCTTATAGTGCCTGCGTGTGTCCTGCCTGCGTGTGTCCTGCCTGCGTGTGTCCTGCCTGCGTGTGTCCTGCCTGCGTGTGTCCTGCCTGCGTGTGTCCTGCCTGCGTGTGTCCTGCCTGCGTGTGTCCTGCCTGCGTGTGTCCTGCCTGCGTGTGTCCTGCCTGCGTGTGTCCTGCCTGCGTGTGTCCTGCCTGCGTGTGTCCTGCCTGCGTGTGTCCTGCCTGCGTGTGTCCTGCCTGCGTGTGTCCTGCCTGCGTGTGTCCTGCCTGCGTGTGTCCTGCCTGCGTGTGTCCTGCCTGCGTGTGTCCTGCCTGCGTGTGTGTTTTTTCTGTCTTTTTTATTTTCTCTTTTTCTTTTTTTCTCAGGCTGGCTAGATCCATGCCCGGTAGCTACCCTTACCTCCTCCTTGGCATGACTGCAGGTGCTCTGCCATCCTCCAGAGAGATGTTTTGTTCTAATGGACAGCCGCAGACTCCTTCTGGGCTGGCGACCCTGATGTTGCGTCTCTGGTGGAGGTAGCAGCATGCCCTGTAGCTACCCGTTCCTCCTCCCAGGCACGGATCCTGAGCTTTTTCCTTCTCCAGACTCAGTTGTCATCTCTGCTTTGCCATGAGAGTGCCTTCTATCCTTTGCTTTTTTATGGGGTTGTTTCTGCTGCATGCATTGATGTTGGTTTTCTCTGTTGATTTTCCATAATATGTACTTTTATTTTATTTAGTTTTGGTTTACAGCTCCTGATGAGTTGCAATGAATTGTTAATTTTTTTCCAGCAGCTTCATTGATAATGTTTTGCTTTGCCTCTTTTTGCTTTGCCTCTTTTTGTTTTGCCTCTTTTTGCTTTGCCTCTCTTATGGCATGCTAGATCTTTGCACAGGGTTTTTCCTTTGTGTTTTTCATTTCTGTTTTTCCTTTGTGATTTTGCTTTCAGTATTTCCTTTTTTTTTTTTATGCATTCTCATTTTGCATTCTCTTTTTGCTTTCTGATTTTGCTTTCGGATTTTGTTTTCGGTTTTTGCTTTCAGGTTTTGCTTTCAGGTTTTGCTTTCTCTTTTTGCATACTCTCTTTGCTTTCGGTTTTTGCTTTCAGTCTTTGCTTTCTGTTTTTGTTTTTCCTCTTTTTGATTTGCCTTTCTTATTGCTGTCTAGATCTTTATACAGTGTTTTTGCTTTGTGTTTTTGCTTTGTGTTTTTGCTTTGTGTTTTTGCTTTGTGTTTTTGCTTTGTGTTATTCCTTTCACTTTTTGCTTTCACTTTTTGCTTTCATTTTTTGCTTTCACTATTTTGCTTTGCCCCTTTTTGCTTTGCCCCTTTTGGCTTTGCCTCTCTTATGGCTGGCTAGATCTTTGCACACTAGCTCCCCTTACCACCTCCATGCCATGACTGCGGCTGCTCTTCTCCTTTGCTTTTTTATGTGGTTGTTACTGCTGCATGGGTTGATGTTGGTTTTCTCTGTTGCTTTTCTTAAGTTTTCATTTTATTAGGAATGTTTTGGTTTCGTCCTCTGTCTTTGTTGCCATGCATATTGATATTTCTTTTTTCAGATTCATTCTTATAGTGCCTGCGTGTGTCCTGCCTGCGTGTGTCCTGCCTGCGTGTGTCCTGCCTGCGTGTGTCCTGCCTGCGTGTGTCCTGCCTGCGTGTGTCCTGCCTGCGTGTGTCCTGCCTGCGTGTGTCCTGCCTGCGTGTGTCCTGCCTGCGTGTGTCCTGCCTGCGTGTGTCCTGCCTGCGTGTGTCCTGCCTGCGTGTGTCCTGCCTGCGTGTGTCCTGCCTGCGTGTGTCCTGCCTGCGTGTGTCCTGCCTGCGTGTGTGTTTTTTCTGTCTTTTTTATTTTCTCTTTTTCTTTTTTTCTCAGGCTGGCTAGATCCATGCCCGGTAGCTACCCTTACCTCCTCCTTGGCATGACTGCAGGTGCTCTGCCATCCTCCAGAGAGATGTTTTGTTCTAATGGACAGCCGCAGACTCCTTCTGGGCTGGCGACCCTGATGTTGCGTCTCTGGTGGAGGTAGCAGCATGCCCTGTAGCTACCCGTTCCTCCTCCCAGGCACGGATGCTGAGCTTTTTCCTTCTCCAGACTCAGTTGTCATCTCTGCTTTGCCATGAGAGTGCCTTCTATCCTTTGCTTTTTTATGGGGTTGTTTCTGCTGCATGCATTGATGTTGGTTTTCTCTGTTGATTTTCCATAATATTTATTTTTATTTTTATTTTATTCAGTTTTGGTTTACAGCTCCTAATGAGTTGCAGTGAATTGTTAATTTTTTTCCAGCAGCTTCATTGTTAATGTTTTGCTTTGCCTCTTTTTACTTTGCCTCTTTTTGCTTTGCCTCTTTTTGCTTTGCCTCTCTTATGGCATGCTAGATATTTGCACAGGGTTTTTCCTTTGTGTATTTCATTTCTGTTTTTCCTTTGTACATTTGCTTTCAGTCTTTCCTTTTTTTTTTTTTTTTCCATTCTCATTTTGCATTCTCTTTTTGCATTCTGATTTTCCTTTCGGATTTTGCTTTCGGTTTTTGCTTTCAGTTTTTGCTTTCAGTTTTTGATTTCAGTTTTTGCTTTCAGTTTTTGCTTTCAGTTTTTGCATTCTCTATTTGCTTTCGTTTTTTGCTTTCAGTCTTTGCTTTCAGATTTTGCTTTCTGTTTTTGTTTTTCCTCTATTTGATTTGACTTTCTTATTGCTGTCTAGATCTTTATACAGTGTTTTTGCTTTGTGTTTTTGCTTTGTGTTTTTGCTTTGTGTTTTTGCTTTGTGTTTTTGCTTTGTGTTATTCCTTTCACTTTTTGCTTTCACTTTTTGCTTTCATTTTTTGCTTTCACTATTTTGCTTTGCCCCTTTTTGCTTTGCCCCTTTTTGCTTTGCCTCTCTTATGGCTGGCTAGATCTTTGCACACTAGCTCCCCTTACCACCTCCATGCCATGACTGCGGCTGCTCTTCTCCTTTGCTTTTTTATGTGGTTGTTACTGCTGCATGGGTTGATGTTGGTTTTCTCTGTTGCTTTTCTTAAGTTTTCATTTTATTAGGAATGTTTTGGTTTCGTCCTCTGTCTTTGTTGCCATGCATATTGATATTTCTTTTTTCAGATTCATTCTTATAGTGCCTGCGTGTGTCCTGCCTGCGTGTGTCCTGCCTGCGTGTGTCCTGCCTGCGTGTGTCCTGCCTGCGTGTGTCCTGCCTGCGTGTGTCCTGCCTGCGTGTGTCCTGCCTGCGTGTGTCCTGCCTGCGTGTGTCCTGCCTGCGTGTGTCCTGCCTGCGTGTGTCCTGCCTGCGTGTGTCCTGCCTGCGTGTGTCCTGCCTGCGTGTGTCCTGCCTGCGTGTGTCCTGCCTGCGTGTGTCCTGCCTGCGTGTGTCCTGCCTGCGTGTGTCCTGCCTGCGTGTGTCCTGCCTGCGTGTGTCCTGCCTGCGTGTGTCCTGCCTGCGTGTGTCCTGCCTGCGTGTGTCCTGCCTGCGTGTGTCCTGCCTGCGTGTGTCCTGCCTGCGTGTGTCCTGCCTGCGTGTGTGTTTTTTCTGTCTTTTTTATTTTCTCTTTTTCTTTTTTTCTCAGGCTGGCTAGATCCATGCCCGGTAGCTACCCTTACCTCCTCCTTGGCATGACTGCAGGTGCTCTGCCATCCTCCAGAGAGATGTTTTGTTCTAATGGACAGCCGCAGACTCCTTCTGGGCTGGCGACCCTGATGTTGCGTCTCTGGTGGAGGTAGCAGCATGCCCTGTAGCTACCCGTTCCTCCTCCCAGGCACGGATGCTGAGCTTTTTCCTTCTCCAGACTCAGTTGTCATCTCTGCTTTGCCATGAGAGTGCCTTCTATCCTTTGCTTTTTTATGGGGTTGTTTCTGCTGCATGCATTGATGTTGGTTTTCTCTGTTGATTTTCCATAATATTTATTTTTATTTTATTTAGTTTTGGTTTACAGCTCCTGATGAGTTGCAATGAATTGTTAATTTTTTTCCAGCAGCTTCATTGATAATGTTTTGCTTTGCCTCTTTTTACTTTGCCTCTTTTTGCTTTGCCTCTTTTTGCTTTGCCTCTCTTATGGCATGCTAGATCTTTGCACAGGGTTTTTCCTTTGTGTATTTCATTTCTGTTTTTCCTTTGTGCTTTTGCTTTCAGTCTTTCCTTTTTTTTTTTTTTTTTTTTTTCCATTCTCATTTTGCATTCTCTTTTTGCTTTCTGATTTTCCTTTCGGATTTTGCTTTCGGTTTTTGCTTTCGGTTTTTGCTTTCAGTTTTTGCATTCTCTCTTTGCTTTCGTTTTTTGCATTCATTCTTTGCTTTCAGTCTTTGCTTTCTGTTTTTGTTTTTCCTCTTTTTGATTTGCCTTTCTTATTGCTGTCTAGATCTTTATACAGTGTTTTTGCTTTGTGTTTTTGCTTTGTGTTTTTGCTTTGTGTTATTCCTTTCACTTTTTGCTTTCACTTTTTGCTTTCATTTTTTGCTTTCACTTTTTACTTTGCCCCTTTTTGCTTTGCCTCTCTTATGGCTGGCTTGATCTTTGCACAGGGTTTTTCCTTTGTGTTTTTCCTTTCTCTTTTTCCTTTGTGCTTTTGCTTTCAGTTTTTCCTTTTTTTTTTTTTTCCATTCTCATTTTGCATTCTCTTTTGGCATTCTCTTTTTGCTTTCTGATTTTGCTTTCTGATTTTGCTTTCGGATTTTGCTTTCGGTTTTTGCTTTCAGGTTTTGCTTTCAGGTTTTGCTTTCTCTTTTTGCATTCTCTCTTTGCTTTTGGTTTTTGCTTTCAGTCTTTGCTTTCAGTTTTTGCTTTCAGATTTTGCTTTCGGTTTTTGTTTTTCCTCTTTTTGATTTGCCTTTCTTATTGCTGTCTAGATCTTTATACAGTGTTTTTGCTTTGTGTTTTTGCTTTGTGTTTTTGCTTTGTGTTTTTGCTTTGTGTTTTTGCTTTGTGTTATTCCTTTCACTTTTTGCTTTCATTTTTTGCTTTCACTTTTTTCCTTTGCCCCTTTTTGCTTTGCCCCTTTTTGCTTTGCCTCTCTTATGGCTGGCTAGATCTTTGCACACTAGCTCCCCTTACCACCTCCATGCCATGACTGCGGCTGCTCTTCTCCTTTGCTTTTTTATGTGGTTGTTACTGCTGCATGGGTTGATGTTGGTTTTCTCTGTTGCTTTTCTTAAGTTTTCATTTTATTAGGAATGTTTTGGTTTCGTCCTCTGTCTTTGTTGCCATGCATATTGATATTTCTTTTTTCAGATTCATTCTTATAGTGCCTGCGTGTGTCCTGCCTGCGTGTGTCCTGCCTGCGTGTGTCCTGCCTGCGTGTGTCCTGCCTGCGTGTGTCCTGCCTGCGTGTGTCCTGCCTGCGTGTGTCCTGCCTGCGTGTGTCCTGCCTGCGTGTGTCCTGCCTGCGTGTGTCCTGCCTGCGTGTGTCCTGCCTGCGTGTGTCCTGCCTGCGTGTGTCCTGCCTGCGTGTGTCCTGCCTGCGTGTGTCCTGCCTGCGTGTGTCCTGCCTGCGTGTGTCCTGCCTGCGTGTGTCCTGCCTGCGTGTGTCCTGCCTGCGTGTGTCCTGCCTGCGTGTGTCCTGCCTGCGTGTGTCCTGCCTGCGTGTGTCCTGCCTGCGTGTGTCCTGCCTGCGTGTGTCCTGCCTGCGTGTGTCCTGCCTGCGTGTGTCCTGCCTGCGTGTGTCCTGCCTGCGTGTGTGTTTTTTCTGTCTTTTTTATTTTCTCTTTTTCTTTTTTTCTCAGGCTGGCTAGATCCATGCCCGGTAGCTACCCTTACCTCCTCCTTGGCATGACTGCAGGTGCTCTGCCATCCTCCAGAGAGATGTTTTGTTCTAATGGACAGCCGCAGACTCCTTCTGGGCTGGCGACCCTGATGTTGCGTCTCTGGTGGAGGTAGCAGCATGCCCTGTAGCTACCCGTTCCTCCTCCCAGGCACGGATCCTGAGCTTTTTCCTTCTCCAGACTCAGTTGTCATCTCTGCTTTGCCATGAGAGTGCCTTCTATCCTTTGCTTTTTTATGGGGTTGTTTCTGCTGCATGCATTGATGTTGGTTTTCTCTGTTGATTTTCCATAATATGTACTTTTATTTTATTTAGTTTTGGTTTACAGCTCCTGATGAGTTGCAATGAATTGTTAATTTTTTTCCAGCAGCTTCATTGATAATGTTTTGCTTTGCCTCTTTTTGCTTTGCCTCTTTTTGTTTTGCCTCTTTTTGCTTTGCCTCTCTTATGGCATGCTAGATCTTTGCACAGGGTTTTTCCTTTGTGTTTTTCATTTCTGTTTTTCCTTTGTGATTTTGCTTTCAGTATTTCCTTTTTTTTTTTTATGCATTCTCATTTTGCATTCTCTTTTTGCTTTCTGATTTTGCTTTCGGATTTTGTTTTCGGTTTTTGCTTTCAGGTTTTGCTTTCAGGTTTTGCTTTCTCTTTTTGCATACTCTCTTTGCTTTCGGTTTTTGCTTTCAGTCTTTGCTTTCTGTTTTTGTTTTTCCTCTTTTTGATTTGCCTTTCTTATTGCTGTCTAGATCTTTATACAGTGTTTTTGCTTTGTGTTTTTGCTTTGTGTTTTTGCTTTGTGTTTTTGCTTTGTGTTTTTGCTTTGTGTTATTCCTTTCACTTTTTGCTTTCACTTTTTGCTTTCATTTTTTGCTTTCTCTTTTTTGCTTTGCCCCTTTTGGCTTTGCCTCTCTTATGGCCGGCTAGATCTTTGCACACTAGCTCCCCTTACCACCTCCATGCCATGACTGCGGCTGCTCTTCTCCTTTGCTTTTTTATGTGGTTGTTACTGCTGCATGGGTTGATGTTGGTTTTCTCTGTTGCTTTTCTTAAATTTTCATTTTATTAGGAATGTTTTGGTTTCGTCCTCTGTCTTTGTTGCCATGCATATTGATATTTCTTTTTTCAGATTCATTCTTATAGTGCCTGCGTGTGTCCTGCCTGCGTGTGTCCTGCCTGCGTGTGTCCTGCCTGCGTGTGTCCTGCCTGCGTGTGTCCTGCCTGCGTGTGTCCTGCCTGCGTGTGTCCTGCCTGCGTGTGTCCTGCCTGCGTGTGTCCTGCCTGCGTGTGTCCTGCCTGCGTGTGTCCTGCCTGCGTGTGTCCTGCCTGCGTGTGTCCTGCCTGCGTGTGTCCTGCCTGCGTGTGTCCTGCCTGCGTGTGTCCTGCCTGCGTGTGTGTTTTTTTTGTCTTTTTTATTTTCTCTTTTTCTTTTTTTCTCAGGCTGGCTAGATCCATGCCCGGTAGCTACCCTTACCTCCTCCTTGGCATGACTGCAGGTGCTCTGCCATCCTCCAGAGAGATGTTTTGTTCTAATGGACAGCCGCAGACTCCTTCTGGGCTGGCGACCCTGATGTTGCGTCTCTGGTGGAGGTAGCAGCATGCCCTGTAGCTACCCGTTCCTCCTCCCAGGCACGGATGCTGAGCTTTTTCCTTCTCCAGACTCAGTTGTCATCTCTGCTTTGCCATGAGAGTGCCTTCTATCCTTTGCTTTTTTATGGGGTTGTTTCTGCTGCATGCATTGATGTTGGTTTTCTCTGTTGATTTTCCATAATATGTACTTTTATTTTATTCAGTTTTGGTTTACAGCTCCTGATGAGTTGCAATGAATTGTTAATTTTTTTCCAGCAGCTTCATTGATAATGTTTTGCTTTGCCTCTTTTTACTTTGCCTCTTTTTGCTTTGCCTCTTTTTGCTTTGCCTCTCTTATGGCATGCTAGATCTTTGCACAGGGTTTTTCCTTTGTGTATTTCATTTCTGTTTTTCCTTTGTGCTTTTGCTTTCAGTCTTTCCTTTTTTTTTTTTTTTTTTTTTTCCATTCTCATTTTGCATTCTCTTTTTGCTTTCTGATTTTCCTTTCGGATTTTGCTTTCGGTTTTTGCTTTCGGTTTTTGCTTTCAGTTTTTGCATTCTCTCTTTGCTTTCGTTTTTTGCATTCATTCTTTGCTTTCAGTCTTTGCTTTCTGTTTTTGTTTTTCCTCTTTTTGATTTGCCTTTCTTATTGCTGTCTAGATCTTTATACAGTGTTTTTGCTTTGTGTTTTTGCTTTGTGTTTTTGCTTTGTGTTATTCCTTTCACTTTTTGCTTTCACTTTTTGCTTTCATTTTTTGCTTTCACTTTTTACTTTGCCCCTTTTTGCTTTGCCTCTCTTATGGCTGGCTAGATCTTTGCACAGGGTTTTTCCTTTGTGTTTTTCCTTTCTGTTTTTCCTTTGTGCTTTTGCTTTCAGTTTTTCCTTTTTTTTTCTTTTCCATTCTCATTTTGCATTCTCTTTTGGCATTCTCTTTTTGCTTTCTGATTTTGCTTTCTGATTTTGCTTTCGGATTTTGCTTTCGGTTTTTGCTTTCAGGTTTTGCTTTCAGGTTTTGCTTTCTCTTTTTGCATTCTCTCTTTGCTTTTGGTTTTTGCTTTCAGTCTTTGCTTTCAGTTTTTGCTTTCAGATTTTGCTTTCGGTTTTTGTTTTTCCTCTTTTTGATTTGCCTTTCTTATTGCTGTCTAGATCTTTATACAGTGTTTTTGCTTTGTGTTTTTGCTTTGTGTTTTTGCTTTGTGTTTTTGCTTTGTGTTATTCCTTTCACTTTTTGCTTTCATTTTTTGCTTTCACTTTTTTCCTTTGCCCCTTTTTGCTTTGCCCCTTTTTGCTTTGCCTCTCTTATGGCTGGCTAGAGCTTTGCACACTAGCTCCCCTTACCACCTCCATGCCATGACTGCGGCTGCTCTTCTCCTTTGCTTTTTTATGTGGTTGTTACTGCTGCATGGGTTGATGTTGGTTTTCTCTGTTGCTTTTCTTAAGTTTTCATTTTATTATGAATGTTTTGGTTTCGTCCTCTGTCTTTGTTGCCATGCATATTGATATTTCTTTTTTCAGATTCATTCTTATAGTGCCTGCGTGTGTCCTGCCTGCGTGTGTCCTGCCTGCGTGTGTCCTGCCTGCGTGTGTCCTGCCTGCGTGTGTCCTGCCTGCGTGTGTCCTGCCTGCGTGTGTCCTGCCTGCGTGTGTCCTGCCTGCGTGTGTCCTGCCTGCGTGTGTCCTGCCTGCGTGTGTCCTGCCTGCGTGTGTCCTGCCTGCGTGTGTCCTGCCTGCGTGTGTCCTGCCTGCGTGTGTCCTGCCTGCGTGTGTGTTTTTTCTGTCTTTTTTATTTTCTCTTTTTCTTTTTTTCTCAGGCTGGCTAGATCCATGCCCGGTAGCTACCCTTACCTCCTCCTTGGCATGACTGCAGGTGCTCTGCCATCCTCCAGAGAGATGTTTTGTTCTAATGGACAGCCGCAGACTCCTTCTGGGCTGGCGACCCTGATGTTGCGTCTCTGGTGGAGGTAGCAGCATGCCCTGTAGCTACCCGTTCCTCCTCCCAGGCACGGATCCTGAGCTTTTTCCTTCTCCAGACTCAGTTGTCATCCCTGCTTTGCCATGAGAGTGCATTCTATCCTTTGCTTTTTTATGGGGTTGTTTCTGCTGCATGCATTGATGTTGGTTTTCTCTGTTGATTTTCCATAATATTTATTTTTATTTTTATTTTATTTAGTTTTGGTTTACAGCTCATGATGAGTTGCAATGAATTGTTAATTTTTTTCCAGCAGCTTCATTGATAATGTTTTGCTTTGCCTCTTTTTGCTTTGCCTCTTTTTGTTTTGCCTCTTTTTGCTTTGCCTCTCTTATGGCATGCTAGATATTTGCACAGGGTTTTTCCTTTGTGTTTTTCATTTCTGTTTTTCCTTTGTGATTTTGCTTTCAGTATTTCCTTTTTTTTTTTTTATGCATTCTCTTTTTGCTTTCTGATTTTCCGTTCGGATTTTGTTTTCGGTTTTTGCTTTTAGTTTTTGATTTCAGTTTTTGCTTTCTGTTTTTGCATTCTCTCTTTGCTTTAGGTTTTTGCTTTCAGTCTTTGCTTTCAGTTTTTGCTTTCTGTTTTTGTTTTACCTCTTTTTGATTTGCCTTTCTTATTGCTGTCTAGATCTTTATACAGTGTTTTTGCTTTGTGTTTTTGCTTTGTGTTTTTGCTTTGTGTTTTTGCTTTGTGTTTTTGCTTTGTGTTATTCCTTTCACTTTTTGCTTTCACTTTTTGCTTTCATTTTTTGCTTTCTCTTTTTTGCTTTGCCCCTTTTGGCTTTGCCTCTCTTATGGCCGGCTAGATCTTTGCACACTAGCTCCCCTTACCACCTCCATGCCATGACTGCGGCTGCTCTTCTCCTTTGCTTTTTTATGTGGTTGTTACTGCTGCATGGGTTGATGTTGGTTTTCTCTGTTGCTTTTCTTAAGTTTTCATTTTATTAGGAATGTTTTGGTTTCGTCCTCTGTCTTTGTTGCCATGCATATTGATATTTCTTTTTTCAGATTCATTCTTATAGTGCCTGCGTGTGTCCTGCCTGCGTGTGTCCTGCCTGCGTGTGTCCTGCCTGCGTGTGTCCTGCCTGCGTGTGTCCTGCCTGCGTGTGTCCTGCCTGCGTGTGTCCTGCCTGCGTGTGTCCTGCCTGCGTGTGTCCTGCCTGCGTGTGTCCTGCCTGCGTGTGTCCTGCCTGCGTGTGTCCTGCCTGCGTGTGTCCTGCCTGCGTGTGTCCTGCCTGCGTGTGTCCTGCCTGCGTGTGTCCTGCCTGCGTGTGTCCTGCCTGCGTGTGTCCTGCCTGCGTGTGTGTTTTTTTTGTCTTTTTTATTTTCTCTTTTTCTTTTTTTCTCAGGCTGGCTAGATCCATGCCCGGTAGCTACCCTTACCTCCTCCTTGGCATGACTGCAGGTGCTCTGCCATCCTCCAGAGAGATGTTTTGTTCTAATGGACAGCCGCAGACTTTATACAGTGTTTTTGCTTTGTGTGTTTGCTTTGTGTTTTTGCTTTGTGTTTTTGCTTTGTGTTATTCCTTTCACTTTTTGCTTTCACTTTTTGCTTTCATTTTTTGCTTTCACTTTTTACTTTGCCCCTTTTTGCTTTGCCTCTCTTATGGCTGGCTTGATCTTTGCACAGGGTTTTTCCTTTGTGTTTTTCCTTTCTCTTTTTCCTTTGTGCTTTTGCTTTCAGTTTTTCCTTTTTTTTTTTTTTCCATTCTCATTTTGCATTCTCTTTTGGCATTCTCTTTTTGCTTTCTGATTTTGCTTTCTGATTTTGCTTTCTGATTTTGCTTTCGGATTTTGCTTTCGGTTTTTGCTTTTTTTTGGTTTTTCCTCTTTTTGCTTTCCCTCTCTTATTGCTTTCTATATCTTTATACAGTGTTTTTACTTTGTGTTTTTGCTTTGTGTTTTGCGTTGTCTTTTTGCGTTGTCGTTTTGCATTCTCTTTTTACTTTGACTTTTTGCTTTGACTTTTTGCTTTGTATTTTTGCTTTCTGTTTTTGCTTTGTATTTTTGCTTTCATTTTTTGCTTTCTGTTTTTTCTTTCAGTTTTTGCTTTCTGTTTTTGTTTTTCCTCTTTTTGCTTTGCCTCACTTATTGATGTCTTTATTGTTATACAGTGTTTTTAGTTTGTGGTTTTGCTTTGTGTTTTGCTTTGTGTTTTTACTTTATGTATTTGCTTTGTGTTTTTGCTTTGTCTTTTTGCTTTGTCTTTTTGCTCTGTGCATTGGCTGTGTGCATTTGCTGTGTGCATTTGCTCTGTGCATTTGCTTTGTTTTTTCTTTGTTTTTTTGCTTTTAGTTTTTGCTTTCTCTTTTTGAATTCTCTCCTTACATTCTCTCTTTAATTTAGGTTTTTGCTTTGTATTTTTGCTTTGTGTTTTTGCTTTGTGTTTTTGCTTTGTGTTTTTGATTTCAGTTTTTGCTTTCAGTTTTTGCTTTCAGTTTTTGCTTTCAGTTTTTGCTTTCTGTTTTTGCTTTCATTTTTTGCTTTCTATTTTTGCATTCTTTTTTTGTTTTTCCTCTTTTTGCTTTGCCTCTCTTGTTGCTTTCTATATCTTTATACAGTGTTTTTGCTTTGTGTTTTTGCTTTGTGTTTTTGCTTTGTCTTTTTGCTTTGACTTTTTGCTTTGTCTTTTTGCTTTGTCTTTTTGCTTTGTCTTTTTGCTTTGTCTTTTTGCTTTGTCTTTTTGCTTTGCCTTTCTGCTTTCTGTTTTTGCTTTGTGTTTTTGCTTTGTGTTTTTTGTCTGTGAATTTGCTCTGTGTTTTTGCTTTGTCTTTTTGCTTTCTGTTTTTGCTTTGTCTTTTTGCTTTGTGTTTTTTCTCTGTGAATTTGCTCTGTGTTTTGCTTTTTGTTTTTGCTTTGTGTTTTTGCTTTGTGTTTTTGCTTTCAGTTTTGCTTTCTGTTTTTGCTTTCTGTTTTTGTTTTTCCTCTTTTTGCTTTGCCTCTCTTATTGCTGTCTATATCTTTATACTGTGTTTTTACTTTGTTTTTGCATTGTGTTTTTGCTTTGTGTTTTTGCTTTGTTTTTGCTTTGTTTTTGCTTTGTCTTTTTGCTTTGTCTTTTTGCTTTGTCTTTTTGCTTTGTCTTTTTGCTCTGTGCGTTTGCTTTGTGTTTTTGCTTTCAGTTTTTGCTTTCTCTTTTTGAAGTCTCTTTACATTCTCTCTTTAATTTAGGTTTTTGCTTTGTGTTTTTGCTTTGTGTTTTTGCTTTCAGTTTTTGCTTTCAGTTTTTGCTTTCAGTTTTTGCTTTCTGTTTTTGTTTTTCCTCTTTTTACTTTGCCTCTCTTATTGCTGTCTATATCTTTATACAGTGTTTTTACTTTGTTTTTGCTTTGTCTTTTTGCTTTGTCTTTTTGCTTTGTCTTTTTGCTTTGTCTTTTTGCTTTGTCTTTTTGCCTTGTCTTTTTGCTTTGTCTTTTTGCTTTGTCTTTTTGCTTTGTCTTTTTGCTTTGTCTTTCTGCTTTGTCTTTCTGCTTTGTCTTTCTGCTTTGTCTTTCTGCTTTGTCTTTCTGCTTTGTCTTTCTGCTTTGTCTTTCTGCTTTGTCTTTCTGCTTTGTCTTTCTGCTTTGTCTTTCTGCTTTGTCTTTCTGCTTTGTCTTTCTGCTTTGTCTTTCTGCTTTGTCTTTCTGCTTTGTCTTTCTGCTTTGTCTTTCTGCTTTGTCTTTCTGCTTTGTCTTTCTGCTTTGTCTTTCTGCTTTGTCTTTCTGCTTTGTCTTTCTGCTTTGTCTTTCTGCTTTGTCTTTCTGCTTTCTGTTTTTGCTTTCTGTTTTTGCTTTCTGTTTTTGCTTTCTGTTTTTGCTTTCTGTTTTTGCTTTGTGTTTTTGCTTTCAGTTTTTGCTTTCTGTTTTTGTTTTTCCTCTTTTTGCTTTGCCTCTCTTATTGCTGTCTATATCTTTATACAGTGTTTTTGCTTTGTGTTTTTGCTTTGTGTTTTTCTTTGTCTTTTTGCTTTGTCTTTTTCTTTGTCTTTTTGCTTTGTCTTTTTGCTTTGTCTTTTTGCTTTGTCTTTTTGCTTTGTCTTTTTGCTTTGTCTTTTTGCTTTGTCTTTTTGCTTTGTCTTTTTGCTCTGTGCTTTTGCTTTGTGTTTTGCTCTGTGTTTTTGCTTTGTGTTTTTGCTTTCTATTTTGCTCTGTGCTTTTGCTTTGTGTTTTGCTTTGTTTTTTTGCTTTCTGGTTTTGCTTTTTCTTGATTTTTGTTTTTGCTTTCTGTTTTTGTTTTTCCTCTTTTTGCTTTCCCTCTCTTATTGCTTTCTATATCTTTATACAGTGTTTTTACTTTGTGTTTTTGCTTTGTGTTTTGTGTTGTCTTTTTGCGTTGTCGTTTTGCATTCTCTTTTTACTTTGACTTTTTGCTTTGACTTTTTGCTTTGTATTTTTGCTTTCTGTTTTTGCTTTGTATTTTTGCTTTCATTTTTTGCTTTCTGTTTTTTCTTTCAGTTTTTGCTTTCTGTTTTTGTTTTTCCTCTTTTTGCTTTGCCTCACTTATTGCTGTCTTTATTGTTATACATTGTTTTTAGTTTGTGGTTTTGCTTTGTGTTTTGCTTTGTGTTTTTGCTTTGTGTTTTTGTTTTCAGTTTTTTCTTTCATTTTTTGCTTTCTGTTTTTGCTTTCATTTTTTGCTTTCTATTTTTGCATTCTTTTTTTGTTTTTCCTCTTTTTGCTTTGCCTCTCTTGTTGCTTTCTATATCTTTATACAGTGTTTTTGCTTTGTCTTTTTGCTTTGTCTTTTTGCTTTGTCTTTTTGCTTTGTCTTTTTGCTTTGTCTTTTTGCTTTGTCTTTTTGCTTTGTCTTTTTGCTTTGTCTTTTTGCTTTGTCTTTTTGCTTTGTCTTTTTGCTTTGTGTTTTTTCTGTGAATTTGCTCTGTTTTTGCTTTGTCTTTTAGCTTTGTGTTTTTGCTCTGTGCTTTTGCTCTGTGCTTTTGCTCTGTGCTTTTGCTCTGTGCTTTTGCTTTGTGTTTTTGCTTTCTGGTTTTGCTTTTTTTTTGCTTTCAGTTTTTGCTTTCTGTTTTTGTTTTTCCTCTTTTTATTTGCCTCTCTTATTGCTTTCTATATCTTTATACAGTGCTTTTGCTTTGTCTTTTTGCTTTCAGTTTTTGCTTTCAGTTTTTGCTTTCAGTTTTTGCTTTCAGTTTTTGCTTTCAGTTTTTGCTTTCAGTTTTTTTTTTTCCTCTTTTTGCTTTGCCTCCCTTATTGCTGTCTAGATCTTTATACAGTGTTTTTGCTTTGTGTTTTTGCTTTGTGTTTTTCCTTTCACTTTTTGCTTTCAGTTTTTGCTTTTCCTCTTTTTGCTTTGCCTCTCTGTGGCTGGCTAGATCTTTGCACACTAGCTACCCCTACCACCTCCATGCCATGACTGCGGCTGCTCTTATCCTTTGCTTTTTTATGTTGTTGTTTCTGCTGCGTGGGTTGATGTTGGTTTTCTCTGTTGCTTTTCATAAGTTTTCGTTTTATTATTTATGTTTTGGTTTTGTCCTCCGTGTTTGTTGCCATGCCTTATTGATATTTCTTTTTTCAGATTCATTCTTAAAAGAATTCTTTTGGCCTTCTCCAGACTCTGTTGTCATCTCTGCTTTGCCTTGAGCGTGCATTTTTTCTCTTTGCATTTTCATGTTGTTTCTGCTGCATACAATGGTGTTGGTTTTGTCTCTTTGTTTCCCTTGTTGTTTTTTATTTTTAATGTCTTGGCTTACTGCTCCATCTTTTTTGTAGTGGGTTATTCTTGCGTTTTGTATTTTTTTTTCCTTTTGCACCGTTTTGAACTCTTTTATCCTTCCCTGTGGGGCATTCCTTTCTTTTTCTCAGTGTTTCAAGTGAGTTTGCTTTTCTTTTCTTGGCTTTTTAGTATTTCGTCTTTCATTTCTTGGTCTTGGTTTTGCTTTGCTCTTGGGTTTTTCCTTTGTCTCTTTGCCTGGCATTGCTTTTGAATTTTCTTTCACAGGCCTACTGCCCCACTGCCGTGGGCATAGATTGGTCTAGGTAACTCTGTGGCATCCTCCTAGGCATGAATGCTGAGCTTTTGTCCTCTCCAGACTCAGTTGTTGCCTCTGCTGCACCATGAGAGTGTATTCTTTTCCTTTGCCTTAGTTTGATTCATTTTCTATTTTGTGTTTTATTTATTGTTGTTGGTTTGCTTTGATTTGTTTGGGTTTTTTTCTGTCTTTTTTTACTTTGCTGTTCCACTTTTTTTTCTGTGCACTGCTCTTTTTTTTTCCTTTTCCTTTTTTTTGTTTTTGTTTTTGTCAGTATATTTTTTTGCACTGTTTTTTTTTTCCCTAATGCCATTCCTTTTCGTTTCTCTTAAACTCTGAGGTTTATCTCGTAACACTAAGCCTAATTCATGAACTGAAAGTCTTATCCCTGAATGAAATGGGTAATCCTTAACCCTAAAAATGGATAGCCCTTAAGCCTTTTCTCTTAACGCAACAGGGATAGCTGTAACCCTAATCAAAAAAGGGCCACCCTTAATCCTAACACAAAAGGGTAGCCCTTAAACGTAACTGCGACTGGGAATCCTTAACTCTAATCCGATATGGTAACCGTTGGTTTATCACAAAAGGGAAGCCCTTCATCCTAACCTAATATGGTAACTCTTTACCCTAAACACTAGCCGCTAACAGTAACCTTTAACCTCATCCTAAAGGGTTTTCCTTAAACCTTGACACTGAAGGGTCAAATTGGTAACATGACAACTTTAACATTGGTAAATCAAATCCATAACGTTACAACTTTAAACCTAATCTAAAACTAATCTTAAAACCTAATGCGAAAGGGTAACCCTCCACAATTAACAGTAACACTAAATAGTAGCACTTAACCTTAATCCAGAGTGGGATGAGGCCGAGCTGGTCTGCTGCCAGGGCTGCTCTCAGACACAGGGTGCGGCGAGCGTCTGCGGGCAGCACATCTCACAGATGAGGTGCCTGTGAACAGCTGCCAGCCGTCCTTGTGGAGGGCCCGTCGTCATCATGGAAACTCATTGTGACAGCACAAAGGTTCCAGGAGCACAGGTGATGGCACCTGTGACATCGTCTGGTGGGCCTGGAACCACAGCCTCCGGCCTTTTTTGGCCTTGCACCCCATCAAGCAAAAGCCTGCTGTCCTGCACTTGGTCCCACCGGGCAGAAGCTCTTGGGATGTAGGAAGTTTTGGGGGAGGGGATAGAAGCCTGAAGCTTCACATTATTTTCTTCCTTCCAAAGAGTTTTCTTTGCTCGTTGTTCTTTCCAAATGGTTTTTCTTTGCTTTTCCTTTTGCTATTTAATATTTTTTCTTTCTTTTATGCTTGCTTCTCTGTTGCTTTGCATTGCATTGTTGTTGTTGTTTTTTAACTTCTTTTCAGGCAAAGCCCCGGGGGCTGCTAGGGCAATGTCATCACTTGAAGGGGGAGGCTGGGTTTCTCATCTGAGGGCTTCATGCACAAATAGCAAGGAAAACTCAGACACAGAGCAATCCTAAGCAAAATCACAACTTTTCGGAGTTCCCTGTGCTCACCCTCAACTCTCTTCTTGGAAGGTAACTCTCCTGCTTTTTTCCATCTCTTCTTCTGGTTGCTTGCATTTTGCATCTCCCAGTTAGGGCTTGGGAGAAAGTTGGGATGCAAACTGCAGAGAACTGTCCCAGGAAAGCACAAACGGCACACCTAGGTAGAAAGACAGTGCATCAAGTCCAGATGCCTGCTGCGTATCTGTATGTCTCTTTGGTGCCTTCTCAAGCTCTGTCTTCTTCCCCTGCCTTTCCGCATGGCTGAGCTTCAGTGGAAGGCCACTTGCACTTGAAGAGCACCTCTTTGGAGAGAGATTTTAGCACAGTCAGCCACAAGCTTCACATTTTCAAGCATAGTTTCTTAAATTTGCCTTTCTACTCCTAACATGTTGTCCCATTTCTGCAGTCAACACAGATCTGCAGTGCCTTTTCCTCTCTCCTACATCAAACACATCCTTTCATGCAGTCCGATTTATATGAAGGTACCCAAACAGCAGCTCACAAATGCTCTCACCCACAGAAGCTTTCCATTTTCCGCTTTCTCAGTAAGATCCAGTTGAATCCCAGGCTGCTTCCCTGAAGCAAAGTGTGATTTTTCTGTTTCACAGCGATCACTTTCACAGTTGTTGTTCTGTTAGCCCACGTCCACCAAAAATCCCTCAGGTACACTATTTTTACAGTCAAAACAAACTATTTTTTCAATTGCAGCATACTTACAGAATGCATTTCTAGTCTTGTTCCTGCTGAGATGGTGGTAAATGAACCCAAGCCTGCCTGGCAGCTCTACGTTGCTCAGAGCAAAGCTGCTCGAGCAAGCAAAATGCTGTCAGGTGTACAAGCTGAGAAACATACTTCATTCCTGGATTGCACAGCTATGAGTAGAAGTACCTCCACGCTGTTTGGCCTCTCCAAGGAATTCACACAGCTCTAAGTACCACCATTTATACAGAGAGTGGTATTGCTCCTCAGCTGTCAGCTGCCACTGTAAGCCTTTCTAATGCTTGAAGCCAGAGGGGCCAGACCCAGCTGGCCCTTAGGGGCCTCCTTTGGTCCAGCCCTCAAACTGAAGTGTAACACTTAACCCAAAATGGCAACTGTAGACAAAGGCAATCACAGATACAGTTTTAAATTACCCAAGAGACTAAGGACTCACTCCAGTAGATGAAGATGGAACCGCTTACCCCTTTCTGAGGAACAGGGCTCACAAAATGCTGAAAAAGAGCAGAATTCAAAGCAGTGATCCTTCCCTTGGGGCAGCCAGCCTTTAAATGAGGTTAGGGAGGGGTGGAACCAGGCTGCACCCCTTTGTCATGCAGGTGAGTTGCTTCCACCTTTTTGCTGCATAGCAGAAGGTTTGACAAAGATTAAAGCCTGTGAAGTCAAAAAAGACTACTTTCATACTTCTTTCACATTTGTGTTATCTGGCTGTAGTTCCAACCAGGTGGGCTTGCAGATGACACCTGGCAAGCAGGTACAGGCAGCAGGCACAGCACCCCGCAACCTCCAGGTGAGTGACAGCAGCCAAGGAGTCCTTTGGGCTCTGCAGGCTCCAAGTGTGGAGCATTACACACAGGAGCAGCTAAGCATAAAGACGATGGCAGAGCTACAGAGCTAACCATCATAAAGAGGCACAGTAGCTCAGCTCTTTCCTTCCAGAACACGGGGAATAAGAGCCACGAGGAAAATGCAGACACACTCTGCTTTCCTCTTCTGTCCCACGCCTTTTGCCCCCATCAGAAGGGGGAGGAATGAGCTGTGCTTCCACAGGGACATTCCTCTTGCAGCCATGCACCCCTCAGGTTGGAACATTACCAGCAGCAGGATGGGGAAAACCAGTTCTTGCCTGATTGTAAAGCATAAATATGACAAACCATGGCCTCGTCTCTCCTCTCCTTTTCCTTTTTCCTTCCCTTCTTCTTCCATCCCCTTCCTCCTGCTTCTTTCCTTCCCTTCCCCTTCCCCTTCCCCTTCCCCTTCCCCTTCCCCTTCCCCTTTCCCTTTCCCTTTCCCTTCCCTCATTTTCCCCTGAGACTTCAGCAGCTGTTTTCTTACAGCACTGCAGGCACAACTACACTGGGAGCAAATAGTGCTTCCACCATGCGCAGTTGGGTTAGCACCAGCGCCTGCTGCACTGTTCTGCTCTTCCTGGTCATCTAAGAAGAAGAAATCAGAATCTTAAGCACAATCAATACTTAGTGTGACATTTGTGTTGTGTTGCTGCTGTAGTTTCGTGTCCTGAAAGCAGTGCATGCATTTGTTCCCTGCGTTTGGATTTCTTTCTGCCAGCTCTTTTGCGCTCAACAAACAGCAAGAATGAGCCACTGGGTTGGCTCAGTTGCTCATGTTGCAGTTTCTTGAGGTAGTCAGTGAACTGAGCTCCTTCCTCCTCCGCAACCTCACCTTCTGCCATCATTTAACTCCAGAGCCTCAGTGCTTGTCTGTAAGCTACTGTTGGGGCATGTTCTGCTGTTGCAATGCTTTAAAATGGGCCGTGTAAGTTCCTGATGAAGTTTGGAGCAAAGAAGTGTGCTCTTCTAATCCTACAAATGAATGGATTGGCTTAGCTGCCTCTTAAGTTGTGCACACACTTTGTGTTGTGTGAAAACCTCTCCTTTGTTATGAAACACCTGGCTTCGTTATTTCTATGACAGCCTTCATCAGGCTGTGATTCTATCAGACAGCCATCTTTGCAGAGATCTTGCTTGTGAGGACGTCTGGATATGGATGTCTGATTGTAAACATTCTGTTACCATGCATGCATTCTTGCCTTTTTTCTATAGGAAAAAAATGGATAATTCCCTACCTAACTGGGAGAAGTCACTTCTGCTGCTTGAGGCTGGGAAGCCCATTCCAAGTTAGGCTTGTTGTAGTGTTTTCTAAACCACGTGTACTGTACGATGCAAGAAACGTAAATGAAATTTAACAGCTGTTGTTTTTCCTTTCAGTGTTTGGGAGAGGCTGGGCTTGAGTTCCAGACTTTTGGAAGCGTCCGTAGGGGTTGTGGGAAGGTTGTGCAGACTCTGCACGGGAGAGTGTAATTTCTCCTAGGTTGGTCTAGGATATGGTGTGATCTGTGGGAACTGAGAACCATAAGGAATGTCGCTGCTGTCCCAGAGCATCAGCTGCACTGCCTTGGACTTACTTTTGTTGTCTGATACCTAGTGATATAAACAAAGCCATAACTGGAGGCCAAGCCCTGCAGGTCAGAAAGAAACTCTAATGCCTATGACTCTTCGGAGGTGAGAGAGAATAGCAAGCTTGAAGTGGTTGTTAACAGACTTCAGAACTATGTTTGATGCTGAGTGATACTAAAAACGTACGTGAATCCACATTCATTTTTGTGCTCCATGGACCATCTGCAACTCCCTACACCCTCTCTTACTTTTAGCCCTGCTCATAGTCCATTTGATTTTTCCTCTCTGTGGTTTTGCTTAGCTTTTGGCACACGAGTGCACAGCTTTCTAAAATGTTCTGAGCACTTCACATCAGGAACCTTCTGCTCTGATATTTCTTAAAGAACATCCACTGAGCTGTTCAGAAAGCAGAGTTGCTTATTGCTGTCCTCTGTGTGCCACTTGGGGATTATTACTAAGTACCAGTAGAGCTTATCTAAATGGAAATGTAACAACGCATGCTATACTTATTCTTTCATTTTAAAGATGTGTAGCTTCTCTCTTGCAAACATCAAGCCATTAACTGTACAAAACTGTACAAAAAGGGGTGTTTTTTTTTTATGTGCATAAAGTCATCGTACTACGGGCAGATGGCTTTTGCAAAACTACCCGAAACCCTTGGAGGCAGGAAGAGGTAGGGGCTGCCATGTGAGGGTAGGGACCGCTAGGCAAAGGTGTGAGGCTTGGAGTTACCCTGCTCTGTGTCTTTGGGCATGAAGGGACTGTGGAGAGGACGGGGAGGTGACATGGAGGGTGTATGGATTGGACGTGGAAGGGATGGGGAGATCTACATGGAAAATGGGAGGAAGAGGGAAGTGACGTAGGTGGGATGTGTAGGGAACGTGGAGAGGACGCGGGTTATGGAGAGGATGTAGAGGGGACTGTGGAGTGCACCCTCAGCAAGTTTGCAGATGGCACCAAGCTCAGTGGTGCAGTGGATGCATTGGAAGGAAGGGAAGCCATCCAGAGGGACCTGGACAGGCTGGAGAAGTGGGCCCATGAGAACCTAAGGAGGTTCGGCAAGGCCAAATGCAAGGTGCTGCACTTGGGTTGGGGCAATCCCATGTGTTTATACAGACTGGGGAAGATCTTGATGGCAGCCCTGTGGAGAAGGACCTAGGGGTCCTGGTGGACGAGACGCTGGACATGAGCCAGCAGTGTGCGCTTGCAGCCTGGAAGGCCAGCTGTGTTCTGGGCTGCATCCATCTGGGAGAGGGAGGTGATTGTCCCCCTCTACTCTGCTCTTGTGAGGCCCCATCTGCAGTACTGCGTCCAGGCCTGGGACCCCCAGCAGAAGAAAGATGTGGAACTCTTGGAGTGGGTCCAGAGGAGGGCCACTAAGATGATGCTGGAGCACCTCTCCTATGAAGAAAGGTTGAGGAAACTGGGCTTGTTTAGCTTGGAGAAGAGAAGACTCCAGGGAGACCGCATTGTGGCCTTCCAGTATTTGAAGGGAGCATATAAACAGGAGGGGGAACAGCTGTTTACGAGGGTGGATAGTGATAGGATGAGGGGGAATGGTTTTAAACGAAGAGAGGGGAGGATTAGGTTGAAGTTGTTCACCCAGAGGGTGGTGATGCACTGGAGCAGGTTGCCCAGGGAGGTGATGGATGCCCCATCCCTGGAGGCACTCAAGGCCAGGCTGGATGTGGTTCTGGGCAGCCTGGTCCAGTGGTTGGCGACGCTGCGCATAGAAGGGTGGTTGAAACTAGGTGATCATCACGGTCCTTTTCAACCCAGGACTTTCTCGGAATCTGTGGTGATTCAGTGAACGACTGCAGGCAGGATTTAGCTGGGAAGTATTGGTGATGGTTGGACTAGATGATCTTCTAGGTCTTTCCCAACCTTGATAATTCTGTGATTCTGTGAAAGCGAGCACCAAACATTTAATAATGTAGCATACGAAACAGTCAAATTCAATGACAGTATTCCCAATCATTTCCCACCCTAACAATTGTTTTTGATCCCACCCCCTACAATTCTAACCCTCTAATCAGTTCCCCACCCCCTAGTTTGCCCCCCAGTCAATTTCTTGGAGCTTCCGCTCCCTCTCTCCAATAGGTTCCATTTCATTTCCTGCCCCAAAAAGATCCCACCACCCCAAATTCCCACCCCCAACCATTTCCCATCCCCCAACATTTCCCATCTGAAGGTTTTGAGAATCCAACGCTTTAGCGGTCCATCAGCTTCAGAGTCCCACGTTGCCCCAGTCCAAGATGCCGTTTGTAGACAGCCCAGTTTTGGAGGGGTAGGGCTGGCGTCAATGGTGCAGCCCCACAGTCGGGGGCAGCCCCCCAGGTGGGAGCTGTGCTGCCTGTCCACGGACACCTGGAACCCCAGGCCGGACGGAGGCCTGAGGCACCATGTAGGTGACACTGGGGACAGGGGGAGGTTGGAACGATCCCGGCATCGGCCTGCTGCGTCCGGGCGGGGTCCGTTGGCGGCACAGTCGCTTCAGTGAAAATGGCGTCAGGTGTCAGAGGCACCATCAGCGCTCCTCGAGGGATTCTCCCTGTGGGGAAAATGCCAAAAGGGGCACGGGGGTGAGAGCTGGGGTGCTGGGGTGAGATCTGGGGCACTGGGGTCAGCTGGAGCATCAGAGCAGGGGAAGCCTGCTGCGTTACCTGCCATGACAGCTGGAGAGTGGCAGTTAGGGGTGCCCCTTCCCCCAGCAGTCCTTCCATGACTGTTGGGGTCAGCCCCTTTCCCCCAGGCTTGTGGTGGTTTGATTTTTTTGTACCCAAACATCCTTCCCATCCCAATGATCAGTTGTCATCCCGATGGGCATTTTGCAGCCCAGTGCTCTTTCTTCCCAAGGATCTCCCATCTCAGTGGGGATTTGCCATCCCTGCAGTGAGTTCTTAGCCCAGGGATGGTGTCCCCTCCCAGTGAGGATATCCCATCCAAGTGATTTCCAATTGTCAGCACCCAAAGTCATGTTTATTGAACCCATGACTAAGAACGTAAGCTGCCAGCATTAATTACTGGTTCTTGAAAGTGGTTAAGAGCCGTGGTAGGCCAATTAGGCAGGTAACAAGGAAAATGACTGATTTCTGTGGGACAGCCCTGATTTAGCTGAGAACGCTGCGGGAATGAGTCAATGCCCATGCAGCGTATGCCAAGCTTGTTACTGTGAAATGGTCCTCTGTGCCTCCATTAACATGTCTCGCTCCAATTTATAGGAGGGAGGGGAGGCTCTTTGATATACGTATACCCGGCGTGAGATTCAGAAACAACGGTTCAAATGTCGGCCCAACCAGTTTATTACAAGTCCTAGCCATTTAGGGAGATGGGGAAGGGAAGATGGGCGATAGGAAAGACAGGAAATATGAGCAAGGAGTCTCTGTAGAGAGCACAAGAGATAGTGACCACCGTGGGTCCAGCGAGGTGCGTAGTAGGTCCGCTGATCTCAGGAACTCGTCTGGTCACCCCGGGGGGATGGGAGAAAGCCAGGAAGCTCGGCAGCAAGCAGGCCTCGGGGGTTCTTCCGAAGAGGTTTCCCCCTCAGGGAATTCTCCGTCAGAGCTGTCTCTGGGAGTTTGTCTCCATCAAAGGTGTCTTTGGGAGTTTGTCTCCAAAGTCCCTAGTTTGGGGAGGGCCTTTTATCCCCCATTTCTGTGGGGTGTTTTTTTTTTCCTTCTTTTCTCTCAGTTTAGTGTGACATTCCTGGGCCGACAGAGAAGCCAGCAGGGGGTGGCGCCTTCGTTGCCCTGCACAAGCATGATCGCCTTTTGCAGTGGTCAGCTCCTTCAAGCCGTACCCCTGAAAAACACTGCTTGTCCTGCTTCTGCTTATCTTTGCAACCATAAGCAGGGGTACACAGGCATGGTGACATCCACCATTCACCCCCCTAGCAGTTGCCAGTTAGAGTCTTATCACCAGGAAGGCCTCACGAAGCAAGCTTTGAGACAAAGAATGAAAACAGTTTTGTCCTTCACACCACCCGGTGGCTCAAGGGTTGCTTGAAATTGATGCACGGTGGTGAGGGAAGAATTTAAAGCAGTAAGCATAAGGGAAAAGAGGGATGGGTGGTGAGAGGCAGTTAAACGTTACACAAATGGTACAAAGGATTTCTCGGGCTTGGTTACGAATGTTGCCCTGATCTGTTGCACTTGTCCGTCATCTGTTGAAGTGGTTACAAAGTACATAGAGGTACAGCAGGTTGTGTTAGTTGGATAAAGCATGGCATCATACAGGGAATAAACATAAGAGTTGCAACAACACGCAATAGATAAAATAGAATCCGTTTCACCCGTGGGCCACGCGGGGGCCAGGAAAAGAGATCTACGTCTAGGCTTTTCCAGGTTTGGACAGGAACATGGGCTATTTTCCGTATACCCTGGGCAATTTGTTAACACTTTTACCGTTATCATCAATCTTTAGACAACAGCTGAAGTCATTCAGTTTGCCGCAGACGCCGCCTTCTTCAGCTAGCAAGTCATCAAGAACCATTTGATGTTGGAGAATGGCTGTTCGCATCTGTGTGGCTTGATCTGCAAGGAGGTCAAGGGCATCAGCCGTTTCGTTAGTAATGATTTCAAGGACCGCTTGTAATCTGATCATGCGGTTCAGGTTATAGATGGGTTCTCGAGCACCACTAATTATTTCCCTGGGATTCCAGGTAGCTGGCCCATAGTGTTTGATTCTACGTTGAGGGGGCCGATCATCTTTGCCCCAAGTCTGGCCGTTACCACTTGTTATGGAGGTATCAATAGACCTCTACTGTCGTTTGAGATCATCGTATACCTTGATACCTAATTCATTGCCATCGTTCCCTGGGAGCAGAAAGAATAGTGGACGGATTGCCCCCACGTAACACACCCCAGTCCAATTTGCAGGTAGTTGTTTGTATGCATAATGGCCACAAATCCAGTAATGTCCTTTCAGTGCTACTGATCCATTCTCAGAGGGTCCATCCCATTCATCAGCCAGTTTATTCACATGCTCCTTAGCTTGAAAGTATGTGGTGTTGAGAGGTCCCAAAGGATGTCCTGCCACATTACAGTTCCAGCCGTGACCAGTATCACTCTCATTCCTGCACCACTTTCACCTCCAAGCACCAGCATCAGGCGTCCAGGTGCATTTCATACCTCCAGCTTCAGTAAACAGGGTGTTGTTGGTGGAGGACCAAAAGTGAGAGAACCCTTGTCCCAGTCCCGATTGATTGTACCACCCTCATTGATGCGCTATGGGGCTTCTCGGGTGGGCTCCCGTTTCATAAGCCATTTTATGATAAGTCCAAGTGCAATTACTTGTTCCAACATAGATACCACCTGGCTGAGTACGATGCAGACAGTAAATTCCCATCGAGGGATACTGAACTGGCCGTGGGGATGTATTCTTAACTTCCCAGTGGGTAGTGTGGTTGATTCCACTGTAGTTGCTTGCCAGCCGTTTAGGGGCAGTAGGAGTTGAAACCCAGGGCCAACCCCCCGTCCCCCCCCCGCCGTCCCCAAAGTTTCGGGGAGAATAACCGATTGTTACAGGAGTTGGAATATATGCTATACACCAAAATAACAAGAATGACATGTTGCTCAAATGTTGCAAAGGTAATCACCAAAACACCAACGATTAAAGTCAGCTGTTGGCCTTTCTGTGTTCAGTCAAGGTCCCTCGGAGGTCTTCTGTAAAATAAAACAAGACATCGACTTGCCCTTTTGGGCTTTCGTTAATATGGTTAAAATGAGGGAATGATCCAGCGAGTGTTAATTTTATATTCCTTTCCCCGGGCATCCTTAGCTTTCCAAGCATATTTATTAAGAGGTTCTGTTAGGGTTAGGGGAACTGGCCCCACATTAGGCAAGTCAACCAACACAGGCTGGCCAGGGAGATAAGAAGGTTTCCCTAGCTTATCTGCATCTGGATCAAGAGTAATGGGCAAGAGTGGTGGGGCCTTGGGGCAGAGGGTGTTAAATCGAGGACAGCCATTAATCCCCCAGCGATCATTAACTCTTCTGACCGCATCAGAAGTGCAGGTGGTCCAACTGGGTTTTTCTGGTTTCAGGAATTTCTTATGGAGGCCATTGGGTCGCTCCACAATGCCATTAGCTTGGGGATAGTAGGGAGTGTGAAAGATCCAACAAATGCCTTCTTCTCTGGCCCATTCTTGCACTACCCCTGCGGTGAAATGGGAGCCATTGTCTGATTGGATGGAACTAGGTTTGGGGAGAATACTAAACCATTTCTTTGGAGCCTTCACAGGGTTCTCCCCTGTTGCTTGAGGGAAGGATTCAGCTTGTAGTAGGCCACAGACTACTTCCAGCCCTACTAATACATACTGTTTGCTTTCAGACTTTCGGAAGGGGCCAATGGAATCAATTTGCCATGTTTCCCGTATATGCTTCCCTTCCCTTAGATGGAGAGGGGCATCCTGCAAAGGGTGTCTGTCCAAGCGGGTGCGGCATTGTTCCCTAGTAACAGGCCAGCCACGGGCTTGGGCCTCACGGTAGAGACTGAGAGCACCAGTATGCCCTCTTTTTACACGTAACCGTTCCGTAAGTCTCTCCCAGTTGTCATTGTCTGGTTCTCCCTGTCGCAGTGGAGCACTCGTGGCTAGTTCATCTGCTTTACTGTTCCACCGACGTGCAGGATCCCCTTCTTCTTGGTGGGATTCGACCCATGCAACTGATAATTGGCCTTGTTTGGCAGCAGCAAGAATCTCCCGCCTCTTATCTTTCTGCCAGACTGGGACACGATTAACCTCCCAACCATTTTGCTCCCAGCAAGGAAGTCACCCTGTACAGCCTTCGAAGACAGCGTATGAGTCAGTGTAAATATACCCATGAACAGTGGACTGTAATTCATGCTGGAACGCTGCTACCAGCTCCCCAACCTGAGCGCTACCTTCCCCCTCAGTGATAATACTGAAATTAGTGCCTATCTGTAAGGCGACAGCCCGGTATTCCCATCCTTTTCCTTCACGCTTGGCAGAGGCGTCTGTGAACCAAACATTCTGCAACTGGTCTGAGTATGGGGGGGCAATCTGGATAACAGAGGGAAGATTAGCATCGGTGGCAGAAAGAATATCGTCCTGGATAGCAAGTGTTTTCATAGCACCCTCTGTGACTGTAAAGACAGTACAATAATGTTCAACTTGAGCATACCACTTTCGGACAGAAGCACGCTGTGCCACCCCATCAGGAGGAGGGGTACCGGATATTACAGACTCGATAACCTTAAAAGGGCCTCTCAGTATTATAGGTTGCTGTCGTGTGGTTCTCTCAGCTTCTCGCAGAGCTAAGCTGACAGCAAATAGCTCCTTCTCCAGCTGAGAGTATCGCTTCTCTGCGTCTTTAAAGCTGCGGGAATAGAATCCAATAGGTCTAACGGGACCTTCTGGACCCTTTTGCCAGAGATGTATGGACAATCTTGATTGAGCAAATCCCCATTCTATCTGTACAGGGTCAGAGGGATGGATCGGACCTAAGGACTGGTGGGTAATAGCTTCAAAAATTAGAAGCTGCAAGGCTTCTTCATGAACGGGGGTCCATTCCCATGATGCTCCCTTCTGCAGTAAGTCATACAATGGACGGGCAATGATAGAAAAGTCAGGGATGTGTTTTCTCCAAAACACTAAAAGTCCCAGAACACGCTGTAATTCCTTTCTATTCTCTGGCATTTTAAGTTGATCTAAGGCTGAGAGGGTGTCCTGTGGAATGCACCCACACCCTCCTTCTGCATCTTGGTACAGCAAGCCTTCCTCCATCTATGTGTATGTCGACAGAGCGGGACAGCTATCTTCTCCATTTCGGCCTAGGAAGCCTTCTTCCTTTCCCTTCCCCCCGTCCTAACTATGAGACCAAATGAGGATTGATTGGGAAATTAATACCAAGCACATCAGTGTCACATATTAACATTAAATTTTTGAGTTGGTACTGAGGTTCAGAACAATATACTTCTGGCAGTAACTTCCACCAGTGATGCAGCAGTCTGGGCAGTGATACAGCAAAAGAGTTAGGTTGGCAGATGCTGGTAGTGAGCTGCGTCTGCAGGGGTAGCACGAGTGCCACTCCGCTCCGTTCCCAGATTTGACAGAATAGAATTCAGGTTGGTACAGATGGGAGAATGAACTGGGTCTGTTGTCTTCTGCAGAACTTCGCTCAGTTCACGGAGTTGAAACAATTCAAACATCTCCTTATTGCTCCTGAAAAAGATTTTGCATAAAACAGTTAACATTCGGTCACTGAAAATTGGCGACTTTCAACAAAATGGGAGAGACTTGACAGAAAATGACTTATTTTATGAGGAAAAACTTGCATTATTTGGGAGTTTAATATAATTCTGTTTCCCAGCAGAATGTTCTCAAGGTACAGGGAGAAAAATCGTGGCAAAAATCATCAGGTACTGTACTTTCACTTGTCTAAGTGCTATTGAGACATCGTATAATGAAAACCCAAGGGAAGGTTGTGAGGGGATTTCCCCAATGAGAAATACGATTTCAGAAATGGGACACGTTCCAAAAATGACGAAGGACACCACGGCATATGTAGCAATGACTGGCACATAGCCGGTGACAAAAAGAAAGAATTCACTTTCAGGAGTATTTCAAAGTCCAGTTATAAAGATTCATGGCACTGGTTGTAAGATTGTCTTTATTAAAAGCAATAATTAAAAACAATCTGGATTTGTGAGCTAACTTTACTTTTGGTTTACTCCCAATGACAGCTGTGATTCAAACCAGGGTATTTCACAGGAAAACACTGCTTTCCCAGAGTTCAGATGTGTTCCTAAGAAATCCCAACAAATCCCAGAGCTCTGGAAATAATGATCTCTAGGGGAAACAACGGCTGAGCTCATATGCCTGCTTTGGGAAACAAAACGATCCCATTAAGTAACGCACCCATGAAACCCAGCAGCACGCTTCCACTGACACAAGGAAGATCTCTGTTACGATCAACTGACCAACAAATAGCGAATGCCCTCAGTGCGGAAGTGGCACTGTGTGAAGAGGCAGCAGTCTGTACAGTCTGTGTCTGCAGGGTGTGTACCAAAAAGCCCTCCTGAACACACTGCTGTCTGTCAGTAAGACCCCAGAGATACGGTCAGCAACTGAAGAGCCAAATCAAAGTGACGGAAGGCATACTGTAGGTTTACAGTCCAGCTTGTGCCTAGCACTTAGAGGTATGTTTTGTCAGAACAGTCCAATGGTTTGGTCAGTTAGTGCCACAGAACAGAAGCAGACAGTAACTTGCGTATGGGCAATTGATTCTACCAAAGAGAAACTTTGCACTGCAGAAAGCCAGGGCTGAGAAATCAACTCCCAGTCATACGTCAGTTCAGTTAAGTATTACTTCTCCTTCCCCAAGGAGGATTCTCTGGGAGAAGAAACGTGGCAGAACATGAACCTCTCACAACGCAACTCTATTATCCTTCCAAGCCGAGGCATCTAGCATCTCAAAACAACTACTGCTAGATGCACTGCTAGTGGAATTCTTCTTCCAAGTCATGCCAGATACCACCAGTCCTGCTTAGCTTTCATGTGTACAATCGTCTGTTTCTGAATTACTTTATTACCAAGCAAAGGTATGACTACAAAGAGTAAAACGTTGAGAGGAAGGGAAAAAAAAAATTAAGGAAGTGTTTCTGCCACTTATCTGCTACAAAACATCTCATAACCCAATGCTAGGATTGCTGACGGTGAGAAGGAGAGACGCACAGCTGAGAAATACACTTTGTAACTCCAGTGACTTACACGACACAAATGAATGCCAGTGATAGATCAGGGCATTTACAGAGAAGAATCATGCTGCTTTGTTTTTGGAATTTTTGCTTACCTCACGTTTTCATCAAAACTTGATATCCTTATTTAAAATAAAAATATATCCCAACTTACCAGATCCCGTGCTCATCTGATGTAATCCATCAAGAGCACTGGAAAGCTGATCCTTATTGGAGGTATTCAAGTGACATGACAAGATGGGCATACACTGGCATCTCAAAAGTAAGGTCTTCCCTTCGCCAGTCCCCAAGCCCACGGTAAGGGAACGAAATGCCTGCTCCAGAAAATCCGCTGAAAGAGAGTAGAAAACAAGCAATACAATTTCTACAGTCACCGTTCCATTAGGCAACATGTGAATATTTATCCTCAGAATTACTTAAAGGAATACTATTAAAAAAGAAGAAAAAAGTCCAACGGCTGAAATTATGATTAATGTTTCTAACTTTTCAAGACATCCTCTGCCTAATTTTCCTCCTTAAAAAATGGCTGGGAGTGGACAAAAAGACCAGCTACAACTTATACACCAAAGAAAATACAAAACCTTTCCAATCCTTTCCAATCTTTCCAAACCTTAGGAAAGAAAAGAAGTTGGAAACTGGACAGTTTCAGACTGTGTAGGCTTCAACATCTGGGAAGCCTCTATTAAAGAAGTAAAGGGCTCATTCACCTGAATAAGAGCCATGACTTTCAGGACAGCAGCGACTCCCATTCCTTTCTATCCAAAGCTGCAGTTTAACTTTCACTGCATCTATTTCACGCAGCCATTCATCAGTTCTGCAGTGCACTAAATGGTGCAAAGCATTCAGATCAAGGGAAGCAATCTCATCTTCTTAATTTCCTGAGGTGAAATCTTTCTCAGTATCTTGGAGTAGCACTGATCACCCGGAGCACAGAAAATTGAAGTACAGTTTCTCCGGTGGCAAAAGTTTAATTACAGTGCCATCTGCTGGAGACCGATATCTTGAGGGAAGCAGGATATATGCTGAAGCCAAACGTGCTACTCCGCCACAGGTTTTCTGAGACGCACCCATGGGCACCATACGTCTGCAAGATCTATCTGTCCACAGATCTATAAAGGCAGAAGTAGAGAACTTATAGCTAGCTCTACCAGAAAAGAAGTGCTTGGCACTGCAGCTGACCAACCTTTCAAGGGACAGGTGAAAAATCCGCTAGCTTGAAGAGGACAGTGATATTCTAGAACCAGTTGAAATTTGCTACTTATTTCTCTTGACAGAAGAGGAAGTGCTGACTCATTACTTTACTACAGTAAAGATCTTAGCTACTGCTGAAGCAGTAGCTTGAAAGAATTACCGTCACCTCTGGTCTCCTTTATCACACAGGCCGTCTCTCTGATTAAAATAAATTGGACTAAAATGGCCACATAAATTACAACGTGAATAATAGCAAGGATCGAATTTGTTTCTGCACATTTGGTTATACAGGGAGGTATCATTCAAGTAAAACTCCCTTCGCTAGGAAAGCATTACGGACGCTACGGTGTCATGGAACTGCTGGGCTTTGTCCAGGTACTCGCCTGGAAAAAAAATAAAGATGAGAGAAAAATAGAAAGAAAATGAAAAGATCAAAAAGTACGCATGGGATCATAATAAAAAGATTCAGTAGAACCCAGAACTTACCTTGTGTACCTATTGTAAGCACAACCCTGGTTGACAGAAGCCTAATGGGCATAAAGGGACTCGTAAAGAAAAATGCTGATTCTGATTTGCTCTTTGCACAACGTCCAGAAGAACTGTGCACATCTCCATTACTTCTTATGCCTTCCAAAATACCTTCAGCAAGTCTCGTCATCGTTTCTGCCATTGTTGGGTCCCGTATCAAACAATGCGCACATTGAGTGTGAACATGAAAACAAGTGAAACTCCGGTCTACTCTGTTCCCCTAAGGATTAAATGTGAAACAGCAAATGGTTCGATTGTGTATCACGATAGAATCTGTACAGAGGATACTACTTGTGTTACAAAAGCAACTGAACACCGTTAGCACAGGGCCTTATCAACACTGGCTGCACGAAGAGACTGGGGAGTGAGGGCCCGTGATACGCTGACGTTACTGGAGCTGCCCCTGGTTCCAGAGGAAACCCTGTTTCAATCAGTGCTACCTACGCTGTCCTGTGCAGATGCCTGAAGTCACGTGCAGCAAAAGCATTTGCAGATCCAAACTTGAATCTTAAGAACTCCATTCAGGCGAGGTACAGCAATTCAAATTTTCATCGTAAACTGTGCAGAAGTATTACTTCAAATCAAACCTTACAGTGTGATCATTTAAAATAGCTTCTCACTGGCAAGAGAAACAACAATTCAGTTCCGTGGGACATTCGGCAGAGAACAAAGCCAAAATTCCCACGCTGCCTTGTCGCACTTTGCCATCAATTTCAGCTAATCTCACGCGTAAAGTGAACAAAAATGTATTTCCTCTCCTGGCTCCAAAGTCTGCTAAACGTGTTGATAAAAATATATTTCCTGAGATGCTTAGACACTACTGCAACAGCGATCGCATATGTATGTGAAAATATGTTTTGATACACAGGGCAAGAAAATCAAAAATTATCTTGAAAAAGTTCAGTTCATGAGCAGTGGGGTTTCTGGCCGTATTTTTCCATTTCTGAATCTTATGAATTTATGCTTTGCAAAGACAGCCAAGTTTCTATTATACGCACACCCTGAAAATATCCACTTTCTATATGTCCTTAACGTACAAAACACATGAATATCTGCAGAGGATTTACCTTAATATCGTTGTCTAGCTGTCCCACAAACCAATAAATCAATCTAATCAGGGGCATGTGTAGCTTAGGAGTCACAAACGGCATCCACTAGAGCTGCTCCGCGGCCGTAGGCAGGAGCTGTGAAAACACACAAAGGCAAAGTTACATGCAGAATGTCAGCTTAGCATATGAGCAGACTACGAGTGAAAACAAGCCTCCGAAAACCAAACCCAACGAAACCAAACCGAAATGTCAAATTACTCCTGGAGTTGGTCAGATCGTATTTGCAAACACTCATTCATCAGGCCCTGCAGAGGTAAAAGAATCACCGCCTTAGACAGATTTTTAAGTTTTACACAGGTTTGCATGCCAAGCGGAGATGCATCGTGTGAGCTCAACCATCAAGGCCAATACCAGTGCCTACAAACCCTTCCGAGAAGGAAGGAAAGCAGTAAAAGAAGTACAACTCCTGAATGCCGCATTGATTTCCAAGCCTTGGTATCCCCAGAGAGATGGAAGGAAGGGCTTTCAGTATCGCATAGTATCATCTCTTATAAGTCATTAACTGAAACTTTAATATCCAACATAGACATTAAAATACTTTCAATTAGGTGTGGGCATCTCTGTAGGAAAAAATAAATGGTATACAGTGTTACACATAAAATACAAAGGCCACTGGTAGGAAAAGGCTGAAACTTGCAAGTTGAGACTGAACGTGACACTTTTCCTTCAAAATGTCAAGGAAATTCTCTGTTTTATACATGACAAATTAGCCATTGCGTCTGACTGCTGGGATTAATACTGACTTAGTAACTGTTGTTTGGCTTTCATTACTCTATTCAAAGTCTATACAAAACAGGCTGACTTTTTCTAATCTCAAAATAAAATCAACCAACATATACACGAATCTGACAACATATGAACCAGAGCAAATCCAAGTCCCTTCACCTACAAAGGCTTCTCCTGGATGTAGGTTCTTCCACCAGACCGAAGCTTCTGACTGTCCTTTCTTTCTTCTTGTCTTTTGAGTTTGCTAAGATGCTCGTCTGAGAGCATCCAGACGAGTTCCTGAGATCAGCGGACCTACTATGTACCTCGCTGGACCCACGGTGGTCACTATCTCTTGTGCTCTCTACAGAGACTCCTTGCTCATATTTCCTGTCTTTCCTATCGCCCATCTTCCCTTCCCCATCTCCCTAAACGGCTAGGACTTGTAATAAACTGGTTGGGCCGACATTTGAACCGTTGCTTCTGAATCTCACGCCCGGTATACGTATATCAAAGAACCTCCCCTCCCTCCTATAAATTGGAGCGAGACATTTATTATTGGCGTCACGGACAGGATACCCGCCATGAGAGTGTTGTCCTTCCAGATATAGTCTGAAACTTTCCTGTGTGCACCTCCTGGAGTTGCAAGGAGCGATAATTTTGATAACTCAAATGCGAGCACCAGGAAGACCGCTCCAAATTCTGAAACTTTACTGTTTGTGTGTTTACCTCTCGAGGACGTATGCATTAATTTTGACTATTTGCATTTGTTTAATACGTGAGTGCCTCCTCGGGAAGACCTCTCTGCATTTTGTGATTTAGGTATCTTGTAACTTAAGTGTGAAATTTGAACCTTTTTTGTGTGTGCCTCTTGGGGAAGTGAGGAAGTGATATTTTTTGACATAAACCTGTGTGCCTCTCCAAGAAGTCTGTTCACTTTATTGAAACCTAGAAAGTGTTGTCTGGGAAATTTGAAGGTTTCTTGTTGCTCGGATCTTAGGTGTGTGGCTCGAAGCTTCAACTTTCTGGGTGTGCACCTCCCAGAGTTGCAAGGAATAAAGGTGTCTTGTAACTGTTGCCGTGCACCTGGCAACCTGGCAACATGTAACCTAGGTGCGGAGTTTGCAGTTTGTCTGTGCGGCCTTGCAGGGAAGTAAGGAGCCACTTAACCTAAAAGGTGTTGTTTTAGTCTCTTGTCTTTGTGTGCTCCTCTCAACAAAAGCGAGGCGTGATTGGAGCATTTGCATTTGTCTGATAGGTGTGTGCCTCCCTGGGGAGGGGTAAGGAGTTAAGTGTACCTTCTCCTCCCTCAGTGTAGATCTTTTAGCGTATCGAGAAATGAGTGACAGTATTGCCACTATGAAAAGTGAAGATGCGTTATTCGACCTTTTAGAAAAGCGTGGTGCTCGGCCCTCTTTATCAGGGGTGGACTGGGCACGACAAAACTGGCATAACTTGCAGGGTGTTTCAGACCGTATAAGTGTTTTGCAAAACAATGCTCGTACGCGAGCTGGAAAAGGAAAATCATATATCTGTGCAGTCTTAGGAGCCGCTCTTTTTGCAGCCACAGACTTCCGAGACCAACAGCTTAGGGCAGAGAACCAAACTATACATGCGCTGCAGGAAACAGTTAAAACAACACGAGAACTGGTAAAAGCTTTGCAGAACCAAAGTGGAAACCTTGAGGAACAACTGGAAAGAGAGAAACGTAACTCGGCATTGTTACAAATGGCGTTTAAGGAGCTTTTAACGTGTAAAGCTACTGGTGACACTGTTATCCGTTGTGCACCACAAGAAAAACCTTATCTTCAGGAGGGATTGAAAGAAATAAAAGAAAGGCTAGACAGTTTAGAAACCCCAATAGCCCCATTGCGTCCCTTAATGAAAACAGAATATATATTTGATAACAGTGAGGATCTGGATCCTCAAATGAATGTTAAAGAAATTCCCTTCTCAGCTACTGAATTAGCTAAACTGAGAAAGGATTTTAGCCAGTCTCCAAAAGAATCTGAAACAGAGTATGTATGGAGAGTTAGTCTAACTGGTGGAGATCAAATAATGTTAAGCGAAAAGGAAGCAGAAGGTTATTGGGGACCAGGAGTATTTTTAACTACTGGCAACAATTGTGCTCCCTGGTCCTTTACACAGAGGGCTGCCTATTGGGCAGGTGGTCTTAACCCCTTAGAAAGGGGAGACCCTCTTGCCATTACTGGAACAGTTGATCGATTAGTAGAAAGTGTTCAAAAGGCTGCTCGTCTCCAAATGATGTATGATAGAAAGCTGCAGCCACATCATGAGTCACCTATGATGATGCCTGTTGAACCAGAAAGGATGACTCCTTTAATCGGGGGGCTTCCAGAGTCACTGAAACCTATAGGTATATAGCTTCAAGGAAAGATACAGGCTATGCCTCAGGGAGAAAGAACCTGGGCAGCACTAAAAGGAACTGTAACCATCTGTAACCATCTGCAGTCATGATGTAAAGTATGGACATGGGGGGAGGTTGCCCAAGAACTAATTAACTATGGGAGAAAATACGGGCCGGTGATTTCCTCCACCAGTAAATTTGAGCCAAGGGGAGTGAGGCATGCAGCAGTCAGCCTTGCGCCTAGGCCAGCTAGCCCAAAGCTCAATGGAACTGGAAGGACCCTCATTGCCAGTGAAAACAGGTAGGCGAAATATTGATCATGAACGTAATTGTCTCTGGACACTGGGCTGGCAAAAGGGTGTTCCACGAGATTTGATGAATGGATTACCCACAGTCAGGTTAGAGAAGTTAGTTAACTGGTGGCCAGAACAAAAGCTCAAGAACCTCAAGGAAAGCTGATGCCTTTGCCCCCTCCCCCAGGTGAGCGGGAGGTGGGGGGCGGGCGGCGAAGGGTGGATACTTTGGAAAGCTCACGACAAAGGGAAACAAGACCCTCGATTTAACACCTTCTGTCCCAAGGCCTCACCACTCTTGCCATTTACCCCTGTGAGTCACAATTCGGTGGAACCATATTAACAAAGCCCCCAAAAAAGGGCAAGTCGGTGTCTTGTTTTATTTTACAGAAGACCTCCGAGGGACCTTGACTGAACACAGAATGGCTGATAGCTGACTTTAACCATTGGTGTTTTGTGACAGAAAAATTGAAGACGTGATCATGCTAGATTACTGAATATACCTCTGGATTACATATTTTGTTTGCAATAGTATGATGTTTTGGCTTGTTGTGGCTGTGGGTTGTGGTTCATATCAGTCCTTGGATCTGTTAAACTTCACAATCGGCTTCAGAGTTTTTACAGGTCGTCCTGGCTTTCTGCTTCTCCCTGCAGTGATACCATTCCTTTTGACCCTTTCTTTCACCCCTTTTTATCAAACTGACTAAGATTTGCATGTAACTCCTCCGTGGTGTTTCCAAATTCCTAACAAACTGGGAAATGAGGCAATGGACCCATCTAATCTGTTAGATGTGGTCACAAAAGAAATCTACCATAAAGCCCTTTGCACCGACGCTTTTCAATGCCACATCCGTCCAGGAGTTCCATCCAAAACATGGTTGTTGGAAAGTGCCTAAGTTTTGATAAGAGATGTGTATGTTTCTGGGATGACCCCTCTTCTGGTTTATACTGTGGGGTATCCTACACACACTATCCTGTGAAAAGTTCGTTAGACTATAACAGTACTTGAACTTGCCAAACTAGTATTTATATTTCTCAGCATTTGAATTGCTTCGGAAATAATATTCGTGTCGCCACTCCTGAAGAATCACAGGCTGGTGTCTGTGGCAAGTTGGTACGGCGTGTTGTTGCAACTCTTATGCTTCTATGTACTTTGTAACCACTTCAAATGATGAAGGGCAAGTGCAACAGATCAGGGCAACATTTGTAACCAAGCCCCCAAAAAATCCTCTGTAGCAATTGTGTAACGTTTAACTCCCTCTTAGCACCCGTCCCTCTTTTCCCTTATGCTTACTGCTTTAAATTCTTTCCTCACCACCGTGCATCAATTTCAAGCAACCCTTGAGCCACCGGGTGGTGTGAAGGACAAAACTGTTTTCATTCTTTGTCTCAAAGCTTGCTTCGTGAGGCCTTCCTGGTGATAAGACTCTAACTGGCAACTGCTAGGGGGGTGAATGGTGGATGTCACCATGCCTGTGTACCCCTGCTTATGGTTGCAAAGATAAGCAGAAGCAGGACAAGCAGTGTTTTTCAGGGGTACGGCTTGAAGGAGCTGACCACTGCAAAAGGCGATCATGCTTGTGCAGGGCAACGAAGGCGCCACCCCCTGCTGGCTTCTCTGTCGGCCCAGGAATGTCACACTAAACTGAGAGAAAAGAAGGAAAAAAAAAACACCCCACAGAAATGGGGGATAAAAGGCCCTCCCCAAACTAGGGACTTTGGAGACAAACTCCCAAAGACACCTTTGATGGAGACAAACTCCCAGAGACAGCTCTGACGGAGAATTCCCTGAGGGGGAAACCTCTTCGGAAGAACCCCCGAGGCCTGCTTGCTGCCGAGCTTCCTGGCTTTCTCCCATCCCCCCGGGGTGACCAGACGAGTTCCTGAGATCAGCGGACCTACTACGCACCTCGCTGGACCCACGGTGGTCACTATCTCTTGTGCTCTCTACAGAGACTCCTTGCTCATATTTCCTGTCTTTCCTATCGCCCATCTTCCCTTCCCCATCTCCCTAAACGGCTAGGACTTGTAATAAACTGGTTGGGCCAACATTTGAACAGTTGCTTCTGAATCTCACGCCGGGTATACGTATATCAAAGAACCTTTCACATCACTGAGATTGTACGTGAACCAAAGTAACGCACAGTGCCCGGAGGTTGGGAATAACTTATTTCTGGCTGTAACTTCCAGCAGTGATGCAGAAGCTGGTGCAGTGGTACAGAACTGCAGTTGCACGGACAGATGCTGCAGTGACCCATGTCTGCATGGCAGCACGAGTGCTGCTGCGCTCCACTCCCAAATCAGACAGGATAGAATTTAAGTTGGACAGATGAGAGAATGAACTGGGTCTGTTGTCTTTGGTAGATCTTGGATCAATTTCATGAAGTTGAAACATATCAAACATCTCCTTATTGATCCCGAAAAAGATTTTACATGGAACAGCTGATGTTTGGTCACTGAAAATTGACAAGTTTCAACAATACGGGAAAGACTCCACAGGAAAGAGACTTCTTTCCTGGCACACCAGCCACAGGACTCTTCCCACCATGCCTCACTTATGCTGATGACAGAGTAGCTCTGGAACCAAGCTAAGCCTTCTAGCTTCTCTTGCTTATACCTCATGCCGTGTGTATTTCTACAGAAACACTGGAAATGTGCTCTGGTGTACACAGCTCAAAGTGGAGCAGCCAAGGATCTTGGCAGCCTCAGACTTTGGATGCCAATGTGAAAAACCAGCAACGCATAACGACCCTGCACATGGAGATCTGCAGGGCTGCTTGATACCCTGGGGGCTCTGTCTGTGTGGCTGAGTTGGTTCCAGTTTGTGCAGAGATGGCACAGGGACAGAGGGCATTGCTTTCTGCCAGCTGGATACAGCTGCTGGCTGAACTGGCCAAGACGGAGCCTTCCCTGCGCGCCCTCCCATGTGCGTATCCACCATGAGAATGGAAGTCGTCCTTCTCTGTGTAACCCATTCCACCACCACGAGGAAAGGAAACCATTTAGGCACCTGAAATGCTTCTGCTCCTGCAGCTTGGTCACTGCAGTCACAGCTCTGCCAGGGGTCACATCCGCAACAGACGGACTTTCCCCAAAGCAGAGGGAAAACAGGGAAATACAAGGGGAGGGGAAAAAGAAGTACCTCCTCCTCCTTCCCTCCACCTAACCTCCTCCTTCCCTCCACCACCTCACCTGGGCGGAGGTCTCCTGTCACAGCCTCCAGGCTCTGCACATGTGGGATGCGCAGGTCTTCCCCTTTTTCAAGCAAGGAGATCACCTTTGGTTTAGGGGCTGGAATAGTCAAATGACAGAAATTATGCAGATGAGAGCATTTCCATGATTCTGGCAGAGCTGCTTGTCCAGCAACCTTAGTATGTGGCCCTCCCCACTGTGAAACCACAATTATGGTCTGAATGACACTGGCCCAAGACATACCGGCTTCCTTTGGAGCCCAGAGTGCCTCCCACATCTCTAAAAAACGCACAGGGAGATTTTCTTTAGCATTCCGTTTAGGATGTTTTGTTTCATCTTTTCCAAGTTGCTCAGTGCCCAAGGCTTCAAAAAGTTTTATGGGAATTGAAGAGAAAGGCAAAAAATGCTGAAGGAGTAACCTGTGTGATGTCTGGGTGCTGGAGCTGGTGGCCCCATGCAGTGAAGCAGCACAGGGGCTGTTTGCAGGGAGCTCATCCAAACCCTCCAGGCTGACGCCTGTGTGCAAGCAGTGACTCTGGGGCTTTTTGCAGAGTGCTGAGCACACTAATCCTTTCTGAAACTCACGCTTCTCTGTGTTTCTTTTGTTGTTGCTGTTGCGTCGGTCAATAAGTAACTGCACTGCATTTACCCTGTGCCCTACCTGCAGAGGCTCATACTGCTCAGCCAAGGGTACCCTAACAACAAGGAGCAGGAGCAAAGCATTTTTAATGATAATAACAGCTCCTGTATTTTATGGTTCAGTTTCCCCCTGCCCTGGCAGGCAGGTTTCAGACACACTTCCAGCCTTTGGCAGGTTATACCTCTATCTTTCCCATCCAGTTGAGCCTCCAGCATCAGCTAACTGCTTTTCTACCTCTTCCTACTTATGCCAGTAATCATAAGGCAAAACCTCAGGGAATATAGGCTTTGTTTGGACATCGTGGTTTTGTAAGCGTTTGCTGACTTTCCTCATCATCCTGCCATCTTCACTGATTTAGCATTGCAGGAAATGGCAAATGTATTTCACTCGGTTCTGTTTAACAGCAGATGGAGAGCTCTTAATAACACAAGGCAGGTCAGAGGACCAACGTGGAGGTTAATAACGTGATTTGATGAAATGTGTGAAAATTAAACAAGTACCTGATTGCAGATTTGCAGATGACAAGATTCATGCTAATGTAATAAAAGGGCATCCCAAATCAATGCACAGATACTCTCATACACAAACATACAAACACAAAAATGTGGAAAAGTAAAATATTTCAATGTCCACAGCTGTGAAACAAATGTGTATCATTAAAACAGATTAAGTAGGGAGGTGGACGGAAGAAGAGCAAGCTGGCTTCTGCTCACAATTTGCATCTACTTGAGTTTACCGCAAATACAACAGGCCGCCATTCCTCATCAGGTCATAATCGAGCCTGACTCCGGTGGGGTGACTTTGCCCTGGCCTCCGCTGGTAGACAGCCTCGAGGATTTGGCAGTAGCTGAGAGGCATCCCAACCCAGAGGAGATGCTGGTCATAACCTCCACCACCTCTCTGGGCAACCTGTCCCAGTGCTCCCCTACCCTTACCATAAAGAAGGTCTTTTACATGTTTGCATGCAACTTCCTGCGTTCAAGTTCTAGGCCATTGCTCATTGTCCTACCACTACGCACCACCAAGAAGAGCCTGGCCTCATTCATTATCCTCCAGTTTCCCTTCAGATATTGGTTAATATTAACACTTGCTTAGAATCTCTAGTTATAGGGTCTGAGACGATTGAGATCTGACATGTATTTTTCCATACCAGCCTCCTCGGATGGCAAAACCTTCTGTTTTTTTCCACCAGTTGTGCAAACCCCAGAACTTGCAGGACTTACAAATTCCACGCTACCCCACTTGGGCAAGCATGTGTCCTAAAAACACATGCTTGGTGGGGGGGTCTCTGGTGGTCACTGAATGAAGGCTAGTAGTCTACCTCGCTGTGAACTTCCAGCCTTTTCAGGGAGGTGGGTAGCCCCAACCAGCTCGCACTGGCATTGTGTTGAGCAGAGGCATCTGTTTTACTGTCCCATCTTCAACAACAGGAATCTATGCTTCTTTCTTAGCATTGCTTGGCAGCAAGATTCCACAGACTCTGCATTCTGTTCTTGAGCTTACATGTCCGCAAGCATCTTGTCCTTCAGCATGAGTCCACTCCAGTTATGTGAAGAGGCTGTTCTCACAATATGGAAAGGCTGTTGTCATGGTTCAGGAGACAGCTAGAGCTGGAATGGATGCACAGCACCTTAACTCTGACCAGCAAGGAGATTAGGAGAATGGAATGCAGACACTGCCAACTTCTACCAGTTCAAATATGCTTTGACACTCATTGCAAAGTCTCAGCTGGAAAATGTATCACGTCAATGTATCCAAGAGAAAGAACAGTGTTGGGCTTTTTGTTTGTTCGTTTGTTTGTTTATTGGGTTTTTGTTTGTTTGTTTTTAAGATACAATAAGACTATGCAGTTACACTGTCAGTCACCTCAGAGAGCTCCTGAAGGAGCTCATCCACATCCTGCTCACACTCCACTTGAGTATCAAGCGGAGCAGGGGTAGTCTTGCAGATGAATTAATGCTGGCATTTTGATGGGATGTTGCTGCATTACGGAATCTGCATCCACTAAATCATCAGTGTCCAGCAGGAGATCACAAAGCTCTGGAGGCATCATTGTATCCAGTTCATCGTCGGAAACTCCCGCAGTCAAATTGGAAGTATTGGTGACATTTGTCCTGGAGAATGTAGGGTGAAGGACAAATGCTCTGCTGCTGATTCTCCGTTCACACTTTCAGGGCCGTCCTCTGACAGAAAGCACGACCATCCCTGTGGACCTCTTTCATGACTTTAAGTTCCCACTCCAGGTCTTCCAGCTGACTTTGAAGACCTTTGGCATCTTGGATGGCAGAATGGAATGGACTGGAACTGTTGCTGAGATTCTTGTTTGATTGGGCAAGATTCTCCCTTGTTGCCTTTCCCAGCTCCATTCTGCCCTCATCACCAGCTGGAACACCCTCTCAGTTGGTATCAGGATGAGCTTGTTCTGCTGCTCTCTCTTCCCTCTTGCGCACTCTGTGAGAATGAGTTTCAGAAAGCACTACTCACTGACAGGAAATAAGGGGAAACTTGAAAGACTTTGCAACTTAAATCCTGGCAGCGTACTGCCAACAACTGATTTGGCCGTCCAGAATCCTGGCACCACAAGTGCTTCCTTGCCAAATGCAGCAATAAAGTGTTTTGGGGAAAGGCCAACTCACAGGTATTTCTTGCACAACCATAACACAGCACCACAGGCCAGCACCAGCGCAGACAGCAGCACAGCTGAGAACAGTACCATCACTGCGATGTGGCGCTTCCGCACAAATTTGTGAACAGCAGCCTTTGTGCTTTTCTTGGCATTAATCCCTGGAAGAAACGAGAAAATGTCCCATGTTACCTTCACCTGCGCTACAGATAATCTCTCAGTGTGTTTCATGGACCCAAGAGATTTTCTTCAGTGGGTGCCCCTGTCCCTGCTGCCTAAGCATCAGGGGACAAGAAAGATTGCTTCCACCTCTCAATGGATAGGGAGAGGCTGCACAGGCCCTACCCGTGTCTTCCTCTGGGCCGAGGGCTGGGGCTGTGCCCTGGGGTCTGGGCTTTGTCTGTGGGGAGCACTGCAGAGCAGATTCCCTCACACTTTCCCCAGCTCACGTGTCCTGAGCTCTCCCGCAGGACACCCCCCAGGCCAAAGGTCGGGCTCCAGCCAGCACAGGGCACAGCCGGAGCCAGCCCAGGGGAGAAAGACTCCCGCAGGCTCCTACCAACAGGATCCCTTTCTTCCAGAAGGGCAAAGCTCACAAGCCGCTGGGAACTGGGAGCGGTGGGAGGTGAGCAGTGTCACAGAGGTCTGCACGTACTTTCTCTGGCACGCTGCTGGAACAACTCTCCAAACCCCACTGAGGTCAGCCATTTTCAGAGAGCCACCCCTGGCTTCTTTTACATGTGCTCTGTGCTCACACGCTCAGGTTTGGCTGCTGACCTAGTGTACAGGAGCAGGCACTGTGTGCCTGTGGGCAAACAGTGACTCTGGTCAGTGACACTGGACGGCCACGGGACAGAAATTACCTGGCATGCTAGTTGTTGGCGCGGCCTGTGTCACTTTGTCCGAGACTGGCAGTGTGGGACGGCTGCCTTCCTGCAGTGCATCCTGCTCAGTTTGTTGGTCCGTTCCTTTAGAAAGAAAGCAGGACAGTAGGATTGGATGTGATGTGTTCTCATCAGGAGCTGAGCTACTCCAATCCTGAGCTCAGGCAAAGTCTGCTGGTCCCAGCCCCCCAAAGCCACTGCTACCCCCTCTGTTGCCCAAGGGCATTTGGGCTCTCCCAGGAATTAGAGGATGCTGACCCTCTCACGCCTCCTGAGGAATTATCTCCTGTGCAAGGCCCTCACACACTGTGCTGTGAGCATCACCAACCATCACTTTCCACCCACCACAGACAGACATCTGCAGGCTGAAGTGCCTTCAGAACCAGCATCTCCACCTTGTTTCCAGCAACAGCAAAGGCGGCCATCCCTGCTCGGGATGCTCCTCCTGCCTTGAACTTGCTCAGCTGCACAGAGGGCTTTGTACAAACAGAAGCACAGCACTCGCCAGTTGCTGCCATCTGTCTGTGCCCATGTCTGCACAAAGCAGCTCTGACAAGTAATGGTCATGCTGGGGGAGCAGCTGTCTCCGGGTCTTGGCTGGATGCAGAAGTGGCAGCAGACCAGCTCTGGTGCTTGACAGCGCCTGCAAGGCGTTACATGGAACACCACCGCAGCATGGCTCTGAGAGATCCCTTCCTGCTGTGTAGGCTACAGCTTATCCACACATGTACATCAGACCTCAGCTTCCCAGGTCTCACGGTGAGCAGACTGAAGTATACCCACCACGCGCTGCCTTCTCCAATTCCTTCAGCAGTTCCTTTATGAGACGGGATGAGCCCTGGGAGTATTTTCCTCTTTTTGATTCATCCTTTCCTCTTTCCGGACCTAAACAGAATGTCTGAAGTTAAATACCATGTACATGCGGTTTTGAAGACCAGTGGTGAGTCAGTAGAGTCAGTAAAGACAAACCTACTCACCGCTGGGATTCCAGCTGGGCTCCAGTGCAGGAGGAAACCAAGGATCGGGCAAGGCCTTCCCCGGGGGCACTTCTGCAACCAAAGACCCGTGAAAAGATTCGGTCATACACTACAGCATCACTGAATAGCGGAGCATACAGGGTGCCATGAAATGGCACTGAAATGGGCAGTGAAAACTCTCTAAGGAATTACAAAGCCATGACGTACCCATGCGATCCGTCGGAGTTTCAGTCCCGGAACCTAGAGGGGAACCTGGATCACCTCCTCCAGTCAAATCTGAGAACAGACGCGGGACAGAGCAACTCCCATTAAGCATCTTTCCAGTCAGAATCACACAGGATGCAATTAAAGCCAGGGATTCCTTCACAACACTATTCTCTCCCTTCCACAAGGGACCACCTTGGAAACAGTTCCTGGATGCCTGCAGGGGTACCACCATCATATATAACTAACCCCGTGTGGAGCTGCCCGGAGGAGCACCTTCTTGGAGCTCACCCCAGCTCTAAACTCAACTGCATGGACTGGATTAAACCTAGGCTTTGGTAAGACACTGCCTGGTGACACAGCTGTAACCAAGGACAGAGGAGAAACATTCCCATTGCACGTGCCCATCTCTCTCTTCCTTAGTGACCTGCAGCGATGGAAGGGGCTCAGGTAATGACGTGGGGGGAAAGTTCCAAAGTTGCAGAGAGGCCAGGTAACCTGCTGGCTGGTATTCCACAGCTTTCCAAATACTTTCTCCAGGCCATGTGAAACAGTTCTCAGAGACCTCATGGAAGAACATTCGGCCTTAATAAATTATATTTTAAAAAATATTTTTAATTAATAAGAATTAATACTTTCAATGCTTGAAATTTTCTTACTGGGAGACCTCGGAGATACAGGGACAAAGCCAACACACCGCTGACAGCAAGGAGCACCCAAGAAATGATGACCATCCATGCTTCTCGGGGAGAAGAACCCGCTGGCCAGTGAAAAACAGGACCCTTGCTGAACTATCCCAGTCAAATATACAAATGGATGAAGCCTGGTGACTTACCTCCAGCATCCCCCTCAGGCTCATAGACAGGACTCCGTTCTGCTGATTCACCAGCAGGGCCTGCAGGCACAAGTATGATCAGAGACACAGGTGAGGAGAGCTTCCACTGCATGTGGGGGCCTCCTTTTCCCTGAGACACCTGTAGGGTCTGGCGGTGGGTCAGGGAATGACACAGCCCAAATACGAAGGTCTGGGCTCTCTCAGATGAAGAAAGGCAGCGGTAACCTTCCCACCGAAATGTGGCAGCTCTCCGGGTAAAGAAATACTCATGGTCCATCTGTGCAAGCCCTTCAAGGCACAGACAGACTTGGAAGACCTTGAGAGGATCTTAAGTAAAATTGCACCCAAGTAAATTATGAGAGCATGGATGTTTCCGCCTTCCAGAAGACAGACACAACTTACCGCTCGGTTGTCCCACAGGCACAGGCACAAAATCCGGATCCAAATGATCATCTGGAAAGGGAGCACCAAGCTCATCATCTAGAATCAAGAACAGGTGAGAAAAGCTCCAATTACATGGTGTGATCTCTTTCTCCCTCGGTAACTGGGTGTGGGTTGTGGAATGGGATCGGAGAAGGACTCAGGTCACGGTTTCCAAAGTTGCAGGGTGGCCAGGATGACCTGTAGGCTGGCACCTGGCAGCGTACACAATACTCTCTCCGGGCCATGTGCCACATCCCTCACGGACCGCATGGAAGAAGATGCAGCCCCTCGGGGCTTTCTTACTGAAAGGCCTCTGATGTACAGGAAGGTCACGCTGAAGCACTGGAGGAAAGCTCGCCTGTCTCTTGCTCTGGGCTGTGGGCCGGGGCTCTGTGTTGGAAGCTGGGATTCATCTACAGAGAGTACCATGAGCCTAGAGCAGAAACGCTCACGCTTTTCCCAGCACGCATCTTCTGAGCTCTCCCCAGGATATCTCCCAGGATGAAGGCTGTGCTCCAGCCAGCAAGCAGCGAAGCCATGGCCTGGCATGGCTGGAGCCAGCCCTGAGGAGCAGCTCTGCCGTGGGCTCTTGCCCGGCTCCTGCGGTGCTGCCCATCACTCCCTGCCCAACACCACCCCCATGGAAGGCAGGCCCCAGGGAAGTGTGGCACAGGGCTGTGGGGACACAGGCCTACTTTCTGCCCCCAGTGCTACTCAGTTTGGGTTCCATCTCTGCCCACCCACCTGATCCCGGTGCTCGCCACGGAGCAGCACAGGTCTCCTGGAAACACATGGCCATCAGTAGGAGTGAGAGGACAAGGCGGGCAGGGGCCATGGCCCCCCACACTCGCACCATGCTTCCAACACCACCGTTGCAGCTACAGCGAGTGTCACACAGAGAGAAGCCTGCAGCACAGGACAGCGTCACAGCCAGGCCTTGTGAGCTCACAGCACAGTACAGCCATAGGATGGGGCATTGTGACCTCACAGCTCCCTGACTCCGGGTGCTGGCTCCCCGGGGCTGCAGCTCTCGTGATGCGCTGCACCGGGGCTGCTTGGGGCTGGTGCTTACATCATAGAAACACAGAATCGTAGAATGGCTTGGGTTGGAAGGGACAGTAATAAATACTTCTAAGTAATATATCCTTAGAAGTAAGTAATACTTATAACCCCAACCCTCATCTAGGTCATCAGTAAAGATATTAAACAAGATGGGCCCCAGTACTGACCCCTGGGGGACACCACTTGTGATGGGTCATCAGCTGGACTTAACTCCACTAACAAGCACCCATTGGTCATGGCCCTCTAGCCAGTTCCTTACCCAAAGAAGGGTCTACCTGTCCAGGCCACGGGCAGCCAGTTTCCCCAGGAGAATACGGTGAGAGACTGTATCAAAGGCTTTGCTGAAGTCTAGGTAGACTACATCAACAGCCTTTCCCTCATCTGCCAGTCTGGTCACCCAGTCATAGAAGGAGATGAGGTTGGTCAAGCACGACCTGCCTTTCATGAACCCATGCTGGCTTGGCCTGATCCCCTGGATGCCACGCACACGCCGTGTGATCTCACCCAAGATGATTTGTTCCACAACTTTCCCCGGTACGAGGTCAGGCTGAAAGGCCTGTAGTTCCCTGGATCCTCCTTACAGCCCTTCTTGTAGATGGGAGTCACATCGGCAAGCCTCCAATCCTCTGGGACCTCTCCAGATAACCAAAAGTGCTGGTAGATGGCAGAGAGCGGCTCAGCAATCACCCCTGCCATTTAAGAGGACATACCTGAGCAGGGCACAAAGGGAATGACTGCGTGGGAGCACAAAGACGGGCCGCAGCAGCCTAGAGCAAAAAATCCCATTCCACCCCATGTTGGTTGTGAGCAGTTCTTATCTGTGTTACGGCTTGTGTGTTCCCATGGAATCCCTCCATCTCTTCAGCAACCCCTTGACTAAGAATTCTGCATCTCTGCTAAGACAGCCAGGACTTTAGTAAGGATTACTTGCATAAGGATGATTATTTTTGCCCCTAATAAATGGCACGAGCCTAAAACCCAGGAATGGCTGTGGCTATCCTTAAATATGAATGGTGCCAAGCAGCAGCCTGGAGTAAGCAAGCACCTTCTGAGGGTGTTGTGAAGGCCACTGAGGCCTTAGCGGGCTGAAACTGTGCTCCTTCAAATGAGCCCCTGGCAGTCACGCCAGCAGTCACCTGCTCTTCATCTTCGCTGCTCCTGTTGTATCACTTCCCACCATTCCACCTGGACTGGGGAAAGCAGCTGCTGGGACATCACCAGGCTGTGGCAGAAGACACACCATCTTCCCACCATCGCGCACCGCCTGCCTTTGGTAAGCCATTGCCATTCCTTGCTGAGAAGACATCCCCTGGTCTGGACGCAGCTCAGTCCGAATTACACTCTTTCTCCCAGTACAGCCTAGCTACATTAAGGACATTGTTTCGAGACTGGTTGATGCAATTTAAGCTCCAGGCCTGAAGCATGTTGGCAGCCTCACAGGGAGACATCCAGTGGGAAAACTGTTCAGGCCAGTGTGGAATTATCTGTGGGATGTCCTCAAGCCTCCTTCCCCAGAGCTGCATGCCAGAGACTGCTACGCCATTGCTTCCAGCTGCCTTAAACACATTGTCAAAAGTAAATTTCAACTGATGGATTTCATGAATGTTTACCTCAATCAGAGCCCGTATCATTCTGAACAAGAGATGAGTGGCCTACATTTCTTCTTCTTAATTAACATCTGTTTCCATGCAACTTTATCTTACTTAGCTGCTCTGTAGCCTGGCTGTACTCCGGCTTCAGGGAAAGGAAACAGAGCTGTGACTGCTCAGCTCAGGGGGCCTTCTAAGTGACACACTGATTAATTGAGTCCTTTGGGGAAGGAAGACAGAAGGTGATGGGTGATGTTGGAGCAGGGGAAAATGAGGTACCTGGTGCTGGGCAGCAACACGAGTGGGGAGGTGGAGGTGGTGGCTGACAAGGAAAGGTGCTAGCTGCGGGAACAAAGGTGGGAAGGCACTCAAGACCCTGACATCTGAAACACAGCTGATAAATCCCTCTTCAGTGAGCGCTTCATCTGCAACTTTGTCTTGATGTCGTGATACCTGCTCTAGTCAATAGCGTGTATCTGTAGTGCAAAATCATACTTTTCAAGAACCACAATTCTTTTTTGACCTGGTGGTAAATTACATAGCTTGCCATAAGCCGTATCAATTCAGGATCTGCACAGTATTGAATCAAACATGCATGACCCTTAAGATTTCAATCACTCCAATTATTTCAAGGTGTTTCTGCTCTACATAGGCACAAGAGCAAACAAGCATAGAAGGAAAAGACCTAGGTCTTAACAGCTGAAACATAGCTGTAACCTCTGGAGTCTTCCTTTCTGCCCCTTGTTTGCTCTTCTGCAGAACTCTGAGCTGAGCCAACTCACCAAGCAGATGAAAGCGTGGCTGAGAGTTGACCTTTGCTTGAGGAAGGTGAAAAGGGATCGGTTATGCCTCGTTGACATTTTTAGAAGCATCCAGAAGAGGTCAGCGTTGGCTAGCTTTTAAGTTACCCCCATAAGACTTTCCCAAAGGTGTGTTTTGTTTAGAAAAAGCTGAGCTGCCTGGAAGGTTTGATCGGGAAGGGTGCAGCAGTATTCATGCAGTTCTTCCTGGGGATTTGAATGCGTTCTGTTTGCAGTAGAGGGAAAGGAGACAATATGCACAGGAACAACTCCACTGATCACACCATCCGGTCGGAAATATTTTTCAACCAACAACATGGGACTTTAGGAGCTAAATTTTGGTTTTCGGATTGACAGTATTATTCAGACTGAGATTTGGTTTTGCTCAGTAGTGCAAATCTATGAGCACGCTGGAGTTGCTCCAGTAGAACAAGTGCTAGACCACATCTCTGCTAACAATCAGTCATTCACTTTTTAACGTAAAGCTTTCGCACGCAGTTCTCTCTTATCCCTGTGAGTGTCACCAGCGTCTGCAGCTGAGGATTGTCTTCTGCTGTGCTTTTTGCTTCCCAGTATGGTCACTGAGTGTTCGTGTGCCCACAGGAAGAACATCAGGGCCCCACAGTCGCATGTAGGTCTGACTGTTCTGCATTACACCTCAGCACTCTCAGGTTGAATATTAAATAAATAAATAAATAAATAAATAAATAAAAATTCTCCTAGATGATTTTGGAGGTCTTTTTGAACACTGGTGATTCTATGATTCCCTCTACAACCTCCCTGCTCCAGACTGGACAATCCCAGCTCCCTCAGGCACTCCCCATAACACTTGCTCTCCAGGCCGTGTACCAGCTCAGCTGCCCTTCTATGGATGTGCTCCAGGGCCTCAATGTCTTTCTTGTAGAACGCAGTACTCGAGGTGCAGCCTCACCAGTGCTGAGTACAGAGGGATGATCACTTCCCTGCTCCTGCTGGCGACGGTTTCTGACACAAGCCAGAACACCATTGGCCTTCTTGGCTACCTGCACACACTGCTGGCTCATGTTCAGCTGAGCATGGACCAACAGCCCCAAGTTTCCTCATAAGACGGTTTGTTTTGGAAGGGATGACACAAACAGAGGATGGCTTGTGTTATAAGGGACCCTTAAGATCATAGAACCGTAGAATGGCTTGTGTTGGAAGAGTGGAAGATTAAAGAACCGTAGGATAGCTTGTACTGCAAGGATCCATGAAGACCATAGAACCGTAGGAAGTTTTGTATTGCTAGGATCCTTGAAGCTCATAGGACCCTAGGATGGCTTGAGTTTGAAGGGTCCTAGAAGATCATAAAACTACCGGATGGTCTGTGTTGGAAGGGTCCTTGAAGATGATAGAACCCTATGATGGCTTGAGTTTGAAGGGTCCTAGAAGATCATAGAGCCACAGGATGGCTTGTGTTGGAAGGGTCTTTGAAGATCACAAAACAATGGACTGGTTTGCATTGGATGTGTCCTTGAAGATCACAGAATCATGGAATGTCTCGAGTTGGAAGGGTCCTTGAAGATCACAGTGCAATGGGCTGGCTTGCGTTGGAAGCGTCCTTAAAGATCACGGACTCACAGGGCGGCATGTGTTTGAACAGTCCTTAAAGATTGCAGAAAAAGTGCTGAGGGTTACTATGTACTTTTCAGAAGTTGAGAGTTACCCTTTTGAGTTACGGCTAAGGATTACCCTTTTGAGTTAGGGTTAAGGGATAAAGGTTCCCCATTTGAGTTTAGGGTTAAAGGTTAACATTTTGGGTTAGGGATATGGGTTAAGGGTTACCCTTTGGGGTTAGGTTTAAGAGCTTCCTATTTGTGTAAGAGTGAAGGCTTTCCCTTTTTGCTTATGATTAAGCATTAAGGGTTACTACTTTTTTAGGGTTAGGGGTTATCATTTGGGGTTAGGTTTAAGGGTTAAGGGTTAGCTATTTGTGTTAGGGTTAAGAGTAACCAATACGTTTTCGCATTCGGGGTTACCCATTTGGGTTAGTGTTAATGGTCAAGCGTTGCCACTTGGGGTTACTGTTAAGGTTAACCATTTGGGGTTATGTTTAGGGATTACCATTTACCGTCAGGGTTAAGTTTTGAGGATTACTGTCCTGGGTTAGGGAAAAAGGTTTCCCATTTGGATTAGTGTTAAGGGTTACATCCTTGGGTTAGGGTTAAGGGTTACTATTTTGTTTTGGGTTGAGGGTTATCTGTTTGAGTAAGCATTTAGCATTCCTCTTTTGGGTTAGCATTCACGGTTACCCATTCATGTTTGTGTTAAGGGTTTCCTTTATGGGTTAGCCTTTTGGTTTACGGTGAAGGATTAACAATTTGGGTTAGTGTTAATGTTAACCATTTAGAGTTAAGAGTTTGGTGTTACGGTTAAGGGCTACACTTCCGGGTTAGTGTTCAGGCTAAGTATTACCATTTTCTGTTAGTGTTAAGGGTTATTCTTTTGGGTTAGCTCCAAACTGTTAAGTGTTACTCATCTGTGTTATGGTTAAGGAATACCTCTTTTGGTTGGGGTTAACGATTAAGGGTTACTATACCAGAACAGTTAAATCACAGTCTGAATGTTCGAGGAGGGTACCGGGGTGGGGGTTGGGGCTAAAGGGGTGGGGGAGCTGCATGTCCCTCTGCCTTGGCCCTGTGGGGCCTCTGTGGTGTTCAGGACCTCTTTGGCGGGGGCAGGTACCCTGTATCCTCCCGCCCCCCACACCCAGGGTATTTCACTGCCCCTCCCCCCTCCCCCTGCTACAGGTCGCCCACAACGCCCCCCTGTCCCTCTGTCTAACCCCCGGAGTTACACCCTCCCCCCGGTCCACCGCCGCTCCAGTTCCCCCATTCTGATCACCGTAGTCCTCTTCCACCCGACTCCTTAGTGCCTCCCCTCACTGTTCACCTCTGTTCCCTGTTCTGAGCCCAAGGGTCACCCTGTCTGTCCCCATCCACACCCCGATTCCTCCCCAGTCCCCTCTATCTGACCCCTGGAATCCCCCGTCCCCAGCCCCCAAGTACCCCCCCTCCAATTCCCCCATTCTGATCCCTAGAGTCTCCTACCACCCCCTAGTCCCTTCTATTTGACCCCCAGGGTTCTCTGTCCTCCCTTCCCCCTCCCCAACTCCTGACCCCTTTTTCTGACCCCTAGAGTTTCCCGTACCGTTCCCCCCGCCCCCACCATGCCCTCCTCCCTGACCCCTGGAGTCCGTTCCCCCATTTTGACCCCCATTCCCCTCCAACCAGACCCCTGTTCTGCCCAATAAAAGCCTCCCACAACCCCTGGCTCTCTCCTCCCACTCCTCTCTCTGCCCCCAGACGCCCTTTCTGCCTCCTAGAGACTCTGTTCACCCCTTTCTCCCCCTGTACAACCCACCAAGTTCTCCCCCCAGACTCTCTTTAAGCCCCATAGAGACCCCACTCCTTTCTTCCCCCGCAATACCCCTCTAGGATCCCCCCCAGACTCCCTTTCCAGCCCATAGAAGCCCCCTTTCCTCCTTTTCAACTCCCCCAAGTTCCCTCCACAGTGCCCCTCTCCACCACCAGACCATTTTTCTGCCCCATAGAAGCCCCACTCACCCCTTACCCCCCCACACAACTCCCTCTATCAGCCCCCAGACTCCTCTTTCCACCCTACAGAAGCCCTCACAACCCTCTAGCTTCCCCCTTTCAACCCCCTCTCCACCCTAGACCCCCTTTCCTCCCAATAGAGCCCCTACTCACCCTTTTTTTCCCCTCACAACCCCCCATCCATTTCCAGACCCCCCTTTCTGCCCTGCAGAATCCCCATTTCCCCCCCTACCTTGATCCCCCTAGTTCCCCGCCCCCCTCCCCCCCAGACCCCCTTTCCAGCCACAGAATCCTTGCTCTCCTCTTTTCTCCCCCATAACCCCTCTCTCCACCCCTAGACACTCTTTCCACCCCACAGAAGCCCCCCACAATGCCCCACTTTCTGCCTTCCACCCTTGCCTCCACCTCTAGACCCCCCTCTCCACACCACAGAAGCCCCACTCATGCCTTTCCCCCCCTAGATTCCCCACAAGCCCCCTCCCCACCCCCAGAGTTTCTTTCTATAGAAGCTCTACTAACCCCTTTCTTCTGCCCCCACAACCTCCCCTATCTACCTCTGGAGTCACGCAAAAGGATTTGGAGATGTCCTAGAGGGGCTTGGGGGGCATCCAGGGGGTCCCCAGGTGCTTCCAGGGGGTCCTGGTGACATCCAGAAGGGCCTGGAGATGTCCCAGAGAAGTCTTGGGGTTGTTGAGGGGGTCCACAGGTTGGCCGTGGGCGTCCCTGGAAGAATCTGGAATCTCCCAGTATGAACCCAGCAGCTCTGAGGAGCTACTGGGATGATCTGGGGATGTCCCAGCAGAGTCTGGTAGGGTCCAGGGAGTCCTCATGTGGGTCTGAGTGGTCCAGGAATCATCCAGAAGGGTCTGGGAATGTCCCCGAGAGGACATGGAGGGTCCAGGGATTACTCATGTTGATCCAGGGGGTCCTTGGATTCATCCAGAAGGGTCTGAGATGTCCCAGAATGATCCTGTAGGGTCCAGGGGGGCCCCAGGTGGGTCCAGGACACCCTTTCAGAAGGGTGTGGGGATGTCACAGAGAGGACTTGTAGAGTCCAGGGGGGGTCCTCAGGTGGGTTCAAAGGGTCCTGTGTCTTCTGGAAGGGTCTGGAGATGTCCCAGAGGGGTCTTGGGGTGTCCAGGGGGTCCTCATGTGGGTCTGGGGGGTCCTGGAGTCATCCAGAAGGCTCGGGAGATGTCCCAGAGGGGTCTTGGGGTTTCCAGGGAGGTCACCAGGGGTTCCTGGAGTCTTTCAGAAGTCTCAAATGGGGATTTTGAGGACAACCCCACATAGTGACACGTCCTCACTCTGCTTTGTCCCCGTGGGATCGCCTCCCCCAAAAATGTCCATTTCCATTCAAATAAATACTATGTTGATTTTGCTGTATTTTTTCCCCACTTCCCCACCATCACTGGATGCCACTCTTGTTGCTGGTGTTGGTGTTGTTGGGTATCATCAGGTATTGGTGTCATCAGGTGCCTCTGTTGTTGCTGTCATTGGGTGTCATCAGGTGTCACCGTCACCGGCTGTTGGCATTACTTAGGTGTCACCTTCTTTGGTTGTCTCCATAATCGGGTGTCACTATTGTCAGCATCATTGGGTGCCGTCGGGTTGGTCATCAGGTGTCACCGTCACTCGGATGACACTGTGACACAGGGTGACCTCGATGTGGAACAGCCGTGACACAGTGTCACCATCCTTGGCTGTGACTGTTGTTACCATCATCTGTTGTCACCATCTCTGGTGTGTCACCATCTCTTGGGTGACACCATTCCCTGAGCTCTGACCACCGCATAGGGGCAGGCACAGGCAGCCCCACATTGTCACTGTGCCGTCACTAAGCCTCCCACTGTCCTTTGTCACCCCTACAGGCCTGCCCACAGCCGGACCCAGTGACACTGGAGCCCTCTGGCACTGTCACCATCATCTGCCACGAGGATGAGGACACACACAGTGGTGAACTCTGTGCCACCACCAGAGGGGACCACGTGTGACATCAGCGTGGAACAGCCGTGACGCGGTGTCAGCGTCATTGGGTGTTGCTTTTGGCAGCTGGCATCGGGTGTCACCGTCACACGGAGGGGACAAAACGACCCCCCTGGGGACGTTGTGCTGAAGCTGGGGACACCGTGACCAGTTGGAGGACTTCCCAGGAGAAGTGGGGACACCACATCATGGTGTCACACCCCCAACACTGGGGACACTCCCATGTCACCCCCACATTGTCACGCTCCAGAGTTGGGAACACCCCTCTGGGGACCCCGTCTGTGTCTCGCCCCACAGACCACATTGTTCCCATGATGTGGGGGAGGCACCCCTTACTTTTGTACACACCCCCATGTGAATAAAGGGTGGAGGAGCAGCTGTGGGGCTCCATGTGTCACATCAGGGGAGACTCTGGGGACAGAGGTCACTGCAGCATCCTGGCTCCATAGCCCCTACATAACCATAACGACCCCATAACCACTACAGCCCTATCTCATAGCCATCCCATATCCATATCCCACAACCTTATCCCATCCCATATCCCATCCTGTATCCACAGCTCATCCCATATCCATACCCCCACATTCCACATCCTATCCCCATCCCGTACCCCATATCCATATCCACCGCAAATCCACCTCTCCACATCCATCCCGTATCCATTCCATACACTTAGCCAACCCCATTATCGTCCCAATCCCATACCCATATTCCATCCCAAGTCCATCCCACATTCTTCCCGTATTGATCCCATATCCATCCCAAGCCTACCCCATATCCAGGGCCTATCCCACATATATCCCAGTTCCCAGTATCCCATTCCATATCCATCCCATATCCATATCCCCACGCCCCAATCCCAAATGTCACGTCCCAACCCCACATCCCAGTCACACACCCTATGTTCCATACCCCAACCCCAATTCCGTATCCCCTTCCCAATCCCACATCCTGACCCCATCTCCCACCTGCCAATCCCAATCCCGTATCCCACCCCCTATGCCAACAGGGCCCACCCGGAGGCCCCGCCTCCACCGCCGCTCCGCCCCGCCCCCTGCCCCTGCACCTCCCACTCACGGCCCCGCGCCGCTCCGCCCCCGGCCTCTCATTGGTCAGCGGCAGCGCTCGGGACCGGCCGTTGGCAGCCGGCTCGGGGCCGCCCGGCCCTCCCATCGGGCAGCGCCGCTCCCGCAGCCCGGGCCGCCCCGCGCGGCGCCGCCGCTGCAGCCGCTGTGCGCCGAAGCTGTCCGGGCAGCACCGAGGCGGAACCGCGGCACGACGGGAGCGGTGCTGAGGACAGCGGCGCCGGAGCCCCGAGGGAGGGAGAGCGGCACCGGGACAGGGAAGGACACCTGCGCGGCCGTAACCCGCCTCCCTGCGGGGTGAGGGGTTGGGAGCGGGATGTGGGGTTGGGATTAGGGGTGTGGGACTGGGATGTGGGGATAGAGATATGGGATAGGATATTGGGAAGTGGGATATATGGGATGGGCTCCGGATGTGGGATCAATATGGGAAGCATATGGGATGGATTGGGATGATAATGGGATGGGATAAGGATATGGAACGGACGTGGGACGGATGTGGGGATACGGATTTGGGTTGAATAATGGATATATGATATCCACCACTGCTCCCCATGCAGCCCAGAGCCCCCCGACACCCAGACCCTGGGCTGCTGGGAGTATGGGGCTATAGGGAGCAATGGGTGAGATAAACGGGGGATAGGGGGAGACAGAGGGGGGATAGAGGGCTATAGGGAGCTGGGGAGGGCTGTGGGGGGGCTGAAGGGGGGCAGGGGGCTACGGAAGGCAGGGGGGTATGGGAAGGCATATGGAGCTATAGTGAGCTGTGGTAGGGTATTGGGGTATATGGGGCCATAGGGGTGGATATAGGCAGATTTGAGGCAATAGGGGGCTGTGCGGGGGTTACAGGGGGACACGATGCTATAGGGAGCATTGGGGGGGGGGGGTTGGGAGGGACTATAAGGGGTTGTGTGGGGGTACAGAGTGGGCTATGGAAGGATGTGGGAATAGGTGGCCCAGATATAGGCCCAAATACAGGAACGGTAGGGGAATATAGGGGGTGGTGGAGCTCAAGGAGGAGGTGCGAAGGCTAAGGGCCATCAGGGAGTGTGAGAGGGAGATTGATCGGTGGAGTGACTTGCTGGTGTGCCGAAGGGAAGGGTGCCAGGGGGATACCCCCAGAAAAGACCCTCTGCCCAGTCACAGTCAGACAGGCCTGACTGATGAGGAACCTCCCCCTAGCAACAATGGTGGGGGGTTGCAGGGTGTGGGGCAGTGGCAAAACCAGTCTAACTCTCTCGCTGAAAGGCATCAAGATGATATTCACCAGACAGTGGTGGACCCCCTGCCCTGCCATCGCCGAGCAGAGCGAGACAATTTGAGAGATGAGGAGGAGCGGGAACGGGTACCGGCTCGGTGAAGTGGGCATCCCCCATCCCGACCATCTTCAGTTGCCCAGGTGCCTCTGTGAAATAGCTTTGAGGCCCTGGCACTCGAGGGAGAAGTGAGCGGAGGTGTGGAAGGAGGCCCACCCGTTACATTGCCTCGGGTGAAGCCCCCGGCCCCACGCCTCAGGACTGCCTCCACCCGGAAGGACGGAAGGGTGGTTGTCACAGGTGACTCCCTTCTGAGGGGAACAGAAGGCCCTATATGTCGGCCCAACCCTACCCGTAGGGAGGTGTGCTGCCTCCCTGGGGCACGGGCAGGGACAGTTCTAGAGAGCTTCCTGGACTGATGCGCCCTTCTGATTATTACCCCTTCTTGATAGTTCAGGCTGGCAGTGACAAAGTCACTGAGAAAAGCCTGAAGACTGTCAAAAAAGACTTCAGGGAACTGGGACGGGTAGTTGATGGAACAGGCATGCAGGTTGTTTTTTCTTCTATACCTTCAATGGCAGGGAAGGACACTGAGAGATCAAAAAAGCTCACCTCATAAATAAATGGCTTAAAGGCTGGTGCAAACACAGGAATTTTGTGGGTTTTTTTTTGACAGTGGGGCAATTTACTCGGTGCCTGGCATGATGGCTGCAGATGGATGTAGCCTGTCTCCAACGGGTAGGAGGATCCTAGCCGAGGAACTGGCGGGACTCATTGAAAGGTCTTTAAACTAGGTACGAAGGGGGAAGGGGGCAAAATGAGGGCCGCTGGGGTTGAGCAGGTAGTTCGAGGGCTTGTGCCAAACCTGATGGGCAAAGAGGGTGGAGTACAAAGGGATGGAGTAGGGAAGGGGGATGCTGCTGTTCTAGGGGATCCTAGATCCCCTATAAAGGCAGTGAGACAGAAAACCCAGCGGAGGTGCCTTTATACCAACGCACGCAGCCTCGGAAATAAGCAGGACCAGTTGGAAACCGTGTTGCACTTGGAAAGTTATGACCTTGTTGCTATCACGGAAACGTGGTGGGATGACTCCCATGACTGGAACACCACCATTGAGGGGTATCGGCTCTTCAGCCGCTGTAGACACCGCTCAAAAGGGTGTCCTTAAAGAGCTGCCAGCTCTGTTCCGCACCCATGCCCTTAAGGACACTTTCCCAGGGGATCCCATCCAGCAGTTCCTTGATCAGCTGGAAGTTTGCTCTCCTAAAGCACAGGGTCCTAGCTCTGCTTCTTGCCAGGCCCGCATTCCTCCAGATCACAAACTCCACCAAGGCATGGTCACTACAGCCCAGGCTGCCTCCAATCTTAACCTTTCTAATGCTCTCCTCCACATTTGTGAGGACCAGGTCCAGAAAGGCTTCACCCCGGTTCGGTCCGTCTATTACCTGGACCAGGAAGTTATCCTCAACAGACTCCAGGAATCTCCTGGATTGTTTGTCCTCCACCATGCCACTATTCCAGCAGATATCTGGGCGGTTGAAATCCCCCATCGGGACAAGAGCCCGCGAGCGCAACACCTCCTGCAGCTGGAGCAAGAAGGCCTCGTCAGCTCGTCAGGCTCCCCCTGATCAGGTGGCCTCTAGCAGACCCCAACCACTAGATGCCCTTTACTGGACCGATCCTTGATTTTTACCCACAAGCTGTCGACCTGATCGTGGCTGTTCCTCAGACACAGCTCTTTGCAATCTATCCGCTCTTTGACATAGAGGGCAACTCCCCCACCCTTCCTACCTTGTCTATCCCTTCTGAAAAGCCTGTAGTCCTCAATCAGGGTATTCCAATCATGGGATTCATCCCACCATGCTTTCATGATAGCAATTAGGTCGTACTTTCCCAATTGCGCCAATTTTCCCAATAGCTTTCCCAATAGCTCCTCCTGTTTATTTCCCATGCTGCACGCATTGGTATAGGGGCACTTCAGCTTAGCTACTGGCCTTGTTGCCTTTTCGGAGGAGCCCTCCCCAATACCTCCGGGACAAGTCTGGGCTTTTCCCCTACAGCCTCCCAAGGTGACAGTGTTCCCACACACTTCTCTGTCACCCAGTGCACTCCCTTCCCCCCTTCATATCTAGTTGAAAGCCCTGCTATCCCGCCCAGCCTGCTTGTTCCCAAGAATATTTGTGGCCCTTCTAGTCAGTCAGCTCCCATCCACCATCAGCATTCCCCCTTTCTCAAGGCTGCATCCCAAACCGTAGTACCCAAAGCCCTGAGCATGACACCATTCGCAAAGCCATTCATTCAGCATGTCTACCCTCCTCCTTTTGTTTGGATCCCTGTCACCAACTGAGAGGACAGAGGAGAACACTATTTGCACTCCCGATCCTTTCAGCAGTCTTCCCTGAGCCCTGAAGTCCCTTTTGATCACCCAAGAACTTATTTGGCCTACCTGTTCATTTCCAGTATGGAAAACTAGTAATGGGTATTAATCAGAGGACTTAACCAGGAGGGTGATGCTCCTAGCAACATCTCTCACCCGGGCTCCAGGCAGGCCAACACAGCTCCCTGTGGGACGGGTCTGAACGGCGTATCGGGCCCTCGGTTTCCCTCAGAAGAGAGTCCCCCATGATGGCAGCCCTTCTTTTTTTCCTGACCGATGTTGTAGCAGAACGGGGAGCAGACTGACTAGCCTTGGGCAAGCTCTCCTGCATGGATGGACTTTCACCGACATCCACATCCCCCAGTCCCTCCGGCTCCAGAGCCTCATACCTGTTATGTAAGAGCACCTGGGAAGGTGGGACAGGCTGAGGGGCCGTTCGCTTGTTGTCCCAAACGGGGACTTGTTTCCATCCCTCTCTGTCTTTGAGGCCACCCCTTCCCACCTGACTGGGAGAGGGCAGATGACCCGCCACTGCCTGAGGAGCATCTCTCCCACACCCTTCCTGTAGGGATGGCAGAGTGCGACTCCACCAATCAATCCCGTTCCCACAATCCTGGATGCTCCTCAACCTTTCTACTTCCTCCTCTAGCTCTACCACCAAGCTGAGCAGATCATCCACCTGCTCACACCGCACACAGGTGGTATCCCGGCTGCCCTCCTGTAGCAGTGACAGGGCCAGGCATTCTCTGCAGCCTGAGACCTGAACTGCGGCCCGGACATTCATGCTTTCAGTCTGAGTCTCCAGGTTCCTTTTAGCAGCAGCTTGCTGCCATGTGGTGACCATGGTTTGCACCTTGGCGTGTCTTGAGAGCAGCGACCTGTTAAGTGACCTGTTAAGTGTTAAATGTGCTAAGTGCTAAGCCCCCTCCTAAACGGCAAGGTGTCCTGCCCTGCCTGCTCACCCCGTCTGATCTGCTCTGGCTCATCTGTTCGGGGTTTGACCTGAAAATCGCTCGCTTCACAGCAAGATAACAACCCTTCTCACTGTGTAGTCACGTGAATGGGTGGCTCCTGGTTTCTCCTCATTTGAACGACCCACGTCATTCACACACCCTGACTCCTCCTCTCCATCCCCGGTGGCTTCTTCTAGGCAAGGGGGTGTGGATGCAGAGCCGTTGATCTGGCAACGTCCTCACCACGTCAGCCACTCTGGCGAGGGCTGCCGGGCTGCTCTGTTATCTCGGGGTTCGCTGGATGAAGGAACCAACTGAAACCCCCGTGTACCTCGCGGCCAGACGCTGCGGTTCAGGCCAGGACAGCTCCAAAGCAGCTAACCTCAGCTATCAAGCAAAATGTCAGCTTTGGAGTTGGAAGTTGAAAGCAAGGAAAGGTTAGATGGATTTGGGGGTTGAAAAGGCCCACATTGGGTTTGGAGATGAAAAGCAAGAGGTAAAGGGAAGGGTGCACAGATTTTGTGGTTGGAAACGCCAGATTTGGAGTTGGAGGTGTATAGCAAAACAAAGATTTCATGGATTTTGGGGTTGGGAATGCCAGAATAGGGGCTGGAGGTGGAAAGCAAGGCAAAGGTTGGATGGATTTTGGGGGTTGAAAATGCCCGATTTGGGGCTGGAGATGAAAAGCAAAAGGCAAAAAAGGCACCTTCCAGGGTGCACGAACGTAGGGGTTGGAAATGTCAGCTTTGGAGCTGGAAGTGGAAAGCAAGGAAAGGTTAGATGGATTTGGTGGCTGAGAATTCCTGATTTGAGGTTGGAGATGAAAAGCAAGAGGGAAGAGCACACGGATTTTGGGGTTGGAAATGCCAGATTTGGATTTGGAGGGGTAAAGGAAGTGTTGCTGTGAAAGGGTGGATGGATTCAAAGTCTGAAAATGCAAATTTTGGGGGTTGGAGATGGAAGTTGGGAGGGGGGAGAGGGTGGGGAAGGAGGATCCCTTGGGAATACAGTTGGAGAGGAATGGAGTTGGACTTCAGTGCCAAACCAGTAATCTCGGTCCAATGGGACACAAAGCATCGTAGAATGGATCCCTGGAGAGAACAAGGCCATAAAGTGCCATCTTCACAGCTGATCAGAGAAGAATCTAGGACGGTTTGGGGTTGGGACAGTTACCCTGAGAACCGCTGTTACCCCACTGACATCACAGCAATGAAGGAGAGGGGCAAGGAGGGGGCCCTACCTCTGCCCTGCTTTACCTCATTGTCTTCCTTCCCACCTTAAACGGGGCATCCAACTGAGGGGTTTGGGACCCCACCCTGCCCCACTGGACCCGTAAACCCTCAGAGGTGGGCAATGGACCCCCCGACCCATTCTACTCCACAGAACACATCCCTTCCTGTATGAAGGGGACCCATACGGCAAGGATCCATCTCTCCCCACATCCCACTAAAAGGAGGCAATGCTCCCCCATACCCAAGATCTATTCTGCACCACAGACCCCATCAACTCCTCCTGAATGGACAGGGGATCTTGGGATCCAGCAGTCACCATGCTGGAGCCACAGAACTCAGCTTCCTCCAAAGGTTCCGGGTTCTGTAGCAGCCAAGGGAGTGGCTCCAGCCACTTCATCTAACTCCATCCTTCCATCTAATGATCACTCCATCCATCCAATGATCCTTCAATCCATTCTTCCATCCATCCATCCCTCTAACACTTCTTTCCTGTGTTGATCCCTCTGTTCATCTGTTCCTCACTGCACGCTTCCGGCTCCCCGAATCCAAGCAGCCTCCCCCCGTTACCCACCAGAACCTCCTCTGGAGCTGTGGGGGATTTCTGCATAGCAGTACCTACAGGCACTTCCTTGTAACCCTGCAAGTGCTGGCAGCATCCTCACTTATAACGATAGTGCTGATTTTCCGGTCCATCCCTCAGCGTCACGCCATCCCTTTGCTCAGCAGCCCTCCCCATTCTTAGTTTAAAGACTCCCTTGTGAAGCTGCCATCCTACTGATGAAAGACGCAGAGCTTCTCTCTTACAAATGTCAAGCCTTTAACTGCACAAACTGATGCATTTTCACATGCATAAAGTCACAACTACAGGCAGCTCGCCCGTGAAAAAAGGCATGACGCTCTTACAGGCAGTGCGTGAAGGCAGCAGGAGCAGGCAGCAAGGCAAGCAGATGCAGCAGGAGCGTGCTGTGATGAGCTGTAGAACACTGGAAATGAAGCAGAGGATGGGTTTGCACACATTTGCGTGAGCACAGGGCTGTGCAAAGCGGTGGGCGATTGGTATTTGCAAGAAGGAAGCAAGATGGTACTGAAGTTGTAAGGAAGTGCATCGCTGGAACAGATCAAACCCGACACTGAAAATCCCAGCCTCCTTGGTACACCCCGCTCAAAACGCAGGACAGCAATGCGCAGTGATGCTTTCTGAACGGCTCAGGGGATGCTCTTTAAATAAATACTGGAGTAAAAAGTTCCTGGTGTGAAGCGCTCCGAACATTGGGCTCTCTGGGTGAGCTGAAAGCACAGCTGCTGCCCTCTGCCCTCGCCTGGGCCTGCTGGGAGCTGCAGGCCCCGCAGGAACTACCACTCCCAGGATGCCGTGCGGCAGCACCGGGGGCCGCCATGACAGTGCTGTGTGCAGTGCTGTGCAGGGCTGGGCCTGTGCGCACAGGGTACTGGGTGCTCCTTCCAGGAGGTAAGGCACTGTGCCGATGGTCTGGGGGAGCGGTCTGAAATGTTGCTGTGCTGCCTGGGAAGGACGCGGCTCCCAGCCCATGGCTTGAGAAGGGAGAGCAGGGCCCATGTTTGGGTGCAGCAGTGCAGCACAGGCAGTAGCTGCGCTGTCCCGCGCTGCCAAGGAAGCATTTCTCTCCTGGGGAGCTCTGCTGGTTTTGCTGCTCCAGATGGATCTGTGCTGGGTGCTCCTGGTTCTCCGTTGGCACTTTTTCCATAGGGATGAATGGCAGCTCCTCCTTCCTTCCCAGCAGTGCCTCAGCAGCTGTCTGTGCTCCTGGAGCGCTGTTCTGTGCAGCTGTCTGTGCAGTGGGTGCACTGAGCACCACTCTGAACGTCTGCAGCTCTGTTTCCTTCAGACAGGCACACAGACATAACCTTGCCTTCTTCCTTGCTTCCTCTGATTTTCTGTGTTAATTCCTAGAATCCTGCAAGGTTCCTTTTTCTTTTTCCTCTATGCTTTGCTTTGTTGTTTTTCTTTGTTGTTGTTTTTTTCCGCCTGTTTGCTATGGAATGGTTTTCTTTCCTATTTGCTTTTTCTTTCTTTGTTGCTTTCTGTATTTTCTTTCTTCTTTTCTTGTCTTTGCCTTGGTTTGCTTTTTTTCTTTAATTTTCTTTGATTTGCATTGCTTTTTATTTTCTTTTCATTGCTTTGCTTTTCTTTGCTTTACTTGTCTGGTTATTTTTCCTTTCCCCTCCCCCCCCCCCCCCGGATTTTTTTCTTCTGGTGTCTCTTCTGGAAAAGGAAGAAAATCCCCAGTGGGATGCCAGCTTTCCCACGCCCACTCAGTGCAGGCATCCCCCCACCAGCTCTGCTGCCCCCAAACTCACCATCATTGATCCACGCCAGCAGATCATGGATGTCCGTGATGTCCTCCGGGATGTCTATGCTCGTTGTCAGTGCTGGAAAAGCAAGAACATCCCTAGTGGGGCAATGCCAGCTTTCCCACAGCCACCCGGGACGGACAGCCTGCTGCCCGCTCTGCAGCCCCTGAACTCACCGCCTGATTCCAGCGCCGCAGTGCTGCAGGTGAGCGGAACCATGGTGGGATGGGGGCAGTCCCCACCGGGGATTTACCATCCCTGCAATGAGTTCTCACCCCAGGGACAGTTTTCTCTCCTAGGGAGGATATCCGGACCCAGTGATTTCCCATTGTCACCACCCAGCTCCGGGTGGCATTACCCAGCACAGAGCAGTGGAGGTGATCCAGCAGCATCTGTAGGGCTCGGAGATGGAGGGGGTGGCAGTGATCGAGTACAGCAGTAATTGGAGGCAGAAACAAGGCACTGTGAGGTGGCCATGCTCTGTACCTTTGCGGTACAGACAGATTGGCATTGGTCTGTGTTTGAAGGGTGGGCTATGGGGTGGATCAGGAATTGGTTGGACAGTCACAGCCAGAGGGGCTGTGCTCAATGGCTCTGCGTCTGGGTGGAGGTGGTCACGAGTGGTGTCCTAATGAGGTTCAACAAAGCCAAGGGCAAGGTCTTTGAGGGGGCAGAGAGACTCTGGAAAGGGTCCTGCGATTGTTTCTGAGCAACAGTCGGGGGTCTTGGGGAGTGGGGTGGCTGTGTTGGTCTGTAGGAGTCTGTAACGGGGGTTGTGGGGCTGGTTCTGAGGTGGAAGTGAGGGGTTTTGTATGCTGAGGGACTGCAGGGACTGTCTATGAGGAGGGCTCTGGGGTGCTTTCTGAGGAGAAGGTTTTGGATCTGTGGCACTGAGGGTCCTGTGAGGGACTGTAGACCTCTATGGGGAGAGTTCTGGTGTGGTTTCTGAGGGTTAAAGTGTTGGGTTTGGGGGCTGAGAGGTTGTAGGGGTGTGTGCGTGAAAAGAGAATTTGAGACTTCAGGCACTGAGGGGCTGATTTGATCCTTGGGGCCTAAGGAGTTTGATTTCCCCTGTGTTTTTTTCCCCAAACCCATTTGTTCAACCAATGACAATCTAAATATACAAGATGTTTCTGAACCTGGCAAAGTGTCCTTCACAGCAGTGATGTGTTGGACTGTTGGGATGCTGACTCTTGCTTTTTTTTTTTTACCGTGGTTTCAGTGATGGAGCTGATGGCCCCAGAAGGGTAAGGACCAAAGAGGCAGGGGGCCATTTAAATAGTTGTATTTATTTCATTTTTTTTTATCTTCCAGCTGTTTCATGGAATCTGGCCTGGATGTCTAAAAGTAACAGGAAGATTTTTGAGGAATCTGGGATGTTTTTATTTGGAGGAGGTGTGCCCATCAGGTTGAGGTGTTGCTTCTGTCCCAGGTTTCCTTATGTGATGTAATACTGCAGCTTCTCCCAGGGGTCCTGCATACGCATTGCTTGTGCTCGTGCGTTTGCCTCCAGAGAACATCCCAGCACAGCTCTGCTGAATCACAGTGGTGGTAGGAGGAGCAGATGACAACCTCAGGTTCTGTGCTCTGAGATGGATGCTTTCTTCCCAGAAGCGCTGCTGGTTTTTAAACACATTCAGGGGTGGTGACTTAACCACCTCCCTGGGGAGCCTATTCCAGTGCTTAACAACCCATTCCGTAAGGAAGTATTTCCTAATATCCAACCTAAACTTTCCCTGGTGCAGCTTGAGGCCATTTCTCCACATCCTGCCACCAGTGAGAAGAGACCAGCCCCGCTCTCGCTGTAAGCACCTTTCGGGTATTTGGAGAGAGCAACAAGGTCTCCCCTCAGCCTCCTCTTCCACAGACTAAACAGCCCCAGTTCATTCAGTCGCTCCTTGTAGGGCATATTCTCCAAGCCCTTCCCCAGCCTTGTTGCCCTTCTTTAAACCTGTTCCAGCACCTCAACGTCCTTTGTGAACTGGGGTGCCCAAAACATAACACAGTACTCAAGGCGAGGCCTCACCAGTGCTGAGGTCAGGGGCAGGACTGCTTCCCTAGTCCGGCTCACCACACCATTCCTGACCCAAGCCAGGTCCCTTTCCATCAGGCAGCTTTCCAGCCACTCCTCCCCAAGCCTGTAGGGTTGTCTGGGGTTGTTGTGACCAAAATGCAGGACCCGACACTTGGTGCTATTGAAACTCATACAGTTTGCCCTGGCCCATCGATCCAGTCTATCCAGGTCCCTCTGTAGCGCCTTTCTCCCCTCTGGCAGATCAACGCTCCCTCCCAACTTGGTGTTGTCTGCAAACTTACTGAGGGTGACACTGATTGACACTCAATCCCCTTGTCAAGATCGTTAATAAAGATGTTGAATAGAAGCGGCCGCAGTACCGAGCCCTGGGGGATACCGCTAATGTCTTGCTGCCAACTGGATTTAACTCCATTGACCACAGCTCTTTGGCCTGGCCATCCAGCCAGCGTTTCACCCAGAGGAGCGTACGTCCATCTAAACCGTGGGCAGTCAGCTTCTCCACGAGGATGTTGTGGGGGACAGCATCAGAGGCTTTACTGAAGTCCAGGTAGACCACACTGACAGCCTCATCCACTAAGCGGGTCACCTTGTGATAGAATGAAATCAGGTTTGTCAAGCAGGATCTACCATTCATAAACCCATGCTGACTGGGCCTGATCCCCTGATTGATCCTTTATTGGTCCACTAATTGGTCCATGATGGGTCCAGGGGGCAGCACGGTACGATGCTGGAGCAAGTACCTGCTTTAATTTTTTTCTACCTTGGCTCTGGAATATGCAGTTTATGGAGTCTGTGTCCAGTACTGGGGAGACTGACGCTGTCAGAGCCTCGCAGGAATCACATAAGGTTTCAGTACACTTTGGAGCTTGTTCTCCAGTCACACTTAGGTGTCTGGAATAACCTTCTCCAGTTTTTGGTGCTGTTACGTGTATGAGAATGGGGTTAGCCTGATGCTAGAGTTAGGCCCAACAGCGCAGACAAGATTTTGGAGCATTGCGTAAGTCAGAAATCTGTAGTGGGAATATTTAGTAAAGGAGTGGAGGAAATGTCAAAGTGTGACATGGGTCTACAGATGAAGCTCTGAAGGAAATTTCATATTTGCTTTGCAAAAAGTTTTGGTCATGAACTCGGTGATGCTGGGCTCTTGTTACCAAAGCTTGTCTCAGCATTTCTGAGGGACAGACCTCATCTTCCCAGCAGACAGTGCTGTTGAGTTGGGCACTGATGGAGCCAACTCATACCTCGCTCTGTAGGATCAAACCGTGTGAGGGAGTAAACCTGCTGTCATGTGAACTTTACTCTCAAGTGAAGAATGATGTAGTGGGCACGAAAGGGGAAAAACAAGTGTTTGCTGACTTCCACCTATTTTTTTATTTTCTTTAAATTTTGTTCAACAGGATAAGCAAAGCCAAGAAGAAGTCAGAAGACCTGACCCAGAACATGGTGGCCAGGTTCATCCAGGTAAAGGCAGAAATCTTCCCTTTATACTTTTTACCTATTAAAAAAATGTGCTGAAATGGCTCAGTGATCACAAGTGATAATCTTGCTGCCAGTACTGGTTGAACAAAGTAATCTCTTGCTTAAGAGATGCTTTGAAGTGGTTGTGCCCGTGCAGGAGGAGAGAAGTAAGCTTCCTGCTTGGGTACTGCAATGCGATGGAAAGCACAGCAAGGCCAGCAAGGTCCTAGGCTGCAGCAAGTGAGGATTTGCTCAAATGCAACAGCTGTGGGCAGAGAAATAAAGGAAAGAAGCTGCTTACCTTCAGAAGGTTTCAGGTATGCAGGGATCTCCAGCGAGATACCCTAGCCTCCACAGCCAGCCCTTAAATGAGGCCTCAGAAGGGGTGGACCCTGGCTCCAGCCCTTCTGGTCACTCGCTGCATGCACATTTCCTGTTAGCGCTGAAAATGACCAAACCTACCACTGAGCAACATGCTGAGCCCCCACTCACCTTGGCAGAAGTCTGTTACCATCAGCACTTTGCACACATCACCGCTGCTTACTGAGTTTCTACTGGAATCAACGTATCCGACCATGTTCCTGCAGCCAGACGGATCCTGCTGCAAGATAAATACCTTCAACGTGCTGAACAGACGCGTAGAATGAGCTCTATTTTAATCTTGTTCCTCTACAAGGGTTAGCTTTCCTAGCTTTACCCCTGCCTAAGCACCAACTTCTGCCCCTTGGCTGTAATCATCGCACACAATGGGATCAAATCTGAGGTCTGTCTCCTCCTGCTTTCTTTCCAGAAGGATGTGAGACAAACAAGAGAGAAACAACAAACATACAGAATTAAGTCATTTGGTGTTGGTCCAGATGTTTGGATGTTCCCTTCGATGGCCCAGGCCAAGCTCGCTGAGCTGCTCCTCATTTGTTCAGGGAGAAAACGGTGCAGGTGGTACGCAGCGGCTATGCACAGCACGCGTTTTACTTGCTTTTCCTCCTCTCCATCTTCCATGAGCAAACAGCATCTCCAGTCTTTCCTCGCTCAAATACCGCTTAGGTAAAAAAAGAACTGGCAAGCTCGCTTTTAGAATTACCTTATCTATACAACCTGATGCTTTACAGCACAAGCTTTCCTAGCAATGACCTACCCCTGACATGCTGTAAAGCAAACAAGGGCGATGACAGAGCCTTTATTTGAGATATAGGCACTATAGAACACGATATCAAAGAAAAAGCAACCAACTCACCCTTCCCAGTGACAATATGGAAGAAAGGGGTGAGTTGAGGAATGCAGCCTTCTCCGGTTCAAACTCTGGAACGCTGGAAGAAGGGGGCGGGGGTGGGGGGGAGGAGACCCATGCAGACTGACTGCATACGCGCTCCCGAAAGCACCGCTGAGACGGAGAGAGAGGAAGGGTGGATCCAGGCTCCCCCAGCTCCAGGCACTCATGTGCTCGTGTATGGGTTCAGGCTGTGACCTGGCAATTCCACTGCACATGCTCAACCTGCAAGGAAAAGGTGGTCCTGTGTCTGCAGGCTTTGCACACATTCCCAGGTGCAACAGTCAGCCCAGTTCTCAGCTCAGCTTTACCAATAACAGAAATCCAGTTTAGGCCGGTAGTGTTTTTCTCTCTTTGGAAACACTGCACTGCTGCAAGCAGCATCGTTTGAAATGCTTCTTTATTGCACGAGAGCGAGGAAACAAGAAAAGATTTCCAGATTAGGCATACACTTCAAGGAGGCACCAGATGAATGGAGACAACGGAAAGCACCGGCAAGTCCAAACTTTGTTAAAAGCTTTTATGTGAGATCTCATGCCAACTTTTCTCACCCAGTGTGAGGTATAGTGAGGATAAATCATGCCCCACAGCTTCAGTGCACTAGAACACAAAATCCAAAAGATCAGCAGCTGCAGAGATAGAAATTCATCTCAGCCCAGAAATCTGTCCAGTTGTGTGCTGACTGGAGTTCCAAGACAGCGGCATCAGAATCATTTGCCTTCTCTGGGTGAAGTCTAGAAGATGAACACCCCCAAACACACATGCTTCTTCAGCTTTTCCTTTCCCATCAAGTCTGGGGTTAATAGAAAAGATTGTTTTCTGTCCTCTCTTTTTCCTGGGATTACCCTCTGCTGCCTCTGTTGTCATGTTTTACTTGACCACTAACAAAAAGGTATTTCTAAATAACTCAATCTGAGATTCTTCATGTGGTAATGTAACTTGAGGAGCTCGGGCTTTCCAGAAGAATGACCATCTAGCTAGGGAAACCCACAGCTTGGGACAAGACTCTACACAGCTCACAGGCAGAAGGTGATGGGGCTGTCACACCACTCTCCTCCCAGGCTGGGTCCCCAGTACAGTGCCGAGACTTACCATGATTTGCATTTCTCTTTTGCCTTCCTGCAAGCACACCTGCCTCAGGGCACATTTCATCCCACTGTTAGGCCTTGTAAGAAGCACCATGGCAAATCCACATGCAGAAAATACAGTCATTCCATTTAGTAACAGAGAAACCACTCTGCCCTTGCTCCTGAGTCTTGTCCCTGCCTCCTCTTGCACCGCTTGGTTATCTGGGCAGTGTTTGTGGGCCACTGAAAGAAATCCCCACATTCTGGAAAATACAGGCAGAAAAGCGGCACTAATACTTTGTCACTGGTGGGAATCTCCACTGAAAGTGTTGTGCTAAAGGTGTGAGGTTAAGGGATCATCACTATCAAGATAAAAGTCATAGTGTGGAAGATTTAGCGATGGTGTGCTGCCTAGAAGGAAAAATACGACTCTTACCTTGTAGCTTTTTCTTTCTGTCTCTCTCTCACTGGATATCTTATCATCATCTATGTATCTTATCAGCAGATCTGAGGTGGACCAAAGCCTGTTGCCATGAGCTTTGCCGAACCCATCAAAACTCTGGCTCAGAGGTATTACACCGGCACATAGCATAGAAGAACTCCATAACCCAAGTGCCAAGGGAAGAAGAAAGGGGAACTGTTAAAATTAATTACCTCCTCTAAACTGATAGTTGTAGGCTTCTTGTCACACACTACTGCCGTAAAGCAGAACAGCAAAGACGTTTACAACCATGACAGGGATTTGTGCATACAAGCAACCACACAAGGCTGAGCATACTCTCCTGTCTCTTTGCCATTTCTAGAAATACCCAGAAGAGCTCAGTGTTCTCTTGCACTGTACATACTCAAAGCATTTCCAAAGGCATGCTGTTCTGTGGAAAGTGCTGAGCTGTCCGAAAAGTTTGTTCAGGAAGAATGCAGCAGTATCAGTGCACTTCATCCTGGGGACCTGCATGCATTTGCTAAGAGAACAGGGAAATTAGAGGTAAGAGAGAGGAAAAAAAACAACAGGCAAATAGCACTGCTGTCCACAGGGGGTGGGGCTTGGGGCAGGGCCTGTGCTGGAGTGGGGCTTGGCACAGTGGGGGCCACCTCGAGGCCCAGACCAGAGGGGGACCAGGCACAGGCAGGGCCTTGGGGCCCAGGATGGAGGAGGACCAGGCACAGTTGAGGCCACCTCAGGGCCCAGGCCGGAAGGGGGCCTGGCACAGTTGGGGCCACCTCAGGGCCCAGGCCGGAAGGGGGCCTGGCACAGCTGGGGCCTTGTGGCAGCACTTAAACTCTAAAGTTGAACCTTTAACCATAACCTAGAATGGTAACTGTAGTGAAAGGCAGCAGCAGATACAGCTGCTTTACTCTGTTTTGATTTTCCTAAGGATGGTAAAGGACTCAAGCTAGTAAACAAAAACAGAATTTCTGAAAACAAACAAAGACCCCTTCCTGAAGAACAGGACTCACAAAATATTACTACAGAGCAGATCTCCAAGTGGAGATTCTTTCCCTTAGACAGCCAGCCTTTAAATTAGATTAGGGAGGGCTGGAACCAGGCTACACCCCTTTTTTGCACCTGTGAAATGCTTCCAGCTCCACAGCAGAACATGTGAAATAAAAGAATCCTCTCTTACTTCTTTCATGTTTGTTGACTGCAGTCCCAACCAGGTGGGCTCACAGTGTCTTGCAAGTGGCACCTGGAAGCAGGCACAGATGGGAGGCACAGCACCCTACAATCTCCAGGTGAGTAACAGCAGCCAAGGAGGCCTCTGGGCTCTGCAGGGTCATTGTGTGGAGCATTACACACAGGAACAGCTGACTATAAAGATAATGGCAGAGCTGCAGAGCTAACCATAATAGAGAGGCACAGTGGCTCAGCTTGTTTCCCACTGTAACGCAGGAAATAAGAGCCATGAGGGAAATGCAGATGCTTTCTGCCTTCTGCCCCCATCAGAGGGGAGGAATGAGCTGCACTTCCACGGAGACATTCCTCTCACAGCCACTCACACCTCAGGTTGGAGTATTCCTGGCTGCAGGATGGGGAAAACCATTTCTTGCCTGATTGTATCTGTAAAGCTTAAAAAAAAGACAAACTACAGCCTCTCCTCTCATAAAGCGAGAGAGGGAATACTGTGCTACTGGGCTGCAGTCAAGAGTCCGAGGGAGTCTGTGTTACATGAGATTTTAGAGGCAGCGCTGGGGAGTGCGGGAGCAGTGCAAGTCTGCCAGGATGCCTTTACTTTCAGGGGCCTTTGTGCAACACCAGATGTTCATGTCCTAGAAGCACGTGGTGGAACATATCCTGGGATTGAGGTGCCATGGACTGGAAAATCCTGCTCTGGACGCACAGGCTTGTCTGAGTTCCTGTCTGATAACAAAACTCCCAGTACTGCAGAAATGTGGAGGCAGAAGAGCAGTGATAAGGTATCTATATGTCTATCTGTATATCTGCACAGCAGGCCCAGCTGCCCTTGCTTCCTCCCTCCACGGGATCTACTCCTGGAGTCTCCTCTGGCCACAGTGGCATAGGGTGATTCCCCCTCCATCTGCCCGTGCCCTGCCTGGCCCACAGCAATTCACGGTACCAGCATGGGCAGTGCAGGCGAGCTGTGTTTTAAACACTCTCTGCATCCCACTACACAAAGGATTGCAGGTGCAGGCACAACAAAGAGAGCACAAAACATTTTGTAGGGGCGAGCTGGGTCTGCTGGTGGCAGCTGTGGAACACTGCCATCTGTGGTGCCCCATCCTACCCTGGGGGTGGGCATGTAGAGCTGGGGACCTTTGACACTGCACAAAGGACTGCAGGCAGAGGTGTAGCAGAGGGAACACAAAGCGTTTAATAACTTATCATACAAAACAGTGAGTAATAGAAATGACAATATTCCCAACCAAATATCCCCCATCCTAACAGTCATGTCTGATCTCAAAAATCCCACCCAAACAAGGCCTCCCCCAAAAAATGTCTCAGCCCCCTCAAATTCCTCCTCCCCCCACTATCCCACCCCTGAATTTCCCTCCCACAATTCTCACCCAGTAATTACCCACACTAATTACCAGTGTGCAGGGCACAGGGTACACCTGTTCCTCATGTGCAGGCACCTGAAAAAAAGAACTGGCAGGGGGCTGGGGGCCTGCAGCAGGCAGGTGCCTGCAGGCTGTGGGGGCTCTGCATGGAACACAGCCCCACCAGCTGCTGGGGCAGCAGCATCCCTGTCAGCAGGGGATGTTGCCAGCAGTGGACAGGGACACAGGGAGGAGCCACACCTCGTGGTGTAGCTCTGCACGTGGGAGCTGCACCACTGGTTGCAGTTGACCCTGGGGTAGGGGAAACCCTCCAGGTGGGAGCTGTGCTGTCTTGTCTGTCCCTGGATGCCTGACACCCCAGGACAGACAGAGGCCCGAGGCACCAGGTAGGAGGCAGTGGGCACAGGGAGGGGTTGTGTGGTACCAGCATCGGTCTGCAGATGGTGGGCTGCATCCAGGTGGGGTCTGGTGGCGGCGCAGTCGCTTCAGCGAAAATAGTGTCAGGTGTCAAGAGGCACCGTCAGCGCTCCTCGAGGGATTCTCTCTGTGGGGAAATGCAAAAAGGGGTGCTGCGGTGAGATCTGTGGTGCTGGGATCACCCGCATGGCCAGTGTGCGAGGAGCAGGGGGATCCTGCTGCCTTACTTGCCATGACAGCTGGAGAGTGGCAGTTAGGGGAGCCCCTCCCTCCACAGGGGTTCTGTGACTGTTGCGGTCAGCCCCTTTCCCCCAGGCTTGCGATGGTTTGATTTTTTTCATACCGAAACATCCTTCTGATCCCAATCGTTTCCCATTCTAATAATCAGTGACCGTCCTGATGGGCATTTTGCAGCCCAGTGCTCTTCCTTCCCAAGGGTCTGCATTAATTACCAGTTCTTGAAAGTGGTAGCAGCCATGATAGGCCAATTAGACAACAATGAAAATGTCTGATTTCTGTGGGACAGCCCTGATTTAGCTGAGAATACTGCAGGAATGAGTCAATGCCCGTGCAGCGTATGCTAAGCTTCTTATTATGAACCGGTCCTTTGTGCCTCGAAGAATATCACTAACTTTATATCACGGACTTTTTCTCCTGGCTTTGGATGTATCTGGGGGCATTGTTGGGAGGACAGAACAGACAGCGTTGTCTTTTCTGCTCTTCTCTGCATCTACACTTCAGCTCTTCTCCCTTAGTGTTATCCACTGCTCTTTTGAAGTTCTTTCTTCCTTCTATCCTCACTTCTCTCCTGCATCTGTACTCCTCTTCTGCTTTCTTTCTTACCCATATCCTCTCTTCTCCTGGTCTTCTCCTCATCTGCTCTTCTGACTGAACTTTATCCTCTTTGCACATCTTATGCTCTGCTGTTCTTCTGTTCTGACCGCTGTCTGCTCTTGTACTTTACTGCACTTTTCCTTCTCTGCTCTTCTGTCCTCTCTTCCTCCCTTCTGCTCTTTTTCTCTTCTGCACTTCTTAGTGACCTGTGTCCTCTCTTCCCACCTTCTGTACTTCTGCCATACCGGTATTCTCTCTTCTTCAGTTCCTCTCCACTTCTGCTTTTCTGTCTTACCTGAATTTGTTCATCTCCCTTTCTGCTCTTCTCCTCATCTGCACATCTTTCTTACCGTCATCCTCTCTTTTGTTGTCTGCTCCCCTCCTCCTCTTCTTCTGCTCCCCTCCTCCTCTTCTTCTGCTCCCCTCCTCCTCTTCTTCTGCTCCCCTCCTCCTCTTCTTCTGCTCCCCTCCTCCTCTTCTTCTGCTCCCCTCCTCCTCTTCTTCTGCTCCCCTCCTCCTCTTCTTCTGCTCCCCTCCTCCTCTTCTTCTGCTCCCCTCCTCCTCTTCTTCTGCTCCCCTCCTCCTCTTCTTCTGCTCCCCTCCTCCTCTTCTTCTGCTCCCCTCCTCCTCTTCTTCTGCTCCCCTCCTCCTCTTCTTCTGCTCCCCTCCTCCTCTTCTTCTGCTCCCCTCCTCCTCTTTAGTTGTCTTACCTGTATCTGCTCTTCCCCTCTTCTGCTCTTTTACTGCTCTGGTCACCATCCAGTGTCTGCACCACAACTCTATGTTGGACTTTGTTTTGGCATGGAGAAGGGTACGCAGGGCATAGATTTGTACAAGAAAAGTTCTCGTGCTGTGCCCAGAAGGTGATGAAAAGGAGCCCTCAGAAACCAGGACCACAAAGGCAGCTTGTTTCTCCAAAGGCCACAGCGTAAGCTCGTGTTAACTGTGAAGGACTCTGTTATACATCTCCAGGAAGTGCTTTTGAATGGATAATTTTCTGGACTTGTTTCCAGTTGTTGCTCAGAGGAACTGAGGCTTTTATCCTTGTATCTTCGCAGGAAAGCGGAGAGGAGGGAACCTCTACGGTGAGATGCTCAGGTGACTTTTCCTTCCTTGCACCAACAGCCTGTTTGTGTCCACATGATGCCAGTTGTCCTCCTGACAGTTGCTACTGATTTGCTAAAGAGAACAGGGAAATTAGAGGTAAGAGAGAGGAAAAAAAACAACAGGCAAATAGCACTGCTGTCCACAGGGGGTGGGGCTTGGGGCAGGGCCTGTGCTGGAGGGGGGCTTGGCACAGTGGGGGCCACCTCGAGGCCCAGACCAGAGGGGGACCAGGCACAGGCAGGGCCTTGGGGCCCAGGATGGCGGAGGACCAGGCACAGTTGAGGCCACCTCAGGGCCCAGGCCGGAAGGGGGCCTGGCACAGTTGGGCCTGGCACAGTTGGGGCCTTGTGGCAGCACTTAAACTCTAAAGTTGAACCTTTAACCATAACCTAGAATGGTAACTGTAGTGAAAGGCAGCAGCAGATACAGCTGCTTTACTCTGTTTTGATTTTCCTAAGGATGGTAAAGGACTCAAGCTAGTAAACAAAAACAGAATTTCTGAAAACAAACAAAGACCCCTTCCTGAAGAACAGGACTCACAAAATATTACTACAGAGCAGATCTCCAAGTGGAGATTCTTTCCCTTAGACAGCCAGCCTTTAAATTAGATTAGGGAGGGCTGGAACCAGGCTACACCCCTTTTTTGCACCTGTGAAATGCTTCCAGCTCCACAGCAGAACATGTGAAATAAAAGAATCCTCTCTTACTTCTTTCATGTTTGTTGACTGCAGTCCCAACCAGGTGGGCTCACAGTGTCTTGCAAGTGGCACCTGGAAGCAGGCACAGATGGGAGGCACAGCACCCTACAATCTCCAGGTGAGTAACAGCAGCCAAGGAGGCCTCTGGGCTCTGCAGGGTCATTGTGTGGAGCATTACACACAGGAACAGCTGACTATAAAGATAATGGCAGAGCTGCAGAGCTAACCATAATAGAGAGGCACAGTGGCTCAGCTTGTTTCCCACTGTAACGCAGGAAATAAGAGCCATGAGGGAAATGCAGATGCTTTCTGCCTTCTGCCCCCATCAGAGGGGAGGAATGAGCTGCACTTCCACGGAGACATTCCTCTCACAGCCACTCACACCTCAGGTTGGAGTATTCCTGGCTGCAGGATGGGGAAAACCAGTTCTTGCCTGATTGTGTCCACATGATGCCAGTTGTCCTCCTGACAGTTGCTACTGATCCTTCCCCAAGTCCTGCTGCTAACCACTGATATTTCTGCATCTTCTGGGCCCTGTTAGGACTGAAAAGAGGAGCGGATAACAGACGGAAGGATCTGGCCTTCTGCTGGGTGATAGCCACCTGCATGTCCTGTTCCTGCTTTCTCTTTTTCCCAGGTGGCATTGTGCTTCCCAAGGAGTGTGTGGACCTTTTTGATGGGAGCGCGCAGCAAGGAACCGACCGGGTCTCAGCTTCCTGCCTGCCCTGCACCTGAGTGAGGGACACTGCGACCTGCTCAGGAGGCAAGATGTCATGTCAGGGAGATCCGTTTTCCTTGTTGTTTTTTGTCATCTGTGCTTTGCTGTGCTGTGCTATTTTATTCCTTTGCAGTGCTATGGTTTTCTTTCCTATTTGTTGTTTTCTGTGTCTTTTTTTCTAATTTGTTTTTCTTTCCGTTTTTCCTTGCCTTTGCTTTGGTTTGATTTTATTTATTTATTTTTCTTTGCTTTTTTTTTTTTTTTTAAATTCTGTGTTATTTCCTAGAATTCTGCAAGTTTTATTTGTTGTTGTTTTTTTCATCTATGCTTTGTTTTGCTATTTTTTTTTCTTTTGATATGCTGCGTGAGAACTGTTGAATCATGGCCTGAACCACTGATTATCACCTAGGGAAAGGACCAGGTCAGCCCTGGTAGCACAGGTGAAGGTAATGCAGTTGAGTGACTGGAAGGGGTGGAGCCTGGCTGCACCTCTCTTAGAGCTCGTGTTTAAGGGCTGACTGCCACTGGGTGGGATCTCTTTCTGATGATTTCTCATCTGTGGAGTTTGTTCTGTGGACTTCCATCCTCAGAGGTGGGTGAGCAGTTCTTTCCTTACCTTTGTAATATATTCCCCTTGTGCCAGTCTTTCTGCTGTTACATATGCTATGGGTTTGGTTTTGTTTATTTATATTTGTTTTGTGGTTGTTGTTTTTTTTTTTTTAACTTTGATTCCCTGGTCTTTGGCTTGCTTTTTTTTTTGTTTTTCTTTGTATTGCTGTTTTGTGTTTTTTTTTCCTTTTGCTGTGCCATGATCTGCTTCACAGGTGTCATTTGCAAGAGATTGTAAATTCTCCTGGTTCAAACTGCAGTCAGCTTAGTCAACTGTGTAAGAAATATATAAGGGCTGCTGAGGGCAGGCTGGATTTCCATTTCTTTATGAACTGGGGTGTTGCTGCAGATGTGCTTATCTCCTCCTTTGTCATTGTTGTTTTGTTGTTGTTCAAGAATATTAAAACATGCTATGTCTGTGTTTGTTGTCATCCGCTTTCTTTTCTCTGTCTTGCAGGTCAGCTCGTGCTAGAAGTCGATGGTATCACTGTATGAATTGAGGTCAGTTTAGGAGCAGCTGCTGATGGAAGGAATGAAGTCCAGGCTAATAAATGGAAGCATCTCCTGGTAGGGTGTCAGAGGCGGCAGTAAGGATGTCTGTCATTGTAAAAACCAGGGGGCTGGCTCATCCAAGTGCTTGCTGACTGATGTTTGAGAGTATCTTCTCCAACTGAATGATAAGAAAGCTAAATATGCTGAGTCATAACAGCTTGTGCTGAAGTTGTGAATGTGCTCCCAAATGTTTCCTTTAGTGGTAAATTACGTTCTGGCACTGTGATAGTCCTATCTGTGGCATGATCTGGAACACTGTGTCTCATTGCAAGCCTTGTGTGCCTGTTTCCGTGAACGTTGCTTTCTTTGTCTCTTCAGAGTAAGTGGAGGGTGCTTCCTTGCTTTTGGTAGGTTCATCCAGGAGGCTGTCAGAAGGCCAATTGCAATGTTCATAACACAAAGGGACGCAATGGGAATGGACTGTCATTACCACCAAGCAGAGTGAGTTTCTTATGTCATGAAAGACATAATTTTGATTCTTACTTCTGAGCAGTTGCGGTGTGGTAGAGGATGTCATGTAACCATTTATTTGAGAGTGCAGGGAAGAGTCATGAGAAGTGAAATGGTAGTTTCTGTTTTGGCTGTCAAAATGGTGGAGTTTCTGGGGGAGGGACATGGATGGCTTCCTGTAAGCAGGCCCCCTCTGAGAGATTGGGCTTTGCTTGCTGCTTTGCTGTGCCTACCTGCCTGCTCCCTGTGCTTGCTGCGTCTGATACCAGTGGTCATGGAACAGGCTCCCCAGGGCTGTGGGCCTGGCCCTGAGCTGCTGCAGCTTAAAGGCCATTTGCATTTGGGTGGTCTTTCCTGGAGCATCGGGTTGGACTTGATGATCCTCGTGGTTCCCTTACAACTTGGGATATTCTGTGATTTGGGTGGTTTGCCTGGGAAATACCAGATGATTTTTTCCCCCCCTCCCCCCCAACTTTTTATGGCATTTGAACTCATAGTTTCACTTCTAAATGTGGGAGAGGAGTTGGGTAAGGGTAGGGTAAGTTGCTTCTTTTTTTTCCTATTCTCCTAGGTGACTGTGTATTTTCTGCCCATGTTGTGGTAGCTCTGTAACCAGGAATGTTCCTAATGCTCATAAAAAGACTCTACTGGCAGCACAGAATTTGACCATTGGACTACCCGCTGGATTAATTTCTGTAGATTGGTTATATGCTTTTTGAGATGGTATGTTCTGTTGGTTTTTTTTTTTTTTTTTCAGACTGTCAGCTTTTGAGGTCACTGAGACGTCTTGATTTATCAGTCACTGGCAGCTTGCTAGAGCTTGAAGTAGTTGAATCGTCCCATACTGAGCTGTTAAATAAAACCATAGAATCACTTTGGCATTGTAGCTCTGAGCTAGGCTGTGCCACCGGTGTGGATGTCTGTGCTGCAGATGGCATCCTTCCTCATCCTTCTCCTCCCAGCTGTGCTCCTCATTGGCAGAAGGTATCACCATCAGCTTTCTACCCCACACAGCAGTTGTTACCTGAGCAGAGACTTGTTCACTTCCCAGTTTCTCTGTGGCACCCCCGTATGCTGTTAGTTCTCTCTTTCTCTGTTGGTGTTCTGTCTAGTCTTCAGTTTGCCCTAGGATGCCAGGCCACTTGAAAAGCATTTTCAAATTATATCCATCCTGATTTTTTTATTTTTTTCCCTGAGGAACACCCTGGAATCTTCTGCAGAAATCACCATTTCAGGCTTGTATGTTGTTTACCTGTATAATCAATTATTCCTCTCTAGGCTGTTGTTCTCTAATGTTCAGGATCAGTCCCTGTCCTTTGTCCTCCCTGCTTTGCTGTCCTGTATGGATTTACCTGAGTTTTTCTTCAGCCTGCTTTCCTTTTAGTGTTGACAGTCCCTTTCAGTGTTGACAGTCATAAGCAACTCCTAGTTGCGTTGAGGAAAATGAATGCAGCAGCACACGTTCCTTCTTGATGGATAGCAGCGATAGGAGAAATAAGGAGGAATGTCCTTTGGTTATTTTCTCTAGGATCTTCAACAACAGTTGATAAGCGTAAGGATGGGTAATACACGTATAGGAAAAGATAGTAGTTTTAACAGTTGGAAAAAGTAATGTGAGGCATCCATGTTTTACCCCAGGTCGAAAAGCTTTGGAACTAGCTAGAGGACAGTTCCTCTGATTTCCAGTTTGCTGAGCAGTTCAGGGCATCAGAGGGGACTTGCTGGCATCTGGACAAAGGGAGAGTGTTGAGTGGAAGAGGAAACCAAGTTGTTAAGATCTGTGAAGAAGGAGGGAAGGAATTGGTTGTTTGTCACCTTACTGCCCTTCTTGTCTCCCTGGAGCCCAGCTGACTTCCTGGGATTGCTGAATAGCTGCCTTTTGCTACCCCCTGCCTATCAGATCAAAAACCAGTGGTGTAAAAATCAGTGGGAGTTTGTTGGGGTAAGTTCTTGAGTATTCTTTATTTCAGTAAAAGGCATTGACTGTCTGAGGATGGAAGTCCGGATACCTACCCACGTGTATTACAGCAATCATGGAATTTCTATTTCAAAGACTTTTCCAAAGCCCTTCAAATGGAAAGGCGAAAGGAAATGCGACTTTGGAGTAGTAAATGGTGCATGTTAAATTTTAAAGAGGGCTAATTAATGTAAACTGACTCCGGTGGTGTCAGTGTATAGCTTTCTCTATGAGGGTACTCAGGAATTCTTCTGACAATGAGTCAGAATTCTTCTGGAATTCTTCTGACACGATCCCGACTCCAGGTGTGTGCTCAGCTTGGAAATGCATGCACACAGTTTTTGCTTGGCCAGCTGTTTTGACCGCATCACCCTACATCATCTTGTCTTGATCTCTTTGCTCCCTCCATCAAAAGCTTTGCTTGGTGTAGGCTCATTGCAGGTGCTGAATCTGTGATTTTGATCCACGTGAGATCAATACAGTTTAATAGAGAAAATAAGGTAGGGTTCTGCTGCACTAATTTGAATGTCTTAGGAGAAGGATCTTGCTTAGGATAGGGTATCTACCACACTGCTGATTGTCATCACCCCACACCCTTTGTGGGACTCAGACTTGTAGAATTAGCTCCTTGAAGAGAGGGGCTCCCAAGGTGTCAAACCACGTAAACTTTGGAGTACCACGTTGTGTGATGGCATTTATGGGGCAGAGCCCACAGAGAATATGCCTCTGTCGCCACTCAGTCTTGTGATGACACAACGCCTACCGTAGCATGGGGTCAGTGGGACTGCAGGCACAGCGGGATGGGAGCTGAGCCAGCCACAGCCTGGTGTGCGCTGTGCAAGTTGCCCTGCCTGGTGCTGGGCTTAGTGCTGCCCTGTGCTGATGAGGCTGCTTGGGGTGGGTGTGGGGCAGCACTTTTTGCAGCTCCCTGCCAAGCAGGATCCTGACCAGCAGCAGGTTACTTGTGGGAGCAGGGACGTGGGGGGGAGCACATTGTGCTTGCTGTTTCTGCCTCAGAGAAATGTTGTTATTTTTAAAATGAAGCTTCGAACTGTTGTAGGACTCGTGTCGTTCTCGCATCCCACTCTAGAGGACTCTGTCATTTGATTTGAGAGTGCAGGCTTGTTGGATTTCATTTTATCTTTCCTATCCACAGGAACCAATGGGTGGCTTCCGGAATAGTTCAAGATGTCTCTGTTAAGACAAAGTTTTGCTGCACGTAACCCAGAACCCCGAACTCTAGGTATTTTACAGCTGATACAACCAGCCTTTCAGGTCTGCTGAAGAAGTAGGTTTAGGAACACAGAGAATAAGTCCTAGCTGCAGTAGACAATAGTGTAGCTTGAGAAAGGCTGCCCCTGGGGGCTCAGGTAGTTTAGATCCTAGTAGCATTTGGTATTCTCAAGTGTGAATAATTCAGCTGATGTACTTCTCTTTGTATTGTTGCCTCTTCATTGTTGACGGGTAATTTCAGTAGTCTTTGCTGGGCCAGTTGCTGGTTGGCAGATAAGCTTCTGTACTTATCTTGGGAGGACAGAAGGATGCAAAGAGTAACGTTTTGCTAAAGGCGAAGTAAGTTTAGAAATTGTGAAAGTTCTGCTTCGATAGGATCATAGAGTCATAGAATTGCTCAGGGTGGAAAAGACCTTAAAGGTCATCAAGTCCAACCACGACCTAACCAAACTTACCTGACATCTAAGAGCCCCCTGCCAAATCATGTCCCTGAGCACCACACGCAAAGGGTTTTTAAACACATTCAGGGGTGGTGACTTAACCACCTCCCTGGGGAGCCTACTCCAGTGCTTAACAAGCCCTTCTGTAAAGAAGATTTCCTGATATCCAACCTAAACTTTCCCTGGTGCAGCTTGAGGCCATTTCTCTTCATCCTGTCACCAGTGAGAGGAGACCAGCCCCACTCTTGCTGTAAGCACCTTTCAGGTATTTGGAGAGAGCAGTAAGGTCTCCCCTCAGCCTCCTCTTCCACAGACTAAACAGCCCCAGTTCCTTCAGTTGCTCCTTGTAGAGCGTATTCTCCAAGCCCTTCCCCAGCCTTGTTACCCTTCTTTAAACCTGTTCCAGCACCTCAACGTCTTTTGTGAATTGGAGTGCCCAAAACTGAACACAGTACTCAAGGCGAGGCCTCACCAGTGCTGAGGTCAGGGGCAGGACTGCTTCCCTAGTCCGGCTCACCGCACCATTCCTGACCCAAGCCAGGATGCCACTGGCCTTCTTGGCCACCTGGGCACACTGCTGGCTCATATTCAGCCGCCTGTCCAACAGCACGCCAAGGTCCCTTTCCATCAGGCAGCTTTCCAGCCACTCCTCCCCAAGCCTGTAGGGTTGTCTGGGGTTGTTGTGACCAAAATGCAGGACCCAACACTTGGCGCTATTGAAACTCATACAGTTTGCCCTGGCCCATCGATCCAGTCTATCCAGGTCCCTCTGTAGCGCCTTTCTCCCCTCTGGCAGATCGACGCTCCCTCCCAACTTGGTGTTGTCTGCAAACTTACTGAGGGTGCACTCAATCCCCTTGTCAAGATCGTTAATAAAGATGTTGAATAGAAGCGGCCCCAGTACCAAGCCCTGTGGAACGCTGCTTGTGACTGGGTGCCAACTGGATTTAACTCCATTGACCACAGCTCTTTGGCCCAGCCGTCTGGCCAGTGTTTCACCCACTGGAGCATACGCTCGTCTAAATCATGGGCGGCCAGCTTCTCCACGAGGGTGTTGTGGAGTACAGCATCAGAGGCTTTACTGAAGTCCAGGTAGACCACGTTGACAGCCTTATCCTCAACCACTAAGCGGGTCACCTTGTGATAGAATGGAATTTCCTTTCATAAACCCATGCTGACTGGGCCTGATCCCCTGATTGAACTTTAATTGGTCCATAATGGCTCCTGTGATTATCTGTTCCATAACCTTTCGTGTCACTGAGGTGAGACTGATAGGTCTGTAGCTGCCGCGATAATCTTTCTGACCCTGTTTGAAGATGGGCATCACGTTTGCCAGTTTCCAGTTAGCCAGGACTGCTGAAGGATGTTGGAGAGTGGCTTGGCAACCACATCCGCCAACTCCCTCAGCACTCTGGAGCGCAATCCTTCTGGCCTGTGGACTTGTGAGCATCCAGCTTTCGGAGCAGGTCCGAAACCTTTGCATCGTGAATTATGCAGTGCCTGTTTAGTTTGCCATCCCTACCTTCCAGCAGAGGGGACTGTGTTCCCAGGGAGTAACAAGTCTTGCTATTAAAGGCTGAGGCAAAGATGGCATTAAGCACCTCAGCCTTATCCTGATCCTTAGTCACCAAGTTGCTCTTGGTGTCCAACAAAGAATGGAGATTCTCCCTAGCCCTCCTCTTGCTGTTGTCTCCTGCACCTTTAAAATTGCTTCCTTGAAGTATTGCCAGCCTTTGTGGGCTCCCACACCCTCCGAAACTACCTCTCGAGGGACCCTGTCAACCATGGTCCTAAAGAGGTTAAAGTTTGCCCTCTGGAAGTCTAAGGTAGCAGTTCTGCTGCCTCCCCTCTGTGGTCCAACAAGGATTGAGAAATCTGGCATCTCGTGACCACTGTGTGCCAGACAACCTCCTCCAACCTTTACATCCGTCACAAGACCTTCTCTGTTAGCAAACTGCGGGATTTTGCTTCCCCTCGTTGGCTCCTGCTCCATCAGTGTCAGGAAGTTATCTCCCACACACTCTAGGAACCTTGAGGGCTGTTCCCCATCTGCTGCATTATAAATCCAGCGGATGTCTGGGACATTGGAATCCCCCACAAGGACAAGGGGGAGAGACCTTGAGACCTCACCCAACTGGTGTTTTGTCCACCTCTTCATCCTGGTTGGGTGGCCTGTAGCACGCTCCCATGATAATGTCAGTCTTACTGGCCTTTGCTTTTACTCTGACCCGTAAGCTCTCAACCCTATCATTGCCGTCATTAATTTCCATACGTTCACATTCTTTCTTAACGTAGAGGGCTACAGCACTGCCTTTCCTGCCTTGCTTATCTCTTTTGAGATGTTACCAGCTATCCATCACAGCGCTCCAGCTGTGAGAGTCATTCCACCACATTTCTGTGATTTCCAAGTGATTTTCTCCTGTTTTTTTGATTCAAACAAAAGCGACTTATGACTATAATAAAATAATAAAATTATTATTATAATTATATTTATTATATATAATATAATATATAATTATATATTATAATTATATATTTATTATTATAATAAAATTATTATTATTATTATTATTTTTTAATGCCAGGCATTGCGTTCAACTTTTTTTAAAAAATAACACATTAAGAATGGCTTTGTTTGCATTTTCGTAACTGCTGAGGCTTTGGCTGACGACAGCTTTCAGCTGCATCTGAACTAGACTGGATTTGTGTCATGCTCGTAGTATATCAGTATTTCTCTTCCAGACCTTTGAATCCATTATTCCTCTGCTATTTATCTCTCCTGGTTGCTGGAGAGAAGAGTTACTATGTCACCTCCTAACTTGTAAGATCAAGCTTGGAGATTTTCAGCAATTCGGGATATTCTTGCTTTTCTTTAAGCAAATTAAGTGATAACCTATCATATTGTGACATTTCCCGTGCGTAATGCCAAGGGATAGGGTTGGAGGTGCCTGCTGGTTCATGTAGCATCCCAGAACTTTCTACACTGCTTAAGTTGTGTAGCAGGAAATTCTCAAATATGGTCAAAATCTGATTCGTAGTGTTTTGGTATGTGTATTAAAGTCAGTATGGGTCCAGTTCAGACAGCATCGTTTGACATAGGTTTGTTGTCTGATATTAAATGATATTTTACTAATTTGGCTACATACATCCTCCACCCGTAGTTTGCATATCGTCTTCTTATGGTGAGGTTTGCCTGCTAAACAGAAAGACAAAGTAAGCTTAAATTACAAAAGCAGAGAAGCAAAGACATCTTAGAGGCTCAATACAGTACAGGTTGACGTAGCCGTCAATTAACCCGACTTATCGTGGGACCTCGGCCATCCGGGGGAGAGAGACATAGCCATGGATGCCATGAAGTCTTCTCTCAATTTAATGCTGCGTCACACGGCTAATATACCAGCATGGCTTCCACGCATGCGTGTCCCGTACACCCGCTACGCAACCCCACGCACGACCCTTCCCACTCCCAGAGTCCTCCCTTGCATAAATCATGCCATCATGGGGCATCCGGCAAAGCGCTTCTTCGTATCCCTGATCCATGGTTCTGCTTCAGCTGCTTCGGCTGTTGTTAGCTTAGCAGTTCCTTACTCAGGCCCATCCCCTGGTGGACCTTGTTCCACAACACAGGTCAATTAGAGTTTTACTTTAAAGTTGTTGTGTTCTGGGTCTTATGTGGGATGAGATACGGGTGTGAATGTTACAGACGAGTGTTTTTCCTGGGTATATTGTTTACCTGCTGCCACGCAAGCCAGCTCTTCTTTTCCCTGCCTCTGCTTTTATTGTTCACATCTATCCGCATCGCAAAATCTCTAACAGATTTATTTTTGTTTTTTAAAACTGTGTAGCTAGAAGAAGGACTTATCTCAGCCTTTATCTCATCATCTGATGGAGATTGGCAGCGTATGGGGGAGTTTGCATGAATTACTAGCATCTCACCAAAACCAAGGAACAGGAAAAAAAAGAAGAAAAGAAAAAAAACCCAGAACTGAGTAAGTGACTATAGCCGAGCCAGCAGGAAATCTTACCTTCAGTTTGTGGAGTCTATCCTTTGTCCCCGTTTTGCTCAGCACTGGCTGGCTGGGTTAACACTGACCACTAATGAAAGCGCTCTGCTACCCGTCTCAGCAGTGCTCCGGTCTTTGTTGCTGCATTATGAATGCACTGCTGCTACTGACACATTTTTTCACCCCCTCGGTTGTTATCTGAGCAGTGTTAGCCCTCACGAGCTATACAGTCAGTCCCTGCTTGCTCCAGGTGCTACATAAGCACAGCAGAAGGATGCCAAGGGGCTTGCAGACAGCGTCTGCACGCTGTTGCTCTTTCAGAGAAGCCTCTATTTTGGCTAACTGTAGAAGAAACCGTTTTTTCCTTCATAAGGTCCTTGCAAACACAGTCAAAGTGTACAGAAGTTTGTGTCTAAGTGTCTTTTTGTAGTAGGTGTAATGAGGCTATCTCTTTTTCAGGAAGATAAGTGCCTTCAGACAGTTAGGAAAACTGCTGGCTCAGGCTTTGCCTCCATTAATACAAGTTCAGCCACCTTCCCCAGAAAAATCTGCATCGAGCCATGGTTTTAACTTGCAGGTGGAGTTCCCATTGCAGGGCTGAAGTGCCGAAGCTCTCTGACCTCCAAGGGCACCCTTAACTCGTGTGGGTGTGAGTGTCTGCTTTGCTTTCGGAGAGAGACCCTTTAGAGCCCCAGAGTGCGCTGTCCAGAGTTCAGATGAGGACCTCCTTAAGCTGAATTTATTTGTATCCTGCAGGAGGCTTTTTCTTGGTTGGCGACATGCTTAGAAAAGAAACAAGGAAAAATGGGCATTTCCATGTAACTGCATTCTGCTCAGTGCAGTGTATGCCTGCGTAGCAGAATTAGCTCCACGGCATTGCAAATAATACAGCAAACTGTAAGTAGTGCAGGAAAGCATTTTTTTAGTTTTAAAAGTTTGGCCTTCCAAAACAGGCCTGCCTTGGCTGCGCTGGCTTGAATCTCCCCGTGTGTTCTGTTGTCAGGGTTCCCGTATTTATAGTGGTTGGCAGGGAGGTGGCTCGTGACATGGTAAGGCCATGGCGATGGGACATTCTTAGAGTCAACTGAAATACGGCGGTGTTGGACGAGGGGAAGCTATGGCCTGACAGTTGCCCTTCTTGTCACCGGTGGGATTCTGCGGGGTCCATTTTAAGGCCATTTCTCTGTAATGTTTTCACTGTTGATTCCAATCAAGATCTGGCAGTTGTATGAAGTAAACTGGTGGTCGATGTGAAGCTGGGAGGAATGTTGACTCCCTTGAGGGTTGGGAGGCCTTGCACCAAGATGGGGAGGGTGGTCCCCATCTGTCTGAAGAAGAGCGAGTGCTGCGTTCTGTACCTGGGATGCGGCAGTCCTGGCTGTATGCACAGACTGGGGCACGAGGGGCTGGAGATGAGCTGTGCAAAAAGGGATCTGGGCGTTCTGGTTGATGACAACTTGAATCTGAGCTGGCAGTGTGCCCTGGCAGCCAGAAGGGCCAACCATACCCTGGGGTGCATCAGGCCCAGCACTGCTGAGCGAGGGAAGCAGTTGTCCCACTGTGCTTTGCGCTGTGTGGTTTCCCCTTGAGCATTTGGTGCAGGTTTGGGTGGCACTGCATGAGAAGGACGTAAAGCTATTAGACTGTGTCCAAAGGAGGGCTGCCGAGGTGGGGAAGGGCCTGAGGGCATGGTGTGTGAGGAGCAGCTGAGGTCCCTGGGTTCACTCAGAGCAGGCTGAGGGCAGCCCTCCTGGCAGCTGCAGCTCCTCACAGGGCGTGGAGGGCATTGCTGAGCTCTGCTCTCGGGGGACAGCAGCAGGGCCCGAGGGAACAGCATGGAGCTGTGTCAGAGGAGGGTCGGGTGGGGGTTAGGGAAGGGGTCTGCACCAGAGGGCAGTGGGCATGGAGCAGGCTGTCCAGGGCGATGGGCACGGCCCTGAGCTGCTGCAGCTCAGGGAGCCTTGGGACTGCGCTGTCAGACGCAGGGTTTGAGTTTGAGTCATCTTTTGTGGAGCCAGGGGTTGGACTTGATGATCCTTGTGTGTCCCCTCCAAGTCGGGATATTCTATGATTCTGTGACATCAGCAGTTTGCCTGGGAAACACCTGATGATTTTTTTCTTTCAATTTGTCGTGGCACAGTGAGCTGTGAGAAATTAAGGAATGGTAGCGCGTGCTTAACCGGGCTGCATGGCAAGCAGGTCCGGTGGGCTGCCTTGTAAGGATGCATCTAGATTTCCCAATCGCCTCATTTAAGAAGGCCAAATACTCTCAGTTATTGTTCTGGGAAGCACACGTCACTGGGTGTATAATTCATTTCACTTGGAATTTCAGGGTCAGACGTAAATGCTATTATCCAGTTTAGAGGAAAAGCTTTAGAAAAAGAAGTGGGAAGCTGAATCGATACTTGGAAAAATGAAAAATGTTTAAAATATTTTTTGCAAAATAAGCGCTCAGCAGGCAGTCGTTCTGTTCTGCTTTTGGCCAGTCTCAGGTGCTTGTCTTCCAGAATGTCTGCGTATGGATGAATCACAGCACGATCCAGGGAATTTTTAAGGAAGCTAGAAAGGAGGACCTGGTGAACTACAGGCTGGTGAGCCTCACCTCTGTGCCTGGGAAGATCATGGAGCAGATCCTCCTAGAAGCTGTGTGAAGGCTCATACGAGACAGAGATCCGAGACAGCCAGCATGGTTTCAGCAAGGTCAGATCTTGCCTGACCAATCTGGTAGCCTTCTATTTTTATTTTTTTATTTTTTTGTTCTTCCCTCTTTTTGCTTTGCCTCTATTATGCCTGCCTGGGTCTTTGCACAGCCGCTACCCTTACCACCTCCTTGCCGTGACTGCGGCTGCTCTTTTCCTTTGCTTTTTTATGTTGTTGTTACTGCTGCATGGGTTGATGTTGGATTCCTCTGTTGCTTTTCCATAGATTTTATTTTATTATTCATGCCTTGGTTTCATCCTCCGTCTTTGCTGCAATTGTTATTGATATTTCTTTTTTCAGATTCATACTTATTGTCCATGTGTGTCCTGCCTGCGTGCTTGTGTCCTGCCTGCGTGTGTGTTTTTTCTGTCTTTTTTATTTTCTCTTTTTCTTCTTTTCTCAGGCTGGCTAGATCCATGCCCGGTAGCTACCCTTACCTCCTCCTTGGCATGACTGCAGGTGCTCTGCCATCCTCCAGAGAGATGTTTTGTTCTAATGGACAGCCGCAGACTCCTTCTGGGCTGGCGACCCTGATGTTGCGTCTCTGGTGGAGGTAGCAGCATGCCCTGTAGCTACCCGTTCCTCCTCCCAGGCACGGATGCTGAGCTTTTTCCTTCTCTAGACTCAGTTGTCATCTCTGCTTTGCCATGAGAGTGCATTCTATCCTTTGCTTTTTTATGGGGATGTTTCTGCTGCATGCATTGATGTTGGTTTTCTCTGTTGATTTTCCATAATATTTATTTTTATTTTTATTTTATTCAGTTTTGGTTTACAGCTCCTAATGAGTTGCAGTGAATTGTTAATTTTTTTCCAGCAGCTTCATTGTTAATGTTTTGCTTTGCCTCTTTTTACTTTGCCTCTTTTTGCTTTGCCTCTTTTTGCTTTGCCTCTCTTATGGCATGCTAGATATTTGCACAGGGTTTTTCCTTTGTGTATTTCATTTCTGTTTTTCCTTTGTACTTTTGCTTTCAGTCTTTCCTTTTTTTTTTTTTTTTCCATTCTCATTTTGCATTCTCTTTTTGCATTCTGATTTTCCTTTCGGATTTTGCTTTCGGTTTTTGCTTTCAGTTTTTGCTTTCAGTTTTTGATTTCAGTTTTTGCTTTCGTTTTTTGCTTTCAGTCTTTGCTTTCAGATTTTGCTTTCTGTTTTTGTTTTTCCTCTATTTGATTTGACTTTCTTATTGCTGTCTAGATCTTTATACAGTGTTTTTGCTTTGTGTTTTTGCTTTGTGTTTTTGCTTTGTGTTTTTGCTTTGTGTTATTCCTTTCACTTTTTGCTTTCACTTTTTGCTTTCATTTTTTGCTTTCACTATTTTGCTTTGCCCCTTTTTGCTTTGCCCCTTTTGGCTTTGCCTCTCTTATGGCTGGCTAGATCTTTGCACACTAGCTCCCCTTACCACCTCCATGCCATGACTGCGGCTGCTCTTCTCCTTTGCTTTTTTATGTGGTTGTTACTGCTGCATGGGTTGATGTTGGTTTTCTCTGTTGCTTTTCTTAAGTTTTCATTTTATTAGGAATGTTTTGGTTTCGTCCTCTGTCTTTGTTGCCATGCATATTGATATTTCTTTTTTCAGATTCATTCTTATAGTGCCTGCGTGTGTCCTGCCTGCGTGTGTCCTGCCTGCGTGTGTCCTGCCTGCGTGTGTCCTGCCTGCGTGTGTCCTGCCTGCGTGTGTCCTGCCTGCGTGTGTCCTGCCTGCGTGTGTCCTGCCTGCGTGTGTCCTGCCTGCGTGTGTCCTGCCTGCGTGTGTCCTGCCTGCGTGTGTCCTGCCTGCGTGTGTCCTGCCTGCGTGTGTCCTGCCTGCGTGTGTCCTGCCTGCGTGTGTCCTGCCTGCGTGTGTGTTTTTTCTGTCTTTTTTATTTTCTCTTTTTCTTTTTTTCTCAGGCTGGCTAGATCCATGCCCGGTAGCTACCCTTACCTCCTCCTTGGCATGACTGCAGGTGCTCTGCCATCCTCCAGAGAGATGTTTTGTTCTAATGGACAGCCGCAGACTCCTTCTGGGCTGGCGACCCTGATGTTGCGTCTCTGGTGGAGGTAGCAGCATGCCCTGTAGCTACCCGTTCCTCCTCCCAGGCACGGATCCTGAGCTTTTTCCTTCTCCAGACTCAGTTGTCATCTCTGCTTTGCCATGAGAGTGCATTCTATCCTTTGCTTTTTTATGGGGATGTTTCTGCTGCATGCATTGATGTTGGATTTCTCTGTTGATTTTCCATAATATGTACTTTTATTTTTATTTTATTCAGTTTTGGTTTACAGCTCCTGATGAGTTGCAATGAATTGTTAATTTTTTTCCGGCAGCTTCATTGATAATGTTTTGCTTTGCCTCTTTTTACTTTGCCTCTTATTGCTTTGCCTCTTTTTGCTTTGCCTCTTTTTGCTTTGCCTCTTTTTGCTTTGCCTCTTTTTGCTTTGCCTCTCTTACGGCATGCTAGATCTTTGCACAGGGTTTTTCCTTTGTGCTTTTGCTTTCAGTTTTTCCTTTTTTTTTTTTTTTCCATTCTCATTTTGCATTCTCTTTTGGCATTCTCTTTTTGCTTTCTGATTTTGCTTTCTGATTTTGCTTTCGGATTTTGTTTTCGGTTTTTGCTTTCAGGTTTTGCTTTCAGGTTTTGCTTTCTCTTTTTGCATTCTCTCTTTGCTTTTGGTTTTTGCATTGAGTCTTTGCTTTCAGTTTTTGCTTTCAGATTTTGCTTTCTGTTTTTCTTTTTACTCTTTTTTATTTGCCTTTCTTAATGCTGTCTAGATCTTTATACAGTGTTTTTGCTTTGTGTTTCTGCTTTGTGTTTTTGCTTTGTGTTTTTGCTTTGTGTTATTCCTTTCACTTTTTGCTTTCACTTTTTGCTTTCATTTTTTGCTTTCACTTTTTTGCTTTGCCCCTTTTGCTTTGCCTCTCTTATGGCCGGCTAGATCTTTGCACACTAGCTCCCCTTACCACCTCCGTGCCATGACTGCGGCTGCTCTTCTCCTTTTCTTTTTTATGTGGTTGTTACTGCTGCATGGGTTGATGTTGGTTTTCTCTGTTGCTTTTCTTAAGTTTTCATTTTATTAGGAATGTTTTGGTTTCGTCCTCTGTCTTTGTTGCCATGCATATTGATATTTCTATTTTCAGATTCATTCTTATAGTGCCTGCGTGTGTCCTGCCTGCGTGTGTCCTGCCTGCGTGTGTCCTGCCTGCGTGTGTCCTGCCTGCGTGTGTCCTGCCTGCGTGTGTCCTGCCTGCGTGTGTCCTGCCTGCGTGTGTCCTGCCTGCGTGTGTCCTGCCTGCGTGTGTCCTGCCTGCGTGTGTCCTGCCTGCGTGTGTCCTGCCTGCGTGTGTCCTGCCTGCGTGTGTCCTGCCTGCGTGTGTCCTGCCTGCGTGTGTCCTGCCTGCGTGTGTCCTGCCTGCGTGTGTCCTGCCTGCGTGTGTCCTGCCTGCGTGTGTCCTGCCTGCGTGTGTCCTGCCTGCGTGTGTCCTGCCTGCGTGTGTCCTGCCTGCGTGTGTCCTGCCTGCGTGTGTCCTGCCTGCGTGTGTCCTGCCTGCGTGTGTCCTGCCTGCGTGTGTCCTGCCTGCGTGTGTCCTGCCTGCGTGTGTCCTGCCTGCGTGTGTCCTGCCTGCGTGTGTCCTGCCTGCGTGTGTCCTGCCTGCGTGTGTCCTGCCTGCGTGTGTCCTGCCTGCGTGTGTGTTTTTTCTGTCTTTTTTATTTTCTCTTTTTCTTTTTTTCTCAGGCTGGCTAGATCCATGCCCGGTAGCTACCCTTACCTCCTCCTTGGCATGACTGCAGGTGCTCTGCCATCCTCCAGAGAGATGTTTTGTTCTAATGGACAGCCGCAGACTCCTTCTGGGCTGGCGACCCTGATGTTGCGTCTCTGGTGGAGGTAGCAGCATGCCCTGTAGCTACCCGTTCCTCCTCCCAGGCACGGATCCTGAGCTTTTTCCTTCTCCAGACTCAGTTGTCATCTCTGCTTTGCCATGAGAGTGCATTCTATCCTTTGCTTTTTTATGGGGATGTTTCTGCTGCATGCATTGATGTTGGATTTCTCTGTTGATTTTCCATAATATGTACTTTTATTTTTATTTTATTCAGTTTTGGTTTACAGCTCCTGATGAGTTGCAATGAATTGTTAATTTTTTTCCGGCAGCTTCATTGATAATGTTTTGCTTTGCCTCTTTTTACTTTGCCTCTTATTGCTTTGCCTCTTATTGCTTTGCCTCTTTTTGCTTTGCCTCTTTTTGCTTTGCCTCTTTTTGCTTTGCCTCTTTTTGCTTTGCCTCTTTTTGCTTTGCCTCTCTTACGGCATGCTAGATCTTTGCACAGGGTTTTTCCTTTGTGCTTTTGCTTTCAGTTTTTCCTTTTTTTTTTTTTTCCATTCTCATTTTGCATTCTCTTTTGGCATTCTCTTTTTGCTTTCTGATTTTGCTTTTTGATTTTGCTTTCGGATTTTGTTTTCGGTTTTTGCTTTCAGGTTTTGCTTTCAGGTTTTGCTTTCTCTTTTTGCATTCTCTCTTTGCTTTTGGTTTTTGCATTGAGTCTTTGCTTTCAGTTTTTGCTTTCAGATTTTGCTTTCTGTTTTTCTTTTTCCTCTTTTTTATTTGCCTTTCTTAATGCTGTCTAGATCTTTATACAGTGTTTTTGCTTTGTGTTTCTGCTTTGTGTTTTTGCTTTGTGTTTTTGCTTTGTGTTATTCCTTTCACTTTTTGCTTTCACTTTTTGCTTTCATTTTTTGCTTTCACTTTTTTGCTTTGCCCCTTTTGCTTTGCCTCTCTTATGGCCGGCTAGATCTTTGCACACTAGCTCCCCTTACCACCTCCGTGCCATGACTGCGGCTGCTCTTCTCCTTTTCTTTTTTATGTGGTTGTTACTGCTGCATGGGTTGATGTTGGTTTTCTCTGTTGCTTTTCTTAAGTTTTCATTTTATTAGGAATGTTTTGGTTTCGTCCTCTGTCTTTGTTGCCATGCATATTGATATTTCTATTTTCAGATTCATTCTTATAGTGCCTGCGTGTGTCCTGCCTGCGTGTGTCCTGCCTGCGTGTGTCCTGCCTGCGTGTGTCCTGCCTGCGTGTGTCCTGCCTGCGTGTGTCCTGCCTGCGTGTGTCCTGCCTGCGTGTGTCCTGCCTGCGTGTGTCCTGCCTGCGTGTGTCCTGCCTGCGTGTGTCCTGCCTGCGTGTGTCCTGCCTGCGTGTGTCCTGCCTGCGTGTGTCCTGCCTGCGTGTGTCCTGCCTGCGTGTGTCCTGCCTGCGTGTGTCCTGCCTGCGTGTGTCCTGCCTGCGTGTGTCCTGCCTGCGTGTGTCCTGCCTGCGTGTGTCCTGCCTGCGTGTGTCCTGCCTGCGTGTGTCCTGCCTGCGTGTGTCCTGCCTGCGTGTGTCCTGCCTGCGTGTGTCCTGCCTGCGTGTGTCCTGCCTGCGTGTGTCCTGCCTGCGTGTGTCCTGCCTGCGTGTGTCCTGCCTGCGTGTGTCCTGCCTGCGTGTGTCCTGCCTGCGTGTGTGTTTTTTTTGTCTTTTTTATTTTCTCTTTTTCTTTTTTTCTCAGGCTGGCTAGATCCATGCCCGGTAGCTACCCTTACCTCCTCCTTGGCATGACTGCAGGTGCTCTGCCATCCTCCAGAGAGATGTTTTGATCTAATGGACAGCCGCAGACTCCTTCTGGGCTGGCGACCCTGATGTTGCGTCTCTGGTGGAGGTAGCAGCATGCCCTGTAGCTACCCGTTCCTCCTCCCAGGCACGGATGCTGAGCTTTTTCCTTCTCTAGACTCAGTTGTCATCTCTGCTTTGCCATGAGAGTGCATTCTATCCTTTGCTTTTTTATGGGGTTGTTTCTGCTGCATGCATTGATGTTGGTTTTCTCTGTTGATTTTCCATCATATTTATTTTTATTTTTATTTTATTCAGTTTTGGTTTACAGCTCCTAATGAGTTGCAATGAATTGTTAATTTTTTTCCAGCAGCTTCATTGATAATGTTTTGCTTTGCCTCTTTTTACTTTGCCTCTTTTTGCTTTGCCTCTTTTTGCTTTGCCTTTCTTATGACTGGCTAGATCTTTACACAGGGTTTTTCCTTAGTGTTTTTCATTTCTGTTTTTCCTTTGTGCTTTTGCTGTCAGTTTTTCCTTTTTTTTTTTTTGCATTCTCATTTTGCATGCTCTTTTGGCTTTCTGATTTTGCTTTCTGATTTTGCTTTCTGATTTTGCTTTCGGATTTTGCTTTCGGTTTTTGCTTTCAGGTTTTGCTTTCGGTTTTTGCTTTCAGTCTTTGATTTCAGTTTTTGCTTTCAGTTTTTGCTTTCTCTTTTTGCATTCTCTCTTTGCTTTTGGTTTTTGCTTTCAGTCTTTGCTTTCTGTTTTTGTTTTTCCTCTTTTTGATTTGCCTTTCTTATTGCTGTCTAGATCTTTATACAGTGTTTTTGCTTTATGTTTTTGCTTTGTGTTTTTGCTTTGTGTTTTTGCTTTGTGTTTTTGCTTTGTGTTTTTGCTTTGTGTTATTCCTTTCACTTTTTGCTTTCACTTTTTGCTTTCAGTCTTTCCTTTCAGTCTTTGCTTTCTCTTTCTGCTTTCTCTTTCTGCTTTCTCTTTCTGCTTTCTCTTTCTGCTTTCTCTTTCTGCTTTCTCTTTCTGCTTTCACTTTCTGCTTTCACTTTCTGCTTTCACTTTCTGCTTTCACTTTCTGCTTTCACTTTCTGCTTTCACTTTCTGCTTTCACTTTCTGCTTTCACTTTCTGCTTTCACTTTCTGCTTTCACTTTCTGCTTTCACTTTCTGCTTTCACTTTCTGCTTTCACTTTCTGCTTTCACTTTCTGCTTTCACTTTCTGCTTTCACTTTCTGCTTTCACTTTCTGCTTTCACTTTCTGCTTTCACTTTCTGCTTTCACTTTCTGCTTTCACTTTCTGCTTTCACTTTCTGCTTTCACTTTCTGCTTTCACTTTCTGCTTTCACTTTCTGCTTTCACTTTCTGCTTTCACTTTCTGCTTTCACTTTCTGCTTTCACTTTCTGCTTTCACTTTCTGCTTTCACTTTCTGCTTTCACTTTCTGCTTTCACTTTCTGCTTTCACTTTCTGCTTTCACTTTCTGCTTTCACTTTCTGCTTTCACTTTCTGCTTTCACTTTTTGCTTTCACTTTTTTCCTTTGCCCCTTTTTGCTTTGCCCCTTTTTGCTTTGCCTCTCTTATGGCTGGCTAGATCTTTGCACACTATCTCCCCTTACCACCTCCATGCCATGACTGCGGCTGCTCTTCTCCTTTGCTTTTTTATGTGGTTGTTACTGCTGCATGGGTTGATGTAGGTATTCTCTGTTGCTTTTCTTAAGTTTTCATTTTATTAGGAATGTTTTGGTTTCATCCTCTGTCTTTGTTGCCATGCATATTGATATTTCTTTTTTCATATTCATTCTTATACTGCCTGCGTGTGTCCTGCCTGCGTGTGTCCTGCCTGCGTGTGTCCTGCCTGCGTGTGTCCTGCCTGCGTGTGTCCTGCCTGCGTGTGTCCTGCCTGCGTGTGTCCTGCCTGCGTGTGTCCTGCCTGCGTGTGTCCTGCCTGCGTGTGTCCTGCCTGCGTGTGTCCTGCCTGCGTGTGTCCTGCCTGCGTGTGTCCTGCCTGCGTGTGTCCTGCCTGCGTGTGTCCTGCCTGCGTGTGTCCTGCCTGCGTGTGTCCTGCCTGCGTGTGTCCTGCCTGCGTGTGTCCTGCCTGCGTGTGTCCTGCCTGCGTGTGTCCTGCCTGCGTGTGTCCTGCCTGCGTGTGTGTTTTTTCTGTCTTTTTTATTTTCTCTTTTTCTTTTTTTCTCAGGCTGGCTAGATCCATGCCCGGTAGCTACCCTTACCTCCTCCTTGGCATGACTGCAGGTGCTCTGCCATCCTCCAGAGAGATGTTTTGTTCTAATGGACAGCCGCAGACTCCTTCTGGGCTGGCGACCCTGATGTTGCGTCTCTGGTGGAGGTAGCAGCATGCCCTGTAGCTACCCGTTCCTCCTCCCAGGCACGGATCCTGAGCTTTTTCCTTCTCCAGACTCAGTTGTCATCTCTGCTTTGCCATGAGAGTGCATTCTATCCTTTGCTTTTTTATGGGGATGTTTCTGCTGCATGCATTGATGTTGGTTTTCTCTGTTGATTTTCCATCATATTTATTTTTATTTTTATTTTATTCAGTTTTGGTTTACAGCTCCTAATGAGTTGCAATGAATTGTTAATTTTTTTCCAGCAGCTTCATTGATAATGTTTTGCTTTGCCTCTTTTTACTTTGCCTCTTTTTGCTTTGCCTCTCTTATGGCATGCTAGATCTTTGCACAGGGTTTTTCCATTGTGTATTTCGTTTCCGTTTTTCCTTTGTGATTTTGCTTTCAGTTTTTCCTTTTTTTTTTTTTGCATTCTCATTTTGCATGCTCTTTTGGCTTTCTGATTTTGCTTTCTGATTTTGTTTTCGGTTTTTGCTTTCAGGTTTCGCTTTCAGGTTTTGCTTTCAGTTTTTGCATTCTCTCTTTGCTTTCGGTTTTTGCTTTCAGTTTTTGCTTTCAGTTTTTGCTTTCAGATTTTGCTTTCTGTTTTTCTTTTTCCTCTTTTTGATTTGCCATTCTTATTTCTGTCTAGATCTTTATATAGTGTTTTTGCTTTGTGTTTTTGCTTTGTGTTTTTGCTTTGAGTTATTCCTTTCACTTTTTGCTTTCACTTTTTGTTTTCATTTTTTGCTTTCATTATTTTGCTTTGCCCCTTTTTGCTTTGCCCCTTTTTGCTTTGCCTCTCTTATTGCATGCTAGATCTTTGCACAGGGTTTTTCCTTTGTGTTTTTCCTTTCTGTTTTTCCTTTGTGCTTTTGCTTTCAGTTTTTCCTTTTTTTTTTTTTTCCATTCTCATTTTGCATGCTCTTTTGGCATTCTCTTTTTGCTTTCTGATTTTGCTTTCTGATTTTGCTTTCGGATTTTGTTTTCGGTTTTTGCTTTCAGGTTTTGCTTTCAGGTTTTGCTTTCTCTTTTTGCATTCTCTCTTTGCTTTCGGTTTTTGCTTTCAGTCTTTGATTTCAGTCTTTGCTTTCAGTTTTTGCTTTCTGTTTTTGTTTTTCCTCTTTTTGATTTGCCTTTCTTATTGCTGTCTAGATCTTTATACAGTGTTTTTGCTTTGTGTTTTTGCTTTGTGTTTTTGCTTTGTGTTTTTGCTTTGTGTTATTCCTTTCACTTTTTGCTTTCACTTTTTGCTTTCATTTATTGCTTTCACTATTTTGCTTTGCCCCTTTTTGCTTTGCCCCTTTTTGCTTTGCCTCTCTTATGGCTGGCTAGATCTTTGCACACTAGCTCCCCTTACCACCTCCATGCCATGACTGCGGCAGCTCTTCTCCTTTGCTTTTTTATGTGGTTGTTACTGCTGCATGGGTTGATGTTGGTTTTCTCTGTTGCTTTTCTTAAGTTTTCATTTTATTAGGAATGTTTTGGTTTCGTCCTCTGTCTTTGTTGCCATGCATATTGATATTTCTCTTTTCAGATTCATTCTTATAGTGCCTGCGTGTGTCCTGCCTGCGTGTGTCCTGCCTGCGTGTGTCCTGCCTGCGTGTGTCCTGCCTGCGTGTGTCCTGCCTGCGTGTGTCCTGCCTGCGTGTGTCCTGCCTGCGTGTGTCCTGCCTGCGTGTGTCCTGCCTGCGTGTGTCCTGCCTGCGTGTGTCCTGCCTGCGTGTGTCCTGCCTGCGTGTGTCCTGCCTGCGTGTGTCCTGCCTGCGTGTGTCCTGCCTGCGTGTGTCCTGCCTTCGTGTGTCCTGCCTGCGTGTGTGTTTTTTTTGTCTTTTTTATTTTCTCTTTTTCTTTTTTTCTCAGGCTGGCTAGATCCATGCCCGGTAGCTACCCTTACCTCCTCCTTGGCATGACTGCAGGTGCTCTGCCATCCTCCAGAGAGATGTTTTGTTCTAATGGACAGCCGCAGACTCCTTCTGGGCTGGCGACCCTGATGTTGCGTCTCTGGTGGAGGTAGCAGCATGCCCTGTAGCTACCCGTTCCTCCTCCCAGGCAAGGATCCTGAGCTTTTTCCTTCTCCAGACTCAGTTGTCATCTCTGCTTTGCCATGAGAGTGCCTTCTATCCTTTGCTTTTTTATGGGGTTGTTTCTGCTGCATGCATTGATGTTGGTTTTCTCTGTTGATTTTCCATAATATTTATTTTTATTTTTATTTTATTCAGTTTTGGTTTACAGCTCCTAATGAGTTGCAGTGAATTGTTAATTTTTTTCCAGCAGCTTCATTGTTAATGTTTTGCTTTGCCTCTTTTTACTTTGCCTCTTTTTGCTTTGCCTCTTTTTGCTTTGCCTCTCTTATGGCATGCTAGATATTTGCACAGGGTTTTTCCTTTGTGTATTTCATTTCTGTTTTTCCTTTGTACATTTGCTTTCAGTCTTTCCTTTTTTTTTTTTTTTTCCATTCTCATTTTGCATTCTCTTTTTGCATTCTGATTTTCCTTTCGGATTTTGCTTTCGGTTTTTGCTTTCAGTTTTTGCTTTCAGTTTTTGATTTCAGTTTTTGCTTTCAGTTTTTGCTTTCAGTTTTTGCATTCTCTATTTGCTTTCGTTTTTTGCTTTCAGTCTTTGCTTTCAGATTTTGCTTTCTGTTTTTGTTTTTCCTCTATTTGATTTGACTTTCTTATTGCTGTCTAGATCTTTATACAGTGTTTTTGCTTTGTGTTTTTGCTTTGTGTTTTTGCTTTGTGTTTTTGCTTTGTGTTTTTGCTTTGTGTTTTTGCTTTGTGTTATTCCTTTCACTTTTTGCTTTCACTTTTTGCTTTCATTTTTTGCTTTCACTATTTTGCTTTGCCCCTTTTTGCTTTGCCCCTTTTTGCTTTGCCTCTCTTATGGCTGGCTAGATCTTTGCACACTAGCTCCCCTTACCACCTCCATGCCATGACTGCGGCTGCTCTTCTCCTTTGCTTTTTTATGTGGTTGTTACTGCTGCATGGGTTGATGTTGGTTTTCTCTGTTGCTTTTCTTAAGTTTTCATTTTATTAGGAATGTTTTGGTTTCGTCCTCTGTCTTTGTTGCCATGCATATTGATATTTCTTTTTTCAGATTCATTCTTATAGTGCCTGCGTGTGTCCTGCCTGCGTGTGTCCTGCCTGCGTGTGTCCTGCCTGCGTGTGTCCTGCCTGCGTGTGTCCTGCCTGCGTGTGTCCTGCCTGCGTGTGTCCTGCCTGCGTGTGTCCTGCCTGCGTGTGTCCTGCCTGCGTGTGTCCTGCCTGCGTGTGTCCTGCCTGCGTGTGTCCTGCCTGCGTGTGTCCTGCCTGCGTGTGTCCTGCCTGCGTGTGTCCTGCCTGCGTGTGTCCTGCCTGCGTGTGTCCTGCCTGCGTGTGTCCTGCCTGCGTGTGTCCTGCCTGCGTGTGTCCTGCCTGCGTGTGTCCTGCCTGCGTGTGTGTTTTTTCTGTCTTTTTTATTTTCTCTTTTTCTTTTTTTCTCAGGCTGGCTAGATCCATGCCCGGTAGCTACCCTTACCTCCTCCTTGGCATGACTGCAGGTGCTCTGCCATCCTCCAGAGAGATGTTTTGTTCTAATGGACAGCCGCAGACTCCTTCTGGGCTGGCGACCCTGATGTTGCGTCTCTGGTGGAGGTAGCAGCATGCCCTGTAGCTACCCGTTCCTCCTCCCAGGCACGGATCCTGAGCTTTTTCCTTCTCCAGACTCAGTTGTCATCTCTGCTTTGCCATGAGAGTGCCTTCTATCCTTTGCTTTTTTATGGGGTTATTTCTGCTGCATGCATTGATGTTGGTTTTCTCTGTTGATTTTCCATAATATTTATTTTTATTTTATTTAGTTTTGGTTTACAGCTCCTGATGAGTTGCAATGAATTGTTAATTTTTTTCCAGCAGCTTCATTGATAATGTTTTGCTTTGCCTCTTTTTACTTTGCCTCTTTTTGCTTTGCCTCTTTTTGCTTTGCCTCTCTTATGGCATGCTAGATCTTTGCACAGGGTTTTTCCTTTGTGTATTTCATTTCTGTTTTTCCTTTGTGCTTTTGCTTTCAGTCTTTCCTTTTTTTTTTTTTTTTTTTTTTCCATTCTCATTTTGCATTCTCTTTTTGCTTTCTGATTTTCCTTTCGGATTTTGCTTTCGGTTTTTGCTTTCGGTTTTTGCTTTCAGTTTTTGCATTCTCTCTTTGCTTTCGTTTTTTGCATTCATTCTTTGCTTTCAGTCTTTGCTTTCTGTTTTTGTTTTTCCTCTTTTTGATTTGCCTTTCTTATTGCTGTCTAGATCTTTATACAGTGTTTTTGCTTTGTGTTTTTGCTTTGTGTTTTTGCTTTGTGTTATTCCTTTCACTTTTTGCTTTCACTTTTTGCTTTCATTTTTTGCTTTCACTTTTTACTTTGCCCCTTTTTGCTTTGCCTCTCTTATGGCATGCTAGATCTTTGCACAGGGTTTTTCCTTTGTGTTTTTCCTTTCTGTTTTTCCTTTGTGCTTTTGCTTTCAGTTTTTCCTTTTTTTTTTTTTTCCATTCTCATTTTGCATTCTCTTTTGGCATTCTCTTTTTGCTTTCTGATTTTGCTTTCTGATTTTGCTTTCGGATTTTGCTTTCGGTTTTTGCTTTCAGGTTTTGCTTTCAGGTTTTGCTTTCTCTTTTTGCATTCTCTCTTTGCTTTTGGTTTTTGCTTTCAGTCTTTGCTTTCAGTTTTTGCTTTCAGATTTTGCTTTCGGTTTTTGTTTTTCCTCTTTTTGATTTGCCTTTCTTATTGCTGTCTAGATCTTTATACAGTGTTTTTGCTTTGTGTTTTTGCTTTGTGTTTTTGCTTTGTGTTTTTGCTTTGTGTTATTCCTTTCACTTTTTGCTTTCATTTTTTGCTTTCACTTTTTTCCTTTGCCCCTTTTTGCTTTGCCCCTTTTTGCTTTGCCTCTCTTATGGCTGGCTAGATCTTTGCACACTAGCTCCTCTTACCACCTCCATGCCATGACTGCGGCTGCTCTTCTCCTTTGCTTTTTTATGTGGTTGTTACTGCTGCATGGGTTGATGTTGGTTTTCTCTGTTGCTTTTCTTAAGTTTTCATTTTATTAGGAATGTTTTGGTTTCGTCCTCTGTCTTTGTTGCCATGCATATTGATATTTCTTTTTTCAGATTCATTCTTATAGTGCCTGCGTGTGTCCTGCCTGCGTGTGTCCTGCCTGCGTGTGTCCTGCCTGCGTGTGTCCTGCCTGCGTGTGTCCTGCCTGCGTGTGTCCTGCCTGCGTGTGTCCTGCCTGCGTGTGTCCTGCCTGCGTGTGTCCTGCCTGCGTGTGTCCTGCCTGCGTGTGTCCTGCCTGCGTGTGTCCTGCCTGCGTGTGTCCTGCCTGCGTGTGTCCTGCCTGCGTGTGTCCTGCCTGCGTGTGTCCTGCCTGCGTGTGTCCTGCCTGCGTGTGTCCTGCCTGCGTGTGTCCTGCCTGCGTGTGTCCTGCCTGCGTGTGTCCTGCCTGCGTGTGTCCTGCCTGCGTGTGTCCTGCCTGCGTGTGTCCTGCCTGCGTGTGTCCTGCCTGCGTGTGTCCTGCCTGCGTGTGTCCTGCCTTCGTGTGTCCTGCCTGCGTGTGTGTTTTTTTTGTCTTTTTTATTTTCTCTTTTTCTTTTTTTCTCAGGCTGGCTAGATCCATGCCCGGTAGCTACCCTTACCTCCTCCTTGGCATGACTGCAGGTGCTCTGCCATCCTCCAGAGAGATGTTTTGTTCTAATGGACAGCCGCAGACTCCTTCTGGGCTGGCGACCCTGATGTTGCGTCTCTGGTGGAGGTAGCAGCATGCCCTGTAGCTACCCGTTCCTCCTCCCAGGCAAGGATCCTGAGCTTTTTCCTTCTCCAGACTCAGTTGTCATCTCTGCTTTGCCATGAGAGTGCCTTCTATCCTTTGCTTTTTTATGGGGTTGTTTCTGCTGCATGCATTGATGTTGGTTTTCTCTGTTGATTTTCTATAATATTTATTTTTATTTTTATTTTATTCAGTTTTGGTTTACAGCTCCTAATGAGTTGCAGTGAATTGTTAATTTTTTTCCAGCAGCTTCATTGTTAATGTTTTGCTTTGCCTCTTTTTACTTTGCCTCTTTTTGCTTTGCCTCTTTTTGCTTTGCCTCTCTTATGGCATGCTAGATATTTGCACAGGGTTTTTCCTTTGTGTATTTCATTTCTGTTTTTCCTTTGTACATTTGCTTTCAGTCTTTCCTTTTTTTTTTTTTTTTCCATTCTCATTTTGCATTCTCTTTTTGCATTCTGATTTTCCTTTCGGATTTTGCTTTCGGTTTTTGCTTTCAGTTTTTGCTTTCAGTTTTTGATTTCAGTTTTTGCTTTCAGTTTTTGCTTTCAGTTTTTGCATTCTCTATTTGCTTTCGTTTTTTGCTTTCAGTCTTTGCTTTCAGATTTTGCTTTCTGTTTTTGTTTTTCCTCTATTTGATTTGACTTTCTTATTGCTGTCTAGATCTTTATACAGTGTTTTTGCTTTGTGTTTTTGCTTTGTGTTTTTGCTTTGTGTTTTTGCTTTGTGTTTTTGCTTTGTGTTATTCCTTTCACTTTTTGCTTTCACTTTTTGCTTTCATTTTTTGCTTTCACTATTTTGCTTTGCCCCTTTTTGCTTTGCCCCTTTTGGCTTTGCCTCTCTTATGGCTGGCTAGATCTTTGCACACTAGCTCCCCTTACCACCTCCATGCCATGACTGCGGCTGCTCTTCTCCTTTGCTTTTTTATGTGGTTGTTACTGCTGCATGGGTTGATGTTGGTTTTCTCTGTTGCTTTTCTTAAGTTTTCATTTTATTAGGAATGTTTTGGTTTCGTCCTCTGTCTTTGTTGCCATGCATATTGATATTTCTTTTTTCAGATTCATTCTTATAGTGCCTGCGTGTGTCCTGCCTGCGTGTGTCCTGCCTGCGTGTGTCCTGCCTGCGTGTGTCCTGCCTGCGTGTGTCCTGCCTGCGTGTGTCCTGCCTGCGTGTGTCCTGCCTGCGTGTGTCCTGCCTGCGTGTGTCCTGCCTGCGTGTGTCCTGCCTGCGTGTGTCCTGCCTGCGTGTGTCCTGCCTGCGTGTGTCCTGCCTGCGTGTGTCCTGCCTGCGTGTGTCCTGCCTGCGTGTGTCCTGCCTGCGTGTGTCCTGCCTGCGTGTGTCCTGCCTGCGTGTGTCCTGCCTGCGTGTGTCCTGCCTGCGTGTGTCCTGCCTGCGTGTGTCCTGCCTGCGTGTGTGTTTTTTCTGTCTTTTTTATTTTCTCTTTTTCTTTTTTTCTCAGGCTGGCTAGATCCATGCCCGGTAGCTACCCTTACCTCCTCCTTGGCATGACTGCAGGTGCTCTGCCATCCTCCAGAGAGATGTTTTGTTCTAATGGACAGCCGCAGACTCCTTCTGGGCTGGCGACCCTGATGTTGCGTCTCTGGTGGAGGTAGCAGCATGCCCTGTAGCTACCCGTTCCTCCTCCCAGGCACGGATCCTGAGCTTTTTCCTTCTCCAGACTCAGTTGTCATCTCTGCTTTGCCATGAGAGTGCCTTCTATCCTTTGCTTTTTTATGGGGTTATTTCTGCTGCATGCATTGATGTTGGTTTTCTCTGTTGATTTTCCATAATATTTATTTTTATTTTATTTAGTTTTGGTTTACAGCTCCTGATGAGTTGCAATGAATTGTTAATTTTTTTCCAGCAGCTTCATTGATAATGTTTTGCTTTGCCTCTTTTTACTTTGCCTCTTTTTGCTTTGCCTCTTTTTGCTTTGCCTCTCTTATGGCATGCTAGATCTTTGCACAGGGTTTTTCCTTTGTGTATTTCATTTCTGTTTTTCCTTTGTGCTTTTGCTTTCAGTCTTTCCTTTTTTTTTTTTTTTTTTTTTTCCATTCTCATTTTGCATTCTCTTTTTGCTTTCTGATTTTCCTTTCGGATTTTGCTTTCGGTTTTTGCTTTCGGTTTTTGCTTTCAGTTTTTGCATTCTCTCTTTGCTTTCGTTTTTTGCATTCATTCTTTGCTTTCAGTCTTTGCTTTCTGTTTTTGTTTTTCCTCTTTTTGATTTGCCTTTCTTATTGCTGTCTAGATCTTTATACAGTGTTTTTGCTTTGTGTTTTTGCTTTGTGTTTTTGCTTTGTGTTATTCCTTTCACTTTTTGCTTTCACTTTTTGCTTTCATTTTTTGCTTTCACTTTTTACTTTGCCCCTTTTTGCTTTGCCTCTCTTATGGCATGCTAGATCTTTGCACAGGGTTTTTCCTTTGTGTTTTTCCTTTCTCTTTTTCCTTTGTGCTTTTGCTTTCAGTTTTTCCTTTTTTTTTTTTTTCCATTCTCATTTTGCATTCTCTTTTGGCATTCTCTTTTTGCTTTCTGATTTTGCTTTCTGATTTTGCTTTCGGATTTTGCTTTCGGTTTTTGCTTTCAGGTTTTGCTTTCAGGTTTTGCTTTCTCTTTTTGCATTCTCTCTTTGCTTTTGGTTTTTGCTTTCAGTCTTTGCTTTCAGTTTTTGCTTTCAGATTTTGCTTTCGGTTTTTGTTTTTCCTCTTTTTGATTTGCCTTTCTTATTGCTGTCTAGATCTTTATACAGTGTTTTTGCTTTGTGTTTTTGCTTTGTGTTTTTGCTTTGTGTTTTTGCTTTGTGTTATTCCTTTCACTTTTTGCTTTCATTTTTTGCTTTCACTTTTTTCCTTTGCCCCTTTTTGCTTTGCCCCTTTTTGCTTTGCCTCTCTTATGGCTGGCTAGATCTTTGCACACTAGCTCCCCTTACCACCTCCATGCCATGACTGCGGCTGCTCTTCTCCTTTGCTTTTTTATGTGGTTGTTACTGCTGCATGGGTTGATGTTGGTTTTCTCTGTTGCTTTTCTTAAGTTTTCATTTTATTAGGAATGTTTTGGTTTCGTCCTCTGTCTTTGTTGCCATGCATATTGATATTTCTTTTTTCAGATTCATTCTTATAGTGCCTGCGTGTGTCCTGCCTGCGTGTGTCCTGCCTGCGTGTGTCCTGCCTGCGTGTGTCCTGCCTGCGTGTGTCCTGCCTGCGTGTGTCCTGCCTGCGTGTGTCCTGCCTGCGTGTGTCCTGCCTGCGTGTGTCCTGCCTGCGTGTGTCCTGCCTGCGTGTGTCCTGCCTGCGTGTGTCCTGCCTGCGTGTGTCCTGCCTGCGTGTGTCCTGCCTGCGTGTGTCCTGCCTGCGTGTGTCCTGCCTGCGTGTGTCCTGCCTGCGTGTGTCCTGCCTGCGTGTGTCCTGCCTGCGTGTGTCCTGCCTGCGTGTGTCCTGCCTGCGTGTGTCCTGCCTGCGTGTGTCCTGCCTGCGTGTGTGTTTTTTCTGTCTTTTTTATTTTCTCTTTTTCTTTTTTTCTCAGGCTGGCTAGATCCATGCCCGGTAGCTACCCTTACCTCCTCCTTGGCATGACTGCAGGTGCTCTGCCATCCTCCAGAGAGATGTTTTGTTCTAATGGACAGCCGCAGACTCCTTCTGGGCTGGCGACCCTGATGTTGCGTCTCTGGTGGAGGTAGCAGCATGCCCTGTAGCTACCCGTTCCTCCTCCCAGGCACGGATCCTGAGCTTTTTCCTTCTCCAGACTCAGTTGTCATCTCTGCTTTGCCATGAGAGTGCCTTCTATCCTTTGCTTTTTTATGGGGTTGTTTCTGCTGCATGCATTGATGTTGGTTTTCTCTGTTGATTTTCCATAATATGTACTTTTATTTTATTTAGTTTTGGTTTACAGCTCCTGATGAGTTGCAATGAATTGTTAATTTTTTTCCAGCAGCTTCATTGATAATGTTTTGCTTTGCCTCTTTTTGCTTTGCCTCTTTTTGTTTTGCCTCTTTTTGCTTTGCCTCTCTTATGGCATGCTAGATCTTTGCACAGGGTTTTTCCTTTGTGTTTTTCATTTCTGTTTTTCCTTTGTGATTTTGCTTTCAGTATTTCCTTTTTTTTTTTTATGCATTCTCATTTTGCATTCTCTTTTTGCTTTCTGATTTTGCTTTCGGATTTTGTTTTCGGTTTTTGCTTTCAGGTTTTGCTTTCAGGTTTTGCTTTCTCTTTTTGCATACTCTCTTTGCTTTCGGTTTTTGCTTTCAGTCTTTGCTTTCTGTTTTTGTTTTTCCTCTTTTTGATTTGCCTTTCTTATTGCTGTCTAGATCTTTATACAGTGTTTTTGCTTTGTGTTTTTGCTTTGTGTTTTTGCTTTGTGTTTTTGCTTTGTGTTTTTGCTTTGTGTTTTTGCTTTGTGTTTTTGCTTTGTGTTATTCCTTTCACTTTTTGCTTTCACTTTTTGCTTTCATTTTTTGCTTTCTCTTTTTTGCTTTGCCCCTTTTGGCTTTGCCTCTCTTATGGCCGGCTAGATCTTTGCACACTAGCTCCCCTTACCACCTCCATGCCATGACTGCGGCTGCTCTTCTCCTTTGCTTTTTTATGTGGTTGTTACTGCTGCATGGGTTGATGTTGGTTTTCTCTGTTGCTTTTCTTAAATTTTCATTTTATTAGGAATGTTTTGGTTTCGTCCTCTGTCTTTGTTGCCATGCATATTGATATTTCTTTTTTCAGATTCATTCTTATAGTGCCTGCGTGTGTCCTGCCTGCGTGTGTCCTGCCTGCGTGTGTCCTGCCTGCGTGTGTCCTGCCTGCGTGTGTCCTGCCTGCGTGTGTCCTGCCTGCGTGTGTCCTGCCTGCGTGTGTCCTGCCTGCGTGTGTCCTGCCTGCGTGTGTCCTGCCTGCGTGTGTCCTGCCTGCGTGTGTCCTGCCTGCGTGTGTCCTGCCTGCGTGTCCTGCCTGCGTGTGTCCTGCCTGCGTGTGTCCTGCCTGCGTGTGTCCTGCCTGCGTGTGTCCTGCCTGCGTGTGTCCTGCCTGCGTGTGTCCTGCCTGCGTGTGTCCTGCCTGCGTGTGTCCTGCCTGCGTGTGTCCTGCCTGCGTGTGTCCTGCCTGCGTGTGTCCTGCCTGCGTGTGTCCTGCCTGCGTGTGTCCTGCCTGCGTGTGTCCTGCCTGCGTGTGTCCTGCCTGCGTGTGTCCTGCCTGCGTGTGTCCTGCCTGCGTGTGTCCTGCCTGCGTGTGTCCTGCCTGCGTGTGTCCTGCCTGCGTGTGTCCTGCCTGCGTGTGTCCTGCCTGCGTGTGTCCTGCCTGCGTGTGTGTTTTTTCTGTCTTTTTTATTTTCTCTTTTTCTTTTTTTCTCAGGCTGGCTAGATCCATGCCCGGTAGCTACCCTTACCTCCTCCTTGGCATGACTGCAGGTGCTCTGCCATCCTCCAGAGAGATGTTTTGTTCTAATGGACAGCCGCAGACTCCTTCTGGGCTGGCGACCCTGATGTTGCGTCTCTGGTGGAGGTAGCAGCATGCCCTGTAGCTACCCGTTCCTCCTCCCAGGCACGGATGCTGAGCTTTTTCCTTCTCCAGACTCAGTTGTCATCTCTGCTTTGCCATGAGAGTGCCTTCTATCCTTTGCTTTTTTATGGGGTTGTTTCTGCTGCATGCATTGATGTTGGTTTTCTCTGTTGATTTTCCATAATATGTACTTTTATTTTATTCAGTTTTGGTTTACAGCTCCTGATGAGTTGCAATGAATTGTTAATTTTTTTCCAGCAGCTTCATTGATAATGTTTTGCTTTGCCTCTTTTTACTTTGCCTCTTTTTGCTTTGCCTCTTTTTGCTTTGCCTCTCTTATGGCATGCTAGATCTTTGCACAGGGTTTTTCCTTTGTGTATTTCATTTCTGTTTTTCCTTTGTGCTTTTGCTTTCAGTCTTTCCTTTTTTTTTTTTTTTTTTTTCTCCATTCTCATTTTGCATTCTCTTTTTGCTTTCTGATTTTCCTTTCGAATTTTGCTTTCGGATTTTGCTTTCGGTTTTTGCTTTCAGTTTTTGCATTCTCTCTTTGCTTTCGTTTTTTGCATTCATTCTTTGCTTTCAGATTTTGCTTTCTGTTTTTGTTTTTCCTATTTTGATTTGCCTTTCTTATTGCTGTCTAGATCTTTATACAGTGTTTTTGCTTTGTGTTTTTGCTTTGTGTTTTTGCTTTGTGTTATTCCTTTCACTTTTTGCTTTCACTTTTTGCTTTCATTTTTTGCTTTCACTTTTTACTTTGCCCCTTTTTGCTTTGCCTCTCTTATGGCTGGCTAGATCTTTGCACAGGGTTTTTCCTTTGTGTTTTTCCTTTCTGTTTTTCCTTTGTGCTTTTGCTTTCAGTTTTTCCTTTTTTTTTTTTTTCCATTCTCATTTTGCATTCTCTTTTGGCATTCTCTTTTTGCTTTCTGATTTTGCTTTCTGATTTTGCTTTCGGATTTTGCTTTCGGTTTTTGCTTTCAGGTTTTGCTTTCAGGTTTTGCTTTCTCTTTTTGCATTCTCTCTTTGCTTTTGGTTTTTGCTTTCAGTCTTTGCTTTCAGTTTTTGCTTTCAGATTTTTCTTTCTGTTTTTGTTTTTCCTCTTTTTGATTTGCCTTTCTTATTGCTGTCTAGATCTTTATACAGTGGTTTTGCTTTGTGTTTTTGCTTTGTGTTTTTGCTTTGTGTTTTTGCTTTGTGTTATTCCTTTCACTTTTTGCTTTCATTTTTTGCTTTCACTTTTTTCCTTTGCCCCTTTTTGCTTTGCCCCTTTTTGCTTTGCCTCTCTTATGGCTGGCTAGAGCTTTGCACACTAGCTCCCCTTACCACCTCCATGCCATGACTGCGGCTGCTCTTCTCCTTTGCTTTTTTATGTGGTTGTTACTGCTGCATGGGTTGATGTTGGTTTTCTCTGTTGCTTTTCTTAAGTTTTCATTTTATTATGAATGTTTTGGTTTCGTCCTCTGTCTTTGTTGCCATGCATATTGATATTTCTTTTTTCAGATTCATTCTTATAGTGCCTGCGTGTGTCCTGCCTGCGTGTGTCCTGCCTGCGTGTGTCCTGCCTGCGTGTGTCCTGCCTGCGTGTGTCCTGCCTGCGTGTGTCCTGCCTGCGTGTGTCCTGCCTGCGTGTGTCCTGCCTGCGTGTGTCCTGCCTGCGTGTGTCCTGCCTGCGTGTGTCCTGCCTGCGTGTGTCCTGCCTGCGTGTGTCCTGCCTGCGTGTGTCCTGCCTGCGTGTGTCCTGCCTGCGTGTGTCCTGCCTGCGTGTGTCCTGCCTGCGTGTGTCCTGCCTGCGTGTGTGTTTTTTCTGTCTTTTTTATTTTCTCTTTTTCTTTTTTTCTCAGGCTGGCTAGATCCATGCCCGGTAGCTACCCTTACCTCCTCCTTGGCATGACTGCAGGTGCTCTGCCATCCTCCAGAGAGATGTTTTGTTCTAATGGACAGCCGCAGACTCCTTCTGGGCTGGCGACCCTGATGTTGCGTCTCTGGTGGAGGTAGCAGCATGCCCTGTAGCTACCCGTTCCTCCTCCCAGGCACGGATCCTGAGCTTTTTCCTTCTCCAGACTCAGTTGTCATCTCTGCTTTGCCATGAGAGTGCATTCTATCCTTTGCTTTTTTATGGGGTTGTTTCTGCTGCATGCATTGATGTTGGTTTTCTCTGTTGATTTTCCATAATATTTATTTTTATTTTTATTTTATTTAGTTTTGGTTTACAGCTCCTGATGAGTTGCAATGAATTGTTAATTTTTTTCCAGCAGCTTCATTGATAATGTTTTGCTTTGCCTCTTTTTGCTTTGCCTCTTTTTGTTTTGCCTCTTTTTGCTTTGCCTCTCTTATGGCATGCTAGATATTTGCACAGGGTTTTTCCTTTGTGTTTTTCATTTCTGTTTTTCCTTTGTGATTTTGCTTTCAGTATTTCCTTTTTTTTTTTTTATGCATTCTCTTTTTGCTTTCTGATTTTCCGTTCGGATTTTGTTTTCGGTTTTTGCTTTTAGTTTTTGATTTCAGTTTTTGCTTTCTGTTTTTGCATTCTCTCTTTGCTTTAGGTTTTTGCTTTCAGTCTTTGCTTTCAGTTTTTGCTTTCTGTTTTTGTTTTACCTCTTTTTGATTTGCCTTTCTTATTGCTGTCTAGATCTTTATACAGTGTTTTTGCTTTGTGTTTTTGCTTTGTGTTATTCCTTTCACTTTTTGCTTTCACTTTTTGCTTTCATTTTTTGCTTTCTCTTTTTTGCTTTGCCCCTTTTGGCTTTGCCTCTCTTATGGCCGGCTAGATCTTTGCACACTAGCTCCCCTTACCACCTCCATGCCATGACTGCGGCTGCTCTTCTCCTTTGCTTTTTTATGTGGTTGTTACTGCTGCATGGGTTGATGTTGGTTTTCTCTGTTGCTTTTCTTAAGTTTTCATTTTATTATGAATGTTTTGGTTTCGTCCTCTGTCTTTGTTGCCATGCATATTGATATTTCTTTTTTCAGATTCATTCTTATAGTGCCTGCGTGTGTCCTGCCTGCGTGTGTCCTGCCTGCGTGTGTCCTGCCTGCGTGTGTCCTGCCTGCGTGTGTCCTGCCTGCGTGTGTCCTGCCTGCGTGTGTCCTGCCTGCGTGTGTCCTGCCTGCGTGTGTCCTGCCTGCGTGTGTCCTGCCTGCGTGTGTCCTGCCTGCGTGTGTCCTGCCTGCGTGTGTCCTGCCTGCGTGTGTCCTGCCTGCGTGTGTCCTGCCTGCGTGTGTCCTGCCTGCGTGTGTCCTGCCTGCGTGTGTCCTGCCTGCGTGTGTCCTGCCTGCGTGTGTCCTGCCTGCGTGTGTGTTTTTTTTGTCTTTTTTATTTTCTCTTTTTCTTTTTTTCTCAGGCTGGCTAGATCCATGCCCGGTAGCTACCCTTACCTCCTCCTTGGCATGACTGCAGGTGCTCTGCCATCCTCCAGAGAGATGTTTTGTTCTAATGGACAGCCGCAGACTTTATACAGTGTTTTTGCTTTGTGTGTTTGCTTTGTGTTTTTGCTTTGTGTTTTTGCTTTGTGTTATTCCTTTCACTTTTTGCTTTCACTTTTTGCTTTCATTTTTTGCTTTCACTTTTTACTTTGCCCCTTTTTGCTTTGCCTCTCTTATGGCTGGCTTGATCTTTGCACAGGGTTTTTCCTTTGTGTTTTTCCTTTCTCTTTTTCCTTTGTGCTTTTGCTTTCAGTTTTTCCTTTTTTTTTTTTTTCCATTCTCATTTTGCATTCTCTTTTGGCATTCTCTTTTTGCTTTCTGATTTTGCTTTCTGATTTTGCTTTCTGATTTTGCTTTCGGATTTTGCTTTCGGTTTTTGCTTTTTTTTGGTTTTTCCTCTTTTTGCTTTCCCTCTCTTATTGCTTTCTATATCTTTATACCTTGTTTTTGCTTTGTGTTTTTGCTTTGTGTTTTGCGTTGTCTTTTTGCGTTGTCGTTTTGCATTCTCTTTTTACTTTGACTTTTTGCTTTGACTTTTTGCTTTGTATTTTTGCTTTCTGTTTTTGCTTTGTATTTTTGCTTTCATTTTTTGCTTTCTGTTTTTTCTTTCAGTTTTTGCTTTCTGTTTTTGTTTTTCCTCTTTTTGCTTTGCCTCACTTATTGATGTCTTTATTGTTATACAGTGTTTTTAGTTTGTGGTTTTGCTTTGTGTTTTGCTTTGTGTTTTTACTTTATGTATTTGCTTTGTGTTTTTGCTTTGTCTTTTTGCTTTGTCTTTTTGCTCTGTGCATTGGCTGTGTGCATTTGCTGTGTGCATTTGCTCTGTGCATTTGCTTTGTTTTTTCTTTGTTTTTTTGCTTTTAGTTTTTGCTTTCTCTTTTTGAATTCTCTCCTTACATTCTCTCTTTAATTTAGGTTTTTGCTTTGTATTTTTGCTTTGTGTTTTTGCTTTGTGTTTTTGCTTTGTGTTTTTGATTTCATTTTTTGCTTTCAGTTTTTGCTTTCAGTTTTTGCTTTCAGTTTTTGCTTTCAGTTTTTGCTTTCAGTTTTTGCTTTCTGTTTTTGCTTTCATTTTTTGCTTTCTATTTTTGCATTCTTTTTTTGTTTTTCCTCTTTTTGCTTTGCCTCTCTTGTTGCTTTCTATATCTTTATACAGTGTTTTTGCTTTGTGTTTTTGCTTTGTGTTTTTGCTTTGTCTTTTTGCTTTGACTTTTTGCTTTGTCTTTTTGCTTTGTCTTTTTGCTTTGTCTTTTTGCTTTGTCTTTTTGCTTTGTCTTTTTGCTTTGCCTTTCTGCTTTCTGTTTTTGCTTTGTGTTTTTGCTTTGTGTTTTTTCTCTGTGAATTTGCTCTGTGTTTTTGCTTTGTCTTTTTGCTTTCTGTTTTTGCTTTGTCTTTTTGCTTTGTGTTTTTTCTCTGTGAATTTGCTCTGTGTTTTGCTTTTTGTTTTTGCTTTGTGTTTTTGCTTTGTGTTTTTGCTTTCAGTTTTGCTTTCTGTTTTTGCTTTCTGTTTTTGTTTTTCCTCTTTTTGCTTTGCCTCTCTTATTGCTGTCTTTATCTTTATACTGTGTTTTTACTTTGTTTTTGCTTTGTGTTTTTGCTTTGTTTTTGCTTTGTTTTTGCTTTGTCTTTTTGCTTTGTCTTTTTGCTTTGTCTTTTTGCTTTGTCTTTTTGCTCTGTGCGTTTGCTTTGTGTTTTTGCTTTCAGTTTTTGCTTTCTCTTTTTGAAGTCTCTTTACATTCTCTCTTTAATTTAGGTTTTTGCTTTGTGTTTTTGCTTTGTGTTTTTGCTTTCAGTTTTTGCTTTCAGTTTTTGCTTTCAGTTTTTGCTTTCTGTTTTTGTTTTTCCTCTTTTTACTTTGCCTCTCTTATTGCTGTCTATATCTTTATACAGTGTTTTTGCTTTGTCTTTTTGCTTTGTCTTTTTGCTTTGTCTTTTTGCTTTGTCTTTTTGCTTTGTCTTTTTGCTTTGTCTTTTTGCTTTGTCTTTTTGCCTTGTCTTTTTGCCTTGTCTTTTTGCTTTGTCTTTTTGCTTTGTCTTTTTGCTTTGTCTTTTTGCTTTGTCTTTTTGCTTTGTCTTTCTGCTTTGTCTTTCTGCTTTGTCTTTCTGCTTTGTCTTTCTGCTTTGTCTTTCTGCTTTGTCTTTCTGCTTTGTCTTTCTGCTTTGTCTTTCTGCTTTGTCTTTCTGCTTTGTCTTTCTGCTTTGTCTTTTTGCTTTGTCTTTCTGCTTTGTCTTTCTGCTTTGTCTTTCTGCTTTGTCTTTCTGCTTTGTCTTTCTGCTTTGTCTTTCTGCTTTGTCTTTCTGCTTTCTGTTTTTGCTTTCTGTTTTTGCTTTCTGTTTTTGCTTTCTGTTTTTGCTTTGTGTTTTTGCTTTGTGTTTTTGCTTTCAGTTTTTGCTTTCTGTTTTTGTTTTTCCTCTTTTTGCTTTGCCTCTCTTATTGCTGTCTATATCTTTATACAGTGTTTTTGCTTTGTGTTTTTGCTTTGTGTTTTTCTTTGTCTTTTTGCTTTGTCTTTTTCTTTGTCTTTTTGCTTTGTCTTTTTGCTTTGTCTTTTTGCTTTGTCTTTTTGCTTTGTCTTTTTGCTTTGTCTTTTTGCTTTGTCTTTTTGCTCTGTGCTTTTGCTTTGTGTTTTGCTCTGTGTTTTTGCTTTGTGTTTTTGCTTTCTATTTTGCTCTGTGCTTTTGCTTTGTGTTTTGCTTTGTTTTTTTGCTTTCTGGTTTTGCTTTTTCTTGATTTTTGTTTTTGCTTTCTGTTTTTGTTTTTCCTCTTTTTGCTTTCCCTCTCTTATTGCTTTCTATATCTTTATACAGTGTTTTTACTTTGTGTTTTTGCTTTGTGTTTTGTGTTGTCTTTTTGCGTTGTCGTTTTGCATTCTCTTTTTACTTTGACTTTTTGCTTTGACTTTTTGCTTTGTATTTTTGCTTTCTGTTTTTGCTTTGTATTTTTGCTTTCATTTTTTGCTTTCTGTTTTTTCTTTCAGTTTTTGCTTTCTGTTTTTGTTTTTCCTCTTTTTGCTTTGCCTCACTTATTGCTGTCTTTATTGTTATACATTGTTTTTAGTTTGTGGTTTTGCTTTGTGTTTTGCTTTGTGTTTTTGCTTTGTGTTTTTGTTTTCAGTTTTTTCTTTCATTTTTTGCTTTCTGTTTTTGCTTTCATTTTTTGCTTTCTATTTTTGCATTCTTTTTTTGTTTTTCCTCTTTTTGCTTTGCCTCTCTTGTTGCTTTCTATATCTTTATACAGTGTTTTTGCTTTGTCTTTTTGCTTTGTCTTTTTGCTTTGTCTTTTTGCTTTGTCTTTTTGCTTTGTCTTTTTGCTTTGTCTTTTTGCTTTGTCTTTTTGCTTTGTCTTTTTGCTTTGTCTTTTTGCTTTGTCTTTTTGCTTTGTCTTTTTGCTTTGTCTTTTTGCTTTGTCTTTTTGCTTTGTCTTTTTGCTTTGTCTTTTTGCTTTGTGTTTTTTCTGTGAATTTGCTCTGTTTTTGCTTTGTCTTTTAGCTTTGTGTTTTTGCTCTGTGCTTTTGCTCTGTGCTTTTGCTCTGTGCTTTTGCTCTGTGCTTTTGCTTTGTGTTTTTGCTTTGTGTTTTCGCTTTCTGGTTTTGCTTTTTTTTTGCTTTCAGTTTTTGCTTTCTGTTTTTGTTTTTCCTCTTTTTGCTTTGCCTCTCTTATTGCTGTCTATATCTTTATACAATGTTTTTACTTTGTGTTTTTGCTTTGTGTTTTGCTTTCTTTTTTGCTTTGTCTTTTGGTATGTCTTTTTGCTTTGTGTTTTTTCTCTGTGAATTTGCTCTGTGTTTTTGCTTTGTCTTTTTGCTTTCTGTTTTTGCTTTGTCTTTTTGCTTTGTGTTTTTTCTCTGTGAATTTGCTCTGTGTTTTTGCTTTGTGTTTTTGCTTTGTGTTTTTGCTCTGTGTTTTGTGTTTTTGCTCTGTGTTTTATGTTTTTGCTTTCTGGTTTTGCTTTGTGTTTATGCTCTGTGTATTTGCTTTGTGCTTTTGCTCTGTGCTTTTGCTTTGTGTTTTTGCTTTCTGGTTTTGCTTTTTTTTTGCTTTCAGTTTTTGCTTTCTGTTTTTGTTTTTCCTCTTTTTATTTGCCTCTCTTATTGCTTTCTATATCTTTATACAGTGCTTTTGCTTTGTCTTTTTGCTTTCAGTTTTTGCTTTCAGTTTTTGCTTTCAGTTTTTGCTTTCAGTTTTTGCTTTCAGTTTTTGCTTTCAGTTTTTTTTTTTCCTCTTCTTGCTTTGCCTCCCTTATTGCTGTCTAGATCTTTATACAGTGTTTTTGCTTTGTGTTTTTGCTTTGTGTTTTTCCTTTCACTTTTTGCTTTCAGTTTTTGCTTTTCCTCTTTTTGCTTTGCCTCTCTGTGGCTGGCTAGATCTTTGCACACTAGCTACCCCTACCACCTCCATGCCATGACTGCGGCTGCTCTTATCCTTTGCTTTTTTATGTTGTTGTTTCTGCTGCGTGGGTTGATGTTGGTTTTCTCTGTTGCTTTTCATAAGTTTTCGTTTTATTATTTATGTTTTGGTTTTGTCCTCCGTGTTTGTTGCCATGCCTTATTGATATTTCTTTTTTCAGATTCATTCTTAAAAGAATTCTTTTGGCCTTCTCCAGACTCTGTTGTCATCTCTGCTTTGCCTTGAGCGTGCATTTTTTCTCTTTGCATTTTCATGTTGTTTCTGCTGCATACAATGGTGTTGGTTTTGTCTCTTTGTTTCCCTTGTTGTTTTTTATTTTTAATGTCTTGGCTTACTGCTCCATCTTTTTTGTAGTGGGTTATTCTTGCGTTTTGTATTTTTTTTTCCTTTTGCACCGTTTTGAACTCTTTTATCCTTCCCTGTGGGGCATTCCTTTCTTTTTCTCAGTGTTTCAAGTGAGTTTGCTTTTCTTTTCTTGGCTTTTTAGTATTTCGTCTTTCATTTCTTGGTCTTGGTTTTGCTTTGCTCTTGGGTTTTTCCTTTGTCTCTTTGCCTGGCATTGCTTTTGAATTTTCTTTCACAGGCCTACTGCCCCACTGCCGTGGGCATAGATTGGTCTAGGTAACTCTGTGGCATCCTCCTAGGCATGAATGCTGAGCTTTTGTCCTCTCCAGACTCAGTTGTTGCCTCTGCTGCACCATGAGAGTGTATTCTTTTCCTTTGCCTTAGTTTGATTCATTTTCTATTTTGTGTTTTATTTATTGTTGTTGGTTTGCTTTGATTTGTTTGGGTTTTTTTCTGTCTTTTTTTACTTTGCTGTTCCACTTTTTTTTCTGTGCACTGCTCTTTTTTTTTCCTTTTCCTTTTTTTTGTTTTTGTTTTTGTCAGTATATTTTTTTGCACTGTTTTTTTTTTCCCTAATGCCATTCCTTTTCGTTTCTCTTAAACTCTGAGGTTTATCTCGTAACACTAAGCCTAATTCATGAACTGAAAGTCTTATCCCTGAATGAAATGGGTAATCCTTAACCCTAAAAATGGATAGCCCTTAAGCCTTTTCTCTTAACGCAACAGGGATAGCTGTAACCCTAATCAAAAAAGGGCCACCCTTAATCCTAACACAAAAGGGTAGCCCTTAAACGTAACTGCGACTGGGAATCCTTAACTCTAATCCGATATGGTAACCGTTGGTTTATCACAAAAGGGAAGCCCTTCATCCTAACCTAATATGGTAACTCTTTACCCTAAACACTAGCCGCTAACAGTAACCTTTAACCTCATCCTAAAGGGTTTTCCTTAAACCTTGACACTGAAGGGTCAAATTGGTAACATGACAACTTTAACATTGGTAAATCAAATCCATAACGTTACAACTTTAAACCTAATCTAAAACTAATCTTAAAACCTAATGCGAAAGGGTAACCCTCCACAATTAACAGTAACACTAAATAGTAGCACTTAACCTTAATCCAGAGTGGGATGAGGCCGAGCTGGTCTGCTGCCAGGGCTGCTCTCAGACACAGGGTGCGGCGAGCGTCTGCGGGCAGCACATCTCACAGATGAGGTGCCTGTGAACAGCTGCCAGCCGTCCTTGTGGAGGGCCCGTCGTCATCATGGAAACTCATTGTGACAGCACAAAGGTTCCAGGAGCACAGGTGATGGCACCTGTGACATCGTCTGGTGGGCCTGGAACCACAGCCTCCGGCCTTTTTTGGCCTTGCACCCCATCAAGCAAAAGCCTGCTGTCCTGCACTTGGTCCCACCGGGCAGAAGCTCTTGGGATGTAGGAAGTTTTGGGGGAGGGGATAGAAGCCTGAAGCTTCACATTATTTTCTTCCTTCCAAAGAGTTTTCTTTGCTCGTTGTTCTTTCCAAATGGTTTTTCTTTGCTTTTCCTTTTGCTATTTAATATTTTTTCTTTCTTTTATGCTTGCTTCTCTGTTGCTTTGCATTGCATTGTTGTTGTTGTTGTTTAACTTCTTTTCAGGCAAAGCCCCGGGGGCTGCTAGGGCAATGTCATCACTTGAAGGGGGAGGCTGGGTTTCTCATCTGAGGGCTTCATGCACAAATAGCAAGGAAAACTCAGACACAGAGCAATCCTAAGCAAAATCACAACTTTTCGGAGTTCCCTGTGCTCACCCTCAACTCTCTTCTTGGAAGGTAACTCTCCTGCTTTTTTCCATCTCTTCTTCTGGTTGCTTGCATTTTGCATCTCCCAGTTAGGGCTTGGGAGAAAGTTGGGATGCAAACTGCAGAGAACTGTCCCAGGAAAGCACAAACGGCACACCTAGGTAGAAAGACAGTGCATCAAGTCCAGATGCCTGCTGCGTATCTGTATGTCTCTTTGGTGCCTTCTCAAGCTCTGTCTTCTTCCCCTGCCTTTCCGCATGGCTGAGCTTCAGTGGAAGGCCACTTGCACTTGAAGAGCACCTCTTTGGAGAGAGATTTTAGCACAGTCAGCCACAAGCTTCACATTTTCAAGCATAGTTTCTTAAATTTGCCTTTCTACTCCTAACATGTTGTCCCATTTCTGCAGTCAACACAGATCTGCAGTGCCTTTTCCTCTCTCCTACATCAAACACATCCTTTCATGCAGTCCGATTTATATGAAGGTACCCAAACAGCAGCTCACAAATGCTCTCACCCACAGAAGCTTTCCATTTTCCGCTTTCTCAGTAAGATCCAGTTGAATCCCAGGCTGCTTCCCTGAAGCAAAGTGTGATTTTTCTGTTTCACAGCGATCACTTTCACAGTTGTTGTTCTGTTAGCCCACGTCCACCAAAAATCCCTCAGGTACACTATTTTTACAGTCAAAACAAACTATTTTTTCAATTGCAGCATACTTACAGAATGCATTTCTAGTCTTGTTCCTGCTGAGATGGTGGTAAATGAACCCAAGCCTGCCTGGCAGCTCTACGTTGCTCAGAGCAAAGCTGCTCGAGCAAGCAAAATGCTGTCAGGTGTACAAGCTGAGAAACATACTTCATTCCTGGATTGCACAGCTATGAGTAGAAGTACCTCCACGCTGTTTGGCCTCTCCAAGGAATTCACACAGCTCTAAGTACCACCATTTATACAGAGAGTGGTATTGCTCCTCAGCTGTCAGCTGCCACTGTAAGCCTTTCTAATGCTTGAAGCCAGAGGGGCCAGACCCAGCTGGCCCTTAGGGGCCTCCTTTGGTCCAGCCCTCAAACTGAAGTGTAACACTTAACCCAAAATGGCAACTGTAGACAAAGGCAATCACAGATACAGTTTTAAATTACCCAAGAGACTAAGGACTCACTCCAGTAGATGAAGATGGAACCGCTTACCCCTTTCTGAGGAACAGGGCTCACAAAATGCTGAAAAAGAGCAGAATTCAAAGCAGTGATCCTTCCCTTGGGGCAGCCAGCCTTTAAATGAGGTTAGGGAGGGGTGGAACCAGGCTGCACCCCTTTGTCATGCAGGTGAGTTGCTTCCACCTTTTTGCTGCATAGCAGAAGGTTTGACAAAGATTAAAGCCTGTGAAGTCAAAAAAGACTACTTTCATACTTCTTTCACATTTGTGTTATCTGGCTGTAGTTCCAACCAGGTGGGCTTGCAGATGACACCTGGCAAGCAGGTACAGGCAGCAGGCACAGCACCCCGCAACCTCCAGGTGAGTGACAGCAGCCAAGGAGTCCTTTGGGCTCTGCAGGCTCCAAGTGTGGAGCATTACACACAGGAGCAGCTAAGCATAAAGACGATGGCAGAGCTACAGAGCTAACCATCATAAAGAGGCACAGTAGCTCAGCTCTTTCCTTCCAGAACACGGGGAATAAGAGCCACGAGGAAAATGCAGACACACTCTGCTTTCCTCTTCTGTCCCACGCCTTTTGCCCCCATCAGAAGGGGGAGGAATGAGCTGTGCTTCCACAGGGACATTCCTCTTGCAGCCATGCACCCCTCAGGTTGGAACATTACCAGCAGCAGGATGGGGAAAACCAGTTCTTGCCTGATTGTAAAGCATAAATATGACAAACCATGGCCTCGTCTCTCCTCTCCTTTTCCTTTTTCCTTCCCTTCTTCTTCCATCCCCTTCCTCCTGCTTCTTTCCTTCCCTTCCCCTTCCCCTTCCCCTTCCCCTTCCCCTTCCCCTTTCCCTTTCCCTTTCCCTTCCCTCATTTTCCCCTGAGACTTCAGCAGCTGTTTTCTTACAGCACTGCAGGCACAACTACACTGGGAGCAAATAGTGCTTCCACCATGCGCAGTTGGGTTAGCACCAGCGCCTGCTGCACTGTTCTGCTCTTCCTGGTCATCTAAGAAGAAGAAATCAGAATCTTAAGCACAATCAATACTTAGTGTGACATTTGTGTTGTGTTGCTGCTGTAGTTTCGTGTCCTGAAAGCAGTGCATGCATTTGTTCCCTGCGTTTGGATTTCTTTCTGCCAGCTCTTTTGCGCTCAACAAACAGCAAGAATGAGCCACTGGGTTGGCTCAGTTGCTCATGTTGCAGTTTCTTGAGGTAGTCAGTGAACTGAGCTCCTTCCTCCTCCGCAACCTCACCTTCTGCCATCATTTAACTCCAGAGCCTCAGTGCTTGTCTGTAAGCTACTGTTGGGGCATGTTCTGCTGTTGCAATGCTTTAAAATGGGCCGTGTAAGTTCCTGATGAAGTTTGGAGCAAAGAAGTGTGCTCTTCTAATCCTACAAATGAATGGATTGGCTTAGCTGCCTCTTAAGTTGTGCACACACTTTGTGTTGTGTGAAAACCTCTCCTTTGTTATGAAACACCTGGCTTCGTTATTTCTATGACAGCCTTCATCAGGCTGTGATTCTATCAGACAGCCATCTTTGCAGAGATCTTGCTTGTGAGGACGTCTGGATATGGATGTCTGATTGTAAACATTCTGTTACCATGCATGCATTCTTGCCTTTTTTCTATAGGAAAAAAATGGATAATTCCCTACCTAACTGGGAGAAGTCACTTCTGCTGCTTGAGGCTGGGAAGCCCATTCCAAGTTAGGCTTGTTGTAGTGTTTTCTAAACCACGTGTACTGTACGATGCAAGAAACGTAAATGAAATTTAACAGCTGTTGTTTTTCCTTTCAGTGTTTGGGAGAGGCTGGGCTTGAGTTCCAGACTTTTGGAAGCGTCCGTAGGGGTTGTGGGAAGGTTGTGCAGACTCTGCACGGGAGAGTGTAATTTCTCCTAGGTTGGTCTAGGATATGGTGTGATCTGTGGGAACTGAGAACCATAAGGAATGTCGCTGCTGTCCCAGAGCATCAGCTGCACTGCCTTGGACTTACTTTTGTTGTCTGATACCTAGTGATATAAACAAAGCCATAACTGGAGGCCAAGCCCTGCAGGTCAGAAAGAAACTCTAATGCCTATGACTCTTCGGAGGTGAGAGAGAATAGCAAGCTTGAAGTGGTTGTTAACAGACTTCAGAACTATGTTTGATGCTGAGTGATACTAAAAACGTACGTGAATCCACATTCATTTTTGTGCTCCATGGACCATCTGCAACTCCCTACACCCTCTCTTACTTTTAGCCCTGCTCATAGTCCATTTGATTTTTCCTCTCTGTGGTTTTGCTTAGCTTTTGGCACACGAGTGCACAGCTTTCTAAAATGTTCTGAGCACTTCACATCAGGAACCTTCTGCTCTGATATTTCTTAAAGAACATCCACTGAGCTGTTCAGAAAGCAGAGTTGCTTATTGCTGTCCTCTGTGTGCCACTTGGGGATTATTACTAAGTACCAGTAGAGCTTATCTAAATGGAAATGTAACAACGCATGCTATACTTATTCTTTCATTTTAAAGATGTGTAGCTTCTCTCTTGCAAACATCAAGCCATTAACTGTACAAAACTGTACAAAAAGGGGTGTTTTTTTTTTATGTGCATAAAGTCATCGTACTACGGGCAGATGGCTTTTGCAAAACTACCCGAAACCCTTGGAGGCAGGAAGAGGTAGGGGCTGCCATGTGAGGGTAGGGACCGCTAGGCAAAGGTGTGAGGCTTGGAGTTACCCTGCTCTGTGTCTTTGGGCATGAAGGGACTGTGGAGAGGACGGGGAGGTGACATGGAGGGTGTATGGATTGGACGTGGAAGGGATGGGGAGATCTACATGGAAAATGGGAGGAAGAGGGAAGTGACGTAGGTGGGATGTGTAGGGAACGTGGAGAGGACGCGGGTTATGGAGAGGATGTAGAGGGGACTGTGGAGTGCACCCTCAGCAAGTTTGCAGATGGCACCAAGCTCAGTGGTGCAGTGGATGCATTGGAAGGAAGGGAAGCCATCCAGAGGGACCTGGACAGGCTGGAGAAGTGGGCCCATGAGAACCTAAGGAGGTTCGGCAAGGCCAAATGCAAGGTGCTGCACTTGGGTTGGGGCAATCCCATGTGTTTATACAGACTGGGGAAGATCTTGATGGCAGCCCTGTGGAGAAGGACCTAGGGGTCCTGGTGGACGAGACGCTGGACATGAGCCAGCAGTGTGCGCTTGCAGCCTGGAAGGCCAGCTGTGTTCTGGGCTGCATCCATCTGGGAGAGGGAGGTGATTGTCCCCCTCTACTCTGCTCTTGTGAGGCCCCATCTGCAGTACTGCGTCCAGGCCTGGGACCCCCAGCAGAAGAAAGATGTGGAACTCTTGGAGTGGGTCCAGAGGAGGGCCACTAAGATGATGCTGGAGCACCTCTCCTATGAAGAAAGGTTGAGGAAACTGGGCTTGTTTAGCTTGGAGAAGAGAAGACTCCAGGGAGACCGCATTGTGGCCTTCCAGTATTTGAAGGGAGCATATAAACAGGAGGGGGAACAGCTGTTTACGAGGGTGGATAGTGATAGGATGAGGGGGAATGGTTTTAAACGAAGAGAGGGGAGGATTAGGTTGAAGTTGTTCACCCAGAGGGTGGTGATGCACTGGAGCAGGTTGCCCAGGGAGGTGATGGATGCCCCATCCCTGGAGGCACTCAAGGCCAGGCTGGATGTGGTTCTGGGCAGCCTGGTCCAGTGGTTGGCGACGCTGCGCATAGAAGGGTGGTTGAAACTAGGTGATCATCACGGTCCTTTTCAACCCAGGACTTTCTCGGAATCTGTGGTGATTCAGTGAACGACTGCAGGCAGGATTTAGCTGGGAAGTATTGGTGATGGTTGGACTAGATGATCTTCTAGGTCTTTCCCAACCTTGATAATTCTGTGATTCTGTGAAAGCGAGCACCAAACATTTAATAATGTAGCATACGAAACAGTCAAATTCAATGACAGTATTCCCAATCATTTCCCACCCTAACAATTGTTTTTGATCCCACCCCCTACAATTCTAACCCTCTAATCAGTTCCCCACCCCCTAGTTTGCCCCCCAGTCAATTTCTTGGAGCTTCCGCTCCCTCTCTCCAATAGGTTCCATTTCATTTCCTGCCCCAAAAAGATCCCACCACCCCAAATTCCCACCCCCAACCATTTCCCATCCCCCAACATTTCCCATCTGAAGGTTTTGAGAATCCAACGCTTTAGCGGTCCATCAGCTTCAGAGTCCCACGTTGCCCCAGTCCAAGATGCCGTTTGTAGACAGCCCAGTTTTGGAGGGGTAGGGCTGGCGTCAATGGTGCAGCCCCACAGTCGGGGGCAGCCCCCCAGGTGGGAGCTGTGCTGCCTGTCCACGGACACCTGGAACCCCAGGCCGGACGGAGGCCTGAGGCACCATGTAGGTGACACTGGGGACAGGGGGAGGTTGGAACGATCCCGGCATCGGCCTGCTGCATCCGGGCGGGGTCCGTTGGCGGCACAGTCGCTTCAGTGAAAATGGCGTCAGGTGTCAGAGGCACCATCAGCGCTCCTCGAGGGATTCTCCCTGTGGGGAAAATGCCAAAAGGGGCACGGGGGTGAGAGCTGGGGTGCTGGGGTGAGATCTGGGGCACTGGGGTCAGCTGGAGCATCAGAGCAGGGGAAGCCTGCTGCGTTACCTGCCATGACAGCTGGAGAGTGGCAGTTAGGGGTGCCCCTTCCCCCAGCAGTCCTTCCATGACTGTTGGGGTCAGCCCCTTTCCCCCAGGCTTGTGGTGGTTTGATTTTTTTGTACCCAAACATCCTTCCCATCCCAATGATCAGTTGTCATCCCGATGGGCATTTTGCAGCCCAGTGCTCTTTCTTCCCAAGGATCTCCCATCTCAGTGGGGATTTGCCATCCCTGCAGTGAGTTCTTAGCCCAGGGATGGTGTCCCCTCCCAGTGAGGATATCCCATCCAAGTGATTTCCAATCGTCAGCACCCAAAGTCATGTTTATTGAACCCATGACTAAGAACGTAAGCTGCCAGCATTAATTACTGGTTCTTGAAAGTGGTTAAGAGCCGTGGTAGGCCAATTAGGCAGGTAACAAGGAAAATGACTGATTTCTGTGGGACAGCCCTGATTTAGCTGAGAACGCTGCGGGAATGAGTCAATGCCCATGCAGCGTATGCCAAGCTTGTTACTGTGAAATGGTCCTCTGTGCCTCCATTAACATGTCTCGCTCCAATTTATAGGAGGGAGGGGAGGCTCTTTGATATACGTATACCCGGCGTGAGATTCAGAAACAACGGTTCAAATGTCAGCCCAACCAGTTTATTACAAGTCCTAGCCATTTAGGGAGATGGGGAAGGGAAGATGGGCGATAGGAAAGACAGGAAATATGAGCAAGGAGTCTCTGTAGAGAGCACAAGAGATAGTGACCACCGTGGGTCCAGCGAGGTGCGTAGTAGGTCCGCTGATCTCAGGAACTCGTCTGGTCACCCCGGGGGGATGGGAGAAAGCCAGGAAGCTCGGCAGCAAGCAGGCCTCGGGGGTTCTTCCGAAGAGGTTTCCCCCTCAGGGAATTCTCCGTCAGAGCTGTCTCTGGGAGTTTGTCTCCATCAAAGGTGTCTTTGGGAGTTTGTCTCCAAAGTCCCTAGTTTGGGGAGGGCCTTTTATCCCCCATTTCTGTGGGGTGTTTTTTTTTTCCTTCTTTTCTCTCAGTTTAGTGTGACATTCCTGGGCCGACAGAGAAGCCAGCAGGGGGTGGCGCCTTCGTTGCCCTGCACAAGCATGATCGCCTTTTGCAGTGGTCAGCTCCTTCAAGCCGTACCCCTGAAAAACACTGCTTGTCCTGCTTCTGCTTATCTTTGCAACCATAAGCAGGGGTACAGAGGCATGGTGACATCCACCATTCACCCCCCTAGCAGTTGCCAGTTAGAGTCTTATCACCAGGAAGGCCTCACGAAGCAAGCTTTGAGACAAAGAATGAAAACAGTTTTGTCCTTCACACCACCCGGTGGCTCAAGGGTTGCTTGAAATTGATGCACGGTGGTGAGGGAAGAATTTAAAGCAGTAAGCATAAGGGAAAAGAGGGATGGGTGGTGAGAGGCAGTTAAACGTTACACAAATGGTACAAAGGATTTCTCGGGCTTGGTTACGAATGTTGCCCTGATCTGTTGCACTTGTCCGTCATCTGTTGAAGTGGTTACAAAGTACATAGAGGTACAGCAGGTTGTGTTAGTTGGATAAAGCATGGCATCATACAGGGAATAAACATAAGAGTTGCAACAACACGCAATAGATAAAATAGAATCCGTTTCACCCGTGGGCCACGCGGGGGCCAGGAAAAGAGATCTACGTCTAGGCTTTTCCAGGTTTGGACAGGAACATGGGCTATTTTCCGTATACCCTGGGCAATTTGTTAACACTTTTACCGTTATCATCAATCTTTAGACAACAGCTGAAGTCATTCAGTTTGCCGCAGACGCCGCCTTCTTCAGCTAGCAAGTCATCAAGAACCATTTGATGTTGGAGAATGGCTGTTCGCATCTGTGTGGCTTGATCTGCAAGGAGGTCAAGGGCATCAGCCGTTTCGTTAGTAATGATTTCAAGGACCGCTTGTAATCTGATCATGCGGTTCAGGTTATAGATGGGTTCTCGAGCACCACTAATTATTTCCCTGGGATTCCAGGTAGCTGGCCCATAGTGTTTGATTCTACGTTGAGGGGGCCGATCATCTTTGCCCCAAGTCTGGCCGTTACCACTTGTTATGGAGGTATCAATAGACCTCTACTGTCGTTTGAGATCATCGTATACCTTGATACCTAATTCATTGCCATCGTTCCCTGGGAGCAGAAAGAATAGTGGACGGATTGCCCCCACGTAACACACCCCAGTCCAATTTGCAGGTAGTTGTTTGTATGCATAATGGCCACAAATCCAGTAATGTCCTTTCAGTGCTACTGATCCATTCTCAGAGGGTCCATCCCATTCATCAGCCAGTTTATTCACATGCTCCTTAGCTTGAAAGTATGTGGTGTTGAGAGGTCCCAAAGGATGTCCTGCCACATTACAGTTCCAGCCGTGACCAGTATCACTCTCATTCCTGCACCACTTTCACCTCCAAGCACCAGCATCAGGCGTCCAGGTGCATTTCATACCTCCAGCTTCAGTAAACAGGGTGTTGTTGGTGGAGGACCAAAAGTGAGAGAACCCTTGTCCCAGTCCCGATTGATTGTACCACCCTCATTGATGCGCTATGGGGCTTCTCGGGTGGGCTCCCGTTTCATAAGCCATTTTATGATAAGTCCAAGTGCAATTACTTGTTCCAACATAGATACCACCTGGCTGAGTACGATGCAGACAGTAAATTCCCATCGAGGGATACTGAACTGGCCGTGGGGATGTATTCTTAACTTCCCAGTGGGTAGTGTGGTTGATTCCACTGTAGTTGCTTGCCAGCCGTTTAGGGGCAGTAGGAGTTGAAACCCAGGGCCAACCCCCCGTCCCCCCCCCCGCCGTCCCCAAAGTTTCGGGGAGAATAACCGATTGTTACAGGAGTTGGAATATATGCTATACACCAAAATAACAAGAATGACATGTTGCTCAAATGTTGCAAAGGTAATCACCAAAACACCAACGATTAAAGTCAGCTGTTGGCCTTTCTGTGTTCAGTCAAGGTCCCTCGGAGGTCTTCTGTAAAATAAAACAAGACATCGACTTGCCCTTTTGGGCTTTCGTTAATATGGTTAAAATGAGGGAATGATCCAGCGAGTGTTAATTTTATATTCCTTTCCCCGGGCATCCTTAGCTTTCCAAGCATATTTATTAAGAGGTTCTGTTAGGGTTAGGGGAACTGGCCCCACATTAGGCAAGTCAACCAACACAGGCTGGCCAGGGAGATAAGAAGGTTTCCCTAGCTTATCTGCATCTGGATCAAGAGTAATGGGCAAGAGTGGTGGGGCCTTGGGGCAGAGGGTGTTAAATCGAGGACAGCCATTAATCCCCCAGCGATCATTAACTCTTCTGACCGCATCAGAAGTGCAGGTGGTCCAACTGGGTTTTTCTGGTTTCAGGAATTTCTTATGGAGGCCATTGGGTCGCTCCACAATGCCATTAGCTTGGGGATAGTAGGGAGTGTGAAAGATCCAACAAATGCCTTCTTCTCTGGCCCATTCTTGCACTACCCCTGCGGTGAAATGGGAGCCATTGTCTGATTGGATGGAACTAGGTTTGGGGAGAATACTAAACCATTTCTTTGGAGCCTTCACAGGGTTCTCCCCTGTTGCTTGAGGGAAGGATTCAGCTTGTAGTAGGCCACAGACTACTTCCAGCCCTACTAATACATACTGTTTGCTTTCAGACTTTCGGAAGGGGCCAATGGAATCAATTTGCCATGTTTCCCGTATATGCTTCCCTTCCCTTAGATGGAGAGGGGCATCCTGCAAAGGGTGTCTGTCCAAGCGGGTGCGGCATTGTTCCCTAGTAACAGGCCAGCCACGGGCTTGGGCCTCACGGTAGAGACTGAGAGCACCAGTATGCCCTCTTTTTACACGTAACCGTTCCGTAAGTCTCTCCCAGTTGTCATTGTCTGGTTCTCCCTGTCGCAGTGGAGCACTCGTGGCTAGTTCATCTGCTTTACTGTTCCACCGACGTGCAGGATCCCCTTCTTCTTGGTGGGATTCGACCCATGCAACTGATAATTGGCCTTGTTTGGCAGCAGCAAGAATCTCCCGCCTCTTATCTTTCTGCCAGACTGGGACACGATTAACCTCCCAACCATTTTGCTCCCAGCAAGGAAGTCACCCTGTACAGCCTTCGAAGACAGCGTATGAGTCAGTGTAAATATACCCATGAACAGTGGACTGTAATTCATGCTGGAACGCTGCTACCAGCTCCCCAACCTGAGCGCTACCTTCCCCCTCAGTGATAATACTGAAATTAGTGCCTATCTGTAAGGCGACAGCCCGGTATTCCCATCCTTTTCCTTCACGCTTGGCAGAGGCGTCTGTGAACCAAACATTCTGCAACTGGTCTGAGTATGGGGGGGCAATCTGGATAACAGAGGGAAGATTAGCATCGGTGGCAGAAAGAATATCGTCCTGGATAGCAAGTGTTTTCATAGCACCCTCTGTGACTGTAAAGACAGTACAATAATGTTCAACTTGAGCATACCACTTTCGGACAGAAGCACGCTGTGCCACCCCATCAGGAGGAGGGGTACCGGATATTACAGACTCGATAACCTTAAAAGGGCCTCTCAGTATTATAGGTTGCTGTCGTGTGGTTCTCTCAGCTTCTCGCAGAGCTAAGCTGACAGCAAATAGCTCCTTCTCCAGCTGAGAGTATCGCTTCTCTGCGTCTTTAAAGCTGCGGGAATAGAATCCAATAGGTCTAACGGGACCTTCTGGACCCTTTTGCCAGAGATGTATGGACAATCTTGATTGAGCAAATCCCCATTCTATCTGTACAGGGTCAGAGGGATGGATCGGACCTAAGGACTGGTGGGTAATAGCTTCAAAAATTAGAAGCTGCAAGGCTTCTTCATGAACGGGGGTCCATTCCCATGATGCTCCCTTCTGCAGTAAGTCATACAATGGACGGGCAATGATAGAAAAGTCAGGGATGTGTTTTCTCCAAAACACTAAAAGTCCCAGAACACGCTGTAATTCCTTTCTATTCTCTGGCATTTTAAGTTGATCTAAGGCTGAGAGGGTGTCCTGTGGAATGCACCCACACCCTCCTTCTGCATCTTGGTACAGCAAGCCTTCCTCCATCTATGTGTATGTCGACAGAGCGGGACAGCTATCTTCTCCATTTCGGCCTAGGAAGCCTTCTTCCTTTCCCTTCCCCCCGTCCTAACTATGAGACCAAATGAGGATTGATTGGGAAATTAATACCAAGCACATCAGTGTCACATATTAACATTAAATTTTTGAGTTGGTACTGAGGTTCAGAACAATATACTTCTGGCAGTAACTTCCACCAGTGATGCAGCAGTCTGGGCAGTGATACAGCAAAAGAGTTAGGTTGGCAGATGCTGGTAGTGAGCTGCGTCTGCAGGGGTAGCACGAGTGCCACTCCGCTCCGTTCCCAGATTTGACAGAATAGAATTCAGGTTGGTACAGATGGGAGAATGAACTGGGTCTGTTGTCTTCTGCAGAACTTCGCTCAGTTCACGGAGTTGAAACAATTCAAACATCTCCTTATTGCTCCTGAAAAAGATTTTGCATAAAACAGTTAACATTCGGTCACTGAAAATTGGCGACTTTCAACAAAATGGGAGAGACTTGACAGAAAATGACTTATTTTATGAGGAAAAACTTGCATTATTTGGGAGTTTAATATAATTCTGTTTCCCAGCAGAATGTTCTCAAGGTACAGGGAGAAAAATCGTGGCAAAAATCATCAGGTACTGTACTTTCACTTGTCTAAGTGCTATTGAGACATCGTATAATGAAAACCCAAGGGAAGGTTGTGAGGGGATTTCCCCAATGAGAAATACGATTTCAGAAATGGGACACGTTCCAAAAATGACGAAGGACACCACGGCATATGTAGCAATGACTGGCACATAGCCGGTGACAAAAAGAAAGAATTCACTTTCAGGAGTATTTCAAAGTCCAGTTATAAAGATTCATGGCACTGGTTGTAAGATTGTCTTTATTAAAAGCAATAATTAAAAACAATCTGGATTTGTGAGCTAACTTTACTTTTGGTTTACTCCCAATGACAGCTGTGATTCAAACCAGGGTATTTCACAGGAAAACACTGCTTTCCCAGAGTTCAGATGTGTTCCTAAGAAATCCCAACAAATCCCAGAGCTCTGGAAATAATGATCTCTAGGGGAAACAACGGCTGAGCTCATATGCCTGCTTTGGGAAACAAAACGATCCCATTAAGTAACGCACCCATGAAACCCAGCAGCACGCTTCCACTGACACAAGGAAGATCTCTGTTACGATCAACTGACCAACAAATAGCGAATGCCCTCAGTGCGGAAGTGGCACTGTGTGAAGAGGCAGCAGTCTGTACAGTCTGTGTCTGCAGGGTGTGTACCAAAAAGCCCTCCTGAACACACTGCTGTCTGTCAGTAAGACCCCAGAGATACGGTCAGCAACTGAAGAGCCAAATCAAAGTGACGGAAGGCATACTGTAGGTTTACAGTCCAGCTTGTGCCTAGCACTTAGAGGTATGTTTTGTCAGAACAGTCCAATGGTTTGGTCAGTTAGTGCCACAGAACAGAAGCAGACAGTAACTTGTGTATGGGCAATTGATTCTACCAAAGAGAAACTTTGCACTGCAGAAAGCCAGGGCTGAGAAATCAACTCCCAGTCATACGTCAGTTCAGTTAAGTATTACTTCTCCTTCCCCAAGGAGGATTCTCTGGGAGAAGAAACGTGGCAGAACATGAACCTCTCACAACGCAACTCTATTATCCTTCCAAGCCGAGGCATCTAGCATCTCAAAACAACTACTGCTAGATGCACTGCTAGTGGAATTCTTCTTCCAAGTCATGCCAGATACCACCAGTCCTGCTTAGCTTTCATGTGTACAATCGTCTGTTTCTGAATTACTTTATTACCAAGCAAAGGTATGACTACAAAGAGTAAAACGTTGAGAGGAAGGGAAAAAAAAAATTAAGGAAGTGTTTCTGCCACTTATCTGCTACAAAACATCTCATAACCCAATGCTAGGATTGCTGACGGTGAGAAGGAGAGACGCACAGCTGAGAAATACACTTTGTAACTCCAGTGACTTACACGACACAAATGAATGCCAGTGATAGATCAGGGCATTTACAGAGAAGAATCATGCTGCTTTGTTTTTGGAATTTTTGCTTACCTCACGTTTTCATCAAAACTTGATATCCTTATTTAAAATAAAAATATATCCCAACTTACCAGATCCCGTGCTCATCTGATGTAATCCATCAAGAGCACTGGAAAGCTGATCCTTATTGGAGGTATTCAAGTGACATGACAAGATGGGCATACACTGGCATCTCAAAAGTAAGGTCTTCCCTTCGCCAGTCCCCAAGCCCACGGTAAGGGAACGAAATGCCTGCTCCAGAAAATCCGCTGAAAGAGAGTAGAAAACAAGCAATACAATTTCCTCAGTCACCGTTCCATTAGGCAACGTGAATATTCATCCTCAGAATTACTTAAAGGAATACTATTAAAAAAGAAGAAAAAAGTCCAACGGCTGAAATTATGATTAATGTTTCTAACTTTTCAAGACATCCTCTGCCTAATTTTCCTCCTTAAAAAATGGCTGGGAGTGGACAAAAAGACCAGCTACAACTTATACACCAAAGAAAATACAAAACCTTTCCAATCCTTTCCAATCTTTCCAAACCTTAGGAAAGAAAAGAAGTTGGAAACTGGACAGTTTCAGACTGTGTAGGCTTCAACATCTGGGAAGCCTCTATTAAAGAAGTAAAGGGCTCATTCACCTGAATAAGAGCCATGACTTTCAGGACAGCAGCGACTCCCATTCCTTTCTATCCAAAGCTGCAGTTTAACTTTCACTGCATCTATTTCACGCAGCCATTCATCAGTTCTGCAGTGCACTAAATGGTGCAAAGCATTCAGATCAAGGGAAGCAATCTCATCTTCTTAATTTCCTGAGGTGAAATCTTTCTCAGTATCTTGGAGTAGCACTGATCACCCGGAGCACAGAAAATTGAAGTACAGTTTCTCCGGTGGCAAAAGTTTAATTACAGTGCCATCTGCTGGAGACCGATATCTTGAGGGAAGCAGGATATATGCTGAAGCCAAACGTGCTACTCCGCCACAGGTTTTCTGAGACGCACCCATGGGCACCATACGTCTGCAAGATCTATCTGTCCACAGATCTATAAAGGCAGAAGTAGAGAACTTATAGCTAGCTCTACCAGAAAAGAAGTGCTTGGCACTGCAGCTGACCAACCTTTCAAGGGACAGGTGAAAAATCCGCTAGCTTGAAGAGGACAGTGATATTCTAGAACCAGTTGAAATTTGCTACTTATTTCTCTTGACAGAAGAGGAAGTGCTGACTCATTACTTTACTACAGTAAAGATCTTAGCTACTGCTGAAGCAGTAGCTTGAAAGAATTACCGTCACCTCTGGTCTCCTTTATCACACAGGCCGTCTCTCTGATTAAAATAAATTGGACTAAAATGGCCACATAAATTACAACGTGAATAATAGCAAGGATCGAATTTGTTTCTGCACATTTGGTTATACAGGGAGGTATCATTCAAGTAAAACTCCCTTCGCTAGGAAAGCATTACGGACGCTACGGTGTCATGGAACTGCTGGGCTTTGTCCAGGTACTCGCCTGGAAAAAAAATAAAGATGAGAGAAAAATAGAAAGAAAATGAAAAGATCAAAAAGTACGCATGGGATCATAATAAAAAGATTCAGTAGAACCCAGAACTTACCTTGTGTACCTATTGTAAGCACAACCCTGGTTGACAGAAGCCTAATGGGCATAAAGGGACTCGTAAAGAAAAATGCTGATTCTGATTTGCTCTTTGCACAACGTCCAGAAGAACTGTGCACATCTCCATTACTTCTTATGCCTTCCAAAATACCTTCAGCAAGTCTCGTCATCGTTTCTGCCATTGTTGGGTCCCGTATCAAACAATGCGCACATTGAGTGTGAACATGAAAACAAGTGAAACTCCGGTCTACTCTGTTCCCCTAAGGATTAAATGTGAAACAGCAAATGGTTCGATTGTGTATCACGATAGAATCTGTACAGAGGATACTACTTGTGTTACAAAAGCAACTGAACACCGTTAGCACAGGGCCTTATCAACACTGGCTGCACGAAGAGACTGGGGAGTGAGGGCCCGTGATACGCTGACGTTACTGGAGCTGCCCCTGGTTCCAGAGGAAACCCTGTTTCAATCAGTGCTACCTACGCTGTCCTGTGCAGATGCCTGAAGTCACGTGCAGCAAAAGCATTTGCAGATCCAAACTTGAATCTTAAGAACTCCATTCAGGCGAGGTACAGCAATTCAAATTTTCATCGTAAACTGTGCAGAAGTATTACTTCAAATCAAACCTTACAGTGTGATCATTTAAAATAGCTTCTCACTGGCAAGAGAAACAACAATTCAGTTCCGTGGGACATTCGGCAGAGAACAAAGCCAAAATTCCCACGCTGCCTTGTCGCACTTTGCCATCAATTTCAGCTAATCTCACGCGTAAAGTGAACAAAAATGTATTTCCTCTCCTGGCTCCAAAGTCTGCTAAACGTGTTGATAAAAATATATTTCCTGAGATGCTTAGACACTACTGCAACAGCGATCGCATATGTATGTGAAAATATGTTTTGATACACAGGGCAAGAAAATCAAAAATTATCTTGAAAAAGTTCAGTTCATGAGCAGTGGGGTTTCTGGCCGTATTTTTCCATTTCTGAATCTTATGAATTTATGCTTTGCAAAGACAGCCAAGTTTCTATTATACGCACACCCTGAAAATATCCACTTTCTATATGTCCTTAACGTACAAAACACATGAATATCTGCAGAGGATTTACCTTAATATCGTTGTCTAGCTGTCCCACAAACCAATAAATCAATCTAATCAGGGGCATGTGTAGCTTAGGAGTCACAAACGGCATCCACTAGAGCTGCTCCGCGGCCGTAGGCAGGAGCTGTGAAAACACACAAAGGCAAAGTTACATGCAGAATGTCAGCTTAGCATATGAGCAGACTACGAGTGAAAACAAGCCTCCGAAAACCAAACCCAACGAAACCAAACCGAAATGTCAAATTACTCCTGGAGTTGGTCAGATCGTATTTGCAAACACTCATTCATCAGGCCCTGCAGAGGTAAAAGAATCACCGCCTTAGACAGATTTTTAAGTTTTACACAGGTTTGCATGCCAAGCGGAGATGCATCGTGTGAGCTCAACCATCAAGGCCAATACCAGTGCCTACAAACCCTTCCGAGAAGGAAGGAAAGCAGTAAAAGAAGTACAACTCCTGAATGCCGCATTGATTTCCAAGCCTTGGTATCCCCAGAGAGATGGAAGGAAGGGCTTTCAGTATCGCATAGTATCATCTCTTATAAGTCATTAACTGAAACTTTAATATCCAACATAGACATTAAAATACTTTCAATTAGGTGTGGGCATCTCTGTAGGAAAAAATAAATGGTATACAGTGTTACACATAAAATACAAAGGCCACTGGTAGGAAAAGGCTGAAACTTGCAAGTTGAGACTGAACGTGACACTTTTCCTTCAAAATGTCAAGGAAATTCTCTGTTTTATACATGACAAATTAGCCATTGCGTCTGACTGCTGGGATTAATACTGACTTAGTAACTGTTGTTTGGCTTTCATTACTCTATTCAAAGTCTATACAAAACAGGCTGACTTTTTCTAATCTCAAAATAAAATCAACCAACATATACACGAATCTGACAACATATGAACCAGAGCAAATCCAAGTCCCTTCACCTACAAAGGCTTCTCCTGGATGTAGGTTCTTCCACCAGACCGAAGCTTCTGACTGTCCTTTCTTTCTTCTTGTCTTTTGAGTTTGCTAAGATGCTCGTCTGAGAGCATCCAGACGAGTTCCTGAGATCAGCGGACCTACTATGTACCTCGCTGGACCCACGGTGGTCACTATCTCTTGTGCTCTCTACAGAGACTCCTTGCTCATATTTCCTGTCTTTCCTATCGCCCATCTTCCCTTCCCCATCTCCCTAAACGGCTAGGACTTGTAATAAACTGGTTGGGCCGACATTTGAACCGTTGCTTCTGAATCTCACGCCCGGTATACGTATATCAAAGAACCTCCCCTCCCTCCTATAAATTGGAGCGAGACATTTATTATTGGCGTCACGGACAGGATACCCGCCATGAGAGTGTTGTCCTTCCAGATATAGTCTGAAACTTTCCTGTGTGCACCTCCTGGAGTTGCAAGGAGCGATAATTTTGATAACTCAAATGCGAGCACCAGGAAGACCGCTCCAAATTCTGAAACTTTACTGTTTGTGTGTTTACCTCTCGAGGACGTATGCATTAATTTTGACTATTTGCATTTGTTTAATACGTGAGTGCCTCCTCGGGAAGACCTCTCTGCATTTTGTGATTTAGGTATCTTGTAACTTAAGTGTGAAATTTGAACCTTTTTTGTGTGTGCCTCTTGGGGAAGTGAGGAAGTGATATTTTTTGACATAAACCTGTGTGCCTCTCCAAGAAGTCTGTTCACTTTATTGAAACCTAGAAAGTGTTGTCTGGGAAATTTGAAGGTTTCTTGTTGCTCGGATCTTAGGTGTGTGGCTCGAAGCTTCAACTTTCTGGGTGTGCACCTCCCAGAGTTGCAAGGAATAAAGGTGTCTTGTAACTGTTGCCGTGCACCTGGCAACCTGGCAACATGTAACCTAGGTGCGGAGTTTGCAGTTTGTCTGTGCGGCCTTGCAGGGAAGTAAGGAGCCACTTAACCTAAAAGGTGTTGTTTTAGTCTCTTGTCTTTGTGTGCTCCTCTCAACAAAAGCGAGGCGTGATTGGAGCATTTGCATTTGTCTGATAGGTGTGTGCCTCCCTGGGGAGGGGTAAGGAGTTAAGTGTACCTTCTCCTCCCTCAGTGTAGATCTTTTAGCGTATCGAGAAATGAGTGACAGTATTGCCACTATGAAAAGTGAAGATGCGTTATTCGACCTTTTAGAAAAGCGTGGTGCTCGGCCCTCTTTATCAGGGGTGGACTGGGCACGACAAAACTGGCATAACTTGCAGGGTGTTTCAGACCGTATAAGTGTTTTGCAAAACAATGCTCGTACGCGAGCTGGAAAAGGAAAATCATATATCTGTGCAGTCTTAGGAGCCGCTCTTTTTGCAGCCACAGACTTCCGAGACCAACAGCTTAGGGCAGAGAACCAAACTATACATGCGCTGCAGGAAACAGTTAAAACAACACGAGAACTGGTAAAAGCTTTGCAGAACCAAAGTGGAAACCTTGAGGAACAACTGGAAAGAGAGAAACGTAACTCGGCATTGTTACAAATGGCGTTTAAGGAGCTTTTAACGTGTAAAGCTACTGGTGACACTGTTATCCGTTGTGCACCACAAGAAAAACCTTATCTTCAGGAGGGATTGAAAGAAATAAAAGAAAGGCTAGACAGTTTAGAAACCCCAATAGCCCCATTGCGTCCCTTAATGAAAACAGAATATATATTTGATAACAGTGAGGATCTGGATCCTCAAATGAATGTTAAAGAAATTCCCTTCTCAGCTACTGAATTAGCTAAACTGAGAAAGGATTTTAGCCAGTCTCCAAAAGAATCTGAAACAGAGTATGTATGGAGAGTTAGTCTAACTGGTGGAGATCAAATAATGTTAAGCGAAAAGGAAGCAGAAGGTTATTGGGGACCAGGAGTATTTTTAACTACTGGCAACAATTGTGCTCCCTGGTCCTTTACACAGAGGGCTGCCTATTGGGCAGGTGGTCTTAACCCCTTAGAAAGGGGAGACCCTCTTGCCATTACTGGAACAGTTGATCGATTAGTAGAAAGTGTTCAAAAGGCTGCTCGTCTCCAAATGATGTATGATAGAAAGCTGCAGCCACATCATGAGTCACCTATGATGATGCCTGTTGAACCAGAAAGGATGACTCCTTTAATCGGGGGGCTTCCAGAGTCACTGAAACCTATAGGTATATAGCTTCAAGGAAAGATACAGGCTATGCCTCAGGGAGAAAGAACCTGGGCAGCACTAAAAGGAACTGTAACCATCTGTAACCATCTGCAGTCATGATGTAAAGTATGGACATGGGGGGAGGTTGCCCAAGAACTAATTAACTATGGGAGAAAATACGGGCCGGTGATTTCCTCCACCAGTAAATTTGAGCCAAGGGGAGTGAGGCATGCAGCAGTCAGCCTTGCGCCTAGGCCAGCTAGCCCAAAGCTCAATGGAACTGGAAGGACCCTCATTGCCAGTGAAAACAGGTAGGCGAAATATTGATCATGAACGTAATTGTCTCTGGACACTGGGCTGGCAAAAGGGTGTTCCACGAGATTTGATGAATGGATTACCCACAGTCAGGTTAGAGAAGTTAGTTAACTGGTGGCCAGAACAAAAGCTCAAGAACCTCAAGGAAAGCTGATGCCTTTGCCCCCTCCCCCAGGTGAGCGGGAGGTGGGGGGCGGGCGGCGAAGGGTGGATACTTTGGAAAGCTCACGACAAAGGGAAACAAGACCCTCGATTTAACACCTTCTGTCCCAAGGCCTCACCACTCTTGCCATTTACCCCTGTGAGTCACAATTCGGTGGAACCATATTAACAAAGCCCCCAAAAAAGGGCAAGTCGGTGTCTTGTTTTATTTTACAGAAGACCTCCGAGGGACCTTGACTGAACACAGAATGGCTGATAGCTGACTTTAACCATTGGTGTTTTGTGACAGAAAAATTGAAGACGTGATCATGCTAGATTACTGAATATACCTCTGGATTACATATTTTGTTTGCAATAGTATGATGTTTTGGCTTGTTGTGGCTGTGGGTTGTGGTTCATATCAGTCCTTGGATCTGTTAAACTTCACAATCGGCTTCAGAGTTTTTACAGGTCGTCCTGGCTTTCTGCTTCTCCCTGCAGTGATACCATTCCTTTTGACCCTTTCTTTCACCCCTTTTTATCAAACTGACTAAGATTTGCATGTAACTCCTCCGTGGTGTTTCCAAATTCCTAACAAACTGGGAAATGAGGCAATGGACCCATCTAATCTGTTAGATGTGGTCACAAAAGAAATCTACCATAAAGCCCTTTGCACCGACGCTTTTCAATGCCACATCCGTCCAGGAGTTCCATCCAAAACATGGTTGTTGGAAAGTGCCTAAGTTTTGATAAGAGATGTGTATGTTTCTGGGATGACCCCTCTTCTGGTTTATACTGTGGGGTATCCTACACACACTATCCTGTGAAAAGTTCGTTAGACTATAACAGTACTTGAACTTGCCAAACTAGTATTTATATTTCTCAGCATTTGAATTGCTTCGGAAATAATATTCGTGTCGCCACTCCTGAAGAATCACAGGCTGGTGTCTGTGGCAAGTTGGTACGGCGTGTTGTTGCAACTCTTATGCTTCTATGTACTTTGTAACCACTTCAAATGATGAAGGGCAAGTGCAACAGATCAGGGCAACATTTGTAACCAAGCCCCCAAAAAATCCTCTGTAGCAATTGTGTAACGTTTAACTCCCTCTTAGCACCCGTCCCTCTTTTCCCTTATGCTTACTGCTTTAAATTCTTTCCTCACCACCGTGCATCAATTTCAAGCAACCCTTGAGCCACCGGGTGGTGTGAAGGACAAAACTGTTTTCATTCTTTGTCTCAAAGCTTGCTTCGTGAGGCCTTCCTGGTGATAAGACTCTAACTGGCAACTGCTAGGGGGGTGAATGGTGGATGTCACCATGCCTGTGTACCCCTGCTTATGGTTGCAAAGATAAGCAGAAGCAGGACAAGCAGTGTTTTTCAGGGGTACGGCTTGAAGGAGCTGACCACTGCAAAAGGCGATCATGCTTGTGCAGGGCAACGAAGGCGCCACCCCCTGCTGGCTTCTCTGTCGGCCCAGGAATGTCACACTAAACTGAGAGAAAAGAAGGAAAAAAAAAACACCCCACAGAAATGGGGGATAAAAGGCCCTCCCCAAACTAGGGACTTTGGAGACAAACTCCCAAAGACACCTTTGATGGAGACAAACTCCCAGAGACAGCTCTGACGGAGAATTCCCTGAGGGGGAAACCTCTTCGGAAGAACCCCCGAGGCCTGCTTGCTGCCGAGCTTCCTGGCTTTCTCCCATCCCCCCGGGGTGACCAGACGAGTTCCTGAGATCAGCGGACCTACTACGCACCTCGCTGGACCCACGGTGGTCACTATCTCTTGTGCTCTCTACAGAGACTCCTTGCTCATATTTCCTGTCTTTCCTATCGCCCATCTTCCCTTCCCCATCTCCCTAAACGGCTAGGACTTGTAATAAACTGGTTGGGCCAACATTTGAACAGTTGCTTCTGAATCTCACGCCGGGTATACGTATATCAAAGAACCTTTCACATCACTGAGATTGTACGTGAACCAAAGTAACGCACAGTGCCCGGAGGTTGGGAATAACTTATTTCTGGCTGTAACTTCCAGCAGTGATGCAGAAGCTGGTGCAGTGGTACAGAACTGCAGTTGCACGGACAGATGCTGCAGTGACCCATGTCTGCATGGCAGCACGAGTGCTGCTGCGCTCCACTCCCAAATCAGACAGGATAGAATTTAAGTTGGACAGATGAGAGAATGAACTGGGTCTGTTGTCTTTGGTAGATCTTGGATCAATTTCATGAAGTTGAAACATATCAAACATCTCCTTATTGATCCCGAAAAAGATTTTACATGGAACAGCTGATGTTTGGTCACTGAAAATTGACAAGTTTCAACAATACGGGAAAGACTCCACAGGAAAGAGACTTCTTTCCTGGCACACCAGCCACAGGACTCTTCCCACCATGCCTCACTTATGCTGATGACAGAGTAGCTCTGGAACCAAGCTAAGCCTTCTAGCTTCTCTTGCTTATACCTCATGCCGTGTGTATTTCTACAGAAACACTGGAAATGTGCTCTGGTGTACACAGCTCAAAGTGGAGCAGCCAAGGATCTTGGCAGCCTCAGACTTTGGATGCCAATGTGAAAAACCAGCAACGCATAACAACCCTGCACATGGAGACCTGCAGGGCTGCTTGATACCCTGGGGGCTCTGTCTGTGTGGCTGAGTTGGTTCCAGTTTGTGCAGAGGTGGCACGGGACAGAGGGCATTGCTTTCTGCCAGCTGGATACAGCTGCTGGCTGAACTGGCCAAGACGGAGCCTTCCCTGCGCGCCCTCCCATGTGCGTATCCACCATGAGAATGGAAGTCGTCCTTCTCTGTGTAACCCATTCCACCACCACGAGGAAAGGAAACCATTTAGGCACCTGAAATGCTTCTGCTCCTGCAGCTTGGTCACTGCAGTCACAGCTCTGCCAGGGGTCACATCCGCAACAGACGGACTTTCCCCAAAGCAGAGGGAAAACAGGGAAATACAAGGGGAGGGGAAAAAGAAGTACCTCCTCCTCCTTCCCTCCACCTAACCTCCTCCTTCCCTCCACCACCTCACCTGGGCGGAGGTCTCCTGTCACAGCCTCCAGGCTCTGCACATGTGGGATGCGCAGGTCTTCCCCTTTTTCAAGCAAGGAGATCACCTTTGGTTTAGGGGCTGGAATAGTCAAATGACAGAAATTATGCAGATGAGAGCATTTCCATGATTCTGGCAGAGCTGCTTGTCCAGCAACCTTAGTATGTGGCCCTCCCCACTGTGAAACCACAATTATGGTCTGAATGACACTGGCCCAAGACATACCGGCTTCCTTTGGAGCCCAGAGTGCCTCCCACATCTCTAAAAAACGCACAGGGAGATTTTCTTTAGCATTCCGTTTAGGATGTTTTGTTTCATCTTTTCCAAGTTGCTCAGTGCCCAAGGCTTCAAAAAGTTTTATGGGAATTGAAGAGAAAGGCAAAAAATGCTGAAGGAGTAACCTGTGTGATGTCTGGGTGCTGGAGCTGGTGGCCCCATGCAGTGAAGCAGCACAGGGGCTGTTTGCAGGGAGCTCATCCAAACCCTCCAGGCTGACGCCTGTGTGCAAGCAGTGACTCTGGGGCTTTTTGCAGAGTGCTGAGCACACTAATCCTTTCTGAAACTCACGCTTCTCTGTGTTTCTTTTGTTGTTGCTGTTGCGTCGGTCAATAAGTAACTGCACTGCATTTACCCTGTGCCCTACCTGCAGAGGCTCATACTGCTCAGCCAAGGGTACCCTAACAACAAGGAGCAGGAGCAAAGCATTTTTAATGATAATAACAGCTCCTGTATTTTATGGTTCAGTTTCCCCCTGCCCTGGCAGGCAGGTTTCAGACACACTTCCAGCCTTTGGCAGGTTATACCTCTATCTTTCCCATCCAGTTGAGCCTCCAGCATCAGCTAACTGCTTTTCTACCTCTTCCTACTTATGCCAGTAATCATAAGGCAAAACCTCAGGGAATATAGGCTTTGTTTGGACATCGTGGTTTTGTAAGCGTTTGCTGACTTTCCTCATCATCCTGCCATCTTCACTGATTTAGCATTGCAGGAAATGGCAAATGTATTTCACTCGGTTCTGTTTAACAGCAGATGGAGAGCTCTTAATAACACAAGGCAGGTCAGAGGACCAACGTGGAGGTTAATAACGTGATTTGATGAAATGTGTGAAAATTAAACAAGTACCTGATTGCAGATTTGCAGATGACAAGATTCATGCTAATGTAATAAAAGGGCATCCCAAATCAATGCACAGATACTCTCATACACAAACATACAAACACAAAAATGTGGAAAAGTAAAATATTTCAATGTCCACAGCTGTGAAACAAATGTGTATCATTAAAACAGATTAAGTAGGGAGGTGGACGGAAGAAGAGCAAGCTGGCTTCTGCTCACAATTTGCATCTACTTGAGTTTACCGCAAATACAACAGGCCGCCATTCCTCATCAGGTCATAATCGAGCCTGACTCCGGTGGGGTGACTTTGCCCTGGCCTCCGCTGGTAGACAGCCTCGAGGATTTGGCAGTAGCTGAGAGGCATCCCAACCCAGAGGAGATGCTGGTCATAACCTCCACCACCTCTCTGGGCAACCTGTCCCAGTGCTCCCCTACCCTTACCATAAAGAAGGTCTTTTACATGTTTGCATGCAACTTCCTGCGTTCAAGTTCTAGGCCATTGCTCATTGTCCTACCACTACGCACCACCAAGAAGAGCCTGGCCTCATTCATTATCCTCCAGTTTCCCTTCAGATATTGGTTAATATTAACACTTGCTTAGAATCTCTAGTTATAGGGTCTGAGACGATTGAGATCTGACATGTATTTTTCCATACCAGCCTCCTCGGATGGCAAAACCTTCTGTTTTTTTCCACCAGTTGTGCAAACCCCAGAACTTGCAGGACTTACAAATTCCACGCTACCCTACTTGGGCAAGCATGTGTCCTAAAAACACATGCTTGGTGGGGGGGTCTCTGGTGGTCACTGAATGAAGGCTAGTAGTCTACCTCGCTGTGAACTTCCAGCCTTTTCAGGGAGGTGGGTAGCCCCAACCAGCTCGCACTGGCATTGTGTTGAGCAGAGGCATCTGTTTTACTGTCCCATCTTCAACAACAGGAATCTATGCTTCTTTCTTAGCATTGCTTGGCAGCAAGATTCCACAGACTCTGCATTCTGTTCTTGAGCTTACATGTCCGCAAGCATCTTGTCCTTCAGCATGAGTCCACTCCAGTTATGTGAAGAGGCTGTTCTCACAATATGGAAAGGCTGTTGTCATGGTTCAGGAGACAGCTAGAGCTGGAATGGATGCACAGCACCTTAACTCTGACCAGCAAGGAGATTAGGAGAATGGAATGCAGACACTGCCAACTTCTACCAGTTCAAATATGCTTTGACACTCATTGCAAAGTCTCAGCTGGAAAATGTATCACGTCAATGTATCCAAGAGAAAGAACAGTGTTGGGCTTTTTGTTTGTTCGTTTGTTTGTTTATTGGGTTTTTGTTTGTTTGTTTTTAAGATACAATAAGACTATGCAGTTACACTGTCAGTCACCTCAGAGAGCTCCTGAAGGAGCTCATCCACATCCTGCTCACACTCCACTTGAGTATCAAGCGGAGCAGGGGTAGTCTTGCAGATGAATTAATGCTGGCATTTTGATGGGATGTTGCTGCATTACGGAATCTGCATCCACTAAATCATCAGTGTCCAGCAGGAGATCACAAAGCTCTGGAGGCATCATTGTATCCAGTTCATCGTCGGAAACTCCCGCAGTCAAATTGGAAGTATTGGTGACATTTGTCCTGGAGAATGTAGGGTGAAGGACAAATGCTCTGCTGCTGATTCTCCGTTCACACTTTCAGGGCCGTCCTCTGACAGAAAGCACGACCATCCCTGTGGACCTCTTTCATGACTTTAAGTTCCCACTCCAGGTCTTCCAGCTGACTTTGAAGACCTTTGGCATCTTGGATGGCAGAATGGAATGGACTGGAACTGTTGCTGAGATTCTTGTTTGATTGGGCAAGATTCTCCCTTGTTGCCTTTCCCAGCTCCATTCTGCCCTCATCACCAGCTGGAACACCCTCTCAGTTGGTATCAGGATGAGCTTGTTCTGCTGCTCTCTCTTCCCTCTTGCGCACTCTGTGAGAATGAGTTTCAGAAAGCACTACTCACTGACAGGAAATAAGGGGAAACTTGAAAGACTTTGCAACTTAAATCCTGGCAGCGTACTGCCAACAACTGATTTGGCCGTCCAGAATCCTGGCACCACAAGTGCTTCCTTGCCAAATGCAGCAATAAAGTGTTTTGGGGAAAGGCCAACTCACAGGTATTTCTTGCACAACCATAACACAGCACCACAGGCCAGCACCAGCGCAGACAGCAGCACAGCTGAGAACAGTACCATCACTGCGATGTGGCGCTTCCGCACAAATTTGTGAACAGCAGCCTTTGTGCTTTTCTTGGCATTAATCCCTGGAAGAAACGAGAAAATGTCCCATGTTACCTTCACCTGCGCTACAGATAATCTCTCAGTGTGTTTCATGGACCCAAGAGATTTTCTTCAGTGGGTGCCCCTGTCCCTGCTGCCTAAGCATCAGGGGACAAGAAAGATTGCTTCCACCTCTCAATGGATAGGGAGAGGCTGCACAGGCCCTACCCGTGTCTTCCTCTGGGCCGAGGGCTGGGGCTGTGCCCTGGGGTCTGGGCTTTGTCTGTGGGGAGCACTGCAGAGCAGATTCCCTCACACTTTCCCCAGCTCACGTGTCCTGAGCTCTCCCGCAGGACACCCCCCAGGCCAAAGGTCGGGCTCCAGCCAGCACAGGGCACAGCCGGAGCCAGCCCAGGGGAGAAAGACTCCCGCAGGCTCCTACCAACAGGATCCCTTTCTTCCAGAAGGGCAAAGCTCACAAGCCGCTGGGAACTGGGAGCGGTGGGAGGTGAGCAGTGTCACAGAGGTCTGCACGTACTTTCTCTGGCACGCTGCTGGAACAACTCTCCAAACCCCACTGAGGTCAGCCATTTTCAGAGAGCCACCCCTGGCTTCTTTTACATGTGCTCTGTGCTCACACGCTCAGGTTTGGCTGCTGACCTAGTGTACAGGAGCAGGCACTGTGTGCCTGTGGGCAAACAGTGACTCTGGTCAGTGACACTGGACGGCCACGGGACAGAAATTACCTGGCATGCTAGTTGTTGGCGCGGCCTGTGTCACTTTGTCCGAGACTGGCAGTGTGGGACGGCTGCCTTCCTGCAGTGCATCCTGCTCAGTTTGTTGGTCCGTTCCTTTAGAAAGAAAGCAGGACAGTAGGATTGGATGTGATGTGTTCTCATCAGGAGCTGAGCTACTCCAATCCTGAGCTCAGGCAAAGTCTGCTGGTCCCAGCCCCCCAAAGCCACTGCTACCCCCTCTGTTGCCCAAGGGCATTTGGGCTCTCCCAGGAATTAGAGGATGCTGACCCTCTCACGCCTCCTGAGGAATTATCTCCTGTGCAAGGCCCTCACACACTGTGCTGTGAGCATCACCAACCATCACTTTCCACCCACCACAGACAGACATCTGCAGGCTGAAGTGCCTTCAGAACCAGCATCTCCACCTTGTTTCCAGCAACAGCAAAGGCGGCCATCCCTGCTCGGGATGCTCCTCCTGCCTTGAACTTGCTCAGCTGCACAGAGGGCTTTGTACAAACAGAAGCACAGCACTCGCCAGTTGCTGCCATCTGTCTGTGCCCATGTCTGCACAAAGCAGCTCTGACAAGTAATGGTCATGCTGGGGGAGCAGCTGTCTCCGGGTCTTGGCTGGATGCAGAAGTGGCAGCAGACCAGCTCTGGTGCTTGACAGCGCCTGCAAGGCGTTACATGGAACACCACCGCAGCATGGCTCTGAGAGATCCCTTCCTGCTGTGTAGGCTACAGCTTATCCACACATGTACATCAGACCTCAGCTTCCCAGGTCTCACGGTGAGCAGACTGAAGTATACCCACCACGCGCTGCCTTCTCCAATTCCTTCAGCAGTTCCTTTATGAGACGGGATGAGCCCTGGGAGTATTTTCCTCTTTTTGATTCATCCTTTCCTCTTTCCGGACCTAAACAGAATGTCTGAAGTTAAATACCATGTACATGCGGTTTTGAAGACCAGTGGTGAGTCAGTAGAGTCAGTAAAGACAAACCTACTCACCGCTGGGATTCCAGCTGGGCTCCAGTGCAGGAGGAAACCAAGGATCGGGCAAGGCCTTCCCCGGGGGCACTTCTGCAACCAAAGACCCGTGAAAAGATTCGGTCATACACTACAGCATCACTGAATAGCGGAGCATACAGGGTGCCATGAAATGGCACTGAAATGGGCAGTGAAAACTCTCTAAGGAATTACAAAGCCATGACGTACCCATGCGATCCGTCGGAGTTTCAGTCCCGGAACCTAGAGGGGAACCTGGATCACCTCCTCCAGTCAAATCTGAGAACAGACGCGGGACAGAGCAACTCCCATTAAGCATCTTTCCAGTCAGAATCACACAGGATGCAATTAAAGCCAGGGATTCCTTCACAACACTATTCTCTCCCTTCCACAAGGGACCACCTTGGAAACAGTTCCTGGATGCCTGCAGGGGTACCACCATCATATATAACTAACCCCGTGTGGAGCTGCCCGGAGGAGCACCTTCTTGGAGCTCACCCCAGCTCTAAACTCAACTGCATGGACTGGATTAAACCTAGGCTTTGGTAAGACACTGCCTGGTGACACAGCTGTAACCAAGGACAGAGGAGAAACATTCCCATTGCACGTGCCCATCTCTCTCTTCCTTAGTGACCTGCAGCGATGGAAGGGGCTCAGGTAATGACGTGGGGGGAAAGTTCCAAAGTTGCAGAGAGGCCAGGTAACCTGCTGGCTGGTATTCCACAGCTTTCCAAATACTTTCTCCAGGCCATGTGAAACAGTTCTCAGAGACCTCATGGAAGAACATTCGGCCTTAATAAATTATATTTTAAAAAATATTTTTAATTAATAAGAATTAATACTTTCAATGCTTGAAATTTTCTTACTGGGAGACCTCGGAGATACAGGGACAAAGCCAACACACCGCTGACAGCAAGGAGCACCCAAGAAATGATGACCATCCATGCTTCTCGGGGAGAAGAACCCGCTGGCCAGTGAAAAACAGGACCCTTGCTGAACTATCCCAGTCAAATATACAAATGGATGAAGCCTGGTGACTTACCTCCAGCATCCCCCTCAGGCTCATAGACAGGACTCCGTTCTGCTGATTCACCAGCAGGGCCTGCAGGCACAAGTATGATCAGAGACACAGGTGAGGAGAGCTTCCACTGCATGTGGGGGCCTCCTTTTCCCTGAGACACCTGTAGGGTCTGGCGGTGGGTCAGGGAATGACACAGCCCAAATACGAAGGTCTGGGCTCTCTCAGATGAAGAAAGGCAGCGGTAACCTTCCCACCGAAATGTGGCAGCTCTCCGGGTAAAGAAATACTCATGGTCCATCTGTGCAAGCCCTTCAAGGCACAGACAGACTTGGAAGACCTTGAGAGGATCTTAAGTAAAATTGCACCCAAGTAAATTATGAGAGCATGGATGTTTCCGCCTTCCAGAAGACAGACACAACTTACCGCTCGGTTGTCCCACAGGCACAGGCACAAAATCCGGATCCAAATGATCATCTGGAAAGGGAGCACCAAGCTCATCATCTAGAATCAAGAACAGGTGAGAAAAGCTCCAATTACATGGTGTGATCTCTTTCTCCCTCGGTAACTGGGTGTGGGTTGTGGAATGGGATCGGAGAAGGACTCAGGTCACGGTTTCCAAAGTTGCAGGGTGGCCAGGATGACCTGTAGGCTGGCACCTGGCAGCGTACACAATACTCTCTCCGGGCCATGTGCCACATCCCTCACGGACCGCATGGAAGAAGATGCAGCCCCTCGGGGCTTTCTTACTGAAAGGCCTCTGATGTACAGGAAGGTCACGCTGAAGCACTGGAGGAAAGCTCGCCTGTCTCTTGCTCTGGGCTGTGGGCCGGGGCTCTGTGTTGGAAGCTGGGATTCATCTACAGAGAGTACCATGAGCCTAGAGCAGAAACGCTCACGCTTTTCCCAGCACGCATCTTCTGAGCTCTCCCCAGGATATCTCCCAGGATGAAGGCTGTGCTCCAGCCAGCAAGCAGCGAAGCCATGGCCTGGCATGGCTGGAGCCAGCCCTGAGGAGCAGCTCTGCCGTGGGCTCTTGCCCGGCTCCTGCGGTGCTGCCCATCACTCCCTGCCCAACACCACCCCCATGGAAGGCAGGCCCCAGGGAAGTGTGGCACAGGGCTGTGGGGACACAGGCCTACTTTCTGCCCCCAGTGCTACTCAGTTTGGGTTCCATCTCTGCCCACCCACCTGATCCCGGTGCTCGCCACGGAGCAGCACAGGTCTCCTGGAAACACATGGCCATCAGTAGGAGTGAGAGGACAAGGCGGGCAGGGGCCATGGCCCCCCACACTCGCACCATGCTTCCAACACCACCGTTGCAGCTACAGCGAGTGTCACACAGAGAGAAGCCTGCAGCACAGGACAGCGTCACAGCCAGGCCTTGTGAGCTCACAGCACAGTACAGCCATAGGATGGGGCATTGTGACCTCACAGCTCCCTGACTCCGGGTGCTGGCTCCCCGGGGCTGCAGCTCTCGTGATGCGCTGCACCGGGGCTGCTTGGGGCTGGTGCTTACATCATAGAAACACAGAATCGTAGAATGGCTTGGGTTGGAAGGGACAGTAATAAATACTTCTAAGTAATATATCCTTAGAAGTAAGTAATACTTATAACCCCAACCCTCATCTAGGTCATCAGTAAAGATATTAAACAAGATGGGCCCCAGTACCGACCCCTGGGGGACACCACTTGTGATGGGTCATCAGCTGGACTTAACTCCACTAACAAGCACCCATTGGTCATGGCCCTCTAGCCAGTTCCTTACCCAAAGAAGGGTCTACCTGTCCAGGCCACGGGCAGCCAGTTTCCCCAGGAGAATACGGTGAGAGACTGTATCAAAGGCTTTGCTGAAGTCTAGGTAGACTACATCAACAGCCTTTCCCTCATCTGCCAGTCTGGTCACCCAGTCATAGAAGGAGATGAGGTTGGTCAAGCACGACCTGCCTTTCATGAACCCATGCTGGCTTGGCCTGATCCCCTGGATGCCACGCACACGCCGTGTGATCTCACCCAAGATGATTTGTTCCACAACTTTCCCCGGTACGAGGTCAGGCTGAAAGGCCTGTAGTTCCCTGGATCCTCCTTACAGCCCTTCTTGTAGATGGGAGTCACATCGGCAAGCCTCCAATCCTCTGGGACCTCTCCAGATAACCAAAAGTGCTGGTAGATGGCAGAGAGCGGCTCAGCAATCACCCCTGCCATTTAAGAGGACATACCTGAGCAGGGCACAAAGGGAATGACTGCGTGGGAGCACAAAGACGGGCCGCAGCAGCCTAGAGCAAAAAATCCCATTCCACCCCATGTTGGTTGTGAGCAGTTCTTATCTGTGTTACGGCTTGTGTGTTCCCATGGAATCCCTCCATCTCTTCAGCAACCCCTTGACTAAGAATTCTGCATCTCTGCTAAGACAGCCAGGACTTTAGTAAGGATTACTTGCATAAGGATGATTATTTTTGCCCCTAATAAATGGCACGAGCCTAAAACCCAGGAATGGCTGTGGCTATCCTTAAATATGAATGGTGCCAAGCAGCAGCCTGGAGTAAGCAAGCACCTTCTGAGGGTGTTGTGAAGGCCACTGAGGCCTTAGCGGGCTGAAACTGTGCTCCTTCAAATGAGCCCCTGGCAGTCACGCCAGCAGTCACCTGCTCTTCATCTTCGCTGCTCCTGTTGTATCACTTCCCACCATTCCACCTGGACTGGGGAAAGCAGCTGCTGGGACATCACCAGGCTGTGGCAGAAGACACACCATCTTCCCACCATCGCGCACCGCCTGCCTTTGGTAAGCCATTGCCATTCCTTGCTGAGAAGACATCCCCTGGTCTGGACGCAGCTCAGTCCGAATTACACTCTTTCTCCCAGTACAGCCTAGCTACATTAAGGACATTGTTTCGAGACTGGTTGATGCAATTTAAGCTCCAGGCCTGAAGCATGTTGGCAGCCTCACAGGGAGACATCCAGTGGGAAAACTGTTCAGGCCAGTGTGGAATTATCTGTGGGATGTCCTCAAGCCTCCTTCCCCAGAGCTGCATGCCAGAGACTGCTACGCCATTGCTTCCAGCTGCCTTAAACACATTGTCAAAAGTAAATTTCAACTGATGGATTTCATGAATGTTTACCTCAATCAGAGCCCGTATCATTCTGAACAAGAGATGAGTGGCCTACATTTCTTCTTCTTAATTAACATCTGTTTCCATGCAACTTTATCTTACTTAGCTGCTCTGTAGCCTGGCTGTACTCCGGCTTCAGGGAAAGGAAACAGAGCTGTGACTGCTCAGCTCAGGGGGCCTTCTAAGTGACACACTGATTAATTGAGTCCTTTGGGGAAGGAAGACAGAAGGTGATGGGTGATGTTGGAGCAGGGGAAAATGAGGTACCTGGTGCTGGGCAGCAACACGAGTGGGGAGGTGGAGGTGGTGGCTGACAAGGAAAGGTGCTAGCTGCGGGAACAAAGGTGGGAAGGCACTCAAGACCCTGACATCTGAAACACAGCTGATAAATCCCTCTTCAGTGAGCGCTTCATCTGCAACTTTGTCTTGATGTCGTGATACCTGCTCTAGTCAATAGCGTGTATCTGTAGTGCAAAATCATACTTTTCAAGAACCACAATTCTTTTTTGACCTGGTGGTAAATTACATAGCTTGCCATAAGCCGTATCAATTCAGGATCTGCACAGTATTGAATCAAACATGCATGACCCTTAAGATTTCAATCACTCCAATTATTTCAAGGTGTTTCTGCTCTACATAGGCACAAGAGCAAACAAGCATAGAAGGAAAAGACCTAGGTCTTAACAGCTGAAACATAGCTGTAACCTCTGGAGTCTTCCTTTCTGCCCCTTGTTTGCTCTTCTGCAGAACTCTGAGCTGAGCCAACTCACCAAGCAGATGAAAGCGTGGCTGAGAGTTGACCTTTGCTTGAGGAAGGTGAAAAGGGATCGGTTATGCCTCGTTGACATTTTTAGAAGCATCCAGAAGAGGTCAGCGTTGGCTAGCTTTTAAGTTACCCCCATAAGACTTTCCCAAAGGTGTGTTTTGTTTAGAAAAAGCTGAGCTGCCTGGAAGGTTTGATCGGGAAGGGTGCAGCAGTATTCATGCAGTTCTTCCTGGGGATTTGAATGCGTTCTGTTTGCAGTAGAGGGAAAGGAGACAATATGCACAGGAACAACTCCACTGATCACACCATCCGGTCGGAAATATTTTTCAACCAACAACATGGGACTTTAGGAGCTAAATTTTGGTTTTCGGATTGACAGTATTATTCAGACTGAGATTTGGTTTTGCTCAGTAGTGCAAATCTATGAGCACGCTGGAGTTGCTCCAGTAGAACAAGTGCTAGACCACATCTCTGCTAACAATCAGTCATTCACTTTTTAACGTAAAGCTTTCGCACGCAGTTCTCTCTTATCCCTGTGAGTGTCACCAGCGTCTGCAGCTGAGGATTGTCTTCTGCTGTGCTTTTTGCTTCCCAGTATGGTCACTGAGTGTTCGTGTGCCCACAGGAAGAACATCAGGGCCCCACAGTCGCATGTAGGTCTGACTGTTCTGCATTACACCTCAGCACTCTCAGGTTGAATATTAAATAAATAAATAAATAAATAAATAAATAAAAATTCTCCTAGATGATTTTGGAGGTCTTTTTGAACACTGGTGATTCTATGATTCCCTCTACAACCTCCCTGCTCCAGACTGGACAATCCCAGCTCCCTCAGGCACTCCCCATAACACTTGCTCTCCAGGCCGTGTACCGGCTCAGCTGCCCTTCTATGGATGTGCTCCAGGGCCTCAATGTCTTTCTTGTAGAACGCAGTACTCGAGGTGCAGCCTCACCAGTGCTGAGTACAGAGGGATGATCACTTCCCTGCTCCTGCTGGCGACGGTTTCTGACACAAGCCAGAACACCATTGGCCTTCTTGGCTACCTGCACACACTGCTGGCTCATGTTCAGCTGAGCATGGACCAACAGCCCCAAGTTTCCTCATAAGACGGTTTGTTTTGGAAGGGATGACACAAACAGAGGATGGCTTGTGTTATAAGGGACCCTTAAGATCATAGAACCGTAGAATGGCTTGTGTTGGAAGAGTGGAAGATTAAAGAACCGTAGGATAGCTTGTACTGCAAGGATCCATGAAGACCATAGAACCGTAGGAAGTTTTGTATTGCTAGGATCCTTGAAGCTCATAGGACCCTAGGATGGCTTGAGTTTGAAGGGTCCTAGAAGATCATAAAACTACCGGATGGTCTGTGTTGGAAGGGTCCTTGAAGATGATAGAACCCTATGATGGCTTGAGTTTGAAGGGTCCTAGAAGATCATAGAGCCACAGGATGGCTTGTGTTGGAAAGGTCTTTGAAGATCACAAAACAATGGACTGGTTTGCATTGGATGTGTCCTTGAAGATCACAGAATCATGGAATGTCTCGAGTTGGAAGGGTCCTTGAAGATCACAGTGCAATGGGCTGGCTTGCGTTGGAAGCGTCCTTAAAGATCACGGACTCACAGGGCGGCATGTGTTTGAACAGTCCTTAAAGATTGCAGAAAAAGTGCTGAGGGTTACTATGTACTTTTCAGAAGTTGAGAGTTACCCTTTTGAGTTACGGCTAAGGATTACCCTTTTGAGTTAGGGTTAAGGGATAAAGGTTCCCCATTTGAGTTTAGGGTTAAAGGTTAACATTTTGGGTTAGGGATATGGGTTAAGGGTTACCCTTTGGGGTTAGGTTTAAGAGCTTCCTATTTGTGTAAGAGTGAAGGCTTTCCCTTTTTGCTTATGATTAAGCATTAAGGGTTACTACTTTTTTAGGGTTAGGGGTTATCATTTGGGGTTAGGTTTAAGGGTTAAGGGTTAGCTATTTGTGTTAGGGTTAAGAGTAACCAATACGTTTTCGCATTCGGGGTTACCCATTTGGGTTAGTGTTAATGGTCAAGCGTTGCCACTTGGGGTTACTGTTAAGGTTAACCATTTGGGGTTATGTTTAGGGATTACCATTTACCGTCAGGGTTAAGTTTTGAGGATTACTGTCCTGGGTTAGGGAAAAAGGTTTCCCATTTGGATTAGTGTTAAGGGTTACATCCTTGGGTTAGGGTTAAGGGTTACTATTTTGTTTTGGGTTGAGGGTTATCTGTTTGAGTAAGCATTTAGCATTCCTCTTTTGGGTTAGCATTCACGGTTACCCATTCATGTTTGTGTTAAGGGTTTCCTTTATGGGTTAGCCTTTTGGTTTACGGTGAAGGATTAACAATTTGGGTTAGTGTTAATGTTAACCATTTAGAGTTAAGAGTTTGGTGTTACGGTTAAGGGCTACACTTCCGGGTTAGTGTTCAGGCTAAGTATTACCATTTTCTGTTAGTGTTAAGGGTTATTCTTTTGGGTTAGCTCCAAACTGTTAAGTGTTACTCATCTGTGTTATGGTTAAGGAATACCTCTTTTGGTTGGGGTTAACGATTAAGGGTTACTATACCAGAACAGTTAAATCACAGTCTGAATGTTCGAGGAGGGTACCGGGGTGGGGGTTGGGGCTAAAGGGGTGGGGGAGCTGCATGTCCCTCTGCCTTGGCCCTGTGGGGCCTCTGTGGTGTTCAGGACCTCTTTGGCGGGGGCAGGTACCCTGTATCCTCCCGCCCCCCACACCCAGGGTATTTCACTGCCCCTCCCCCCTCCCCCTGCTACAGGTCGCCCACAACGCCCCCCTGTCCCTCTGTCTAACCCCCGGAGTTACACCCTCCCCCCGGTCCACCGCCGCTCCAGTTCCCCCATTCTGATCACCGTAGTCCTCTTCCACCCGACTCCTTAGTGCCTCCCCTCACTGTTCACCTCTGTTCCCTGTTCTGAGCCCAAGGGTCACCCTGTCTGTCCCCATCCACACCCCGATTCCTCCCCAGTCCCCTCTATCTGACCCCTGGAATCCCCCGTCCCCAGCCCCCAAGTACCCCCCCTCCAATTCCCCCATTCTGATCCCTAGAGTCTCCTACCACCCCCTAGTCCCTTCTATTTGACCCCCAGGGTTCTCTGTCCTCCCTTCCCCCTCCCCAACTCCTGACCCCTTTTTCTGACCCCTAGAGTTTCCCGTACCGTTCCCCCCGCCCCCACCATGCCCTCCTCCCTGACCCCTGGAGTCCGTTCCCCCATTTTGACCCCCATTCCCCTCCAACCAGACCCCTGTTCTGCCCAATAAAAGCCTCCCACAACCCCTGGCTCTCTCCTCCCACTCCTCTCTCTGCCCCCAGACGCCCTTTCTGCCTCCTAGAGACTCTGTTCACCCCTTTCTCCCCCTGTACAACCCACCAAGTTCTCCCCCCAGACTCTCTTTAAGCCCCATAGAGACCCCACTCCTTTCTTCCCCCGCAATACCCCTCTAGGATCCCCCCCAGACTCCCTTTCCAGCCCATAGAAGCCCCCTTTCCTCCTTTTCAACTCCCCCAAGTTCCCTCCACAGTGCCCCTCTCCACCACCAGACCATTTTTCTGCCCCATAGAAGCCCCACTCACCCCTTACCCCCCCACACAACTCCCTCTATCAGCCCCCAGACTCCTCTTTCCACCCTACAGAAGCCCTCACAACCCTCTAGCTTCCCCCTTTCAACCCCCTCTCCACCCTAGACCCCCTTTCCTCCCAATAGAGCCCCTACTCACCCTTTTTTTCCCCTCACAACCCCCCATCCATTTCCAGACCCCCCTTTCTGCCCTGCAGAATCCCCATTTCCCCCCCTACCTTGATCCCCCTAGTTCCCCGCCCCCCTCCCCCCCAGACCCCCTTTCCAGCCACAGAATCCTTGCTCTCCTCTTTTCTCCCCCATAACCCCTCTCTCCACCCCTAGACACTCTTTCCACCCCACAGAAGCCCCCCACAATGCCCCACTTTCTGCCTTCCACCCTTGCCTCCACCTCTAGACCCCCCTCTCCACACCACAGAAGCCCCACTCATGCCTTTCCCCCCCTAGATTCCCCACAAGCCCCCTCCCCACCCCCAGAGTTTCTTTCTATAGAAGCTCTACTAACCCCTTTCTTCTGCCCCCACAACCTCCCCTATCTACCTCTGGAGTCACGCAAAAGGATTTGGAGATGTCCTAGAGGGGCTTGGGGGGCATCCAGGGGGTCCCCAGGTGCTTCCAGGGGGTCCTGGTGACATCCAGAAGGGCCTGGAGATGTCCCAGAGAAGTCTTGGGGTTGTTGAGGGGGTCCACAGGTTGGCCGTGGGCGTCCCTGGAAGAATCTGGAATCTCCCAGTATGAACCCAGCAGCTCTGAGGAGCTACTGGGATGATCTGGGGATGTCCCAGCAGAGTCTGGTAGGGTCCAGGGAGTCCTCATGTGGGTCTGAGTGGTCCAGGAATCATCCAGAAGGGTCTGGGAATGTCCCCGAGAGGACATGGAGGGTCCAGGGATTACTCATGTTGATCCAGGGGGTCCTTGGATTCATCCAGAAGGGTCTGAGATGTCCCAGAATGATCCTGTAGGGTCCAGGGGGGCCCCAGGTGGGTCCAGGACACCCTTTCAGAAGGGTGTGGGGATGTCACAGAGAGGACTTGTAGAGTCCAGGGGGGGTCCTCAGGTGGGTTCAAAGGGTCCTGTGTCTTCTGGAAGGGTCTGGAGATGTCCCAGAGGGGTCTTGGGGTGTCCAGGGGGTCCTCATGTGGGTCTGGGGGGTCCTGGAGTCATCCAGAAGGCTCGGGAGATGTCCCAGAGGGGTCTTGGGGTTTCCAGGGAGGTCACCAGGGGTTCCTGGAGTCTTTCAGAAGTCTCAAATGGGGATTTTGAGGACAACCCCACATAGTGACACGTCCTCACTCTGCTTTGTCCCCGTGGGATCGCCTCCCCCAAAAATGTCCATTTCCATTCAAATAAATACTATGTTGATTTTGCTGTATTTTTTCCCCACTTCCCCACCATCACTGGATGCCACTCTTGTTGCTGGTGTTGGTGTTGTTGGGTATCATCAGGTATTGGTGTCATCAGGTGCCTCTGTTGTTGCTGTCATTGGGTGTCATCAGGTGTCACCGTCACCGGCTGTTGGCATTACTTAGGTGTCACCTTCTTTGGTTGTCTCCATAATCGGGTGTCACTATTGTCAGCATCATTGGGTGCCGTCGGGTTGGTCATCAGGTGTCACCGTCACTCGGATGACACTGTGACACAGGGTGACCTCGATGTGGAACAGCCGTGACACAGTGTCACCATCCTTGGCTGTGACTGTTGTTACCATCATCTGTTGTCACCATCTCTGGTGTGTCACCATCTCTTGGGTGACACCATTCCCTGAGCTCTGACCACCGCATAGGGGCAGGCACAGGCAGCCCCACATTGTCACTGTGCCGTCACTAAGCCTCCCACTGTCCTTTGTCACCCCTACAGGCCTGCCCACAGCCGGACCCAGTGACACTGGAGCCCTCTGGCACTGTCACCATCATCTGCCACGAGGATGAGGACACACACAGTGGTGAACTCTGTGCCACCACCAGAGGGGACCACGTGTGACATCAGCGTGGAACAGCCGTGACGCGGTGTCAGCGTCATTGGGTGTTGCTTTTGGCAGCTGGCATCGGGTGTCACCGTCACACGGAGGGGACAAAACGACCCCCCTGGGGACGTTGTGCTGAAGCTGGGGACACCGTGACCAGTTGGAGGACTTCCCAGGAGAAGTGGGGACACCACATCATGGTGTCACACCCCCAACACTGGGGACACTCCCATGTCACCCCCACATTGTCACGCTCCAGAGTTGGGAACACCCCTCTGGGGACCCCGTCTGTGTCTCGCCCCACAGACCACATTGTTCCCATGATGTGGGGGAGGCACCCCTTACTTTTGTACACACCCCCATGTGAATAAAGGGTGGAGGAGCAGCTGTGGGGCTCCATGTGTCACATCAGGGGAGACTCTGGGGACAGAGGTCACTGCAGCATCCTGGCTCCATAGCCCCTACATAACCATAACGACCCCATAACCACTACAGCCCTATCTCATAGCCATCCCATATCCATATCCCACAACCTTATCCCATCCCATATCCCATCCTGTATCCACAGCTCATCCCATATCCATACCCCCACATTCCACATCCTATCCCCATCCCGTACCCCATATCCATATCCACCGCAAATCCACCTCTCCACATCCATCCCGTATCCATTCCATACACTTAGCCAACCCCATTATCGTCCCAATCCCATACCCATATTCCATCCCAAGTCCATCCCACATTCTTCCCGTATTGATCCCATATCCATCCCAAGCCTACCCCATATCCAGGGCCTATCCCACATATATCCCAGTTCCCAGTATCCCATTCCATATCCATCCCATATCCATATCCCCACGCCCCAATCCCAAATGTCACGTCCCAACCCCACATCCCAGTCACACACCCTATGTTCCATACCCCAACCCCAATTCCGTATCCCCTTCCCAATCCCACATCCTGACCCCATCTCCCACCTGCCAATCCCAATCCCGTATCCCACCCCCTATGCCAACAGGGCCCACCCGGAGGCCCCGCCTCCACCGCCGCTCCGCCCCGCCCCCTGCCCCTGCACCTCCCACTCACGGCCCCGCGCCGCTCCGCCCCCGGCCTCTCATTGGTCAGCGGCAGCGCTCGGGACCGGCCGTTGGCAGCCGGCTCGGGGCCGCCCGGCCCTCCCATCGGGCAGCGCCGCTCCCGCAGCCCGGGCCGCCCCGCGCGGCGCCGCCGCTGCAGCCGCTGTGCGCCGAAGCTGTCCGGGCAGCACCGAGGCGGAACCGCGGCACGACGGGAGCGGTGCTGAGGACAGCGGCGCCGGAGCCCCGAGGGAGGGAGAGCGGCACCGGGACAGGGAAGGACACCTGCGCGGCCGTAACCCGCCTCCCTGCGGGGTGAGGGGTTGGGAGCGGGATGTGGGGTTGGGATTAGGGGTGTGGGACTGGGATGTGGGGATAGAGATATGGGATAGGATATTGGGAAGTGGGATATATGGGATGGGCTCCGGATGTGGGATCAATATGGGAAGCATATGGGATGGATTGGGATGATAATGGGATGGGATAAGGATATGGAACGGACGTGGGACGGATGTGGGGATACGGATTTGGGTTGAATAATGGATATATGATATCCACCACTGCTCCCCATGCAGCCCAGAGCCCCCCGACACCCAGACCCTGGGCTGCTGGGAGTATGGGGCTATAGGGAGCAATGGGTGAGATAAACGGGGGATAGGGGGAGACAGAGGGGGGATAGAGGGCTATAGGGAGCTGGGGAGGGCTGTGGGGGGGCTGAAGGGGGGCAGGGGGCTACGGAAGGCAGGGGGGTATGGGAAGGCATATGGAGCTATAGTGAGCTGTGGTAGGGTATTGGGGTATATGGGGCCATAGGGGTGGATATAGGCAGATTTGAGGCAATAGGGGGCTGTGCGGGGGTTACAGGGGGACACGATGCTATAGGGAGCATTGGGGGGGGGGGTTGGGAGGGACTATAAGGGGTTGTGTGGGGGTACAGAGTGGGCTATGGAAGGATGTGGGAATAGGTGGCCCAGATATAGGCCCAAATACAGGAACGGTAGGGGAATATAGGGGGTGGTGGAGCTCAAGGAGGAGGTGCGAAGGCTAAGGGCCATCAGGGAGTGTGAGAGGGAGATTGATCGGTGGAGTGACTTGCTGGTGTGCCGAAGGGAAGGGTGCCAGGGGGATACCCCCAGAAAAGACCCTCTGCCCAGTCACAGTCAGACAGGCCTGACTGATGAGGAACCTCCCCCTAGCAACAATGGTGGGGGGTTGCAGGGTGTGGGGCAGTGGCAAAACCAGTCTAACTCTCTCGCTGAAAGGCATCAAGATGATATTCACCAGACAGTGGTGGACCCCCTGCCCTGCCATCGCCGAGCAGAGCGAGACAATTTGAGAGATGAGGAGGAGCGGGAACGGGTACCGGCTCGGTGAAGTGGGCATCCCCCATCCCGACCATCTTCAGTTGCCCAGGTGCCTCTGTGAAATAGCTTTGAGGCCCTGGCACTCGAGGGAGAAGTGAGCGGAGGTGTGGAAGGAGGCCCACCCGTTACATTGCCTCGGGTGAAGCCCCCGGCCCCACGCCTCAGGACTGCCTCCACCCGGAAGGACGGAAGGGTGGTTGTCACAGGTGACTCCCTTCTGAGGGGAACAGAAGGCCCTATATGTCGGCCCAACCCTACCCGTAGGGAGGTGTGCTGCCTCCCTGGGGCACGGGCAGGGACAGTTCTAGAGAGCTTCCTGGACTGATGCGCCCTTCTGATTATTACCCCTTCTTGATAGTTCAGGCTGGCAGTGACAAAGTCACTGAGAAAAGCCTGAAGACTGTCAAAAAAGACTTCAGGGAACTGGGACGGGTAGTTGATGGAACAGGCATGCAGGTTGTTTTTTCTTCTATACCTTCAATGGCAGGGAAGGACACTGAGAGATCAAAAAAGCTCACCTCATAAATAAATGGCTTAAAGGCTGGTGCAAACACAGGAATTTTGTGGGTTTTTTTTTGACAGTGGGGCAATTTACTCGGTGCCTGGCATGATGGCTGCAGATGGATGTAGCCTGTCTCCAACGGGTAGGAGGATCCTAGCCGAGGAACTGGCGGGACTCATTGAAAGGTCTTTAAACTAGGTACGAAGGGGGAAGGGGGCAAAATGAGGGCCGCTGGGGTTGAGCAGGTAGTTCGAGGGCTTGTGCCAAACCTGATGGGCAAAGAGGGTGGAGTACAAAGGGATGGAGTAGGGAAGGGGGATGCTGCTGTTCTAGGGGATCCTAGATCCCCTATAAAGGCAGTGAGACAGAAAACCCAGCGGAGGTGCCTTTATACCAACGCACGCAGCCTCGGAAATAAGCAGGACCAGTTGGAAACCGTGTTGCACTTGGAAAGTTATGACCTTGTTGCTATCACGGAAACGTGGTGGGATGACTCCCATGACTGGAACACCACCATTGAGGGGTATCGGCTCTTCAGCCGCTGTAGACACCGCTCAAAAGGGTGTCCTTAAAGAGCTGCCAGCTCTGTTCCGCACCCATGCCCTTAAGGACACTTTCCCAGGGGATCCCATCCAGCAGTTCCTTGATCAGCTGGAAGTTTGCTCTCCTAAAGCACAGGGTCCTAGCTCTGCTTCTTGCCAGGCCCGCATTCCTCCAGATCACAAACTCCACCGAGGCATGGTCACTACAGCCCAGGCTGCCTCCAATCTTAACCTTTCTAATACTCTCCTCCACATTTGTGAGGACCAGGTCCAGAAAGGCTTCACCCCGGTTCGGTCCGTCTATTACCTGGACCAGGAAGTTATCCTCAACAGACTCCAGGAATCTCCTGGATTGTTTGTCCTCCACCATGCCACTATTCCAGCAGATATCTGGGCGGTTGAAATCCCCCATCGGGACAAGAGCCCGCGAGCGCAACACCTCCTGCAGCTGGAGCAAGAAGGCCTCGTCAGCTCGTCAGGCTCCCCCTGATCAGGTGGCCTCTAGCAGACCCCAACCACTAGATGCCCTTTACTGGACCGATCCTTGATTTTTACCCACAAGCTGTCGACCTGATCGTGGCTGTTCCTCAGACACAGCTCTTTGCAATCTATCCGCTCTTTGACATAGAGGGCAACTCCCCCACCCTTCCTACCTTGTCTATCCCTTCTGAAAAGCCTGTAGTCCTCAATCAGGGTATTCCAATCATGGGATTCATCCCACCATGCTTTCATGATAGCAATTAGGTCGTACTTTCCCAATTGCGCCAATTTTCCCAATAGCTTTCCCAATAGCTCCTCCTGTTTATTTCCCATGCTGCACGCATTGGTATAGGGGCACTTCAGCTTAGCTACTGGCCTTGTTGCCTTTTCGGAGGAGCCCTCCCCAATACCTCCGGGACAAGTCTGGGCTTTTCCCCTACAGCCTCCCAAGGTGACAGTGTTCCCACACACTTCTCTGTCACCCAGTGCACTCCCTTCCCCCCTTCATATCTAGTTGAAAGCCCTGCTATCCCGCCCAGCCTGCTTGTTCCCAAGAATATTTGTGGCCCTTCTAGTCAGTCAGCTCCCATCCACCATCAGCATTCCCCCTTTCTCAAGGCTGCATCCCAAACCGTAGTACCCAAAGCCCTGAGCATGACACCATTCGCAAAGCCATTCATTCAGCATGTCTACCCTCCTCCTTTTGTTTGGATCCCTGTCACCAACTGAGAGGACAGAGGAGAACACTATTTGCACTCCCGATCCTTTCAGCAGTCTTCCCTGAGCCCTGAAGTCCCTTTTGATCACCCAAGAACTTATTTGGCCTACCTGTTCATTTCCAGTATGGAAAACTAGTAATGGATAATAATCAGAGGACTTAACCAGGAGGGTGATGCTCCTAGCAACATCTCTCACCCGGGCTCCAGGCAGGCCAACACAGCTCCCTGTGGGACGGGTCTGAACGGCGTATCGGGCCCTCGGTTTCCCTCAGAAGAGAGTCCCCCATGATGGCAGCCCTTCTTTTTTTCCTGACCGATGTTGTAGCAGAACGGGGAGCAGACTGACTAGCCTTGGGCAAGCTCTCCTGCATGGATGGACTTTCACCGACATCCACATCCCCCAGTCCCTCCGGCTCCAGAGCCTCATACCTGTTATGTAAGAGCACCTGGGAAGGTGGGACAGGCTGAGGGGCCGTTCGCTTGTTGTCCCAAACGGGGACTTGTTTCCATCCCTCTCTGTCTTTGAGGCCACCCCTTCCCACCTGACTGGGAGAGGGCAGATGACCCGCCACTGCCTGAGGAGCATCTCTCCCACACCCTTCCTGTAGGGATGGCAGAGTGCGACTCCACCAATCAATCCCGTTCCCACAATCCTGGATGCTCCTCAACCTTTCTACTTCCTCCTCTAGCTCTACCACCAAGCTGAGCAGATCATCCACCTGCTCACACCGCACACAGGTGGTATCCCGGCTGCCCTCCTGTAGCAGTGACAGGGCCAGGCATTCTCTGCAGCCTGAGACCTGAACTGCGGCCCGGACATTCATGCTTTCAGTCTGAGTCTCCAGGTTCCTTTTAGCAGCAGCTTGCTGCCATGTGGTGACCATGGTTTGCACCTTGGCGTGTCTTGAGAGCAGCGACCTGTTAAGTGACCTGTTAAGTGTTAAATGTGCTAAGTGCTAAGCCCCCTCCTAAACGGCAAGGTGTCCTGCCCTGCCTGCTCACCCCGTCTGATCTGCTCTGGCTCATCTGTTCGGGGTTTGACCTGAAAATCGCTCGCTTCACAGCAAGATAACAACCCTTCTCACTGTGTAGTCACGTGAATGGGTGGCTCCTGGTTTCTCCTCATTTGAACGACCCACGTCATTCACACACCCTGACTCCTCCTCTCCATCCCCGGTGGCTTCTTCTAGGCAAGGGGGTGTGGATGCAGAGCCGTTGATCTGGCAACGTCCTCACCACGTCAGCCACTCTGGCGAGGGCTGCCGGGCTGCTCTGTTATCTCGGGGTTCGCTGGATGAAGGAACCAACTGAAACCCCCGTGTACCTCGCGGCCAGACGCTGCGGTTCAGGCCAGGACAGCTCCAAAGCAGCTAACCTCAGCTATCAAGCAAAATGTCAGCTTTGGAGTTGGAAGTTGAAAGCAAGGAAAGGTTAGATGGATTTGGGGGTTGAAAAGGCCCACATTGGGTTTGGAGATGAAAAGCAAGAGGTAAAGGGAAGGGTGCACAGATTTTGTGGTTGGAAACGCCAGATTTGGAGTTGGAGGTGTATAGCAAAACAAAGATTTCATGGATTTTGGGGTTGGGAATGCCAGAATAGGGGCTGGAGGTGGAAAGCAAGGCAAAGGTTGGATGGATTTTGGGGGTTGAAAATGCCTGATTTGGGGCTGGAGATGAAAAGCAAAAGGCAAAAAAGGCACCTTCCAGGGTGCACGAACGTAGGGGTTGGAAATGTCAGCTTTGGAGCTGGAAGTGGAAAGCAAGGAAAGGTTAGATGGATTTGGTGGCTGAGAATTCCTGATTTGAGGTTGGAGATGAAAAGCAAGAGGGAAGAGCACACGGATTTTGGGGTTGGAAATGCCAGATTTGGATTTGGAGGGGTAAAGGAAGTGTTGCTGTGAAAGGGTGGATGGATTCAAAGTCTGAAAATGCAAATTTTGGGGGTTGGAGATGGAAGTTGGGAGGGGGGAGAGGGTGGGGAAGGAGGATCCCTTGGGAATACAGTTGGAGAGGAATGGAGTTGGACTTCAGTGCCAAACCAGTAATCTCGGTCCAATGGGACACAAAGCATCGTAGAATGGATCCCTGGAGAGAACAAGGCCATAAAGTGCCATCTTCACAGCTGATCAGAGAAGAATCTAGGACGGTTTGGGGTTGGGACAGTTACCCTGAGAACCGCTGTTACCCCACTGACATCACAGCAATGAAGGAGAGGGGCAAGGAGGGGGCCCTACCTCTGCCCTGCTTTACCTCATTGTCTTCCTTCCCACCTTAAACGGGGCATCCAACTGAGGGGTTTGGGACCCCACCCTGCCCCACTGGACCCGTAAACCCTCAGAGGTGGGCAATGGACCCCCCGACCCATTCTACTCCACAGAACACATCCCTTCCTGTATGAAGGGGACCCATACGGCAAGGATCCATCTCTCCCCACATCCCACTAAAAGGAGGCAATGCTCCCCCATACCCAAGATCTATTCTGCACCACAGACCCCATCAACTCCTCCTGAATGGACAGGGGATCTTGGGATCCAGCAGTCACCATGCTGGAGCCACAGAACTCAGCTTCCTCCAAAGGTTCCGGGTTCTGTAGCAGCCAAGGGAGTGGCTCCAGCCACTTCATCTAACTCCATCCTTCCATCTAATGATCACTCCATCCATCCAATGATCCTTCAATCCATTCTTCCATCCATCCATCCCTCTAACACTTCTTTCCTGTGTTGATCCCTCTGTTCATCTGTTCCTCACTGCACGCTTCCGGCTCCCCGAATCCAAGCAGCCTCCCCCCGTTACCCACCAGAACCTCCTCTGGAGCTGTGGGGGATTTCTGCATAGCAGTACCTACAGGCACTTCCTTGTAACCCTGCAAGTGCTGGCAGCATCCTCACTTATAACGATAGTGCTGATTTTCCGGTCCATCCCTCAGCGTCACGCCATCCCTTTGCTCAGCAGCCCTCCCCATTCTTAGTTTAAAGACTCCCTTGTGAAGCTGCCATCCTACTGATGAAAGACGCAGAGCTTCTCTCTTACAAATGTCAAGCCTTTAACTGCACAAACTGATGCATTTTCACATGCATAAAGTCACAACTACAGGCAGCTCGCCCGTGAAAAAAGGCATGACGCTCTTACAGGCAGTGCGTGAAGGCAGCAGGAGCAGGCAGCAAGGCAAGCAGATGCAGCAGGAGCGTGCTGTGATGAGCTGTAGAACACTGGAAATGAAGCAGAGGATGGGTTTGCACACATTTGCGTGAGCACAGGGCTGTGCAAAGCGGTGGGCGATTGGTATTTGCAAGAAGGAAGCAAGATGGTACTGAAGTTGTAAGGAAGTGCATCGCTGGAACAGATCAAACCCGACACTGAAAATCCCAGCCTCCTTGGTACACCCCGCTCAAAACGCAGGACAGCAATGCGCAGTGATGCTTTCTGAACGGCTCAGGGGATGCTCTTTAAATAAATACTGGAGTAAAAAGTTCCTGGTGTGAAGCGCTCCGAACATTGGGCTCTCTGGGTGAGCTGAAAGCACAGCTGCTGCCCTCTGCCCTCGCCTGGGCCTGCTGGGAGCTGCAGGCCCCGCAGGAACTACCACTCCCAGGATGCCGTGCGGCAGCACCGGGGGCCGCCATGACAGTGCTGTGTGCAGTGCTGTGCAGGGCTGGGCCTGTGCGCACAGGGTACTGGGTGCTCCTTCCAGGAGGTAAGGCACTGTGCCGATGGTCTGGGGGAGCGGTCTGAAATGTTGCTGTGCTGCCTGGGAAGGACGCGGCTCCCAGCCCATGGCTTGAGAAGGGAGAGCAGGGCCCATGTTTGGGTGCAGCAGTGCAGCACAGGCAGTAGCTGCGCTGTCCCGCGCTGCCAAGGAAGCATTTCTCTCCTGGGGAGCTCTGCTGGTTTTGCTGCTCCAGATGGATCTGTGCTGGGTGCTCCTGGTTCTCCGTTGGCACTTTTTCCATAGGGATGAATGGCAGCTCCTCCTTCCTTCCCAGCAGTGCCTCAGCAGCTGTCTGTGCTCCTGGAGCGCTGTTCTGTGCAGCTGTCTGTGCAGTGGGTGCACTGAGCACCACTCTGAACGTCTGCAGCTCTGTTTCCTTCAGACAGGCACACAGACATAACCTTGCCTTCTTCCTTGCTTCCTCTGATTTTCTGTGTTAATTCCTAGAATCCTGCAAGGTTCCTTTTTCTTTTTCCTCTATGCTTTGCTTTGTTGTTTTTCTTTGTTGTTGTTTTTTTCCGCCTGTTTGCTATGGAATGGTTTTCTTTCCTATTTGCTTTTTCTTTCTTTGTTGCTTTCTGTATTTTCTTTCTTCTTTTCTTGTCTTTGCCTTGGTTTGCTTTTTTTCTTTAATTTTCTTTGATTTGCATTGCTTTTTATTTTCTTTTCATTGCTTTGCTTTTCTTTGCTTTACTTGTCTGGTTATTTTTCCTTTCCCCTCCCCCCCCCCCCCCCGGATTTTTTTCTTCTGGTGTCTCTTCTGGAAAAGGAAGAAAATCCCCAGTGGGATGCCAGCTTTCCCACGCCCACTCAGTGCAGGCATCCCCCCACCAGCTCTGCTGCCCCCAAACTCACCATCATTGATCCACGCCAGCAGATCATGGATGTCCGTGATGTCCTCCGGGATGTCTATGCTCGTTGTCAGTGCTGGAAAAGCAAGAACATCCCTAGTGGGGCAATGCCAGCTTTCCCACAGCCACCCGGGACGGACAGCCTGCTGCCCGCTCTGCAGCCCCTGAACTCACCGCCTGATTCCAGCGCCGCAGTGCTGCAGGTGAGCGGAACCATGGTGGGATGGGGGCAGTCCCCACCGGGGATTTACCATCCCTGCAATGAGTTCTCACCCCAGGGACAGTTTTCTCTCCTAGGGAGGATATCCGGACCCAGTGATTTCCCATTGTCACCACCCAGCTCCGGGTGGCATTACCCAGCACAGAGCAGTGGAGGTGATCCAGCAGCATCTGTAGGGCTCGGAGATGGAGGGGGTGGCAGTGATCGAGTACAGCAGTAATTGGAGGCAGAAACAAGGCACTGTGAGGTGGCCATGCTCTGTACCTTTGCGGTACAGACAGATTGGCATTGGTCTGTGTTTGAAGGGTGGGCTATGGGGTGGATCAGGAATTGGTTGGACAGTCACAGCCAGAGGGGCTGTGCTCAATGGCTCTGCGTCTGGGTGGAGGTGGTCACGAGTGGTGTCCTAATGAGGTTCAACAAAGCCAAGGGCAAGGTCTTTGAGGGGGCAGAGAGACTCTGGAAAGGGTCCTGCGATTGTTTCTGAGCAACAGTCGGGGGTCTTGGGGAGTGGGGTGGCTGTGTTGGTCTGTAGGAGTCTGTAACGGGGGTTGTGGGGCTGGTTCTGAGGTGGAAGTGAGGGGTTTTGTATGCTGAGGGACTGCAGGGACTGTCTATGAGGAGGGCTCTGGGGTGCTTTCTGAGGAGAAGGTTTTGGATCTGTGGCACTGAGGGTCCTGTGAGGGACTGTAGACCTCTATGGGGAGAGTTCTGGTGTGGTTTCTGAGGGTTAAAGTGTTGGGTTTGGGGGCTGAGAGGTTGTAGGGGTGTGTGCGTGAAAAGAGAATTTGAGACTTCAGGCACTGAGGGGCTGATTTGATCCTTGGGGCCTAAGGAGTTTGATTTCCCCTGTGTTTTTTTCCCCAAACCCATTTGTTCAACCAATGACAATCTAAATATACAAGATGTTTCTGAACCTGGCAAAGTGTCCTTCACAGCAGTGATGTGTTGGACTGTTGGGATGCTGACTCTTGCTTTTTTTTTTTTACCGTGGTTTCAGTGATGGAGCTGATGGCCCCAGAAGGGTAAGGACCAAAGAGGCAGGGGGCCATTTAAATAGTTGTATTTATTTCATTTTTTTTTATCTTCCAGCTGTTTCATGGAATCTGGCCTGGATGTCTAAAAGTAACAGGAAGATTTTTGAGGAATCTGGGATGTTTTTATTTGGAGGAGGTGTGCCCATCAGGTTGAGGTGTTGCTTCTGTCCCAGGTTTCCTTATGTGATGTAATACTGCAGCTTCTCCCAGGGGTCCTGCATACGCATTGCTTGTGCTCGTGCGTTTGCCTCCAGAGAACATCCCAGCACAGCTCTGCTGAATCACAGTGGTGGTAGGAGGAGCAGATGACAACCTCAGGTTCTGTGCTCTGAGATGGATGCTTTCTTCCCAGAAGCGCTGCTGGTTTTTAAACACATTCAGGGGTGGTGACTTAACCACCTCCCTGGGGAGCCTATTCCAGTGCTTAACAACCCATTCCGTAAGGAAGTATTTCCTAATATCCAACCTAAACTTTCCCTGGTGCAGCTTGAGGCCATTTCTCCACATCCTGCCACCAGTGAGAAGAGACCAGCCCCGCTCTCGCTGTAAGCACCTTTCGGGTATTTGGAGAGAGCAACAAGGTCTCCCCTCAGCCTCCTCTTCCACAGACTAAACAGCCCCAGTTCATTCAGTCGCTCCTTGTAGGGCATATTCTCCAAGCCCTTCCCCAGCCTTGTTGCCCTTCTTTAAACCTGTTCCAGCACCTCAACGTCCTTTGTGAACTGGGGTGCCCAAAACATAACACAGTACTCAAGGCGAGGCCTCACCAGTGCTGAGGTCAGGGGCAGGACTGCTTCCCTAGTCCGGCTCACCACACCATTCCTGACCCAAGCCAGGTCCCTTTCCATCAGGCAGCTTTCCAGCCACTCCTCCCCAAGCCTGTAGGGTTGTCTGGGGTTGTTGTGACCAAAATGCAGGACCCGACACTTGGTGCTATTGAAACTCATACAGTTTGCCCTGGCCCATCGATCCAGTCTATCCAGGTCCCTCTGTAGCGCCTTTCTCCCCTCTGGCAGATCAACGCTCCCTCCCAACTTGGTGTTGTCTGCAAACTTACTGAGGGTGACACTGATTGACACTCAATCCCCTTGTCAAGATCGTTAATAAAGATGTTGAATAGAAGCGGCCGCAGTACCGAGCCCTGGGGGATACCGCTAATGTCTTGCTGCCAACTGGATTTAACTCCATTGACCACAGCTCTTTGGCCTGGCCATCCAGCCAGCGTTTCACCCAGAGGAGCGTACGTCCATCTAAACCGTGGGCAGTCAGCTTCTCCACGAGGATGTTGTGGGGGACAGCATCAGAGGCTTTACTGAAGTCCAGGTAGACCACACTGACAGCCTCATCCACTAAGCGGGTCACCTTGTGATAGAATGAAATCAGGTTTGTCAAGCAGGATCTACCATTCATAAACCCATGCTGACTGGGCCTGATCCCCTGATTGATCCTTTATTGGTCCACTAATTGGTCCATGATGGGTCCAGGGGGCAGCACGGTACGATGCTGGAGCAAGTACCTGCTTTAATTTTTTTCTACCTTGGCTCTGGAATATGCAGTTTATGGAGTCTGTGTCCAGTACTGGGGAGACTGACGCTGTCAGAGCCTCGCAGGAATCACATAAGGTTTCAGTACACTTTGGAGCTTGTTCTCCAGTCACACTTAGGTGTCTGGAATAACCTTCTCCAGTTTTTGGTGCTGTTACGTGTATGAGAATGGGGTTAGCCTGATGCTAGAGTTAGGCCCAACAGCGCAGACAAGATTTTGGAGCATTGCGTAAGTCAGAAATCTGTAGTGGGAATATTTAGTAAAGGAGTGGAGGAAATGTCAAAGTGTGACATGGGTCTACAGATGAAGCTCTGAAGGAAATTTCATATTTGCTTTGCAAAAAGTTTTGGTCATGAACTCGGTGATGCTGGGCTCTTGTTACCAAAGCTTGTCTCAGCATTTCTGAGGGACAGACCTCATCTTCCCAGCAGACAGTGCTGTTGAGTTGGGCACTGATGGAGCCAACTCATACCTCGCTCTGTAGGATCAAACCGTGTGAGGGAGTAAACCTGCTGTCATGTGAACTTTACTCTCAAGTGAAGAATGATGTAGTGGGCACGAAAGGGGAAAAACAAGTGTTTGCTGACTTCCACCTATTTTTTTATTTTCTTTAAATTTTGTTCAACAGGATAAGCAAAGCCAAGAAGAAGTCAGAAGACCTGACCCAGAACATGGTGGCCAGGTTCATCCAGGTAAAGGCAGAAATCTTCCCTTTATACTTTTTACCTATTAAAAAAATGTGCTGAAATGGCTCAGTGATCACAAGTGATAATCTTGCTGCCAGTACTGGTTGAACAAAGTAATCTCTTGCTTAAGAGATGCTTTGAAGTGGTTGTGCCCGTGCAGGAGGAGAGAAGTAAGCTTCCTGCTTGGGTACTGCAATGCGATGGAAAGCACAGCAAGGCCAGCAAGGTCCTAGGCTGCAGCAAGTGAGGATTTGCTCAAATGCAACAGCTGTGGGCAGAGAAATAAAGGAAAGAAGCTGCTTACCTTCAGAAGGTTTCAGGTATGCAGGGATCTCCAGCGAGATACCCTAGCCTCCACAGCCAGCCCTTAAATGAGGCCTCAGAAGGGGTGGACCCTGGCTCCAGCCCTTCTGGTCACTCGCTGCATGCACATTTCCTGTTAGCGCTGAAAATGACCAAACCTACCACTGAGCAACATGCTGAGCCCCCACTCACCTTGGCAGAAGTCTGTTACCATCAGCACTTTGCACACATCACCGCTGCTTACTGAGTTTCTACTGGAATCAACGTATCCGACCATGTTCCTGCAGCCAGACGGATCCTGCTGCAAGATAAATACCTTCAACGTGCTGAACAGACGCGTAGAATGAGCTCTATTTTAATCTTGTTCCTCTACAAGGGTTAGCTTTCCTAGCTTTACCCCTGCCTAAGCACCAACTTCTGCCCCTTGGCTGTAATCATCGCACACAATGGGATCAAATCTGAGGTCTGTCTCCTCCTGCTTTCTTTCCAGAAGGATGTGAGACAAACAAGAGAGAAACAACAAACATACAGAATTAAGTCATTTGGTGTTGGTCCAGATGTTTGGATGTTCCCTTCGATGGCCCAGGCCAAGCTCGCTGAGCTGCTCCTCATTTGTTCAGGGAGAAAACGGTGCAGGTGGTACGCAGCGGCTATGCACAGCACGCGTTTTACTTGCTTTTCCTCCTCTCCATCTTCCATGAGCAAACAGCATCTCCAGTCTTTCCTCGCTCAAATACCGCTTAGGTAAAAAAAGAACTGGCAAGCTCGCTTTTAGAATTACCTTATCTATACAACCTGATGCTTTACAGCACAAGCTTTCCTAGCAATGACCTACCCCTGACATGCTGTAAAGCAAACAAGGGCGATGACAGAGCCTTTATTTGAGATATAGGCACTATAGAACACGATATCAAAGAAAAAGCAACCAACTCACCCTTCCCAGTGACAATATGGAAGAAAGGGGTGAGTTGAGGAATGCAGCCTTCTCCGGTTCAAACTCTGGAACGCTGGAAGAAGGGGGCGGGGGTGGGGGGGAGGAGACCCATGCAGACTGACTGCATACGCGCTCCCGAAAGCACCGCTGAGACGGAGAGAGAGGAAGGGTGGATCCAGGCTCCCCCAGCTCCAGGCACTCATGTGCTCGTGTATGGGTTCAGGCTGTGACCTGGCAATTCCACTGCACATGCTCAACCTGCAAGGAAAAGGTGGTCCTGTGTCTGCAGGCTTTGCACACATTCCCAGGTGCAACAGTCAGCCCAGTTCTCAGCTCAGCTTTACCAATAACAGAAATCCAGTTTAGGCCGGTAGTGTTTTTCTCTCTTTGGAAACACTGCACTGCTGCAAGCAGCATCGTTTGAAATGCTTCTTTATTGCACGAGAGCGAGGAAACAAGAAAAGATTTCCAGATTAGGCATACACTTCAAGGAGGCACCAGATGAATGGAGACAACGGAAAGCACCGGCAAGTCCAAACTTTGTTAAAAGCTTTTATGTGAGATCTCATGCCAACTTTTCTCACCCAGTGTGAGGTATAGTGAGGATAAATCATGCCCCACAGCTTCAGTGCACTAGAACACAAAATCCAAAAGATCAGCAGCTGCAGAGATAGAAATTCATCTCAGCCCAGAAATCTGTCCAGTTGTGTGCTGACTGGAGTTCCAAGACAGCGGCATCAGAATCATTTGCCTTCTCTGGGTGAAGTCTAGAAGATGAACACCCCCAAACACACATGCTTCTTCAGCTTTTCCTTTCCCATCAAGTCTGGGGTTAATAGAAAAGATTGTTTTCTGTCCTCTCTTTTTCCTGGGATTACCCTCTGCTGCCTCTGTTGTCATGTTTTACTTGACCACTAACAAAAAGGTATTTCTAAATAACTCAATCTGAGATTCTTCATGTGGTAATGTAACTTGAGGAGCTCGGGCTTTCCAGAAGAATGACCATCTAGCTAGGGAAACCCACAGCTTGGGACAAGACTCTACACAGCTCACAGGCAGAAGGTGATGGGGCTGTCACACCACTCTCCTCCCAGGCTGGGTCCCCAGTACAGTGCCGAGACTTACCATGATTTGCATTTCTCTTTTGCCTTCCTGCAAGCACACCTGCCTCAGGGCACATTTCATCCCACTGTTAGGCCTTGTAAGAAGCACCATGGCAAATCCACATGCAGAAAATACAGTCATTCCATTTAGTAACAGAGAAACCACTCTGCCCTTGCTCCTGAGTCTTGTCCCTGCCTCCTCTTGCACCGCTTGGTTATCTGGGCAGTGTTTGTGGGCCACTGAAAGAAATCCCCACATTCTGGAAAATACAGGCAGAAAAGCGGCACTAATACTTTGTCACTGGTGGGAATCTCCACTGAAAGTGTTGTGCTAAAGGTGTGAGGTTAAGGGATCATCACTATCAAGATAAAAGTCATAGTGTGGAAGATTTAGCGATGGTGTGCTGCCTAGAAGGAAAAATACGACTCTTACCTTGTAGCTTTTTCTTTCTGTCTCTCTCTCACTGGATATCTTATCATCATCTATGTATCTTATCAGCAGATCTGAGGTGGACCAAAGCCTGTTGCCATGAGCTTTGCCGAACCCATCAAAACTCTGGCTCAGAGGTATTACACCGGCACATAGCATAGAAGAACTCCATAACCCAAGTGCCAAGGGAAGAAGAAAGGGGAACTGTTAAAATTAATTACCTCCTCTAAACTGATAGTTGTAGGCTTCTTGTCACACACTACTGCCGTAAAGCAGAACAGCAAAGACGTTTACAACCATGACAGGGATTTGTGCATACAAGCAACCACACAAGGCTGAGCATACTCTCCTGTCTCTTTGCCATTTCTAGAAATACCCAGAAGAGCTCAGTGTTCTCTTGCACTGTACATACTCAAAGCATTTCCAAAGGCATGCTGTTCTGTGGAAAGTGCTGAGCTGTCCGAAAAGTTTGTTCAGGAAGAATGCAGCAGTATCAGTGCACTTCATCCTGGGGACCTGCATGCATTTGCTAAGAGAACAGGGAAATTAGAGGTAAGAGAGAGGAAAAAAAACAACAGGCAAATAGCACTGCTGTCCACAGGGGGTGGGGCTTGGGGCAGGGCCTGTGCTGGAGTGGGGCTTGGCACAGTGGGGGCCACCTCGAGGCCCAGACCAGAGGGGGACCAGGCACAGGCAGGGCCTTGGGGCCCAGGATGGAGGAGGACCAGGCACAGTTGAGGCCACCTCAGGGCCCAGGCCGGAAGGGGGCCTGGCACAGTTGGGGCCACCTCAGGGCCCAGGCCGGAAGGGGGCCTGGCACAGCTGGGGCCTTGTGGCAGCACTTAAACTCTAAAGTTGAACCTTTAACCATAACCTAGAATGGTAACTGTAGTGAAAGGCAGCAGCAGATACAGCTGCTTTACTCTGTTTTGATTTTCCTAAGGATGGTAAAGGACTCAAGCTAGTAAACAAAAACAGAATTTCTGAAAACAAACAAAGACCCCTTCCTGAAGAACAGGACTCACAAAATATTACTACAGAGCAGATCTCCAAGTGGAGATTCTTTCCCTTAGACAGCCAGCCTTTAAATTAGATTAGGGAGGGCTGGAACCAGGCTACACCCCTTTTTTGCACCTGTGAAATGCTTCCAGCTCCACAGCAGAACATGTGAAATAAAAGAATCCTCTCTTACTTCTTTCATGTTTGTTGACTGCAGTCCCAACCAGGTGGGCTCACAGTGTCTTGCAAGTGGCACCTGGAAGCAGGCACAGATGGGAGGCACAGCACCCTACAATCTCCAGGTGAGTAACAGCAGCCAAGGAGGCCTCTGGGCTCTGCAGGGTCATTGTGTGGAGCATTACACACAGGAACAGCTGACTATAAAGATAATGGCAGAGCTGCAGAGCTAACCATAATAGAGAGGCACAGTGGCTCAGCTTGTTTCCCACTGTAACGCAGGAAATAAGAGCCATGAGGGAAATGCAGATGCTTTCTGCCTTCTGCCCCCATCAGAGGGGAGGAATGAGCTGCACTTCCACGGAGACATTCCTCTCACAGCCACTCACACCTCAGGTTGGAGTATTCCTGGCTGCAGGATGGGGAAAACCATTTCTTGCCTGATTGTATCTGTAAAGCTTAAAAAAAAGACAAACTACAGCCTCTCCTCTCATAAAGCGAGAGAGGGAATACTGTGCTACTGGGCTGCAGTCAAGAGTCCGAGGGAGTCTGTGTTACATGAGATTTTAGAGGCAGCGCTGGGGAGTGCGGGAGCAGTGCAAGTCTGCCAGGATGCCTTTACTTTCAGGGGCCTTTGTGCAACACCAGATGTTCATGTCCTAGAAGCACGTGGTGGAACATATCCTGGGATTGAGGTGCCATGGACTGGAAAATCCTGCTCTGGACGCACAGGCTTGTCTGAGTTCCTGTCTGATAACAAAACTCCCAGTACTGCAGAAATGTGGAGGCAGAAGAGCAGTGATAAGGTATCTATATGTCTATCTGTATATCTGCACAGCAGGCCCAGCTGCCCTTGCTTCCTCCCTCCACGGGATCTACTCCTGGAGTCTCCTCTGGCCACAGTGGCATAGGGTGATTCCCCCTCCATCTGCCCGTGCCCTGCCTGGCCCACAGCAATTCACGGTACCAGCATGGGCAGTGCAGGCGAGCTGTGTTTTAAACACTCTCTGCATCCCACTACACAAAGGATTGCAGGTGCAGGCACAACAAAGAGAGCACAAAACATTTTGTAGGGGCGAGCTGGGTCTGCTGGTGGCAGCTGTGGAACACTGCCATCTGTGGTGCCCCATCCTACCCTGGGGGTGGGCATGTAGAGCTGGGGACCTTTGACACTGCACAAAGGACTGCAGGCAGAGGTGTAGCAGAGGGAACACAAAGCGTTTAATAACTTATCATACAAAACAGTGAGTAATAGAAATGACAATATTCCCAACCAAATATCCCCCATCCTAACAGTCATGTCTGATCTCAAAAATCCCACCCAAACAAGGCCTCCCCCAAAAAATGTCTCAGCCCCCTCAAATTCCTCCTCCCCCCACTATCCCACCCCTGAATTTCCCTCCCACAATTCTCACCCAGTAATTACCCACACTAATTACCAGTGTGCAGGGCACAGGGTACACCTGTTCCTCATGTGCAGGCACCTGAAAAAAAGAACTGGCAGGGGGCTGGGGGCCTGCAGCAGGCAGGTGCCTGCAGGCTGTGGGGGCTCTGCATGGAACACAGCCCCACCAGCTGCTGGGGCAGCAGCATCCCTGTCAGCAGGGGATGTTGCCAGCAGTGGACAGGGACACAGGGAGGAGCCACACCTCGTGGTGTAGCTCTGCACGTGGGAGCTGCACCACTGGTTGCAGTTGACCCTGGGGTAGGGGAAACCCTCCAGGTGGGAGCTGTGCTGTCTTGTCTGTCCCTGGATGCCTGACACCCCAGGACAGACAGAGGCCCGAGGCACCAGGTAGGAGGCAGTGGGCACAGGGAGGGGTTGTGTGGTACCAGCATCGGTCTGCAGATGGTGGGCTGCATCCAGGTGGGGTCTGGTGGCGGCGCAGTCGCTTCAGCGAAAATAGTGTCAGGTGTCAAGAGGCACCGTCAGCGCTCCTCGAGGGATTCTCTCTGTGGGGAAATGCAAAAAGGGGTGCTGCGGTGAGATCTGTGGTGCTGGGATCACCCGCATGGCCAGTGTGCGAGGAGCAGGGGGATCCTGCTGCCTTACTTGCCATGACAGCTGGAGAGTGGCAGTTAGGGGAGCCCCTCCCTCCACAGGGGTTCTGTGACTGTTGCGGTCAGCCCCTTTCCCCCAGGCTTGCGATGGTTTGATTTTTTTCATACCGAAACATCCTTCTGATCCCAATCGTTTCCCATTCTAATAATCAGTGACCGTCCTGATGGGCATTTTGCAGCCCAGTGCTCTTCCTTCCCAAGGGTCTGCATTAATTACCAGTTCTTGAAAGTGGTAGCAGCCATGATAGGCCAATTAGACAACAATGAAAATGTCTGATTTCTGTGGGACAGCCCTGATTTAGCTGAGAATACTGCAGGAATGAGTCAATGCCCGTGCAGCGTATGCTAAGCTTCTTATTATGAACCGGTCCTTTGTGCCTCGAAGAATATCACTAACTTTATATCACGGACTTTTTCTCCTGGCTTTGGATGTATCTGGGGGCATTGTTGGGAGGACAGAACAGACAGCGTTGTCTTTTCTGCTCTTCTCTGCATCTACACTTCAGCTCTTCTCCCTTAGTGTTATCCACTGCTCTTTTGAAGTTCTTTCTTCCTTCTATCCTCACTTCTCTCCTGCATCTGTACTCCTCTTCTGCTTTCTTTCTTACCCATATCCTCTCTTCTCCTGGTCTTCTCCTCATCTGCTCTTCTGACTGAACTTTATCCTCTTTGCACATCTTATGCTCTGCTGTTCTTCTGTTCTGACCGCTGTCTGCTCTTGTACTTTACTGCACTTTTCCTTCTCTGCTCTTCTGTCCTCTCTTCCTCCCTTCTGCTCTTTTTCTCTTCTGCACTTCTTAGTGACCTGTGTCCTCTCTTCCCACCTTCTGTACTTCTGCCATACCGGTATTCTCTCTTCTTCAGTTCCTCTCCACTTCTGCTTTTCTGTCTTACCTGAATTTGTTCATCTCCCTTTCTGCTCTTCTCCTCATCTGCACATCTTTCTTACCGTCATCCTCTCTTTTGTTGTCTGCTCCCCTCCTCCTCTTCTTCTGCTCCCCTCCTCCTCTTCTTCTGCTCCCCTCCTCCTCTTCTTCTGCTCCCCTCCTCCTCTTCTTCTGCTCCCCTCCTCCTCTTCTTCTGCTCCCCTCCTCCTCTTCTTCTGCTCCCCTCCTCCTCTTCTTCTGCTCCCCTCCTCCTCTTCTTCTGCTCCCCTCCTCCTCTTCTTCTGCTCCCCTCCTCCTCTTTAGTTGTCTTACCTGTATCTGCTCTTCCCCTCTTCTGCTCTTTTACTGCTCTGGTCACCATCCAGTGTCTGCACCACAACTCTATGTTGGACTTTGTTTTGGCATGGAGAAGGGTACGCAGGGCATAGATTTGTACAAGAAAAGTTCTCGTGCTGTGCCCAGAAGGTGATGAAAAGGAGCCCTCAGAAACCAGGACCACAAAGGCAGCTTGTTTCTCCAAAGGCCACAGCGTAAGCTCGTGTTAACTGTGAAGGACTCTGTTATACATCTCCAGGAAGTGCTTTTGAATGGATAATTTTCTGGACTTGTTTCCAGTTGTTGCTCAGAGGAACTGAGGCTTTTATCCTTGTATCTTCGCAGGAAAGCGGAGAGGAGGGAACCTCTACGGTGAGATGCTCAGGTGACTTTTCCTTCCTTGCACCAACAGCCTGTTTGTGTCCACATGATGCCAGTTGTCCTCCTGACAGTTGCTACTGATTTGCTAAAGAGAACAGGGAAATTAGAGGTAAGAGAGAGGAAAAAAAACAACAGGCAAATAGCACTGCTGTCCACAGGGGGTGGGGCTTGGGGCAGGGCCTGTGCTGGAGGGGGGCTTGGCACAGTGGGGGCCACCTCGAGGCCCAGACCAGAGGGGGACCAGGCACAGGCAGGGCCTTGGGGCCCAGGATGGCGGAGGACCAGGCACAGTTGAGGCCACCTCAGGGCCCAGGCCGGAAGGGGGCCTGGCACAGTTGGGCCTGGCACAGTTGGGGCCTTGTGGCAGCACTTAAACTCTAAAGTTGAACCTTTAACCATAACCTAGAATGGTAACTGTAGTGAAAGGCAGCAGCAGATACAGCTGCTTTACTCTGTTTTGATTTTCCTAAGGATGGTAAAGGACTCAAGCTAGTAAACAAAAACAGAATTTCTGAAAACAAACAAAGACCCCTTCCTGAAGAACAGGACTCACAAAATATTACTACAGAGCAGATCTCCAAGTGGAGATTCTTTCCCTTAGACAGCCAGCCTTTAAATTAGATTAGGGAGGGCTGGAACCAGGCTACACCCCTTTTTTGCACCTGTGAAATGCTTCCAGCTCCACAGCAGAACATGTGAAATAAAAGAATCCTCTCTTACTTCTTTCATGTTTGTTGACTGCAGTCCCAACCAGGTGGGCTCACAGTGTCTTGCAAGTGGCACCTGGAAGCAGGCACAGATGGGAGGCACAGCACCCTACAATCTCCAGGTGAGTAACAGCAGCCAAGGAGGCCTCTGGGCTCTGCAGGGTCATTGTGTGGAGCATTACACACAGGAACAGCTGACTATAAAGATAATGGCAGAGCTGCAGAGCTAACCATAATAGAGAGGCACAGTGGCTCAGCTTGTTTCCCACTGTAACGCAGGAAATAAGAGCCATGAGGGAAATGCAGATGCTTTCTGCCTTCTGCCCCCATCAGAGGGGAGGAATGAGCTGCACTTCCACGGAGACATTCCTCTCACAGCCACTCACACCTCAGGTTGGAGTATTCCTGGCTGCAGGATGGGGAAAACCAGTTCTTGCCTGATTGTGTCCACATGATGCCAGTTGTCCTCCTGACAGTTGCTACTGATCCTTCCCCAAGTCCTGCTGCTAACCACTGATATTTCTGCATCTTCTGGGCCCTGTTAGGACTGAAAAGAGGAGCGGATAACAGACGGAAGGATCTGGCCTTCTGCTGGGTGATAGCCACCTGCATGTCCTGTTCCTGCTTTCTCTTTTTCCCAGGTGGCATTGTGCTTCCCAAGGAGTGTGTGGACCTTTTTGATGGGAGCGCGCAGCAAGGAACCGACCGGGTCTCAGCTTCCTGCCTGCCCTGCACCTGAGTGAGGGACACTGCGACCTGCTCAGGAGGCAAGATGTCATGTCAGGGAGATCCGTTTTCCTTGTTGTTTTTTGTCATCTGTGCTTTGCTGTGCTGTGCTATTTTATTCCTTTGCAGTGCTATGGTTTTCTTTCCTATTTGTTGTTTTCTGTGTCTTTTTTTCTAATTTGTTTTTCTTTCCGTTTTTCCTTGCCTTTGCTTTGGTTTGATTTTATTTATTTATTTTTCTTTGCTTTTTTTTTTTTTTTTAAATTCTGTGTTATTTCCTAGAATTCTGCAAGTTTTATTTGTTGTTGTTTTTTTCATCTATGCTTTGTTTTGCTATTTTTTTTCTTTTGATATGCTGCGTGAGAACTGTTGAATCATGGCCTGAACCACTGATTATCACCTAGGGAAAGGACCAGGTCAGCCCTGGTAGCACAGGTGAACGTAATGCAGTTGAGTGACTGGAAGGGGTGGAGCCTGGCTGCACCTCTCTTAGAGCTCGTGTTTAAGGGCTGACTGCCACTGGGTGGGATCTCTTTCTGATGATTTCTCATCTGTGGAGTTTGTTCTGTGGACTTCCATCCTCAGAGGTGGGTGAGCAGTTCTTTCCTTACCTTTGTAATATATTCCCCTTGTGCCAGTCTTTCTGCTGTTACATATGCTATGGGTTTGGTTTTGTTTATTTATATTTGTTTTGTGGTTGTTGTTTTTTTTTTTTTTAACTTTGATTCCCTGGTCTTTGGCTTGCTTTTTTTTTTGTTTTTCTTTGTATTGCTGTTTTGTGTTTTTTTTTTCTTTTGCTGTGCCATGATCTGCTTCACAGGTGTCATTTGCAAGAGATTGTAAATTCTCCTGGTTCAAACTGCAGTCAGCTTAGTCAACTGTGTAAGAAATATATAAGGGCTGCTGAGGGCAGGCTGGATTTCCATTTCTTTATGAACTGGGGTGTTGCTGCAGATGTGCTTATCTCCTCCTTTGTCATTGTTGTTTTGTTGTTGTTCAAGAATATTAAAACATGCTATGTCTGTGTTTGTTGTCATCCGCTTTCTTTTCTCTGTCTTGCAGGTCAGCTCGTGCTAGAAGTCGATGGTATCACTGTATGAATTGAGGTCAGTTTAGGAGCAGCTGCTGATGGAAGGAATGAAGTCCAGGCTAATAAATGGAAGCATCTCCTGGTAGGGTGTCAGAGGCGGCAGTAAGGATGTCTGTCATTGTAAAAACCAGGGGGCTGGCTCATCCAAGTGCTTGCTGACTGATGTTTGAGAGTATCTTCTCCAACTGAATGATAAGAAAGCTAAATATGCTGAGTCATAACAGCTTGTGCTGAAGTTGTGAATGTGCTCCCAAATGTTTCCTTTAGTGGTAAATTACGTTCTGGCACTGTGATAGTCCTATCTGTGGCATGATCTGGAACACTGTGTCTCATTGCAAGCCTTGTGTGCCTGTTTCCGTGAACGTTGCTTTCTTTGTCTCTTCAGAGTAAGTGGAGGGTGCTTCCTTGCTTTTGGTAGGTTCATCCAGGAGGCTGTCAGAAGGCCAATTGCAATGTTCATAACACAAAGGGACGCAATGGGAATGGACTGTCATTACCACCAAGCAGAGTGAGTTTCTTATGTCATGAAAGACATAATTTTGATTCTTACTTCTGAGCAGTTGCGGTGTGGTAGAGGATGTCATGTAACCATTTATTTGAGAGTGCAGGGAAGAGTCATGAGAAGTGAAATGGTAGTTTCTGTTTTGGCTGTCAAAATGGTGGAGTTTCTGGGGGAGGGACATGGATGGCTTCCTGTAAGCAGGCCCCCTCTGAGAGATTGGGCTTTGCTTGCTGCTTTGCTGTGCCTACCTGCCTGCTCCCTGTGCTTGCTGCGTCTGATACCAGTGGTCATGGAACAGGCTCCCCAGGGCTGTGGGCCTGGCCCTGAGCTGCTGCAGCTTAAAGGCCATTTGCATTTGGGTGGTCTTTCCTGGAGCATCGGGTTGGACTTGATGATCCTCGTGGTTCCCTTACAACTTGGGATATTCTGTGATTTGGGTGGTTTGCCTGGGAAATACCAGATGATTTTTTCCCCCCCTCCCCCCCAACTTTTTATGGCATTTGAACTCATAGTTTCACTTCTAAATGTGGGAGAGGAGTTGGGTAAGGGTAGGGTAAGTTGCTTCTTTTTTTTCCTATTCTCCTAGGTGACTGTGTATTTTCTGCCCATGTTGTGGTAGCTCTGTAACCAGGAATGTTCCTAATGCTCATAAAAAGACTCTACTGGCAGCACAGAATTTGACCATTGGACTACCCGCTGGATTAATTTCTGTAGATTGGTTATATGCTTTTTGAGATGGTATGTTCTGTTGGTTTTTTTTTTTTTTTTTTCAGACTGTCAGCTTTTGAGGTCACTGAGACGTCTTGATTTATCAGTCACTGGCAGCTTGCTAGAGCTTGAAGTAGTTGAATCGTCCCATACTGAGCTGTTAAATAAAACCATAGAATCACTTTGGCATTGTAGCTCTGAGCTAGGCTGTGCCACCGGTGTGGATGTCTGTGCTGCAGATGGCATCCTTCCTCATCCTTCTCCTCCCAGCTGTGCTCCTCATTGGCAGAAGGTATCACCATCAGCTTTCTACCCCACACAGCAGTTGTTACCTGAGCAGAGACTTGTTCACTTCCCAGTTTCTCTGTGGCACCCCCGTATGCTGTTAGTTCTCTCTTTCTCTGTTGGTGTTCTGTCTAGTCTTCAGTTTGCCCTAGGATGCCAGGCCACTTGAAAAGCATTTTCAAATTATATCCATCCTGATTTTTTTATTTTTTTCCCTGAGGAACACCCTGGAATCTTCTGCAGAAATCACCATTTCAGGCTTGTATGTTGTTTACCTGTATAATCAATTATTCCTCTCTAGGCTGTTGTTCTCTAATGTTCAGGATCAGTCCCTGTCCTTTGTCCTCCCTGCTTTGCTGTCCTGTATGGATTTACCTGAGTTTTTCTTCAGCCTGCTTTCCTTTTAGTGTTGACAGTCCCTTTCAGTGTTGACAGTCATAAGCAACTCCTAGTTGCGTTGAGGAAAATGAATGCAGCAGCACACGTTCCTTCTTGATGGATAGCAGCGATAGGAGAAATAAGGAGGAATGTCCTTTGGTTATTTTCTCTAGGATCTTCAACAACAGTTGATAAGCGTAAGGATGGGTAATACACGTATAGGAAAAGATAGTAGTTTTAACAGTTGGAAAAAGTAATGTGAGGCATCCATGTTTTACCCCAGGTCGAAAAGCTTTGGAACTAGCTAGAGGACAGTTCCTCTGATTTCCAGTTTGCTGAGCAGTTCAGGGCATCAGAGGGGACTTGCTGGCATCTGGACAAAGGGAGAGTGTTGAGTGGAAGAGGAAACCAAGTTGTTAAGATCTGTGAAGAAGGAGGGAAGGAATTGGTTGTTTGTCACCTTACTGCCCTTCTTGTCTCCCTGGAGCCCAGCTGACTTCCTGGGATTGCTGAATAGCTGCCTTTTGCTACCCCCTGCCTATCAGATCAAAAACCAGTGGTGTAAAAATCAGTGGGAGTTTGTTGGGGTAAGTTCTTGAGTATTCTTTATTTCAGTAAAAGGCATTGACTGTCTGAGGATGGAAGTCCGGATACCTACCCACGTGTATTACAGCAATCATGGAATTTCTATTTCAAAGACTTTTCCAAAGCCCTTCAAATGGAAAGGCGAAAGGAAATGCGACTTTGGAGTAGTAAATGGTGCATGTTAAATTTTAAAGAGGGCTAATTAATGTAAACTGACTCCGGTGGTGTCAGTGTATAGCTTTCTCTATGAGGGTACTCAGGAATTCTTCTGACAATGAGTCAGAATTCTTCTGGAATTCTTCTGACACGATCCCGACTCCAGGTGTGTGCTCAGCTTGGAAATGCATGCACACAGTTTTTGCTTGGCCAGCTGTTTTGACCGCATCACCCTACATCATCTTGTCTTGATCTCTTTGCTCCCTCCATCAAAAGCTTTGCTTGGTGTAGGCTCATTGCAGGTGCTGAATCTGTGATTTTGATCCACGTGAGATCAATACAGTTTAATAGAGAAAATAAGGTAGGGTTCTGCTGCACTAATTTGAATGTCTTAGGAGAAGGATCTTGCTTAGGATAGGGTATCTACCACACTGCTGATTGTCATCACCCCACACCCTTTGTGGGACTCAGACTTGTAGAATTAGCTCCTTGAAGAGAGGGGCTCCCAAGGTGTCAAACCACGTAAACTTTGGAGTACCACGTTGTGTGATGGCATTTATGGGGCAGAGCCCACAGAGAATATGCCTCTGTCGCCACTCAGTCTTGTGATGACACAACGCCTACCGTAGCATGGGGTCAGTGGGACTGCAGGCACAGCGGGATGGGAGCTGAGCCAGCCACAGCCTGGTGTGCGCTGTGCAAGTTGCCCTGCCTGGTGCTGGGCTTAGTGCTGCCCTGTGCTGATGAGGCTGCTTGGGGTGGGTGTGGGGCAGCACTTTTTGCAGCTCCCTGCCAAGCAGGATCCTGACCAGCAGCAGGTTACTTGTGGGAGCAGGGACGTGGGGGGGAGCACATTGTGCTTGCTGTTTCTGCCTCAGAGAAATGTTGTTATTTTTAAAATGAAGCTTCGAACTGTTGTAGGACTCGTGTCGTTCTCGCATCCCACTCTAGAGGACTCTGTCATTTGATTTGAGAGTGCAGGCTTGTTGGATTTCATTTTATCTTTCCTATCCACAGGAACCAATGGGTGGCTTCCGGAATAGTTCAAGATGTCTCTGTTAAGACAAAGTTTTGCTGCACGTAACCCAGAACCCCGAACTCTAGGTATTTTACAGCTGATACAACCAGCCTTTCAGGTCTGCTGAAGAAGTAGGTTTAGGAACACAGAGAATAAGTCCTAGCTGCAGTAGACAATAGTGTAGCTTGAGAAAGGCTGCCCCTGGGGGCTCAGGTAGTTTAGATCCTAGTAGCATTTGGTATTCTCAAGTGTGAATAATTCAGCTGATGTACTTCTCTTTGTATTGTTGCCTCTTCATTGTTGACGGGTAATTTCAGTAGTCTTTGCTGGGCCAGTTGCTGGTTGGCAGATAAGCTTCTGTACTTATCTTGGGAGGACAGAAGGATGCAAAGAGTAACGTTTTGCTAAAGGCGAAGTAAGTTTAGAAATTGTGAAAGTTCTGCTTCGATAGGATCATAGAGTCATAGAATTGCTCAGGGTGGAAAAGACCTTAAAGGTCATCAAGTCCAACCACGACCTAACCAAACTTACCTGACATCTAAGAGCCCCCTGCCAAATCATGTCCCTGAGCACCACACGCAAAGGGTTTTTAAACACATTCAGGGGTGGTGACTTAACCACCTCCCTGGGGAGCCTACTCCAGTGCTTAACAAGCCCTTCTGTAAAGAAGATTTCCTGATATCCAACCTAAACTTTCCCTGGTGCAGCTTGAGGCCATTTCTCTTCATCCTGTCACCAGTGAGAGGAGACCAGCCCCACTCTTGCTGTAAGCACCTTTCAGGTATTTGGAGAGAGCAGTAAGGTCTCCCCTCAGCCTCCTCTTCCACAGACTAAACAGCCCCAGTTCCTTCAGTTGCTCCTTGTAGAGCGTATTCTCCAAGCCCTTCCCCAGCCTTGTTACCCTTCTTTAAACCTGTTCCAGCACCTCAACGTCTTTTGTGAATTGGAGTGCCCAAAACTGAACACAGTACTCAAGGCGAGGCCTCACCAGTGCTGAGGTCAGGGGCAGGACTGCTTCCCTAGTCCGGCTCACCGCACCATTCCTGACCCAAGCCAGGATGCCACTGGCCTTCTTGGCCACCTGGGCACACTGCTGGCTCATATTCAGCCACCTGTCCAACAGCACGCCAAGGTCCCTTTCCATCAGGCAGCTTTCCAGCCACTCCTCCCCAAGCCTGTAGGGTTGTCTGGGGTTGTTGTGACCAAAATGCAGGACCCAACACTTGGCGCTATTGAAACTCATACAGTTTGCCCTGGCCCATCGATCCAGTCTATCCAGGTCCCTCTGTAGCGCCTTTCTCCCCTCTGGCAGATCGACGCTCCCTCCCAACTTGGTGTTGTCTGCAAACTTACTGAGGGTGCACTCAATCCCCTTGTCAAGATCGTTAATAAAGATGTTGAATAGAAGCGGCCCCAGTACCAAGCCCTGTGGAACGCTGCTTGTGACTGGGTGCCAACTGGATTTAACTCCATTGACCACAGCTCTTTGGCCCAGCCGTCTGGCCAGTGTTTCACCCACTGGAGCATACGCTCGTCTAAATCATGGGCGGCCAGCTTCTCCACGAGGGTGTTGTGGAGTACAGCATCAGAGGCTTTACTGAAGTCCAGGTAGACCACGTTGACAGCCTTATCCTCAACCACTAAGCGGGTCACCTTGTGATAGAATGGAATTTCCTTTCATAAACCCATGCTGACTGGGCCTGATCCCCTGATTGAACTTTAATTGGTCCATAATGGCTCCTGTGATTATCTGTTCCATAACCTTTCGTGTCACTGAGGTGAGACTGATAGGTCTGTAGCTGCCGCGATAATCTTTCTGACCCTGTTTGAAGATGGGCATCACGTTTGCCAGTTTCCAGTTAGCCAGGACTGCTGAAGGATGTTGGAGAGTGGCTTGGCAACCACATCCGCCAACTCCCTCAGCACTCTGGAGCGCAATCCTTCTGGCCTGTGGACTTGTGAGCATCCAGCTTTCGGAGCAGGTCCGAAACCTTTGCATCGTGAATTATGCAGTGCCTGTTTAGTTTGCCATCCCTACCTTCCAGCAGAGGGGACTGTGTTCCCAGGGAGTAACAAGTCTTGCTATTAAAGGCTGAGGCAAAGATGGCATTAAGCACCTCAGCCTTATCCTGATCCTTAGTCACCAAGTTGCTCTTGGTGTCCAACAAAGAATGGAGATTCTCCCTAGCCCTCCTCTTGCTGTTGTCTCCTGCACCTTTAAAATTGCTTCCTTGAAGTATTGCCAGCCTTTGTGGGCTCCCACACCCTCCGAAACTACCTCTCGAGGGACCCTGTCAACCATGGTCCTAAAGAGGTTAAAGTTTGCCCTCTGGAAGTCTAAGGTAGCAGTTCTGCTGCCTCCCCTCTGTGGTCCAACAAGGATTGAGAAATCTGGCATCTCGTGACCACTGTGTGCCAGACAACCTCCTCCAACCTTTACATCCGTCACAAGACCTTCTCTGTTAGCAAACTGCGGGATTTTGCTTCCCCTCGTTGGCTCCTGCTCCATCAGTGTCAGGAAGTTATCTCCCACACACTCTAGGAACCTTGAGGGCTGTTCCCCATCTGCTGCATTATAAATCCAGCGGATGTCTGGGACATTGGAATCCCCCACAAGGACAAGGGGGAGAGACCTTGAGACCTCACCCAACTGGTGTTTTGTCCACCTCTTCATCCTGGTTGGGTGGCCTGTAGCACGCTCCCATGATAATGTCAGTCTTACTGGCCTTTGCTTTTACTCTGACCCGTAAGCTCTCAACCCTATCATTGCCGTCATTAATTTCCATACGTTCACATTCTTTCTTAACGTAGAGGGCTACAGCACTGCCTTTCCTGCCTTGCTTATCTCTTTTGAGATGTTACCAGCTATCCATCACAGCGCTCCAGCTGTGAGAGTCATTCCACCACATTTCTGTGATTTCCAAGTGATTTTCTCCTGTTTTTTTGATTCAAACAAAAGCGACTTATGACTATAATAAAATAATAAAATTATTATTATAATTATATTTATTATATATAATATAATATATAATTATATATTATAATTATATATTTATTATTATAATAAAATTATTATTATTATTATTATTTTTTAATGCCAGGCATTGCGTTCAACTTTTTTTAAAAAATAACACATTAAGAATGGCTTTGTTTGCATTTTCGTAACTGCTGAGGCTTTGGCTGACGACAGCTTTCAGCTGCATCTGAACTAGACTGGATTTGTGTCATGCTCGTAGTATATCAGTATTTCTCTTCCAGACCTTTGAATCCATTATTCCTCTGCTATTTATCTCTCCTGGTTGCTGGAGAGAAGAGTTACTATGTCACCTCCTAACTTGTAAGATCAAGCTTGGAGATTTTCAGCAATTCGGGATATTCTTGCTTTTCTTTAAGCAAATTAAGTGATAACCTATCATATTGTGACATTTCCCGTGCGTAATGCCAAGGGATAGGGTTGGAGGTGCCTGCTGGTTCATGTAGCATCCCAGAACTTTCTACACTGCTTAAGTTGTGTAGCAGGAAATTCTCAAATATGGTCAAAATCTGATTCGTAGTGTTTTGGTATGTGTATTAAAGTCAGTATGGGTCCAGTTCAGACAGCATCGTTTGACATAGGTTTGTTGTCTGATATTAAATGATATTTTACTAATTTGGCTACATACATCCTCCACCCGTAGTTTGCATATCGTCTTCTTATGGTGAGGTTTGCCTGCTAAACAGAAAGACAAAGTAAGCTTAAATTACAAAAGCAGAGAAGCAAAGACATCTTAGAGGCTCAATACAGTACAGGTTGACGTAGCCGTCAATTAACCCGACTTATCGTGGGACCTCGGCCATCCGGGGGAGAGAGACATAGCCATGGATGCCATGAAGTCTTCTCTCAATTTAATGCTGCGTCACACGGCTAATATACCAGCATGGCTTCCACGCATGCGTGTCCCGTACACCCGCTACGCAACCCCACGCACGACCCTTCCCACTCCCAGAGTCCTCCCTTGCATAAATCATGCCATCATGGGGCATCCGGCAAAGCGCTTCTTCGTATCCCTGATCCATGGTTCTGCTTCAGCTGCTTCGGCTGTTGTTAGCTTAGCAGTTCCTTACTCAGGCCCATCCCCTGGTGGACCTTGTTCCACAACACAGGTCAATTAGAGTTTTACTTTAAAGTTGTTGTGTTCTGGGTCTTATGTGGGATGAGATACGGGTGTGAATGTTACAGACGAGTGTTTTTCCTGGGTATATTGTTTACCTGCTGCCACGCAAGCCAGCTCTTCTTTTCCCTGCCTCTGCTTTTATTGTTCACATCTATCCGCATCGCAAAATCTCTAACAGATTTATTTTTGTTTTTTAAAACTGTGTAGCTAGAAGAAGGACTTATCTCAGCCTTTATCTCATCATCTGATGGAGATTGGCAGCGTATGGGGGAGTTTGCATGAATTACTAGCATCTCACCAAAACCAAGGAACAGGAAAAAAAAGAAGAAAAGAAAAAAAACCCAGAACTGAGTAAGTGACTATAGCCGAGCCAGCAGGAAATCTTACCTTCAGTTTGTGGAGTCTATCCTTTGTCCCCGTTTTGCTCAGCACTGGCTGGCTGGGTTAACACTGACCACTAATGAAAGCGCTCTGCTACCCGTCTCAGCAGTGCTCCGGTCTTTGTTGCTGCATTATGAATGCACTGCTGCTACTGACACATTTTTTCACCCCCTCGGTTGTTATCTGAGCAGTGTTAGCCCTCACGAGCTATACAGTCAGTCCCTGCTTGCTCCAGGTGCTACATAAGCACAGCAGAAGGATGCCAAGGGGCTTGCAGACAGCGTCTGCACGCTGTTGCTCTTTCAGAGAAGCCTCTATTTTGGCTAACTGTAGAAGAAACCGTTTTTTCCTTCATAAGGTCCTTGCAAACACAGTCAAAGTGTACAGAAGTTTGTGTCTAAGTGTCTTTTTGTAGTAGGTGTAATGAGGCTATCTCTTTTTCAGGAAGATAAGTGCCTTCAGACAGTTAGGAAAACTGCTGGCTCAGGCTTTGCCTCCATTAATACAAGTTCAGCCACCTTCCCCAGAAAAATCTGCATCGAGCCATGGTTTTAACTTGCAGGTGGAGTTCCCATTGCAGGGCTGAAGTGCCGAAGCTCTCTGACCTCCAAGGGCACCCTTAACTCGTGTGGGTGTGAGTGTCTGCTTTGCTTTCGGAGAGAGACCCTTTAGAGCCCCAGAGTGCGCTGTCCAGAGTTCAGATGAGGACCTCCTTAAGCTGAATTTATTTGTATCCTGCAGGAGGCTTTTTCTTGGTTGGCGACATGCTTAGAAAAGAAACAAGGAAAAATGGGCATTTCCATGTAACTGCATTCTGCTCAGTGCAGTGTATGCCTGCGTAGCAGAATTAGCTCCACGGCATTGCAAATAATACAGCAAACTGTAAGTAGTGCAGGAAAGCATTTTTTTAGTTTTAAAAGTTTGGCCTTCCAAAACAGGCCTGCCTTGGCTGCGCTGGCTTGAATCTCCCCGTGTGTTCTGTTGTCAGGGTTCCCGTATTTATAGTGGTTGGCAGGGAGGTGGCTCGTGACATGGTAAGGCCATGGCGATGGGACATTCTTAGAGTCAACTGAAATACGGCGGTGTTGGACGAGGGGAAGCTATGGCCTGACAGTTGCCCTTCTTGTCACCGGTGGGATTCTGCGGGGTCCATTTTAAGGCCATTTCTCTGTAATGTTTTCACTGTTGATTCCAATCAAGATCTGGCAGTTGTATGAAGTAAACTGGTGGTCGATGTGAAGCTGGGAGGAATGTTGACTCCCTTGAGGGTTGGGAGGCCTTGCACCAAGATGGGGAGGGTGGTCCCCATCTGTCTGAAGAAGAGCGAGTGCTGCGTTCTGTACCTGGGATGCGGCAGTCCTGGCTGTATGCACAGACTGGGGCACGAGGGGCTGGAGATGAGCTGTGCAAAAAGGGATCTGGGCGTTCTGGTTGATGACAACTTGAATCTGAGCTGGCAGTGTGCCCTGGCAGCCAGAAGGGCCAACCATACCCTGGGGTGCATCAGGCCCAGCACTGCTGAGCGAGGGAAGCAGTTGTCCCACTGTGCTTTGCGCTGTGTGGTTTCCCCTTGAGCATTTGGTGCAGGTTTGGGTGGCACTGCATGAGAAGGACGTAAAGCTATTAGACTGTGTCCAAAGGAGGGCTGCCGAGGTGGGGAAGGGCCTGAGGGCATGGTGTGTGAGGAGCAGCTGAGGTCCCTGGGTTCACTCAGAGCAGGCTGAGGGCAGCCCTCCTGGCAGCTGCAGCTCCTCACAGGGCGTGGAGGGCATTGCTGAGCTCTGCTCTCGGGGGACAGCAGCAGGGCCCGAGGGAACAGCATGGAGCTGTGTCAGAGGAGGGTCGGGTGGGGGTTAGGGAAGGGGTCTGCACCAGAGGGCAGTGGGCATGGAGCAGGCTGTCCAGGGCGATGGGCACGGCCCTGAGCTGCTGCAGCTCAGGGAGCCTTGGGACTGCGCTGTCAGACGCAGGGTTTGAGTTTGAGTCATCTTTTGTGGAGCCAGGGGTTGGACTTGATGATCCTTGTGTGTCCCCTCCAAGTCGGGATATTCTATGATTCTGTGACATCAGCAGTTTGCCTGGGAAACACCTGATGATTTTTTTCTTTCAATTTGTCGTGGCACAGTGAGCTGTGAGAAATTAAGGAATGGTAGCGCGTGCTTAACCGGGCTGCATGGCAAGCAGGTCCGGTGGGCTGCCTTGTAAGGATGCATCTAGATTTCCCAATCGCCTCATTTAAGAAGGCCAAATACTCTCAGTTATTGTTCTGGGAAGCACACGTCACTGGGTGTATAATTCATTTCACTTGGAATTTCAGGGTCAGACGTAAATGCTATTATCCAGTTTAGAGGAAAAGCTTTAGAAAAAGAAGTGGGAAGCTGAATCGATACTTGGAAAAATGAAAAATGTTTAAAATATTTTTTGCAAAATAAGCGCTCAGCAGGCAGTCGTTCTGTTCTGCTTTTGGCCAGTCTCAGGTGCTTGTCTTCCAGAATGTCTGCGTATGGATGAATCACAGCACGATCCAGGGAATTTTTAAGGAAGCTAGAAAGGAGGACCTGGTGAACTACAGGCTGGTGAGCCTCACCTCTGTGCCTGGGAAGATCATGGAGCAGATCCTCCTAGAAGCTGTGTGAAGGCTCATACGAGACAGAGATCCGAGACAGCCAGCATGGTTTCAGCAAGGTCAGATCTTGCCTGACCAATCTGGTAGCCTTCTATTTTTATTTTTTTATTTTTTTGTTCTTCCCTCTTTTTGCTTTGCCTCTATTATGCCTGCCTGGGTCTTTGCACAGCCGCTACCCTTACCACCTCCTTGCCGTGACTGCGGCTGCTCTTTTCCTTTGCTTTTTTATGTTGTTGTTACTGCTGCATGGGTTGATGTTGGATTCCTCTGTTGCTTTTCCATAGATTTTATTTTATTATTCATGCCTTGGTTTCATCCTCCGTCTTTGCTGCAATTGTTATTGATATTTCTTTTTTCAGATTCATACTTATTGTCCATGTGTGTCCTGCCTGCGTGCTTGTGTCCTGCCTGCGTGTGTGTTTTTTCTGTCTTTTTTATTTTCTCTTTTTCTTCTTTTCTCAGGCTGGCTAGATCCATGCCCGGTAGCTACCCTTACCTCCTCCTTGGCATGACTGCAGGTGCTCTGCCATCCTCCAGAGAGATGTTTTGTTCTAATGGACAGCCGCAGACTCCTTCTGGGCTGGCGACCCTGATGTTGCGTCTCTGGTGGAGGTAGCAGCATGCCCTGTAGCTACCCGTTCCTCCTCCCAGGCACGGATGCTGAGCTTTTTCCTTCTCTAGACTCAGTTGTCATCTCTGCTTTGCCATGAGAGTGCATTCTATCCTTTGCTTTTTTATGGGGTTGTTTCTGCTGCATGCATTGATGTTGGTTTTCTCTGTTGATTTTCCATAATATTTATTTTTATTTTTATTTTATTCAGTTTTGGTTTACAGCTCCTAATGAGTTGCAATGAATTGTTAATTTTTTTCCAGCAGCTTCATTGATAATGTTTTGCTTTGCCTCTTTTTGCTTTGCCTCTTTTTGCTTTGCATCTCTTATGGCATGCTAGATCTTAGCACCGGGTTTTTCCTTTGTATTTTTCCTTTCTGTTTTTCCTTTGTGCTTTTGCTTTTAGTTTTTCCTTTTTTTTTTTTTCCATTCTCATTTTGCATTCTCTTTTGGCATTCTGATTTTGCTTTCTGATTTTGTTTTCGGTTTTTGCTTTCAGGTTTCGCTTTCAGGTTTTGCTTTCAGTTTTTGCATTCTCTCTTTGCTTTCGGTTTTTGCTTTCAGTTTTTGCTTTCAGTTTTTGCTTTCAGATTTTGCTTTCTGTTTTTGTTTTTCCTCTTTTTGATTTGCCATTCTTATTGCTGTCTAGATCTTTATATAGTGTTTTTGCTTTGTGTTTTTGCTTTGTGTTTTTGCTTTGAGTTATTCCTTTCACTTTTTGCTTTCACTTTTTGTTTTCATTTTTTGCTTTCACTATTTTGCTTTGCCCCTTTTTGCTTTGCCCCTTTTTGCTTTGCCTCTCTTATGGCATGCTAGATCTTTGCACAGGGTTTTTCCTTTGTGTTTTTCCTTTCTGTTTTTCCTTTGTGCTTTTGCTTTCAGTTTTTCCTTTTTTTTTTTTTTCCATTCTCATTTTGCATGCTCTTTTGGCATTCTCTTTTTGCTTTCTGATTTTGCTTTCTGATTTTGCTTTCGGATTTTGTTTTCGGTTTTTGCTTTCAGGTTTTGCTTTCAGGTTTTGCTTTCTCTTTTTGCATTCTCTCTTTGCTTTCGGTTTTTGCTGTCAGTCTTTGATTTCAGTCTTTGCTTTCAGTTTTTGCTTTCTGTTTTTATTTTTCCTCTTTTTGATTTGCCTTTCTTATTGCTGTCTAGATCTTTATACAGTGTTTTTGCTTTGTGTTTTTGCTTTGTGTTTTTGCTTTGTGTTATTCCTTTCACTTTTTGCTTTCACTTTTTGCTTTCATTTATTGCTTTCACTATTTTGCTTTGCCCCTTTTTGCTTTGCCCCTTTTTGCTTTGCCTCTCTTATAGCTGGCTAGATCTTTGCACACTAGCTCCCCTTACCACCTCCATGCCATGACTGCGGCTGCTCTTCTCCTTTGCTTTTTTATGTGGTTGTTACTGCTGCATGGGTTGATGTTGGTTTTCTCTGTTGCTTTTCTTAAGTTTTCATTTTATTAGGAATGTTTTGGTTTCGTCCTCTGTCTTTGTTGCCATGCATATTGATATTTCTCTTTTCAGATTCATTCTTATAGTGCCTGCGTGTGTCCTGCCTGCGTGTGTCCTGCCTGCGTGTGTCCTGCCTGCGTGTGTCCTGCCTGCGTGTGTCCTGCCTGCGTGTGTCCTGCCTGCGTGTGTCCTGCCTGCGTGTGTCCTGCCTGCGTGTGTCCTGCCTGCGTGTGTCCTGCCTGCGTGTGTCCTGCCTGCGTGTGTCCTGCCTGCGTGTGTCCTGCCTGCGTGTGTCCTGCCTGCGTGTGTCCTGCCTGCGTGTGTCCTGCCTGCGTGTGTCCTGCCTGCGTGTGTCCTGCCTGCGTGTGTCCTGCCTGCGTGTGTCCTGCCTGCGTGTGTCCTGCCTGCGTGTGTCCTGCCTGCGTGTGTCCTGCCTGCGTGTGTCCTGCCTGCGTGTGTCCTGCCTGCGTGTGTCCTGCCTGCGTGTGTCCTGCCTGCGTGTGTCCTGCCTGCGTGTGTCCTGCCTGCGTGTGTCCTGCCTGCGTGTGTCCTGCCTGCGTGTGTCCTGCCTGCGTGTGTCCTGCCTGCGTGTGTCCTGCCTGCGTGTGTGTTTTTTCTGTCTTTTTTATTTTCTCTTTTTCTTTTTTTCTCAGGCTGGCTAGATCCATGCCCGGTAGCTACCCTTACCTCCTCCTTGGCATGACTGCAGGTGCTCTGCCATCCTCCAGAGAGATGTTTTGTTCTAATGGACAGCCGCAGACTCCTTCTGGGCTGGCGACCCTGATGTTGCGTCTCTGGTGGAGGTAGCAGCATGCCCTGTAGCTACCCGTTCCTCCTCCCAGGCACGGATCCTGAGCTTTTTCCTTCTCCAGACTCAATTGTCATCTCTGCTTTGCCATGAGAGTGCATTCTATCCTTTGCTTTTTTATGGGGTTCTTTCTGCTGCATGCATTGATGTTGGTTTTCTCTGTTGATTTTCCATAATATTTATTTTTATTTTTATTTTATTCAGTTTTGGTTTACAGCTCCTAATGAGTTGCAGTGAATTGTTTATTTTTTTCCAGCAGCTTCATTGATAATGTTTTGCTTTGCCTCTTTTTACTTTGCCTCTTTTTGCTTTGCCTCTTTTTGCTTTGCCTCTCTTATGGCATGCTAGATATTTGCACAGGGTTTTTCCTTTGTGTATTTCATTTCTGTTTTTCCTTTGTACTTTTGCTTTCAGTCTTTCCTTTTTTTTTTTTTTTTTCCATTCTCATTTTGCATTCTCTTTTTGCTTTCTGATTTTGCTTTCGGATTTTGCTTTCGGTTTTTGCTTTCAGTTTTTGCTTTCAGTTTTTGCTTTCAGTTTTTGCTTTCAGTTTTTGCTTTCAGTTTTTGCTTTCAGTTTTTGCATTCTCTATTTGCTTTCGTTTTTTGCTTTCAGTCTTTGCTTTCAGATTTTGCTTTCTGTTTTTGTTTTTCCTCTATTTGATTTGACTTTCTTATTGCTGTCTAGATCTTTATACAGTGTTTTTGCTTTGTGTTTTTGCTTTGTGTTTTTGCTTTGTGTTTTTGCTTTGTGTTTTTGCTTTGTGTTTTTGCTTTGTGTTATTCCTTTCACTTTTTGCTTTCACTTTTTGCTTTCATTTTTTGCTTTCACTATTTTGCTTTGCCCCTTTTTGCTTTGCCCCTTTTTGCTTTGCCTCTCTTATGGCTGGCTAGATCTTTGCACACTAGCTCCCCTTACCACCTCCATGCCATGACTGCGGCTGCTCTTCTCCTTTGCTTTTTTATGTGGTTGTTACTGCTGCATGGGTTGTTGTTGGTTTTCTCTGTTGCTTTTCTTAAGTTTTCATTTTATTAGGAATGTTTTGGTTTCGTCCTCTGTCTTTGTTGCCATGCATATTGATATTTCTTTTTTCAGATTCATTCTTATAGTGCCTGCGTGTGTCCTGCCTGCGTGTGTCCTGCCTGCGTGTGTCCTGCCTGCGTGTGTCCTGCCTGCGTGTGTCCTGCCTGCGTGTGTCCTGCCTGCGTGTGTCCTGCCTGCGTGTGTCCTGCCTGCGTGTGTCCTGCCTGCGTGTGTCCTGCCTGCGTGTGTCCTGCCTGCGTGTGTCCTGCCTGCGTGTGTCCTGCCTGCGTGTGTCCTGCCTGCGTGTGTCCTGCCTGCGTGTGTCCTGCCTGCGTGTGTCCTGCCTGCGTGTGTCCTGCCTGCGTGTGTCCTGCCTGCGTGTGTCCTGCCTGCGTGTGTCCTGCCTGCGTGTGTCCTGCCTGCGTGTGTCCTGCCTGCGTGTGTCCTGCCTGCGTGTGTCCTGCCTGCGTGTGTCCTGCCTGCGTGTGTCCTGCCTGCGTGTGTGTTTTTTCTGTCTTTTTTATTTTCTCTTTTTCTTTTTTTCTCAGGCTGGCTAGATCCATGCCCGGTAGCTACCCTTACCTCCTCCTTGGCATGACTGCAGGTGCTCTGCCATCCTCCAGAGAGATGTTTTGTTCTAATGGACAGCCGCAGACTCCTTCTGGGCTGGCGACCCTGATGTTGCGTCTCTGGTGGAGGTAGCAGCATGCCCTGTAGCTACCCGTTCCTCCTCCCAGGCACGGATCCTGAGCTTTTTCCTTCTCCAGACTCAGTTGTCATCTCTGCTTTGCCATGAGAGTGCATTCTATCCTTTGCTTTTTTATGGGGTTATTTCTGCTGCATGCATTGATGTTGGTTTTCTCTGTTGATTTTCCATAATATTTATTTTTATTTTTATTTTATTCAGTTTTGGTTTACAGCTCCTAATGAGTTGCAGTGAATTGTTTATTTTTTTCCAGCAGCTTCATTGATAATGTTTTGCTTTGCCTCTTTTTACTTTGCCTCTTTTTGCTTTGCCTCTCTTATGGCATGCTAGATCTTTGCACAGGGTTTTTCCTTTGTGTATTTCATTTCTGTTTTTCCTTTGTGCTTTTGCTTTCAGTCTTTCCTTTTTTTTTTTTTTTTCTATTCTCATTTTGCATTCTCTTTTTGCTTTCTGATTTTCCTTTCGGATTTTGCTTTCGGTTTTTGCTTTCAGTTTTTGCTTTCAGTTTTTGCTTTCAGTTTTTGCTTTCAGATTTTGCTTTCAGTTTTTGCTTTCAGTTTTTGCTTTCAGTTTTTGCTTTCAGTTTTTGCTTTCAGTTTTTGCTTTCAGTTTTTGCATTCTCTATTTGCTTTCGTTTTTTGCTTTCAGTCTTTGCTTTCAGATTTTGCTTTCTGTTTTTGTTTTTCCTCTATTTGATTTGACTTTCTTATTGCTGTCTAGATCTTTATACAGTGTTTTTGCTTTGTGTTTTTGCTTTGTGTTTTTGCTTTGTGTTTTTGCTTTGTGTTTTTGCTTTTTGTTATTCCTTTCACTTTTTGCTTTCACTTTTTGCTTTCATTTTTTGCTTTCACTTTTTGCTTTGCCCCTTTTTGCTTTGCCTCTCTTATGGCATGCTAGATCTTTGCACAGGGTTTTTCCTTTGTGTTTTTCCTTTCTGTTTTTCCTTTGTGCTTTTGCTTTCAGTTTTTCCTTTTTTTTTTTTTTTTTTTCCATTCTCATTTTGCATTCTCTTTTGGCATTCTCTTTTTGCTTTCTGATTTTGCTTTCTGATTTTGCTTTCTGATTTTGCTTTCGGATTTTGCTTTCGGATTTTGCTTTCGGATTTTGCTTTCGGATTTTGCTTTTGGATTTTGCTTTTGGTTTTTGCTTTCAGGTTTTGCTTTCAGGTTTTGCTTTCTCTTTTTGCATTCTCTCTTTGTTTTTGGTTTTTGCTTTGAGTCTTTGCTTTCAGTTTTTGCTTTCAGATTTTGCTTTCAGTTTTTGCATTCTCTCTTTGCTTTCGTTTTTTGCTTTCAGTCTTTGCTTTCAGATTTTGCTTTCTGTTTTTGTTTTTCCTCTTTTTGATTTGCCTTTCTTATTGCTGTCTAGATCTTTATACAGTGTTTTTGCTTTGTGTTTTTGCTTTGTGTTTTTGCTTTGTGTTTTTGCTTTGTGTTATTCCTTTCACTTTTTGCTTTCATTTTTTGCTTTCACTTTTTTCCTTTGCCCCTTTTTGCTTTGCCCCTTTTTGCTTTGCCTCTCTTATGGCTGGCTAGATCTTTGCACACTAGCTCCCCTTACCACCTCCATGCCATGACTGCGGCAGCTCTTCTCCTTTGCTTTTTTATGTGGTTGTTACTGCTGCATGGGTTGATGTTGGTTTTCTCTGTTGCTTTTCTTAAGTTTTCATTTTATTAGGAATGTTTTGGTTTCGTCCTCTGTCTTTGTTGCCATGCATATTGATATTTCTCTTTTCAGATTCATTCTTACAGTGCCTGCGTGTGTCCTGCCTGCGTGTGTCCTGCCTGCGTGTGTCCTGCCTGCGTGTGTCCTGCCTGCGTGTGTCCTGCCTGCGTGTGTCCTGCCTGCGTGTGTCCTGCCTGCGTGTGTCCTGCCTGCGTGTGTCCTGCCTGCGTGTGTCCTGCCTGCGTGTGTCCTGCCTGCGTGTGTCCTGCCTGCGTGTGTCCTGCCTGCGTGTGTCCTGCCTGCGTGTGTCCTGCCTGCGTGTGTCCTGCCTGCGTGTGTCCTGCCTGCGTGTGTCCTGCCTGCGTGTGTCCTGCCTGCGTGTGTCCTGCCTGCGTGTGTCCTGCCTGCGTGTGTGTTTTTTCTGTCTTTTTTATTTTCTCTTTTTCTTTTTTTCTCAGGCTGGCTAGATCCATGCCCGGTAGCTACCCTTACCTCCTCCTTGGCATGACTGCAGGTGCTCTGCCATCCTCCAGAGAGATGTTTTGTTCTAATGGACAGCCGCAGACTCCTTCTGGGCTGGCGACCCTGATGTTGCGTCTCTGGTGGAGGTAGCAGCATGCCCTGTAGCTACCCGTTCCTCCTCCCAGGCACGGATCCTGAGCTTTTTCCTTCTCCAGACTCAGTTGTCATCTCTGCTTTGCCATGAGAGTGCATTCTATCCTTTGCTTTTTTATGGGGTTATTTCTGCTGCATGCATTGATGTTGGTTTTCTCTGTTGATTTTCCATAATATTTATTTTTATTTTTATTTTATTCAGTTTTGGTTTACAGCTCCTAATTAGTTGCAGTGAATTGTTTATTTTTTTCCAGCAGCTTCATTGATAATGTTTTGCTTTGCCTCTTTTTACTTTGCCTCTTTTTGCTTTGCCTCTCTTATGGCATGCTAGATCTTTGCACAGGGTTTTTCCTTTGTGTATTTCATTTCTGTTTTTCCTTTGTGCTTTTGCTTTCAGTCTTTCCTTTTTTTTTTTTTTTTCTATTCTCATTTTGCATTCTCTTTTTGCTTTCTGATTTTCCTTTCGGATTTTGCTTTCGGTTTTTGCTTTCAGTTTTTGCTTTCAGTTTTTGCTTTCAGTTTTTGCTTTCAGATTTTGCTTTCAGTTTTTGCTTTCAGTTTTTGCTTTCAGTTTTTGCTTTCAGTTTTTGCTTTCAGTTTTTGCTTTCAGTTTTTGCATTCTCTATTTGCTTTCGTTTTTTGCTTTCAGTCTTTGCTTTCAGATTTTGCTTTCTGTTTTTGTTTTTCCTCTATTTGATTTGACTTTCTTATTGCTGTCTAGATCTTTATACAGTGTTTTTGCTTTGTGTTTTTGCTTTGTGTTTTTGCTTTGTGTTTTTGCTTTGTGTTTTTGCTTTTTGTTATTCCTTTCACTTTTTGCTTTCACTTTTTGCTTTCATTTTTTGCTTTCACTTTTTGCTTTGCCCCTTTTTGCTTTGCCTCTCTTATGGCATGCTAGATCTTTGCACAGGGTTTTTCCTTTGTGTTTTTCCTTTCTGTTTTTCCTTTGTGCTTTTGCTTTCAGTTTTTCCTTTTTTTTTTTTTTTTTTTCCATTCTCATTTTGCATTCTCTTTTGGCATTCTCTTTTTGCTTTCTGATTTTGCTTTCTGATTTTGCTTTCTGATTTTGCTTTCGGATTTTGCTTTCGGATTTTGCTTTCGGATTTTGCTTTTGGATTTTGCTTTTGGTTTTTGCTTTCAGGTTTTGCTTTCAGGTTTTGCTTTCTCTTTTTGCATTCTCTCTTTGTTTTTGGTTTTTGCTTTGAGTCTTTGCTTTCAGTTTTTGCTTTCAGATTTTGCTTTCAGTTTTTGCATTCTCTCTTTGCTTTCGTTTTTTGCTTTCAGTCTTTGCTTTCAGATTTTGCTTTCTGTTTTTGTTTTTCCTCTTTTTGATTTGCCTTTCTTATTGCTGTCTAGATCTTTATACAGTGTTTTTGCTTTGTGTTTTTGCTTTGTGTTTTTGCTTTGTGTTTTTGCTTTGTGTTATTCCTTTCACTTTTTGCTTTCATTTTTTGCTTTCACTTTTTTCCTTTGCCCCTTTTTGCTTTGCCCCTTTTTGCTTTGCCTCTCTTATGGCTGGCTAGATCTTTGCACACTAGCTCCCCTTACCACCTCCATGCCATGACTGCGGCAGCTCTTCTCCTTTGCTTTTTTATGTGGTTGTTACTGCTGCATGGGTTGATGTTGGTTTTCTCTGTTGCTTTTCTTAAGTTTTCATTTTATTAGGAATGTTTTGGTTTCGTCCTCTGTCTTTGTTGCCATGCATATTGATATTTCTCTTTTCAGATTCATTCTTACAGTGCCTGCGTGTGTCCTGCCTGCGTGTGTCCTGCCTGCGTGTGTCCTGCCTGCGTGTGTCCTGCCTGCGTGTGTCCTGCCTGCGTGTGTCCTGCCTGCGTGTGTCCTGCCTGCGTGTGTCCTGCCTGCGTGTGTCCTGCCTGCGTGTGTCCTGCCTGCGTGTGTCCTGCCTGCGTGTGTCCTGCCTGCGTGTGTCCTGCCTGCGTGTGTCCTGCCTGCGTGTGTCCTGCCTGCGTGTGTCCTGCCTGCGTGTGTCCTGCCTGCGTGTGTCCTGCCTGCGTGTGTCCTGCCTGCGTGTGTCCTGCCTGCGTGTGTGTTTTTTCTGTCTTTTTTATTTTCTCTTTTTCTTTTTTTCTCAGGCTGGCTAGATCCATGCCCGGTAGCTACCCTTACCTCCTCCTTGGCATGACTGCAGGTGCTCTGCCATCCTCCAGAGAGATGTTTTGTTCTAATGGACAGCCGCAGACTCCTTCTGGGCTGGCGACCCTGATGTTGCGTCTCTGGTGGAGGTAGCAGCATGCCCTGTAGCTACCCGTTCCTCCTCCCAGGCACGGATCCTGAGCTTTTTCCTTCTCCAGACTCAGTTGTCATCTCTGCTTTGCCATGAGAGTGCATTCTATCCTTTGCTTTTTTATGGGGTTATTTCTGCTGCATGCATTGATGTTGGTTTTCTCTGTTGATTTTCCATAATATTTATTTTTATTTTTATTTTATTCAGTTTTGGTTTACAGCTCCTAATGAGTTGCAGTGAATTGTTTATTTTTTTCCAGCAGCTTCATTGATAATGTTTTGCTTTGCCTCTTTTTACTTTGCCTCTTTTTGCTTTGCCTCTTTTTGCTTTGCCTCTCTTATGGCATGCTAGATCTTTGCACAGGGTTTTTCCTTTGTGTATTTCATTTCTGTTTTTCCTTTGTGCTTTTGCTTTCAGTCTTTCCTTTTTTTTTTTTTTTTTCTATTCTCATTTTGCATTCTCTTTTTGCTTTCTGATTTTCCTTTCGGATTTTGCTTTCGGTTTTTGCTTTCAGTTTTTGCTTTCAGTTTTTGCTTTCAGTTTTTGCTTTCAGTTTTAGCTTTCAGTTTTTGCTTTCAGATTTTGCTTTCAGTTTTTGCTTTCAGTTTTTGCTTTCAGTTTTTGCTTTCAGTTTTTGCATTCTCTATTTGCTTTCGTTTTTTGCTTTCAGTCTTTGCTTTCAGATTTTGCTTTCTGTTTTTGTTTTTCCTCTATTTGATTTGACTTTCTTATTGCTGTCTAGATCTTTATACAGTGTTTTTGCTTTGTGTTTTTGCTTTGTGTTTTTGCTTTGTGTTTTTGCTTTGTGTTTTTGCTTTTTGTTATTCCTTTCACTTTTTGCTTTCACTTTTTGCTTTCATTTTTTGCTTTCACTTTTTGCTTTGCCCCTTTTTGCTTTGCCTCTCTTATGGCATGCTAGATCTTTGCACAGGGTTTTTCCTTTGTGTTTTTCCTTTCTGTTTTTCCTTTGTGCTTTTGCTTTCAGTTTTTCCTTTTTTTTTTTTTTTTTTTCCATTCTCATTTTGCATTCTCTTTTGGCATTCTCTTTTTGCTTTCTGATTTTGCTTTCTGATTTTGCTTTCTGATTTTGCTTTCGGATTTTGCTTTCGGATTTTGCTTTCGGATTTTGCTTTTGGATTTTGCTTTTGGTTTTTGCTTTCAGGTTTTGCTTTCAGGTTTTGCTTTCTCTTTTTGCATTCTCTCTTTGTTTTTGGTTTTTGCTTTGAGTCTTTGCTTTCAGTTTTTGCTTTCAGATTTTGCTTTCAGTTTTTGCATTCTCTCTTTGCTTTCGTTTTTTGCTTTCAGTCTTTGCTTTCAGATTTTGCTTTCTGTTTTTGTTTTTCCTCTTTTTGATTTGCCTTTCTTATTGCTGTCTAGATCTTTATACAGTGTTTTTGCTTTGTGTTTTTGCTTTGTGTTTTTGCTTTGTGTTTTTGCTTTGTGTTTTTGCTTTGTGTTATTCCTTTCACTTTTTGCTTTCATTTTTTGCTTTCACTTTTTTCCTTTGCCCCTTTTTGCTTTGCCCCTTTTTGCTTTGCCTCTCTTATGGCTGGCTAGATCTTTGCACACTAGCTCCCCTTACCACCTCCATGCCATGACTGCGGCAGCTCTTCTCCTTTGCTTTTTTATGTGGTTGTTACTGCTGCATGGGTTGATGTTGGTTTTCTCTGTTGCTTTTCTTAAGTTTTCATTTTATTAGGAATGTTTTGGTTTCGTCCTCTGTCTTTGTTGCCATGCATATTGATATTTCTCTTTTCAGATTCATTCTTACAGTGCCTGCGTGTGTCCTGCCTGCGTGTGTCCTGCCTGCGTGTGTCCTGCCTGCGTGTGTCCTGCCTGCGTGTGTCCTGCCTGCGTGTGTCCTGCCTGCGTGTGTCCTCCCTGCGTGTGTCCTGCCTGCGTGTGTCCTGCCTGCGTGTGTCCTGCCTGCGTGTGTCCTGCCTGCGTGTGTCCTGCCTGCGTGTGTCCTGCCTGCGTGTGTCCTGCCTGCGTGTGTCCTGCCTGCGTGTGTCCTGCCTGCGTGTGTCCTGCCTGCGTGTGTCCTGCCTGCGTGTGTCCTGCCTGCGTGTGTCCTGCCTGCGTGTGTCCTGCCTGCGTGTGTGTTTTTTCTGTCTTTTTTATTTTCTCTTTTTCTTTTTTTCTCAGGCTGGCTAGATCCATGCCCGGTAGCTACCCTTACCTCCTCCTTGGCATGACTGCAGGTGCTCTGCCATCCTCCAGAGAGATGTTTTGTTCTAATGGACAGCCGCAGACTCCTTCTGGGCTGACGACCCTGATGTTGCGTCTCTGGTGGAGGTAGCAGCATGCCCTGTAGCTACCCGTTCCTCCTCCCAGGCACGGATCCTGAGCTTTTTCCTTCTCCAGACTCAGTTGTCATCTCTGCTTTGCCATGAGAGTGCATTCTATCCTTTGCTTTTTTATGGGGTTCTTTCTGCTGCATGCATTGATGTTGGTTTTCTCTGTTGATTTTCCATAATATTTATTTTTATTTTTATTTTATTCAGTTTTGGTTTACAGCTCCTAATGAGTTGCAGTGAATTGTTTATTTTTTTCCAGCAGCTTCATTGATAATGTTTTGCTTTGCCTCTTTTTACTTTGCCTCTTTTTGCTTTGCCTCTTTTTGCTTTGCCTCTCTTATGGCATGCTAGATCTTTGCACAGGGTTTTTCCTTTGTGTATTTCATTTCTGTTTTTCCTTTGTGCTTTTGCTTTCAGTCTTTCCTTTTTTTTTTTTTTTTCTATTCTCATTTTGCATTCTCTTTTTGCTTTCTGATTTTCCTTTCGGATTTTGCTTTCGGTTTTTGCTTTCAGTTTTTGCTTTCAGTTTTTGCTTTCAGATTTTGCTTTCAGATTTTGCTTTCAGTTTTTGCTTTCAGTTTTTGCTTTCAGTTTTTGCTTTCAGTTTTTGCTTTCAGTTTTTGCATTCTCTATTTGCTTTCGTTTTTTGCTTTCAGTCTTTGCTTTCAGATTTTGCTTTCTGTTTTTGTTTTTCCTCTATTTGATTTGACTTTCTTATTGCTGTCTAGATCTTTATACAGTGTTTTTGCTTTGTGTTTTTGCTTTGTGTTTTTGCTTTGTGTTTTTGCTTTGTGTTTTTGCTTTTTGTTATTCCTTTCACTTTTTGCTTTCACTTTTTGCTTTCATTTTTTGCTTTCACTTTTTGCTTTGCCCCTTTTTGCTTTGCCTCTCTTATGGCATGCTAGATCTTTGCACAGGGTTTTTCCTTTGTGTTTTTCCTTTCTGTTTTTATTTTGTGCTTTTGCTTTCAGTTTTTCCTTTTTTTTTTTTTTTTTTTCCATTCTCATTTTGCATTCTCTTTTGGCATTCTCTTTTTGCTTTCTGATTTTGCTTTCTGATTTTGCTTTCTGATTTTGCTTTCGGATTTTGCTTTCGGATTTTGCTTTCGGATTTTGCTTTTGGATTTTGCTTTTGGTTTTTGCTTTCAGGTTTTGCTTTCAGGTTTTGCTTTCTCTTTTTGCATTCTCTCTTTGTTTTTGGTTTTTGCTTTGAGTCTTTGCTTTCAGTTTTTGCTTTCAGATTTTGCTTTCAGTTTTTGCATTCTCTCTTTGCTTTCGTTTTTTGCTTTCAGTCTTTGCTTTCAGATTTTGCTTTCTGTTTTTGTTTTTCCTCTTTTTGATTTGCCTTTCTTATTGCTGTCTAGATCTTTATACAGTGTTTTTGCTTTGTGTTTTTGCTTTGTGTTTTTGCTTTGTGTTTTTGCTTTGTGTTTTTGCTTTGTGTTATTCCTTTCACTTTTTGCTTTCATTTTTTGCTTTCACTTTTTTCCTTTGCCCCTTTTTGCTTTGCCCCTTTTTGCTTTGCCTCTCTTATGGCTGGCTAGATCTTTGCACACTAGCTCCCCTTACCACCTCCATGCCATGACTGCGGCAGCTCTTCTCCTTTGCTTTTTTATGTGGTTGTTACTGCTGCATGGGTTGATGTTGGTTTTCTCTGTTGCTTTTCTTAAGTTTTCATTTTATTAGGAATGTTTTGGTTTCGTCCTCTGTCTTTGTTGCCATGCATATTGATATTTCTCTTTTCAGATTCATTCTTACAGTGCCTGCGTGTGTCCTGCCTGCGTGTGTCCTGCCTGCGTGTGTCCTGCCTGCGTGTGTCCTGCCTGCGTGTGTCCTGCCTGCGTGTGTCCTGCCTGCGTGTGTCCTGCCTGCGTGTGTCCTGCCTGCGTGTGTCCTGCCTGCGTGTGTCCTGCCTGCGTGTGTCCTGCCTGCGTGTGTCCTGCCTGCGTGTGTCCTGCCTGCGTGTGTCCTGCCTGCGTGTGTGTTTTTTCTGTCTTTTTTATTTTCTCTTTTTCTTTTTTTCTCAGGCTGGCTAGATCCATGCCCGGTAGCTACCCTTACCTCCTCCTTGGCATGACTGCAGGTGCTCTGCCATCCTCCAGAGAGATGTTTTGTTCTAATGGACAGCCGCAGACTCCTTCTGGGCTGACGACCCTGATGTTGCGTCTCTGGTGGAGGTAGCAGCATGCCCTGTAGCTACCCGTTCCTCCTCCCAGGCACGGATCCTGAGCTTTTTCCTTCTCCAGACTCAGTTGTCATCTCTGCTTTGCCATGAGAGTGCATTCTATCCTTTGCTTTTTTATGGGGTTATTTCTGCTGCATGCATTGATGTTGGTTTTCTCTGTTGATTTTCCATAATATTTATTTTTATTTTTATTTTATTCAGTTTTGGTTTACAGCTCCTAATGAGTTGCAGTGAATTGTTTATTTTTTTCCAGCAGCTTCATTGATAATGTTTTGCTTTGCCTCTTTTTACTTTGCCTCTTTTTGCTTTGCCTCTTTTTGCTTTGCCTCTCTTATGGCATGCTAGATCTTTGCACAGGGTTTTTCCTTTGTGTATTTCATTTCTGTTTTTCCTTTGTGCTTTTGCTTTCAGTCTTTCCTTTTTTTTTTTTTTTTCTATTCTCATTTTGCATTCTCTTTTTGCTTTCTGATTTTCCTTTCGGATTTTGCTTTCGGTTTTTGCTTTCAGTTTTTGCTTTCAGTTTTTGCTTTCAGTTTTTGCTTTCAGATTTTGCTTTCAGTTTTTGCTTTCAGTTTTTGCTTTCAGTTTTTGCTTTCAGTTTTTGCTTTCAGTTTTTGCTTTCAGTTTTTGATTTCAGTTTTTGCATTCTCTATTTGCTTTCGTTTTTTGCTTTCAGTCTTTGCTTTCAGATTTTGCTTTCTGTTTTTGTTTTTCCTCTATTTGATTTGACTTTCTTATTGCTGTCTAGATCTTTATACAGTGTTTTTGCTTTGTGTTTTTGCTTTGTGTTTTTGCCTTGTGTTTTTGCTTTGTGTTTTTGCTTTGTGTTTTTGCTTTTTGTTATTCCTTTCACTTTTTGCTTTCACTTTTTGCTTTCATTTTTTGCTTTCACTTTTTGCTTTGCCCATTTTTGCTTTGCCTCTCTTATGGCATGCTAGATCTTTGCACAGGGTTTTTCCTTTGTGTTTTTCCTTTCTGTTTTTCCTTTGTGCTTTTGCTTTCAGTTTTTCCTTTTTTTTTTTTTTTTTCCATTCTCATTTTGCATTCTCTTTTTGCTTTCTGATTTTCCTTTCGGATTTTGCTTTCGGTTTTTGCTTTCAGTTTTTGCTTTCAGTTTTTGCTTTCAGTTTTTGCTTTCAGTTTTTGCTTTCAGTTTTTGCATTCTCTATTTGCTTTCGTTTTTTGCTTTCAGTCTTTGCTTTCAGATTTTGCTTTCTGTTTTTGTTTTTCCTCTATTTGATTTGACTTTCTTATTGCTGTCTAGATCTTTATACAGTGTTTTTGCTTTGTGTTTTTGCTTTGTGTTTTTGCTTTGTGTTTTTGCTTTGTGTTTTTGCTTTGTGTTTTTGCTTTGTGTTTTTGCTTTGTGTTATTCCTTTCACTTTTTGCTTTCACTTTTTGCTTTCATTTTTTGCTTTCACTATTTTGCTTTGCCCCTTTTTGCTTTGCCCCTTTTTGCTTTGCCTCTCTTATGGCTGGCTAGATCTTTGCACACTAGCTCCCCTTACCACCTCCATGTCATGACTGCGGCTGCTCTTCTCCTTTGCTTTTTTATGTGGTTGTTACTGCTGCATGGGTTGATGTTGGTTTTCTCTGTTGCTTTTCTTAAGTTTTCATTTTATTATGAATGTTTTGGTTTCGTCCTCTGTCTTTGTTGCCATGCATATTGATATTTCTTTTTTCAGATTCATTCTTATAGTGCCTGCGTGTGTCCTGCCTGCGTGTGTCCTGCCTGCGTGTGTCCTGCCTGCGTGTGTCCTGCCTGCGTGTGTCCTGCCTGCGTGTGTCCTGCCTGCGTGTGTCCTGCCTGCGTGTGTCCTGCCTGCGTGTGTCCTGCCTGCGTGTGTCCTGCCTGCGTGTGTCCTGCCTGCGTGTGTCCTGCCTGCGTGTGTCCTGCCTGCGTGTGTCCTGCCTGCGTGTGTCCTGCCTGCGTGTGTCCTGCCTGCGTGTGTCCTGCCTGCGTGTGTCCTGCCTGCGTGTGTCCTGCCTGCGTGTGTCCTGCCTGCGTGTGTCCTGCCTGCGTGTGTCCTGCCTGCGTGTGTCCTGCCTGCGTGTGTCCTGCCTGCGTGTGTCCTGCCTGCGTGTGTCCTGCCTGCGTGTGTCCTGCCTGCGTGTGTCCTGCCTGCGTGTGTCCTGCCTGCGTGTGTCCTGCCTGCGTGTGTCCTGCCTGCGTGTGTCCTGCCTGCGTGTGTCCTGCCTGCGTGTGTCCTGCCTGCGTGTGTCCTGCCTGCGTGTGTCCTGCCTGCGTGTGTCCTGCCTGCGTGTGTCCTGCCTGCGTGTGTGTTTTTTTTGTCTTTTTTATTTTCTCTTTTTCTTTTTTTCTCAGGCTGGCTAGATCCATGCCCGGTAGCTACCCTTACCTCCTCCTTGGCATGACTGCAGGTGCTCTGCCATCCTCCAGAGAGATGTTTTGTTCTAATGGACAGCCGCAGACTCCTTCTGGGCTGGCGACCCTGATGTTGCGTCTCTGGTGGAGGTAGCAGCATGCCCTGTAGCTACCCGTTCCTCCTCCCAGGCACGGATCCTGAGCTTTTTCCTTCTCCAGACTCAGTTGTCATCTCTGCTTTGCCATGAGAGTGCATTCTATCCTTTGCTTTTTTATGGGGTTATTTCTGCTGCATGCATTGATGTTGGTTTTCTCTGTTGATTTTCCATAATATTTATTTTTATTTTTATTTTATTCAGTTTTGGTTTACAGCTCCTAATGAGTTGCAGTGAATTGTTTATTTTTTTCCAGCAGCTTCATTGATAATGTTTTGCTTTGCCTCTTTTTGCTTTGCCTCTTTTTGCTTTGCCTCTCTTATGGCATGCTAGATCTTTGCACAGGGTTTTTCCTTTGTGTATTTCATTTCTGTTTTTCCTTTGTGCTTTTGCTTTCAGTCTTTCCTTTTTTTTTTTTTTTTCTATTCTCATTTTGCATTCTCTTTTTGCTTTCTGATTTTGCTTTCGGATTTTGCTTTCGGTTTTTGCTTTCAGTTTTTGCTTTCAGTTTTTGCTTTCAGTTTTTGCTTTCAGATTTTGCTTTCAGTTTTTGCTTTCAGTTTTTGCTTTCAGTTTTTGCTTTCAGTTTTTGCTTTCAGTTTTTGCATTCTCTATTTGCTTTCGTTTTTTGCTTTCAGTCTTTGCTTTCAGATTTTGCTTTCTGTTTTTGTTTTTCCTCTATTTGATTTGACTTTCTTATTGCTGTCTAGATCTTTATACAGTGTTTTTGCTTTGTGTTTTTGCTTTGTGTTTTTGCTTTGTGTTTTTGCTTTGTGTTTTTGCTTTTTGTTATTCCTTTCACTTTTTGCTTTCACTTTTTGCTTTCATTTTTTGCTTTCACTTTTTGCTTTGCCCCTTTTTGCTTTGCCTCTCTTATGGCATGCTAGATCTTTGCACAGGGTTTTTCCTTTGTGTTTTTCCTTTCTGTTTTTCCTTTGTGCTTTTGCTTTCAGTTTTTCCTTTTTTTTTCTTTTTTTTTCCATTCTCATTTTGCATTCTCTTTTGGCATTCTCTTTTTGCTTTCTGATTTTGCTTTCTGATTTTGCTTTCTGATTTTGCTTTCGGATTTTGCTTTCGGATTTTGCTTTTGGATTTTGCTTTTGGTTTTTGCTTTCAGGTTTTGCTTTCAGGTTTTGCTTTCTCTTTTTGCATTCTCTCTTTGTTTTTGGTTTTTGCTTTGAGTCTTTGCTTTCAGTTTTTGATTTCAGTTTTTGATTTCAGTTTTTGCATTCTCTATTTGCTTTCGTTTTTTGCTTTCAGTCTTTGCTTTCAGATTTTGCTTTCTGTTTTTGTTTTTCCTCTTTTTGATTTGCCTTTCTTATTGCTGTCTAGATCTTTATACAGTGTTTTTGCTTTGTGTTTTTGCTTTGTGTTTTTGCTTTGTGTTTTTGCTTTGTGTTTTTGCTTTGTGTTATTCCTTTCACTTTTTGCTTTCATTTTTTGCTTTCACTTTTTTCCTTTGCCCCTTTTTGCTTTGCCCCTTTTTGCTTTGCCTCTCTTATGGCTGGCTAGATCTTTGCACACTAGCTCCCCTTACCACCTCCATGCCATGACTGCGGCAGCTCTTCTCCTTTGCTTTTTTATGTGGTTGTTACTGCTGCATGGGTTGATGTTGGTTTTCTCTGTTGCTTTTCTTAAGTTTTCATTTTATTAGGAATGTTTTGGTTTCGTCCTCTGTCTTTGTTGCCATGCATATTGATATTTCTCTTTTCAGATTCATTCTTACAGTGCCTGCGTGTGTCCTGCCTGCGTGTGTCCTGCCTGCGTGTGTCCTGCCTGCGTGTGTCCTGCCTGCGTGTGTCCTGCCTGCGTGTGTCCTGCCTGCGTGTGTCCTGCCTGCGTGTGTCCTGCCTGCGTGTGTCCTGCCTGCGTGTGTCCTGCCTGCGTGTGTCCTGCCTGCGTGTGTCCTGCCTGCGTGTGTCCTGCCTGCGTGTGTCCTGCCTGCGTGTGTCCTGCCTGCGTGTGTCCTGCCTGCGTGTGTGTTTTTTCTGTCTTTTTTATTTTCTCTTTTTCTTTTTTTCTCAGGCTGGCTAGATCCATGCCCGGTAGCTACCCTTACCTCCTCCTTGGCATGACTGCAGGTGCTCTGCCATCCTCCAGAGAGATGTTTTGTTCTAATGGACAGCCGCAGACTCCTTCTGGGCTGGCGACCCTGATGTTGCGTCTCTGGTGGAGGTAGCAGCATGCCCTGTAGCTACCCGTTCCTCCTCCCAGGCACGGATCCTGAGCTTTTTCCTTCTCCAGACTCAGTTGTCATCTCTGCTTTGCCATGAGAGTGCATTCTATCCTTTGCTTTTTTATGGGGTTATTTCTGCTGCATGCATTGATGTTGGTTTTCTCTGTTGATTTTCCATAATATTTATTTTTATTTTTATTTTATTCAGTTTTGGTTTACAGCTCCTAATGAGTTGCAGTGAATTGTTAATTTTTTTCCAGCAGCTTCATTGATAATGTTTTGCTTTGCCTCTTTTTACTTTGCCTCTTTTTGCTTTGCCTCTTTTTGCTTTGCCTCTCTTATGGCATGCTAGATCTTTGCACAGGGTTTTTCCTTTGTGTATTTCATTTCTGTTTTTCCTTTGTGCTTTTGCTTTCAGTCTTTCCTTTTTTTTTTTTTTTTCTATTCTCATTTTGCATTCTCTTTTTGCTTTCTGATTTTCCTTTCGGATTTTGCTTTCGGTTTTTGCTTTCAGTTTTTGCTTTCAGTTTTTGCTTTCAGTTTTTGCTTTCAGATTTTGCTTTCAGTTTTTGCTTTCAGTTTTTGCTTTCAGTTTTTGCTTTCAGTTTTTGCTTTCAGTTTTTGCATTCTCTATTTGCTTTCGTTTTTTGCTTTCAGTCTTTGCTTTCAGATTTTGCTTTCTGTTTTTGTTTTTCCTCTATTTGATTTGACTTTCTTATTGCTGTCTAGATCTTTATACAGTGTTTTTGCTTTGTGTTTTTGCTTTGTGTTTTTGCCTTGTGTTTTTGCTTTGTGTTTTTGCTTTGTGTTTTTGCTTTTTGTTATTCCTTTCACTTTTTGCTTTCACTTTTTGCTTTCATTTTTTGCTTTCACTATTTGCTTTGCCCATTTTTGCTTTGCCTCTCTTATGGCATGCTAGATCTTTGCACAGGGTTTTTCCTTTGTGTTTTTCCTTTCTGTTTTTCCTTTGTGCTTTTGCTTTCAGTTTTTCCTTTTTTTTTTTTTTTTTCCATTCTCATTTTGCATTCTCTTTTTGCTTTCTGATTTTCCTTTCGGATTTTGTTTTCGGTTTTTGCTTTCAGTATTTGCTTTCAGTTTTTGCTTTCAGTTTTTGCTTTCAGTTTTTGCTTTCAGTTTTTGCTTTCAGTTTTTGCTTTCAGTTTTTGCATTCTCTATTTGCTTTCGTTTTTTGCTTTCAGTCTTTGCTTTCAGATTTTGCTTTCTGTTTTTGTTTTTCCTCTATTTGATTTGACTTTCTTATTGCTGTCTAGATCTTTATACAGTGTTTTTGCTTTGTGTTTTTGCTTTGTGTTTTTTCTTTGTGTTTTTGCTTTGTGTTTTTGCTTTGTGTTTTTGCTTTGTGTTTTTGCTTTGTGTTATTCCTTTCACTTTTTGCTTTCACTTTTTGCTTTCATTTTTTGCTTTCACTATTTTGCTTTGCCCCTTTTTGCTTTGCCCCTTTTTGCTTTGCCTCTCTTATGGCTGGCTAGATCTTTGCACACTAGCTCCCCTTACCACCTCCATGTCATGACTGCGGCTGCTCTTCTCCTTTGCTTTTTTATGTGGTTGTTACTGCTGCATGGGTTGATGTTGGTTTTCTCTGTTGCTTTTCTTAAGTTTTCATTTTATTATGAATGTTTTGGTTTCGTCCTCTGTCTTTGTTGCCATGCATATTGATATTTCTTTTTTCAGATTCATTCTTATAGTGCCTGCGTGTGTCCTGCCTGCGTGTGTCCTGCCTGCGTGTGTCCTGCCTGCGTGTCCTGCCTGCGTGTGTCCTGCCTGCGTGTGTCCTGCCTGCGTGTGTCCTGCCTGCGTGTGTCCTGCCTGCGTGTGTCCTGCCTGCGTGTGTCCTGCCTGCGTGTGTCCTGCCTGCGTGTGTCCTGCCTGCGTGTGTCCTGCCTGCGTGTGTCCTGCCTGCGTGTGTCCTGCCTGCGTGTGTCCTGCCTGCGTGTGTCCTGCCTGCGTGTGTCCTGCCTGCGTGTGTCCTGCCTGCGTGTGTCCTGCCTGCGTGTGTCCTGCCTGCGTGTGTCCTGCCTGCGTGTGTCCTGCCTGCGTGTGTCCTGCCTGCGTGTGTCCTGCCTGCGTGTGTCCTGCCTGCGTGTGTCCTGCCTGCGTGTGTCCTGCCTGCGTGTGTGTTTTTTTTGTCTTTTTTATTTTCTCTTTTTCTTTTTTTCTCAGGCTGGCTAGATCCATGCCCGGTAGCTACCCTTACCTCCTCCTTGGCATGACTGCAGGTGCTCTGCCATCCTCCAGAGAGATGTTTTGTTCTAATGGACAGCCGCAGACTCCTTCTGGGCTGGCGACCCTGATGTTGCGTCTCTGGTGGAGGTAGCAGCATGCCCTGTAGCTACCCGTTCCTCCTCCCAGGCACGGATCCTGAGCTTTTTCCTTCTCCAGACTCAGTTGTCATCTCTGCTTTGCCATGAGAGTGCATTCTATCCTTTCCTTTTTTATGGGGTTATTTCTGCTGCATGCATTGATGTTGGTTTTCTCTGTTGATTTTCCATAATATTTATTTTTATTTTTATTTTATTCAGTTTTGGTTTACAGCTCCTAATGAGTTGCAGTGAATTGTTTATTTTTTTCCAGCAGCTTCATTGATAATGTTTTGCTTTGCCTCTTTTTACTTTGCCTCTTTTTGCTTTGCCTCTTTTTGCTTTGCCTCTCTTATGGCATGCTAGATCTTTGCACAGGGTTTTTCCTTTGTGTATTTCATTTCTGTTTTTCCTTTGTGCTTTTGCTTTCAGTCTTTCCTTTTTTTTTTTTTTTTCTATTCTCATTTTGCATTCTCTTTTTGCTTTCTGATTTTCCTTTCGGATTTTGCTTTCGGTTTTTGCTTTCAGTTTTTGCTTTCAGTTTTTGCTTTCAGTTTTTGCTTTCAGATTTTGCTTTCAGTTTTTGCTTTCAGTTTTTGCTTTCAGTTTTTGCTTTCAGTTTTTGCATTCTCTATTTGCTTTCGTTTTTTGCTTTCAGTCTTTGCTTTCAGATTTTGCTTTCTGTTTTTGTTTTTCCTCTATTTGATTTGACTTTCTTATTGCTGTCTAGATCTTTATACAGTGTTTTTGCTTTGTGTTTTTGCTTTGTGTTTTTGCTTTGTGTTTTTGCTTTGTGTTTTTGCTTTTTGTTATTCCTTTCACTTTTTGCTTTCACTTTTTGCTTTCATTTTTTGCTTTCACTTTTTGCTTTGCCCCTTTTTGCTTTGCCTCTCTTATGGCATGCTAGATCTTTGCACAGGGTTTTTCCTTTGTGTTTTTCCTTTCTGTTTTTCCTTTGTGCTTTTGCTTTCAGTTTTTCCTTTTTTTTTTTTTTTTTTTCCATTCTCATTTTGCATTCTCTTTTGGCATTCTCTTTTTGCTTTCTGATTTTGCTTTCTGATTTTGCTTTCTGATTTTGCTTTCGGATTTTGCTTTCGGATTTTGCTTTCGGATTTTGCTTTTGGTTTTTGCTTTCAGGTTTTGCTTTCAGGTTTTGCTTTCTCTTTTTGCATTCTCTCTTTGTTTTTGGTTTTTGCTTTGAGTCTTTGCTTTCAGTTTTTGCTTTCAGATTTTGCTTTCAGTTTTTGCATTCTCTCTTTGCTTTCGTTTTTTGCTTTCAGTCTTTGCTTTCAGATTTTGCTTTCTGTTTTTGTTTTTCCTCTTTTTGATTTGCCTTTCTTATTGCTGTCTAGATCTTTATACAGTGTTTTTGCTTTGTGTTTTTGCTTTGTGTTTTTGCTTTGTGTTTTTGCTTTGTGTTTTTGCTTTGTGTTATTCCTTTCACTTTTTGCTTTCATTTTTTGCTTTCACTTTTTTCCTTTGCCCCTTTTTGCTTTGCCCCTTTTTGCTTTGCCTCTCTTATGGCTGGCTAGATCTTTGCACACTAGCTCCCCTTACCACCTCCATGCCATGACTGCGGCAGCTCTTCTCCTTTGCTTTTTTATGTGGTTGTTACTGCTGCATGGGTTGATGTTGGTTTTCTCTGTTGCTTTTCTTAAGTTTTCATTTTATTAGGAATGTTTTGGTTTCGTCCTCTGTCTTTGTTGCCATGCATATTGATATTTCTCTTTTCAGATTCATTCTTACAGTGCCTGCGTGTGTCCTGCCTGCGTGTGTCCTGCCTGCGTGTGTCCTGCCTGCGTGTGTCCTGCCTGCGTGTGTCCTGCCTGCGTGTGTCCTGCCTGCGTGTGTCCTGCCTGCGTGTGTCCTGCCTGCGTGTGTCCTGCCTGCGTGTGTCCTGCCTGCGTGTGTCCTGCCTGCGTGTGTCCTGCCTGCGTGTGTCCTGCCTGCGTGTGTCCTGCCTGCGTGTGTCCTGCCTGCGTGTGTCCTGCCTGCGTGTGTCCTGCCTGCGTGTGTGTTTTTTCTGTCTTTTTTATTTTCTCTTTTTCTTTTTTTCTCAGGCTGGCTAGATCCATGCCCGGTAGCTACCCTTACCTCCTCCTTGGCATGACTGCAGGTGCTCTGCCATCCTCCAGAGAGATGTTTTGTTCTAATGGACAGCCGCAGACTCCTTCTGGGCTGGCGACCCTGATGTTGCGTCTCTGGTGGAGGTAGCAGCATGCCCTGTAGCTACCCGTTCCTCCTCCCAGGCACGGATCCTGAGCTTTTTCCTTCTCCAGACTCAGTTGTCATCTCTGCTTTGCCATGAGAGTGCATTCTATCCTTTGCTTTTTTATGGGGTTCTTTCTGCTGCATGCATTGATGTTGGTTTTCTCTGTTGATTTTCCATAATATTTATTTTTATTTTTATTTTATTCAGTTTTGGTTTACAGCTCCTAATGAGTTGCAGTGAATTGTTTATTTTTTTCCAGCAGCTTCATTGATAATGTTTTGCTTTGCCTCTTTTTACTTTGCCTCTTTTTGCTTTGCCTCTTTTTGCTTTGCCTCTCTTATGGCATGCTAGATCTTTGCACAGGGTTTTTCCTTTGTGTATTTCATTTCTGTTTTTCCTTTGTGCTTTTGCTTTCAGTCTTTCCTTTTTTTTTTTTTTTTCTATTCTCATTTTGCATTCTCTTTTTGCTTTCTGATTTTCCTTTCGGATTTTGCTTTCGGTTTTTGCTTTCAGTTTTTGCTTTCAGTTTTTGCTTTCAGTTTTTGCTTTCAGATTTTGCTTTCAGTTTTTGCTTTCAGTTTTTGCTTTCAGTTTTTGCTTTCAGTTTTTGCTTTCAGTTTTTGCTTTCAGTTTTTGCTTTCAGTTTTTGATTTCAGTTTTTGATTTCAGTTTTTGCATTCTCTATTTGCTTTCGTTTTTTGCTTTCAGTCTTTGCTTTCAGATTTTGCTTTCTGTTTTTGTTTTTCCTCTATTTGATTTGACTTTCTTATTGCTGTCTAGATCTTTATACAGTGTTTTTGCTTTGTGTTTTTGCCTTGTGTTTTTGCTTTGTGTTTTTGCCTTGTGTTTTTGCTTTGTGTTTTTGCTTTGTGTTTTTGCTTTTTGTTATTCCTTTCACTTTTTGCTTTCACTTTTTGCTTTCATTTTTTGCTTTCACTTTTTGCTTTGCCCATTTTTGCTTTGCCTCTCTTATGGCATGCTAGATCTTTGCACAGGGTTTTTCCTTTGTGTTTTTCCTTTCTGTTTTTCCTTTGTGCTTTTGCTTTCAGTTTTTCCTTTTTTTTTTTTTTTTTCCATTCTCATTTTGCATTCTCTTTTGGCATTCTCTTTTTGCTTTCTGATTTTGCTTTCGGTTTTTGCTTTCAGTTTTTGCTTTCAGTTTTTGCTTTCAGTTTTTGCTTTCAGTTTTTGCTTTCAGTTTTTGCATTCTCTATTTGCTTTCGTTTTTTGCTTTCAGTCTTTGCTTTCAGATTTTGCTTTCTGTTTTTGTTTTTCCTCTATTTGATTTGACTTTCTTATTGCTGTCTAGATCTTTATACAGTGTTTTTGCTTTGTGTTTTTGCTTTGTGTTTTTTCTTTGTGTTTTTGCTTTGTGTTTTTGCTTTGTGTTTTTGCTTTGTTTTTTTGCTTTGTGTTATTCCTTTCACTTTTTGCTTTCACTTTTTGCTTTCATTTTTTGCTTTCACTATTTTGCTTTGCCCCTTTTTGCTTTGCCCCTTTTTGCTTTGCCTCTCTTATGGCTGGCTAGATCTTTGCACACTAGCTCCCCTTACCACCTCCATGTCATGACTGCGGCTGCTCTTCTCCTTTGCTTTTTTATGTGGTTGTTACTGCTGCATGGGTTGATGTTGGTTTTCTCTGTTGCTTTTCTTAAGTTTTCATTTTATTATGAATGTTTTGGTTTCGTCCTCTGTCTTTGTTGCCATGCATATTGATATTTCTTTTTTCAGATTCATTCTTATAGTGCCTGCGTGTGTCCTGCCTGCGTGTGTCCTGCCTGCGTGTGTCCTGCCTGCGTGTGTCCTGCCTGCGTGTGTCCTGCCTGCGTGTCCTGCCTGCGTGTGTCCTGCCTGCGTGTGTCCTGCCTGCGTGTGTCCTGCCTGCGTGTGTCCTGCCTGCGTGTGTCCTGCCTGCGTGTGTCCTGCCTGCGTGTGTCCTGCCTGCGTGTGTCCTGCCTGCGTGTGTCCTGCCTGCGTGTGTCCTGCCTGCGTGTGTCCTGCCTGCGTGTGTCCTGCCTGCGTGTGTCCTGCCTGCGTGTGTCCTGCCTGCGTGTGTCCTGCCTGCGTGTGTCCTGCCTGCGTGTGTCCTGCCTGCGTGTGTCCTGCCTGCGTGTGTCCTGCCTGCGTGTGTCCTGCCTGCGTGTGTCCTGCCTGCGTGTGTCCTGCCTGCGTGTGTCCTGCCTGCGTGTGTCCTGCCTGCGTGTGTCCTGCCTGCGTGTGTCCTGCCTGCGTGTGTCCTGCCTGCGTGTGTGTTTTTTTTGTCTTTTTTATTTTCTCTTTTTCTTTTTTTCTCAGGCTGGCTAGATCCATGCCCGGTAGCTACCCTTACCTCCTCCTTGGCATGACTGCAGGTGCTCTGCCATCCTCCAGAGAGATGTTTTGTTCTAATGGACAGCCGCAGACTCCTTCTGGGCTGGCGACCCTGATGTTGCGTCTCTGGTGGAGGTAGCAGCATGCCCTGTAGCTACCCGTTCCTCCTCCCAGGCACGGATCCTGAGCTTTTTCCTTCTCCAGACTCAGTTGTCATCTCTGCTTTGCCATGAGAGTGCATTCTATCCTTTCCTTTTTTATGGGGTTATTTCTGCTGCATGCATTGATGTTGGTTTTCTCTGTTGATTTTCCATAATATTTATTTTTATTTTTATTTTATTCAGTTTTGGTTTACAGCTCCTAATGAGTTGCAGTGAATTGTTTATTTTTTTCCAGCAGCTTCATTGATAATGTTTTGCTTTGCCTCTTTTTACTTTGCCTCTTTTTGCTTTGCCTCTTTTTGCTTTGCCTCTCTTATGGCATGCTAGATCTTTGCACAGGGTTTTTCCTTTGTGTATTTCATTTCTGTTTTTCCTTTGTGCTTTTGCTTTCAGTCTTTCCTTTTTTTTTTTTTTTTCTATTCTCATTTTGCATTCTCTTTTTGCTTTCTGATTTTCCTTTCGGATTTTGCTTTCGGTTTTTGCTTTCAGTTTTTGCTTTCAGTTTTTGCTTTCAGTTTTTGCTTTCAGTTTTTGCTTTCAGTTTTTGCTTTCAGTTTTTGCTTTCAGTTTTTGCTTTCAGTTTTTGCTTTCAGTTTTTGCTTTCAGTTTTTGCTTTCAGTTTTTGCTTTCAGTTTTTGCTTTCAGTTTTTGCTTTCAGTTTTTGCATTCTCTATTTGCTTTCGTTTTTTGCTTTCAGTCTTTGCTTTCAGATTTTGCTTTCTGTTTTTGTTTTTCCTCTATTTGATTTGACTTTCTTATTGCTGTCTAGATCTTTATACAGTGTTTTTGCTTTGTGTTTTTGCTTTGTGTTTTTGCTTTGTGTTTTTGCTTTGTGTTTTTGCTTTTTGTTATTCCTTTCACTTTTTGCTTTCACTTTTTGCTTTCATTTTTTGCTTTCACTTTTTGCTTTGCCCCTTTTTGCTTTGCCTCTCTTATGGCATGCTAGATCTTTGCACAGGGTTTTTCCTTTGTGTTTTTCCTTTCTGTTTTTCCTTTGTGCTTTTGCTTTCAGTTTTTCCTTTTTTTTTTTTTTTTTTTCCATTCTCATTTTGCATTCTCTTTTGGCATTCTCTTTTTGCTTTCTGATTTTGCTTTCTGATTTTGCTTTCGGATTTTGCTTTCGGATTTTGCTTTCGGATTTTGCTTTTGGATTTTGCTTTTGGTTTTTGCTTTCAGGTTTTGCTTTCAGGTTTTGCTTTCTCTTTTTGCATTCTCTCTTTGTTTTTGGTTTTTGCTTTGAGTCTTTGCTTTCAGTTTTTGCTTTCAGATTTTGCTTTCAGTTTTTGCATTCTCTCTTTGCTTTCGTTTTTTGCTTTCAGTCTTTGCTTTCAGATTTTGCTTTCTGTTTTTGTTTTTCCTCTTTTTGATTTGCCTTTCTTATTGCTGTCTAGATCTTTATACAGTGTTTTTGCTTTGTGTTTTTGCTTTGTGTTTTTGCTTTGTGTTTTTGCTTTGTGTTTTTGCTTTGTGTTATTCCTTTCACTTTTTGCTTTCATTTTTTGCTTTCACTTTTTTCCTTTGCCCCTTTTTGCTTTGCCCCTTTTTGCTTTGCCTCTCTTATGGCTGGCTAGATCTTTGCACACTAGCTCCCCTTACCACCTCCATGCCATGACTGCGGCAGCTCTTCTCCTTTGCTTTTTTATGTGGTTGTTACTGCTGCATGGGTTGATGTTGGTTTTCTCTGTTGCTTTTCTTAAGTTTTCATTTTATTAGGAATGTTTTGGTTTCGTCCTCTGTCTTTGTTGCCATGCATATTGATATTTCTCTTTTCAGATTCATTCTTACAGTGCCTGCGTGTGTCCTGCCTGCGTGTGTCCTGCCTGCGTGTGTCCTGCCTGCGTGTGTCCTGCCTGCGTGTGTCCTGCCTGCGTGTGTCCTGCCTGCGTGTGTCCTGCCTGCGTGTGTCCTGCCTGCGTGTGTCCTGCCTGCGTGTGTCCTGCCTGCGTGTGTCCTGCCTGCGTGTGTCCTGCCTGCGTGTGTCCTGCCTGCGTGTGTCCTGCCTGCGTGTGTCCTGCCTGCGTGTGTCCTGCCTGCGTGTGTCCTGCCTGCGTGTGTCCTGCCTGCGTGTGTCCTGCCTGCGTGTGTCCTGCCTGCGTGTGTCCTGCCTGCGTGTGTCCTGCCTGCGTGTGTCCTGCCTGCGTGTGTCCTGCCTGCGTGTGTCCTGCCTGCGTGTGTCCTGCCTGCGTGTGTCCTGCCTGCGTGTGTGTTTTTTTTGTCTTTTTTATTTTCTCTTTTTCTTTTTTTCTCAGGCTGGCTAGATCCATGCCCGGTAGCTACCCTTACCTCCTCCTTGGCATGACTGCAGGTGCTCTGCCATCCTCCAGAGAGATGTTTTGTTCTAATGGACAGCCGCAGACTCCTTCTGGGCTGGCGACCCTGATGTTGCGTCTCTGGTGGAGGTAGCAGCATGCCCTGTAGCTACCCGTTCCTCCTCCCAGGCACGGATGCTGAGCTTTTTCCTTCTCCAGACTCAGTTGTCATCTCTGCTTTGCCATGAGAGTGCATTCTATCCTTTGCTTTTTTATGGGGTTGTTTCTGCTGCATGCATTGATGTTGGTTTTCTCTGTTGATTTTCCATAATATTTATTTTTATTTTTATTTTATTCAGTTTTGGTTTACAGCTCCTAATGAGTTGCAATGAATTGTTAATTTTTTTCCAGCAGCTTCATTGATAATGTTTTGCTTTGCCTCTTTTTACTTTGCCTCTTTTTTCTTTGCCTCTTTTTGCTTTCCTTTCTTATGACTGGCTAGATCTTTGCACAGGGTTTTTCCTTTGTGTTTTTCATTTCTGTTTTTCCTTTGTGCTTTTGCTGTCAGTTTTTCCTTTTTTTTTTTTTTTGCATTCTCATTTTGCATGCTCTTTTGGCTTTCTGATTTTGCTTTCTGATTTTGCTTTCTGATTTTGCTTTCGGATTTTGCTTTCGGTTTTTGCTTTCAGGTTTTGCTTTTGGTTTTTGCTTTCCGGTTTTGCTTTCAGTTTTTGCTTTCAGTTTTTGCTTTCTCTTTTTGCATTCTCTCTTTGCTTTTGGTTTTTGCTTTCAGTCTTTGCTTTCAGTTTTTGCTTTCTGTTTTTGTTTTTCCTCTTTTTGATTTGCCTTTCTTATTGCTGTCTAGATCTTTATACAGTGTTTTTGCTTTATGTTTTTGCTTTGTTTTTTTGCATTGTGTTTTTGCTTTGTGTTTTTGCTTTGTGTTATTCCTTTCACTTTTTGCTTTCACTTTTTGCTTTCAGTCTTTCCTTTCAGTCTTTGCTTTCTCTCTCTGCTTTCTCTTTCTGCTTTCTCTTTCTGCTTTCTCTTTCTGCTTTCTCTTTCTGCTTTCTCTTTCTGCTTTCACTTTCTGCTTTCACTTTCTGCTTTCACTTTCTGCTTTCACTTTCTGCTTTCACTTTCTGCTTTCACTTTCTGCTTTCACTTTCTGCTTTCACTTTCTGCTTTCACTTTCTGCTTTCACTTTTTGCTTTCACTTTTTGCTTTCACTTTTTTCCTTTGCCCCTTTTTGCTTTGCCCCTTTTTGCTTTGCCTCTCTTATGGCTGGCTAGATCTTTGCACACTATCTCCCCTTACCACCTCCATGCCATGACTGCAGCTGCTCTTCTCCTCTGGTTTTTTATGTGGTTGTTACTGCTGCATGGGTTGATGTAGGTATTCTCTGTTGCTTTTCTTAAGTTTTCATTTTATTAGGAATGTTTTGGTTTCATCCTCTGTCTTTGTTGCCATGCATATTGATATTTCTTTTTTCTTATTCATTCTTATAGTGCCTGCGTGTGTCCTGCCTGCGTGTGTCCTGCCTGCGTGTGTCCTGCCTGCGTGTGTCCTGCCTGCGTGTGTCCTGCCTGCGTGTGTCCTGCCTGCGTGTGTCCTGCCTGCGTGTGTCCTGCCTGCGTGTGTCCTGCCTGCGTGTGTCCTGCCTGCGTGTGTCCTGCCTGCGTGTGTCCTGCCTGCGTGTGTCCTGCCTGCGTGTGTCCTGCCTGCGTGTGTCCTGCCTGCGTGTGTCCTGCCTGCGTGTGTCCTGCCTGCGTGTGTCCTGCCTGCGTGTGTCCTGCCTGCGTGTGTCCTGCCTGCGTGTGTCCTGCCTGCGTGTGTCCTGCCTGCGTGTGTCCTGCCTGCGTGTGTCCTGCCTGCGTGTGTCCTGCCTGCGTGTGTCCTGCCTGCGTGTGTCCTGCCTGCGTGTGTCCTGCCTGCGTGTGTGTTTTTTTTGTCTTTTTTATTTTCTCTTTTTCTTTTTTTCTCAGGCTGGCTAGATCCATGCCCGGTAGCTACCCTTACCTCCTCCTTGGCATGACTGCAGGTGCTCTGCCATCCTCCAGAGAGATGTTTTGTTCTAATGGACAGCCGCAGACTCCTTCTTGGCTGGCGACCCTGATGTTGCGTCTCTGGTGGAGGTAGCAGCATGCCCTGTAGCTACCCGTTCCTCCTCCCAGGCACGGATCCTGAGCTTTTTCCTTCTCCAGACTCAGTTGTCATCTCTGCTTTGCCATGAGAGTGCATTCTATCCTTTGCTTTTTTATGGGGTTATTTCTGCTGCATGCATTGATGTTGGTTTTCTCTGTTGATTTTCCATAATATTTATTTTTATTTTTATTTTATTCAGTTTTGGTTTACAGCTCCTAATGAGTTGCAGTGAATTGTTTATTTTTTTCCAGCAGCTTCATTGATAATGTTTTGCTTTGCCTCTTTTTACTTTGCCTCTTTTTGCTTTGCCTCTTTTTGCTTTGCCTCTCTTATGGCATGCTAGATCTTTGCACAGGGTTTTTCCTTTGTGTATTTCATTTCTGTTTTTCCTTTGTGCTTTTGCTTTCAGTCTTTCCTTTTTTTTTTTTTTTTCTATTCTCATTTTGCATTCTCTTTTTGCTTTCTGATTTTCCTTTCGGATTTTGCTTTCGGTTTTTGCTTTCAGTTTTTGCTTTTAGTTTTTGCTTTCAGTTTTTGCTTTCAGATTTTGCTTTCAGTTTTTGCTTTCAGTTTTTGCTTTCAGTTTTTGCTTTCAGTTTTTGCTTTCAGTTTTTGATTTCAGTTTTTGCATTCTCTATTTGCTTTCGTTTTTTGCTTTCAGTCTTTGCTTTCAGATTTTGCTTTCTGTTTTTGTTTTTCCTCTATTTGATTTGACTTTCTTATTGCTGTCTAGATCTTTATACAGTGTTTTTGCTTTATGTTTTTGCTTTGTTTTTTTGCATTGTGTTTTTGCTTTGTGTTTTTGCTTTGTGTTATTCCTTTCACTTTTTGCTTTCACTTTTTGCTTTCAGTCTTTCCTTTCAGTCTTTGCTTTCTCTTTCTGCTTTCTCTTTCTGCTTTCTCTTTCTGCTTTCTCTTTCTGCTTTCTCTTTCTGCTTTCTCTTTCTGCTTTCACTTTCTGCTTTCACTTTCTGCTTTCACTTTCTGCTTTCACTTTCTGCTTTCACTTTCTGCTTTCACTTTCTGCTTTCACTTTCTGCTTTCACTTTCTGCTTTCACTTTTTGCTTTCACTTTTTGCTTTCACTTTTTTCCTTTGCCCCTTTTTGCTTTGCCCCTTTTTGCTTTGCCTCTCTTATGGCTGGCTAGATCTTTGCACACTATCTCCCCTTACCACCTCCATGCCATGACTGCAGCTGCTCTTCTCCTCTGGTTTTTTATGTGGTTGTTACTGCTGCATGGGTTGATGTAGGTATTCTCTGTTGCTTTTCTTAAGTTTTCATTTTATTAGGAATGTTTTGGTTTCATCCTCTGTCTTTGTTGCCATGCATATTGATATTTCTTTTTTCATATTCATTCTTATAGTGCCTGCGTGTGTCCTGCCTGCGTGTGTCCTGCCTGCGTGTGTCCTGCCTGCGTGTGTCCTGCCTGCGTGTGTCCTGCCTGCGTGTGTCCTGCCTGCGTGTGTCCTGCCTGCGTGTGTCCTGCCTGCGTGTGTCCTGCCTGCGTGTGTCCTGCCTGCGTGTGTCCTGCCTGCGTGTGTCCTGCCTGCGTGTGTCCTGCCTGCGTGTGTCCTGCCTGCGTGTGTCCTGCCTGCGTGTGTCCTGCCTGCGTGTGTCCTGCCTGCGTGTGTCCTGCCTGCGTGTGTCCTGCCTGCGTGTGTCCTGCCTGCGTGTGTCCTGCCTGCGTGTGTCCTGCCTGCGTGTGTGTTTTTTTTGTCTTTTTTATTTTCTCTTTTTCTTTTTTTCTCAGGCTGGCTAGATCCATGCCCGGTAGCTACCCTTACCTCCTCCTTGGCATGACTGCAGGTGCTCTGCCATCCTCCAGAGAGATGTTTTGTTCTAATGGACAGCCGCAGACTCCTTCTTGGCTGGCGACCCTGATGTTGCGTCTCTGGTGGAGGTAGCAGCATGCCCTGTAGCTACCCGTTCCTCCTCCCAGGCACGGATCCTGAGCTTTTTCCTTCTCCAGACTCAGTTGTCATCTCTGCTTTGCCATGAGAGTGCATTCTATCCTTTGCTTTTTTATGGGGTTATTTCTGCTGCATGCATTGATGTTGGTTTTCTCTGTTGATTTTCCATAATATTTATTTTTATTTTTATTTTATTCAGTTTTGGTTTACAGCTCCTAATGAGTTGCAGTGAATTGTTTATTTTTTTCCAGCAGCTTCATTGTTAATGTTTTGCTTTGCCTCTTTTTACTTTGCCTCTTTTTGCTTTGCCTCTTTTTGCTTTGCCTCTCTTATGGCATGCTAGATCTTTGCACAGGGTTTTTCCTTTGTGTATTTCATTTCTGTTTTTCCTTTGTGCTTTTGCTTTCAGTCTTTCCTTTTTTTTTTTTTTTTTCTATTCTCATTTTGCATTCTCTTTTTGCTTTCTGATTTTCCTTTCGGATTTTGCTTTCGGTTTTTGCTTTCAGTTTTTGCTTTCAGTTTTTGCTTTCAGATTTTGCTTTCAGTTTTTGCTTTCAGTTTTTGCTTTCAGTTTTTGCTTTCAGTTTTTGCTTTCAGTTTTTGCATTCTCTATTTGCTTTCGTTTTTTGCTTTCAGTCTTTGCTTTCAGATTTTGCTTTCTGTTTTTGTTTTTCCTCTATTTGATTTGACTTTCTTATTGCTGTCTAGATCTTTATACAGTGTTTTTGCTTTGTGTTTTTGCTTTGTGTTTTTGCTTTGTGTTTTTGCTTTTTGTTATTCCTTTCACTTTTTGCTTTCACTTTTTGCTTTCATTTTTTGCTTTCACTTTTTGCTTTGCCCCTTTTTGCTTTGCCTCTCTTATGGCATGCTAGATCTTTGCACAGGGTTTTTCCTTTGTGTTTTTCCTTTCTGTTTTTCCTTTGTGCTTTTGCTTTCAGTTTTTCCTTTTTTTTTTTTTTTTTTTCCATTCTCATTTTGCATTCTCTTTTGGCATTCTCTTTTTGCTTTCTGATTTTGCTTTCTGATTTTGCTTTCTGATTTTGCTTTCGGATTTTGCTTTCGGATTTTGCTTTTGGATTTTGCTTTTGGTTTTTGCTTTCAGGTTTTGCTTTCAGGTTTTGCTTTCTCTTTTTGCATTCTCTCTTTGTTTTTGGTTTTTGCTTTGAGTCTTTGCTTTCAGTTTTTGCTTTCAGATTTTGCTTTCAGTTTTTGCATTCTCTCTTTGCTTTCGTTTTTTGCTTTCAGTCTTTGCTTTCAGATTTTGCTTTCTGTTTTTGTTTTTCCTCTTTTTGATTTGCCTTTCTTATTGCTGTCTAGATCTTTATACAGTGTTTTTGCTTTGTGTTTTTGCTTTGTGTTTTTGCTTTGTGTTTTTGCTTTGTGTTTTTGCTTTGTGTTATTCCTTTCACTTTTTGCTTTCATTTTTTGCTTTCACTTTTTTCCTTTGCCCCTTTTTGCTTTGCCCCTTTTTGCTTTGCCTCTCTTATGGCTGGCTAGATCTTTGCACACTAGCTCCCCTTACCACCTCCATGCCATGACTGCGGCAGCTCTTCTCCTTTGCTTTTTTATGTGGTTGTTACTGCTGCATGGGTTGATGTTGGTTTTCTCTGTTGCTTTTCTTAAGTTTTCATTTTATTAGGAATGTTTTGGTTTCGTCCTCTGTCTTTGTTGCCATGCATATTGATATTTCTCTTTTCAGATTCATTCTTACAGTGCCTGCGTGTGTCCTGCCTGCGTGTGTCCTGCCTGCGTGTGTCCTGCCTGCGTGTGTCCTGCCTGCGTGTGTCCTGCCTGCGTGTGTCCTGCCTGCGTGTGTCCTGCCTGCGTGTGTCCTGCCTGCGTGTGTCCTGCCTGCGTGTGTCCTGCCTGCGTGTGTCCTGCCTGCGTGTGTCCTGCCTGCGTGTGTCCTGCCTGCGTGTGTCCTGCCTGCGTGTGTCCTGCCTGCGTGTGTCCTGCCTGCGTGTGTCCTGCCTGCGTGTGTCCTGCCTGCGTGTGTCCTGCCTGCGTGTGTCCTGCCTGCGTGTGTCCTGCCTGCGTGTGTCCTGCCTGCGTGTGTCCTGCCTGCGTGTGTCCTGCCTGCGTGTGTCCTGCCTGCGTGTGTCCTGCCTGCGTGTGTGTTTTTTTTGTCTTTTTTATTTTCTCTTTTTCTTTTTTTCTCAGGCTGGCTAGATCCATGCCCGGTAGCTACCCTTACCTCCTCCTTGGCATGACTGCAGGTGCTCTGCCATCCTCCAGAGAGATGTTTTGTTCTAATGGACAGCCGCAGACTCCTTCTGGGCTGGCGACCCTGATGTTGCGTCTCTGGTGGAGGTAGCAGCATGCCCTGTAGCTACCCGTTCCTCCTCCCAGGCACGGATGCTGAGCTTTTTCCTTCTCCAGACTCAGTTGTCATCTCTGCTTTGCCATGAGAGTGCATTCTATCCTTTGCTTTTTTATGGGGTTGTTTCTGCTGCATGCATTGATGTTGGTTTTCTCTGTTGATTTTCCATAATATTTATTTTTATTTTTATTTTATTCAGTTTTGGTTTACAGCTCCTAATGAGTTGCAATGAATTGTTAATTTTTTTCCAGCAGCTTCATTGATAATGTTTTGCTTTGCCTCTTTTTACTTTGCCTCTTTTTTCTTTGCCTCTTTTTGCTTTCCTTTCTTATGACTGGCTAGATCTTTGCACAGGGTTTTTCCTTTGTGTTTTTCATTTCTGTTTTTCCTTTGTGCTTTTGCTGTCAGTTTTTCCTTTTTTTTTTTTTTTGCATTCTCATTTTGCATGCTCTTTTGGCTTTCTGATTTTGCTTTCTGATTTTGCTTTCTGATTTTGCTTTCTGATTTTGCTTTCGGATTTTGCTTTCGGTTTTTGCTTTCAGGTTTTGCTTTCTCTTTTTGCATTCTCTCTTTGCTTTTGGTTTTTGCTTTCAGTCTTTGCTTTCAGTTTTTGCTTTCTGTTTTTGTTTTTCCTCTTTTTGATTTGCCTTTCTTATTGCTGTCTAGATCTTTATACAGTGTTTTTGCTTTATGTTTTTGCTTTGTTTTTTTGCATTGTGTTTTTGCTTTGTGTTTTTGCTTTGTGTTATTCCTTTCACTTTTTGCTTTCACTTTTTGCTTTCAGTCTTTCCTTTCAGTCTTTGCTTTCTCTTTCTGCTTTCTCTTTCTGCTTTCTCTTTCTGCTTTCTCTTTCTGCTTTCTCTTTCTGCTTTCTCTTTCTGCTTTCTCTTTCTGCTTTCACTTTGTGCTTTCACTTTCTGCTTTCAATTTCTGCTTTCACTTTCTGCTTTCACTTTCTGCTTTCACTTTCTGCTTTCACTTTCTGCTTTCACTTTCTGCTTTCACTTTCTGCTTTCACTTTCTGCTTTCACTTTTTGCTTTCACTTTTTGCTTTCACTTTTTTCCTTTGCCCCTTTTTGCTTTGCCCCTTTTTGCTTTGCCTCTCTTATGGCTGGCTAGATCTTTGCACACTATCTCCCCTTACCACCTCCATGCCATGACTGCAGCTGCTCTTCTCCTCTGGTTTTTTATGTGGTTGTTACTGCTGCATGGGTTGATGTAGGTATTCTCTGTTGCTTTTCTTAAGTTTTCATTTTATTAGGAATGTTTTGGTTTCATCCTCTGTCTTTGTTGCCATGCATATTGATATTTCTTTTTTCATATTCATTCTTATAGTGCCTGCGTGTGTCCTGCCTGCGTGTGTCCTGCCTGCGTGTGTCCTGCCTGCGTGTGTCCTGCCTGCGTGTGTCCTGCCTGCGTGTGTCCTGCCTGCGTGTGTCCTGCCTGCGTGTGTCCTGCCTGCGTGTGTCCTGCCTGCGTGTGTCCTGCCTGCGTGTGTCCTGCCTGCGTGTGTCCTGCCTGCGTGTGTCCTGCCTGCGTGTGTCCTGCCTGCGTGTGTCCTGCCTGCGTGTGTCCTGCCTGCGTGTGTCCTGCCTGCGTGTGTCCTGCCTGCGTGTGTCCTGCCTGCGTGTGTCCTGCCTGCGTGTGTCCTGCCTGCGTGTGTCCTGCCTGCGTGTGTCCTGCCTGCGTGTGTCCTGCCTGCGTGTGTCCTGCCTGCGTGTGTCCTGCCTGCGTGTGTCCTGCCTGCGTGTGTCCTGCCTGCGTGTGTCCTGCCTGCGTGTGTCCTGCCTGCGTGTGTCCTGCCTGCGTGTGTCCTGCCTGCGTGTGTGTTTTTTTTGTCTTTTTTATTTTCTCTTTTTCTTTTTTTCTCAGGCTGGCTAGATCCATGCCCGGTAGCTACCCTTACCTCCTCCTTGGCATGACTGCAGGTGCTCTGCCATCCTCCAGAGAGATGTTTTGTTCTAATGGACAGCCGCAGACTCCTTCTGGGCTGGCGACCCTGATGTTGCGTCTCTGGTGGAGGTAGCAGCATGCCCTGTAGCTACCCGTTCCTCCTCCCAGGCACGGATCCTGAGCTTTTTCCTTCTCCAGACTCAGTTGTCATCTCTGCTTTGCCATGAGAGTGCATTCTATCCTTTCCTTTTTTATGGGGTTATTTCTGCTGCATGCATTGATGTTGGTTTTCTCTGTTGATTTTCCATAATATTTATTTTTATTTTTATTTTATTCAGTTTTGGTTTACAGCTCCTAATGAGTTGCAGTGAATTGTTTATTTTTTTCCAGCAGCTTCATTGATAATGTTTTGCTTTGCCTCTTTTTACTTTGCCTCTTTTTGCTTTGCCTCTTTTTGCTTTGCCTCTCTTATGGCATGCTAGATCTTTGCACAGGGTTTTTCCTTTGTGTATTTCATTTCTGTTTTTCCTTTGTGCTTTTGCTTTCAGTTTTCCCTTTTTTTTTTTTTGGCATTCTCATTTTGCATGCTCTTTTGGCTTTCGGATTTTCCGTTCGGATTTTGCTTTCGGTTTTTGCTTTCAGGTTTTGCTTTCAGGTTTTGCTTTCAGTTTTTGCTTTCAGTTTTTGCTTCAGTTTTTGCTTTCAGATTTTGCTTTCTCTTTTTGCATTCTCTCTTTGCTTTTGGTTTTTGCTTTCAGTCTTTGCTTTCAGTTTTTGCTTTCAGATTTTGCTTTCTGTTTTTGTTTTTCCTCTTTTTGATTTGCCTTTCTTATTGCTGTCTAGATCTTTATACAGTGTTTTTGCTTTGTGTTTTTGCTTTGTGTTTTTGCTTTGAGTTATTCCTTTCACTTTTTGCTTTCACTTTTTGCTTTCACTTTTTGCTTTCACTTTTTGCTTTCTCTTTCTGCTTTCTCTTTTTACTTTCACTTTCTGCTTTCACTTTCTGCTTTCACTTTCTGCTTTCACTTTCTGCTTTCACTTTCTGCTTTCACTTTCTGCTTTCACTTTCTGCTTTCACTTTCTGCTTTCACTTTCTGCTTTCACTTTCTGCTTTCACTTTCTGCTTTCACTTTCTGCTTTCACTTTCTGCTTTCACTTTCTGCTTTCACTTTCTGCTTTCACTTTCTGCTTTCACTTTCTGCTTTCACTTTCTGCTTTCACTTTCTGCTTTCACTTTTTGCTTTGCCTCTTTTTGCTTTGCCTCTTTTTGCTTTCCCTCTCTTATGGCATGCTAGATCTTTGCACAGGGTTTTTCCTTTGTGTTTTTCCTTTCTGTTTTTCCTTTGTACTTTTGCTTTCAGTTTTTCCTTTTTTTTTTTTTCCATTCTCATTTTGCATTCTCTTTTGGCATTCTCTTTTTGCTTTCTGATTTTGCTTTCTGATTTTGCTTTCGGATTTTGCTTTCGGTTTTTCCTTTCAGGTTTTGCTTTCTGTTTTTGTTTTTCCTCTTTTTGATTTGCCTTTCTTATTGCTGTCTAGATCTTTATACAGTGTTTTTGCTTTGTGTTTTTGCTTTTTGTTTTTGCTTTGTGTTTTTGCTTTGTGTTATTCCTTTCACTTTTTGCTTTCATTTTTTGCTTTCACTTTTTTCCTTTGCCCCTTTTTGCTTTGCCTCTCTTATGGCTGGCTAGATCTTTGCACACTAGCTCCCCTTACCACCTCCATGCCATGACTGCGGCGGCTCTTCTCCTTTGCTTTTTTATGTGGTTGTTACTGCTGCATGGGTTGATGTTGGTTTTCTCTGTTGCTTTTCTTAAGTTTTCATTTTATTAGGAATGTTTTGGTTTCGTCCTCTGTCTTTGTTGCCATGCATATTGATATTTCTTTTTTCAGATTCATTCTTATAGTGCCTGCGTGTGTCCTGCCTGCGTGTGTCCTGCCTGCGTGTGTCCTGCCTGCGTGTGTCCTGCCTGCGTGTGTCCTGCCTGCGTGTGTCCTGCCTGCGTGTGTCCTGCCTGCGTGTGTCCTGCCTGCGTGTGTCCTGCCTGCGTGTGTCCTGCCTGCGTGTGTCCTGCCTGCGTGTGTCCTGCCTGCGTGTGTCCTGCCTGCGTGTGTCCTGCCTGCGTGTGTCCTGCCTGCGTGTGTCCTGCCTGCGTGTGTCCTGCCTGCGTGTGTCCTGCCTGCGTGTGTCCTGCCTGCGTGTGTCCTGCCTGCGTGTGTCCTGCCTGCGTGTGTGTTTTTTCTGTCTTTTTTATTTTCTCTTTTTCTTTTTTTCTCAGGCTGGCTAGATCCATGCCCGGTAGCTACCCTTACCTCCTCCTTGGCATGACTGCAGGTGCTCTGCCATCCTCCAGAGAGATGTTTTGTTCTAATGGACAGCCGCAGACTCCTTCTGGGCTGGCGACCCTGATGTTGCGTCTCTGGTGGAGGTAGCAGCATGCCCTGTAGCTACCCGTTCCTCCTCCCAGGCACGGATGCTGAGCTTTTTCCTTCTCCAGACTCAGTTGTCATCTCTGCTTTGCCATGAGAGTGCCTTCTATCCTTTGCTTTGTTATGGGGTTGTTTCTGCTGCATGCATTGATGTTGGTTTTCTCTGTTGATTTTCCGTAATATTTATTTTTATTTTTATTTTATTCAGTTTTGGTTTACAGCTCCTAATGAGTTGCAATGAATTGTTAATTTTTTTCCAGCAGCTTCATTGATAATGTTTTGCTTTGCCTCTTTTTACTTTGCCTCTTTTTGCTTTGCCTCTTTTTGCTTTGCCTCTCTTATGGCATGCTAGATCTTTGCACAGGGTTTTTCCTTTGTGTATTTCATTTCTGTTTTTCCTTTGTGCTTTTCCTTTCAGTCTTTCCTTTTTTTTTTTTTTTTTTCCATTCTCATTTTGCATTCTCTTTTTGCTTTCTGATTTTCCTTTCTGATTTTCCTTTCGGATTTTGCTTTCGATTTTTGCTTTCAGTTTTTGCATTCTCTCTTTGCTTTCGTTTTTTGCTTTCAGTTTTTGCTTTCAGATTTTGCTTTCTGTTTTTGTTTTTCCTCTTTTTGATTTGCCTTTCTTATTGCTGTCTAGATCTTTATACAGTGTTTTTGCTTTGTGTTTTTGCTTTGTGTTTTTGCTTTGTGTTTTTGCTTTGTGTTATTCCTTTCACTTTTTGCTTTCACTTTTTGCTTTCATTTTTTGCTTTCACTTTTTATTTTGCCCCTTTTTGCTTTGCCTCTCTTATGGCTGGCTAGATCTTTGCACAGGGTTTTTCCTTTGTGTTTTTCCTTTCTGTTTTTCCTTTGTGCTTTTGCTTTCAGTTTTTCCTTTTTTTTTTTTTCCATTCTCATTTTGCATTCTCTTTTGGCATTCTCTTTTTGCTTTCTGATTTTGCTTTCGGATTTTGCTTTCGGTTTTTGCTTTCAGGTTTTGGTTTCAGGTTTTGCTTTCTCTTTTTGCATTCTCTCTTTGCTTTTGGTTTTTGCTTTCAGTCTTTGCTTTCAGTTTTTGCTTTCAGATTTTGCTTTCTGTTTTTGTTTTTCCTCTTTTTGATTTGCCTTTCTTATTGCTGTCTAGATCTTTATACAGTGTTTTTGCTTTGTGTTTTTGCTTTGTGTTTTTGCTTTGTGTTTTTGCTTTGTGTTATTCCTTTCACTTTTTGCTTTCATTTTTTGCTTTCACTTTTTTCCTTTGCCCCTTTTTGCTTTGCCCCTTTTTGCTTTGCCTCTCTTATGGCTGGCTAGATCTTTGCACACTAGCTCCCCTTACCACCTCCATGCCATGACTGCGGCGGCTCTTCTCCTTTGCTTTTTTATGTGGTTGTTACTGCTGCATGGGTTGATGTTGGTTTTCTCTGTTGCTTTTCTTAAGTTTTCATTTTATTAGGAATGTTTTGGTTTCGTCCTCTGTCTTTGTTGCCATGCATATTGATATTTCTTTTTTCAGATTCATTCTTACAGTGCCTGCGTGTGTCCTGCCTGCGTGTGTCCTGCCTGCGTGTGTCCTGCCTGCGTGTGTCCTGCCTGCGTGTGTCCTGCCTGCGTGTGTCCTGCCTGCGTGTGTCCTGCCTGCGTGTGTTCTGCCTGCGTGTGTCCTGCCTGCGTGTGTCCTGCCTGCGTGTGTCCTGCCTGCGTGTGTCCTGCCTGTGTGTGTCCTGCCTGCGTGTGTCCTGCCTGCGTGTGTGTTTTTTCTGTCTTTTTTATTTTCTCTTTTTCTTCTTTTCTCAGGCTGGCTAGATCCATGCCCGGTAGCTACCCTTACCTCCTCCTTGGCATGACTGCAGGTGCTCTGCCATCCTCCAGAGAGATGTTTTGTTCTAATGGACAGCCGCAGACTCCTTCTGGGCTGGCGACCCTGATGTTGCGTCTCTGGTGGAGGTAGCAGCATGCCCTGTAGCTACCCGTTCCTCCTCCCAGGCACGGATGCTGAGCTTTTTCCTTCTCCAGACTCAGTTGTCATCTCTGCTTTGCCATGAGAGTGCCTTCTATCCTTTGCTTTGTTATGGGGTTGTTTCTGCTGCATGCATTGATGTTGGTTTTCTCTGTTGATTTTCCATAATATTTATTTTTATTTTTATTTTATTCAGTTTTGGTTTACAGCTCCTAATGAGTTGCAATGAATTGTTAATTTTTTTCCAGCAGCTTCATTGATAATGTTTTGCTTTGCCTCTTTTTACTTTGCCTCTTTTTGCTTTGCCTCTTTTTGCTTTGCCTCTCTTATGGCATGCTAGATCTTTGCACAGGGTTTTTCCTTTGTGTATTTCATTTCTGTTTTTCCTTTGTGCTTTTCCTTTCAGTCTTTCCTTTTTTTTTTTTTTTTTCCATTCTCATTTTGCATTCTCTTTTTGCTTTCTGATTTTCCTTTCTGATTTTCCTTTCGGATTTTGCTTTCGATTTTTGCTTTCAGTTTTTGCATTCTCTCTTTGCTTTCGTTTTTTGCTTTCAGTTTTTGCTTTCAGATTTTGCTTTCTGTTTTTGTTTTTCCTCTTTTTGATTTGCCTTTCTTATTGCTGTCTAGATCTTTATACAGTGTTTTTGCTTTGTGTTTTTGCTTTGTGTTTTTGCTTTGTGTTTTTGCTTTGTGTTTTTGCTTTGTGTTATTCCTTTCACTTTTTGCTTTCACTTTTTGCTTTCATTTTTTGCTTTCACTTTTTATTTTGCCCCTTTTTGCTTTGCCTCTCTTATGGCTGGCTAGATCTTTGCACAGGGTTTTTCCTTTGTGTTTTTCCTTTCTGTTTTTCCTTTGTGCTTTTGCTTTCAGTTTTTCCTTTTTTTTTTTTTCCATTCTCATTTTGCATTCTCTTTTGGCATTCTCTTTTTGCTTTCTGATTTTGCTTTCGGATTTTGCTTTCGGTTTTTGCTTTCAGGTTTTGGTTTCAGGTTTTGCTTTCTCTTTTTGCATTCTCTCTTTGCTTTTGGTTTTTGCTTTCAGTCTTTGCTTTCAGTTTTTGCTTTCAGATTTTGCTTTCTGTTTTTGTTTTTCCTCTTTTTGATTTGCCTTTCTTATTGCTGTCTAGATCTTTATACAGTGTTTTTGCTTTGTGTTTTTGCTTTGTGTTTTTGCTTTGTGTTATTCCTTTCACTTTTTGCTTTCATTTTTTGCTTTCACTTTTTTCCTTTGCCCCTTTTTGCTTTGCCCCTTTTTGCTTTGCCTCTCTTATGGCTGGCTAGATCTTTGCACACTAGCTCCCCTTACCACCTCCATGCCATGACTGCGGCGGCTCTTCTCCTTTGCTTTTTTATGTGGTTGTTACTGCTGCATGGGTTGATGTTGGTTTTCTCTGTTGCTTTTCTTAAGTTTTCATTTTATTAGGAATGTTTTGGTTTCGTCCTCTGTCTTTGTTGCCATGCATATTGATATTTCTTTTTTCAGATTCATTCTTATAGTGCCTGCGTGTGTCCTGCCTGCGTGTGTCCTGCCTGCGTGTGTCCTGCCTGCGTGTGTCCTGCCTGCGTGTGTCCTGCCTGCGTGTGTTCTGCCTGCGTGTGTTCTGCCTGCGTGTGTTCTGCCTGCGTGTGTCCTGCCTGCGTGTGTCCTGCCTGCGTGTGTCCTGCCTGTGTGTGTCCTGCCTGCGTGTGTCCTGCCTGCGTGTGTGTTTTTTCTGTCTTTTTTATTTTTCTTTTTTCTTCTTTTCTCAGGCTGGCTAGATCCATGCCCGGTAGCTACCCTTACCTCCTCCTTGGCATGACTGCAGGTGCTCTGCCATCCTCCAGAGAGATGTTTTGTTCTAATGGACAGCCGCAGACTCCTTCTGGGCTGGCGACCCTGATGTTGCGTCTCTGGTGGAGGTAGCAGCATGCCCTGTAGCTACCCGTTCCTCCTCCCAGGCACGGATGCTGAGCTTTTTCCTTCTCCAGACTCAGTTGTCATCTCTGCTTTGCCATGAGAGTGCCTTCTATCCTTTGCTTTGTTATGGGGTTGTTTCTGCTGCATGCATTGATGTTGGTTTTCTCTGTTGATTTTCCATAATATTTATTTTTATTTTTATTTTATTCAGTTTTGGTTTACAGCTCCTAATGAGTTGCAATGAATTGTTAATTTTTTTCCAGCAGCTTCATTGATAATGTTTTGCTTTGCCTCTTTTTACTTTGCCTCTTTTTGCTTTGCCTCTTTTTGCTTTGCCTCTCTTATGGCATGCTAGATCTTTGCACAGGGTTTTTCCTTTGTGTATTTCATTTCTGTTTTTCCTTTGTGCTTTTCCTTTCAGTCTTTCCTTTTTTTTTTTTTTTTTCCATTCTCATTTTGCATTCTCTTTTTGCTTTCTGATTTTCCTTTCTGATTTTCCTTTCGGATTTTGCTTTCGATTTTTGCTTTCAGTTTTTGCATTCTCTCTTTGCTTTCGTTTTTTGCTTTCAGTTTTTGCTTTCAGATTTTGCTTTCTGTTTTTGTTTTTCCTCTTTTTGATTTGCCTTTCTTATTGCTGTCTAGATCTTTATACAGTGTTTTTGCTTTGTGTTTTTGCTTTGTGTTTTTGCTTTGTGTTTTTGCTTTGTGTTATTCCTTTCACTTTTTGCTTTCACTTTTTGCTTTCATTTTTTGCTTTCACTTTTTATTTTGCCCCTTTTTGCTTTGCCTCTCTTATGGCTGGCTAGATCTTTGCACAGGGTTTTTCCTTTGTGTTTTTCCTTTCTGTTTTTCCTTTGTGCTTTTGCTTTCAGTTTTTCCTTTTTTTTTTTTTCCATTCTCATTTTGCATTCTCTTTTGGCATTCTCTTTTTGCTTTCTGATTTTGCTTTCGGATTTTGCTTTCGGTTTTTGCTTTCAGGTTTTGGTTTCAGGTTTTGCTTTCTCTTTTTGCATTCTCTCTTTGCTTTTGGTTTTTGCTTTCAGTCTTTGCTTTCAGTTTTTGCTTTCAGATTTTGCTTTCTGTTTTTGTTTTTCCTCTTTTTGATTTGCCTTTCTTATTGCTGTCTAGATCTTTATACAGTGTTTTTGCTTTGTGTTTTTGCTTTGTGTTTTTGCTTTGTGTTATTCCTTTCACTTTTTGCTTTCATTTTTTGCTTTCACTTTTTTCCTTTGCCCCTTTTTGCTTTGCCCCTTTTTGCTTTGCCTCTCTTATGGCTGGCTAGATCTTTGCACACTAGCTCCCCTTACCACCTCCATGCCATGACTGCGGCGGCTCTTCTCCTTTGCTTTTTTATGTGGTTGTTACTGCTGCATGGGTTGATGTTGGTTTTCTCTGTTGCTTTTCTTAAGTTTTCATTTTATTAGGAATGTTTTGGTTTCGTCCTCTGTCTTTGTTGCCATGCATATTGATATTTCTCTTTTCAGATTCATTCTTATAGTGCCTGCGTGTGTCCTGCCTGCGTGTGTCCTGCCTGCGTGTGTCCTGCCTGCGTGTGTCCTGCCTGCGTGTGTCCTGCCTGCGTGTGTCCTGCCTGCGTGTGTCCTGCCTGCGTGTGTCCTGCCTGCGTGTGTCCTGCCTGCGTGTGTCCTGCCTGCGTGTGTCCTGCCTGCGTGTGTCCTGCCTGCGTGTGTGTTTTTTCTGTCTTTTTTATTTTCTCTTTTTCTTTTTTTCTCAGGCTGGCTAGATCCATGCCCGGTAGCTACCCTTACCTCCTCCTTGGCATGACTGCAGGTGCTCTGCCATCCTCCAGAGAGATGTTTTGTTCTAATGGACAGCCGCAGACTCCTTCTGGGCTGGCGACCCTGATGTTGCGTCTCTGGTGGAGGTAGCAGCATGCCCTGTAGCTACCCGTTCCTCCTCCCAGGCACGGATCCTGAGCTTTTTCCTTCTCCAGACTCAGTTGTCATCTCTGCTTTGCCATGAGAGTGCCTTCTATCCTTTGCTTTTTTATGGGGTTGTTTCTGCTGCATGCATTGATGTTGGTTTTCTCTGTTGATTTTCCATAATATGTACTTTTATTTTATTCAGTTTTGGTTTACAGCTCCTGATGAGTTGCAATGAATTGTTAATTTTTTTCCAGCAGCTTCATTGATAATGTTTTGCTTTGCCTCTTTTTGCTTTGCCTCTTTTTGTTTTGCCTCTTTTTGCTTTGCCTCTCTTATGGCATGCTAGATATTTGCACAGGGTTTTTCCTTTGTGTATTTCATTTCTGTTTTTCATTTGTGATTTTGCTTTCAGTATTTCCTTTTTTTTTTTTTTATGCATTCTCATTTTGCATTCTCTTTTTGCTTTCTGATTTTCCGTTCGGATTTTGTTTTCGGTTTTTGCTTTTAGTTTTTGATTTCAGTTTTTGCTTTCTGTTTTTGCATTCTCTCTTTGCTTTAGGTTTTTGCTTTCAGTCTTTGCTTTCAGTTTTTGCTTTCTGTTTTTGTTTTACCTCTTTTTGATTTGCCTTTCTTATTGCTGTCTAGATCTTTATACAGTGTTTTTGCTTTGTGTTTTTGCTTTGTGTTTTTGCTTTGTGTTTTTGCTTTGTGTTTTTGCTTTGTGTTTTTGCTTTGTGTTATTCCTTTCACTTTTTGCTTTCATTTTTTGCTTTCATTTTTTGCTTTCTCTTTTTTGCTTTGCCCCTTTTGGCTTTGCCTCTCTTATGGCCGGCTAGATCTTTGCACACTAGCTCCCCTTACCACCTCCATGCCATGACTGCGGCTGCTCTTCTCCTTTGCTTTTTTATGTGGTTGTTACTGCTGCATGTGTTGATGTTGGTTTTCTCTGTTGCTTTTCTTAAGTTTTCATTTTATTAGGAATGTTTTGGTTTTGTCCTCTGTCTTTGTTGCCATGCATATTGATATTTCTTTTTTCAGATTCATTCTTTAGTGCCTGCGTGTGTCCTGCCTGCGTGTGTCCTGCCTGCGTGTGTCCTGCCTGCGTGTGTCCTGCCTGCGTGTGTCCTGCCTGCGTGTGTCCTGCCTGCGTGTGTCCTGCCTGCGTGTGTCCTGCCTGCGTGTGTCCTGCCTGCGTGTGTCCTGCCTGCGTGTGTCCTGCCTGCGTGTGTCCTGCCTGCGTGTGTCCTGCCTGCGTGTGTCCTGCCTGCGTGTGTCCTGCCTGCGTGTGTCCTGCCTGCGTGTGTCCTGCCTGCGTGTGTGTTTTTTCTGTCTTTTTTATTTTCTCTTTTTCTTTTTTTCTCAGGCTGGCTAGATCCATGCCCGGTAGCTACCCTTACCTCCTCCTTGGCATGACTGCAGGTGCTCTGCCATCCTCCAGAGAGATGTTTTGTTCTAATGGACAGCCGCAGACTCCTTCTGGGCTGGCGACCCTGATGTTGCGTCTCTGGTGGAGGTAGCAGCATGCCCTGTAGCTACCCGTTCCTCCTCCCAGGCACGGATCCTGAGCTTTTTCCTTCTCCAGACTCAGTTGTCATCTCTGCTTTGCCATGAGAGTGCATTCTATCCTTTGCTTTTTTATGGGGATGTTTCTGCTGCATGCATTGATGTTGGATTTCTCTGTTGATTTTCCATAATATTTATTTTTATTTTTATTTTATTTAGTTTTGGTTTACAGCTCCTGATGAGTTGCAATGAATTGTTAATTTTTTTCCAGCAGCTTCATTGATAATGTTTTGCTTTGACTCTTTTTGCTTTGCCTCTTTTTGTTTTGCCTCTTTTTGCTTTGCCTCTCTTATGGCATGCTAAATATTTGCACAGGGTTTTTCCTTTGTGTATTTCATTTCTGTTTTTCCTTTGTGCTTTTCCTTTCAGTCTTTCCTTTTTTTTTTTTTTTTTCCATTCTCATTTTGCATTCTCTTTTTGCTTTCTGATTTTCCGTTCGGATTTTGTTTTCGGTTTTTGCTTTTAGTTTTTGATTTCAGTTTTTGCTTTCTGTTTTTGCATTCTCTCTTTGCTTTAGGTTTTTGCTTTCAGTCTTTGCTTTCAGTTTTTGCTTTCTGTTTTTGTTTTACCTCTTTTTGATTTGCCTTTCTTATTGCTGTCTAGATCTTTATACAGTGTTTTTGCTTTGTGTTTTTGCTTTGTGTTTTTGCTTTGTGTTATTCCTTTCACTTTTTGCTTTCACTTTTTGCTTTTACTTTTTGCTTTCATTTTTTGCTTTCACTTTTTGCTTTGCCCCTTTTTGCTTTGCCTCTCTTTTGTCTGGCTAGATCCTTGCACAGGGTTTTTCCTTTGTGTTTTTCCTTTCTATTTTCCTTTGTGCTTTTGCTTTCAGTTTGTCCTTTTTTTTTTTTTTTTGCATTCTCATTTTGCATTCTCTTTTGGCATTCTCTTTTTGCTTTCGGATTTTGTTTTCGGTTTTTGCTTTCAGGTTTTGCTTTCAGGTTTTGCTTTCTCTTTTTGCATACTCTCTTTGCTTTCGGTTTTTGCTTTCAGTCTTTGCTTTCTGTTTTTGTTTTTCCTCTTTTTGATTTGCCTTTCTTATTGCTGTCTAGATCTTTATACAGTGTTTTTGCTTTGTGTTTTTGCTTTGTGTTTTTGCTTTGTGTTATTCCTTTCACTTTTTGCTTTCATTTTTTGCTTTCACTTTTTTCCTTTGCCCCTTTTTGCTTTGCCCCTTTTTGCTTTGCCTCTCTTATGGCTGGCTAGATCTTTGCACACTAGCTCCCCTTACCACCTCCATGCCATGACTGCGGCTGCTCTTCTCCTTTGCTTTTTTATGTGGTTGTTACTGCTGCATGGGTTGATGTTGGTTTTCTCTGTTGCTTTTCTTAAGTTTTCATTTTATTATGAATGTTTTGGTTTCGTCCTCTGTCTTTGTTGCCATGCATATTGATATTTCTTTTTTCAGATTCATTCTTATAGTGCCTGCGTGTGTCCTGCCTGCGTGTGTCCTGCCTGCGTGTGTCCTGCCTGCGTGTGTCCTGCCTGCGTGTGTCCTGCCTGCGTGTGTCCTGCCTGCGTGTGTCCTGCCTGCGTGTGTCCTGCCTGCGTGTGTCCTGCCTGCGTGTGTCCTGCCTGCGTGTGTCCTGCCTGCGTGTGTCCTGCCTGCGTGTGTCCTGCCTGCGTGTGTCCTGCCTGCGTGTGTCCTGCCTGCGTGTGTCCTGCCTGCGTGTGTCCTGCCTGCGTGTGTCCTGCCTGCGTGTGTCCTGCCTGCGTGTGTCCTGCCTGCGTGTGTGTTTTTTCTGTCTTTTTTATTTTCTCTTTTTCTTTTTTTCTCAGGCTGGCTAGATCCATGCCCGGTAGCTACCCTTACCTCCTCCTTGGCATGACTGCAGGTGCTCTGCCATCCTCCAGAGAGATGTTTTGTTCTAATGGACAGCCGCAGACTCCTTCTGGGCTGGCGACCCTGATGTTGCGTCTCTGGTGGAGGTAGCAGCATGCCCTGTAGCTACCCGTTCCTCCTCCCAGGCACGGATCCTGAGCTTTTTCCTTCTCCAGACTCAGTTGTCATCTCTGCTTTGCCATGAGAGTGCCTTCTATCCTTTGCTTTTTTATGGGGTTGTTTCTGCTGCATGCATTGATGTTGGTTTTCTCTGTTGATTTTCCGTAATATTTATTTTTATTTTTATTTTATTCAGTTTTGGTTTACAGCTCCTGATGAGTTGCAATGAATTGTTAATTTTTTTCCAGCAGCTTCATTGATAATGTTTTGCTTTGCCTCTTTTTGCTTTGCCTCTTTTTGTTTTGCCTCTTTTTGCTTTGCCTCTCTTATTGCATGCTAAATATTTGCACAGGGTTTTTCCTTTGTGTTTTTCATTTCTGTTTTTCCTTTGTGATTTTGCTTTCAGTATTTCCTTTTTTTTTTTTTATGCATTCTCATTTTGCATTCTCTTTTTGCTTTCTGATTTTCCGTTCGGATTTTGTTTTCGGTTTTTGCTTTTAGTTTTTGATTTCAGTTTTTGCTTTCTGTTTTTGCATTCTCTCTTTGCTTTAGGTTTTTGCTTTCAGTCTTTGCTTTCAGTTTTTGCTTTCTGTTTTTGTTTTTCCTCTTTTTGATTTGCCTTTCTTATTGCTGTCTAGATCTTTATACAGTGTTTTTGCTTTGTGTTTTTGCTTTGTGTTTTTGCTTTGTGTTATTCCTTTCACTTTTTGCTTTCACTTTTTGCTTTTACTTTTTGCTTTCATTTTTTGCTTTCACTTTTTGCTTTGCCCCTTTTTGCTTTGCCTCTCTTATGTCTGGCTAGATCCTTGCACAGGGTTTTTCCTTTGTGTTTTTCCTTTCTATTTTCCTTTGTGCTTTTGCTTTCAGTTTGTCCTTTTTTTTTTTTTTTGCATTCTCATTTTGCATTCTCTTTTGGCATTCTCTTTTTGCTTTCTGATTTTGCTTTCTGATTTTGCTTTCGGATTTTGTTTTCGGTTTTTGCTTTCAGGTTTTGCTTTCTCTTTTTGCATACTCTCTTTGCTTTCGGTTTTTGCTTTCAGTCTTTGCTTTCTGTTTTTGTTTTTCCTCTTTTTGATTTGCCTTTCTTATTGCTGTCTAGATCTTTATACAGTGTTTTTGCTTTGTGTTTTTGCTTTGTGTTTTTGCTTTGTGTTTTTGCTTTGTGTTTTTGCTTTGTGTTTTTGCTTTGTGTTTTTGCTTTGTGTTATTCCTTTCACTTTTTGCTTTCACTTTTTGCTTTCATTTTTTGCTTTCTCTTTTTTGCTTTGCCCCTTTTGGCTTTGCCTCTCTTATGGCCGGCTAGATCTTTGCACACTAGCTCCCCTTACCACCTCCATGCCATGACTGCGGCTGCTCTTCTCCTTTGCTTTTTTATGTGGTTGTTACTGCTGCATGTGTTGATGTTGGTTTTCTCTGTTGCTTTTCTTAAGTTTTCATTTTATTAGGAATGTTTTGGTTTCGTCCTCTGTCTTTGTTGCCATGCATATTGATATTTCTTTTTTCAGATTCATTCTTATAGTGCCTGCGTGTGTCCTGCCTGCGTGTGTCCTGCCTGCGTGTGTCCTGCCTGCGTGTGTCCTGCCTGCGTGTGTCCTGCCTGCGTGTGTCCTGCCTGCGTGTGTCCTGCCTGCGTGTGTCCTGCCTGCGTGTGTCCTGCCTGCGTGTGTCCTGCCTGCGTGTGTCCTGCCTGCGTGTGTCCTGCCTGCGTGTGTCCTGCCTGCGTGTGTCCTGCCTGCGTGTGTCCTGCCTGCGTGTGTCCTGCCTGCGTGTGTCCTGCCTGCGTGTGTCCTGCCTGCGTGTGTCCTGCCTGCGTGTGTCCTGCCTGCGTGTGTCCTGCCTGCGTGTGTCCTGCCTGCGTGTGTGTTTTTTCTGTCTTTTTTATTTTCTCTTTTTCTTTTTTTCTCAGGCTGGCTAGATCCATGCCCGGTAGCTACCCTTACCTCCTCCTTGGCATGACTGCAGGTGCTCTGCCATCCTCCAGAGAGATGTTTTGTTCTAATGGACAGCCGCAGACTCCTTCTGGGCTGGCGACCCTGATGTTGCGTCTCTGGTGGAGGTAGCAGCATGCCCTGTAGCTACCCGTTCCTCCTCCCAGGCACGGATGCTGAGCTTTTTCCTTCTCCAGACTCAGTTGTCATCTCTGCTTTGCCATGAGAGTGCCTTCTATCCTTTGCTTTTTTATGGGGTTGTTTCTGCTGCATGCATTGATGTTGGTTTTCTCTGTTGATTTTCCGTAATATTTATTTTTATTTTTATTTTATTCAGTTTTGGTTTACAGCTCCTGATGAGTTGCAATGAATTGTTAATTTTTTTCCAGCAGCTTCATTGATAATGTTTTGCTTTGCCTCTTTTTGCTTTGCCTCTTTTTGTTTTGCCTCTTTTTGCTTTGCCTCTCTTATTGCATGCTAAATATTTGCACAGGGTTTTTCCTTTGTGTTTTTCATTTCTGTTTTTCCTTTGTGATTTTGCTTTCAGTATTTCCTTTTTTTTTTTTTATGCATTCTCATTTTGCATTCTCTTTTTGCTTTCTGATTTTCCGTTCGGATTTTGTTTTCGGTTTTTGCTTTTAGTTTTTGATTTCAGTTTTTGCTTTCTGTTTTTGCATTCTCTCTTTGCTTTAGGTTTTTGCTTTCAGTCTTTGCTTTCAGTTTTTGCTTTCTGTTTTTGTTTTACCTCTTTTTGATTTGCCTTTCTTATTGCTGTCTAGATCTTTATACAGTGTTTTTGCTTTGTGTTTTTGCTTTGTGTTTTTGCTTTGTGTTATTCCTTTCACTTTTTACTTTCACTTTTTGCTTTTACTTTTTGCTTTCATTTTTTGCTTTCACTTTTTGCTTTGCCCCTTTTTGCTTTGCCTCTCTTATGTCTGGCTAGATCCTTGCACAGGGTTTTTCCTTTGTGTTTTTCCTTTCTATTTTCCTTTGTGCTTTTGCTTTCAGTTTGTCCTTTTTTTTTTTTTTGCATTCTCATTTTGCATTCTCTTTTGGCATTCTCTTTTTGCTTTCGGATTTTGTTTTCGGTTTTTGCTTTCAGGTTTTGCTTTCAGGTTTTGCTTTCTCTTTTTGCATACTCTCTTTGCTTTCGGTTTTTGCTTTCAGTCTTTGCTTTCTGTTTTTGTTTTTCCTCTTTTTGATTTGCCTTTCTTATTGCTGTCTAGATCTTTATACAGTGTTTTTGCTTTGTGTTTTTGCTTTGTGTTTTTGCTTTGTGTTTTTGCTTTGTGTTTTTGCTTTGTGTTTTTGCTTTGTGTTATTCCTTTCACTTTTTGTTTTCATTTTTTGCTTTCACTTTTTTCCTTTGCCCCTTTTTGCTTTGCCCCTTTTTGCTTTGCCTCTCTTATGGCCGGCTAGATCTTTGCACACTAGCTCCCCTTACCACCTCCATGCCATGACTGCGGCTGCTCTTCTCCTTTGCTTTTTTATGTGGTTGTTACTGCTGCATGGGTTGATGTTGGTTTTCTCTGTTGCTTTTCTTAAGTTTTCATTTTATTAGGAATGTTTTGGTTTCGTCCTCTGTCTTTGTTGCCATGCATATTGATATTTCTTTTTTCAGATTCATTCTTAAAGTGCCTGCGTGTGTCCTGCCTGCGTGTGTCCTGCCTGCGTGTGTCCTGCCTGCGTGTGTCCTGCCTGCGTGTGTCCTGCCTGCGTGTGTCCTGCCTGCGTGTGTCCTGCCTGCGTGTGTCCTGCCTGCGTGTGTCCTGCCTGCGTGTGTCCTGCCTGCGTGTGTCCTGCCTGCGTGTGTCCTGCCTGCGTGTGTCCTGCCTGCGTGTGTCCTGCCTGCGTGTGTCCTGCCTGCGTGTGTCCTGCCTGCGTGTGTCCTGCCTGCGTGTGTCCTGCCTGCGTGTGTCCTGCCTGCGTGTGTCCTGCCTGCGTGTGTCCTGCCTGCGTGTGTCCTGCCTGCGTGTGTCCTGCCTGCGTGTGTCCTGCCTGCGTGTGTGTTTTTTCTGTCTTTTTTATTTTCTCTTTTTCTTTTTTTCTCAGGCTGGCTAGATCCATGCCCGGTAGCTACCCTTACCTCCTCCTTGGCATGACTGCAGGTGCTCTGCCATCCTCCAGAGAGATGTTTTGTTCTAATGGACAGCCGCAGACTCCTTCTGGGCTGGCGACCCTGATGTTGCGTCTCTGGTGGAGGTAGCAGCATGCCCTGTAGCTACCCGTTCCTCCTCCCAGGCACGGATGCTGAGCTTTTTCCTTCTCCAGACTCAGTTGTCATCTCTGCTTTGCCATGAGAGTGCCTTCTATCCTTTGCTTTTTTATGGGGTTGTTTCTGCTGCATGCATTGATGTTGGTTTTCTCTGTTGATTTTCCATAATATTTATTTTTATTTTTATTTTATTCAGTTTTGGTTTACAGCTCCTAATGAGTTGCAGTGAATTGTTTATTTTTTTCCAGCAGCTTCATTGATAATGTTTTGCTTTGCCTCTTTTTACTTTGCCTCTTTTTGCTTTGCCTCTTTTTGCTTTGCCTCTCTTATGGCATGCTAGATCTTTGCACAGGGTTTTTCCTTTGTGTATTTCATTTCTGTTTTTCCTTTGTGCTTTTGCTTTCAGTCTTTCCTTTTTTTTTTTTTTTTTTTTTCCATTCTCATTTTGCATTCTCTTTTTGCTTTCTGATTTTCCTTTCGGATTTTGCTTTCGGTTTTTGCTTTCGGTTTTTGCTTTCAGTTTTTGCATTCTCTCTTTGCTTTCGTTTTTTGCATTCATTCTTTGCTTTCAGATTTTGCTTTCTGTTTTTGTTTTTCCTCTTTTTGATTTGCCTTTCTTATTGCTGTCTAGATCTTTATACAGTGTTTTTGCTTTGTGTTTTTGCTTTGTGTTTTTGCTTTGTGTTATTCCTTTCACTTTTTGCTTTCACTTTTTGCTTTCATTTTTTGCTTTCACTTTTTACTTTGCCCCTTTTTGCTTTGCCTCTCTTATGGCTGACTAGATCTTTGCACAGGGTTTTTCCTTTGTGTTTTTCCTTTCTGTTTTTCCTTTGTGCTTTTGCTTTCAGTTTTTCCTTTTTTTTTTTTTTTCCATTCTCATTTTGCATTCTCTTTTGGCATTCTCTTTTTGCTTTCTGATTTTGCTTTCGGATTTTGCTTTCGGTTTTTGCTTTCAGGTTTTGCTTTCAGGTTTTGCTTTCTCTTTTTGCATTCTCTCTTTGCTTTTGGTTTTTGCTTTCAGTCTTTGCTTTCAGTTTTTGCTTTCAGATTTTGCTTTCGGTTTTTGTTTTTCCTCTTTTTGATTTGCCTTTCTTATTGCTGTCTAGATCTTTATACACTGTTTTTGCTTTGTGTTTTTGCTTTGTGTTTTTGCTTTGTGTTATTCCTTTCACTTTTTGTTTTCATTTTTTGCTTTCACTTTTTTCCTTTGCCCCTTTTTGCTTTGCCCCTTTTTGCTTTGCCTCTCTTATGGCTGGCTAGATCTTTGCACACTAGCTCCCCTTACCACCTCCATGCCATGACTGCGGCTGCTCTTCTCCTTTGCTTTTTTATGTGGTTGTTACTGCTGCATGGGTTGATGTTGGTTTTCTCTGTTGCTTTTCTTAAGTTTTCATTTTATTATGAATGTTTTGGTTTCGTCCTCTGTCTTTGTTGCCATGCATATTGATATTTCTTTTTTCAGATTCATTCTTATAGTGCCTGCGTGTGTCCTGCCTGCGTGTGTCCTGCCTGCGTGTGTCCTGCCTGCGTGTGTCCTGCCTGCGTGTGTCCTGCCTGCGTGTGTCCTGCCTGCGTGTGTCCTGCCTGCGTGTGTCCTGCCTGCGTGTGTCCTGCCTGCGTGTGTCCTGCCAGCGTGTGTCCTGCCAGCGTGTGTCCTGCCTGCGTGTGTCCTGCCTGCGTGTGTCCTGCCTGCGTGTGTCCTGCCTGCGTGTGTCCTGCCTGCGTGTGTCCTGCCTGCGTGTGTCCTGCCTGCGTGTGTCCTGCCTGCGTGTGTCCTGCCTGCGTGTGTGTTTTTTCTGTCTTTTTTATTTTCTCTTTTTCTTTTTTTCTCAGGCTGGCTAGATCCATGCCCGGTAGCTACCCTTACCTCCTCCTTGGCATGACTGCAGGTGCTCTGCCATCCTCCAGAGAGATGTTTTGTTCTAATGGACAGCCGCAGACTCCTTCTGGGCTGGCGACCCTGATGTTGCGTCTCTGGTGGAGGTAGCAGCATGCCCTGTAGCTACCCGTTCCTCCTCCCAGGCACGGATCCTGAGCTTTTTCCTTCTCCTGACTCAGTTGTCATCTCTGCTTTGCCATGAGAGTGCCTTCTATCCTTTGCTTTTTTATGGGGTTGTTTCTGCTGCATGCATTGATGTTGGTTTTCTCTGTTGATTTTCCATAATATGTACTTTTATTTTATTTAGTTTTGGTTTACAGCTCCTGATGAGTTGCAATGAATTGTTAATTTTTTTCCAGCAGCTTCATTGATAATGTTTTGCTTTGCCTCTTTTTACTTTGCCTCTTTTTGCTTTGCCTCTTTTTGCTTTGCCTCTCTTATGGCATGCTAGATATTTGCACAGGGTTTTTCCTTTGTGTATTTCATTTCTGTTTTTCCTTTGTGCTTTTGCTTTCAGTCTTTCCTTTTTTTTTTTTTTTTTTTTCCATTCTCATTTTGCATTCTCTTTTTGCTTTCTGATTTTCCTTTCGGATTTTGCTTTCGGTTTTTGCTTTCGGTTTTTGCTTTCAGTTTTTGCATTCTCTATTTGCTTTCGTTTTTTGCATTCATTCTTTGCTTTCAGATTTTGCTTTCTGTTTTTGTTTTTCCTCTTTTTGATTTGCCTTTCTTATTGCTGTCTAGATCTTTATACAGTGTTTTTGCTTTGTGTTTTTGCTTTGTGTTTTTGCTTTGTGTTATTCCTTTCACTTTTTGCTTTCACTTTTTGCTTTCATTTTTTGCTTTCACTTTTTACTTTGCCCCTTTTTGCTTTGCCTCTCTTATGGCTGGCTAGATCTTTGCACAGGGTTTTTCCTTTGTGTTTTTCCTTTCTGTTTTTCCTTTGTGCTTTTGCTTTCAGTTTTTCCTTTTTTTTTTTTTTCCATTCTCATTTTGCATTCTCTTTTGGCATTCTCTTTTTGCTTTCTAATTTTGCTTTCTGATTTTGCTTTCGGATTTTGCTTTCGGTTTTTGCTTTCAGGTTTTGCTTTCAGGTTTTGCTTTCTCTTTTTGCATTCTCTCTTTGCTTTTGGTTTTTGTTTTCAGTCTTTGCTTTCAGTTTTTGCTTTCAGATTTTGATTTCGGTTTTTGTTTTTCCTCTTTTTGATTTGCCTTTCTTATTGCTGTCTAGATCTTTATACAGTGTTTTTGCTTTGTGTTTTTGCTTTGTGTTTTTGCTTTGTGTTTTTGCTTTGTGTTTTTGCTTTGTGTTTTTGCTTTGTGTTATTCCTTTCACTTTTTGCTTTCATTTTTTGCTTTCACTTTTTTCCTTTGCCCCTTTTTGCTTTGCCCCTTTTTGCTTTGCCTCTCTTATGGCTGGCTAGATCTTTGCACACTAGCTCCCCTTACCACCTCCATGCCATGACTGCGGCTGCTCTTCTCCTTTGCTTTTTTATGTGGTTGTTACTGCTGCATGGGTTGATGTTGGTTTTCTCTGTTGCTTTTCTTAAGTTTTCATTTTATTATGAATGTTTTGGTTTCGTCCTCTGTCTTTGTTGCCATGCATATTGATATTTCTTTTTTCAGATTCATTCTTATAGTGCCTGCGTGTGTCCTGCCTGCGTGTGTCCTGCCTGCGTGTGTCCTGCCTGCGTGTGTCCTGCCTGCGTGTGTCCTGCCTGCGTGTGTCCTGCCTGCGTGTGTCCTGCCTGCGTGTGTCCTGCCTGCGTGTGTCCTGCCTGCGTGTGTCCTGCCTGCGTGTGTCCTGCCTGCGTGTGTCCTGCCTGCGTGTGTGTTTTTTCTGTCTTTTTTATTTTCTCTTTTTCTTTTTTTCTCAGGCTGGCTAGATCCATGCCCGGTAGCTACCCTTACCTCCTCCTTGGCATGACTGCAGGTGCTCTGCCATCCTCCAGAGAGATGTTTTGTTCTAATGGACAGCCGCAGACTCCTTCTGGGCTGGCGACCCTGATGTTGCGTCTCTGGTGGAGGTAGCAGCATGCCCTGTAGCTACCCGTTCCTCCTCCCAGGCACGGATCCTGAGCTTTTTCCTTCTCCAGACTCAGTTGTCATCTCTGCTTTGCCATGAGAGTGCCTTCTATCCTTTGCTTTTTTATGGGGTTGTTTCTGCTGCATGCATTGATGTTGGTTTTCTCTGTTGATTTTCCATAATATTTATTTTTATTTTTATTTTATTCAGTTTTGGTTTACAGCTCCTAATGAGTTGCAATGAATTGTTAATTTTTTTCCAGCAGCTTCATTGATAATGTTTTGCTTTGCCTCTTTTTACTTTGCCTCTTTTTGCTTTGCCTCTCTTATGGCATGCTAGATATTTGCACAGGGTTTTTCCTTTGTGTTTTTCATTTCTGTTTTTCCTTTGTGATTTTGCTTTCAGTATTTCCTTTTTTTGTTTTTTTATGCATTCTCATTTTGCATTCTCTTTTTGCTTTCTGATTTTCCGTTCGGATTTTGTTTTCGGTTTTTGCTTTTAGTTTTTGATTTCAGTTTTTGCTTTCTGTTTTTGCATTCTCTCTTTGCTTTAGGTTTTTGCTTTCAGTCTTTGCTTTCAGTTTTTGCTTTCTGTTTTTGTTTTACCTCTTTTTGATTTGCCTTTCTTATTGCTGTCTAGATCTTTATACAGTGTTTTTGCTTTGTGTTTTTGCTTTGTGTTTTTGCTTTCTGTTTTTGCTTTCTGTTTTTGCTTTGTGTTATTCCTTTCACTTTTTGCTTTCACTTTTTGCTTTTACTTTTTGCTTTCATTTTTTGCTTTCACTTTTTGCTTTGCCCCTTTTTGCTTTGCCTCTCTTATGTCTGGCTAGATCCTTGCACAGGGTTTTTCCTTTGTGTTTTTCCTTTCTATTTTCCTTTGTGCTTTTGCTTTCAGTTTGTCCTTTTTTTTTTTTTTTTGCATTCTCATTTTTCATTCTCTTTTGGCATTCTCTTTTTGCTTTCTGATTTTGCTTTCTGATTTTGCTTTCGGATTTTGTTTTCGGTTTTTGCTTTCAGGTTTTGCTTTCAGGTTTTGCTTTCTCTTTTTGCATTCTCTCTTTGCTTTCGGTTTTTGCTTTCAGTCTTTGCTTTCATTTTTTGCTTTCAGTTTTTGCTTTCTGTTTTTGTTTTTCCTCTTTTTGATTTGCCTCTCATATTGCTGTCTAGATCTTTATACAGTTATTTTCCTTTGTGTTTTTGATTTGTGTTATTCCTTTCACTTTCTGCTTTCACTTTCTGCTTTCACTTTTTGCTTTCACTTTTTGCTTTGCCCCTTTTTGCCTTGCCTCTCTTATGGCTGGCTAGATCTTTGCACACTAGCTCCCCTTACCACCTCCATGCCAAGACTGCGGCTGCTCTTCTCCTTTGCTTTTTTATGTGGTTGTTACTGCTGCATGGGTTGATGTTGGTTTTCTCTGTTGCTTTTCTTAAGTTTTCATTTTATTATGAATATTTTGGTTTCGTCCTCTGTCTTTGTTGCCATGCATATTGATATTTCTTTTTTCAGATTCATTCTTATAGTGCCTGCGTGTGTCCTGCCTGCGTGTGTCCTGCCTGCGTGTGTCCTGCCTGCGTGTGTCCTGCCTGCGTGTGTCCTGCCTGCGTGTGTCCTGCCTGCGTGTGTCCTGCCTGCGTGTGTCCTGCCTGCGTGTGTCCTGCCTGCGTGTGTCCTGCCTGCGTGTGTCCTGCCTGCGTGTGTCCTGCCTGCGTGTGTCCTGCCTGCGTGTGTCCTGCCTGCGTGTGTCCTGCCTGCGTGTGTCCTGCCTGCGTGTGTGTTTTTTCTGTCTTTTTTATTTTCTCTTTTTCTTTTTTTCTCAGGCTGGCTAGATCCATGCCCGGTAGCTACCCTTACCTCCTCCTTGGCATGACTGCAGGTGCTCTGCCATCCTCCAGAGAGATGTTTTGTTCTAATGGACAGCCGCAGACTCCTTCTGGGCTGGCGACCCTGATGTTGCGTCTCTGGTGGAGGTAGCAGCATGCCCTGTAGCTACCCGTTCCTCCTCCCAGGCACGGATCCTGAGCTTTTTCCTTCTCCAGACTCAGTTGTCATCTCTGCTTTGCCATGAGAGTGCCTTCTATCCTTTGCTTTTTTATGGGGTTGTTTCTGCTGCATGCATTGATGTTGGTTTTCTCTGTTGATTTTCCATAATATTTACTTTTGTTTTTTTTTTATTTAGTTTTGGTTTACAGCTCCTAATGAGTTGCAATGAATTGTTAATTTTTTTCCAGCAGCTTCATTGATAATGTTTTGCTTGGCCTCTTTTTGCTTTGCCTCTTTTTGCTTTGCCTCTCTTATGGCATGCTAGATATTTGCACAGGGTTTTTCCTTTGTGTTTTTCATTTCTGTTTTCCCTTTGTGCTTTTGCTTTCAGTATTTCCTTTTTTTTTTTTTTTTATGCATTCTCATTTTGCATTCTCTTTTTGCTTTCTGATTTTCCGTTCGGATTTTGTTTTCGGTTTTTGCTTTCAGTTTTTGATTTCAGTTTTTGCTTTCTTTTTTTGTTTTACCTCTTTTTGATTTGCCTTTCTTATTGCTGTCTAGATCTTTATACAGTGTTTTTGCTTTGTGTTTTTGCTTTGTGTTTTTGCTTTGTGTTATTCCTTTCACTTTTTGCTTTTACTTTTTGCTTTCATTTTTTGCTTTCACTTTTTGCTTTGCCCCTTTTTGCTTTGCCTCTCTTATGTCTGGCTAGATCTTTGCACAGGGTTTTTCCTTTGTGTTTTTCCTTTCTGTTTTTCCTTTGTGCTTTTGCTTTCAGTTTTTCCTTTTTTTTTTTTTTCCATTCTCATTTTGCTTTCTCTTTTGGCATTCTCTTTTTGCTTTCAGTTTTTGCTTTCTGATTTTGCTTTCGGATTTTGTTTTCAGTTTTTGCTTTCAGGTTTTGCTTTCAGGCTTTGCTTTCTCTTTTTGCATTCTCTCTTTGCTTTTGGTTTTTGCTTTCAGTCTTTGCTTTCAGTTTTTGCTTTCAGATTTTGCTTTCTGTTTTTGTTTTTCCTCTTTTTGATTTGCCTTTCTTATTGCTGTCTAGATCTTTATACAGTGTTTTTGCTTTGTGTTTTTGCTTTGTGTTTTTGCTTTGTGTTATTCCTTTCACTTTTTGCTTTCACTTTTTGCTTTCATTTTTTGCTTTCACTTTTTTGCTTTGCCCCTTTTGGCTTTGCCTCTCTTATGGCCAGCTAGATCTTTGCACACTAGCTCCCCTTACCACCTCCGTGCCATGACTGCGGCTGCTCTTCTCCTTTGCTTTTTTATGTGGTTGTTACTGCTGCATGGGTTGATGTTGGTTTTCTCTGTTGCTTTTCTTAAGTTTTCATTTTATTATGAATGTTTTGGTTTCGTCCTCTGTCTTTGTTGCCATGCATATTGATATTTCTATTTTCAGATTCATTCTTATAGTGCCTGCGTGTGTCCTGCCTGCGTGTGTCCTGCCTGCGTGTGTCCTGCCTGCGTGTGTCCTGCCTGCGTGTGTCCTGCCTGCGTGTGTCCTGCCTGCGTGTGTCCTGCCTGCGTGTGTCCTGCCTGCGTGTGTCCTGCCTGCGTGTGTCCTGCCTGCGTGTGTCCTGCCTGCGTGTGTCCTGCCTGCGTGTGTCCTGCCTGCGTGTGTCCTGCCTGCGTGTGTCCTGCCTGCGTGTGTCCTGCCTGCGTGTGTCCTGCCTGCGTGTGTCCTGCCTGCGTGTGTGTTTTTTCTGTCTTTTTTATTTTCTCTTTTTCTTTTTTTCTCAGGCTGGCTAGATCCATGCCCGGTAGCTACCCTTACCTCCTCCTTGGCATGACTGCAGGTGCTCTGCCATCCTCCAGAGAGATGTTTTGTTCTAATGGACAGCCGCAGACTCCTTCTGGGCTGGCGACCCTGATGTTGCGTCTCTGGTGGAGGTAGCAGCATGCCCTGTAGCTACCCGTTCCTCCTCCCAGGCACGGATCCTGAGCTTTTTCCTTCTCCAGACTCAGTTGTCATCTCTGCTTTGCCATGAGAGTGCCTTCTATCCTTTGCTTTTTTATGGGGTTGTTTCTGCTGCATGCATTGATGTTGGTTTTCTCTGTTGATTTTCCATAATATTTACTTTTGTTTTTTTTTTATTTAGTTTTGGTTTACAGCTCCTAATGAGTTGCAATGAATTGTTAATTTTTTTCCAGCAGCTTCATTGATAATGTTTTGCTTGGCCTCTTTTTGCTTTGCCTCTTTTTGCTTTGCCTCTCTTATGGCATGCTAGATATTTGCACAGGGTTTTTCCTTTGTGTTTTTCATTTCTGTTTTCCCTTTGTGCTTTTGCTTTCAGTATTTCCTTTTTTTTTTTTTTTTATGCATTCTCATTTTGCATTCTCTTTTTGCTTTCTGATTTTCCGTTCGGATTTTGTTTTCGGTTTTTGCTTTCAGTTTTTGATTTCAGTTTTTGCTTTCTTTTTTTGTTTTACCTCTTTTTGATTTGCCTTTCTTATTGCTGTCTAGATCTTTATACAGTGTTTTTGCTTTGTGTTTTTGCTTTGTGTTTTTGCTTTGTGTTATTCCTTTCACTTTTTGCTTTTACTTTTTGCTTTCATTTTTTGCTTTCACTTTTTGCTTTGCCCCTTTTTGCTTTGCCTCTCTTATGTCTGGCTAGATCTTTGCACAGGGTTTTTCCTTTGTGTTTTTCCTTTCTGTTTTTCCTTTGTGCTTTTGCTTTCAGTTTTTCCTTTTTTTTTTTTTTCCATTCTCATTTTGCTTTCTCTTTTGGCATTCTCTTTTTGCTTTCAGTTTTTGCTTTCTGATTTTGCTTTCGGATTTTGTTTTCAGTTTTTGCTTTCAGGTTTTGCTTTCAGGCTTTGCTTTCTCTTTTTGCATTCTCTCTTTGCTTTTGGTTTTTGCTTTCAGTCTTTGCTTTCAGTTTTTGCTTTCAGATTTTGCTTTCTGTTTTTGTTTTTCCTCTTTTTGATTTGCCTTTCTTATTGCTGTCTAGATCTTTATACAGTGTTTTTGCTTTGTGTTTTTGCTTTGTGTTTTTGCTTTGTGTTATTCCTTTCACTTTTTGCTTTCACTTTTTGCTTTCATTTTTTGCTTTCACTTTTTTGCTTTGCCCCTTTTGGCTTTGCCTCTCTTATGGCCAGCTAGATCTTTGCACACTAGCTCCCCTTACCACCTCCGTGCCATGACTGCGGCTGCTCTTCTCCTTTGCTTTTTTATGTGGTTGTTACTGCTGCATGGGTTGATGTTGGTTTTCTCTGTTGCTTTTCTTAAGTTTTCATTTTATTATGAATGTTTTGGTTTCGTCCTCTGTCTTTGTTGCCATGCATATTGATATTTCTATTTTCAGATTCATTCTTATAGTGCCTGCGTGTGTCCTGCCTGCGTGTGTCCTGCCTGCGTGTGTCCTGCCTGCGTGTGTCCTGCCTGCGTGTGTCCTGCCTGCGTGTGTCCTGCCTGCGTGTGTCCTGCCTGCGTGTGTCCTGCCTGCGTGTGTCCTGCCTGCGTGTGTCCTGCCTGCGTGTGTCCTGCCTGCGTGTGTCCTGCCTGCGTGTGTCCTGCCTGCGTGTGGGTTTTTTCTGTCTTTTTTATTTTCTCTTTTTCTTTTTTTCTCAGGCTGGCTAGATCCATGCCCGGTAGCTACCCTTACCTCCTCCTTGGCATGACTGCAGGTGCTCTGCCATCTTCCAGAGAGATGTTTTGTTCTAATGGACAGCCGCAGACTTTATACAGTGTTTTTGCTTTGTGTGTTTGCTTTGTGTTTTTGCTTTGTGTTATTCCTTTCACTTTTTGCTTTCACTTTTTGCTTTCATTTTTTGCTTTCACTTTTTACTTTGCCCCTTTTTGCTTTGCCTCTCTTATGGCTGGCTAGATCTTTGCACAGGGTTTTTCCTTCGTGTTTTTCCTTTCTCTTTTTCCTTTGTGCTTTTGCTTTCAGTTTTTCCTTTTTTTTTTTTTTTTTTCCATTCTCTTTTGGCATTCTCTTTTTGCTTTCGGATTTTGCTTTCGGATTTTGCTTTCGGTTTTTGCTTTTTTTTGGTTTTTCCTCTTTTTGCTTTCCCTCTCTTACTGCTTTCTATATCTTTATACAGTGTTTTTACTTTGTGTTTTTGCTTTGTGTTTTGCGTTGTCTTTTTGCGTTGTCGTTTTGCATTCTCTTTTTACTTTGACTTTTTGCTTTGACTTTTTGCTTTGTATTTTTGCTTTCTGTTTTTGCTTTGTATTTTTGCTTTCATTTTTTGCTTTCTGTTTTTTCTTTCAGTTTTTGCTTTCTGTTTTTGTTTTTCCTCTTTTTGCTTTGCCTCACTTATTGATGTCTTTATTGTTATACAGTGTTTTTAGTTTGTGGTTTTGCTTTGTGTTTTGCTTTGTGTTTTTACTTTATGTATTTGCTTTGTGTTATTGCTTTGTCTTTTTGCTTTGTCTTTTTGCTCTGTGCATTGGCTGTGTGCATTTGCTGTGTGCATTTGCTCTGTGCATTTGCTTTGTTTTTTCTTTGTTTTTTTGCTTTTAGTTTTTGCTTTCTCTTTTTGAATTCTCTCCTTACATTCTCTCTTTAATTTAGGTTTTTGCTTTGTATTTTTGCTTTGTGTTTTTGCTTTGTGTTTTTGCTTTGTGTTTTTGCTTTCAGTTTTTGCTTTCAGTTTTTGCTTTCAGTTTTTGCTTTCAGTTTTTGCTTTCTGTTTTTGCTTTCATTTTTTGCTTTCTATTTTTGCATTCTTTTTTTGTTTTTCCTCTTTTTGCTTTGCCTCTCTTGTTGCTTTCTCTACCTTTATACAGTGTTTTTGCTTTGTCTTTTTGCTTTGTGTTTTTGCTTTGTGTTTTTGCTTTGTCTTTTTGCTTTGACTTTTTGCTTTGTCTTTTTGCTTTGTCTTTTTGCTTTGTCTTTTTGCTTTGTCTTTTTGCTTTGTCTTTTTGCTTTGTCTTTTTGCTTTGCCTTTCTGCTTTCTGTTTTTGCTTTGTGTTTTTGCTTTGTGTTTTTTCTCTGTGAATTTGCTCTGTGTTTTTGCTTTGTCTTTTTGCTTTCTGTTTTTGCTTTGTCTTTTTGCTTTGTGTTTTTTCTCTGTGAATTTGCTCTGTGTTTTGCTTTTTGTTTTTGCTTTGTGTTTTTGCTTTGTGTTTTTGCTTTCAGTTTTGCTTTCTGTTTTTGCTTTCTGTTTTTGTTTTTCCTCTTTTTGCTTTGCCTCTCTTATTGCTGTCTATATCTTTATACTGTGTTTTTACTTTGTTTTTGCATTGTGTTTTTGCTTTGTGTTTTTGCTTTGTTTTTGCTTTGTCTTTTTGCTTTGTGTTTTTGCTTTGTCTTTTTGCTTTGTCTTTTTGCTCTGTGCGTTTGCTTTGTGTTTTTGCTTTCAGTTTTTGCTTTCTCTTTTTGAAGTCTCTTTACATTCTCTCTTTAATTTAGGTTTTTGCTTTGTGTTTTTGCTTTGTGTTTTTGCTTTCAGTTTTTGCTTTCAGTTTTTGCTTTCAGTTTTTGCTTTCTGTTTTTGTTTTTCCTCTTTTTACTTTGCCTCTCTTATTGCTGTCTATATCTTTATACAGTGTTTTTACTTTGTTTTTGCTTTGTCTTTTTGCTTTGTCTTTTTGCCTTGTCTTTTTGCCTTGTCTTTTTGCCTTGTCTTTTTGCTTTGTCTTTTTGCTTTGTCTTTTTGCTTTGTCTTTTTGCTTTGTCTTTCTGCTTTGTCTTTCTGCTTTGTCTTTCTGCTTTGTCTTTCTGCTTTGTCTTTCTGCTTTGTCTTTCTGCTTTGTCTTTCTGCTTTGTCTTTCTGCTTTGTCTTTCTGCTTTGTCTTTCTGCTTTGTCTTTCTGCTTTGTCTTTCTGCTTTGTCTTTTTGCTTTGTCTTTCTGCTTTGTCTTTCTGCTTTGTCTTTCTGCTTTGTCTTTCTGCTTTGTCTTTCTGCTTTGTCTTTCTGCTTTGTCTTTCTGCTTTCTGTTTTTGCTTTCTGTTTTTGCTTTCTGTTTTTGCTTTGTGTTTTTGCTTTGTGTTTTTGCTTTCAGTTTTTGCTTTCTGTTTTTGTTTTTCCTCTTTTTGCTTTGCCTCTCTTATTGCTGTCTATATCTTTATACAGTGTTTTTGCTTTGTGTTTTTGCTTTGTGTTTTTCTTTGTCTTTTTGCTTTGTCTTTTTCTTTGTCTTTTTGCTTTGTCTTTTTGCTTTGTCTTTTTGCTCTGTGTTTTTGCTCTGTGCTTTTGCTCTGTGTTTTTGGTTTGTGTTTTTGCTTTCTATTTTGCTCTGTGCTTTTGCTCTGTGCTTTTGCTTTGTGTTTTGCTTTGTTTTTTTGCTTTCTGGTTTTGCTTTTTCTTGATTTTTGTTTTTGCTTTCTGTTTTTGTTTTTCCTCTTTTTGCTTTCCCTCTCTTATTGCTTTCCATATCTTTATACAGTGTTTTTACTTTGTGTTTTTGCTTTGTGTTTTGCGTTGTCTTTTTGCGTTGTCGTTTTGCATTCTCTTTTTACTTTGACTTTTTGCTTTGACTTTTTGCTTTGTATTTTTGCTTTCTGTTTTTGCTTTGTATTTTTGCTTTCATTTTTTGCTTTCTGTTTTTTCTTTCAGTTTTTGCTTTCTGTTTTTGTTTTTCCTCTTTTTGCTTTGCCTCACTTATTGCTGTCTTTATTGTTATACAGTGTTTTTAGTTTGTGGTTTTGCTTTGTGTTTTGCTTTGTGTTTTTGCTTTGTGTTTTTGTTTTCAGTTTTTTCTTTCATTTTTTGCTTTCTGGTTTTGCTTTCATTTTTTGCTTTCTATTTTTGCATTCTTTTTTTGTTTTTCCTCTTTTTGCTTTGCCTCTCTTGTTGCTTTCTATATCTTTATACAGTGTTTTTGCTTTGTCTTTTTGCTTTGTCTTTTTGCTTTATCTTTTTGCTTTGTCTTTTTGCTTTGTCTTTTTGCTTTGTCTTTTTGCTTTGTCTTTTTGCTTTGTCTTTTTGCTTTGTCTTTTTGCTTTGTCTTTTTGCTTTGTGTTTTTTCTGTGAATTTGCTCTGTTTTTGCTTTGTCTTTTAGCTTTGTGTTTTTGCTCTGTGCTTTTGCTCTGTGCTTTTGCTCTGTGCTTTTGCTCTGTGCTTTTGCTCTGTGCTTTTGCTTTGTGTTTTTGCTTTGTGTTTTCGCTTTCTGGTTTTGCTTTTTTTTTGCTTTCAGTTTTTGCTTTCTGTTTTTGTTTTTCCTCTTTTTGCTTTGCCTCTCTTATTGCTGTCTATATCTTTATACAATGTTTTTACTTTGTGTTTTTGCTTTGTGTTTTGCTTTCTTTTTTGCTTTGTCTTTTGGTATGTCTTTTTGCTTTGTGTTTTTTCTCTGTGAATTTGCTCTGTGTTTTTGCTTTGTCTTTTTGCTTTCTGTTTTTGCTTTGTGTTTTTTCTCTGTGAATTTGCTTTGTGAATTTGCTCTGTGTTTTTGCTTTGTGTTTTTGCTCTGTGTTTTGTGTTTTTGCTCTGTGTTTTATGTTTTTGCTTTCTGGTTTTGCTTTGTGTTTATGCTCTGTGTATTTGCTTTGTGCTTTTGCTCTGTGCTTTTGCTTTGTGTTTTTGCTTTCTGGTTTTGCTTTTTTTTTGCTTTCAGTTTTTGCTTTCTGTTTTTGTTTTTCCTCTTTTTATTTGCCTCTCTTATTGCTTTCTATATCTTTATACAGTGCTTTTGCTTTGTCTTTTTGCTTTCAGTTTTTGCTTTCAGTTTTTGCTTTCAGTTTTTGCTTTCAGTTTTTGCTTTCAGTTTTTTTTTTCCTCTTTTTGCTTTGCCTCCCTTATTGCTGTCTAGATCTTTATACAGTGTTTTTGCTTTGTGTTTTTGCTTTGTGTTTTTCCTTTCACTTTTTGCTTTCAGTTTTTGCTTTTCCTCTTTTTGCTTTGCCTCTCTGTGGCTGGCTAGATCTTTGCACACTAGCTACCCCTACCACCTCCATGCCATGACTGCGGCTGCTCTTATCCTTTGCTTTTTTATGTTGTTGTTTCTGCTGCGTGGGTTGATGTTGGTTTTCTCTGTTGCTTTTCATAAGTTTTCATTTTATTATTTATGTTTTGGTTTTGTCCTCCGTGTTTGTTGCCATGCCTTATTGATATTTCTTTTTTCAGATTCATTCTTAAAAGAATTCTTTTGGCCTTCTCCAGACTCTGTTGTCATCTCTGCTTTGCCTTGAGCGTGCATTTTTTCTCTTTGCATTTTCGTGTTGTTTCTGCTGCATACAATGGTGTTGGTTTTGTCTCTTTGTTTCCCTTGTTGTTTTTTATTTTTAATGTCTTGGCTTACTGCTCCATCTTTTTTGTAGTGGGTTATTCTTGCGTTTTGTATTTTTTTTTTCCTTTTGCACCGTTTTGAACTCTTTTATCCTTCCCTGTGGGGCATTCCTTTCTTTTTCTCAGTGTTTCAAGTGAGTTTGCTTTTCTTTTCTTGGCTTTTTAGTATTTCGTCTTTCATTTCTTGGTCTTGGTTTTGCTTTGCTCTTGGGTTTTTCCTTTGTCTCTTTGCCTGGCATTGCTTTTGAATTTTCTTTCACAGGCCTACTGCCCCACTGCCGTGGGCATAGATTGGTCTAGGTAACTCTGTGGCATCCTCCTAGGCATGAATGCTGAGCTTTTGTCCTCTCCAGACTCAGTTGTTGCCTCTGCTGCACCATGAGAGTGTATTCTTTTCCTTTGCCTTAGTTTGATTCATTTTCTATTTTGTGTTTTATTTATTGTTGTTGGTTTGCTTTGATTTGTTTGGGTTTTTTTCTGTCTTTTTTTACTTTGCTGTTCCACTTTTTTTTCTGTGCACTGCTCTTTTTTTTTCCTTTTCCTTTTTTTTGTTTTTGTTTTTGTCAGTATATTTTTTTGCACTGTTTTTTTTTCCCTAATGCCATTCCTTTTCGTTTCTCTTAAACTCTGAGGTTTATCTCGTAACACTAAGCCTAATTCATGAACTGAAAGTCTTATCCCTGAATGAAATGGGTAATCCTTAACCCTAAAAATGGATAGCCCTTAAGCCTTTTCTCTTAACGCAACAGGGATAGCTGTAACCCTAATCAAAAAAGGGCCACCCTTAATCCTAACACAAAAGGGTAGCCCTTAAACGTAACTGCGACTGGGAATCCTTAACTCTAATCCGATATGGTAACCGTTGGTTTATCACAAAAGGGAAGCCCTTCATCCTAACCTAATATGGTAACTCTTTACCCTAAACACTAGCCGCTAACAGTAACCTTTAACCTCATCCTAAAGGGTTTTCCTTAAACCTTGACACTGAAGGGTCAAATTGGTAACATGACAACTTTAACATTGGTAAATCAAATCCATAACGTTACAACTTTAAACCTAATCTAAAACTAATCTTAAAACCTAATGCGAAAGGGTAACCCTCCACAATTAACAGTAACACTAAATAGTAGCACTTAACCTTAATCCAGAGTGGGATGAGGCCGAGCTGGTCTGCTGCCAGGGCTGCTCTCAGACACAGGGTGCGGCGAGCGTCTGCGGGCAGCACATCTCACAGATGAGGTGCCTGTGAACAGCTGCCAGCCGTCCTTGTGGAGGGCCCGTCGTCATCATGGAAACTCATTGTGACAGCACAAAGGTTCCAGGAGCACAGGTGATGGCACCTGTGACATCGTCTGGTGGGCCTGGAACCACAGCCTCCGGCCTTTTTTGGCCTTGCACCCCATCAAGCAAAAGCCTGCTGTCCTGCACTTGGTCCCACCGGGCAGAAGCTCTTGGGATGTAGGAAGTTTTGGGGGAGGGGATAGAAGCCTGAAGCTTCACATTATTTTCTTCCTTCCAAAGAGTTTTCTTTGCTCGTTGTTCTTTCCAAATGGTTTTTCTTTGCTTTTCCTTTTGCTATTTAATATTTTTTCTTTCTTTTATGCTTGCTTCTCTGTTGCTTTGCATTGCATTGTTGTTGTTGTTGTTTAACTTCTTTTCAGGCAAAGCCCCGGGGGCTGCTAGGGCAATGTCATCACTTGAAGGGGGAGGCTGGGTTTCTCATCTGAGGGCTTCATGCACAAATAGCAAGGAAAACTCAGACACAGAGCAATCCTAAGCAAAATCACAACTTTTCGGAGTTCCCTGTGCTCACCCTCAACTCTCTTCTTGGAAGGTAACTCTCCTGCTTTTTTCCATCTCTTCTTCTGGTTGCTTGCATTTTGCATCTCCCAGTTAGGGCTTGGGAGAAAGTTGGGATGCAAACTGCAGAGAACTGTCCCAGGAAAGCACAAACGGCACACCTAGGTAGAAAGACAGTGCATCAAGTCCAGATGCCTGCTGCGTATCTGTATGTCTCTTTGGTGCCTTCTCAAGCTCTGTCTTCTTCCCCTGCCTTTCCGCATGGCTGAGCTTCAGTGGAAGGCCACTTGCACTTGAAGAGCACCTCTTTGGAGAGAGATTTTAGCACAGTCAGCCACAAGCTTCACATTTTCAAGCATAGTTTCTTAAATTTGCCTTTCTACTCCTAACATGTCCCATTTCTGCAGTCAACACAGATCTGCAGTGCCTTTTCCTCTCTCCTACATCAAACACATCCTTTCATGCAGTCCGATTTATATGAAGGTACCCAAACAGCAGCTCACAAATGCTCTCACCCACAGAAGCTTTCCATTTTCCGCTTTCTCAGTAAGATCCAGTTGAATCCCAGGCTGCTTCCCTGAAGCAAAGTGTGATTTTTCTGTTTCACAGCGATCACTTTCACAGTTGTTGTTCTGTTAGCCCACGTCCACCAAAAATCCCTCAGGTACACTATTTTTACAGTCAAAACAAACTATTTTTTCAATTGCAGCATACTTACAGAATGCATTTCTAGTCTTGTTCCTGCTGAGATGGTGGTAAATGAACCCAAGCCTGCCTGGCAGCTCTACGTTGCTCAGAGCAAAGCTGCTCGAGCAAGCAAAATGCTGTCAGGTGTACAAGCTGAGAAACATACTTCATTCCTGGATTGCACAGCTATGAGTAGAAGTACCTCCACGCTGTTTGGCCTCTCCAAGGAATTCACACAGCTCTAAGTACCACCATTTATACAGAGAGTGGTATTGCTCCTCAGCTGTCAGCTGCCACTGTAAGCCTTTCTAATGCTTGAAGCCAGAGGGGCCAGACCCAGCTGGCCCTTAGGGGCCTCCTTTGGTCCAGCCCTCAAACTGAAGTGTAACACTTAACCCAAAATGGCAACTGTAGACAAAGGCAATCACAGATACAGTTTTAAATTACCCAAGAGACTAAGGACTCACTCCAGTAGATGAAGATGGAACCGCTTACCCCTTTCTGAGGAACAGGGCTCACAAAATGCTGAAAAAGAGCAGAATTCAAAGCAGTGATCCTTCCCTTGGGGCAGCCAGCCTTTAAATGAGGTTAGGGAGGGGTGGAACCAGGCTGCACCCCTTTGTCATGCAGGTGAGTTGCTTCCACCTTTTTGCTGCATAGCAGAAGGTTTGACAAAGATTAAAGCCTGTGAAGTCAAAAAAGACTACTTTCATACTTCTTTCACATTTGTGTTATCTGGCTGTAGTTCCAACCAGGTGGGCTTGCAGATGACACCTGGCAAGCAGGTACAGGCAGCAGGCACAGCACCCCGCAACCTCCAGGTGAGTGACAGCAGCCAAGGAGTCCTTTGGGCTCTGCAGGCTCCAAGTGTGGAGCATTACACACAGGAGCAGCTAAGCATAAAGACGATGGCAGAGCTACAGAGCTAACCATCATAAAGAGGCACAGTAGCTCAGCTCTTTCCTTCCAGAACATGGGGAATAAGAGCCACGAGGAAAATGCAGACACACTCTGCTTTCCTCTTCTGTCCCACGCCTTTTGCCCCCATCAGAAGGGGGAGGAATGAGCTGTGCTTCCACAGGGACATTCCTCTTGCAGCCATGCACCCCTCAGGTTGGAACATTACCAGCAGCAGGATGGGGAAAACCAGTTCTTGCCTGATTGTAAAGCATAAATATGACAAACCATGGCCTCGTCTCTCCTCTCCTTTTCCTTTTTCCTTCCCTTCTTCTTCCATCCCCTTCCTCCTGCTTCTTTCCTTCCCTTCCCCTTCCCCTTCCCCTTTCCCTTCCCCTTTCCCTTCCCCTTCCCCTTTCCCTTCCCCTTCCCCTTCCCCTTCCCCTTTCCCTTCCCCTTTCCCTTCCCCTTCCCCTTCCCCTTCCCCTTCCCCTTCCCCTTTCCCTTTCCCTTTCCCTTCCCTCATTTTCCCCTGAGACTTCAGCAGCTGTTTTCTTACAGCACTGCAGGCACAACTACACTGGGAGCAAATAGTGCTTCCACCATGCGCAGTTGGGTTAGCACCAGCGCCTGCTGCACTGTTCTGCTCTTCCTGGTCATCTAAGAAGAAGAAATCAGAATCTTAAGCACAATCAATACTTAGTGTGACATTTGTGTTGTGTTGCTGCTGTAGTTTCGTGTCCTGAAAGCAGTGCATGCATTTGTTCCCTGCGTTTGGATTTCTTTCTGCCAGCTCTTTTGCGCTCAACAAACAGCAAGAATGAGCCACTGGGTTGGCTCAGTTGCTCATGTTGCAGTTTCTTGAGGTAGTCAGTGAACTGAGCTCCTTCCTCCTCCGCAACCTCACCTTCTGCCATCATTTAACTCCAGAGCCTCAGTGCTTGTCTGTAAGCTACTGTTGGGGCATGTTCTGCTGTTGCAATGCTTTAAAATGGGCCGTGTAAGTTCCTGATGAAGTTTGGAGCAAAGAAGTGTGCTCTTCTAATCCTACAAATGAATGGATTGGCTTAGCTGCCTCTTAAGTTGTGCACACACTTTGTGTTGTGTGAAAACCTCTCCTTTGTTATGAAACACCTGGCTTCGTTATTTCTATGACAGCCTTCATCAGGCTGTGATTCTATCAGACAGCCATCTTTGCAGAGATCTTGCTTGTGAGGACGTCTGGATATGGATGTCTGATTGTAAACATTCTGTTACCATGCATGCATTCTTGCCTTTTTTCTATAGGAAAAAAATGGATAATTCCCTACCTAACTGGGAGAAGTCACTTCTGCTGCTTGAGGCTGGGAAGCCCATTCCAAGTTAGGCTTGTTGTAGTGTTTTCTAAACCACGTGTACTGTACGATGCAAGAAACGTAAATGAAATTTAACAGCTGTTGTTTTTCCTTTCAGTGTTTGGGAGAGGCTGGGCTTGAGTTCCAGACTTTTGGAAGCGTCCGTAGGGGTTGTGGGAAGGTTGTGCAGACTCTGCACGGGAGAGTGTAATTTCTCCTAGGTTGGTCTAGGATATGGTGTGATCTGTGGGAACTGAGAACCATAAGGAATGTCGCTGCTGTCCCAGAGCATCAGCTGCACTGCCTTGGACTTACTTTTGTTGTCTGATACCTAGTGATATAAACAAAGCCATAACTGGAGGCCAAGCCCTGCAGGTCAGAAAGAAACTCTAATGCCTATGACTCTTCGGAGGTGAGAGAGAATAGCAAGCTTGAAGTGGTTGTTAACAGACTTCAGAACTATGTTTGATGCTGAGTGATACTAAAAACGTACGTGAATCCACATTCATTTTTGTGCTCCATGGACCATCTGCAACTCCCTACACCCTCTCTTACTTTTAGCCCTGCTCATAGTCCATTTGATTTTTCCTCTCTGTGGTTTTGCTTAGCTTTTGGCACACGAGTGCACAGCTTTCTAAAATGTTCTGAGCACTTCACATCAGGAACCTTCTGCTCTGATATTTCTTAAAGAACATCCACTGAGCTGTTCAGAAAGCAGAGTTGCTTATTGCTGTCCTCTGTGTGCCACTTGGGGATTATTACTAAGTACCAGTAGAGCTTATCTAAATGGAAATGTAACAACGCATGCTATACTTATTCTTTCATTTTAAAGATGTGTAGCTTCTCTCTTGCAAACATCAAGCCATTAACTGTACAAAACTGTACAAAAAGGGGTGTTTTTTTTTTATGTGCATAAAGTCATCGTACTACGGGCAGATGGCTTTTGCAAAACTACCCGAAACCCTTGGAGGCAGGAAGAGGTAGGGGCTGCCATGTGAGGGTAGGGACCGCTAGGCAAAGGTGTGAGGCTTGGAGTTACCCTGCTCTGTGTCTTTGGGCATGAAGGGACTGTGGAGAGGACGGGGAGGTGACATGGAGGGTGTATGGATTGGACGTGGAAGGGATGGGGAGATCTACATGGAAAATGGGAGGAAGAGGGAAGTGACGTAGGTGGGATGTGTAGGGAACGTGGAGAGGACGCGGGTTATGGAGAGGATGTAGAGGGGACTGTGGAGTGCACCCTCAGCAAGTTTGCAGATGGCACCAAGCTCAGTGGTGCAGTGGATGCATTGGAAGGAAGGGAAGCCATCCAGAGGGACCTGGACAGGCTGGAGAAGTGGGCCCATGAGAACCTAAGGAGGTTCGGCAAGGCCAAATGCAAGGTGCTGCACTTGGGTTGGGGCAATCCCATGTGTTTATACAGACTGGGGAAGATCTTGATGGCAGCCCTGTGGAGAAGGACCTAGGGGTCCTGGTGGACGAGACGCTGGACATGAGCCAGCAGTGTGCGCTTGCAGCCTGGAAGGCCAGCTGTGTTCTGGGCTGCATCCATCTGGGAGAGGGAGGTGATTGTCCCCCTCTACTCTGCTCTTGTGAGGCCCCATCTGCAGTACTGCGTCCAGGCCTGGGACCCCCAGCAGAAGAAAGATGTGGAACTCTTGGAGTGGGTCCAGAGGAGGGCCACTAAGATGATGCTGGAGCACCTCTCCTATGAAGAAAGGTTGAGGAAACTGGGCTTGTTTAGCTTGGAGAAGAGAAGACTCCAGGGAGACCGCATTGTGGCCTTCCAGTATTTGAAGGGAGCATATAAACAGGAGGGGGAACAGCTGTTTACGAGGGTGGATAGTGATAGGATGAGGGGGAATGGTTTTAAACGAAGAGAGGGGAGGATTAGGTTGAAGTTGTTCACCCAGAGGGTGGTGATGCACTGGAGCAGGTTGCCCAGGGAGGTGATGGATGCCCCATCCCTGGAGGCACTCAAGGCCAGGCTGGATGTGGTTCTGGGCAGCCTGGTCCAGTGGTTGGCGACGCTGCGCATAGAAGGGTGGTTGAAACTAGGTGATCATCACGGTCCTTTTCAACCCAGGACTTTCTCGGAATCTGTGGTGATTCAGTGAACGACTGCAGGCAGGATTTAGCTGGGAAGTATTGGTGATGGTTGGACTAGATGATCTTCTAGGTCTTTCCCAACCTTGATAATTCTGTGATTCTGTGAAAGCGAGCACCAAACATTTAATAATGTAGCATACGAAACAGTCAAATTCAATGACAGTATTCCCAATCATTTCCCACCCTAACAATTGTTTTTGATCCCACCCCCTACAATTCTAACCCTCTAATCAGTTCCCCACCCCCTAGTTTGCCCCCCAGTCAATTTCTTGGAGCTTCCGCTCCCTCTCTCCAATAGGTTCCATTTCATTTCCTGCCCCAAAAAGATCCCACCACCCCAAATTCCCACCCCCAACCATTTCCCATCCCCCAACATTTCCCATCTGAAGGTTTTGAGAATCCAACGCTTTAGCGGTCCATCAGCTTCAGAGTCCCACGTTGCCCCAGTCCAAGATGCCGTTTGTAGACAGCCCAGTTTTGGAGGGGTAGGGCTGGCGTCAATGGTGCAGCCCCACAGTCGGGGGCAGCCCCCCAGGTGGGAGCTGTGCTGCCTGTCCACGGACACCTGGAACCCCAGGCCGGACGGAGGCCTGAGGCACCATGTAGGTGACACTGGGGACAGGGGGAGGTTGGAACGATCCCGGCATCGGCCTGCTGCATCCGGGCGGGGTCCGTTGGCGGCACAGTCGCTTCAGTGAAAATGGCGTCAGGTGTCAGAGGCACCATCAGCGCTCCTCGAGGGATTCTCCCTGTGGGGAAAATGCCAAAAGGGGCACGGGGGTGAGAGCTGGGGTGCTGGGGTGAGATCTGGGGCACTGGGGTCAGCTGGAGCATCAGAGCAGGGGAAGCCTGCTGCGTTACCTGCCATGACAGCTGGAGAGTGGCAGTTAGGGGTGCCCCTTCCCCCAGCAGTCCTTCCATGACTGTTGGGGTCAGCCCCTTTCCCCCAGGCTTGTGGTGGTTTGATTTTTTTGTACCCAAACATCCTTCCCATCCCAATGATCAGTTGTCATCCCGATGGGCATTTTGCAGCCCAGTGCTCTTTCTTCCCAAGGATCTCCCATCTCAGTGGGGATTTGCCATCCCTGCAGTGAGTTCTTAGCCCAGGGATGGTGTCCCCTCCCAGTGAGGATATCCCATCCAAGTGATTTCCAATCGTCAGCACCCAAAGTCATGTTTATTGAACCCATGACTAAGAACGTAAGCTGCCAGCATTAATTACTGGTTCTTGAAAGTGGTTAAGAGCCGTGGTAGGCCAATTAGGCAGGTAACAAGGAAAATGACTGATTTCTGTGGGACAGCCCTGATTTAGCTGAGAACGCTGCGGGAATGAGTCAATGCCCATGCAGCGTATGCCAAGCTTGTTACTGTGAAATGGTCCTCTGTGCCTCCATTAACATGTCTCGCTCCAATTTATAGGAGGGAGGGGAGGCTCTTTGATATACGTATACCCGGCGTGAGATTCAGAAACAACGGTTCAAATGTCAGCCCAACCAGTTTATTACAAGTCCTAGCCATTTAGGGAGATGGGGAAGGGAAGATGGGCGATAGGAAAGACAGGAAATATGAGCAAGGAGTCTCTGTAGAGAGCACAAGAGATAGTGACCACCGTGGGTCCAGCGAGGTGCGTAGTAGGTCCGCTGATCTCAGGAACTCGTCTGGTCACCCCGGGGGGATGGGAGAAAGCCAGGAAGCTCGGCAGCAAGCAGGCCTCGGGGGTTCTTCCGAAGAGGTTTCCCCCTCAGGGAATTCTCCGTCAGAGCTGTCTCTGGGAGTTTGTCTCCATCAAAGGTGTCTTTGGGAGTTTGTCTCCAAAGTCCCTAGTTTGGGGAGGGCCTTTTATCCCCCATTTCTGTGGGGTGTTTTTTTTTTCCTTCTTTTCTCTCAGTTTAGTGTGACATTCCTGGGCCGACAGAGAAGCCAGCAGGGGGTGGCGCCTTCGTTGCCCTGCACAAGCATGATCGCCTTTTGCAGTGGTCAGCTCCTTCAAGCCGTACCCCTGAAAAACACTGCTTGTCCTGCTTCTGCTTATCTTTGCAACCATAAGCAGGGGTACAGAGGCATGGTGACATCCACCATTCACCCCCCTAGCAGTTGCCAGTTAGAGTCTTATCACCAGGAAGGCCTCACGAAGCAAGCTTTGAGACAAAGAATGAAAACAGTTTTGTCCTTCACACCACCCGGTGGCTCAAGGGTTGCTTGAAATTGATGCACGGTGGTGAGGGAAGAATTTAAAGCAGTAAGCATAAGGGAAAAGAGGGATGGGTGGTGAGAGGCAGTTAAACGTTACACAAATGGTACAAAGGATTTCTCGGGCTTGGTTACGAATGTTGCCCTGATCTGTTGCACTTGTCCGTCATCTGTTGAAGTGGTTACAAAGTACATAGAGGTACAGCAGGTTGTGTTAGTTGGATAAAGCATGGCATCATACAGGGAATAAACATAAGAGTTGCAACAACACGCAATAGATAAAATAGAATCCGTTTCACCCGTGGGCCACGCGGGGGCCAGGAAAAGAGATCTACGTCTAGGCTTTTCCAGGTTTGGACAGGAACATGGGCTATTTTCCGTATACCCTGGGCAATTTGTTAACACTTTTACCGTTATCATCAATCTTTAGACAACAGCTGAAGTCATTCAGTTTGCCGCAGACGCCGCCTTCTTCAGCTAGCAAGTCATCAAGAACCATTTGATGTTGGAGAATGGCTGTTCGCATCTGTGTGGCTTGATCTGCAAGGAGGTCAAGGGCATCAGCCGTTTCGTTAGTAATGATTTCAAGGACCGCTTGTAATCTGATCATGCGGTTCAGGTTATAGATGGGTTCTCGAGCACCACTAATTATTTCCCTGGGATTCCAGGTAGCTGGCCCATAGTGTTTGATTCTACGTTGAGGGGGCCGATCATCTTTGCCCCAAGTCTGGCCGTTACCACTTGTTATGGAGGTATCAATAGACCTCTACTGTCGTTTGAGATCATCGTATACCTTGATACCTAATTCATTGCCATCGTTCCCTGGGAGCAGAAAGAATAGTGGACGGATTGCCCCCACGTAACACACCCCAGTCCAATTTGCAGGTAGTTGTTTGTATGCATAATGGCCACAAATCCAGTAATGTCCTTTCAGTGCTACTGATCCATTCTCAGAGGGTCCATCCCATTCATCAGCCAGTTTATTCACATGCTCCTTAGCTTGAAAGTATGTGGTGTTGAGAGGTCCCAAAGGATGTCCTGCCACATTACAGTTCCAGCCGTGACCAGTATCACTCTCATTCCTGCACCACTTTCACCTCCAAGCACCAGCATCAGGCGTCCAGGTGCATTTCATACCTCCAGCTTCAGTAAACAGGGTGTTGTTGGTGGAGGACCAAAAGTGAGAGAACCCTTGTCCCAGTCCCGATTGATTGTACCACCCTCATTGATGCGCTATGGGGCTTCTCGGGTGGGCTCCCGTTTCATAAGCCATTTTATGATAAGTCCAAGTGCAATTACTTGTTCCAACATAGATACCACCTGGCTGAGTACGATGCAGACAGTAAATTCCCATCGAGGGATACTGAACTGGCCGTGGGGATGTATTCTTAACTTCCCAGTGGGTAGTGTGGTTGATTCCACTGTAGTTGCTTGCCAGCCGTTTAGGGGCAGTAGGAGTTGAAACCCAGGGCCACCCCCCCGTCCCCCCCCCCCGCCGTCCCCAAAGTTTCGGGGAGAATAACCGATTGTTACAGGAGTTGGAATATATGCTATACACCAAAATAACAAGAATGACATGTTGCTCAAATGTTGCAAAGGTAATCACCAAAACGCCAACGATTAAAGTCAGCTGTTGGCCTTTCTGTGTTCAGTCAAGGTCCCTCGGAGGTCTTCTGTAAAATAAAACAAGACATCGACTTGCCCTTTTGGGCTTTCGTTAATATGGTTAAAATGAGGGAATGATCCAGCGAGTGTTAATTTTATATTCCTTTCCCCGGGCATCCTTAGCTTTCCAAGCATATTTATTAAGAGGTTCTGTTAGGGTTAGGGGAACTGGCCCCACATTAGGCAAGTCAACCAACACAGGCTGGCCAGGGAGATAAGAAGGTTTCCCTAGCTTATCTGCAACTGGATCAAGAGTAATGGGCAAGAGTGGTGGGGCCTTGGGGCAGAGGGTGTTAAATCGAGGACAGCCATTAATCCCCCAGCGATCATTAACTCTTCTGACCGCATCAGAAGTGCAGGTGGTCCAACTGGGTTTTTCTGGTTTCAGGAATTTCTTATGGAGGCCATTGGGTCGCTCCACAATGCCATTAGCTTGGGGATAGTAGGGAGTGTGAAAGATCCAACAAATGCCTTCTTCTCTGGCCCATTCTTGCACTACCCCTGCGGTGAAATGGGAGCCATTGTCTGATTGGATGGAACTAGGTTTGGGGAGAATACTAAACCATTTCTTTGGAGCCTTCACAGGGTTCTCCCCTGTTGCTTGAGGGAAGGATTCAGCTTGTAGTAGGCCACAGACTACTTCCAGCCCTACTAATACATACTGTTTGCTTTCAGACTTTCGGAAGGGGCCAATGGAATCAATTTGCCATGTTTCCCGTATATGCTTCCCTTCCCTTAGATGGAGAGGGGCATCCTGCAAAGGGTGTCTGTCCAAGCGGGTGCGGCATTGTTCCCTAGTAACAGGCCAGCCACGGGCTTGGGCCTCACGGTAGAGACTGAGAGCACCAGTATGCCCTCTTTTTACACGTAACCGTTCCGTAAGTCTCTCCCAGTTGTCATTGTCTGGTTCTCCCTGTCGCAGTGGAGCACTCGTGGCTAGTTCATCTGCTTTACTGTTCCACCGACGTGCAGGATCCCCTTCTTCTTGGTGGGATTCGACCCATGCAACTGATAATTGGCCTTGTTTGGCAGCAGCAAGAATCTCCCGCCTCTTATCTTTCTGCCAGACTGGGACACGATTAACCTCCCAACCATTTTGCTCCCAGCAAGGAAGTCACCCTGTACAGCCTTCGAAGACAGCGTATGAGTCAGTGTAAATATACCCATGAACAGTGGACTGTAATTCATGCTGGAACGCTGCTACCAGCTCCCCAACCTGAGCGCTACCTTCCCCCTCAGTGATAATACTGAAATTAGTGCCTATCTGTAAGGCGACAGCCCGGTATTCCCATCCTTTTCCTTCACGCTTGGCAGAGGCGTCTGTGAACCAAACATTCTGCAACTGGTCTGAGTATGGGGGGGCAATCTGGATAACAGAGGGAAGATTAGCATCGGTGGCAGAAAGAATATCGTCCTGGATAGCAAGTGTTTTCATAGCACCCTCTGTGACTGTAAAGACAGTACAATAATGTTCAACTTGAGCATACCACTTTCGGACAGAAGCACGCTGTGCCACCCCATCAGGAGGAGGGGTACCGGATATTACAGACTCGATAACCTTAAAAGGGCCTCTCAGTATTATAGGTTGCTGTCGTGTGGTTCTCTCAGCTTCTCGCAGAGCTAAGCTGACAGCAAATAGCTCCTTCTCCAGCTGAGAGTATCGCTTCTCTGCGTCTTTAAAGCTGCGGGAATAGAATCCAATAGGTCTAACGGGACCTTCTGGACCCTTTTGCCAGAGATGTATGGACAATCCTGATTGAGCAAATCCCCATTCTATCTGTACAGGGTCAGAGGGATGGATCGGACCTAAGGACTGGTGGGTAATAGCTTCAAAAATTAGAAGCTGCAAGGCTTCTTCATGAACGGGGGTCCATTCCCATGATGCTCCCTTCTGCAGTAAGTCATACAATGGACGGGCAATGATAGAAAAGTCAGGGATGTGTTTTCTCCAAAACACTAAAAGTCCCAGAACACGCTGTAATTCCTTTCTATTCTCTGGCATTTTAAGTTGATCTAAGGCTGAGAGGGTGTCCTGTGGAATGCACCCACACCCTCCTTCTGCATCTTGGTACAGCAAGCCTTCCTCCATCTATGTGTATGTCGACAGAGCGGGACAGCTATCTTCTCCATTTCGGCCTAGGAAGCCTTCTTCCTTTCCCTTCCCCCCGTCCTAACTATGAGACCAAATGAGGATTGATTGGGAAATTAATACCAAGCACATCAGTGTCACATATTAACATTAAATTTTTGAGTTGGTACTGAGGTTCAGAACAATATACTTCTGGCAGTAACTTCCACCAGTGATGCAGCAGTCTGGGCAGTGATACAGCAAAAGAGTTAGGTTGGCAGATGCTGGTAGTGAGCTGCGTCTGCAGGGGTAGCACGAGTGCCACTCCGCTCCGTTCCCAGATTTGACAGAATAGAATTCAGGTTGGTACAGATGGGAGAATGAACTGGGTCTGTTGTCTTCTGCAGAACTTCGCTCAGTTCACGGAGTTGAAACAATTCAAACATCTCCTTATTGCTCCTGAAAAAGATTTTGCATAAAACAGTTAACATTCGGTCACTGAAAATTGGCGACTTTCAACAAAATGGGAGAGACTTGACAGAAAATGACTTATTTTATGAGGAAAAACTTGCATTATTTGGGAGTTTAATATAATTCTGTTTCCCAGCAGAATGTTCTCAAGGTACAGGGAGAAAAATCGTGGCAAAAATCATCAGGTACTGTACTTTCACTTGTCTAAGTGCTATTGAGACATCGTATAATGAAAACCCAAGGGAAGGTTGTGAGGGGATTTCCCCAATGAGAAATACGATTTCAGAAATGGGACACGTTCCAAAAATGACGAAGGACACCACGGCATATGTAGCAATGACTGGCACATAGCCGGTGACAAAAAGAAAGAATTCACTTTCAGGAGTATTTCAAAGTCCAGTTATAAAGATTCATGGCACTGGTTGTAAGATTGTCTTTATTAAAAGCAATAATTAAAAACAATCTGGATTTGTGAGCTAACTTTACTTTTGGTTTACTCCCAATGACAGCTGTGATTCAAACCAGGGTATTTCACAGGAAAACACTGCTTTCCCAGAGTTCAGATGTGTTCCTAAGAAATCCCAACAAATCCCAGAGCTCTGGAAATAATGATCTCTAGGGGAAACAACGGCTGAGCTCATATGCCTGCTTTGGGAAACGAAACGATCCCATTAAGTAACGCACCCATGAAACCCAGCAGCACGCTTCCACTGACACAAGGAAGATCTCTGTTACGATCAACTGACCAACAAATAGCGAATGCCCTCAGTGCGGAAGTGGCACTGTGTGAAGAGGCAGCAGTCTGTACAGTCTGTGTCTGCAGGGTGTGTACCAAAAAGCCCTCCTGAACACACTGCTGTCTGTCAGTAAGACCCCAGAGATACGGTCAGCAACTGAAGAGCCAAATCAAAGTGACGGAAGGCATACTGTAGGTTTACAGTCCAGCTTGTGCCTAGCACTTAGAGGTATGTTTTGTCAGAACAGTCCAATGGTTTGGTCAGTTAGTGCCACAGAACAGAAGCAGACAGTAACTTGTGTATGGGCAATTGATTCTACCAAAGAGAAACTTTGCACTGCAGAAAGCCAGGGCTGAGAAATCAACTCCCAGTCATACGTCAGTTCAGTTAAGTATTACTTCTCCTTCCCCAAGGAGGATTCTCTGGGAGAAGAAACGTGGCAGAACATGAACCTCTCACAACGCAACTCTATTATCCTTCCAAGCCGAGGCATCTAGCATCTCAAAACAACTACTGCTAGATGCACTGCTAGTGGAATTCTTCTTCCAAGTCATGCCAGATACCACCAGTCCTGCTTAGCTTTCATGTGTACAATCGTCTGTTTCTGAATTACTTTATTACCAAGCAAATGACTACAAAGAGTAAAACGTTGAGAGGAAGGGAAAAAAAAAATTAAGGAAGTGTTTCTGCCACTTATCTGCTACAAAACATCTCATAACCCAATGCTAGGATTGCTGACGGTGAGAAGGAGAGACGCACAGCTGAGAAATACACTTTGTAACTCCAGTGACTTACACGACACAAATGAATGCCAGTGATAGATCAGGGCATTTACAGAGAAGAATCATGCTGCTTTGTTTTTGGAATTTTTGCTTACCTCACGTTTTCATCAAAACTTGATATCCTTATTTAAAATAAAAATATATCCCAACTTACCAGATCCCGTGCTCATCTGATGTAATCCATCAAGAGCACTGGAAAGCTGATCCTTATTGGAGGTATTCAAGTGACATGACAAGATGGGCATACACTGGCATCTCAAAAGTAAGGTCTTCCCTTCGCCAGTCCCCAAGCCCACGGTAAGGGAACGAAATGCCTGCTCCAGAAAATCCGCTGAAAGAGAGTAGAAAACAAGCAATACAATTTCTACAGTCACCGTTCCATTAGGCAACATGTGAATATTTATCCTCAGAATTACTTAAAGGAATACTATTAAAAAAGAAGAAAAAAGTCCAACGGCTGAAATTATGATTAATGTTTCTAACTTTTCAAGACATCCTCTGCCTAATTTTCCTCCTTAAAAAATGGCTGGGAGTGGACAAAAAGACCAGCTACAACTTATACACCAAAGAAAATACAAAACCTTTCCAATCCTTTCCAATCTTTCCAAACCTTAGGAAAGAAAAGAAGTTGGAAACTGGACAGTTTCAGACTGTGTAGGCTTCAACATCTGGGAAGCCTCTATTAAAGAAGTAAAGGGCTCATTCACCTGAATAAGAGCCATGACTTTCAGGACAGCAGCGACTCCCATTCCTTTCTATCCAAAGCTGCAGTTTAACTTTCACTGCATCTATTTCACGCAGCCATTCATCAGTTCTGCAGTGCACTAAATGGTGCAAAGCATTCAGATCAAGGGAAGCAATCTCATCTTCTTAATTTCCTGAGGTGAAATCTTTCTCAGTATCTTGGAGTAGCACTGATCACCCGGAGCACAGAAAATTGAAGTACAGTTTCTCCGGTGGCAAAAGTTTAATTACAGTGCCATCTGCTGGAGACCGATATCTTGAGGGAAGCAGGATATATGCTGAAGCCAAACGTGCTACTCCGCCACAGGTTTTCTGAGACGCACCCATGGGCACCATACGTCTGCAAGATCTATCTGTCCACAGATCTATAAAGGCAGAAGTAGAGAACTTATAGCTAGCTCTACCAGAAAAGAAGTGCTTGGCACTGCAGCTGACCAACCTTTCAAGGGACAGGTGAAAAATCCGCTAGCTTGAAGAGGACAGTGATATTCTAGAACCAGTTGAAATTTGCTACTTATTTCTCTTGACAGAAGAGGAAGTGCTGACTCATTACTTTACTACAGTAAAGATCTTAGCTACTGCTGAAGCAGTAGCTTGAAAGAATTACCGTCACCTCTGGTCTCCTTTATCACACAGGCCGTCTCTCTGATTAAAATAAATTGGACTAAAATGGCCACATAAATTACAACGTGAATAATAGCAAGGATCGAATTTGTTTCTGCACATTTGGTTATACAGGGAGGTATCATTCAAGTAAAACTCCCTTCGCTAGGAAAGCATTACGGACGCTACGGTGTCATGGAACTGCTGGGCTTTGTCCAGGTACTCGCCTGGAAAAAAAATAAAGATGAGAGAAAAATAGAAAGAAAATGAAAAGATCAAAAAGTACGCATGGGATCATAATAAAAAGATTCAGTAGAACCCAGAACTTACCTTGTGTACCTATTGTAAGCACAACCCTGGTTGACAGAAGCCTAATGGGCATAAAGGGACTCGTAAAGAAAAATGCTGATTCTGATTTGCTCTTTGCACAACGTCCAGAAGAACTGTGCACATCTCCATTACTTCTTATGCCTTCCAAAATACCTTCAGCAAGTCTCGTCATCGTTTCTGCCATTGTTGGGTCCCGTATCAAACAATGCGCACATTGAGTGTGAACATGAAAACAAGTGAAACTCCGGTCTACTCTGTTCCCCTAAGGATTAAATGTGAAACAGCAAATGGTTCGATTGTGTATCACGATAGAATCTGTACAGAGGATACTACTTGTGTTACAAAAGCAACTGAACACCGTTAGCACAGGGCCTTATCAACACTGGCTGCACGAAGAGACTGGGGAGTGAGGGCCCGTGATACGCTGACGTTACTGGAGCTGCCCCTGGTTCCAGAGGAAACCCTGTTTCAATCAGTGCTACCTACGCTGTCCTGTGCAGATGCCTGAAGTCACGTGCAGCAAAAGCATTTGCAGATCCAAACTTGAATCTTAAGAACTCCATTCAGGCGAGGTACAGCAATTCAAATTTTCATCGTAAACTGTGCAGAAGTATTACTTCAAATCAAACCTTACAGTGTGATCATTTAAAATAGCTTCTCACTGGCAAGAGAAACAACAATTCAGTTCCGTGGGACATTCGGCAGAGAACAAAGCCAAAATTCCCACGCTGCCTTGTCGCACTTTGCCATCAATTTCAGCTAATCTCACGCGTAAAGTGAACAAAAATGTATTTCCTCTCCTGGCTCCAAAGTCTGCTAAACGTGTTGATAAAAATATATTTCCTGAGATGTTTAGACACTACTGCAACAGCGATCGCATATGTATGTGAAAATATGTTTTGATACACAGGGCAAGAAAATCAAAAATTATCTTGAAAAAGTTCAGTTCATGAGCAGTGGGGTTTCTGGCCGTATTTTTCCATTTCTGAATCTTATGAATTTATGCTTTGCAAAGACAGCCAAGTTTCTATTATACGCACACCCTGAAAATATCCACTTTCTATATGTCCTTAACGTACAAAACACATGAATATCTGCAGAGGATTTACCTTAATATCGTTGTCTAGCTGTCCCACAAACCAATAAATCAATCTAATCAGGGGCATGTGTAGCTTAGGAGTCACAAACGGCATCCACTAGAGCTGCTCCGCGGCCGTAGGCAGGAGCTGTGAAAACACACAAAGGCAAAGTTACATGCAGAATGTCAGCTTAGCATATGAGCAGACTACGAGTGAAAACAAGCCTCCGAAAACCAAACCCAACGAAACCAAACCGAAATGTCAAATTACTCCTGGAGTTGGTCAGATCGTATTTGCAAACACTCATTCATCAGGCCCTGCAGAGGTAAAAGAATCACCGCCTTAGACAGATTTTTAAGTTTTACACAGGTTTGCATGCCAAGCGGAGATGCATCGTGTGAGCTCAACCATCAAGGCCAATACCAGTGCCTACAAACCCTTCCGAGAAGGAAGGAAAGCAGTAAAAGAAGTACAACTCCTGAATGCCGCATTGATTTCCAAGCCTTGGTATCCCCAGAGAGATGGAAGGAAGGGCTTTCAGTATCGCATAGTATCATCTCTTATAAGTCATTAACTGAAACTTTAATATCCAACATAGACATTAAAATACTTTCAATTAGGTGTGGGCATCTCTGTAGGAAAAAATAAATGGTATACAGTGTTACACATAAAATACAAAGGCCACTGGTAGGAAAAGGCTGAAACTTGCAAGTTGAGACTGAACGTGACACTTTTCCTTCAAAATTTCAAGGAAATTCTCTGTTTTATACATGACAAATTAGCCATTGCGTCTGACTGCTGGGATTAATACTGACTTAGTAACTGTTGTTTGGCTTTCATTACTCTATTCAAAGTCTATACAAAACAGGCTGACTTTTTCTAATCTCAAAATAAAATCAACCAACATATACACGAATCTGACAACATATGAACCAGAGCAAATCCAAGTCCCTTCACCTACAAAGGCTTCTCCTGGATGTAGGTTCTTCCACCAGACCGAAGCTTCTGACTGTCCTTTCTTTCTTCTTGTCTTTTGAGTTTGCTAAGATGCTCGTCTGAGAGCATCCAGACGAGTTCCTGAGATCAGCGGACCTACTATGTACCTCGCTGGACCCACGGTGGTCACTATCTCTTGTGCTCTCTACAGAGACTCCTTGCTCATATTTCCTGTCTTTCCTATCGCCCATCTTCCCTTCCCCATCTCCCTAAACGGCTAGGACTTGTAATAAACTGGTTGGGCCGACATTTGAACCGTTGCTTCTGAATCTCACGCCCGGTATACGTATATCAAAGAACCTCCCCTCCCTCCTATAAATTGGAGCGAGACATTTATTATTGGCGTCACGGACAGGATACCCGCCATGAGAGTGTTGTCCTTCCAGATATAGTCTGAAACTTTCCTGTGTGCACCTCCTGGAGTTGCAAGGAGCGATAATTTTGATAACTCAAATGCGAGCACCAGGAAGACCGCTCCAAATTCTGAAACTTTACTGTTTGTGTGTTTACCTCTCGAGGACGTATGCATTAATTTTGACTATTTGCATTTGTTTAATACGTGAGTGCCTCCTCGGGAAGACCTCTCTGCATTTTGTGATTTAGGTATCTTGTAACTTAAGTGTGAAATTTGAACCTTTTTTGTGTGTGCCTCTTGGGGAAGTGAGGAAGTGATATTTTTTGACATAAACCTGTGTGCCTCTCCAAGAAGTCTGTTCACTTTATTGAAACCTAGAAAGTGTTGTCTGGGAAATTTGAAGGTTTCTTGTTGCTCGGATCTTAGGTGTGTGGCTCGAAGCTTCAACTTTCTGGGTGTGCACCTCCCAGAGTTGCAAGGAATAAAGGTGTCTTGTAACTGTTGCCGTGCACCTGGCAACCTGGCAACATGTAACCTAGGTGCGGAGTTTGCAGTTTGTCTGTGCGGCCTTGCAGGGAAGTAAGGAGCCACTTAACCTAAAAGGTGTTGTTTTAGTCTCTTGTCTTTGTGTGCTCCTCTCAACAAAAGCGAGGCGTGATTGGAGCATTTGCATTTGTCTGATAGGTGTGTGCCTCCCTGGGGAGGGGTAAGGAGTTAAGTGTACCTTCTCCTCCCTCAGTGTAGATCTTTTAGCGTATCGAGAAATGAGTGACAGTATTGCCACTATGAAAAGTGAAGATGCGTTATTCGACCTTTTAGAAAAGCGTGGTGCTCGGCCCTCTTTATCAGGGGTGGACTGGGCACGACAAAACTGGCATAACTTGCAGGGTGTTTCAGACCGTATAAGTGTTTTGCAAAACAATGCTCGTACGCGAGCTGGAAAAGGAAAATCATATATCTGTGCAGTCTTAGGAGCCGCTCTTTTTGCAGCCACAGACTTCCGAGACCAACAGCTTAGGGCAGAGAACCAAACTATACATGCGCTGCAGGAAACAGTTAAAACAACACGAGAACTGGTAAAAGCTTTGCAGAACCAAAGTGGAAACCTTGAGGAACAACTGGAAAGAGAGAAACGTAACTCGGCATTGTTACAAATGGCGTTTAAGGAGCTTTTAACGTGTAAAGCTACTGGTGACACTGTTATCCGTTGTGCACCACAAGAAAAACCTTATCTTCAGGAGGGATTGAAAGAAATAAAAGAAAGGCTAGACAGTTTAGAAACCCCAATAGCCCCATTGCGTCCCTTAATGAAAACAGAATATATATTTGATAACAGTGAGGATCTGGATCCTCAAATGAATGTTAAAGAAATTCCCTTCTCAGCTACTGAATTAGCTAAACTGAGAAAGGATTTTAGCCAGTCTCCAAAAGAATCTGAAACAGAGTATGTATGGAGAGTTAGTCTAACTGGTGGAGATCAAATAATGTTAAGCGAAAAGGAAGCAGAAGGTTATTGGGGACCAGGAGTATTTTTAACTACTGGCAACAATTGTGCTCCCTGGTCCTTTACACAGAGGGCTGCCTATTGGGCAGGTGGTCTTAACCCCTTAGAAAGGGGAGACCCTCTTGCCATTACTGGAACAGTTGATCGATTAGTAGAAAGTGTTCAAAAGGCTGCTCGTCTCCAAATGATGTATGATAGAAAGCTGCAGCCACATCATGAGTCACCTATGATGATGCCTGTTGAACCAGAAAGGATGACTCCTTTAATCGGGGGGCTTCCAGAGTCACTGAAACCTATAGGTATATAGCTTCAAGGAAAGATACAGGCTATGCCTCAGGGAGAAAGAACCTGGGCAGCACTAAAAGGAACTGTAACCATCTGTAACCATCTGCAGTCATGATGTAAAGTATGGACATGGGGGGAGGTTGCCCAAGAACTAATTAACTATGGGAGAAAATACGGGCCGGTGATTTCCTCCACCAGTAAATTTGAGCCAAGGGGAGTGAGGCATGCAGCAGTCAGCCTTGCGCCTAGGCCAGCTAGCCCAAAGCTCAATGGAACTGGAAGGACCCTCATTGCCAGTGAAAACAGGTAGGCGAAATATTGATCATGAACGTAATTGTCTCTGGACACTGGGCTGGCAAAAGGGTGTTCCACGAGATTTGATGAATGGATTACCCACAGTCAGGTTAGAGAAGTTAGTTAACTGGTGGCCAGAACAAAAGCTCAAGAACCTCAAGGAAAGCTGATGCCTTTGCCCCCTCCCCCAGGTGAGCGGGAGGTGGGGGGCGGGCGGCGAAGGGTGGATACTTTGGAAAGCTCACGACAAAGGGAAACAAGACCCTCGATTTAACACCTTCTGTCCCAAGGCCTCACCACTCTTGCCATTTACCCCTGTGAGTCACAATTCGGTGGAACCATATTAACAAAGCCCCCAAAAAAGGGCAAGTCGGTGTCTTGTTTTATTTTACAGAAGACCTCCGAGGGACCTTGACTGAACACAGAATGGCTGATAGCTGACTTTAACCATTGGTGTTTTGTGACAGAAAAATTGAAGACGTGATCATGCTAGATTACTGAATATACCTCTGGATTACATATTTTGTTTGCAATAGTATGATGTTTTGGCTTGTTGTGGCTGTGGGTTGTGGTTCATATCAGTCCTTGGATCTGTTAAACTTCACAATCGGCTTCAGAGTTTTTACAGGTCGTCCTGGCTTTCTGCTTCTCCCTGCAGTGATACCATTCCTTTTGACCCTTTCTTTCACCCCTTTTTATCAAACTGACTAAGATTTGCATGTAACTCCTCCGTGGTGTTTCCAAATTCCTAACAAACTGGGAAATGAGGCAATGGACCCATCTAATCTGTTAGATGTGGTCACAAAAGAAATCTACCATAAAGCCCTTTGCACCAACACTTTTCAATGCCACATCCGTCCAGGAGTTCCATCCAAAACATGGTTGTTGGAAAGTGCCTAAGTTTTGATAAGAGATGTGTATGTTTCTGGGATGACCCCTCTTCTGGTTTATACTGTGGGGTATCCTACACACACTATCCGGTGAAAAGTTCGTTAGACTATAACAGTACTTGAACTTGCCAAACTAGTATTTATATCTCTCAGCATTTGAATTGCTTCGGAAATAATATTCGTGTCGCCACTCCTGAAGAATCACAGGCTGGTGTCTGTGGCAAGTTGGTACGGCGTGTTGTTGCAACTCTTATGCTTCTATGTACTTTGTAACCACTTCAACAGATGACGGACAAGTGCAACAGATCAGGGCAACATTCGTAACCAAGCCCGAGAAATCCTTTGTACCATTTGTGTAACGTTTAACTGCCTCTCACCACCCATCCCTCTTTTCCCTTATGCTTACTGCTTTAAATTCTTCCCTCACCACCGTGCATCAATTTCAAGCAACCCTTGAGCCACCGGGTGGTGTGAAGGACAAAACTGTTTTCATTCTTTGTCTCAAAGCTTGCTTCGTGAGGCCTTCCTGGTGATAAGACTCTAACTGGCAACTGCTAGGGGGGTGAATGGTGGATGTCACCATGCCTCTGTACCCCTGCTTATGGTTGCAAAGATAAGCAGAAGCAGGACAAGCAGTGTTTTTCAGGGGTACGGCTTGAAGGAGCTGACCACTGCAAAAGGCGATCATGCTTGTGCAGGGCAACGAAGGCGCCACCCCCTGCTGGCTTCTCTGTCGGCCCAGGAATGTCACACTAAACTGAGAGAAAAGAAGGAAAAAAAAAACACCCCACAGAAATGGGGGATAAAAGGCCCTCCCCAAACTAGGGACTTTGGAGACAAACTCCCAAAGACACCTTTGATGGAGACAAACTCCCAGAGACAGCTCTGACGGAGAATTCCCTGAGGGGGAAACCTCTTCGGAAGAACCCCCGAGGCCTGCTTGCTGCCGAGCTTCCTGGCTTTCTCCCATCCCCCCGGGGTGACCAGACGAGTTCCTGAGATCAGCGGACCTACTACGCACCTCGCTGGACCCACGGTGGTCACTATCTCTTGTGCTCTCTACAGAGACTCCTTGCTCATATTTCCTGTCTTTCCTATCGCCCATCTTCCCTTCCCCATCTCCCTAAACGGCTAGGACTTGTAATAAACTGGTTGGGCCAACATTTGAACAGTTGCTTCTGAATCTCACGCCGGGTATACGTATATCAAAGAACCTTTCACATCACTGAGATTGTACGTGAACCAAAGTAACGCACAGTGCCCGGAGGTTGGGAATAACTTATTTCTGGCTGTAACTTCCAGCAGTGATGCAGAAGCTGGTGCAGTGGTACAGAACTGCAGTTGCACGGACAGATGCTGCAGTGACCCATGTCTGCATGGCAGCACGAGTGCTGCTGCGCTCCACTCCCAAATCAGACAGGATAGAATTTAAGTTGGACAGATGAGAGAATGAACTGGGTCTGTTGTCTTTGGTAGATCTTGGATCAATTTCATGAAGTTGAAACATATCAAACATCTCCTTATTGATCCCGAAAAAGATTTTACATGGAACAGCTGATGTTTGGTCACTGAAAATTGACAAGTTTCAACAATACGGGAAAGACTCCACAGGAAAGAGACTTCTTTCCTGGCACACCAGCCACAGGACTCTTCCCACCATGCCTCACTTATGCTGATGACAGAGTAGCTCTGGAACCAAGCTAAGCCTTCTAGCTTCTCTTGCTTATACCTCATGCCGTGTGTATTTCTACAGAAACACTGGAAATGTGCTCTGGTGTACACAGCTCAAAGTGGAGCAGCCAAGGATCTTGGCAGCCTCAGACTTTGGATGCCAATGTGAAAAACCAGCAACACATAACGACCCTGCACATGGAGATCTGCAGGGCTGCTTGATACCCTGGGGGCTCTGTCTGTGTGGCTGAGTTGGTTCCAGTTTGTGCAGAGGTGGCACGGGACAGAGGGCATTGCTTTCTGCCAGCTGGATACAGCTGCTGGCTGAACTGGCCAAGACGGAGCCTTCCCTGCGCGCCCTCCCATGTGCATATCCACCATGAGAATGGAAGTCGTCCTTCTCTGTGTAACCCATTCCACCACCACGAGGAAAGGAAACCATTTAGGCACCTGAAATGCTTCTGCTCCTGCAGCTTGGTCACTGCAGTCACAGCTCTGCCAGGGGTCACATCCGCAACAGACGGACTTTCCCCAAAGCAGAGGGAAAACAGGGAAATACAAGGGGAGGGGAAAAAGAAGTACCTCCTCCTCCTTCCCTCCACCTAACCTCCTCCTTCCCTCCACCACCTCACCTGGGCGGAGGTCTCCTGTCACAGCCTCCAGGCTCTGCACATGTGGGATGCGCAGGTCTTCCCCTTTTTCAAGCAAGGAGATCACCTTTGGTTTAGGGGCTGGAATAGTCAAATGACAGAAATTATGCAGATGAGAGCATTTCCATGATTCTGGCAGAGCTGCTTGTCCAGCAACCTTAGTATGTGGCCCTCCCCACTGTGAAACCACAATTATGGTCTGAATGACACTGGCCCAAGACATACCGGCTTCCTTTGGAGCCCAGAGTGCCTCCCACATCTCTAAAAAACGCACAGGGAGATTTTCTTTAGCATTCCGTTTAGGATGTTTTGTTTCATCTTTTCCAAGTTGCTCAGTGCCCAAGGCTTCAAAAAGTTTTATGGGAATTGAAGAGAAAGGCAAAAAATGCTGAAGGAGTAACCTGTGTGATGTCTGGGTGCTGGAGCTGGTGGCCCCATGCAGTGAAGCAGCACAGGGGCTGTTTGCAGGGAGCTCATCCAAACCCTCCAGGCTGACGCCTGTGTGCAAGCAGTGACTCTGGGGCTTTTTGCAGAGTGCTGAGCACACTAATCCTTTCTGAAACTCACGCTTCTCTGTGTTTCTTTTGTTGTTGCTGTTGCGTCGGTCAATAAGTAACTGCACTGCATTTACCCTGTGCCCTACCTGCAGAGGCTCATACTGCTCAGCCAAGGGTACCCTAACAACAAGGAGCAGGAGCAAAGCATTTTTAATGATAATAACAGCTCCTGTATTTTATGGTTCAGTTTCCCCCTGCCCTGGCAGGCAGGTTTCAGACACACTTCCAGCCTTTGGCAGGTTATACCTCTATCTTTCCCATCCAGTTGAGCCTCCAGCATCAGCTAACTGCTTTTCTACCTCTTCCTACTTATGCCAGTAATCATAAGGCAAAACCTCAGGGAATATAGGCTTTGTTTGGACATCGTGGTTTTGTAAGCGTTTGCTGACTTTCCTCATCATCCTGCCATCTTCACTGATTTAGCATTGCAGGAAATGGCAAATGTATTTCACTCGGTTCTGTTTAACAGCAGATGGAGAGCTCTTAATAACACAAGGCAGGTCAGAGGACCAACGTGGAGGTTAATAACGTGATTTGATGAAATGTGTGAAAATTAAACAAGTACCTGATTGCAGATTTGCAGATGACAAGATTCATGCTAATGTAATAAAAGGGCATCCCAAATCAATGCACAGATACTCTCATACACAAACATACAAACACAAAAATGTGGAAAAGTAAAATATTTCAATGTCCACAGCTGTGAAACAAATGTGTATCATTAAAACAGATTAAGTAGGGAGGTGGAAGGAAGAAGAGCAAGCTGGCTTCTGCTCACAATTTGCATCTACTTGAGTTTACCGCAAATACAACAGGCCGCCATTCCTCATCAGGTCATAATCGAGCCTGACTCCGGTGGGGTGACTTTGCCCTGGCCTCCGCTGGTAGACAGCCTCGAGGATTTGGCAGTAGCTGAGAGGCATCCCAACCCAGAGGAGATGCTGGTCATAACCTCCACCACCTCTCTGGGCAACCTGTCCCAGTGCTCCCCTACCCTTACCATAAAGAAGGTCTTTTACATGTTTGCATGCAACTTCCTGCGTTCAAGTTCTAGGCCATTGCTCATTGTCCTACCACTACGCACCACCAAGAAGAGCCTGGCCTCATTCATTATCCTCCAGTTTCCCTTCAGATATTGGTTAATATTAACACTTGCTTAGAATCTCTAGTTATAGGGTCTGAGACGATTGAGATCTGACATGTATTTTTCCATACCAGCCTCCTCGGATGGCAAAACCTTCTGTTTTTTTCCACCAGTTGTGCAAACCCCAGAACTTGCAGGACTTACAAATTCCACGCTACCCCACTTGGGCAAGCATGTGTCCTAAAAACACATGCTTGGTGGGGGGGTCTCTGGTGGTCACTGAATGAAGGCTAGTAGTCTACCTCGCTGTGAACTTCCAGCCTTTTCAGGGAGGTGGGTAGCCCCAACCAGCTCGCACTGGCATTGTGTTGAGCAGAGGCATCTGTTTTACTGTCCCATCTTCAACAACAGGAATCTATGCTTCTTTCTTAGCATTGCTTGGCAGCAAGATTCCACAGACTCTGCATTCTGTTCTTGAGCTTACATGTCCGCAAGCATCTTGTCCTTCAGCATGAGTCCACTCCAGTTATGTGAAGAGGCTGTTCTCACAATATGGAAAGGCTGTTGTCATGGTTCAGGAGACAGCTAGAGCTGGAATGGATGCACAGCACCTTAACTCTGACCAGCAAGGAGATTAGGAGAATGGAATGCAGACACTGCCAACTTCTACCAGTTCAAATATGCTTTGACACTCATTGCAAAGTCTCAGCTGGAAAATGTATCACGTCAATGTATCCAAGAGAAAGAACAGTGTTGGGCTTTTTGTTTGTTCGTTTGTTTGTTTATTGGGTTTTTGTTTGTTTGTTTTTAAGATACAATAAGACTATGCAGTTACACTGTCAGTCACCTCAGAGAGCTCCTGAAGGAGCTCATCCACATCCTGCTCACACTCCACTTGAGTATCAAGCGGAGCAGGGGTAGTCTTGCAGATGAATTAATGCTGGCATTTTGATGGGATGTTGCTGCATTACGGAATCTGCATCCACTAAATCATCAGTGTCCAGCAGGAGATCACAAAGCTCTGGAGGCATCATTGTATCCAGTTCATCGTCGGAAACTCCCGCAGTCAAATTGGAAGTATTGGTGACATTTGTCCTGGAGAATGTAGGGTGAAGGACAAATGCTCTGCTGCTGATTCTCCGTTCACACTTTCAGGGCCGTCCTCTGACAGAAAGCACGACCATCCCTGTGGACCTCTTTCATGACTTTAAGTTCCCGCTCCAGGTCTTCCAGCTGACTTTGAAGACCTTTGGCATCTTGGATGGCAGAATGGAATGGACTGGAACTGTTGCTGAGATTCTTGTTTGATTGGGCAAGATTCTCCCTTGTTGCCTTTCCCAGCTCCATTCTGCCCTCATCACCAGCTGGAACACCCTCTCAGTTGGTATCAGGATGAGCTTGTTCTGCTGCTCTCTCTTCCCTCTTGCGCACTCTGTGAGAATGAGTTTCAGAAAGCACTACTCACTGACAGGAAATAAGGGGAAACTTGAAAGACTTTGCAACTTAAATCCTGGCAGCGTACTGCCAACAACTGATTTGGCCGTCCAGAATCCTGGCACCACAAGTGCTTCCTTGCCAAATGCAGCAATAAAGTGTTTTGGGGAAAGGCCAACTCACAGGTATTTCTTGCACAACCATAACACAGCACCACAGGCCAGCACCAGCGCAGACAGCAGCACAGCTGAGAACAGTACCATCACTGCGATGTGGCGCTTCCGCACAAATTTGTGAACAGCAGCCTTTGTGCTTTTCTTGGCATTAATCCCTGGAAAAAACGAGAAAATGTCCCATGTTACCTTCACCTGCGCTACAGATAATCTCTCAGTGTGTTTCATGGACCCAAGAGATTTTCTTCAGTGGGTGCCCCTGTCCCTGCTGCCTAAGCATCAGGGGACAAGAAAGATTGCTTCCACCTCTCAATGGATAGGGAGAGGCTGCACAGGCCCTACCCGTGTCTTCCTCTGGGCCGAGGGCTGGGGCTGTGCCCTGGGGTCTGGGCTTTGTCTGTGGGGAGCACTGCAGAGCAGATTCCCTCACACTTTCCCCAGCTCACGTGTCCTGAGCTCTCCCGCAGGACACCCCCCAGGCCAAAGGTCGGGCTCCAGCCAGCACAGGGCACAGCCGGAGCCAGCCCAGGGGAGAAAGACTCCCGCAGGCTCCTACCAACAGGATCCCTTTCTTCCAGAAGGGCAAAGCTCACAAGCCGCTGGGAACTGGGAGCGGTGGGAGGTGAGCAGTGTCACAGAGGTCTGCACGTACTTTCTCTGGCACGCTGCTGGAACAACTCTCCAAACCCCACTGAGGTCAGCCATTTTCAGAGAGCCACCCCTGGCTTCTTTTACATGTGCTCTGTGCTCACACGCTCAGGTTTGGCTGCTGACCTAGTGTACAGGAGCAGGCACTGTGTGCCTGTGGGCAAACAGTGACTCTGGTCAGTGACACTGGACGGCCACGGGACAGAAATTACCTGGCATGCTAGTTGTTGGCGCGGCCTGTGTCACTTTGTCCGAGACGGGCAGTGTGGGACGGCTGCCTTCCTGCAGTGCATCCTGCTCAGTTTGTTGGTCCGTTCCTTTAGAAAGAAAGCAGGACAGTAGGATTGGATGTGATGTGTTCTCATCAGGAGCTGAGCTACTCCAATCCTGAGCTCAGGCAAAATCTGCTGGTCCCAGCCCCCCAAAGCCACTGCTACCCCCTCTGTTGCCCAAGGGCATTTGGGCTCTCCCAGGAATTAGAGGATGCTGACCCTCTCACGCCTCCTGAGGAATTATCTCCTGTGCAAGGCCCTCACACACTGTGCTGTGAGCATCACCAACCATCACTTTCCACCCACCACAGACAGACATCTGCAGGCTGAAGTGCCTTCAGAACCAGCATCTCCACCTTGTTTCCAGCAACAGCAAAGGCGGCCATCCCTGCTCGGGATGCTCCTCCTGCCTTGAACTTGCTCAGCTGCACAGAGGGCTTTGTACAAACAGAAGCACAGCACTCGCCAGTTGCTGCCATCTGTCTGTGCCCATGTCTGCACAAAGCAGCTCTGACAAGTAATGGTCATGCTGGGGGAGCAGCTGTCTCCGGGTCTTGGCTGGATGCAGAAGTGGCAGCAGACCAGCTCTGGTGCTTGACAGCGCCTGCAAGGCGTTACATGGAACACCACCGCAGCATGGCTCTGAGAGATCCCTTCCTGCTGTGTAGGCTACAGCTTATCCACACATGTACATCAGACCTCAGCTTCCCAGGTCTCACGGTGAGCAGACTGAAGTATACCCACCACGCGCTGCCTTCTCCAATTCCTTCAGCAGTTCCTTTATGAGACGGGATGAGCCCTGGGAGTATTTTCCTCTTTTTGATTCATCCTTTCCTCTTTCCGGACCTAAACAGAATGTCTGAAGTTAAATACCATGTACATGCAGTTTTGAAGACCAGTGGTGAGTCAGTAGAGTCAGTAAAGACAAACCTACTCACCGCTGGGATTCCAGCTGGGCTCCAGTGCAGGAGGAAACCAAGGATCGGGCAAGGCCTTCCCCGGGGGCACTTCTGCAACCAAAGACCCGTGAAAAGATTCGGTCATACACTACAGCATCACTGAATAGCGGAGCATACAGGGTGCCATGAAATGGCACTGAAATGGGCAGTGAAAACTCTCTAAGGAATTACAAAGCCATGACGTAACCATGCGATCCGTCGGAGTTTCAGTCCCGGAACCTAGAGGGGAACCTGGATCACCTCCTCCAGTCAAATCTGAGAACAGACGCGGGACAGAGCAACTCCCATTAAGCATCTTTCCAGTCAGAATCACACAGGATGCAATTAAAGCCAGGGATTCCTTCACAACACTATTCTCTCCCTTCCACAAGGGACCACCTTGGAAACAGTTCCTGGATGCCTGCAGGGGTACCACCATCATATATAACTAACCCCGTGTGGAGCTGCCCGGAGGAGCACCTTCTTGGAGCTCACCCCAGCTCTAAACTCAACTGCATGGACTGGATTAAACCTAGGCTTTGGTAAGACACTGCCTGGTGACACAGCTGTAACCAAGGACAGAGGAGAAACATTCCCATTGCACGTGCCCATCTCTCTCTTCCTTAGTGACCTGCAGCGATGGAAGGGGCTCAGGTAATGACGTGGGGGGAAAGTTCCAAAGTTGCAGAGAGGCCAGGTAACCTGCTGGCTGGTATTCCACAGCTTTCCAAATACTTTCTCCAGGCCATGTGAAACAGTTCTCAGAGACCTCATGGAAGAACATTCGGCCTTAATAAATTATATTTTAAAAAATATTTTTAATTAATAAGAATTAATACTTTCAATGCTTGAAATTTTCTTACTGGGAGACCTCGGAGATACAGGGACAAAGCCAACACACCGCTGACAGCAAGGAGCACCCAAGAAATGATGACCATCCATGCTTCTCGGGGAGAAGAACCCGCTGGCCAGTGAAAAACAGGACCCTTGCTGAACTATCCCAGTCAAATATACAAATGGATGAAGCCTGGTGACTTACCTCCAGCATCCCCCTCAGGCTCATAGACAGGACTCCGTTCTGCTGATTCACCAGCAGGGCCTGCAGGCACAAGTATGATCAGAGACACAGGTGAGGAGAGCTTCCACTGCATGTGGGGGCCTCCTTTTCCCTGAGACACCTGTAGGGTCTGGCGGTGGGTCAGGGAATGACACAGCCCAAATACGAAGGTCTGGGCTCTCTCAGATGAAGAAAGGCAGCGGTAACCTTCCCACCGAAATGTGGCAGCTCTCCGGGTAAAGAAATACTCATGGTCCATCTGTGCAAGCCCTTCAAGGCACAGACAGACTTGGAAGACCTTGAGAGGATCTTAAGTAAAATTGCACCCAAGTAAATTATGAGAGCATGGATGTTTCCGCCTTCCAGAAGACAGACACAACTTACCGCTCGGTTGTCCCACAGGCACAGGCACAAAATCCGGATCCAAATGATCATCTGGAAAGGGAGCACCAAGCTCATCATCTAGAATCAAGAACAGGTGAGAAAAGCTCCAATTACATGGTGTGATCTCTTTCTCCCTCGGTAACTGGGTGTGGGTTGTGGAATGGGATCGGAGAAGGACTCAGGTCACGGTTTCCAAAGTTGCAGGGTGGCCAGGATGACCTGTAGGCTGGCACCTGGCAGCGTACACAATACTCTCTCCGGGCCATGTGCCACATCCCTCACGGACCGCATGGAAGAAGATGCAGCCCCTCGGGGCTTTCTTACTGAAAGGCCTCTGATGTACAGGAAGGTCACGCTGAAGCACTGGAGGAAAGCTCGCCTGTCTCTTGCTCTGGGCTGTGGGCCGGGGCTCTGTGTTGGAAGCTGGGATTCATCTACAGAGAGTACCATGAGCCTAGAGCAGAAACGCTCACGCTTTTCCCAGCACGCATCTTCTGAGCTCTCCCCAGGATATCTCCCAGGATGAAGGCTGTGCTCCAGCCAGCAAGCAGCGAAGCCATGGCCTGGCATGGCTGGAGCCAGCCCTGAGGAGCAGCTCTGCCGTGGGCTCTTGCCCGGCTCCTGCGGTGCTGCCCATCACTCCCTGCCCAACACCACCCCCATGGAAGGCAGGCCCCAGGGAAGTGTGGCACAGGGCTGTGGGGACACAGGCCTACTTTCTGCCCCCAGTGCTACTCAGTTTGGGTTCCATCTCTGCCCACCCACCTGATCCCGGTGCTCGCCACGGAGCAGCACAGGTCTCCTGGAAACACACGGCCATCAGTAGGAGTGAGAGGACAAGGCGGGCAGGGGCCATGGCCCCCCACACTCGCACCATGCTTCCAACACCACCGTTGCAGCTACAGCGAGTGTCACACAGAGAGAAGCCTGCAGCACAGGACAGCGTCACAGCCAGGCCTTGTGAGCTCACAGCACAGTACAGCCATAGGATGGGGCATTGTGACCTCACAGCTCCCTGACTCCGGGTGCTGGCTCCCCGGGGCTGCAGCTCTCGTGATGCGCTGCACCGGGGCTGCTTGGGGCTGGTGCTTACATCATAGAAACACAGAATCGTAGAATGGCTTGGGTTGGAAGGGACAGTAATAAATACTTCTAAGTAATATATCCTTAGAAGTAAGTAATACTTATAACCCCAACCCTCATCTAGGTCATCAGTAAAGATATTAAACAAGATGGGCCCCAGTACCGACCCCTGGGGGACACCACTTGTGATGGGTCATCAGCTGGACTTAACTCCACTAACAAGCACCCATTGGTCATGGCCCTCTAGCCAGTTCCTTACCCAAAGAAGGGTCTACCTGTCCAGGCCACGGGCAGCCAGTTTCCCCAGGAGAATACGGTGAGAGACTGTATCAAAGGCTTTGCTGAAGTCTAGGTAGACTACATCAACAGCCTTTCCCTCATCTGCCAGTCTGGTCACCCAGTCATAGAAGGAGATGAGGTTGGTCAAGCACGACCTGCCTTTCATGAACCCATGCTGGCTTGGCCTGATCCCCTGGATGCCACGCACACGCCGTGTGATCTCACCCAAGATGATTTGTTCCACAACTTTCCCCGGTACGAGGTCAGGCTGAAAGGCCTGTAGTTCCCTGGATCCTCCTTACAGCCCTTCTTGTAGATGGGAGTCACATCGGCAAGCCTCCAATCCTCTGGGACCTCTCCAGATAACCAAAAGTGCTGGTAGATGGCAGAGAGCGGCTCAGCAATCACCCCTGCCATTTAAGAGGACATACCTGAGCAGGGCACAAAGGGAATGACTGCGTGGGAGCACAAAGACGGGCCGCAGCAGCCTAGAGCAAAAAATCCCATTCCACCCCATGTTGGTTGTGAGCAGTTCTTATCTGTGTTACGGCTTGTGTGTTCCCATGGAATCCCTCCATCTCTTCAGCAACCCCTTGACTAAGAATTCTGCATCTCTGCTAAGACAGCCAGGACTTTAGTAAGGATTACTTGCATAAGGATGATTATTTTTGCCCCTAATAAATGGCACGAGCCTAAAACCCAGGAATGGCTGTGGCTATCCTTAAATATGAATGGTGCCAAGCAGCAGCCTGGAGTAAGCAAGCACCTTCTGAGGGTGTTGTGAAGGCCACTGAGGCCTTAGCGGGCTGAAACTGTGCTCCTTCAAATGAGCCCCTGGCAGTCACGCCAGCAGTCACCTGCTCTTCATCTTCGCTGCTCCTGTTGTATCACTTCCCACCATTCCACCTGGACTGGGGAAAGCAGCTGCTGGGACATCACCAGGCTGTGGCAGAAGACACACCATCTTCCCACCATCGCGCACCGCCTGCCTTTGGTAAGCCATTGCCATTCCTTGCTGAGAAGACATCCCCTGGTCTGGACGCAGCTCAGTCCGAATTACACTCTTTCTCCCAGTACAGCCTAGCTACATTAAGGACATTGTTTCGAGACTGGTTGATGCAATTTAAGCTCCAGGCCTGAAGCATGTTGGCAGCCTCACAGGGAGACATCCAGTGGGAAAACTGTTCAGGCCAGTGTGGAATTATCTGTGGGATGTCCTCAAGCCTCCTTCCCCAGAGCTGCATGCCAGAGACTGCTACGCCATTGCTTCCAGCTGCCTTAAACACATTGTCAAAAGTAAATTTCAACTGATGGATTTCATGAATGTTTACCTCAATCAGAGCCCGTATCATTCTGAACAAGAGATGAGTGGCCTACATTTCTTCTTCTTAATTAACATCTGTTTCCATGCAACTTTATCTTACTTAGCTGCTCTGTAGCCTGGCTGTACTCCGGCTTCAGGGAAAGGAAACAGAGCTGTGACTGCTCAGCTCAGGGGGCCTTCTAAGTGACACACTGATTAATTGAGTCCTTTGGGGAAGGAAGACAGAAGGTGATGGGTGATGTTGGAGCAGGGGAAAATGAGGTACCTGGTGCTGGGCAGCAACACGAGTGGGGAGGTGGAGGTGGTGGCTGACAAGGAAAGGTGCTAGCTGCGGGAACAAAGGTGGGAAGGCACTCAAGACCCTGACATCTGAAACACAGCTGATAAATCCCTCTTCAGTGAGCGCTTCATCTGCAACTTTGTCTTGATGTCGTGATACCTGCTCTAGTCAATAGCGTGTATCTGTAGTGCAAAATCATACTTTTCAAGAACCACAATTCTTTTTTGACCTGGTGGTAAATTACATAGCTTGCCATAAGCCGTATCAATTCAGGATCTGCACAGTATTGAATCAAACATGCATGACCCTTAAGATTTCAATCACTCCAATTATTTCAAGGTGTTTCTGCTCTACATAGGCACAAGAGCAAACAAGCATAGAAGGAAAAGACCTAGGTCTTAACAGCTGAAACATAGCTGTAACCTCTGGAGTCTTCCTTTCTGCCCCTTGTTTGCTCTTCTGCAGAACTCTGAGCTGAGCCAACTCACCAAGCAGATGAAAGCGTGGCTGAGAGTTGACCTTTGCTTGAGGAAGGTGAAAAGGGATCGGTTATGCCTCGTTGACATTTTTAGAAGCATCCAGAAGAGGTCAGCGTTGGCTAGCTTTTAAGTTACCCCCATAAGACTTTCCCAAAGGTGTGTTTTGTTTAGAAAAAGCTGAGCTGCCTGGAAGGTTTGATCGGGAAGGGTGCAGCAGTATTCATGCAGTTCTTCCTGGGGATTTGAATGCGTTCTGTTTGCAGTAGAGGGAAAGGAGACAATATGCACAGGAACAACTCCACTGATCACACCATCCGGTCGGAAATATTTTTCAACCAACAACATGGGACTTTAGGAGCTAAATTTTGGTTTTCGGATTGACAGTATTATTCAGACTGAGATTTGGTTTTGCTCAGTAGTGCAAATCTATGAGCACGCTGGAGTTGCTCCAGTAGAACAAGTGCTAGACCACATCTCTGCTAACAATCAGTCATTCACTTTTTAACGTAAAGCTTTCGCACGCAGTTCTCTCTTATCCCTGTGAGTGTCACCAGCGTCTGCAGCTGAGGATTGTCTTCTGCTGTGCTTTTTGCTTCCCAGTATGGTCACTGAGTGTTCGTGTGCCCACAGGAAGAACATCAGGGCCCCACAGTCGCATGTAGGTCTGACTGTTCTGCATTACACCTCAGCACTCTCAGGTTGAATATTAAATAAATAAATAAATAAATAAATAAATAAAAATTCTCCTAGATGATTTTGGAGGTCTTTTTGAACACTGGTGATTCTATGATTCCCTCTACAACCTCCCTGCTCCAGACTGGACAATCCCAGCTCCCTCAGGCACTCCCCATAACACTTGCTCTCCAGGCCGTGTACCGGCTCAGCTGCCCTTCTATGGATGTGCTCCAGGGCCTCAATGTCTTTCTTGTAGAACGCAGTACTCGAGGTGCAGCCTCACCAGTGCTGAGTACAGAGGGATGATCACTTCCCTGCTCCTGCTGGCGACGGTTTCTGACACAAGCCAGAACACCATTGGCCTTCTTGGCTACCTGCACACACTGCTGGCTCATGTTCAGCTGAGCATGGACCAATAGCCCCAAGTTTCCTCATAAGACGGTTTGTTTTGGAAGGGATGACACAAACAGAGGATGGCTTGTGTTATAAGGGACCCTTAAGATCATAGAACCGTAGAATGGCTTGTGTTGGAAGAGTGGAAGATTAAAGAACCGTAGGATAGCTTGTACTGCAAGGATCCATGAAGACCATAGAACCGTAGGAAGTTTTGTATTGCTAGGATCCTTGAAGCTCATAGGACCCTAGGATGGCTTGAGTTTGAAGGGTCCTAGAAGATCATAAAACTACCGGATGGTCTGTGTTGGAAGGGTCCTTGAAGATGATAGAACCCTATGATGGCTTGAGTTTGAAGGGTCCTAGAAGATCATAGAGCCACAGGATGGCTTGTGTTGGAAGGGTCTTTGAAGATCACAAAACAATGGACTGGTTTGCATTGGATGTGTCCTTGAAGATCACAGAATCATGGAATGTCTCGAGTTGGAAGGGTCCTTGAAGATCACAGTGCAATGGGCTGGCTTGCGTTGGAAGCGTCCTTAAAGATCACGGACTCACAGGGCGGCATGTGTTTGAACAGTCCTTAAAGATTGCAGAAAAAGTGCTGAGGGTTACTATGTACTTTTCAGAAGTTGAGAGTTACCCTTTTGAGTTACGGCTAAGGATTACCCTTTTGAGTTAGGGTTAAGGGATAAAGGTTCCCCATTTGAGTTTAGGGTTAAAGGTTAACATTTTGGGTTAGGGATATGGGTTAAGGGTTACCCTTTGGGGTTAGGTTTAAGAGCTTCCTATTTGTGTAAGAGTGAAGGCTTTCCCTTTTTGCTTATGATTAAGCATTAAGGGTTACTACTTTTTTAGGGTTAGGGGTTATCATTTGGGGTTAGGTTTAAGGGTTAAGGGTTAGCTATTTGTGTTAGGGTTAAGAGTAACCAATACGTTTTCGCATTCGGGGTTACCCATTTGGGTTAGTGTTAATGGTCAAGCGTTGCCACTTGGGGTTACTGTTAAGGTTAACCATTTGGGGTTATGTTTAGGGATTACCATTTACCGTCAGGGTTAAGTTTTGAGGATTACTGTCCTGGGTTAGGGAAAAAGGTTTCCCATTTGGATTAGTGTTAAGGGTTACATCCTTGGGTTAGGGTTAAGGGTTACTATTTTGTTTTGGGTTGAGGGTTATCTGTTTGAGTAAGCATTTAGCATTCCTCTTTTGGGTTAGCATTCACGGTTACCCATTCATGTTTGTGTTAAGGGTTTCCTTTATGGGTTAGCCTTTTGGTTTACGGTGAAGGATTAACAATTTGGGTTAGTGTTAATGTTAACCATTTAGAGTTAAGAGTTTGGTGTTACGGTTAAGGGCTACACTTCCGGGTTAGTGTTCAGGCTAAGTATTACCATTTTCTGTTAGTGTTAAGGGTTATTCTTTTGGGTTAGCTCCAAACTGTTAAGTGTTACTCATCTGTGTTATGGTTAAGGAATACCTCTTTTGGTTGGGGTTAACGATTAAGGGTTACTATACCAGAACAGTTAAATCACAGTCTGAATGTTCGAGGAGGGTACCGGGGTGGGGGTTGGGGCTAAAGGGGTGGGGGAGCTGCATGTCCCTCTGCCTTGGCCCTGTGGGGCCTCTGTGGTGTTCAGGACCTCTTTGGCGGGGGCAGGTACCCTGTATCCTCCCGCCCCCCACACCCAGGGTATTTCACTGCCCCTCCCCCCTCCCCCTGCTACAGGTCGCCCACAACGCCCCCCTGTCCCTCTGTCTAACCCCCGGAGTTACACCCTCCCCCCGGTCCACCGCCGCTCCAGTTCCCCCATTCTGATCACCGTAGTCCTCTTCCACCCGACTCCTTAGTGCCTCCCCTCACTGTTCACCTCTGTTCCCTGTTCTGAGCCCAAGGGTCACCCTGTCTGTCCCCATCCACACCCCGATTCCTCCCCAGTCCCCTCTATCTGACCCCTGGAATCCCCCGTCCCCAGCCCCCAAGTACCCCCCCTCCAATTCCCCCATTCTGATCCCTAGAGTCTCCTACCACCCCCTAGTCCCTTCTATTTGACCCCCAGGGTTCTCTGTCCTCCCTTCCCCCTCCCCAACTCCTGACCCCTTTTTCTGACCCCTAGAGTTTCCCGTACCGTTCCCCCCGCCCCCACCATGCCCTCCTCCCTGACCCCTGGAGTCCGTTCCCCCATTTTGACCCCCATTCCCCTCCAACCAGACCCCTGTTCTGCCCAATAAAAGCCTCCCACAACCCCTGGCTCTCTCCTCCCACTCCTCTCTCTGCCCCCAGACGCCCTTTCTGCCTCCTAGAGACTCTGTTCACCCCTTTCTCCCCCTGTACAACCCACCAAGTTCTCCCCCCAGACTCTCTTTAAGCCCCATAGAGACCCCACTCCTTTCTTCCCCCGCAATACCCCTCTAGGATCCCCCCCAGACTCCCTTTCCAGCCCATAGAAGCCCCCTTTCCTCCTTTTCAACTCCCCCAAGTTCCCTCCACAGTGCCCCTCTCCACCACCAGACCATTTTTCTGCCCCATAGAAGCCCCACTCACCCCTTACCCCCCAACACAACTCCCTCTATCAGCCCCCAGACCCCTCTTTCCACCCTACAGAAGCCCTCACAACCCTCTAGCTTCCCCCTTTCAACCCCCTCTCCACCCTAGACCCCCTTTCCTCCCAATAGAGCCCCTACTCACCCTTTTTTTCCCCTCACAACCCCCCGTCCATTTCCAGACCCCCCTTTCTGCCCTGCAGAATCCCCATTTCCCCCCCTACCTTGATCCCCCTAGTTCCCCGCCCCCCTCCCCCCCAGACCCCCTTTCCAGCCACAGAATCCTTGCTCTCCTCTTTTCTCCCCCATAACCCCTCTCTCCACCCCTAGACACTCTTTCCACCCCACAGAAGCCCCCCACAATGCCCCACTTTCTGCCTTCCACCCTTGCCTCCACCTCTAGACCCCCCTCTCCACACCACAGAAGCCCCACTCATGCCTTTCCCCCCCTAGATTCCCCACAAGCCCCCTCCCCACCCCCAGAGTTTCTTTCTATAGAAGCTCTACTAACCCCTTTCTTCTGCCCCCACAACCTCCCCTATCTACCTCTGGAGTCACGCAAAAGGATTTGGAGATGTCCTAGAGGGGCTTGGGGGGCATCCAGGGGGTCCCCAGGTGCTTCCAGGGGGTCCTGGTGACATCCAGAAGGGCCTGGAGATGTCCCAGAGAAGTCTTGGGGTTGTTGAGGGGGTCCACAGGTTGGCCGTGGGCGTCCCTGGAAGAATCTGGAATCTCCCAGTATGAACCCAGCAGCTCTGAGGAGCTACTGGGATGATCTGGGGATGTCCCAGCAGAGTCTGGTAGGGTCCAGGGAGTCCTCATGTGGGTCTGAGTGGTCCAGGAATCATCCAGAAGGGTCTGGGAATGTCCCCGAGAGGACATGGAGGGTCCAGGGATTACTCATGTTGATCCAGGGGGTCCTTGGATTCATCCAGAAGGGTCTGAGATGTCCCAGAATGATCCTGTAGGGTCCAGGGGGTCCCCAGGTGGGTCCAGGACACCCTTTCAGAAGGGTGTGGGGATGTCACAGAGAGGACTTGTAGAGTCCAGGGGGGGTCCTCAGGTGGGTTCAAAGGGTCCTGTGTCTTCTGGAAGGGTCTGGAGATGTCCCAGAGGGGTCTTGGGGTGTCCAGGGGGTCCTCATGTGGGTCTGGGGGGTCCTGGAGTCATCCAGAAGGCTCGGGAGATGTCCCAGAGGGGTCTTGGGGTTTCCAGGGAGGTCACCAGGGGTTCCTGGAGTCTTTCAGAAGTCTCAAATGGGGATTTTGAGGACAACCCCACATAGTGACACGTCCTCACTCTGCTTTGTCCCCGTGGGATCGCCTCCCCCAAAAATGTCCATTTCCATTCAAATAAATACTATGTTGATTTTGCTGTATTTTTTCCCCACTTCCCCACCATCACTGGATGCCACTCTTGTTGCTGGTGTTGGTGTTGTTGGGTATCATCAGGTATTGGTGTCATCAGGTGCCTCTGTTGTTGCTGTCATTGGGTGTCATCAGGTGTCACCGTCACCGGCTGTTGGCATTACTTAGGTGTCACCTTCTTTGGTTGTCTCCATAATCGGGTGTCACTATTGTCAGCATCATTGGGTGCCGTCGGGTTGGTCATCAGGTGTCACCGTCACTCGGATGACACTGTGACACAGGGTGACCTCGATGTGGAACAGCCGTGACACAGTGTCACCATCCTTGGCTGTGACTGTTGTTACCATCATCTGTTGTCACCATCTCTGGTGTGTCACCATCTCTTGGGTGACACCATTCCCTGAGCTCTGACCACCGCATAGGGGCAGGCACAGGCAGCCCCACATTGTCACTGTGCCGTCACTAAGCCTCCCACTGTCCTTTGTCACCCCTACAGGCCTGCCCACAGCCGGACCCAGTGACACTGGAGCCCTCTGGCACTGTCACCATCATCTGCCACGAGGATGAGGACACACACAGTGGTGAACTCTGTGCCACCACCAGAGGGGACCACGTGTGACATCAGCGTGGAACAGCCGTGACGCGGTGTCAGCGTCATTGGGTGTTGCTTTTGGCAGCTGGCATCGGGTGTCACCGTCACACGGAGGGGACAAAACGACCCCCCTGGGGACGTTGTGCTGAAGCTGGGGACACCGTGACCAGTTGGAGGACTTCCCAGGAGAAGTGGGGACACCACATCATGGTGTCACACCCCCAACACTGGGGACACTCCCATGTCACCCCCACATTGTCACGCTCCAGAGTTGGGAACACCCCTCTGGGGACCCCGTCTGTGTCTCGCCCCACAGACCACATTGTTCCCATGATGTGGGGGAGGCACCCCTTACTTTTGTACACACCCCCATGTGAATAAAGGGTGGAGGAGCAGCTGTGGGGCTCCATGTGTCACATCAGGGGAGACTCTGGGGACAGAGGTCACTGCAGCATCCTGGCTCCATAGCCCCTACATAACCATAACGACCCCATAACCACTACAGCCCTATCTCATAGCCATCCCATATCCATATCCCACAACCTTATCCCATCCCATATCCCATCCTGTATCCACAGCTCATCCCATATCCATACCCCCACATTCCACATCCTATCCCCATCCCGTACCCCATATCCATATCCACCGCAAATCCACCTCTCCACATCCATCCCGTATCCATTCCATACACTTAGCCAACCCCATTATCGTCCCAATCCCATACCCATATTCCATCCCAAGTCCATCCCACATTCTTCCCGTATTGATCCCATATCCATCCCAAGCCTACCCCATATCCAGGGCCTATCCCACATATATCCCAGTTCCCAGTATCCCATTCCATATCCATCCCATATCCATATCCCCACGCCCCAATCCCAAATGTCACGTCCCAACCCCACATCCCAGTCACACACCCTATGTTCCATACCCCAACCCCAATTCCGTATCCCCTTCCCAATCCCACATCCTGACCCCATCTCCCACCTGCCAATCCCAATCCCGTATCCCACCCCCTATGCCAACAGGGCCCACCCGGAGGCCCCGCCTCCACCGCCGCTCCGCCCCGCCCCCTGCCCCTGCACCTCCCACTCACGGCCCCGCGCCGCTCCGCCCCCGGCCTCTCATTGGTCAGCGGCAGCGCTCGGGACCGGCCGTTGGCAGCCGGCTCGGGGCCGCCCGGCCCTCCCATCGGGCAGCGCCGCTCCCGCAGCCCGGGCCGCCCCGCGCGGCGCCGCCGCTGCAGCCGCTGTGCGCCGAAGCTGTCCGGGCAGCACCGAGGCGGAACCGCGGCACGACGGGAGCGGTGCTGAGGACAGCGGCGCCGGAGCCCCGAGGGAGGGAGAGCGGCACCGGGACAGGGAAGGACACCTGCGCGGCCGTAACCCGCCTCCCTGCGGGGTGAGGGGTTGGGAGCGGGATGTGGGGTTGGGATTAGGGGTGTGGGACTGGGATGTGGGGATAGAGATATGGGATAGGATATTGGGAAGTGGGATATATGGGATGGGCTCCGGATGTGGGATCAATATGGGAAGCATATGGGATGGATTGGGATGATAATGGGATGGGATAAGGATATGGAACGGACGTGGGACGGATGTGGGGATACGGATTTGGGTTGAATAATGGATATATGATGTCCACCACTGCTCCCCATGCAGCCCAGAGCCCCCCGACACCCAGACCCTGGGCTGCTGGGAGTATGGGGCTATAGGGAGCAATGGGTGAGATAAACGGGGGATAGGGGGAGACAGAGGGGGGATAGAGGGCTATAGGGAGCTGGGGAGGGCTGTGGGGGGGCTGAAGGGGGGCAGGGGGCTACGGAAGGCAGGGGGGTATGGGAAGGCATATGGAGCTATAGTGAGCTGTGGTAGGGTATTGGGGTATATGGGGCCATAGGGGTGGATATAGGCAGATTTGAGGCAATAGGGGGCTGTGCGGGGGTTACAGGGGGACACGATGCTATAGGGAGCATTGGGGGGGGGGGTTGGGAGGGACTATAAGGGGTTGTGTGGGGGTACAGAGTGGGCTATGGAAGGATGTGGGAATAGGTGGCCCAGATATAGGCCCAAATACAGGAACGGTAGGGGAATATAGGGGGTGGTGGAGCTCAAGGAGGAGGTGCGAAGGCTAAGGGCCATCAGGGAGTGTGAGAGGGAGATTGATCGGTGGAGTGACTTGCTGGTGTGCCGAAGGGAAGGGTGCCAGGGGGATACCCCCAGAAAAGACCCTCTGCCCAGTCACAGTCAGACAGGCCTGACTGATGAGGAACCTCCCCCTAGCAACAATGGTGGGGGGTTGCAGGGTGTGGGGCAGTGGCAAAACCAGTCTAACTCTCTCGCTGAAAGGCATCAAGATGATATTCACCAGACAGTGGTGGACCCCCTGCCCTGCCATCGCCGAGCAGAGCGAGACAATTTGAGAGATGAGGAGGAGCGGGAACGGGTACCGGCTCGGTGAAGTGGGCATCCCCCATCCCGACCATCTTCAGTTGCCCAGGTGCCTCTGTGAAATAGCTTTGAGGCCCTGGCACTCGAGGGAGAAGTGAGCGGAGGTGTGGAAGGAGGCCCACCCGTTACATTGCCTCGGGTGAAGCCCCCGGCCCCACGCCTCAGGACTGCCTCCACCCGGAAGGACGGAAGGGTGGTTGTCACAGGTGACTCCCTTCTGAGGGGAACAGAAGGCCCTATATGTCGGCCCAACCCTACCCGTAGGGAGGTGTGCTGCCTCCCTGGGGCACGGGCAGGGACAGTTCTAGAGAGCTTCCTGGACTGATGCGCCCTTCTGATTATTACCCCTTCTTGATAGTTCAGGCTGGCAGTGACAAAGTCACTGAGAAAAGCCTGAAGACTGTCAAAAAAGACTTCAGGGAACTGGGACGGGTAGTTGATGGAACAGGCATGCAGGTTGTTTTTTCTTCTATACCTTCAATGGCAGGGAAGGACACTGAGAGATCAAAAAAGCTCACCTCATAAATAAATGGCTTAAAGGCTGGTGCAAACACAGGAATTTTGTGGGTTTTTTTTTGACAGTGGGGCAATTTACTCGGTGCCTGGCATGATGGCTGCAGATGGATGTAGCCTGTCTCCAACGGGTAGGAGGATCCTAGCCGAGGAACTGGCGGGACTCATTGAAAGGTCTTTAAACTAGGTACGAAGGGGGAAGGGGGCAAAATGAGGGCCGCTGGGGTTGAGCAGGTAGTTCGAGGGCTTGTGCCAAACCTGATGGGCAAAGAGGGTGGAGTACAAAGGGATGGAGTAGGGAAGGGGGATGCTGCTGTTCTAGGGGATCCTAGATCCCCTATAAAGGCAGTGAGACAGAAAACCCAGCGGAGGTGCCTTTATACCAACGCACGCAGCCTCGGAAATAAGCAGGACCAGTTGGAAACCGTGTTGCACTTGGAAAGTTATGACCTTGTTGCTATCACGGAAACGTGGTGGGATGACTCCCATGACTGGAACACCACCATTGAGGGGTATCGGCTCTTCAGCCGCTGTAGACACCGCTCAAAAGGGTGTCCTTAAAGAGCTGCCAGCTCTGTTCCGCACCCATGCCCTTAAGGACACTTTCCCAGGGGATCCCATCCAGCAGTTCCTTGATCAGCTGGAAGTTTGCTCTCCTAAAGCACAGGGTCCTAGCTCTGCTTCTTGCCAGGCCCGCATTCCTCCAGATCACAAACTCCACCGAGGCATGGTCACTACAGCCCAGGCTGCCTCCAATCTTAACCTTTCTAATACTCTCCTCCACATTTGTGAGGACCAGGTCCAGAAAGGCTTCACCCCGGTTCGGTCCGTCTATTACCTGGACCAGGAAGTTATCCTCAACAGACTCCAGGAATCTCCTGGATTGTTTGTCCTCCACCATGCCACTATTCCAGCAGATATCTGGGCGGTTGAAATCCCCCATCGGGACAAGAGCCCGCGAGCGCAACACCTCCTGCAGCTGGAGCAAGAAGGCCTCGTCAGCTCGTCAGGCTCCCCCTGATCAGGTGGCCTCTAGCAGACCCCAACCACTAGATGCCCTTTACTGGACCGATCCTTGATTTTTACCCACAAGCTGTCGACCTGATCGTGGCTGTTCCTCAGACACAGCTCTTTGCAATCTATCCGCTCTTTGACATAGAGGGCAACTCCCCCACCCTTCCTACCTTGTCTATCCCTTCTGAAAAGCCTGTAGTCCTCAATCAGGGTATTCCAATCATGGGATTCATCCCACCATGCTTTCATGATAGCAATTAGGTCGTACTTTCCCAATTGCGCCAATTTTCCCAATAGCTTTCCCAATAGCTCCTCCTGTTTATTTCCCATGCTGCACGCATTGGTATAGGGGCACTTCAGCTTAGCTACTGGCCTTGTTGCCTTTTCGGAGGAGCCCTCCCCAATACCTCCGGGACAAGTCTGGGCTTTTCCCCTACAGCCTCCCAAGGTGACAGTGTTCCCACACACTTCTCTGTCACCCAGTGCACTCCCTTCCCCCCTTCATATCTAGTTGAAAGCCCTGCTATCCCGCCCAGCCTGCTTGTTCCCAAGAATATTTGTGGCCCTTCTAGTCAGTCAGCTCCCATCCACCATCAGCATTCCCCCTTTCTCAAGGCTGCATCCCAAACCGTAGTACCCAAAGCCCTGAGCATGACACCATTCGCAAAGCCATTCATTCAGCATGTCTACCCTCCTCCTTTTGTTTGGATCCCTGTCACCAACTGAGAGGACAGAGGAGAACACTATTTGCACTCCCGATCCTTTCAGCAGTCTTCCCTGAGCCCTGAAGTCCCTTTTGATCACCCAAGAACTTATTTGGCCTACCTGTTCATTTCCAGTATGGAAAACTAGTAATGGATAATAATCAGAGGACTTAACCAGGAGGGTGATGCTCCTAGCAACATCTCTCACCCGGGCTCCAGGCAGGCCAACACAGCTCCCTGTGGGACGGGTCTGAACGGTGTATCGGGCCCTCGGTTTCCCTCAGAAGAGAGTCCCCCATGATGGCAGCCCTTCTTTTTTTCCTGACCGATGTTGTAGCAGAACGGGGAGCAGACTGACTAGCCTTGGGCAAGCTCTCCTGCATGGATGGACTTTCACCGACATCCACATCCCCCAGTCCCTCCGGCTCCAGAGCCTCATACCTGTTATGTAAGAGCACCTGGGAAGGTGGGACAGGCTGAGGGGCCGTTCGCTTGTTGTCCCAAACGGGGACTTGTTTCCATCCCTCTCTGTCTTTGAGGCCACCCCTTCCCACCTGACTGGGAGAGGGCAGATGACCCGCCACTGCCTGAGGAGCATCTCTCCCACACCCTTCCTGTAGGGATGGCAGAGTGCGACTCCACCAATCAATCCCGTTCCCACAATCCTGGATGCTCCTCAACCTTTCTACTTCCTCCTCTAGCTCTACCACCAAGCTGAGCAGATCATCCACCTGCTCACACCGCACACAGGTGGTATCCCGGCTGCCCTCCTGTAGCAGTGACAGGGCCAGGCATTCTCTGCAGCCTGAGACCTGAACTGCGGCCCGGACATTCATGCTTTCAGTCTGAGTCTCCAGGTTCCTTTTAGCAGCAGCTTGCTGCCATGTGGTGACCATGGTTTGCACCTTGGCGTGTCTTGAGAGCAGCGACCTGTTAAGTGACCTGTTAAGTGTTAAATGTGCTAAGTGCTAAGCCCCCTCCTAAACGGCAAGGTGTCCTGCCCTGCCTGCTCACCCCGTCTGATCTGCTCTGGCTCATCTGTTCGGGGTTTGACCTGAAAATCGCTCGCTTCACAGCAAGATAACAACCCTTCTCACTGTGTAGTCACGTGAATGGGTGGCTCCTGGTTTCTCCTCATTTGAACGACCCACGTCATTCACACACCCTGACTCCTCCTCTCCATCCCCGGTGGCTTCTTCTAGGCAAGGGGGTGTGGATGCAGAGCCGTTGATCTGGCAACGTCCTCACCACGTCAGCCACTCTGGCGAGGGCTGCCGGGCTGCTCTGTTATCTCGGGGTTCGCTGGATGAAGGAACCAACTGAAACCCCCGTGTACCTCGCGGCCAGACGCTGCGGTTCAGGCCAGGACAGCTCCAAAGCAGCTAACCTCAGCTATCAAGCAAAATGTCAGCTTTGGAGTTGGAAGTTGAAAGCAAGGAAAGGTTAGATGGATTTGGGGGTTGAAAAGGCCCACATTGGGTTTGGAGATGAAAAGCAAGAGGTAAAGGGAAGGGTGCACAGATTTTGTGGTTGGAAACGCCAGATTTGGAGTTGGAGGTGTATAGCAAAACAAAGATTTCATGGATTTTGGGGTTGGGAATGCCAGAATAGGGGCTGGAGGTGGAAAGCAAGGCAAAGGTTGGATGGATTTTGGGGGTTGAAAATGCCCGATTTGGGGCTGGAGATGAAAAGCAAAAGGCAAAAAAGGCACCTTCCAGGGTGCACGAACGTAGGGGTTGGAAATGTCAGCTTTGGAGCTGGAAGTGGAAAGCAAGGAAAGGTTAGATGGATTTGGTGGCTGAGAATTCCTGATTTGAGGTTGGAGATGAAAAGCAAGAGGGAAGAGCACACGGATTTTGGGGTTGGAAATGCCAGATTTGGATTTGGAGGGGTAAAGGAAGTGTTGCTGTGAAAGGGTGGATGGATTCAAAGTCTGAAAATGCAAATTTTGGGGGTTGGAGATGGAAGTTGGGAGGGGGGAGAGGGTGGGGAAGGAGGATCCCTTGGGAATACAGTTGGAGAGGAATGGAGTTGGACTTCAGTGCCAAACCAGTAATCTCGGTCCAATGGGACACAAAGCATCGTAGAATGGATCCCTGGAGAGAACAAGGCCATAAAGTGCCATCTTCACAGCTGATCAGAGAAGAATCTAGGACGGTTTGGGGTTGGGACAGTTACCCTGAGAACCGCTGTTACCCCACTGACATCACAGCAATGAAGGAGAGGGGCAAGGAGGGGGCCCTACCTCTGCCCTGCTTTACCTCATTGTCTTCCTTCCCACCTTAAACGGGGCATCCAACTGAGGGGTTTGGGACCCCACCCTGCCCCACTGGACCCGTAAACCCTCAGAGGTGGGCAATGGACCCCCCGACCCATTCTACTCCACAGAACACATCCCTTCCTGTATGAAGGGGACCCATACGGCAAGGATCCATCTCTCCCCACATCCCACTAAAAGGAGGCAATGCTCCCCCATACCCAAGATCTATTCTGCACCACAGACCCCATCAACTCCTCCTGAATGGACAGGGGATCTTGGGATCCAGCAGTCACCATGCTGGAGCCACAGAACTCAGCTTCCTCCAAAGGTTCCGGGTTCTGTAGCAGCCAAGGGAGTGGCTCCAGCCACTTCATCTAACTCCATCCTTCCATCTAATGATCACTCCATCCATCCAATGATCCTTCAATCCATTCTTCCATCCATCCATCCCTCTAACACTTCTTTCCTGTGTTGATCCCTCTGTTCATCTGTTCCTCACTGCACGCTTCCGGCTCCCCGAATCCAAGCAGCCTCCCCCCGTTACCCACCAGAACCTTCTCTGGAGCTGTGGGGGATTTCTGCATAGCAGTACCTACAGGCACTTCCTTGTAACCCTGCAAGTGCTGGCAGCATCCTCACTTATGACGATAGTGCTGATTTTCCGGTCCATCCCTCAGCGTCACGCCATCCCTTTGCTCAGCAGCCCTCCCCATTCTTAGTTTAAAGACTCCCTTGTGAAGCTGCCATCCTACTGATGAAAGACGCAGAGCTTCTCTCTTACAAATGTCAAGCCTTTAACTGCACAAACTGATGCATTTTCACATGCATAAAGTCACAACTACAGGCAGCTCGCCCGTGAAAAAAGGCATGACGCTCTTACAGGCAGTGCGTGAAGGCAGCAGGAGCAGGCAGCAAGGCAAGCAGATGCAGCAGGAGCGTGCTGTGATGAGCTGTAGAACACTGGAAATGAAGCAGAGGATGGGTTTGCACACATTTGCGTGAGCACAGGGCTGTGCAAAGCGGTGGGCGATTGGTATTTGCAAGAAGGAAGCAAGATGGTACTGAAGTTGTAAGGAAGTGCATCGCTGGAACAGATCAAACCCGACACTGAAAATCCCAGCCTCCTTGGTACACCCCGCTCAAAACGCAGGACAGCAATGCGCAGTGATGCTTTCTGAACGGCTCAGGGGATGCTCTTTAAATAAATACTGGAGTAAAAAGTTCCTGGTGTGAAGCGCTCCGAACATTGGGCTCTCTGGGTGAGCTGAAAGCACAGCTGCTGCCCTCTGCCCTCGCCTGGGCCTGCTGGGAGCTGCAGGCCCCGCAGGAACTACCACTCCCAGGATGCCGTGCGGCAGCACCGGGGGCCGCCATGACAGTGCTGTGTGCAGTGCTGTGCAGGGCTGGGCCTGTGCGCACAGGGTACTGGGTGCTCCTTCCAGGAGGTAAGGCACTGTGCCGATGGTCTGGGGGAGCGGTCTGAAATGTTGCTGTGCTGCCTGGGAAGGACGCGGCTCCCAGCCCATGGCTTGAGAAGGGAGAGCAGGGCCCATGTTTGGGTGCAGCAGTGCAGCACAGGCAGTAGCTGCGCTGTCCCGCGCTGCCAAGGAAGCATTTCTCTCCTGGGGAGCTCTGCTGGTTTTGCTGCTCCAGATGGATCTGTGCTGGGTGCTCCTGGTTCTCCGTTGGCACTTTTTCCATAGGGATGAATGGCAGCTCCTCCTTCCTTCCCAGCAGTGCCTCAGCAGCTGTCTGTGCTCCTGGAGCGCTGTTCTGTGCAGCTGTCTGTGCAGTGGGTGCACTGAGCACCACTCTGAACGTCTGCAGCTCTGTTTCCTTCAGACAGGCACACAGACATAACCTTGCCTTCTTCCTTGCTTCCTCTGATTTTCTGTGTTAATTCCTAGAATCCTGCAAGGTTCCTTTTTCTTTTTCCTCTATGCTTTGCTTTGTTGTTTTTCTTTGTTGTTGTTTTTTTCCGCCTGTTTGCTATGGAATGGTTTTCTTTCCTATTTGCTTTTTCTTTCTTTGTTGCTTTCTGTATTTTCTTTCTTCTTTTCTTGTCTTTGCCTTGGTTTGCTTTTTTTCTTTAATTTTCTTTGATTTGCATTGCTTTTTATTTTCTTTTCATTGCTTTGCTTTTCTTTGCTTTACTTGTCTGGTTATTTTTCCTTTCCCCTCCCCCCCCCCCCCGGATTTTTTTCTTCTGGTGTCTCTTCTGGAAAAGGAAGAAAATCCCCAGTGGGATGCCAGCTTTCCCACGCCCACTCAGTGCAGGCATCCCCCCACCAGCTCTGCTGCCCCCAAACTCACCATCATTGATCCACGCCAGCAGATCATGGATGTCCGTGATGTCCTCCGGGATGTCTATGCTCGTTGTCAGTGCTGGAAAAGCAAGAACATCCCTAGTGGGGCAATGCCAGCTTTCCCACAGCCACCCGGGACGGACAGCCTGCTGCCCGCTCTGCAGCCCCTGAACTCACCGCCTGATTCCAGCGCCGCAGTGCTGCAGGTGAGCGGAACCATGGTGGGATGGGGGCAGTCCCCACCGGGGATTTACCATCCCTGCAATGAGTTCTCACCCCAGGGACAGTTTTCTCTCCTAGGGAGGATATCCGGACCCAGTGATTTCCCATTGTCACCACCCAGCTCCGGGTGGCATTACCCAGCACAGAGCAGTGGAGGTGATCCAGCAGCATCTGTAGGGCTCGGAGATGGAGGGGGTGGCAGTGATCGAGTACAGCAGTAATTGGAGGCAGAAACAAGGCACTGTGAGGTGGCCATGCTCTGTACCTTTGCGGTACAGACAGATTGGCATTGGTCTGTGTTTGAAGGGTGGGCTATGGGGTGGATCAGGAATTGGTTGGACAGTCACAGCCAGAGGGGCTGTGCTCAATGGCTCTGCGTCTGGGTGGAGGTGGTCACGAGTGGTGTCCTAATGAGGTTCAACAAAGCCAAGGGCAAGGTCTTTGAGGGGGCAGAGAGACTCTGGAAAGGGTCCTGCGATTGTTTCTGAGCAACAGTCGGGGGTCTTGGGGAGTGGGGTGGCTGTGTTGGTCTGTAGGAGTCTGTAACGGGGGTTGTGGGGCTGGTTCTGAGGTGGAAGTGAGGGGTTTTGTATGCTGAGGGACTGCAGGGACTGTCTATGAGGAGGGCTCTGGGGTGCTTTCTGAGGAGAAGGTTTTGGATCTGTGGCACTGAGGGTCCTGTGAGGGACTGTAGACCTCTATGGGGAGAGTTCTGGTGTGGTTTCTGAGGGTTAAAGTGTTGGGTTTGGGGGCTGAGAGGTTGTAGGGGTGTGTGCGTGAAAAGAGAATTTGAGACTTCAGGCACTGAGGGGCTGATTTGATCCTTGGGGCCTAAGGAGTTTGATTTCCCCTGTGTTTTTTTCCCCAAACCCATTTGTTCAACCAATGACAATCTAAATATACAAGATGTTTCTGAACCTGGCAAAGTGTCCTTCACAGCAGTGATGTGTTGGACTGTTGGGATGCTGACTCTTGCTTTTTTTTTTTTACCGTGGTTTCAGTGATGGAGCTGATGGCCCCAGAAGGGTAAGGACCAAAGAGGCAGGGGGCCATTTAAATAGTTGTATTTATTTCATTTTTTTTTATCTTCCAGCTGTTTCATGGAATCTGGCCTGGATGTCTAAAAGTAACAGGAAGATTTTTGAGGAATCTGGGATGTTTTTATTTGGAGGAGGTGTGCCCATCAGGTTGAGGTGTTGCTTCTGTCCCAGGTTTCCTTATGTGATGTAATACTGCAGCTTCTCCCAGGGGTCCTGCATACGCATTGCTTGTGCTCGTGCGTTTGCCTCCAGAGAACATCCCAGCACAGCTCTGCTGAATCACAGTGGTGGTAGGAGGAGCAGATGACAACCTCAGGTTCTGTGCTCTGAGATGGATGCTTTCTTCCCAGAAGCGCTGCTGGTTTTTAAACACATTCAGGGGTGGTGACTTAACCACCTCCCTGGGGAGCCTATTCCAGTGCTTAACAACCCATTCCGTAAGGAAGTATTTCCTAATATCCAACCTAAACTTTCCCTGGTGCAGCTTGAGGCCATTTCTCCACATCCTGCCACCAGTGAGAAGAGACCAGCCCCGCTCTCGCTGTAAGCACCTTTCGGGTATTTGGAGAGAGCAACAAGGTCTCCCCTCAGCCTCCTCTTCCACAGACTAAACAGCCCCAGTTCATTCAGTCGCTCCTTGTAGGGCATATTCTCCAAGCCCTTCCCCAGCCTTGTTGCCCTTCTTTAAACCTGTTCCAGCACCTCAACGTCCTTTGTGAACTGGGGTGCCCAAAACATAACACAGTACTCAAGGCGAGGCCTCACCAGTGCTGAGGTCAGGGGCAGGACTGCTTCCCTAGTCCGGCTCACCACACCATTCCTGACCCAAGCCAGGTCCCTTTCCATCAGGCAGCTTTCCAGCCACTCCTCCCCAAGCCTGTAGGGTTGTCTGGGGTTGTTGTGACCAAAATGCAGGACCCGACACTTGGTGCTATTGAAACTCATACAGTTTGCCCTGGCCCATCGATCCAGTCTATCCAGGTCCCTCTGTAGCGCCTTTCTCCCCTCTGGCAGATCAACGCTCCCTCCCAACTTGGTGTTGTCTGCAAACTTACTGAGGGTGACACTGATTGACACTCAATCCCCTTGTCAAGATCGTTAATAAAGATGTTGAATAGAAGCGGCCGCAGTACCGAGCCCTGGGGGATACCGCTAATGTCTTGCTGCCAACTGGATTTAACTCCATTGACCACAGCTCTTTGGCCTGGCCATCCAGCCAGCGTTTCACCCAGAGGAGCGTACGTCCGTCTAAACCGTGGGCAGTCAGCTTCTCCACGAGGATGTTGTGGGGGACAGCATCAGAGGCTTTACTGAAGTCCAGGTAGACCACACTGACAGCCTCATCCACTAAGCGGGTCACCTTGTGATAGAATGAAATCAGGTTTGTCAAGCAGGATCTACCATTCATAAACCCATGCTGACTGGGCCTGATCCCCTGATTGATCCTTTATTGGTCCACTAATTGGTCCATGATGGGTCCAGGGGGCAGCACGGTACGATGCTGGAGCAAGTACCTGCTTTAATTTTTTTCTACCTTGGCTCTGGAATATGCAGTTTATGGAGTCTGTGTCCAGTACTGGGGAGACTGACGCTGTCAGAGCCTCGCAGGAATCACATAAGGTTTCAGTACGCTTTGGAGCTTGTTCTCCAGTCACACTTAGGTGTCTGGAATAACCTTCTCCAGTTTTTGGTGCTGTTACGTGTATGAGAATGGGGTTAGCCTGATGCTAGAGTTAGGCCCAACAGCGCAGACAAGATTTTGGAGCATTGCGTAAGTCAGAAATCTGTAGTGGGAATATTTAGTAAAGGAGTGGAGGAAATGTCAAAGTGTGACATGGGTCTACAGATGAAGCTCTGAAGGAAATTTCATATTTGCTTTGCAAAAAGTTTTGGTCATGAACTCGGTGATGCTGGGCTCTTGTTACCAAAGCTTGTCTCAGCATTTCTGAGGGACAGACCTCATCTTCCCAGCAGACAGTGCTGTTGAGTTGGGCATTGATGGAGCCAACTCATACCTCGCTCTGTAGGATCAAACCGTGTGAGGGAGTAAACCTGCTGTCATGTGAACTTTACTCTCAAGTGAAGAATGATGTAGTGGGCACGAAAGGGGAAAAACAAGTGTTTGCTGACTTCCACCTATTTTTTTATTTTCTTTAAATTTTGTTCAACAGGATAAGCAAAGCCAAGAAGAAGTCAGAAGACCTGACCCAGAACATGGTGGCCAGGTTCATCCAGGTAAAGGCAGAAATCTTCCCTTTATACTTTTTACCTATTAAAAAAATGTGCTGAAATGGCTCAGTGATCACAAGTGATAATCTTGCTGCCAGTACTGGTTGAACAAAGTAATCTCTTGCTTAAGAGATGCTTTGAAGTGGTTGTGCCCGTGCAGGAGGAGAGAAGTAAGCTTCCTGCTTGGGTACTGCAATGCGATGGAAAGCACAGCAAGGCCAGCAAGGTCCTAGGCTGCAGCAAGTGAGGATTTGCTCAAATGCAACAGCTGTGGGCAGAGAAATAAAGGAAAGAAGCTGCTTACCTTCAGAAGGTTTCAGGTATGCAGGGATCTCCAGCGAGATACCCTAGCCTCCACAGCCAGCCCTTAAATGAGGCCTCAGAAGGGGTGGACCCTGGCTCCAGCCCTTCTGGTCACTCGCTGCATGCACATTTCCTGTTAGCGCTGAAAATGACCAAACCTACCACTGAGCAACATGCTGAGCCCCCACTCACCTTGGCAGAAGTCTGTTACCATCAGCACTTTGCACACATCACCGCTGCTTACTGAGTTTCTACTGGAATCAACGTATCCGACCATGTTCCTGCAGCCAGACGGATCCTGCTGCAAGATAAATACCTTCAACGTGCTGAACAGACGCGTAGAATGAGCTCTATTTTAATCTTGTTCCTCTACAAGGGTTAGCTTTCCTAGCTTTACCCCTGCCTAAGCACCAACTTCTGCCCCTTGGCTGTAATCATCGCACACAATGGGATCAAATCTGAGGTCTGTCTCCTCCTGCTTTCTTTCCAGAAGGATGTGAGACAAACAAGAGAGAAACAACAAACATACAGAATTAAGTCATTTGGTGTTGGTCCAGATGTTTGGATGTTCCCTTCGATGGCCCAGGCCAAGCTCGCTGAGCTGCTCCTCATTTGTTCAGGGAGAAAACGGTGCAGGTGGTACGCAGCGGCTATGCACAGCACGCGTTTTACTTGCTTTTCCTCCTCTCCATCTTCCATGAGCAAACAGCATCTCCAGTCTTTCCTCGCTCAAATACCGCTTAGGTAAAAAAAGAACTGGCAAGCTCGCTTTTAGAATTACCTTATCTATACAACCTGATGCTTTACAGCACAAGCTTTCCTAGCAATGACCTACCCCTGACATGCTGTAAAGCAAACAAGGGCGATGACAGAGCCTTTATTTGAGATATAGGCACTATAGAACACGATATCAAAGAAAAAGCAACCAACTCACCCTTCCCAGTGACAATATGGAAGAAAGGGGTGAGTTGAGGAATGCAGCCTTCTCCGGTTCAAACTCTGGAACGCTGGAAGAAGGGGGCGGGGGTGGGGGGGAGGAGACCCATGCAGACTGACTGCATACGCGCTCCCGAAAGCACCGCTGAGACGGAGAGAGAGGAAGGGTGGATCCAGGCTCCCCCAGCTCCAGGCACTCATGTGCTCGTGTATGGGTTCAGGCTGTGACCTGGCAATTCCACTGCACATGCTCAACCTGCAAGGAAAAGGTGGTCCTGTGTCTGCAGGCTTTGCACACATTCCCAGGTGCAACAGTCAGCCCAGTTCTCAGCTCAGCTTTACCAATAACAGAAATCCAGTTTAGGCCGGTAGTGTTTTTCTCTCTTTGGAAACACTGCACTGCTGCAAGCAGCATCGTTTGAAATGCTTCTTTATTGCACGAGAGCGAGGAAACAAGAAAAGATTTCCAGATTAGGCATACACTTCAAGGAGGCACCAGATGAATGGAGACAACGGAAAGCACCGGCAAGTCCAAACTTTGTTAAAAGCTTTTATGTGAGATCTCATGCCAACTTTTCTCACCCAGTGTGAGGTATAGTGAGGATAAATCATGCCCCACAGCTTCAGTGCACTAGAACACAAAATCCAAAAGATCAGCAGCTGCAGAGATAGAAATTCATCTCAGCCCAGAAATCTGTCCAGTTGTGTGCTGACTGGAGTTCCAAGACAGCGGCACCAGAATCATTTGCCTTCTCTGGGTGAAGTCTAGAAGATGAACACCCCCAAACACACATGCTTCTTCAGCTTTTCCTTTCCCATCAAGTCTGGGGTTAATAGAAAAGATTGTTTTCTGTCCTCTCTTTTTCCTGGGATTACCCTCTGCTGCCTCTGTTGTCATGTTTTACTTGACCACTAACAAAAAGGTATTTCTAAATAACTCAATCTGAGATTCTTCATGTGGTAATGTAACTTGAGGAGCTCGGGCTTTCCAGAAGAATGACCATCTAGCTAGGGAAACCCACAGCTTGGGACAAGACTCTACACAGCTCACAGGCAGAAGGTGATGGGGCTGTCACACCACTCTCCTCCCAGGCTGGGTCCCCAGTACAGTGCCGAGACTTACCATGATTTGCATTTCTCTTTTGCCTTCCTGCAAGCACACCTGCCTCAGGGCACATTTCATCCCACTGTTAGGCCTTGTAAGAAGCACCATGGCAAATCCACATGCAGAAAATACAGTCATTCCATTTAGTAACAGAGAAACCACTCTGCCCTTGCTCCTGAGTCTTGTCCCTGCCTCCTCTTGCACCGCTTGGTTATCTGGGCAGTGTTTGTGGGCCACTGAAAGAAATCCCCACATTCTGGAAAATACAGGCAGAAAAGCGGCACTAATACTTTGTCACTGGTGGGAATCTCCACTGAAAGTGTTGTGCTAAAGGTGTGAGGTTAAGGGATCATCACTATCAAGATAAAAGTCATAGTGTGGAAGATTTAGCGATGGTGTGCTGCCTAGAAGGAAAAATACGACTCTTACCTTGTAGCTTTTTCTTTCTGTCTCTCTCTCACTGGATATCTTATCATCATCTATGTATCTTATCAGCAGATCTGAGGTGGACCAAAGCCTGTTGCCATGAGCTTTGCCGAACCCATCAAAACTCTGGCTCAGAGGTATTACACCGGCACATAGCATAGAAGAACTCCATAACCCAAGTGCCAAGGGAAGAAGAAAGGGGAACTGTTAAAATTAATTACCTCCTCTAAACTGATAGTTGTAGGCTTCTTGTCACACACTACTGCCGTAAAGCAGAACAGCAAAGACGTTTACAACCATGACAGGGATTTGTGCATACAAGCAACCACACAAGGCTGAGCATACTCTCCTGTCTCTTTGCCATTTCTAGAAATACCCAGAAGAGCTCAGTGTTCTCTTGCACTGTACATACTCAAAGCATTTCCAAAGGCATGCTGTTCTGTGGAAAGTGCTGAGCTGTCCGAAAAGTTTGTTCAGGAAGAATGCAGCAGTATCAGTGCACTTCATCCTGGGGACCTGCATGCATTTGCTAAGAGAACAGGGAAATTAGAGGTAAGAGAGAGGAAAAAAAACAACAGGCAAATAGCACTGCTGTCCACAGGGGGTGGGGCTTGGGGCAGGGCCTGTGCTGGAGTGGGGCTTGGCACAGTGGGGGCCACCTCGAGGCCCAGACCAGAGGGGGACCAGGCACAGGCAGGGCCTTGGGGCCCAGGATGGAGGAGGACCAGGCACAGTTGAGGCCACCTCAGGGCCCAGGCCGGAAGGGGGCCTGGCACAGTTGGGGCCACCTCAGGGCCCAGGCCGGAAGGGGGCCTGGCACAGCTGGGGCCTTGTGGCAGCACTTAAACTCTAAAGTTGAACCTTTAACCATAACCTAGAATGGTAACTGTAGTGAAAGGCAGCAGCAGATACAGCTGCTTTACTCTGTTTTGATTTTCCTAAGGATGGTAAAGGACTCAAGCTAGTAAACAAAAACAGAATTTCTGAAAACAAACAAAGACCCCTTCCTGAAGAACAGGACTCACAAAATATTACTACAGAGCAGATCTCCAAGTGGAGATTCTTTCCCTTAGACAGCCAGCCTTTAAATTAGATTAGGGAGGGCTGGAACCAGGCTACACCCCTTTTTTGCACCTGTGAAATGCTTCCAGCTCCACAGCAGAACATGTGAAATAAAAGAATCCTCTCTTACTTCTTTCATGTTTGTTGACTGCAGTCCCAACCAGGTGGGCTCACAGTGTCTTGCAAGTGGCACCTGGAAGCAGGCACAGATGGGAGGCACAGCACCCTACAATCTCCAGGTGAGTAACAGCAGCCAAGGAGGCCTCTGGGCTCTGCAGGGTCATTGTGTGGAGCATTACACACAGGAACAGCTGACTATAAAGATAATGGCAGAGCTGCAGAGCTAACCATAATAGAGAGGCACAGTGGCTCAGCTTGTTTCCCACTGTAACGCAGGAAATAAGAGCCATAAGGGAAATGCAGATGCTTTCTGCCTTCTGCCCCCATCAGAGGGGAGGAATGAGCTGCACTTCCACGGAGACATTCCTCTCACAGCCACTCACACCTCAGGTTGGAGTATTCCTGGCTGCAGGATGGGGAAAACCATTTCTTGCCTGATTGTATCTGTAAAGCTTAAAAAAAAGACAAACTACAGCCTCTCCTCTCATAAAGCGAGAGAGGGAATACTGTGCTACTGGGCTGCAGTCAAGAGTCCGAGGGAGTCTGTGTTACATGAGATTTTAGAGGCAGCGCTGGGGAGTGCGGGAGCAGTGCAAGTCTGCCAGGATGCCTTTACTTTCAGGGGCCTTTGTGCAACACCAGATGTTCATGTCCTAGAAGCACGTGGTGGAACATATCCTGGGATTGAGGTGCCATGGACTGGAAAATCCTGCTCTGGACGCACAGGCTTGTCTGAGTTCCTGTCTGATAACAAAACTCCCAGTACTGCAGAAATGTGGAGGCAGAAGAGCAGTGATAAGGTATCTATATGTCTATCTGTATATCTGCACAGCAGGCCCAGCTGCCCTTGCTTCCTCCCTCCACGGGATCTACTCCTGGAGTCTCCTCTGGCCACAGTGGCATAGGGTGATTCCCCCTCCATCTGCCCGTGCCCTGCCTGGCCCACAGCAATTCACGGTACCAGCATGGGCAGTGCAGGCGAGCTGTGTTTTAAACACTCTCTGCATCCCACTACACAAAGGATTGCAGGTGCAGGCACAACAAAGAGAGCACAAAACATTTTGTAGGGGCGAGCTGGGTCTGCTGGTGGCAGCTGTGGAACACTGCCATCTGTGGTGCCCCATCCTACCCTGGGGGTGGGCATGTAGAGCTGGGGACCTTTGACACTGCACAAAGGACTGCAGGCAGAGGTGTAGCAGAGGGAACACAAAGCGTTTAATAACTTATCATACAAAACAGTGAGTAATAGAAATGACAATATTCCCAACCAAATATCCCCCATCCTAACAGTCATGTCTGATCTCAAAAATCCCACCCAAACAAGGCCTCCCCCAAAAAATGTCTCAGCCCCCTCAAATTCCTCCTCCCCCCACTATCCCACCCCTGAATTTCCCTCCCACAATTCTCACCCAGTAATTACCCACACTAATTACCAGTGTGCAGGGCACAGGGTACACCTGTTCCTCATGTGCAGGCACCTGAAAAAAAGAACTGGCAGGGGGCTGGGGGCCTGCAGCAGGCAGGTGCCTGCAGGCTGTGGGGGCTCTGCATGGAACACAGCCCCACCAGCTGCTGGGGCAGCAGCATCCCTGTCAGCAGGGGATGTTGCCAGCAGTGGACAGGGACACAGGGAGGAGCCACACCTCGTGGTGTAGCTCTGCACGTGGGAGCTGCACCACTGGTTGCAGTTGACCCTGGGGTAGGGGAAACCCTCCAGGTGGGAGCTGTGCTGTCTTGTCTGTCCCTGGATGCCTGACACCCCAGGACAGACAGAGGCCCGAGGCACCAGGTAGGAGGCAGTGGGCACAGGGAGGGGTTGTGTGGTACCAGCATCGGTCTGCAGATGGTGGGCTGCATCCAGGTGGGGTCTGGTGGCGGCGCAGTCGCTTCAGCGAAAATAGTGTCAGGTGTCAAGAGGCACCGTCAGCGCTCCTCGAGGGATTCTCTCTGTGGGGAAATGCAAAAAGGGGTGCTGCGGTGAGATCTGTGGTGCTGGGATCACCCGCATGGCCAGTGTGCGAGGAGCAGGGGGATCCTGCTGCCTTACTTGCCATGACAGCTGGAGAGTGGCAGTTAGGGGAGCCCCTCCCTCCACAGGGGTTCTGTGACTGTTGCGGTCAGCCCCTTTCCCCCAGGCTTGCGATGGTTTGATTTTTTTCATACCGAAACATCCTTCTGATCCCAATCGTTTCCCATTCTAATAATCAGTGACCGTCCTGATGGGCATTTTGCAGCCCAGTGCTCTTCCTTCCCAAGGGTCTGCATTAATTACCAGTTCTTGAAAGTGGTAGCAGCCATGATAGGCCAATTAGACAACAATGAAAATGTCTGATTTCTGTGGGACAGCCCTGATTTAGCTGAGAATACTGCAGGAATGAGTCAATGCCCGTGCAGCGTATGCTAAGCTTCTTATTATGAACCGGTCCTTTGTGCCTCGAAGAATATCACTAACTTTATATCACGGACTTTTTCTCCTGGCTTTGGATGTATCTGGGGGCATTGTTGGGAGGACAGAACAGACAGCGTTGTCTTTTCTGCTCTTCTCTGCATCTACACTTCAGCTCTTCTCCCTTAGTGTTATCCACTGCTCTTTTGAAGTTCTTTCTTCCTTCTATCCTCACTTCTCTCCTGCATCTGTACTCCTCTTCTGCTTTCTTTCTTACCCATATCCTCTCTTCTCCTGGTCTTCTCCTCATCTGCTCTTCTGACTGAACTTTATCCTCTTTGCACATCTTATGCTCTGCTGTTCTTCTGTTCTGACCGCTGTCTGCTCTTGTACTTTACTGCACTTTTCCTTCTCTGCTCTTCTGTCCTCTCTTCCTCCCTTCTGCTCTTTTTCTCTTCTGCACTTCTTAGTGACCTGTGTCCTCTCTTCCCACCTTCTGTACTTCTGCCATACCGGTATTCTCTCTTCTTCAGTTCCTCTCCACTTCTGCTTTTCTGTCTTACCTGAATTTGTTCATCTCCCTTTCTGCTCTTCTCCTCATCTGCACATCTTTCTTACCGTCATCCTCTCTTTTGTTGTCTGCTCCCCTCCTCCTCTTCTTCTGCTCCCCTCCTCCTCTTCTTCTGCTCCCCTCCTCCTCTTCTTCTGCTCCCCTCCTCCTCTTCTTCTGCTCCCCTCCTCCTCTTCTTCTGCTCCCCTCCTCCTCTTCTTCTGCTCCCCTCCTCCTCTTCTTCTGCTCCCCTCCTCCTCTTCTTCTGCTCCCCTCCTCCTCTTCTTCTGCTCCCCTCCTCCTCTTCTTCTGCTCCCCTCCTCCTCTTCTTCTGCTCCCCTCCTCCTCTTCTTCTGCTCCCCTCCTCCTCTTTAGTTGTCTTACCTGTATCTGCTCTTCCCCTCTTCTGCTCTTTTACTGCTCTGGTCACCATCCAGTGTCTGCACCACAACTCTATGTTGGACTTTGTTTTGGCATGGAGAAGGGTACGCAGGGCATAGATTTGTACAAGAAAAGTTCTCGTGCTGTGCCCAGAAGGTGATGAAAAGGAGCCCTCAGAAACCAGGACCACAAAGGCAGCTTGTTTCTCCAAAGGCCACAGCGTAAGCTCGTGTTAACTGTGAAGGACTCTGTTATACATCTCCAGGAAGTGCTTTTGAATGGATAATTTTCTGGACTTGTTTCCAGTTGTTGCTCAGAGGAACTGAGGCTTTTATCCTTGTATCTTCGCAGGAAAGCGGAGAGGAGGGAACCTCTACGGTGAGATGCTCAGGTGACTTTTCCTTCCTTGCACCAACAGCCTGTTTGTGTCCACATGATGCCAGTTGTCCTCCTGACAGTTGCTACTGATTTGCTAAAGAGAACAGGGAAATTAGAGGTAAGAGAGAGGAAAAAAAACAACAGGCAAATAGCACTGCTGTCCACAGGGGGTGGGGCTTGGGGCAGGGCCTGTGCTGGAGGGGGGCTTGGCACAGTGGGGGCCACCTCGAGGCCCAGACCAGAGGGGGACCAGGCACAGGCAGGGCCTTGGGGCCCAGGATGGCGGAGGACCAGGCACAGTTGAGGCCACCTCAGGGCCCAGGCCGGAAGGGGGCCTGGCACAGTTGGGCCTGGCACAGTTGGGGCCTTGTGGCAGCACTTAAACTCTAAAGTTGAACCTTTAACCATAACCTAGAATGGTAACTGTAGTGAAAGGCAGCAGCAGATACAGCTGCTTTACTCTGTTTTGATTTTCCTAAGGATGGTAAAGGACTCAAGCTAGTAAACAAAAACAGAATTTCTGAAAACAAACAAAGACCCCTTCCTGAAGAACAGGACTCACAAAATATTACTACAGAGCAGATCTCCAAGTGGAGATTCTTTCCCTTAGACAGCCAGCCTTTAAATTAGATTAGGGAGGGCTGGAACCAGGCTACACCCCTTTTTTGCACCTGTGAAATGCTTCCAGCTCCACAGCAGAACATGTGAAATAAAAGAATCCTCTCTTACTTCTTTCATGTTTGTTGACTGCAGTCCCAACCAGGTGGGCTCACAGTGTCTTGCAAGTGGCACCTGGAAGCAGGCACAGATGGGAGGCACAGCACCCTACAATCTCCAGGTGAGTAACAGCAGCCAAGGAGGCCTCTGGGCTCTGCAGGGTCATTGTGTGGAGCATTACACACAGGAACAGCTGACTATAAAGATAATGGCAGAGCTGCAGAGCTAACCATAATAGAGAGGCACAGTGGCTCAGCTTGTTTCCCACTGTAACGCAGGAAATAAGAGCCATGAGGGAAATGCAGATGCTTTCTGCCTTCTGCCCCCATCAGAGGGGAGGAATGAGCTGCACTTCCACGGAGACATTCCTCTCACAGCCACTCACACCTCAGGTTGGAGTATTCCTGGCTGCAGGATGGGGAAAACCAGTTCTTGCCTGATTGTGTCCACATGATGCCAGTTGTCCTCCTGACAGTTGCTACTGATCCTTCCCCAAGTCCTGCTGCTAACCACTGATATTTCTGCATCTTCTGGGCCCTGTTAGGACTGAAAAGAGGAGCGGATAACAGACGGAAGGATCTGGCCTTCTGCTGGGTGATAGCCACCTGCATGTCCTGTTCCTGCTTTCTCTTTTTCCCAGGTGGCATTGTGCTTCCCAAGGAGTGTGTGGACCTTTTTGATGGGAGCGCGCAGCAAGGAACCGACCGGGTCTCAGCTTCCTGCCTGCCCTGCACCTGAGTGAGGGACACTGCGACCTGCTCAGGAGGCAAGATGTCATGTCAGGGAGATCCGTTTTCCTTGTTGTTTTTTGTCATCTGTGCTTTGCTGTGCTGTGCTATTTTATTCCTTTGCAGTGCTATGGTTTTCTTTCCTATTTGTTGTTTTCTGTGTCTTTTTTTCTAATTTGTTTTTCTTTCCGTTTTTCCTTGCCTTTGCTTTGGTTTGATTTTATTTATTTATTTTTCTTTGCTTTTTTTTTTTTTTTTTAAATTCTGTGTTATTTCCTAGAATTCTGCAAGTTTTATTTGTTGTTGTTTTTTTCATCTATGCTTTGTTTTGCTATTTTTTTTTCTTTTGATATGCTGCGTGAGAACTGTTGAATCATGGCCTGAACCACTGATTATCACCTAGGGAAAGGACCAGGTCAGCCCTGGTAGCACAGGTGAAGGTAATGCAGTTGAGTGACTGGAAGGGGTGGAGCCTGGCTGCACCTCTCTTAGAGCTCGTGTTTAAGGGCTGACTGCCACTGGGTGGGATCTCTTTCTGATGATTTCTCATCTGTGGAGTTTGTTCTGTGGACTTCCATCCTCAGAGGTGGGTGAGCAGTTCTTTCCTTACCTTTGTAATATATTCCCCTTGTGCCAGTCTTTCTGCTGTTACATATGCTATGGGTTTGGTTTTGTTTATTTATATTTGTTTTGTGGTTGTTGTTTTTTTTTTTTTAACTTTGATTCCCTGGTCTTTGGCTTGCTTTTTTTTTTGTTTTTCTTTGTATTGCTGTTTTGTGTTTTTTTTTTCTTTTGCTGTGCCATGATCTGCTTCACAGGTGTCATTTGCAAGAGATTGTAAATTCTCCTGGTTCAAACTGCAGTCAGCTTAGTCAACTGTGTAAGAAATATATAAGGGCTGCTGAGGGCAGGCTGGATTTCCATTTCTTTATGAACTGGGGTGTTGCTGCAGATGTGCTTATCTCCTCCTTTGTCATTGTTGTTTTGTTGTTGTTCAAGAATATTAAAACATGCTATGTCTGTGTTTGTTGTCATCCGCTTTCTTTTCTCTGTCTTGCAGGTCAGCTCGTGCTAGAAGTCGATGGTATCACTGTATGAATTGAGGTCAGTTTAGGAGCAGCTGCTGATGGAAGGAATGAAGTCCAGGCTAATAAATGGAAGCATCTCCTGGTAGGGTGTCAGAGGCGGCAGTAAGGATGTCTGTCATTGTAAAAACCAGGGGGCTGGCTCATCCAAGTGCTTGCTGACTGATGTTTGAGAGTATCTTCTCCAACTGAATGATAAGAAAGCTAAATATGCTGAGTCATAACAGCTTGTGCTGAAGTTGTGAATGTGCTCCCAAATGTTTCCTTTAGTGGTAAATTACGTTCTGGCACTGTGATAGTCCTATCTGTGGCATGATCTGGAACACTGTGTCTCATTGCAAGCCTTGTGTGCCTGTTTCCGTGAACGTTGCTTTCTTTGTCTCTTCAGAGTAAGTGGAGGGTGCTTCCTTGCTTTTGGTAGGTTCATCCAGGAGGCTGTCAGAAGGCCAATTGCAATGTTCATAACACAAAGGGACGCAATGGGAATGGACTGTCATTACCACCAAGCAGAGTGAGTTTCTTATGTCATGAAAGACATAATTTTGATTCTTACTTCTGAGCAGTTGCGGTGTGGAAGAGGATGTCATGTAACCATTTATTTGAGAGTGCAGGGAAGAGTCATGAGAAGTGAAATGGTAGTTTCTGTTTTGGCTGTCAAAATGGTGGAGTTTCTGGGGGAGGGACATGGATGGCTTCCTGTAAGCAGGCCCCCTCTGAGAGATTGGGCTTTGCTTGCTGCTTTGCTGTGCCTACCTGCCTGCTCCCTGTGCTTGCTGCGTCTGATACCAGTGGTCATGGAACAGGCTCCCCAGGGCTGTGGGCCTGGCCCTGAGCTGCTGCAGCTTAAAGGCCATTTGCATTTGGGTGGTCTTTCCTGGAGCATCGGGTTGGACTTGATGATCCTCGTGGTTCCCTTACAACTTGGGATATTCTGTGATTTGGGTGGTTTGCCTGGGAAATACCAGATGATTTTTTCCCCCCCCTCCCCCCCAACTTTTTATGGCATTTGAACTCATAGTTTCACTTCTAAATGTGGGAGAGGAGTTGGGTAAGGGTAGGGTAAGTTGCTTCTTTTTTTTCCTATTCTCCTAGGTGACTGTGTATTTTCTGCCCATGTTGTGGTAGCTCTGTAACCAGGAATGTTCCTAATGCTCATAAAAAGACTCTACTGGCAGCACAGAATTTGACCATTGGACTACCCGCTGGATTAATTTCTGTAGATTGGTTATATGCTTTTTGAGATGGTATGTTCTGTTGATTTTTTTTTTTATTTTTTTTTCAGACTGTCAGCTTTTGAGGTCGCTGAGACGTCTTGATTTATCAGTCACTGGCAGCTTGCTAGAGCTTGAAGTAGTTGAATCGTCCCATACTGAGCTGTTAAATAAAACCATAGAATCACTTTGGCATTGTAGCTCTGAGCTAGGCTGTGCCACCGGTGTGGATGTCTGTGCTGCAGATGGCATCCTTCCTCATCCTTCTCCTCCCAGCTGTGCTCCTCATTGGCAGAAGGTATCACCATCAGCTTTCTACCCCACACAGCAGTTGTTACCTGAGCAGAGACTTGTTCACTTCCCAGTTTCTCTGTGGCACCCCCGTATGCTGTTAGTTCTCTCTTTCTCTGTTGGTGTTCTGTCTAGTCTTCAGTTTGCCCTAGGATGCCAGGCCACTTGAAAAGCATTTTCAAATTATATCCATCCTGATTTTTTTATTTTTTTCCCTGAGGAACACCCTGGAATCTTCTGCAGAAATCACCATTTCAGGCTTGTATGTTGTTTACCTGTATAATCAATTATTCCTCTCTAGGCTGTTGTTCTCTAATGTTCAGGATCAGTCCCTGTCCTTTGTCCTCCCTGCTTTGCTGTCCTGTATGGATTTACCTGAGTTTTTCTTCAGCCTGCTTTCCTTTTAGTGTTGACAGTCCCTTTCAGTGTTGACAGTCATAAGCAACTCCTAGTTGCGTTGAGGAAAATGAATGCAGCAGCACACGTTCCTTCTTGATGGATAGCAGCGATAGGAGAAATAAGGAGGAATGTCCTTTGGTTATTTTCTCTAGGATCTTCAACAACAGTTGATAAGCGTAAGGATGGGTAATACACGTATAGGAAAAGATAGTAGTTTTAACAGTTGGAAAAAGTAATGTGAGGCATCCATGTTTTACCCCAGGTCGAAAAGCTTTGGAACTAGCTAGAGGACAGTTCCTCTGATTTCCAGTTTGCTGAGCAGTTCAGGGCATCAGAGGGGACTTGCTGGCATCTGGACAAAGGGAGAGTGTTGAGTGGAAGAGGAAACCAAGTTGTTAAGATCTGTGAAGAAGGAGGGAAGGAATTGGTTGTTTGTCACCTTACTGCCCTTCTTGTCTCCCTGGAGCCCAGCTGACTTCCTGGGATTGCTGAATAGCTGCCTTTTGCTACCCCCTGCCTATCAGATCAAAAACCAGTGGTGTAAAAATCAGTGGGAGTTTGTTGGGGTAAGTTCTTGAGTATTCTTTATTTCAGTAAAAGGCATTGACTGTCTGAGGATGGAAGTCCGGATACCTACCCACGTGTATTACAGCAATCATGGAATTTCTATTTCAAAGACTTTTCCAAAGCCCTTCAAATGGAAAGGCGAAAGGAAATGCGACTTTGGAGTAGTAAATGGTGCATGTTAAATTTTAAAGAGGGCTAATTAATGTAAACTGACTCCGGTGGTGTCAGTGTATAGCTTTCTCTATGAGGGTACTCAGGAATTCTTCTGACAATGAGTCAGAATTCTTCTGGAATTCTTCTGACACGATCCCGACTCCAGGTGTGTGCTCAGCTTGGAAATGCATGCACACAGTTTTTGCTTGGCCAGCTGTTTTGACCGCATCACCCTACATCATCTTGTCTTGATCTCTTTGCTCCCTCCATCAAAAGCTTTGCTTGGTGTAGGCTCATTGCAGGTGCTGAATCTGTGATTTTGATCCACGTGAGATCAATACAGTTTAATAGAGAAAATAAGGTAGGGTTCTGCTGCACTAATTTGAATGTCTTAGGAGAAGGATCTTGCTTAGGATAGGGTATCTACCACACTGCTGATTGTCATCACCCCACACCCTTTGTGGGACTCAGACTTGTAGAATTAGCTCCTTGAAGAGAGGGGCTCCCAAGGTGTCAAACCACGTAAACTTTGGAGTACCACGTTGTGTGATGGCATTTATGGGGCAGAGCCCACAGAGAATATGCCTCTGTCGCCACTCAGTCTTGTGATGACACAACGCCTACCGTAGCATGGGGTCAGTGGGACTGCAGGCACAGCGGGATGGGAGCTGAGCCAGCCACAGCCTGGTGTGCGCTGTGCAAGTTGCCCTGCCTGGTGCTGGGCTTAGTGCTGCCCTGTGCTGATGAGGCTGCTTGGGGTGGGTGTGGGGCAGCACTTTTTGCAGCTCCCTGCCAAGCAGGATCCTGACCAGCAGCAGGTTACTTGTGGGAGCAGGGACGTGGGGGGGAGCACATTGTGCTTGCTGTTTCTGCCTCAGAGAAATGTTGTTATTTTTAAAATGAAGCTTCGAACTGCTGTAGGACTCGTGTCGTTCTCGCATCCCACTCTAGAGGACTCTGTCATTTGATTTGAGAGTGCAGGCTTGTTGGATTTCATTTTATCTTTCCTATCCACAGGAACCAATGGGTGGCTTCCGGAATAGTTCAAGATGTCTCTGTTAAGACAAAGTTTTGCTGCACGTAACCCAGAACCCCGAACTCTAGGTATTTTACAGCTGATACAACCAGCCTTTCAGGTCTGCTGAAGAAGTAGGTTTAGGAACACAGAGAATAAGTCCTAGCTGCAGTAGACAATAGTGTAGCTTGAGAAAGGCTGCCCCTGGGGGCTCAGGTAGTTTAGATCCTAGTAGCATTTGGTATTCTCAAGTGTGAATAATTCAGCTGATGTACTTCTCTTTGTATTGTTGCCTCTTCATTGTTGACGGGTAATTTCAGTAGTCTTTGCTGGGCCAGTTGCTGGTTGGCAGATAAGCTTCTGTACTTATCTTGGGAGGACAGAAGGATGCAAAGAGTAACGTTTTGCTAAAGGCGAAGTAAGTTTAGAAATTGTGAAAGTTCTGCTTCGATAGGATCATAGAGTCATAGAATTGCTCAGGGTGGAAAAGACCTTAAAGGTCATCAAGTCCAACCACGACCTAACCAAACTTACCTGACATCTAACACATTCAGGGGTGGTGACTTAACCACCTCCCTGGGGAGCCTACTCCAGTGCTTAACAAGCCCTTCTGTAAAGAAGATTTCCTGATATCCAACCTAAACTTTCCCTGGTGCAGCTTGAGGCCATTTCTCTTCATCCTGTCACCAGTGAGAGGAGACCAGCCCCACTCTTGCTGTAAGCACCTTTCAGGTATTTGGAGAGAGCAGTAAGGTCTCCCCTCAGCCTCCTCTTCCACAGACTAAACAGCCCCAGTTCCTTCAGTTGCTCCTTGTAGAGCGTATTCTCCAAGCCCTTCCCCAGCCTTGTTACCCTTCTTTAAACCTGTTCCAGCACCTCAACGTCTTTTGTGAATTGGAGTGCCCAAAACTGAACACAGTACTCAAGGCGAGGCCTCACCAGTGCTGAGGTCAGGGGCAGGACTGCTTCCCTAGTCCGGCTCACCGCACCATTCCTGACCCAAGCCAGGATGCCACTGGCCTTCTTGGCCACCTGGGCACACTGCTGGCTCATATTCAGCCGCCTGTCCAACAGCACGCCAAGGTCCCTTTCCATCAGGCAGCTTTCCAGCCACTCCTCCCCAAGCCTGTAGGGTTGTCTGGGGTTGTTGTGACCAAAATGCAGGACCCAACACTTGGCGCTATTGAAACTCATACAGTTTGCCCTGGCCCATCGATCCAGTCTATCCAGGTCCCTCTGTAGCGCCTTTCTCCCCTCTGGCAGATCGACGCTCCCTCCCAACTTGGTGTTGTCTGCAAACTTACTGAGGGTGCACTCAATCCCCTTGTCAAGATCGTTAATAAAGATGTTGAATAGAAGCGGCCCCAGTACCAAGCCCTGTGGAACGCTGCTTGTGACTGGGTGCCAACTGGATTTAACTCCATTGACCACAGCTCTTTGGCCCAGCCGTCTGGCCAGTGTTTCACCCACTGGAGCATACGCTCGTCTAAATCATGGGCGGCCAGCTTCTCCACGAGGGTGTTGTGGAGTACAGCATCAGAGGCTTTACTGAAGTCCAGGTAGACCACGTTGACAGCCTTATCCTCAACCACTAAGCGGGTCACCTTGTGATAGAATGGAATTTCCTTTCATAAACCCATGCTGACTGGGCCTGATCCCCTGATTGAACTTTAATTGGTCCATAATGGCTCCTGTGATTATCTGTTCCATAACCTTTCGTGTCACTGAGGTGAGACTGATAGGTCTGTAGCTGCCGCGATAATCTTTCTGACCCTGTTTGAAGATGGGCATCACGTTTGCCAGTTTCCAGTTAGCCAGGACTGCTGAAGGATGTTGGAGAGTGGCTTGGCAACCACATCCGCCAACTCCCTCAGCACTCTGGAGCGCAATCCTTCTGGCCTGTGGACTTGTGAGCATCCAGCTTTCGGAGCAGGTCCGAAACCTTTGCATCGTGAATTATGCAGTGCCTGTTTAGTTTGCCATCCCTACCTTCCAGCAGAGGGGACTGTGTTCCCAGGGAGTAACAAGTCTTGCTATTAAAGGCTGAGGCAAAGATGGCATTAAGCACCTCAGCCTTATCCTGATCCTTAGTCACCAAGTTGCTCTTGGTGTCCAACAAAGAATGGAGATTCTCCCTAGCCCTCCTCTTGCTGTTGTCTCCTGCACCTTTAAAATTGCTTCCTTGAAGTATTGCCAGCCTTTGTGGGCTCCCACACCCTCCGAAACTACCTCTCGAGGGACCCTGTCAACCATGGTCCTAAAGAGGTTAAAGTTTGCCCTCTGGAAGTCTAAGGTAGCAGTTCTGCTGCCTCCCCTCTGTGGTCCAACAAGGATTGAGAAATCTGGCATCTCGTGACCACTGTGTGCCAGACAACCTCCTCCAACCTTTACATCCGTCACAAGACCTTCTCTGTTAGCAAACTGCGGGATTTTGCTTCCCCTCGTTGGCTCCTGCTCCATCAGTGTCAGGAAGTTATCTCCCACACACTCTAGGAACCTTGAGGGCTGTTCCCCATCTGCTGCATTATAAATCCAGCGGATGTCTGGGACATTGGAATCCCCCACAAGGACAAGGGGGAGAGACCTTGAGACCTCACCCAACTGGTGTTTTGTCCACCTCTTCATCCTGGTTGGGTGGCCTGTAGCACGCTCCCATGATAATGTCAGTCTTACTGGCCTTTGCTTTTACTCTGACCCGTAAGCTCTCAACCCTATCATTGCCGTCATTAATTTCCATACGTTCACATTCTTTCTTAACGTAGAGGGCTACAGCACTGCCTTTCCTGCCTTGCTTATCTCTTTTGAGATGTTACCAGCTATCCATCACAGCGCTCCAGCTGTGAGAGTCATTCCACCACATTTCTGTGATTTCCAAGTGATTTTCTCCTGTTTTTTTGATTCAAACAAAAGCGACTTATGACTATAATAAAATAATAAAATTATTATTATAATTATATTTATTATATATAATATAATATATAATTATATATTATAATTATATATTTATTATTATAATAAAATTATTATTATTATTATTATTTTTTAATGCCAGGCATTGCGTTCAACTTTTTTTAAAAAATAACACATTAAGAATGGCTTTGTTTGCATTTTCGTAACTGCTGAGGCTTTGGCTGACGACAGCTTTCAGCTGCATCTGAACTAGACTGGATTTGTGTCATGCTCGTAGTATATCAGTATTTCTCTTCCAGACCTTTGAATCCATTATTCCTCTGCTATTTATCTCTCCTGGTTGCTGGAGAGAAGAGTTACTATGTCACCTCCTAACTTGTAAGATCAAGCTTGGAGATTTTCAGCAATTCGGGATATTCTTGCTTTTCTTTAAGCAAATTAAGTGATAACCTATCATATTGTGACATTTCCCGTGCGTAATGCCAAGGGATAGGGTTGGAGGTGCCTGCTGGTTCATGTAGCATCCCAGAACTTTCTACACTGCTTAAGTTGTGTAGCAGGAAATTCTCAAATATGGTCAAAATCTGATTCGTAGTGTTTTGGTATGTGTATTAAAGTCAGTATGGGTCCAGTTCAGACAGCATCGTTTGACATAGGTTTGTTGTCTGATATTAAATGATATTTTACTAATTTGGCTACATACATCCTCCACCCGTAGTTTGCATATCGTCTTCTTATGGTGAGGTTTGCCTGCTAAACAGAAAGACAAAGTAAGCTTAAATTACAAAAGCAGAGAAGCAAAGACATCTTAGAGGCTCAATACAGTACAGGTTGACGTAGCCGTCAATTAACCCGACTTATCGTGGGACCTCGGCCATCCGGGGGAGAGAGACATAGCCATGGATGCCATGAAGTCTTCTCTCAATTTAATGCTGCGTCACACGGCTAATATACCAGCATGGCTTCCACGCATGCGTGTCCCGTACACCCGCTACGCAACCCCACGCACGACCCTTCCCACTCCCAGAGTCCTCCCTTGCATAAATCATGCCATCATGGGGCATCCGGCAAAGCGCTTCTTCGTATCCCTGATCCATGGTTCTGCTTCAGCTGCTTCGGCTGTTGTTAGCTTAGCAGTTCCTTACTCAGGCCCATCCCCTGGTGGACCTTGTTCCACAACACAGGTCAATTAGAGTTTTACTTTAAAGTTGTTGTGTTCTGGGTCTTATGTGGGATGAGATACGGGTGTGAATGTTACAGACGAGTGTTTTTCCTGGGTATATTGTTTACCTGCTGCCACGCAAGCCAGCTCTTCTTTTCCCTGCCTCTGCTTTTATTGTTCACATCTATCCGCATCGCAAAATCTCTAACAGATTTATTTTTGTTTTTTAAAACTGTGTAGCTAGAAGAAGGACTTATCTCAGCCTTTATCTCATCATCTGATGGAGATTGGCAGCGTATGGGGGAGTTTGCATGAATTACTAGCATCTCACCAAAACCAAGGAACAGGAAAAAAAAGAAGAAAAGAAAAAAAACCCAGAACTGAGTAAGTGACTATAGCCGAGCCAGCAGGAAATCTTACCTTCAGTTTGTGGAGTCTATCCTTTGTCCCCGTTTTGCTCAGCACTGGCTGGCTGGGTTAACACTGACCACTAATGAAAGCGCTCTGCTACCCGTCTCAGCAGTGCTCCGGTCTTTGTTGCTGCATTATGAATGCACTGCTGCTACTGACACATTTTTTCACCCCCTCGGTTGTTATCTGAGCAGTGTTAGCCCTCACGAGCTATACAGTCAGTCCCTGCTTGCTCCAGGTGCTACATAAGCACAGCAGAAGGATGCCAAGGGGCTTGCAGACAGCGTCTGCACGCTGTTGCTCTTTCAGAGAAGCCTCTATTTTGGCTAACTGTAGAAGAAACCGTTTTTTCCTTCATAAGGTCCTTGCAAACACAGTCAAAGTGTACAGAAGTTTGTGTCTAAGTGTCTTTTTGTAGTAGGTGTAATGAGGCTATCTCTTTTTCAGGAAGATAAGTGCCTTCAGACAGTTAGGAAAACTGCTGGCTCAGGCTTTGCCTCCATTAATACAAGTTCAGCCACCTTCCCCAGAAAAATCTGCATCGAGCCATGGTTTTAACTTGCAGGTGGAGTTCCCATTGCAGGGCTGAAGTGCCGAAGCTCTCTGACCTCCAAGGGCACCCTTAACTCGTGTGGGTGTGAGTGTCTGCTTTGCTTTCGGAGAGAGACCCTTTAGAGCCCCAGAGTGCGCTGTCCAGAGTTCAGATGAGGACCTCCTTAAGCTGAATTTATTTGTATCCTGCAGGAGGCTTTTTCTTGGTTGGCGACATGCTTAGAAAAGAAACAAGGAAAAATGGGCATTTCCATGTAACTGCATTCTGCTCAGTGCAGTGTATGCCTGCGTAGCAGAATTAGCTCCACGGCATTGCAAATAATACAGCAAACTGTAAGTAGTGCAGGAAAGCATTTTTTTAGTTTTAAAAGTTTGGCCTTCCAAAACAGGCCTGCCTTGGCTGCGCTGGCTTGAATCTCCCCGTGTGTTCTGTTGTCAGGGTTCCCGTATTTATAGTGGTTGGCAGGGAGGTGGCTCGTGACATGGTAAGGCCATGGCGATGGGACATTCTTAGAGTCAACTGAAATACGGCGGTGTTGGACGAGGGGAAGCTATGGCCTGACAGTTGCCCTTCTTGTCACCGGTGGGATTCTGCGGGGTCCATTTTAAGGCCATTTCTCTGTAATGTTTTCACTGTTGATTCCAATCAAGATCTGGCAGTTGTATGAAGTAAACTGGTGGTCGATGTGAAGCTGGGAGGAATGTTGACTCCCTTGAGGGTTGGGAGGCCTTGCACCAAGATGGGGAGGGTGGTCCCCATCTGTCTGAAGAAGAGCGAGTGCTGCGTTCTGTACCTGGGATGCGGCAGTCCTGGCTGTATGCACAGACTGGGGCACGAGGGGCTGGAGATGAGCTGTGCAAAAAGGGATCTGGGCGTTCTGGTTGATGACAACTTGAATCTGAGCTGGCAGTGTGCCCTGGCAGCCAGAAGGGCCAACCATACCCTGGGGTGCATCAGGCCCAGCACTGCTGAGCGAGGGAAGCAGTTGTCCCACTGTGCTTTGCGCTGTGTGGTTTCCCCTTGAGCATTTGGTGCAGGTTTGGGTGGCACTGCATGAGAAGGACGTAAAGCTATTAGACTGTGTCCAAAGGAGGGCTGCCGAGGTGGGGAAGGGCCTGAGGGCATGGTGTGTGAGGAGCAGCTGAGGTCCCTGGGTTCACTCAGAGCAGGCTGAGGGCAGCCCTCCTGGCAGCTGCAGCTCCTCACAGGGCGTGGAGGGCATTGCTGAGCTCTGCTCTCGGGGGACAGCAGCAGGGCCCGAGGGAACAGCATGGAGCTGTGTCAGAGGAGGGTCGGGTGGGGGTTAGGGAAGGGGTCTGCACCAGAGGGCAGTGGGCATGGAGCAGGCTGTCCAGGGCGATGGGCACGGCCCTGAGCTGCTGCAGCTCAGGGAGCCTTGGGACTGCGCTGTCAGACGCAGGGTTTGAGTTTGAGTCATCTTTTGTGGAGCCAGGGGTTGGACTTGATGATCCTTGTGTGTCCCCTCCAAGTCGGGATATTCTATGATTCTGTGACATCAGCAGTTTGCCTGGGAAACACCTGATGATTTTTTTCTTTCAATTTGTCGTGGCACAGTGAGCTGTGAGAAATTAAGGAATGGTAGCGCGTGCTTAACCGGGCTGCATGGCAAGCAGGTCCGGTGGGCTGCCTTGTAAGGATGCATCTAGATTTCCCAATCGCCTCATTTAAGAAGGCCAAATACTCTCAGTTATTGTTCTGGGAAGCACACGTCACTGGGTGTATAATTCATTTCACTTGGAATTTCAGGGTCAGACGTAAATGCTATTATCCAGTTTAGAGGAAAAGCTTTAGAAAAAGAAGTGGGAAGCTGAATCGATACTTGGAAAAATGAAAAATGTTTAAAATATTTTTTGCAAAATAAGCGCTCAGCAGGCAGTCGTTCTGTTCTGCTTTTGGCCAGTCTCAGGTGCTTGTCTTCCAGAATGTCTGCGTATGGATGAATCACAGCACGATCCAGGGAATTTTTAAGGAAGCTAGAAAGGAGGACCTGGTGAACTACAGGCTGGTGAGCCTCACCTCTGTGCCTGGGAAGATCATGGAGCAGATCCTCCTAGAAGCTGTGTGAAGGCTCATACGAGACAGAGATCCGAGACAGCCAGCATGGTTTCAGCAAGGTCAGATCTTGCCTGACCAATCTGGTAGCCTTCTATTTTTATTTTTTTATTTTTTTGTTCTTCCCTCTTTTTGCTTTGCCTCTATTATGCCTGCCTGGGTCTTTGCACAGCCGCTACCCTTACCACCTCCTTGCCGTGACTGCGGCTGCTCTTTTCCTTTGCTTTTTTATGTTGTTGTTACTGCTGCATGGGTTGATGTTGGATTCCTCTGTTGCTTTTCCATAGATTTTATTTTATTATTCATGCCTTGGTTTCATCCTCCGTCTTTGCTGCAATTGTTATTGATATTTCTTTTTTCAGATTCATACTTATTGTCCATGTGTGTCCTGCCTGCGTGCTTGTGTCCTGCCTGCGTGTGTGTTTTTTCTGTCTTTTTTATTTTCTCTTTTTCTTCTTTTCTCAGGCTGGCTAGATCCATGCCCGGTAGCTACCCTTACCTCCTCCTTGGCATGACTGCAGGTGCTCTGCCATCCTCCAGAGAGATGTTTTGTTCTAATGGACAGCCGCAGACTCCTTCTGGGCTGGCGACCCTGATGTTGCGTCTCTGGTGGAGGTAGCAGCATGCCCTGTAGCTACCCGTTCCTCCTCCCAGGCACGGATGCTGAGCTTTTTCCTTCTCCAGACTCAGTTGTCATCTCTGCTTTGCCATGAGAGTGCATTCTATCCTTTGCTTTTTTATGGGGTTGTTTCTGCTGCATGCATTGATGTTGGTTTTCTCTGTTGATTTTCCATAATATTTATTTTTATTTTTATTTTATTCAGTTTTGGTTTACAGCTCCTAATGAGTTGCAGTGAATTGTTAATTTTTTTCCAGCAGCTTCATTGTTAATGTTTTGCTTTGCCTCTTTTTACTTTGCCTCTTTTTGCTTTGCCTCTTTTTGCTTTGCCTCTCTTATGGCATGCTAGATATTTGCACAGGGTTTTTCCTTTGTGTATTTCATTTCTGTTTTTCCTTTGTACTTTTGCTTTCAGTCTTTCCTTTTTTTTTTTTTTTTCCATTCTCATTTTGCATTCTCTTTTTGCATTCTGATTTTCCTTTCGGATTTTGCTTTCGGTTTTTGCTTTCAGTTTTTGCTTTCAGTTTTTGATTTCAGTTTTTGCTTTCGTTTTTTGCTTTCAGTCTTTGCTTTCAGATTTTGCTTTCTGTTTTTGTTTTTCCTCTATTTGATTTGACTTTCTTATTGCTGTCTAGATCTTTATACAGTGTTTTTGCTTTGTGTTTTTGCTTTGTGTTTTTGCTTTGTGTTTTTGCTTTGTGTTTTTGCTTTGTGTTATTCCTTTCACTTTTTGCTTTCACTTTTTGCTTTCATTTTTTGCTTTCACTATTTTGCTTTGCCCCTTTTTGCTTTGCCCCTTTTTGCTTTGCCTCTCTTATGGCTGGCTAGATCTTTGCACACTAGCTCCCCTTACCACCTCCATGCCATGACTGCGGCTGCTCTTCTCCTTTGCTTTTTTATGTGGTTGTTACTGCTGCATGGGTTGATGTTGGTTTTCTCTGTTGCTTTTCTTAAGTTTTCATTTTATTAGGAATGTTTTGGTTTCGTCCTCTGTCTTTGTTGCCATGCATATTGATATTTCTTTTTTCAGATTCATTCTTATAGTGCCTGCGTGTGTCCTGCCTGCGTGTGTCCTGCCTGCGTGTGTCCTGCCTGCGTGTGTCCTGCCTGCGTGTGTCCTGCCTGCGTGTGTCCTGCCTGCGTGTGTCCTGCCTGCGTGTGTCCTGCCTGCGTGTGTCCTGCCTGCGTGTGTCCTGCCTGCGTGTGTCCTGCCTGCGTGTGTCCTGCCTGCGTGTGTCCTGCCTGCGTGTGTCCTGCCTGCGTGTGTCCTGCCTGCGTGTGTCCTGCCTGCGTGTGTCCTGCCTGCGTGTGTCCTGCCTGCGTGTGTGTTTTTTCTGTCTTTTTTATTTTCTCTTTTTCTTTTTTTCTCAGGCTGGCTAGATCCATGCCCGGTAGCTACCCTTACCTCCTCCTTGGCATGACTGCAGGTGCTCTGCCATCCTCCAGAGAGATGTTTTGTTCTAATGGACAGCCGCAGACTCCTTCTGGGCTGGCGACCCTGATGTTGCGTCTCTGGTGGAGGTAGCAGCATGCCCTGTAGCTACCCGTTCCTCCTCCCAGGCACGGATGCTGAGCTTTTTCCTTCTCCAGACTCAGTTGTCATCTCTGCTTTGCCATGAGAGTGCCTTCTATCCTTTGCTTTTTTATGGGGTTGTTTCTGCTGCATGCATTGATGTTGGTTTTCTCTGTTGATTTTCCATAATATGTACTTTTATTTTATTTAGTTTTGGTTTACAGCTCCTGATGAGTTGCAATGAATTGTTAATTTTTTTCCAGCAGCTTCATTGATAATGTTTTGCTTTGCCTCTTTTTGCTTTGCCTCTTTTTGTTTTGCCTCTTTTTGCTTTGCCTCTCTTATGGCATGCTAGATCTTTACACAGGGTTTTTCCTTTGTGTTTTTCATTTCTGTTTTTCCTTTGTGATTTTGCTTTCAGTATTTCCTTTTTTTTTTTTATGCATTCTCATTTTGCATTCTCTTTTTGCTTTCTGATTTTGCTTTCGGATTTTGTTTTCGGTTTTTGCTTTCAGGTTTTGCTTTCAGGTTTTGCTTTCTCTTTTTGCATACTCTCTTTGCTTTCGGTTTTTGCTTTCAGTCTTTGCTTTCTGTTTTTGTTTTTCCTCTTTTTGATTTGCCTTTCTTATTGCTGTCTAGATCTTTATACAGTGTTTTTGCTTTGTGTTTTTGCTTTGTGTTTTTGCTTTGTGTTTTTGCTTTGTGTTATTCCTTTCACTTTTTGCTTTCACTTTTTGCTTTCATTTTTTGCTTTCTCTTTTTTGCTTTGCCCCTTTTGGCTTTGCCTCTCTTATGGCCGGCTAGATCTTTGCACACTAGCTCCCCTTACCACCTCCATGCCATGACTGCGGCTGCTCTTCTCCTTTGCTTTTTTATGTGGTTGTTACTGCTGCATGGGTTGATGTTGGTTTTCTCTGTTGCTTTTCTTAAGTTTTCATTTTATTAGGAATGTTTTGGTTTCGTCCTCTGTCTTTGTTGCCATGCATATTGATATTTCTTTTTTCAGATTCATTCTTATAGTGCCTGCGTGTGTCCTGCCTGCGGGTGTCCTGCCTGCGTGTGTCCTGCCTGCGTGTGTCCTGCCTGCGTGTGTCCTGCCTGCGTGTGTCCTGCCTGCGTGTGTCCTGCCTGCGTGTGTCCTGCCTGCGTGTGTCCTGCCTGCGTGTGTCCTGCCTGCGTGTGTCCTGCCTGCGTGTGTCCTGCCTGCGTGTGTCCTGCCTGCGTGTGTCCTGCCTGCGTGTGTCCTGCCTGCGTGTGTCCTGCCTGCGTGTGTCCTGCCTGCGTGTGTGTTTTTTCTGTCTTTTTTATTTTCTCTTTTTCTTTTTTTCTCAGGCTGGCTAGATCCATGCCCGGTAGCTACCCTTACCTCCTCCTTGGCATGACTGCAGGTGCTCTGCCATCCTCCAGAGAGATGTTTTGTTCTAATGGACAGCCGCAGACTCCTTCTGGGCTGGCGACCCTGATGTTGCGTCTCTGGTGGAGGTAGCAGCATGCCCTGTAGCTACCCGTTCCTCCTCCCAGGCACGGATCCTGAGCTTTTTCCTTCTCCAGACTCAGTTGTCATCTCTGCTTTGCCATGAGAGTGCATTCTATCCTTTGCTTTTTTATGGGGTTGTTTCTGCTGCATGCATTGATGTTGGTTTTCTCTGTTGATTTTCCATAATATTTATTTTTAGTTTTATTTTATTTAGTTTTGGTTTACAGCTCCTGATGAGTTGCAATGAATTGTTAATTTTTTTCCAGCAGCTTCATTGATAATGTTTTGCTTTGCCTCTTTTTGCTTTGCCTCTTTTTGTTTTGCCTCTTTTTGCTTTGCCTCTCTTATGGCATGCTAGATATTTGCACAGGGTTTTTCCTTTGTGTTTTTCATTTCTGTTTTTCCTTTGTGATTTTGCTTTCAGTATTTCCTTTTTTTTTTTTTATGCATTCTCTTTTTGCTTTCTGATTTTCCGTTCGGATTTTGTTTTCGGTTTTTGCTTTTAGTTTTTGATTTCAGTTTTTGCTTTCTGTTTTTGCATTCTCTCTTTGCTTTAGGTTTTTGCTTTCAGTCTTTGCTTTCAGTTTTTGCTTTCTGTTTTTGTTTTACCTCTTTTTGATTTGCCTTTCTTATTGCTGTCTAGATCTTTATACAGTGTTTTTGCTTTGTGTTTTTGCTTTGTGTTTTTGCTTTGTGTTTTTGCTTTGTGTTTTTGCTTTGTGTTATTCCTTTCACTTTTTGCTTTCACTTTTTGCTTTCATTTTTTGCTTTCTCTTTTTTGCTTTGCCCCTTTTGGCTTTGCCTCTCTTATGGCCGGCTAGATCTTTGCACACTAGCTCCCCTTACCACCTCCATGCCATGACTGCGGCTGCTCTTCTCCTTTGCTTTTTTATGTGGTTGTTACTGCTGCATGGGTTGATGTTGGTTTTCTCTGTTGCTTTTCTTAAGTTTTCATTTTATTAGGAATGTTTTGGTTTCGTCCTCTGTCTTTGTTGCCATGCATATTGATATTTCTTTTTTCAGATTCATTCTTATAGTGCCTGCGTGTGTCCTGCCTGCGTGTGTCCTGCCTGCGTGTGTCCTGCCTGCGTGTGTCCTGCCTGCGTGTGTCCTGCCTGCGTGTGTCCTGCCTGCGTGTGTCCTGCCTGCGTGTGTCCTGCCTGCGTGTGTCCTGCCTGCGTGTGTCCTGCCTGCGTGTGTCCTGCCTGCGTGTGTCCTGCCTGCGTGTGTCCTGCCTGCGTGTGTCCTGCCTGCGTGTGTCCTGCCTGCGTGTGTCCTGCCTGCGTGTGTCCTGCCTGCGTGTGTGTTTTTTTTGTCTTTTTTATTTTCTCTTTTTCTTTTTTTCTCAGGCTGGCTAGATCCATGCCCGGTAGCTACCCTTACCTCCTCCTTGGCATGACTGCAGGTGCTCTGCCATCCTCCAGAGAGATGTTTTGTTCTAATGGACAGCCGCAGACTTTATACAGTGTTTTTGCTTTGTGTGTTTGCTTTGTGTTTTTGCTTTGTGTTTTTGCTTTGTGTTATTCCTTTCACTTTTTGCTTTCACTTTTTGCTTTCATTTTTTGCTTTCACTTTTTACTTTGCCCCTTTTTGCTTTGCCTCTCTTATGGCTGGCTTGATCTTTGCACAGGGTTTTTCCTTTGTGTTTTTCCTTTCTCTTTTTCCTTTGTGCTTTTGCTTTCAGTTTTTCCTTTTTTTTTTTTTTCCATTCTCATTTTGCATTCTCTTTTGGCATTCTCTTTTTGCTTTCTGATTTTGCTTTCTGATTTTGCTTTCGGATTTTGCTTTCGGATTTTGCTTTCGGTTTTTGCTTTTTTTTGGTTTTTCCTCTTTTTGCTTTCCCTCTCTTATTGCTTTCTATATCTTTATACCTTGTTTTTGCTTTGTGTTTTTGCTTTGTGTTTTGCGTTGTCTTTTTGCGTTGTCGTTTTGCATTCTCTTTTTACTTTGACTTTTTGCTTTGACTTTTTGCTTTGTATTTTTGCTTTCTGTTTTTGCTTTGTATTTTTGCTTTCATTTTTTGCTTTCTGTTTTTTCTTTCAGTTTTTGCTTTCTGTTTTTGTTTTTCCTCTTTTTGCTTTGCCTCACTTATTGATGTCTTTATTGTTATACAGTGTTTTTAGTTTGTGGTTTTGCTTTGTGTTTTGCTTTGTGTTTTTACTTTATGTATTTGCTTTGTGTTTTTGCTTTGTCTTTTTGCTTTGTCTTTTTGCTCTGTGCATTGGCTGTGTGCATTTGCTGTGTGCATTTGCTCTGTGCATTTGCTTTGTTTTTTCTTTGTTTTTTTGCTTTTAGTTTTTGCTTTCTCTTTTTGAATTCTCTCCTTACATTCTCTCTTTAATTTAGGTTTTTGCTTTGTATTTTTGCTTTGTGTTTTTGCTTTGTGTTTTTGCTTTGTGTTTTTGATTTCAGTTTTTGCTTTCAGTTTTTGCTTTCAGTTTTTGCTTTCAGTTTTTGCTTTCTGTTTTTGCTTTCATTTTTTGCTTTCTATTTTTGCATTCTTTTTTTGTTTTTCCTCTTTTTGCTTTGCCTCTCTTGTTGCTTTCTATATCTTTATACAGTGTTTTTGCTTTGTGTTTTTGCTTTGTGTTTTTGCTTTGTCTTTTTGCTTTGACTTTTTGCTTTGTCTTTTTGCTTTGTCTTTTTGCTTTGTCTTTTTGCTTTGTCTTTTTGCTTTGTCTTTTTGCTTTGTCTTTTTGCTTTGCCTTTCTGCTTTCTGTTTTTGCTTTGTGTTTTTGCTTTGTGTTTTTTCTCTGTGAATTTGCTCTGTGTTTTTGCTTTGTCTTTTTGCTTTCTGTTTTTGCTTTGTCTTTTTGCTTTGTGTTTTTTCTCTGTGAATTTGCTCTGTGTTTTGCTTTTTGTTTTTGCTTTGTGTTTTTGCTTTGTGTTTTTGCTTTCAGTTTTGCTTTCTGTTTTTGCTTTCTGTTTTTGTTTTTCCTCTTTTTGCTTTGCCTCTCTTATTGCTGTCTATATCTTTATACTGTGTTTTTACTTTGTTTTTGCATTGTGTTTTTGCTTTGTGTTTTTGCTTTGTTTTTGCTTTGTTTTTGCTTTGTCTTTTTGCTTTGTCTTTTTGCTTTGTCTTTTTGCTTTGTCTTTTTGCTCTGTGCGTTTGCTTTGTGTTTTTGCTTTCAGTTTTTGCTTTCTCTTTTTGAAGTCTCTTTACATTCTCTCTTTAATTTAGGTTTTTGCTTTGTGTTTTTGCTTTGTGTTTTTGCTTTCAGTTTTTGCTTTCAGTTTTTGCTTTCTGTTTTTGTTTTTCCTCTTTTTACTTTGCCTCTCTTATTGCTGTCTATATCTTTATACAGTGTTTTTACTTTGTTTTTGCTTTGTCTTTTTGCTTTGTCTTTTTGCTTTGTCTTTTTGCTTTGTCTTTTTGCTTTGTCTTTTTGCCTTGTCTTTTTGCCTTGTCTTTTTGCTTTGTCTTTTTGCTTTGTCTTTTTGCTTTGTCTTTTTGCTTTGTCTTTTTGCTTTGTCTTTCTGCTTTGTCTTTCTGCTTTGTCTTTCTGCTTTGTCTTTCTGCTTTGTCTTTCTGCTTTGTCTTTCTGCTTTGTCTTTCTGCTTTGTCTTTCTGCTTTGTCTTTCTGCTTTGTCTTTTTGCTTTGTCTTTCTGCTTTGTCTTTCTGCTTTGTCTTTCTGCTTTGTCTTTCTGCTTTGTCTTTCTGCTTTCTGTTTTTGCTTTCTGTTTTTGCTTTCTGTTTTTGCTTTCTGTTTTTGCTTTCTGTTTTTGCTTTGTGTTTTTGCTTTGTGTTTTTGCTTTCAGTTTTTGCTTTCTGTTTTTGTTTTTCCTCTTTTTGCTTTGCCTCTCTTATTGCTGTCTATATCTTTATACAGTGTTTTTGCTTTGTGTTTTTGCTTTGTGTTTTTCTTTGTCTTTTTGCTTTGTCTTTTTCTTTGTCTTTTTGCTTTGTCTTTTTGCTTTGTCTTTTTGCTTTGTCTTTTTGCTTTGTCTTTTTGCTCTGTGCTTTTGCTTTGTGTTTTGCTCTGTGTTTTTGCTTTGTGTTTTTGCTTTCTATTTTGCTCTGTGCTTTTGCTTTGTGTTTTGCTTTGTTTTTTTGCTTTCTGGTTTTGCTTTTTCTTGATTTTTGTTTTTGCTTTCTGTTTTTGTTTTTCCTCTTTTTGCTTTCCCTCTCTTATTGCTTTCTATATCTTTATACAGTGTTTTTACTTTGTGTTTTTGCTTTGTGTTTTGTGTTGTCTTTTTGCGTTGTCGTTTTGCATTCTCTTTTTACTTTGACTTTTTGCTTTGACTTTTTGCTTTGTATTTTTGCTTTCTGTTTTTGCTTTGTATTTTTGCTTTCATTTTTTGCTTTCTGTTTTTTCTTTCAGTTTTTGCTTTCTGTTTTTGTTTTTCCTCTTTTTGCTTTGCCTCACTTATTGCTGTCTTTATTGTTATACATTGTTTTTAGTTTGTGGTTTTGCTTTGTGTTTTGCTTTGTGTTTTTGCTTTGTGTTTTTGTTTTCAGTTTTTTCTTTCATTTTTTGCTTTCTGTTTTTGCTTTCATTTTTTGCTTTCTATTTTTGCATTCTTTTTTTGTTTTTCCTCTTTTTGCTTTGCCTCTCTTGTTGCTTTCTATATCTTTATACAGTGTTTTTGCTTTGTCTTTTTGCTTTGTCTTTTTGCTTTGTCTTTTTGCTTTGTCTTTTTGCTTTGTCTTTTTGCTTTGTCTTTTTGCTTTGTCTTTTTGCTTTGTGTTTTTGCTTTGTCTTTTTGCTTTGTCTTTTTGCTTTGTCTTTTTGCTTTGTCTTTTTGCTTTGTCTTTTTGCTTTGTCTTTTTGCTTTGTGTTTTTTCTGTGAATTTGCTCTGTTTTTGCTTTGTCTTTTAGCTTTGTGTTTTTGCTCTGTGCTTTTGCTCTGTGCTTTTGCTCTGTGCTTTTGCTCTGTGCTTTTGCTCTGTGCTTTTGCTTTGTGTTTTTGCTTTGTGTTTTCGCTTTCTGGTTTTGCTTTTTTTTTGCTTTCAGTTTTTGCTTTCTGTTTTTGTTTTTCCTCTTTTTGCTTTGCCTCTCTTATTGCTGTCTATATCTTTATACAATGTTTTTACTTTGTGTTTTTGCTTTGTGTTTTGCTTTCTTTTTTGCTTTGTCTTTTGGTATGTCTTTTTGCTTTGTGTTTTTTCTCTGTGAATTTGCTCTGTGTTTTTGCTTTGTCTTTTTGCTTTCTGTTTTTGCTTTGTCTTTTTGCTTTGTGTTTTTTCTCCTTGAATTTGCTCTGTGTTTTTGCTTTGTGTTTTTGCTTTGTGTTTTTGCTCTGTGTTTTGTGTTTTTGCTCTGTGTTTTATGTTTTTGCTTTCTGGTTTTGCTTTGTGTTTATGCTCTGTGTATTTGCTTTGTGCTTTTGCTCTGTGCTTTTGCTTTGTGTTTTTGCTTTCTGGTTTTGCTTTTTTTTTGCTTTCAGTTTTTGCTTTCTGTTTTTGTTTTTCCTCTTTTTATTTGCCTCTCTTATTGCTTTCTATATCTTTATACAGTGCTTTTGCTTTGTCTTTTTGCTTTCAGTTTTTGCTTTCAGTTTTTGCTTTCAGTTTTTGCTTTCAGTTTTTGCTTTCAGTTTTTGCTTTCAGTTTTTTTTTTTCCTCTTTTTGCTTTGCCTCCCTTATTGCTGTCTAGATCTTTATACAGTGTTTTTGCTTTGTGTTTTTGCTTTGTGTTTTTCCTTTCACTTTTTGCTTTCAGTTTTTGCTTTTCCTCTTTTTGCTTTGCCTCTCTGTGGCTGGCTAGATCTTTGCACACTAGCTACCCCTACCACCTCCATGCCATGACTGCGGCTGCTCTTATCCTTTGCTTTTTTATGTTGTTGTTTCTGCTGCGTGGGTTGATGTTGGTTTTCTCTGTTGCTTTTCATAAGTTTTCGTTTTATTATTTATGTTTTGGTTTTGTCCTCCGTGTTTGTTGCCATGCCTTATTGATATTTCTTTTTTCAGATTCATTCTTAAAAGAATTCTTTTGGCCTTCTCCAGACTCTGTTGTCATCTCTGCTTTGCCTTGAGCGTGCATTTTTTCTCTTTGCATTTTCATGTTGTTTCTGCTGCATACAATGGTGTTGGTTTTGTCTCTTTGTTTCCCTTGTTGTTTTTTATTTTTAATGTCTTGGCTTACTGCTCCATCTTTTTTGTAGTGGGTTATTCTTGCGTTTTGTATTTTTTTTTCCTTTTGCACCGTTTTGAACTCTTTTATCCTTCCCTGTGGGGCATTCCTTTCTTTTTCTCAGTGTTTCAAGTGAGTTTGCTTTTCTTTTCTTGGCTTTTTAGTATTTCGTCTTTCATTTCTTGGTCTTGGTTTTGCTTTGCTCTTGGGTTTTTCCTTTGTCTCTTTGCCTGGCATTGCTTTTGAATTTTCTTTCACAGGCCTACTGCCCCACTGCCGTGGGCATAGATTGGTCTAGGTAACTCTGTGGCATCCTCCTAGGCATGAATGCTGAGCTTTTGTCCTCTCCAGACTCAGTTGTTGCCTCTGCTGCACCATGAGAGTGTATTCTTTTCCTTTGCCTTAGTTTGATTCATTTTCTATTTTGTGTTTTATTTATTGTTGTTGGTTTGCTTTGATTTGTTTGGGTTTTTTTCTGTCTTTTTTTACTTTGCTGTTCCACTTTTTTTTCTGTGCACTGCTCTTTTTTTTTCCTTTTCCTTTTTTTTGTTTTTGTTTTTGTCAGTATATTTTTTTGCACTGTTTTTTTTTTCCCTAATGCCATTCCTTTTCGTTTCTCTTAAACTCTGAGGTTTATCTCGTAACACTAAGCCTAATTCATGAACTGAAAGTCTTATCCCTGAATGAAATGGGTAATCCTTAACCCTAAAAATGGATAGCCCTTAAGCCTTTTCTCTTAACGCAACAGGGATAGCTGTAACCCTAATCAAAAAAGGGCCACCCTTAATCCTAACACAAAAGGGTAGCCCTTAAACGTAACTGCGACTGGGAATCCTTAACTCTAATCCGATATGGTAACCGTTGGTTTATCACAAAAGGGAAGCCCTTCATCCTAACCTAATATGGTAACTCTTTACCCTAAACACTAGCCGCTAACAGTAACCTTTAACCTCATCCTAAAGGGTTTTCCTTAAACCTTGACACTGAAGGGTCAAATTGGTAACATGACAACTTTAACATTGGTAAATCAAATCCATAACGTTACAACTTTAAACCTAATCTAAAACTAATCTTAAAACCTAATGCGAAAGGGTAACCCTCCACAATTAACAGTAACACTAAATAGTAGCACTTAACCTTAATCCAGAGTGGGATGAGGCCGAGCTGGTCTGCTGCCAGGGCTGCTCTCAGACACAGGGTGCGGCGAGCGTCTGCGGGCAGCACATCTCACAGATGAGGTGCCTGTGAACAGCTGCCAGCCGTCCTTGTGGAGGGCCCGTCGTCATCATGGAAACTCATTGTGACAGCACAAAGGTTCCAGGAGCACAGGTGATGGCACCTGTGACATCGTCTGGTGGGCCTGGAACCACAGCCTCCGGCCTTTTTTGGCCTTGCACCCCATCAAGCAAAAGCCTGCTGTCCTGCACTTGGTCCCACCGGGCAGAAGCTCTTGGGATGTAGGAAGTTTTGGGGGAGGGGATAGAAGCCTGAAGCTTCACATTATTTTCTTCCTTCCAAAGAGTTTTCTTTGCTCGTTGTTCTTTCCAAATGGTTTTTCTTTGCTTTTCCTTTTGCTATTTAATATTTTTTCTTTCTTTTATGCTTGCTTCTCTGTTGCTTTGCATTGCATTGTTGTTGTTGTTTTTTAACTTCTTTTCAGGCAAAGCCCCGGGGGCTGCTAGGGCAATGTCATCACTTGAAGGGGGAGGCTGGGTTTCTCATCTGAGGGCTTCATGCACAAATAGCAAGGAAAACTCAGACACAGAGCAATCCTAAGCAAAATCACAACTTTTCGGAGTTCCCTGTGCTCACCCTCAACTCTCTTCTTGGAAGGTAACTCTCCTGCTTTTTTCCATCTCTTCTTCTGGTTGCTTGCATTTTGCATCTCCCAGTTAGGGCTTGGGAGAAAGTTGGGATGCAAACTGCAGAGAACTGTCCCAGGAAAGCACAAACGGCACACCTAGGTAGAAAGACAGTGCATCAAGTCCAGATGCCTGCTGCGTATCTGTATGTCTCTTTGGTGCCTTCTCAAGCTCTGTCTTCTTCCCCTGCCTTTCCGCATGGCTGAGCTTCAGTGGAAGGCCACTTGCACTTGAAGAGCACCTCTTTGGAGAGAGATTTTAGCACAGTCAGCCACAAGCTTCACATTTTCAAGCATAGTTTCTTAAATTTGCCTTTCTACTCCTAACATGTTGTCCCATTTCTGCAGTCAACACAGATCTGCAGTGCCTTTTCCTCTCTCCTACATCAAACACATCCTTTCATGCAGTCCGATTTATATGAAGGTACCCAAACAGCAGCTCACAAATGCTCTCACCCACAGAAGCTTTCCATTTTCCGCTTTCTCAGTAAGATCCAGTTGAATCCCAGGCTGCTTCCCTGAAGCAAAGTGTGATTTTTCTGTTTCACAGCGATCACTTTCACAGTTGTTGTTCTGTTAGCCCACGTCCACCAAAAATCCCTCAGGTACACTATTTTTACAGTCAAAACAAACTATTTTTTCAATTGCAGCATACTTACAGAATGCATTTCTAGTCTTGTTCCTGCTGAGATGGTGGTAAATGAACCCAAGCCTGCCTGGCAGCTCTACGTTGCTCAGAGCAAAGCTGCTCGAGCAAGCAAAATGCTGTCAGGTGTACAAGCTGAGAAACATACTTCATTCCTGGATTGCACAGCTATGAGTAGAAGTACCTCCACGCTGTTTGGCCTCTCCAAGGAATTCACACAGCTCTAAGTACCACCATTTATACAGAGAGTGGTATTGCTCCTCAGCTGTCAGCTGCCACTGTAAGCCTTTCTAATGCTTGAAGCCAGAGGGGCCAGACCCAGCTGGCCCTTAGGGGCCTCCTTTGGTCCAGCCCTCAAACTGAAGTGTAACACTTAACCCAAAATGGCAACTGTAGACAAAGGCAATCACAGATACAGTTTTAAATTACCCAAGAGACTAAGGACTCACTCCAGTAGATGAAGATGGAACCGCTTACCCCTTTCTGAGGAACAGGGCTCACAAAATGCTGAAAAAGAGCAGAATTCAAAGCAGTGATCCTTCCCTTGGGGCAGCCAGCCTTTAAATGAGGTTAGGGAGGGGTGGAACCAGGCTGCACCCCTTTGTCATGCAGGTGAGTTGCTTCCACCTTTTTGCTGCATAGCAGAAGGTTTGACAAAGATTAAAGCCTGTGAAGTCAAAAAAGACTACTTTCATACTTCTTTCACATTTGTGTTATCTGGCTGTAGTTCCAACCAGGTGGGCTTGCAGATGACACCTGGCAAGCAGGTACAGGCAGCAGGCACAGCACCCCGCAACCTCCAGGTGAGTGACAGCAGCCAAGGAGTCCTTTGGGCTCTGCAGGCTCCAAGTGTGGAGCATTACACACAGGAGCAGCTAAGCATAAAGACGATGGCAGAGCTACAGAGCTAACCATCATAAAGAGGCACAGTAGCTCAGCTCTTTCCTTCCAGAACACGGGGAATAAGAGCCACGAGGAAAATGCAGACACACTCTGCTTTCCTCTTCTGTCCCACGCCTTTTGCCCCCATCAGAAGGGGGAGGAATGAGCTGTGCTTCCACAGGGACATTCCTCTTGCAGCCATGCACCCCTCAGGTTGGAACATTACCAGCAGCAGGATGGGGAAAACCAGTTCTTGCCTGATTGTAAAGCATAAATATGACAAACCATGGCCTCGTCTCTCCTCTCCTTTTCCTTTTTCCTTCCCTTCTTCTTCCATCCCCTTCCTCCTGCTTCTTTCCTTCCCTTCCCCTTCCCCTTCCCCTTCCCCTTCCCCTTCCCCTTTCCCTTTCCCTTTCCCTTCCCTCATTTTCCCCTGAGACTTCAGCAGCTGTTTTCTTACAGCACTGCAGGCACAACTACACTGGGAGCAAATAGTGCTTCCACCATGCGCAGTTGGGTTAGCACCAGCGCCTGCTGCACTGTTCTGCTCTTCCTGGTCATCTAAGAAGAAGAAATCAGAATCTTAAGCACAATCAATACTTAGTGTGACATTTGTGTTGTGTTGCTGCTGTAGTTTCGTGTCCTGAAAGCAGTGCATGCATTTGTTCCCTGCGTTTGGATTTCTTTCTGCCAGCTCTTTTGCGCTCAACAAACAGCAAGAATGAGCCACTGGGTTGGCTCAGTTGCTCATGTTGCAGTTTCTTGAGGTAGTCAGTGAACTGAGCTCCTTCCTCCTCCGCAACCTCACCTTCTGCCATCATTTAACTCCAGAGCCTCAGTGCTTGTCTGTAAGCTACTGTTGGGGCATGTTCTGCTGTTGCAATGCTTTAAAATGGGCCGTGTAAGTTCCTGATGAAGTTTGGAGCAAAGAAGTGTGCTCTTCTAATCCTACAAATGAATGGATTGGCTTAGCTGCCTCTTAAGTTGTGCACACACTTTGTGTTGTGTGAAAACCTCTCCTTTGTTATGAAACACCTGGCTTCGTTATTTCTATGACAGCCTTCATCAGGCTGTGATTCTATCAGACAGCCATCTTTGCAGAGATCTTGCTTGTGAGGACGTCTGGATATGGATGTCTGATTGTAAACATTCTGTTACCATGCATGCATTCTTGCCTTTTTTCTATAGGAAAAAAATGGATAATTCCCTACCTAACTGGGAGAAGTCACTTCTGCTGCTTGAGGCTGGGAAGCCCATTCCAAGTTAGGCTTGTTGTAGTGTTTTCTAAACCACGTGTACTGTACGATGCAAGAAACGTAAATGAAATTTAACAGCTGTTGTTTTTCCTTTCAGTGTTTGGGAGAGGCTGGGCTTGAGTTCCAGACTTTTGGAAGCGTCCGTAGGGGTTGTGGGAAGGTTGTGCAGACTCTGCACGGGAGAGTGTAATTTCTCCTAGGTTGGTCTAGGATATGGTGTGATCTGTGGGAACTGAGAACCATAAGGAATGTCGCTGCTGTCCCAGAGCATCAGCTGCACTGCCTTGGACTTACTTTTGTTGTCTGATACCTAGTGATATAAACAAAGCCATAACTGGAGGCCAAGCCCTGCAGGTCAGAAAGAAACTCTAATGCCTATGACTCTTCGGAGGTGAGAGAGAATAGCAAGCTTGAAGTGGTTGTTAACAGACTTCAGAACTATGTTTGATGCTGAGTGATACTAAAAACGTACGTGAATCCACATTCATTTTTGTGCTCCATGGACCATCTGCAACTCCCTACACCCTCTCTTACTTTTAGCCCTGCTCATAGTCCATTTGATTTTTCCTCTCTGTGGTTTTGCTTAGCTTTTGGCACACGAGTGCACAGCTTTCTAAAATGTTCTGAGCACTTCACATCAGGAACCTTCTGCTCTGATATTTCTTAAAGAACATCCACTGAGCTGTTCAGAAAGCAGAGTTGCTTATTGCTGTCCTCTGTGTGCCACTTGGGGATTATTACTAAGTACCAGTAGAGCTTATCTAAATGGAAATGTAACAACGCATGCTATACTTATTCTTTCATTTTAAAGATGTGTAGCTTCTCTCTTGCAAACATCAAGCCATTAACTGTACAAAACTGTACAAAAAGGGGTGTTTTTTTTTTATGTGCATAAAGTCATCGTACTACGGGCAGATGGCTTTTGCAAAACTACCCGAAACCCTTGGAGGCAGGAAGAGGTAGGGGCTGCCATGTGAGGGTAGGGACCGCTAGGCAAAGGTGTGAGGCTTGGAGTTACCCTGCTCTGTGTCTTTGGGCATGAAGGGACTGTGGAGAGGACGGGGAGGTGACATGGAGGGTGTATGGATTGGACGTGGAAGGGATGGGGAGATCTACATGGAAAATGGGAGGAAGAGGGAAGTGACGTAGGTGGGATGTGTAGGGAACGTGGAGAGGACGCGGGTTATGGAGAGGATGTAGAGGGGACTGTGGAGTGCACCCTCAGCAAGTTTGCAGATGGCACCAAGCTCAGTGGTGCAGTGGATGCATTGGAAGGAAGGGAAGCCATCCAGAGGGACCTGGACAGGCTGGAGAAGTGGGCCCATGAGAACCTAAGGAGGTTCGGCAAGGCCAAATGCAAGGTGCTGCACTTGGGTTGGGGCAATCCCATGTGTTTATACAGACTGGGGAAGATCTTGATGGCAGCCCTGTGGAGAAGGACCTAGGGGTCCTGGTGGACGAGACGCTGGACATGAGCCAGCAGTGTGCGCTTGCAGCCTGGAAGGCCAGCTGTGTTCTGGGCTGCATCCATCTGGGAGAGGGAGGTGATTGTCCCCCTCTACTCTGCTCTTGTGAGGCCCCATCTGCAGTACTGCGTCCAGGCCTGGGACCCCCAGCAGAAGAAAGATGTGGAACTCTTGGAGTGGGTCCAGAGGAGGGCCACTAAGATGATGCTGGAGCACCTCTCCTATGAAGAAAGGTTGAGGAAACTGGGCTTGTTTAGCTTGGAGAAGAGAAGACTCCAGGGAGACCGCATTGTGGCCTTCCAGTATTTGAAGGGAGCATATAAACAGGAGGGGGAACAGCTGTTTACGAGGGTGGATAGTGATAGGATGAGGGGGAATGGTTTTAAACGAAGAGAGGGGAGGATTAGGTTGAAGTTGTTCACCCAGAGGGTGGTGATGCACTGGAGCAGGTTGCCCAGGGAGGTGATGGATGCCCCATCCCTGGAGGCACTCAAGGCCAGGCTGGATGTGGTTCTGGGCAGCCTGGTCCAGTGGTTGGCGACGCTGCGCATAGAAGGGTGGTTGAAACTAGGTGATCATCACGGTCCTTTTCAACCCAGGACTTTCTCGGAATCTGTGGTGATTCAGTGAACGACTGCAGGCAGGATTTAGCTGGGAAGTATTGGTGATGGTTGGACTAGATGATCTTCTAGGTCTTTCCCAACCTTGATAATTCTGTGATTCTGTGAAAGCGAGCACCAAACATTTAATAATGTAGCATACGAAACAGTCAAATTCAATGACAGTATTCCCAATCATTTCCCACCCTAACAATTGTTTTTGATCCCACCCCCTACAATTCTAACCCTCTAATCAGTTCCCCACCCCCTAGTTTGCCCCCCAGTCAATTTCTTGGAGCTTCCGCTCCCTCTCTCCAATAGGTTCCATTTCATTTCCTGCCCCAAAAAGATCCCACCACCCCAAATTCCCACCCCCAACCATTTCCCATCCCCCAACATTTCCCATCTGAAGGTTTTGAGAATCCAACGCTTTAGCGGTCCATCAGCTTCAGAGTCCCACGTTGCCCCAGTCCAAGATGCCGTTTGTAGACAGCCCAGTTTTGGAGGGGTAGGGCTGGCGTCAATGGTGCAGCCCCACAGTCGGGGGCAGCCCCCCAGGTGGGAGCTGTGCTGCCTGTCCACGGACACCTGGAACCCCAGGCCGGACGGAGGCCTGAGGCACCATGTAGGTGACACTGGGGACAGGGGGAGGTTGGAACGATCCCGGCATCGGCCTGCTGCGTCCGGGCGGGGTCCGTTGGCGGCACAGTCGCTTCAGTGAAAATGGCGTCAGGTGTCAGAGGCACCATCAGCGCTCCTCGAGGGATTCTCCCTGTGGGGAAAATGCCAAAAGGGGCACGGGGGTGAGAGCTGGGGTGCTGGGGTGAGATCTGGGGCACTGGGGTCAGCTGGAGCATCAGAGCAGGGGAAGCCTGCTGCGTTACCTGCCATGACAGCTGGAGAGTGGCAGTTAGGGGTGCCCCTTCCCCCAGCAGTCCTTCCATGACTGTTGGGGTCAGCCCCTTTCCCCCAGGCTTGTGGTGGTTTGATTTTTTTGTACCCAAACATCCTTCCCATCCCAATGATCAGTTGTCATCCCGATGGGCATTTTGCAGCCCAGTGCTCTTTCTTCCCAAGGATCTCCCATCTCAGTGGGGATTTGCCATCCCTGCAGTGAGTTCTTAGCCCAGGGATGGTGTCCCCTCCCAGTGAGGATATCCCATCCAAGTGATTTCCAATCGTCAGCACCCAAAGTCATGTTTATTGAACCCATGACTAAGAACGTAAGCTGCCAGCATTAATTACTGGTTCTTGAAAGTGGTTAAGAGCCGTGGTAGGCCAATTAGGCAGGTAACAAGGAAAATGACTGATTTCTGTGGGACAGCCCTGATTTAGCTGAGAACGCTGCGGGAATGAGTCAATGCCCATGCAGCGTATGCCAAGCTTGTTACTGTGAAATGGTCCTCTGTGCCTCCATTAACATGTCTCGCTCCAATTTATAGGAGGGAGGGGAGGCTCTTTGATATACGTATACCCGGCGTGAGATTCAGAAACAACGGTTCAAATGTCGGCCCAACCAGTTTATTACAAGTCCTAGCCATTTAGGGAGATGGGGAAGGGAAGATGGGCGATAGGAAAGACAGGAAATATGAGCAAGGAGTCTCTGTAGAGAGCACAAGAGATAGTGACCACCGTGGGTCCAGCGAGGTGCGTAGTAGGTCCGCTGATCTCAGGAACTCGTCTGGTCACCCCGGGGGGATGGGAGAAAGCCAGGAAGCTCGGCAGCAAGCAGGCCTCGGGGGTTCTTCCGAAGAGGTTTCCCCCTCAGGGAATTCTCCGTCAGAGCTGTCTCTGGGAGTTTGTCTCCATCAAAGGTGTCTTTGGGAGTTTGTCTCCAAAGTCCCTAGTTTGGGGAGGGCCTTTTATCCCCCATTTCTGTGGGGTGTTTTTTTTTTCCTTCTTTTCTCTCAGTTTAGTGTGACATTCCTGGGCCGACAGAGAAGCCAGCAGGGGGTGGCGCCTTCGTTGCCCTGCACAAGCATGATCGCCTTTTGCAGTGGTCAGCTCCTTCAAGCCGTACCCCTGAAAAACACTGCTTGTCCTGCTTCTGCTTATCTTTGCAACCATAAGCAGGGGTACAGAGGCATGGTGACATCCACCATTCACCCCCCTAGCAGTTGCCAGTTAGAGTCTTATCACCAGGAAGGCCTCACGAAGCAAGCTTTGAGACAAAGAATGAAAACAGTTTTGTCCTTCACACCACCCGGTGGCTCAAGGGTTGCTTGAAATTGATGCACGGTGGTGAGGGAAGAATTTAAAGCAGTAAGCATAAGGGAAAAGAGGGATGGGTGGTGAGAGGCAGTTAAACGTTACACAAATGGTACAAAGGATTTCTCGGGCTTGGTTACGAATGTTGCCCTGATCTGTTGCACTTGTCCGTCATCTGTTGAAGTGGTTACAAAGTACATAGAGGTACAGCAGGTTGTGTTAGTTGGATAAAGCATGGCATCATACAGGGAATAAACATAAGAGTTGCAACAACACGCAATAGATAAAATAGAATCCGTTTCACCCGTGGGCCACGCGGGGGCCAGGAAAAGAGATCTACGTCTAGGCTTTTCCAGGTTTGGACAGGAACATGGGCTATTTTCCGTATACCCTGGGCAATTTGTTAACACTTTTACCGTTATCATCAATCTTTAGACAACAGCTGAAGTCATTCAGTTTGCCGCAGACGCCGCCTTCTTCAGCTAGCAAGTCATCAAGAACCATTTGATGTTGGAGAATGGCTGTTCGCATCTGTGTGGCTTGATCTGCAAGGAGGTCAAGGGCATCAGCCGTTTCGTTAGTAATGATTTCAAGGACCGCTTGTAATCTGATCATGCGGTTCAGGTTATAGATGGGTTCTCGAGCACCACTAATTATTTCCCTGGGATTCCAGGTAGCTGGCCCATAGTGTTTGATTCTACGTTGAGGGGGCCGATCATCTTTGCCCCAAGTCTGGCCGTTACCACTTGTTATGGAGGTATCAATAGACCTCTACTGTCGTTTGAGATCATCGTATACCTTGATACCTAATTCATTGCCATCGTTCCCTGGGAGCAGAAAGAATAGTGGACGGATTGCCCCCACGTAACACACCCCAGTCCAATTTGCAGGTAGTTGTTTGTATGCATAATGGCCACAAATCCAGTAATGTCCTTTCAGTGCTACTGATCCATTCTCAGAGGGTCCATCCCATTCATCAGCCAGTTTATTCACATGCTCCTTAGCTTGAAAGTATGTGGTGTTGAGAGGTCCCAAAGGATGTCCTGCCACATTACAGTTCCAGCCGTGACCAGTATCACTCTCATTCCTGCACCACTTTCACCTCCAAGCACCAGCATCAGGCGTCCAGGTGCATTTCATACCTCCAGCTTCAGTAAACAGGGTGTTGTTGGTGGAGGACCAAAAGTGAGAGAACCCTTGTCCCAGTCCCGATTGATTGTACCACCCTCATTGATGCGCTATGGGGCTTCTCGGGTGGGCTCCCGTTTCATAAGCCATTTTATGATAAGTCCAAGTGCAATTACTTGTTCCAACATAGATACCACCTGGCTGAGTACGATGCAGACAGTAAATTCCCATCGAGGGATACTGAACTGGCCGTGGGGATGTATTCTTAACTTCCCAGTGGGTAGTGTGGTTGATTCCACTGTAGTTGCTTGCCAGCCGTTTAGGGGCAGTAGGAGTTGAAACCCAGGGCCACCCCCCCGTCCCCCCCCCGCCGTCCCCAAAGTTTCGGGGAGAATAACCGATTGTTACAGGAGTTGGAATATATGCTATACACCAAAATAACAAGAATGACATGTTGCTCAAATGTTGCAAAGGTAATCACCAAAACACCAACGATTAAAGTCAGCTGTTGGCCTTTCTGTGTTCAGTCAAGGTCCCTCGGAGGTCTTCTGTAAAATAAAACAAGACATCGACTTGCCCTTTTGGGCTTTCGTTAATATGGTTAAAATGAGGGAATGATCCAGCGAGTGTTAATTTTATATTCCTTTCCCCGGGCATCCTTAGCTTTCCAAGCATATTTATTAAGAGGTTCTGTTAGGGTTAGGGGAACTGGCCCCACATTAGGCAAGTCAACCAACACAGGCTGGCCAGGGAGATAAGAAGGTTTCCCTAGCTTATCTGCATCTGGATCAAGAGTAATGGGCAAGAGTGGTGGGGCCTTGGGGCAGAGGGTGTTAAATCGAGGACAGCCATTAATCCCCCAGCGATCATTAACTCTTCTGACCGCATCAGAAGTGCAGGTGGTCCAACTGGGTTTTTCTGGTTTCAGGAATTTCTTATGGAGGCCATTGGGTCGCTCCACAATGCCATTAGCTTGGGGATAGTAGGGAGTGTGAAAGATCCAACAAATGCCTTCTTCTCTGGCCCATTCTTGCACTACCCCTGCGGTGAAATGGGAGCCATTGTCTGATTGGATGGAACTAGGTTTGGGGAGAATACTAAACCATTTCTTTGGAGCCTTCACAGGGTTCTCCCCTGTTGCTTGAGGGAAGGATTCAGCTTGTAGTAGGCCACAGACTACTTCCAGCCCTACTAATACATACTGTTTGCTTTCAGACTTTCGGAAGGGGCCAATGGAATCAATTTGCCATGTTTCCCGTATATGCTTCCCTTCCCTTAGATGGAGAGGGGCATCCTGCAAAGGGTGTCTGTCCAAGCGGGTGCGGCATTGTTCCCTAGTAACAGGCCAGCCACGGGCTTGGGCCTCACGGTAGAGACTGAGAGCACCAGTATGCCCTCTTTTTACACGTAACCGTTCCGTAAGTCTCTCCCAGTTGTCATTGTCTGGTTCTCCCTGTCGCAGTGGAGCACTCGTGGCTAGTTCATCTGCTTTACTGTTCCACCGACGTGCAGGATCCCCTTCTTCTTGGTGGGATTCGACCCATGCAACTGATAATTGGCCTTGTTTGGCAGCAGCAAGAATCTCCCGCCTCTTATCTTTCTGCCAGACTGGGACACGATTAACCTCCCAACCATTTTGCTCCCAGCAAGGAAGTCACCCTGTACAGCCTTCGAAGACAGCGTATGAGTCAGTGTAAATATACCCATGAACAGTGGACTGTAATTCATGCTGGAACGCTGCTACCAGCTCCCCAACCTGAGCGCTACCTTCCCCCTCAGTGATAATACTGAAATTAGTGCCTATCTGTAAGGCGACAGCCCAGTATTCCCATCCTTTTCCTTCACGCTTGGCAGAGGCGTCTGTGAACCAAACATTCTGCAACTGGTCTGAGTATGGGGGGGCAATCTGGATAACAGAGGGAAGATTAGCATCGGTGGCAGAAAGAATATCGTCCTGGATAGCAAGTGTTTTCATAGCACCCTCTGTGACTGTAAAGACAGTACAATAATGTTCAACTTGAGCATACCACTTTCGGACAGAAGCACGCTGTGCCACCCCATCAGGAGGAGGGGTACCGGATATTACAGACTCGATAACCTTAAAAGGGCCTCTCAGTATTATAGGTTGCTGTCGTGTGGTTCTCTCAGCTTCTCGCAGAGCTAAGCTGACAGCAAATAGCTCCTTCTCCAGCTGAGAGTATCGCTTCTCTGCGTCTTTAAAGCTGCGGGAATAGAATCCAATAGGTCTAACGGGACCTTCTGGACCCTTTTGCCAGAGATGTATGGACAATCCTGATTGAGCAAATCCCCATTCTATCTGTACAGGGTCAGAGGGATGGATCGGACCTAAGGACTGGTGGGTAATAGCTTCAAAAATTAGAAGCTGCAAGGCTTCTTCATGAACGGGGGTCCATTCCCATGATGCTCCCTTCTGCAGTAAGTCATACAATGGACGGGCAATGATAGAAAAGTCAGGGATGTGTTTTCTCCAAAACACTAAAAGTCCCAGAACACGCTGTAATTCCTTTCTATTCTCTGGCATTTTAAGTTGATCTAAGGCTGAGAGGGTGTCCTGTGGAATGCACCCACACCCTCCTTCTGCATCTTGGTACAGCAAGCCTTCCTCCATCTATGTGTATGTCGACAGAGCGGGACAGCTATCTTCTCCATTTCGGCCTAGGAAGCCTTCTTCCTTTCCCTTCCCCCCGTCCTAACTATGAGACCAAATGAGGATTGATTGGGAAATTAATACCAAGCACATCAGTGTCACATATTAACATTAAATTTTTGAGTTGGTACTGAGGTTCAGAACAATATACTTCTGGCAGTAACTTCCACCAGTGATGCAGCAGTCTGGGCAGTGATACAGCAAAAGAGTTAGGTTGGCAGATGCTGGTAGTGAGCTGCGTCTGCAGGGGTAGCACGAGTGCCACTCCGCTCCGTTCCCAGATTTGACAGAATAGAATTCAGGTTGGTACAGATGGGAGAATGAACTGGGTCTGTTGTCTTCTGCAGAACTTCGCTCAGTTCACGGAGTTGAAACAATTCAAACATCTCCTTATTGCTCCTGAAAAAGATTTTGCATAAAACAGTTAACATTCGGTCACTGAAAATTGGCGACTTTCAACAAAATGGGAGAGACTTGACAGAAAATGACTTATTTTATGAGGAAAAACTTGCATTATTTGGGAGTTTAATATAATTCTGTTTCCCAGCAGAATGTTCTCAAGGTACAGGGAGAAAAATCGTGGCAAAAATCATCAGGTACTGTACTTTCACTTGTCTAAGTGCTATTGAGACATCGTATAATGAAAACCCAAGGGAAGGTTGTGAGGGGATTTCCCCAATGAGAAATACGATTTCAGAAATGGGACACGTTCCAAAAATGACGAAGGACACCACGGCATATGTAGCAATGACTGGCACATAGCCGGTGACAAAAAGAAAGAATTCACTTTCAGGAGTATTTCAAAGTCCAGTTATAAAGATTCATGGCACTGGTTGTAAGATTGTCTTTATTAAAAGCAATAATTAAAAACAATCTGGATTTGTGAGCTAACTTTACTTTTGGTTTACTCCCAATGACAGCTGTGATTCAAACCAGGGTATTTCACAGGAAAACACTGCTTTCCCAGAGTTCAGATGTGTTCCTAAGAAATCCCAACAAATCCCAGAGCTCTGGAAATAATGATCTCTAGGGGAAACAACGGCTGAGCTCATATGCCTGCTTTGGGAAACGAAACGATCCCATTAAGTAACGCACCCATGAAACCCAGCAGCACGCTTCCACTGACACAAGGAAGATCTCTGTTACGATCAACTGACCAACAAATAGCGAATGCCCTCAGTGCGGAAGTGGCACTGTGTGAAGAGGCAGCAGTCTGTACAGTCTGTGTCTGCAGGGTGTGTACCAAAAAGCCCTCCTGAACACACTGCTGTCTGTCAGTAAGACCCCAGAGATACGGTCAGCAACTGAAGAGCCAAATCAAAGTGACGGAAGGCATACTGTAGGTTTACAGTCCAGCTTGTGCCTAGCACTTAGAGGTATGTTTTGTCAGAACAGTCCAATGGTTTGGTCAGTTAGTGCCACAGAACAGAAGCAGACAGTAACTTGTGTATGGGCAATTGATTCTACCAAAGAGAAACTTTGCACTGCAGAAAGCCAGGGCTGAGAAATCAACTCCCAGTCATACGTCAGTTCAGTTAAGTATTACTTCTCCTTCCCCAAGGAGGATTCTCTGGGAGAAGAAACGTGGCAGAACATGAACCTCTCACAACGCAACTCTATTATCCTTCCAAGCCGAGGCATCTAGCATCTCAAAACAACTACTGCTAGATGCACTGCTAGTGGAATTCTTCTTCCAAGTCATGCCAGATACCACCAGTCCTGCTTAGCTTTCATGTGTACAATCGTCTGTTTCTGAATTACTTTATTACCAAGCAAAGGTATGACTACAAAGAGTAAAACGTTGAGAGGAAGGGAAAAAAAAAATTAAGGAAGTGTTTCTGCCACTTATCTGCTACAAAACATCTCATAACCCAATGCTAGGATTGCTGACGGTGAGAAGGAGAGACGCACAGCTGAGAAATACACTTTGTAACTCCAGTGACTTACACGACACAAATGAATGCCAGTGATAGATCAGGGCATTTACAGAGAAGAATCATGCTGCTTTGTTTTTGGAATTTTTGCTTACCTCACGTTTTCATCAAAACTTGATATCCTTATTTAAAATAAAAATATATCCCAACTTACCAGATCCCGTGCTCATCTGATGTAATCCATCAAGAGCACTGGAAAGCTGATCCTTATTGGAGGTATTCAAGTGACATGACAAGATGGGCATACACTGGCATCTCAAAAGTAAGGTCTTCCCTTCGCCAGTCCCCAAGCCCACGGTAAGGGAACGAAATGCCTGCTCCAGAAAATCCGCTGAAAGAGAGTAGAAAACAAGCAATACAATTTCTACAGTCACCGTTCCATTAGGCAACATGTGAATATTTATCCTCAGAATTACTTAAAGGAATACTATTAAAAAAGAAGAAAAAAGTCCAACGGCTGAAATTATGATTAATGTTTCTAACTTTTCAAGACATCCTCTGCCTAATTTTCCTCCTTAAAAAATGGCTGGGAGTGGACAAAAAGACCAGCTACAACTTATACACCAAAGAAAATACAAAACCTTTCCAATCCTTTCCAATCTTTCCAAACCTTAGGAAAGAAAAGAAGTTGGAAACTGGACAGTTTCAGACTGTGTAGGCTTCAACATCTGGGAAGCCTCTATTAAAGAAGTAAAGGGCTCATTCACCTGAATAAGAGCCATGACTTTCAGGACAGCAGCGACTCCCATTCCTTTCTATCCAAAGCTGCAGTTTAACTTTCACTGCATCTATTTCACGCAGCCATTCATCAGTTCTGCAGTGCACTAAATGGTGCAAAGCATTCAGATCAAGGGAAGCAATCTCATCTTCTTAATTTCCTGAGGTGAAATCTTTCTCAGTATCTTGGAGTAGCACTGATCACCCGGAGCACAGAAAATTGAAGTACAGTTTCTCCGGTGGCAAAAGTTTAATTACAGTGCCATCTGCTGGAGACCGATATCTTGAGGGAAGCAGGATATATGCTGAAGCCAAACGTGCTACTCCGCCACAGGTTTTCTGAGACGCACCCATGGGCACCATACGTCTGCAAGATCTATCTGTCCACAGATCTATAAAGGCAGAAGTAGAGAACTTATAGCTAGCTCTACCAGAAAAGAAGTGCTTGGCACTGCAGCTGACCAACCTTTCAAGGGACAGGTGAAAAATCCGCTAGCTTGAAGAGGACAGTGATATTCTAGAACCAGTTGAAATTTGCTACTTATTTCTCTTGACAGAAGAGGAAGTGCTGACTCATTACTTTACTACAGTAAAGATCTTAGCTACTGCTGAAGCAGTAGCTTGAAAGAATTACCGTCACCTCTGGTCTCCTTTATCACACAGGCCGTCTCTCTGATTAAAATAAATTGGACTAAAATGGCCACATAAATTACAACGTGAATAATAGCAAGGATCGAATTTGTTTCTGCACATTTGGTTATACAGGGAGGTATCATTCAAGTAAAACTCCCTTCGCTAGGAAAGCATTACGGACGCTACGGTGTCATGGAACTGCTGGGCTTTGTCCAGGTACTCGCCTGGAAAAAAAATAAAGATGAGAGAAAAATAGAAAGAAAATGAAAAGATCAAAAAGTACGCATGGGATCATAATAAAAAGATTCAGTAGAACCCAGAACTTACCTTGTGTACCTATTGTAAGCACAACCCTGGTTGACAGAAGCCTAATGGGCATAAAGGGACTCGTAAAGAAAAATGCTGATTCTGATTTGCTCTTTGCACAACGTCCAGAAGAACTGTGCACATCTCCATTACTTCTTATGCCTTCCAAAATACCTTCAGCAAGTCTCGTCATCGTTTCTGCCATTGTTGGGTCCCGTATCAAACAATGCGCACATTGAGTGTGAACATGAAAACAAGTGAAACTCCGGTCTACTCTGTTCCCCTAAGGATTAAATGTGAAACAGCAAATGGTTCGATTGTGTATCACGATAGAATCTGTACAGAGGATACTACTTGTGTTACAAAAGCAACTGAACACCGTTAGCACAGGGCCTTATCAACACTGGCTGCACGAAGAGACTGGGGAGTGAGGGCCCGTGATACGCTGACGTTACTGGAGCTGCCCCTGGTTCCAGAGGAAACCCTGTTTCAATCAGTGCTACCTACGCTGTCCTGTGCAGATGCCTGAAGTCACGTGCAGCAAAAGCATTTGCAGATCCAAACTTGAATCTTAAGAACTCCATTCAGGCGAGGTACAGCAATTCAAATTTTCATCGTAAACTGTGCAGAAGTATTACTTCAAATCAAACCTTACAGTGTGATCATTTAAAATAGCTTCTCACTGGCAAGAGAAACAACAATTCAGTTCCGTGGGACATTCGGCAGAGAACAAAGCCAAAATTCCCACGCTGCCTTGTCGCACTTTGCCATCAATTTCAGCTAATCTCACGCGTAAAGTGAACAAAAATGTATTTCCTCTCCTGGCTCCAAAGTCTGCTAAACGTGTTGATAAAAATATATTTCCTGAGATGCTTAGACACTACTGCAACAGCGATCGCATATGTATGTGAAAATATGTTTTGATACACAGGGCAAGAAAATCAAAAATTATCTTGAAAAAGTTCAGTTCATGAGCAGTGGGGTTTCTGGCCGTATTTTTCCATTTCTGAATCTTATGAATTTATGCTTTGCAAAGACAGCCAAGTTTCTATTATACGCACACCCTGAAAATATCCACTTTCTATATGTCCTTAACGTACAAAACACATGAATATCTGCAGAGGATTTACCTTAATATCGTTGTCTAGCTGTCCCACAAACCAATAAATCAATCTAATCAGGGGCATGTGTAGCTTAGGAGTCACAAACGGCATCCACTAGAGCTGCTCCGCGGCCGTAGGCAGGAGCTGTGAAAACACACAAAGGCAAAGTTACATGCAGAATGTCAGCTTAGCATATGAGCAGACTACGAGTGAAAACAAGCCTCCGAAAACCAAACCCAACGAAACCAAACCGAAATGTCAAATTACTCCTGGAGTTGGTCAGATCGTATTTGCAAACACTCATTCATCAGGCCCTGCAGAGGTAAAAGAATCACCGCCTTAGACAGATTTTTAAGTTTTACACAGGTTTGCATGCCAAGCGGAGATGCATCGTGTGAGCTCAACCATCAAGGCCAATACCAGTGCCTACAAACCCTTCCGAGAAGGAAGGAAAGCAGTAAAAGAAGTACAACTCCTGAATGCCGCATTGATTTCCAAGCCTTGGTATCCCCAGAGAGATGGAAGGAAGGGCTTTCAGTATCGCATAGTATCATCTCTTATAAGTCATTAACTGAAACTTTAATATCCAACATAGACATTAAAATACTTTCAATTAGGTGTGGGCATCTCTGTAGGAAAAAATAAATGGTATACAGTGTTACACATAAAATACAAAGGCCACTGGTAGGAAAAGGCTGAAACTTGCAAGTTGAGACTGAACGTGACACTTTTCCTTCAAAATTTCAAGGAAATTCTCTGTTTTATACATGACAAATTAGCCATTGCGTCTGACTGCTGGGATTAATACTGACTTAGTAACTGTTGTTTGGCTTTCATTACTCTATTCAAAGTCTATACAAAACAGGCTGACTTCTTCTAATCTCAAAATAAAATCAACCAACATATACACGAATCTGACAACATATGAACCAGAGCAAATCCAAGTCCCTTCACCTACAAAGGCTTCTCCTGGATGTAGGTTCTTCCACCAGACCGAAGCTTCTGACTGTCCTTTCTTTCTTCTTGTCTTTTGAGTTTGCTAAGATGCTCGTCTGAGAGCATCCAGACGAGTTCCTGAGATCAGCGGACCTACTATGTACCTCGCTGGACCCACGGTGGTCACTATCTCTTGTGCTCTCTACAGAGACTCCTTGCTCATATTTCCTGTCTTTCCTATCGCCCATCTTCCCTTCCCCATCTCCCTAAACGGCTAGGACTTGTAATAAACTGGTTGGGCCGACATTTGAACCGTTGCTTCTGAATCTCACGCCCGGTATACGTATATCAAAGAACCTCCCCTCCCTCCTATAAATTGGAGCGAGACATTTATTATTGGCGTCACGGACAGGATACCCGCCATGAGAGTGTTGTCCTTCCAGATATAGTCTGAAACTTTCCTGTGTGCACCTCCTGGAGTTGCAAGGAGCGATAATTTTGATAACTCAAATGCGAGCACCAGGAAGACCGCTCCAAATTCTGAAACTTTACTGTTTGTGTGTTTACCTCTCGAGGACGTATGCATTAATTTTGACTATTTGCATTTGTTTAATACGTGAGTGCCTCCTCGGGAAGACCTCTCTGCATTTTGTGATTTAGGTATCTTGTAACTTAAGTGTGAAATTTGAACCTTTTTTGTGTGTGCCTCTTGGGGAAGTGAGGAAGTGATATTTTTTGACATAAACCTGTGTGCCTCTCCAAGAAGTCTGTTCACTTTATTGAAACCTAGAAAGTGTTGTCTGGGAAATTTGAAGGTTTCTTGTTGCTCGGATCTTAGGTGTGTGGCTCGAAGCTTCAACTTTCTGGGTGTGCACCTCCCAGAGTTGCAAGGAATAAAGGTGTCTTGTAACTGTTGCCGTGCACCTGGCAACCTGGCAACATGTAACCTAGGTGCGGAGTTTGCAGTTTGTCTGTGCGGCCTTGCAGGGAAGTAAGGAGCCACTTAACCTAAAAGGTGTTGTTTTAGTCTCTTGTCTTTGTGTGCTCCTCTCAACAAAAGCGAGGCGTGATTGGAGCATTTGCATTTGTCTGATAGGTGTGTGCCTCCCTGGGGAGGGGTAAGGAGTTAAGTGTACCTTCTCCTCCCTCAGTGTAGATCTTTTAGCGTATCGAGAAATGAGTGACAGTATTGCCACTATGAAAAGTGAAGATGCGTTATTCGACCTTTTAGAAAAGCGTGGTGCTCGGCCCTCTTTATCAGGGGTGGACTGGGCACGACAAAACTGGCATAACTTGCAGGGTGTTTCAGACCGTATAAGTGTTTTGCAAAACAATGCTCGTACGCGAGCTGGAAAAGGAAAATCATATATCTGTGCAGTCTTAGGAGCCGCTCTTTTTGCAGCCACAGACTTCCGAGACCAACAGCTTAGGGCAGAGAACCAAACTATACATGCGCTGCAGGAAACAGTTAAAACAACACGAGAACTGGTAAAAGCTTTGCAGAACCAAAGTGGAAACCTTGAGGAACAACTGGAAAGAGAGAAACGTAACTCGGCATTGTTACAAATGGCGTTTAAGGAGCTTTTAACGTGTAAAGCTACTGGTGACACTGTTATCCGTTGTGCACCACAAGAAAAACCTTATCTTCAGGAGGGATTGAAAGAAATAAAAGAAAGGCTAGACAGTTTAGAAACCCCAATAGCCCCATTGCGTCCCTTAATGAAAACAGAATATATATTTGATAACAGTGAGGATCTGGATCCTCAAATGAATGTTAAAGAAATTCCCTTCTCAGCTACTGAATTAGCTAAACTGAGAAAGGATTTTAGCCAGTCTCCAAAAGAATCTGAAACAGAGTATGTATGGAGAGTTAGTCTAACTGGTGGAGATCAAATAATGTTAAGCGAAAAGGAAGCAGAAGGTTATTGGGGACCAGGAGTATTTTTAACTACTGGCAACAATTGTGCTCCCTGGTCCTTTACACAGAGGGCTGCCTATTGGGCAGGTGGTCTTAACCCCTTAGAAAGGGGAGACCCTCTTGCCATTACTGGAACAGTTGATCGATTAGTAGAAAGTGTTCAAAAGGCTGCTCGTCTCCAAATGATGTATGATAGAAAGCTGCAGCCACATCATGAGTCACCTATGATGATGCCTGTTGAACCAGAAAGGATGACTCCTTTAATCGGGGGGCTTCCAGAGTCACTGAAACCTATAGGTATATAGCTTCAAGGAAAGATACAGGCTATGCCTCAGGGAGAAAGAACCTGGGCAGCACTAAAAGGAACTGTAACCATCTGTAACCATCTGCAGTCATGATGTAAAGTATGGACATGGGGGGAGGTTGCCCAAGAACTAATTAACTATGGGAGAAAATACGGGCCGGTGATTTCCTCCACCAGTAAATTTGAGCCAAGGGGAGTGAGGCATGCAGCAGTCAGCCTTGCGCCTAGGCCAGCTAGCCCAAAGCTCAATGGAACTGGAAGGACCCTCATTGCCAGTGAAAACAGGTAGGCGAAATATTGATCATGAACGTAATTGTCTCTGGACACTGGGCTGGCAAAAGGGTGTTCCACGAGATTTGATGAATGGATTACCCACAGTCAGGTTAGAGAAGTTAGTTAACTGGTGGCCAGAACAAAAGCTCAAGAACCTCAAGGAAAGCTGATGCCTTTGCCCCCTCCCCCAGGTGAGCGGGAGGTGGGGGGCGGGCGGCGAAGGGTGGATACTTTGGAAAGCTCACGACAAAGGGAAACAAGACCCTCGATTTAACACCTTCTGTCCCAAGGCCTCACCACTCTTGCCATTTACCCCTGTGAGTCACAATTCGGTGGAACCATATTAACAAAGCCCCCAAAAAAGGGCAAGTCGGTGTCTTGTTTTATTTTACAGAAGACCTCCGAGGGACCTTGACTGAACACAGAATGGCTGATAGCTGACTTTAACCATTGGTGTTTTGTGACAGAAAAATTGAAGACGTGATCATGCTAGATTACTGAATATACCTCTGGATTACATATTTTGTTTGCAATAGTATGATGTTTTGGCTTGTTGTGGCTGTGGGTTGTGGTTCATATCAGTCCTTGGATCTGTTAAACTTCACAATCGGCTTCAGAGTTTTTACAGGTCGTCCTGGCTTTCTGCTTCTCCCTGCAGTGATACCATTCCTTTTGACCCTTTCTTTCACCCCTTTTTATCAAACTGACTAAGATTTGCATGTAACTCCTCCGTGGTGTTTCCAAATTCCTAACAAACTGGGAAATGAGGCAATGGACCCATCTAATCTGTTAGATGTGGTCACAAAAGAAATCTACCATAAAGCCCTTTGCACCGACGCTTTTCAATGCCACATCCGTCCAGGAGTTCCATCCAAAACATGGTTGTTGGAAAGTGCCTAAGTTTTGATAAGAGATGTGTATGTTTCTGGGATGACCCCTCTTCTGGTTTATACTGTGGGGTATCCTACACACACTATCCTGTGAAAAGTTCGTTAGACTATAACAGTACTTGAACTTGCCAAACTAGTATTTATATTTCTCAGCATTTGAATTGCTTCGGAAATAATATTCGTGTCGCCACTCCTGAAGAATCACAGGCTGGTGTCTGTGGCAAGTTGGTACGGCGTGTTGTTGCAACTCTTATGCTTCTATGTACTTTGTAACCACTTCAAATGATGAAGGGCAAGTGCAACAGATCAGGGCAACATTTGTAACCAAGCCCCCAAAAAATCCTCTGTAGCAATTGTGTAACGTTTAACTCCCTCTTAGCACCCGTCCCTCTTTTCCCTTATGCTTACTGCTTTAAATTCTTTCCTCACCACCGTGCATCAATTTCAAGCAACCCTTGAGCCACCGGGTGGTGTGAAGGACAAAACTGTTTTCATTCTTTGTCTCAAAGCTTGCTTCGTGAGGCCTTCCTGGTGATAAGACTCTAACTGGCAACTGCTAGGGGGGTGAATGGTGGATGTCACCATGCCTCTGTACCCCTGCTTATGGTTGCAAAGATAAGCAGAAGCAGGACAAGCAGTGTTTTTCAGGGGTACGGCTTGAAGGAGCTGACCACTGCAAAAGGCGATCATGCTTGTGCAGGGCAACGAAGGCGCCACCCCCTGCTGGCTTCTCTGTCGGCCCAGGAATGTCACACTAAACTGAGAGAAAAGAAGGAAAAAAAAAACACCCCACAGAAATGGGGGATAAAAGGCCCTCCCCAAACTAGGGACTTTGGAGACAAACTCCCAAAGACACCTTTGATGGAGACAAACTCCCAGAGACAGCTCTGACGGAGAATTCCCTGAGGGGGAAACCTCTTCGGAAGAACCCCCGAGGCCTGCTTGCTGCCGAGCTTCCTGGCTTTCTCCCATCCCCCCGGGGTGACCAGACGAGTTCCTGAGATCAGCGGACCTACTACGCACCTCGCTGGACCCACGGTGGTCACTATCTCTTGTGCTCTCTACAGAGACTCCTTGCTCATATTTCCTGTCTTTCCTATCGCCCATCTTCCCTTCCCCATCTCCCTAAACGGCTAGGACTTGTAATAAACTGGTTGGGCCAACATTTGAACAGTTGCTTCTGAATCTCACGCCGGGTATACGTATATCAAAGAACCTTTCACATCACTGAGATTGTACGTGAACCAAAGTAACGCACAGTGCCCGGAGGTTGGGAATAACTTATTTCTGGCTGTAACTTCCAGCAGTGATGCAGAAGCTGGTGCAGTGGTACAGAACTGCAGTTGCACGGACAGATGCTGCAGTGACCCATGTCTGCATGGCAGCACGAGTGCTGCTGCGCTCCACTCCCAAATCAGACAGGATAGAATTTAAGTTGGACAGATGAGAGAATGAACTGGGTCTGTTGTCTTTGGTAGATCTTGGATCAATTTCATGAAGTTGAAACATATCAAACATCTCCTTATTGATCCCGAAAAAGATTTTACATGGAACAGCTGATGTTTGGTCACTGAAAATTGACAAGTTTCAACAATACGGGAAAGACTCCACAGGAAAGAGACTTCTTTCCTGGCACACCAGCCACAGGACTCTTCCCACCATGCCTCACTTATGCTGATGACAGAGTAGCTCTGGAACCAAGCTAAGCCTTCTAGCTTCTCTTGCTTATACCTCATGCCGTGTGTATTTCTACAGAAACACTGGAAATGTGCTCTGGTGTACACAGCTCAAAGTGGAGCAGCCAAGGATCTTGGCAGCCTCAGACTTTGGATGCCAATGTGAAAAACCAGCAACACATAACGACCCTGCACATGGAGATCTGCAGGGCTGCTTGATACCCTGGGGGCTCTGTCTGTGTGGCTGAGTTGGTTCCAGTTTGTGCAGAGGTGGCACGGGACAGAGGGCATTGCTTTCTGCCAGCTGGATACAGCTGCTGGCTGAACTGGCCAAGACGGAGCCTTCCCTGCGCGCCCTCCCATGTGCGTATCCACCATGAGAATGGAAGTCGTCCTTCTCTGTGTAACCCATTCCACCACCACGAGGAAAGGAAACCATTTAGGCACCTGAAATGCTTCTGCTCCTGCAGCTTGGTCACTGCAGTCACAGCTCTGCCAGGGGTCACATCCGCAACAGACGGACTTTCCCCAAAGCAGAGGGAAAACAGGGAAATACAAGGGGAGGGGAAAAAGAAGTACCTCCTCCTCCTTCCCTCCACCTAACCTCCTCCTTCCCTCCACCACCTCACCTGGGCGGAGGTCTCCTGTCACAGCCTCCAGGCTCTGCACATGTGGGATGCGCAGGTCTTCCCCTTTTTCAAGCAAGGAGATCACCTTTGGTTTAGGGGCTGGAATAGTCAAATGACAGAAATTATGCAGATGAGAGCATTTCCATGATTCTGGCAGAGCTGCTTGTCCAGCAACCTTAGTATGTGGCCCTCCCCACTGTGAAACCACAATTATGGTCTGAATGACACTGGCCCAAGACATACCGGCTTCCTTTGGAGCCCAGAGTGCCTCCCACATCTCTAAAAAACGCACAGGGAGATTTTCTTTAGCATTCCGTTTAGGATGTTTTGTTTCATCTTTTCCAAGTTGCTCAGTGCCCAAGGCTTCAAAAAGTTTTATGGGAATTGAAGAGAAAGGCAAAAAATGCTGAAGGAGTAACCTGTGTGATGTCTGGGTGCTGGAGCTGGTGGCCCCATGCAGTGAAGCAGCACAGGGGCTGTTTGCAGGGAGCTCATCCAAACCCTCCAGGCTGACGCCTGTGTGCAAGCAGTGACTCTGGGGCTTTTTGCAGAGTGCTGAGCACACTAATCCTTTCTGAAACTCACGCTTCTCTGTGTTTCTTTTGTTGTTGCTGTTGCGTCGGTCAATAAGTAACTGCACTGCATTTACCCTGTGCCCTACCTGCAGAGGCTCATACTGCTCAGCCAAGGGTACCCTAACAACAAGGAGCAGGAGCAAAGCATTTTTAATGATAATAACAGCTCCTGTATTTTATGGTTCAGTTTCCCCCTGCCCTGGCAGGCAGGTTTCAGACACACTTCCAGCCTTTGGCAGGTTATACCTCTATCTTTCCCATCCAGTTGAGCCTCCAGCATCAGCTAACTGCTTTTCTACCTCTTCCTACTTATGCCAGTAATCATAAGGCAAAACCTCAGGGAATATAGGCTTTGTTTGGACATCGTGGTTTTGTAAGCGTTTGCTGACTTTCCTCATCATCCTGCCATCTTCACTGATTTAGCATTGCAGGAAATGGCAAATGTATTTCACTCGGTTCTGTTTAACAGCAGATGGAGAGCTCTTAATAACACAAGGCAGGTCAGAGGACCAACGTGGAGGTTAATAACGTGATTTGATGAAATGTGTGAAAATTAAACAAGTACCTGATTGCAGATTTGCAGATGACAAGATTCATGCTAATGTAATAAAAGGGCATCCCAAATCAATGCACAGATACTCTCATACACAAACATACAAACACAAAAATGTGGAAAAGTAAAATATTTCAATGTCCACAGCTGTGAAACAAATGTGTATCATTAAAACAGATTAAGTAGGGAGGTGGACGGAAGAAGAGCAAGCTGGCTTCTGCTCACAATTTGCATCTACTTGAGTTTACCGCAAATACAACAGGCCGCCATTCCTCATCAGGTCATAATCGAGCCTGACTCCGGTGGGGTGACTTTGCCCTGGCCTCCGCTGGTAGACAGCCTCGAGGATTTGGCAGTAGCTGAGAGGCATCCCAACCCAGAGGAGATGCTGGTCATAACCTCCACCACCTCTCTGGGCAACCTGTCCCAGTGCTCCCCTACCCTTACCATAAAGAAGGTCTTTTACATGTTTGCATGCAACTTCCTGCGTTCAAGTTCTAGGCCATTGCTCATTGTCCTACCACTACGCACCACCAAGAAGAGCCTGGCCTCATTCATTATCCTCCAGTTTCCCTTCAGATATTGGTTAATATTAACACTTGCTTAGAATCTCTAGTTATAGGGTCTGAGACGATTGAGATCTGACATGTATTTTTCCATACCAGCCTCCTCGGATGGCAAAACCTTCTGTTTTTTTCCACCAGTTGTGCAAACCCCAGAACTTGCAGGACTTACAAATTCCACGCTACCCCACTTGGGCAAGCATGTGTCCTAAAAACACATGCTTGGTGGGGGGGTCTCTGGTGGTCACTGAATGAAGGCTAGTAGTCTACCTCGCTGTGAACTTCCAGCCTTTTCAGGGAGGTGGGTAGCCCCAACCAGCTCGCACTGGCATTGTGTTGAGCAGAGGCATCTGTTTTACTGTCCCATCTTCAACAACAGGAATCTATGCTTCTTTCTTAGCATTGCTTGGCAGCAAGATTCCACAGACTCTGCATTCTGTTCTTGAGCTTACATGTCCGCAAGCATCTTGTCCTTCAGCATGAGTCCACTCCAGTTATGTGAAGAGGCTGTTCTCACAATATGGAAAGGCTGTTGTCATGGTTCAGGAGACAGCTAGAGCTGGAATGGATGCACAGCACCTTAACTCTGACCAGCAAGGAGATTAGGAGAATGGAATGCAGACACTGCCAACTTCTACCAGTTCAAATATGCTTTGACACTCATTGCAAAGTCTCAGCTGGAAAATGTATCACGTCAATGTATCCAAGAGAAAGAACAGTGTTGGGCTTTTTGTTTGTTCGTTTGTTTGTTTATTGGGTTTTTGTTTGTTTGTTTTTAAGATACAATAAGACTATGCAGTTACACTGTCAGTCACCTCAGAGAGCTCCTGAAGGAGCTCATCCACATCCTGCTCACACTCCACTTGAGTATCAAGCGGAGCAGGGGTAGTCTTGCAGATGAATTAATGCTGGCATTTTGATGGGATGTTGCTGCATTACGGAATCTGCATCCACTAAATCATCAGTGTCCAGCAGGAGATCACAAAGCTCTGGAGGCATCATTGTATCCAGTTCATCGTCGGAAACTCCCGCAGTCAAATTGGAAGTATTGGTGACATTTGTCCTGGAGAATGTAGGGTGAAGGACAAATGCTCTGCTGCTGATTCTCCGTTCACACTTTCAGGGCCGTCCTCTGACAGAAAGCACGACCATCCCTGTGGACCTCTTTCATGACTTTAAGTTCCCACTCCAGGTCTTCCAGCTGACTTTGAAGACCTTTGGCATCTTGGATGGCAGAATGGAATGGACTGGAACTGTTGCTGAGATTCTTGTTTGATTGGGCAAGATTCTCCCTTGTTGCCTTTCCCAGCTCCATTCTGCCCTCATCACCAGCTGGAACACCCTCTCAGTTGGTATCAGGATGAGCTTGTTCTGCTGCTCTCTCTTCCCTCTTGCGCACTCTGTGAGAATGAGTTTCAGAAAGCACTACTCACTGACAGGAAATAAGGGGAAACTTGAAAGACTTTGCAACTTAAATCCTGGCAGCGTACTGCCAACAACTGATTTGGCCGTCCAGAATCCTGGCACCACAAGTGCTTCCTTGCCAAATGCAGCAATAAAGTGTTTTGGGGAAAGGCCAACTCACAGGTATTTCTTGCACAACCATAACACAGCACCACAGGCCAGCACCAGCGCAGACAGCAGCACAGCTGAGAACAGTACCATCACTGCGATGTGGCGCTTCCGCACAAATTTGTGAACAGCAGCCTTTGTGCTTTTCTTGGCATTAATCCCTGGAAAAAACGAGAAAATGTCCCATGTTACCTTCACCTGCGCTACAGATAATCTCTCAGTGTGTTTCATGGACCCAAGAGATTTTCTTCAGTGGGTGCCCCTGTCCCTGCTGCCTAAGCATCAGGGGACAAGAAAGATTGCTTCCACCTCTCAATGGATAGGGAGAGGCTGCACAGGCCCTACCCGTGTCTTCCTCTGGGCCGAGGGCTGGGGCTGTGCCCTGGGGTCTGGGCTTTGTCTGTGGGGAGCACTGCAGAGCAGATTCCCTCACACTTTCCCCAGCTCACGTGTCCTGAGCTCTCCCGCAGGACACCCCCCAGGCCAAAGGTCGGGCTCCAGCCAGCACAGGGCACAGCCGGAGCCAGCCCAGGGGAGAAAGACTCCCGCAGGCTCCTACCAACAGGATCCCTTTCTTCCAGAAGGGCAAAGCTCACAAGCCGCTGGGAACTGGGAGCGGTGGGAGGTGAGCAGTGTCACAGAGGTCTGCACGTACTTTCTCTGGCACGCTGCTGGAACAACTCTCCAAACCCCACTGAGGTCAGCCATTTTCAGAGAGCCACCCCTGGCTTCTTTTACATGTGCTCTGTGCTCACACGCTCAGGTTTGGCTGCTGACCTAGTGTACAGGAGCAGGCACTGTGTGCCTGTGGGCAAACAGTGACTCTGGTCAGTGACACTGGACGGCCACGGGACAGAAATTACCTGGCATGCTAGTTGTTGGCGCGGCCTGTGTCACTTTGTCCGAGACGGGCAGTGTGGGACGGCTGCCTTCCTGCAGTGCATCCTGCTCAGTTTGTTGGTCCGTTCCTTTAGAAAGAAAGCAGGACAGTAGGATTGGATGTGATGTGTTCTCATCAGGAGCTGAGCTACTCCAATCCTGAGCTCAGGCAAAGTCTGCTGGTCCCAGCCCCCCAAAGCCACTGCTACCCCCTCTGTTGCCCAAGGGCATTTGGGCTCTCCCAGGAATTAGAGGATGCTGACCCTCTCACGCCTCCTGAGGAATTATCTCCTGTGCAAGGCCCTCACACACTGTGCTGTGAGCATCACCAACCATCACTTTCCACCCACCACAGACAGACATCTGCAGGCTGAAGTGCCTTCAGAACCAGCATCTCCACCTTGTTTCCAGCAACAGCAAAGGCGGCCATCCCTGCTCGGGATGCTCCTCCTGCCTTGAACTTGCTCAGCTGCACAGAGGGCTTTGTACAAACAGAAGCACAGCACTCGCCAGTTGCTGCCATCTGTCTGTGCCCATGTCTGCACAAAGCAGCTCTGACAAGTAATGGTCATGCTGGGGGAGCAGCTGTCTCCGGGTCTTGGCTGGATGCAGAAGTGGCAGCAGACCAGCTCTGGTGCTTGACAGCGCCTGCAAGGCGTTACATGGAACACCACCGCAGCATGGCTCTGAGAGATCCCTTCCTGCTGTGTAGGCTACAGCTTATCCACACATGTACATCAGACCTCAGCTTCCCAGGTCTCACGGTGAGCAGACTGAAGTATACCCACCACGCGCTGCCTTCTCCAATTCCTTCAGCAGTTCCTTTATGAGACGGGATGAGCCCTGGGAGTATTTTCCTCTTTTTGATTCATCCTTTCCTCTTTCCGGACCTAAACAGAATGTCTGAAGTTAAATACCATGTACATGCGGTTTTGAAGACCAGTGGTGAGTCAGTAGAGTCAGTAAAGACAAACCTACTCACCGCTGGGATTCCAGCTGGGCTCCAGTGCAGGAGGAAACCAAGGATCGGGCAAGGCCTTCCCCGGGGGCACTTCTGCAACCAAAGACCCGTGAAAAGATTCGGTCATACACTACAGCATCACTGAATAGCGGAGCATACAGGGTGCCATGAAATGGCACTGAAATGGGCAGTGAAAACTCTCTAAGGAATTACAAAGCCATGACGTACCCATGCGATCCGTCGGAGTTTCAGTCCCGGAACCTAGAGGGGAACCTGGATCACCTCCTCCAGTCAAATCTGAGAACAGACGCGGGACAGAGCAACTCCCATTAAGCATCTTTCCAGTCAGAATCACACAGGATGCAATTAAAGCCAGGGATTCCTTCACAACACTATTCTCTCCCTTCCACAAGGGACCACCTTGGAAACAGTTCCTGGATGCCTGCAGGGGTACCACCATCATATATAACTAACCCCGTGTGGAGCTGCCCGGAGGAGCACCTTCTTGGAGCTCACCCCAGCTCTAAACTCAACTGCATGGACTGGATTAAACCTAGGCTTTGGTAAGACACTGCCTGGTGACACAGCTGTAACCAAGGACAGAGGAGAAACATTCCCATTGCACGTGCCCATCTCTCTCTTCCTTAGTGACCTGCAGCGATGGAAGGGGCTCAGGTAATGACGTGGGGGGAAAGTTCCAAAGTTGCAGAGAGGCCAGGTAACCTGCTGGCTGGTATTCCACAGCTTTCCAAATACTTTCTCCAGGCCATGTGAAACAGTTCTCAGAGACCTCATGGAAGAACATTCGGCCTTAATAAATTATATTTTAAAAAATATTTTTAATTAATAAGAATTAATACTTTCAATGCTTGAAATTTTCTTACTGGGAGACCTCGGAGATACAGGGACAAAGCCAACACACCGCTGACAGCAAGGAGCACCCAAGAAATGATGACCATCCATGCTTCTCGGGGAGAAGAACCCGCTGGCCAGTGAAAAACAGGACCCTTGCTGAACTATCCCAGTCAAATATACAAATGGATGAAGCCTGGTGACTTACCTCCAGCATCCCCCTCAGGCTCATAGACAGGACTCCGTTCTGCTGATTCACCAGCAGGGCCTGCAGGCACAAGTATGATCAGAGACACAGGTGAGGAGAGCTTCCACTGCATGTGGGGGCCTCCTTTTCCCTGAGACACCTGTAGGGTCTGGCGGTGGGTCAGGGAATGACACAGCCCAAATACGAAGGTCTGGGCTCTCTCAGATGAAGAAAGGCAGCGGTAACCTTCCCACCGAAATGTGGCAGCTCTCCGGGTAAAGAAATACTCATGGTCCATCTGTGCAAGCCCTTCAAGGCACAGACAGACTTGGAAGACCTTGAGAGGATCTTAAGTAAAATTGCACCCAAGTAAATTATGAGAGCATGGATGTTTCCGCCTTCCAGAAGACAGACACAACTTACCGCTCGGTTGTCCCACAGGCACAGGCACAAAATCCGGATCCAAATGATCATCTGGAAAGGGAGCACCAAGCTCATCATCTAGAATCAAGAACAGGTGAGAAAAGCTCCAATTACATGGTGTGATCTCTTTCTCCCTCGGTAACTGGGTGTGGGTTGTGGAATGGGATCGGAGAAGGACTCAGGTCACGGTTTCCAAAGTTGCAGGGTGGCCAGGATGACCTGTAGGCTGGCACCTGGCAGCGTACACAATACTCTCTCCGGGCCATGTGCCACATCCCTCACGGACCGCATGGAAGAAGATGCAGCCCCTCGGGGCTTTCTTACTGAAAGGCCTCTGATGTACAGGAAGGTCACGCTGAAGCACTGGAGGAAAGCTCGCCTGTCTCTTGCTCTGGGCTGTGGGCCGGGGCTCTGTGTTGGAAGCTGGGATTCATCTACAGAGAGTACCATGAGCCTAGAGCAGAAACGCTCACGCTTTTCCCAGCACGCATCTTCTGAGCTCTCCCCAGGATATCTCCCAGGATGAAGGCTGTGCTCCAGCCAGCAAGCAGCGAAGCCATGGCCTGGCATGGCTGGAGCCAGCCCTGAGGAGCAGCTCTGCCGTGGGCTCTTGCCCGGCTCCTGCGGTGCTGCCCATCACTCCCTGCCCAACACCACCCCCATGGAAGGCAGGCCCCAGGGAAGTGTGGCACAGGGCTGTGGGGACACAGGCCTACTTTCTGCCCCCAGTGCTACTCAGTTTGGGTTCCATCTCTGCCCACCCACCTGATCCCGGTGCTCGCCACGGAGCAGCACAGGTCTCCTGGAAACACATGGCCATCAGTAGGAGTGAGAGGACAAGGCGGGCAGGGGCCATGGCCCCCCACACTCGCACCATGCTTCCAACACCACCGTTGCAGCTACAGCGAGTGTCACACAGAGAGAAGCCTGCAGCACAGGACAGCGTCACAGCCAGGCCTTGTGAGCTCACAGCACAGTACAGCCATAGGATGGGGCATTGTGACCTCACAGCTCCCTGACTCCGGGTGCTGGCTCCCCGGGGCTGCAGCTCTCGTGATGCGCTGCACCGGGGCTGCTTGGGGCTGGTGCTTACATCATAGAAACACAGAATCGTAGAATGGCTTGGGTTGGAAGGGACAGTAATAAATACTTCTAAGTAATATATCCTTAGAAGTAAGTAATACTTATAACCCCAACCCTCATCTAGGTCATCAGTAAAGATATTAAACAAGATGGGCCCCAGTACCGACCCCTGGGGGACACCACTTGTGATGGGTCATCAGCTGGACTTAACTCCACTAACAAGCACCCATTGGTCATGGCCCTCTAGCCAGTTCCTTACCCAAAGAAGGGTCTACCTGTCCAGGCCACGGGCAGCCAGTTTCCCCAGGAGAATAAGGTGAGAGACTGTATCAAAGGCTTTGCTGAAGTCTAGGTAGACTACATCAACAGCCTTTCCCTCATCTGCCAGTCTGGTCACCCAGTCATAGAAGGAGATGAGGTTGGTCAAGCACGACCTGCCTTTCATGAACCCATGCTGGCTTGGCCTGATCCCCTGGATGCCACGCACACGCCGTGTGATCTCACCCAAGATGATTTGTTCCACAACTTTCCCCGGTACGAGGTCAGGCTGAAAGGCCTGTAGTTCCCTGGATCCTCCTTACAGCCCTTCTTGTAGATGGGAGTCACATCGGCAAGCCTCCAATCCTCTGGGACCTCTCCAGATAACCAAAAGTGCTGGTAGATGGCAGAGAGCGGCTCAGCAATCACCCCTGCCATTTAAGAGGACATACCTGAGCAGGGCACAAAGGGAATGACTGCGTGGGAGCACAAAGACGGGCCGCAGCAGCCTAGAGCAAAAAATCCCATTCCACCCCATGTTGGTTGTGAGCAGTTCTTATCTGTGTTACGGCTTGTGTGTTCCCATGGAATCCCTCCATCTCTTCAGCAACCCCTTGACTAAGAATTCTGCATCTCTGCTAAGACAGCCAGGACTTTAGTAAGGATTACTTGCATAAGGATGATTATTTTTGCCCCTAATAAATGGCACGAGCCTAAAACCCAGGAATGGCTGTGGCTATCCTTAAATATGAATGGTGCCAAGCAGCAGCCTGGAGTAAGCAAGCACCTTCTGAGGGTGTTGTGAAGGCCACTGAGGCCTTAGCGGGCTGAAACTGTGCTCCTTCAAATGAGCCCCTGGCAGTCACGCCAGCAGTCACCTGCTCTTCATCTTCGCTGCTCCTGTTGTATCACTTCCCACCATTCCACCTGGACTGGGGAAAGCAGCTGCTGGGACATCACCAGGCTGTGGCAGAAGACACACCATCTTCCCACCATCGCGCACCGCCTGCCTTTGGTAAGCCATTGCCATTCCTTGCTGAGAAGACATCCCCTGGTCTGGACGCAGCTCAGTCCGAATTACACTCTTTCTCCCAGTACAGCCTAGCTACATTAAGGACATTGTTTCGAGACTGGTTGATGCAATTTAAGCTCCAGGCCTGAAGCATGTTGGCAGCCTCACAGGGAGACATCCAGTGGGAAAACTGTTCAGGCCAGTGTGGAATTATCTGTGGGATGTCCTCAAGCCTCCTTCCCCAGAGCTGCATGCCAGAGACTGCTACGCCATTGCTTCCAGCTGCCTTAAACACATTGTCAAAAGTAAATTTCAACTGATGGATTTCATGAATGTTTACCTCAATCAGAGCCCGTATCATTCTGAACAAGAGATGAGTGGCCTACATTTCTTCTTCTTAATTAACATCTGTTTCCATGCAACTTTATCTTACTTAGCTGCTCTGTAGCCTGGCTGTACTCCGGCTTCAGGGAAAGGAAACAGAGCTGTGACTGCTCAGCTCAGGGGGCCTTCTAAGTGACACACTGATTAATTGAGTCCTTTGGGGAAGGAAGACAGAAGGTGATGGGTGATGTTGGAGCAGGGGAAAATGAGGTACCTGGTGCTGGGCAGCAACACGAGTGGGGAGGTGGAGGTGGTGGCTGACAAGGAAAGGTGCTAGCTGCGGGAACAAAGGTGGGAAGGCACTCAAGACCCTGACATCTGAAACACAGCTGATAAATCCCTCTTCAGTGAGCGCTTCATCTGCAACTTTGTCTTGATGTCGTGATACCTGCTCTAGTCAATAGCGTGTATCTGTAGTGCAAAATCATACTTTTCAAGAACCACAATTCTTTTTTGACCTGGTGGTAAATTACATAGCTTGCCATAAGCCGTATCAATTCAGGATCTGCACAGTATTGAATCAAACATGCATGACCCTTAAGATTTCAATCACTCCAATTATTTCAAGGTGTTTCTGCTCTACATAGGCACAAGAGCAAACAAGCATAGAAGGAAAAGACCTAGGTCTTAACAGCTGAAACATAGCTGTAACCTCTGGAGTCTTCCTTTCTGCCCCTTGTTTGCTCTTCTGCAGAACTCTGAGCTGAGCCAACTCACCAAGCAGATGAAAGCGTGGCTGAGAGTTGACCTTTGCTTGAGGAAGGTGAAAAGGGATCGGTTATGCCTCGTTGACATTTTTAGAAGCATCCAGAAGAGGTCAGCGTTGGCTAGCTTTTAAGTTACCCCCATAAGACTTTCCCAAAGGTGTGTTTTGTTTAGAAAAAGCTGAGCTGCCTGGAAGGTTTGATCGGGAAGGGTGCAGCAGTATTCATGCAGTTCTTCCTGGGGATTTGAATGCGTTCTGTTTGCAGTAGAGGGAAAGGAGACAATATGCACAGGAACAACTCCACTGATCACACCATCCGGTCGGAAATATTTTTCAACCAACAACATGGGACTTTAGGAGCTAAATTTTGGTTTTCGGATTGACAGTATTATTCAGACTGAGATTTGGTTTTGCTCAGTAGTGCAAATCTATGAGCACGCTGGAGTTGCTCCAGTAGAACAAGTGCTAGACCACATCTCTGCTAACAATCAGTCATTCACTTTTTAACGTAAAGCTTTCGCACGCAGTTCTCTCTTATCCCTGTGAGTGTCACCAGCGTCTGCAGCTGAGGATTGTCTTCTGCTGTGCTTTTTGCTTCCCAGTATGGTCACTGAGTGTTCGTGTGCCCACAGGAAGAACATCAGGGCCCCACAGTCGCATGTAGGTCTGACTGTTCTGCATTACACCTCAGCACTCTCAGGTTGAATATTAAATAAATAAATAAATAAATAAATAAATAAAAATTCTCCTAGATGATTTTGGAGGTCTTTTTGAACACTGGTGATTCTATGATTCCCTCTACAACCTCCCTGCTCCAGACTGGACAATCCCAGCTCCCTCAGGCACTCCCCATAACACTTGCTCTCCAGGCCGTGTACCGGCTCAGCTGCCCTTCTATGGATGTGCTCCAGGGCCTCAATGTCTTTCTTGTAGAACGCAGTACTCGAGGTGCAGCCTCACCAGTGCTGAGTACAGAGGGATGATCACTTCCCTGCTCCTGCTGGCGACGGTTTCTGACACAAGCCAGAACACCATTGGCCTTCTTGGCTACCTGCACACACTGCTGGCTCATGTTCAGCTGAGCATGGACCAATAGCCCCAAGTTTCCTCATAAGACGGTTTGTTTTGGAAGGGATGACACAAACAGAGGATGGCTTGTGTTATAAGGGACCCTTAAGATCATAGAACCGTAGAATGGCTTGTGTTGGAAGAGTGGAAGATTAAAGAACCGTAGGATAGCTTGTACTGCAAGGATCCATGAAGACCATAGAACCGTAGGAAGTTTTGTATTGCTAGGATCCTTGAAGCTCATAGGACCCTAGGATGGCTTGAGTTTGAAGGGTCCTAGAAGATCATAAAACTACCGGATGGTCTGTGTTGGAAGGGTCCTTGAAGATGATAGAACCCTATGATGGCTTGAGTTTGAAGGGTCCTAGAAGATCATAGAGCCACAGGATGGCTTGTGTTGGAAGGGTCTTTGAAGATCACAAAACAATGGACTGGTTTGCATTGGATGTGTCCTTGAAGATCACAGAATCATGGAATGTCTCGAGTTGGAAGGGTCCTTGAAGATCACAGTGCAATGGGCTGGCTTGCGTTGGAAGCGTCCTTAAAGATCACGGACTCACAGGGCGGCATGTGTTTGAACAGTCCTTAAAGATTGCAGAAAAAGTGCTGAGGGTTACTATGTACTTTTCAGAAGTTGAGAGTTACCCTTTTGAGTTACGGCTAAGGATTACCCTTTTGAGTTAGGGTTAAGGGATAAAGGTTCCCCATTTGAGTTTAGGGTTAAAGGTTAACATTTTGGGTTAGGGATATGGGTTAAGGGTTACCCTTTGGGGTTAGGTTTAAGAGCTTCCTATTTGTGTAAGAGTGAAGGCTTTCCCTTTTTGCTTATGATTAAGCATTAAGGGTTACTACTTTTTTAGGGTTAGGGGTTATCATTTGGGGTTAGGTTTAAGGGTTAAGGGTTAGCTATTTGTGTTAGGGTTAAGAGTAACCAATACGTTTTCGCATTCGGGGTTACCCATTTGGGTTAGTGTTAATGGTCAAGCGTTGCCACTTGGGGTTACTGTTAAGGTTAACCATTTGGGGTTATGTTTAGGGATTACCATTTACCGTCAGGGTTAAGTTTTGAGGATTACTGTCCTGGGTTAGGGAAAAAGGTTTCCCATTTGGATTAGTGTTAAGGGTTACATCCTTGGGTTAGGGTTAAGGGTTACTATTTTGTTTTGGGTTGAGGGTTATCTGTTTGAGTAAGCATTTAGCATTCCTCTTTTGGGTTAGCATTCACGGTTACCCATTCATGTTTGTGTTAAGGGTTTCCTTTATGGGTTAGCCTTTTGGTTTACGGTGAAGGATTAACAATTTGGGTTAGTGTTAATGTTAACCATTTAGAGTTAAGAGTTTGGTGTTACGGTTAAGGGCTACACTTCCGGGTTAGTGTTCAGGCTAAGTATTACCATTTTCTGTTAGTGTTAAGGGTTATTCTTTTGGGTTAGCTCCAAACTGTTAAGTGTTACTCATCTGTGTTATGGTTAAGGAATACCTCTTTTGGTTGGGGTTAACGATTAAGGGTTACTATACCAGAACAGTTAAATCACAGTCTGAATGTTCGAGGAGGGTACCGGGGTGGGGGTTGGGGCTAAAGGGGTGGGGGAGCTGCATGTCCCTCTGCCTTGGCCCTGTGGGGCCTCTGTGGTGTTCAGGACCTCTTTGGCGGGGGCAGGTACCCTGTATCCTCCCGCCCCCCACACCCAGGGTATTTCACTGCCCCTCCCCCCTCCCCCTGCTACAGGTCGCCCACAACGCCCCCCTGTCCCTCTGTCTAACCCCCGGAGTTACACCCTCCCCCCGGTCCACCGCCGCTCCAGTTCCCCCATTCTGATCACCGTAGTCCTCTTCCACCCGACTCCTTAGTGCCTCCCCTCACTGTTCACCTCTGTTCCCTGTTCTGAGCCCAAGGGTCACCCTGTCTGTCCCCATCCACACCCCGATTCCTCCCCAGTCCCCTCTATCTGACCCCTGGAATCCCCCGTCCCCAGCCCCCAAGTACCCCCCCTCCAATTCCCCCATTCTGATCCCTAGAGTCTCCTACCACCCCCTAGTCCCTTCTATTTGACCCCCAGGGTTCTCTGTCCTCCCTTCCCCCTCCCCAACTCCTGACCCCTTTTTCTGACCCCTAGAGTTTCCCGTACCGTTCCCCCCGCCCCCACCATGCCCTCCTCCCTGACCCCTGGAGTCCGTTCCCCCATTTTGACCCCCATTCCCCTCCAACCAGACCCCTGTTCTGCCCAATAAAAGCCTCCCACAACCCCTGGCTCTCTCCTCCCACTCCTCTCTCTGCCCCCAGACGCCCTTTCTGCCTCCTAGAGACTCTGTTCACCCCTTTCTCCCCCTGTACAACCCACCAAGTTCTCCCCCCAGACTCTCTTTAAGCCCCATAGAGACCCCACTCCTTTCTTCCCCCGCAATACCCCTCTAGGATCCCCCCCAGACTCCCTTTCCAGCCCATAGAAGCCCCCTTTCCTCCTTTTCAACTCCCCCAAGTTCCCTCCACAGTGCCCCTCTCCACCACCAGACCATTTTTCTGCCCCATAGAAGCCCCACTCACCCCTTACCCCCCCACACAACTCCCTCTATCAGCCCCCAGACCCCTCTTTCCACCCTACAGAAGCCCTCACAACCCTCTAGCTTCCCCCTTTCAACCCCCTCTCCACCCTAGACCCCCTTTCCTCCCAATAGAGCCCCTACTCACCCTTTTTTTCCCCTCACAACCCCCCGTCCATTTCCAGACCCCCCTTTCTGCCCTGCAGAATCCCCATTTCCCCCCCTACCTTGATCCCCCTAGTTCCCCGCCCCCCTCCCCCCCAGACCCCCTTTCCAGCCACAGAATCCTTGCTCTCCTCTTTTCTCCCCCATAACCCCTCTCTCCACCCCTAGACACTCTTTCCACCCCACAGAAGCCCCCCACAATGCCCCACTTTCTGCCTTCCACCCTTGCCTCCACCTCTAGACCCCCCTCTCCACACCACAGAAGCCCCACTCATGCCTTTCCCCCCCTAGATTCCCCACAAGCCCCCTCCCCACCCCCAGAGTTTCTTTCTATAGAAGCTCTACTAACCCCTTTCTTCTGCCCCCACAACCTCCCCTATCTACCTCTGGAGTCACGCAAAAGGATTTGGAGATGTCCTAGAGGGGCTTGGGGGGCATCCAGGGGGTCCCCAGGTGCTTCCAGGGGGTCCTGGTGACATCCAGAAGGGCCTGGAGATGTCCCAGAGAAGTCTTGGGGTTGTTGAGGGGGTCCACAGGTTGGCCGTGGGCGTCCCTGGAAGAATCTGGAATCTCCCAGTATGAACCCAGCAGCTCTGAGGAGCTACTGGGATGATCTGGGGATGTCCCAGCAGAGTCTGGTAGGGTCCAGGGAGTCCTCATGTGGGTCTGAGTGGTCCAGGAATCATCCAGAAGGGTCTGGGAATGTCCCCGAGAGGACATGGAGGGTCCAGGGATTACTCATGTTGATCCAGGGGGTCCTTGGATTCATCCAGAAGGGTCTGAGATGTCCCAGAATGATCCTGTAGGGTCCAGGGGGTCCCCAGGTGGGTCCAGGACACCCTTTCAGAAGGGTGTGGGGATGTCACAGAGAGGACTTGTAGAGTCCAGGGGGGGTCCTCAGGTGGGTTCAAAGGGTCCTGTGTCTTCTGGAAGGGTCTGGAGATGTCCCAGAGGGGTCTTGGGGTGTCCAGGGGGTCCTCATGTGGGTCTGGGGGGTCCTGGAGTCATCCAGAAGGCTCGGGAGATGTCCCAGAGGGGTCTTGGGGTTTCCAGGGAGGTCACCAGGGGTTCCTGGAGTCTTTCAGAAGTCTCAAATGGGGATTTTGAGGACAACCCCACATAGTGACACGTCCTCACTCTGCTTTGTCCCCGTGGGATCGCCTCCCCCAAAAATGTCCATTTCCATTCAAATAAATACTATGTTGATTTTGCTGTATTTTTTCCCCACTTCCCCACCATCACTGGATGCCACTCTTGTTGCTGGTGTTGGTGTTGTTGGGTATCATCAGGTATTGGTGTCATCAGGTGCCTCTGTTGTTGCTGTCATTGGGTGTCATCAGGTGTCACCGTCACCGGCTGTTGGCATTACTTAGGTGTCACCTTCTTTGGTTGTCTCCATAATCGGGTGTCACTATTGTCAGCATCATTGGGTGCCGTCGGGTTGGTCATCAGGTGTCACCGTCACTCGGATGACACTGTGACACAGGGTGACCTCGATGTGGAACAGCCGTGACACAGTGTCACCATCCTTGGCTGTGACTGTTGTTACCATCATCTGTTGTCACCATCTCTGGTGTGTCACCATCTCTTGGGTGACACCATTCCCTGAGCTCTGACCACCGCATAGGGGCAGGCACAGGCAGCCCCACATTGTCACTGTGCCGTCACTAAGCCTCCCACTGTCCTTTGTCACCCCTACAGGCCTGCCCACAGCCGGACCCAGTGACACTGGAGCCCTCTGGCACTGTCACCATCATCTGCCACGAGGATGAGGACACACACAGTGGTGAACTCTGTGCCACCACCAGAGGGGACCACGTGTGACATCAGCGTGGAACAGCCGTGACGCGGTGTCAGCGTCATTGGGTGTTGCTTTTGGCAGCTGGCATCGGGTGTCACCGTCACACGGAGGGGACAAAACGACCCCCCTGGGGACGTTGTGCTGAAGCTGGGGACACCGTGACCAGTTGGAGGACTTCCCAGGAGAAGTGGGGACACCACATCATGGTGTCACACCCCCAACACTGGGGACACTCCCATGTCACCCCCACATTGTCACGCTCCAGAGTTGGGAACACCCCTCTGGGGACCCCGTCTGTGTCTCGCCCCACAGACCACATTGTTCCCATGATGTGGGGGAGGCACCCCTTACTTTTGTACACACCCCCATGTGAATAAAGGGTGGAGGAGCAGCTGTGGGGCTCCATGTGTCACATCAGGGGAGACTCTGGGGACAGAGGTCACTGCAGCATCCTGGCTCCATAGCCCCTACATAACCATAACGACCCCATAACCACTACAGCCCTATCTCATAGCCATCCCATATCCATATCCCACAACCTTATCCCATCCCATATCCCATCCTGTATCCACAGCTCATCCCATATCCATACCCCCACATTCCACATCCTATCCCCATCCCGTACCCCATATCCATATCCACCGCAAATCCACCTCTCCACATCCATCCCGTATCCATTCCATACACTTAGCCAACCCCATTATCGTCCCAATCCCATACCCATATTCCATCCCAAGTCCATCCCACATTCTTCCCGTATTGATCCCATATCCATCCCAAGCCTACCCCATATCCAGGGCCTATCCCACATATATCCCAGTTCCCAGTATCCCATTCCATATCCATCCCATATCCATATCCCCACGCCCCAATCCCAAATGTCACGTCCCAACCCCACATCCCAGTCACACACCCTATGTTCCATACCCCAACCCCAATTCCGTATCCCCTTCCCAATCCCACATCCTGACCCCATCTCCCACCTGCCAATCCCAATCCCGTATCCCACCCCCTATGCCAACAGGGCCCACCCGGAGGCCCCGCCTCCACCGCCGCTCCGCCCCGCCCCCTGCCCCTGCACCTCCCACTCACGGCCCCGCGCCGCTCCGCCCCCGGCCTCTCATTGGTCAGCGGCAGCGCTCGGGACCGGCCGTTGGCAGCCGGCTCGGGGCCGCCCGGCCCTCCCATCGGGCAGCGCCGCTCCCGCAGCCCGGGCCGCCCCGCGCGGCGCCGCCGCTGCAGCCGCTGTGCGCCGAAGCTGTCCGGGCAGCACCGAGGCGGAACCGCGGCACGACGGGAGCGGTGCTGAGGACAGCGGCGCCGGAGCCCCGAGGGAGGGAGAGCGGCACCGGGACAGGGAAGGACACCTGCGCGGCCGTAACCCGCCTCCCTGCGGGGTGAGGGGTTGGGAGCGGGATGTGGGGTTGGGATTAGGGGTGTGGGACTGGGATGTGGGGATAGAGATATGGGATAGGATATTGGGAAGTGGGATATATGGGATGGGCTCCGGATGTGGGATCAATATGGGAAGCATATGGGATGGATTGGGATGATAATGGGATGGGATAAGGATATGGAACGGACGTGGGACGGATGTGGGGATACGGATTTGGGTTGAATAATGGATATATGATATCCACCACTGCTCCCCATGCAGCCCAGAGCCCCCCGACACCCAGACCCTGGGCTGCTGGGAGTATGGGGCTATAGGGAGCAATGGGTGAGATAAACGGGGGATAGGGGGAGACAGAGGGGGGATAGAGGGCTATAGGGAGCTGGGGAGGGCTGTGGGGGGGCTGAAGGGGGGCAGGGGGCTACGGAAGGCAGGGGGGTATGGGAAGGCATATGGAGCTATAGTGAGCTGTGGTAGGGTATTGGGGTATATGGGGCCATAGGGGTGGATATAGGCAGATTTGAGGCAATAGGGGGCTGTGCGGGGGTTACAGGGGGACACGATGCTATAGGGAGCATTGGGGGGGGGGGTTGGGAGGGACTATAAGGGGTTGTGTGGGGGTACAGAGTGGGCTATGGAAGGATGTGGGAATAGGTGGCCCAGATATAGGCCCAAATACAGGAACGGTAGGGGAATATAGGGGGTGGTGGAGCTCAAGGAGGAGGTGCGAAGGCTAAGGGCCATCAGGGAGTGTGAGAGGGAGATTGATCGGTGGAGTGACTTGCTGGTGTGCCGAAGGGAAGGGTGCCAGGGGGATACCCCCAGAAAAGACCCTCTGCCCAGTCACAGTCAGACAGGCCTGACTGATGAGGAACCTCCCCCTAGCAACAATGGTGGGGGGTTGCAGGGTGTGGGGCAGTGGCAAAACCAGTCTAACTCTCTCGCTGAAAGGCATCAAGATGATATTCACCAGACAGTGGTGGACCCCCTGCCCTGCCATCGCCGAGCAGAGCGAGACAATTTGAGAGATGAGGAGGAGCGGGAACGGGTACCGGCTCGGTGAAGTGGGCATCCCCCATCCCGACCATCTTCAGTTGCCCAGGTGCCTCTGTGAAATAGCTTTGAGGCCCTGGCACTCGAGGGAGAAGTGAGCGGAGGTGTGGAAGGAGGCCCACCCGTTACATTGCCTCGGGTGAAGCCCCCGGCCCCACGCCTCAGGACTGCCTCCACCCGGAAGGACGGAAGGGTGGTTGTCACAGGTGACTCCCTTCTGAGGGGAACAGAAGGCCCTATATGTCGGCCCAACCCTACCCGTAGGGAGGTGTGCTGCCTCCCTGGGGCACGGGCAGGGACAGTTCTAGAGAGCTTCCTGGACTGATGCGCCCTTCTGATTATTACCCCTTCTTGATAGTTCAGGCTGGCAGTGACAAAGTCACTGAGAAAAGCCTGAAGACTGTCAAAAAAGACTTCAGGGAACTGGGACGGGTAGTTGATGGAACAGGCATGCAGGTTGTTTTTTCTTCTATACCTTCAATGGCAGGGAAGGACACTGAGAGATCAAAAAAGCTCACCTCATAAATAAATGGCTTAAAGGCTGGTGCAAACACAGGAATTTTGTGGGTTTTTTTTTGACAGTGGGGCAATTTACTCGGTGCCTGGCATGATGGCTGCAGATGGATGTAGCCTGTCTCCAACGGGTAGGAGGATCCTAGCCGAGGAACTGGCGGGACTCATTGAAAGGTCTTTAAACTAGGTACGAAGGGGGAAGGGGGCAAAATGAGGGCCGCTGGGGTTGAGCAGGTAGTTCGAGGGCTTGTGCCAAACCTGATGGGCAAAGAGGGTGGAGTACAAAGGGATGGAGTAGGGAAGGGGGATGCTGCTGTTCTAGGGGATCCTAGATCCCCTATAAAGGCAGTGAGACAGAAAACCCAGCGGAGGTGCCTTTATACCAACGCACGCAGCCTCGGAAATAAGCAGGACCAGTTGGAAACCGTGTTGCACTTGGAAAGTTATGACCTTGTTGCTATCACGGAAACGTGGTGGGATGACTCCCATGACTGGAACACCACCATTGAGGGGTATCGGCTCTTCAGCCGCTGTAGACACCGCTCAAAAGGGTGTCCTTAAAGAGCTGCCAGCTCTGTTCCGCACCCATGCCCTTAAGGACACTTTCCCAGGGGATCCCATCCAGCAGTTCCTTGATCAGCTGGAAGTTTGCTCTCCTAAAGCACAGGGTCCTAGCTCTGCTTCTTGCCAGGCCCGCATTCCTCCAGATCACAAACTCCACCGAGGCATGGTCACTACAGCCCAGGCTGCCTCCAATCTTAACCTTTCTAATGCTCTCCTCCACATTTGTGAGGACCAGGTCCAGAAAGGCTTCACCCCGGTTCGGTCCGTCTATTACCTGGACCAGGAAGTTATCCTCAACAGACTCCAGGAATCTCCTGGATTGTTTGTCCTCCACCATGCCACTATTCCAGCAGATATCTGGGCGGTTGAAATCCCCCATCGGGACAAGAGCCCGCGAGCGCAACACCTCCTGCAGCTGGAGCAAGAAGGCCTCGTCAGCTCGTCAGGCTCCCCCTGATCAGGTGGCCTCTAGCAGACCCCAACCACTAGATGCCCTTTACTGGACCGATCCTTGATTTTTACCCACAAGCTGTCGACCTGATCGTGGCTGTTCCTCAGACACAGCTCTTTGCAATCTATCCGCTCTTTGACATAGAGGGCAACTCCCCCACCCTTCCTACCTTGTCTATCCCTTCTGAAAAGCCTGTAGTCCTCAATCAGGGTATTCCAATCATGGGATTCATCCCACCATGCTTTCATGATAGCAATTAGGTCGTACTTTCCCAATTGCGCCAATTTTCCCAATAGCTTTCCCAATAGCTCCTCCTGTTTATTTCCCATGCTGCACGCATTGGTATAGGGGCACTTCAGCTTAGCTACTGGCCTTGTTGCCTTTTCGGAGGAGCCCTCCCCAATACCTCCGGGACAAGTCTGGGCTTTTCCCCTACAGCCTCCCAAGGTGACAGTGTTCCCACACACTTCTCTGTCACCCAGTGCACTCCCTTCCCCCCTTCATATCTAGTTGAAAGCCCTGCTATCCCGCCCAGCCTGCTTGTTCCCAAGAATATTTGTGGCCCTTCTAGTCAGTCAGCTCCCATCCACCATCAGCATTCCCCCTTTCTCAAGGCTGCATCCCAAACCGTAGTACCCAAAGCCCTGAGCATGACACCATTCGCAAAGCCATTCATTCAGCATGTCTACCCTCCTCCTTTTGTTTGGATCCCTGTCACCAACTGAGAGGACAGAGGAGAACACTATTTGCACTCCCGATCCTTTCAGCAGTCTTCCCTGAGCCCTGAAGTCCCTTTTGATCACCCAAGAACTTATTTGGCCTACCTGTTCATTTCCAGTATGGAAAACTAGTAATGGATAATAATCAGAGGACTTAACCAGGAGGGTGATGCTCCTAGCAACATCTCTCACCCGGGCTCCAGGCAGGCCAACACAGCTCCCTGTGGGACGGGTCTGAACGGCGTATCGGGCCCTCGGTTTCCCTCAGAAGAGAGTCCCCCATGATGGCAGCCCTTCTTTTTTTCCTGACCGATGTTGTAGCAGAACGGGGAGCAGACTGACTAGCCTTGGGCAAGCTCTCCTGCATGGATGGACTTTCACCGACATCCACATCCCCCAGTCCCTCCGGCTCCAGAGCCTCATACCTGTTATGTAAGAGCACCTGGGAAGGTGGGACAGGCTGAGGGGCCGTTCGCTTGTTGTCCCAAACGGGGACTTGTTTCCATCCCTCTCTGTCTTTGAGGCCACCCCTTCCCACCTGACTGGGAGAGGGCAGATGACCCGCCACTGCCTGAGGAGCATCTCTCCCACACCCTTCCTGTAGGGATGGCAGAGTGCGACTCCACCAATCAATCCCGTTCCCACAATCCTGGATGCTCCTCAACCTTTCTACTTCCTCCTCTAGCTCTACCACCAAGCTGAGCAGATCATCCACCTGCTCACACCGCACACAGGTGGTATCCCGGCTGCCCTCCTGTAGCAGTGACAGGGCCAGGCATTCTCTGCAGCCTGAGACCTGAACTGCGGCCCGGACATTCATGCTTTCAGTCTGAGTCTCCAGGTTCCTTTTAGCAGCAGCTTGCTGCCATGTGGTGACCATGGTTTGCACCTTGGCGTGTCTTGAGAGCAGCGACCTGTTAAGTGACCTGTTAAGTGTTAAATGTGCTAAGTGCTAAGCCCCCTCCTAAACGGCAAGGTGTCCTGCCCTGCCTGCTCACCCTGTCTGATCTGCTCTGGCTCATCTGTTCGGGGTTTGACCTGAAAATCGCTCGCTTCACAGCAAGATAACAACCCTTCTCACTGTGTAGTCACGTGAATGGGTGGCTCCTGGTTTCTCCTCATTTGAACGACCCACGTCATTCACACACCCTGACTCCTCCTCTCCATCCCCGGTGGCTTCTTCTAGGCAAGGGGGTGTGGATGCAGAGCCGTTGATCTGGCAACGTCCTCACCACGTCAGCCACTCTGGCGAGGGCTGCCGGGCTGCTCTGTTATCTCGGGGTTCGCTGGATGAAGGAACCAACTGAAACCCCCGTGTACCTCGCGGCCAGACGCTGCGGTTCAGGCCAGGACAGCTCCAAAGCAGCTAACCTCAGCTATCAAGCAAAATGTCAGCTTTGGAGTTGGAAGTTGAAAGCAAGGAAAGGTTAGATGGATTTGGGGGTTGAAAAGGCCCACATTGGGTTTGGAGATGAAAAGCAAGAGGTAAAGGGAAGGGTGCACAGATTTTGTGGTTGGAAACGCCAGATTTGGAGTTGGAGGTGTATAGCAAAACAAAGATTTCATGGATTTTGGGGTTGGGAATGCCAGAATAGGGGCTGGAGGTGGAAAGCAAGGCAAAGGTTGGATGGATTTTGGGGGTTGAAAATGCCCGATTTGGGGCTGGAGATGAAAAGCAAAAGGCAAAAAAGGCACCTTCCAGGGTGCACGAACGTAGGGGTTGGAAATGTCAGCTTTGGAGCTGGAAGTGGAAAGCAAGGAAAGGTTAGATGGATTTGGTGGCTGAGAATTCCTGATTTGAGGTTGGAGATGAAAAGCAAGAGGGAAGAGCACACGGATTTTGGGGTTGGAAATGCCAGATTTGGATTTGGAGGGGTAAAGGAAGTGTTGCTGTGAAAGGGTGGATGGATTCAAAGTCTGAAAATGCAAATTTTGGGGGTTGGAGATGGAAGTTGGGAGGGGGGAGAGGGTGGGGAAGGAGGATCCCTTGGGAATACAGTTGGAGAGGAATGGAGTTGGACTTCAGTGCCAAACCAGTAATCTCGGTCCAATGGGACACAAAGCATCGTAGAATGGATCCCTGGAGAGAACAAGGCCATAAAGTGCCATCTTCACAGCTGATCAGAGAAGAATCTAGGACGGTTTGGGGTTGGGACAGTTACCCTGAGAACCGCTGTTACCCCACTGACATCACAGCAATGAAGGAGAGGGGCAAGGAGGGGGCCCTACCTCTGCCCTGCTTTACCTCATTGTCTTCCTTCCCACCTTAAACGGGGCATCCAACTGAGGGGTTTGGGACCCCACCCTGCCCCACTGGACCCGTAAACCCTCAGAGGTGGGCAATGGACCCCCCGACCCATTCTACTCCACAGAACACATCCCTTCCTGTATGAAGGGGACCCATACGGCAAGGATCCATCTCTCCCCACATCCCACTAAAAGGAGGCAATGCTCCCCCATACCCAAGATCTATTCTGCACCACAGACCCCATCAACTCCTCCTGAATGGACAGGGGATCTTGGGATCCAGCAGTCACCATGCTGGAGCCACAGAACTCAGCTTCCTCCAAAGGTTCCGGGTTCTGTAGCAGCCAAGGGAGTGGCTCCAGCCACTTCATCTAACTCCATCCTTCCATCTAATGATCACTCCATCCATCCAATGATCCTTCAATCCATTCTTCCATCCATCCATCCCTCTAACACTTCTTTCCTGTGTTGATCCCTCTGTTCATCTGTTCCTCACTGCACGCTTCCGGCTCCCCGAATCCAAGCAGCCTCCCCCCGTTACCCACCAGAACCTCCTCTGGAGCTGTGGGGGATTTCTGCATAGCAGTACCTACAGGCACTTCCTTGTAACCCTGCAAGTGCTGGCAGCATCCTCACTTATAACGATAGTGCTGATTTTCCGGTCCATCCCTCAGCGTCACGCCATCCCTTTGCTCAGCAGCCCTCCCCATTCTTAGTTTAAAGACTCCCTTGTGAAGCTGCCATCCTACTGATGAAAGACGCAGAGCTTCTCTCTTACAAATGTCAAGCCTTTAACTGCACAAACTGATGCATTTTCACATGCATAAAGTCACAACTACAGGCAGCTCGCCCGTGAAAAAAGGCATGACGCTCTTACAGGCAGTGCGTGAAGGCAGCAGGAGCAGGCAGCAAGGCAAGCAGATGCAGCAGGAGCGTGCTGTGATGAGCTGTAGAACACTGGAAATGAAGCAGAGGATGGGTTTGCACACATTTGCGTGAGCACAGGGCTGTGCAAAGCGGTGGGCGATTGGTATTTGCAAGAAGGAAGCAAGATGGTACTGAAGTTGTAAGGAAGTGCATCGCTGGAACAGATCAAACCCGACACTGAAAATCCCAGCCTCCTTGGTACACCCCGCTCAAAACGCAGGACAGCAATGCGCAGTGATGCTTTCTGAACGGCTCAGGGGATGCTCTTTAAATAAATACTGGAGTAAAAAGTTCCTGGTGTGAAGCGCTCCGAACATTGGGCTCTCTGGGTGAGCTGAAAGCACAGCTGCTGCCCTCTGCCCTCGCCTGGGCCTGCTGGGAGCTGCAGGCCCCGCAGGAACTACCACTCCCAGGATGCCGTGCGGCAGCACCGGGGGCTGCCATGACAGTGCTGTGTGCAGTGCTGTGCAGGGCTGGGCCTGTGCGCACAGGGTACTGGGTGCTCCTTCCAGGAGGTAAGGCACTGTGCCGATGGTCTGGGGGAGCGGTCTGAAATGTTGCTGTGCTGCCTGGGAAGGACGCGGCTCCCAGCCCATGGCTTGAGAAGGGAGAGCAGGGCCCATGTTTGGGTGCAGCAGTGCAGCACAGGCAGTAGCTGCGCTGTCCCGCGCTGCCAAGGAAGCATTTCTCTCCTGGGGAGCTCTGCTGGTTTTGCTGCTCCAGATGGATCTGTGCTGGGTGCTCCTGGTTCTCCGTTGGCACTTTTTCCATAGGGATGAATGGCAGCTCCTCCTTCCTTCCCAGCAGTGCCTCAGCAGCTGTCTGTGCTCCTGGAGCGCTGTTCTGTGCAGCTGTCTGTGCAGTGGGTGCACTGAGCACCACTCTGAACGTCTGCAGCTCTGTTTCCTTCAGACAGGCACACAGACATAACCTTGCCTTCTTCCTTGCTTCCTCTGATTTTCTGTGTTAATTCCTAGAATCCTGCAAGGTTCCTTTTTCTTTTTCCTCTATGCTTTGCTTTGTTGTTTTTCTTTGTTGTTGTTTTTTTCCGCCTGTTTGCTATGGAATGGTTTTCTTTCCTATTTGCTTTTTCTTTCTTTGTTGCTTTCTGTATTTTCTTTCTTCTTTTCTTGTCTTTGCCTTGGTTTGCTTTTTTTCTTTAATTTTCTTTGATTTGCATTGCTTTTTATTTTCTTTTCATTGCTTTGCTTTTCTTTGCTTTACTTGTCTGGTTATTTTTCCTTTCCCCTCCCCCCCCCCCCCCGGATTTTTTTCTTCTGGTGTCTCTTCTGGAAAAGGAAGAAAATCCCCAGTGGGATGCCAGCTTTCCCACGCCCACTCAGTGCAGGCATCCCCCCACCAGCTCTGCTGCCCCCAAACTCACCATCATTGATCCACGCCAGCAGATCATGGATGTCCGTGATGTCCTCCGGGATGTCTATGCTCGTTGTCAGTGCTGGAAAAGCAAGAACATCCCTAGTGGGGCAATGCCAGCTTTCCCACAGCCACCCGGGACGGACAGCCTGCTGCCCGCTCTGCAGCCCCTGAACTCACCGCCTGATTCCAGCGCCGCAGTGCTGCAGGTGAGCGGAACCATGGTGGGATGGGGGCAGTCCCCACCGGGGATTTACCATCCCTGCAATGAGTTCTCACCCCAGGGACAGTTTTCTCTCCTAGGGAGGATATCCGGACCCAGTGATTTCCCATTGTCACCACCCAGCTCCGGGTGGCATTACCCAGCACAGAGCAGTGGAGGTGATCCAGCAGCATCTGTAGGGCTCGGAGATGGAGGGGGTGGCAGTGATCGAGTACAGCAGTAATTGGAGGCAGAAACAAGGCACTGTGAGGTGGCCATGCTCTGTACCTTTGCGGTACAGACAGATTGGCATTGGTCTGTGTTTGAAGGGTGGGCTATGGGGTGGATCAGGAATTGGTTGGACAGTCACAGCCAGAGGGGCTGTGCTCAATGGCTCTGCGTCTGGGTGGAGGTGGTCACGAGTGGTGTCCTAATGAGGTTCAACAAAGCCAAGGGCAAGGTCTTTGAGGGGGCAGAGAGACTCTGGAAAGGGTCCTGCGATTGTTTCTGAGCAACAGTCGGGGGTCTTGGGGAGTGGGGTGGCTGTGTTGGTCTGTAGGAGTCTGTAACGGGGGTTGTGGGGCTGGTTCTGAGGTGGAAGTGAGGGGTTTTGTATGCTGAGGGACTGCAGGGACTGTCTATGAGGAGGGCTCTGGGGTGCTTTCTGAGGAGAAGGTTTTGGATCTGTGGCACTGAGGGTCCTGTGAGGGACTGTAGACCTCTATGGGGAGAGTTCTGGTGTGGTTTCTGAGGGTTAAAGTGTTGGGTTTGGGGGCTGAGAGGTTGTAGGGGTGTGTGCGTGAAAAGAGAATTTGAGACTTCAGGCACTGAGGGGCTGATTTGATCCTTGGGGCCTAAGGAGTTTGATTTCCCCTGTGTTTTTTTCCCCAAACCCATTTGTTCAACCAATGACAATCTAAATATACAAGATGTTTCTGAACCTGGCAAAGTGTCCTTCACAGCAGTGATGTGTTGGACTGTTGGGATGCTGACTCTTGCTTTTTTTTTTTTACCGTGGTTTCAGTGATGGAGCTGATGGCCCCAGAAGGGTAAGGACCAAAGAGGCAGGGGGCCATTTAAATAGTTGTATTTATTTCATTTTTTTTTATCTTCCAGCTGTTTCATGGAATCTGGCCTGGATGTCTAAAAGTAACAGGAAGATTTTTGAGGAATCTGGGATGTTTTTATTTGGAGGAGGTGTGCCCATCAGGTTGAGGTGTTGCTTCTGTCCCAGGTTTCCTTATGTGATGTAATACTGCAGCTTCTCCCAGGGGTCCTGCATACGCATTGCTTGTGCTCGTGCGTTTGCCTCCAGAGAACATCCCAGCACAGCTCTGCTGAATCACAGTGGTGGTAGGAGGAGCAGATGACAACCTCAGGTTCTGTGCTCTGAGATGGATGCTTTCTTCCCAGAAGCGCTGCTGGTTTTTAAACACATTCAGGGGTGGTGACTTAACCACCTCCCTGGGGAGCCTATTCCAGTGCTTAACAACCCATTCCGTAAGGAAGTATTTCCTAATATCCAACCTAAACTTTCCCTGGTGCAGCTTGAGGCCATTTCTCCACATCCTGCCACCAGTGAGAAGAGACCAGCCCCGCTCTCGCTGTAAGCACCTTTCGGGTATTTGGAGAGAGCAACAAGGTCTCCCCTCAGCCTCCTCTTCCACAGACTAAACAGCCCCAGTTCATTCAGTCGCTCCTTGTAGGGCATATTCTCCAAGCCCTTCCCCAGCCTTGTTGCCCTTCTTTAAACCTGTTCCAGCACCTCAACGTCCTTTGTGAACTGGGGTGCCCAAAACATAACACAGTACTCAAGGCGAGGCCTCACCAGTGCTGAGGTCAGGGGCAGGACTGCTTCCCTAGTCCGGCTCACCACACCATTCCTGACCCAAGCCAGGTCCCTTTCCATCAGGCAGCTTTCCAGCCACTCCTCCCCAAGCCTGTAGGGTTGTCTGGGGTTGTTGTGACCAAAATGCAGGACCCGACACTTGGTGCTATTGAAACTCATACAGTTTGCCCTGGCCCATCGATCCAGTCTATCCAGGTCCCTCTGTAGCGCCTTTCTCCCCTCTGGCAGATCAACGCTCCCTCCCAACTTGGTGTTGTCTGCAAACTTACTGAGGGTGACACTGATTGACACTCAATCCCCTTGTCAAGATCGTTAATAAAGATGTTGAATAGAAGCGGCCGCAGTACCGAGCCCTGGGGGATACCGCTAATGTCTTGCTGCCAACTGGATTTAACTCCATTGACCACAGCTCTTTGGCCTGGCCATCCAGCCAGCGTTTCACCCAGAGGAGCGTACGTCCATCTAAACCGTGGGCAGTCAGCTTCTCCACGAGGATGTTGTGGGGGACAGCATCAGAGGCTTTACTGAAGTCCAGGTAGACCACACTGACAGCCTCATCCACTAAGCGGGTCACCTTGTGATAGAATGAAATCAGGTTTGTCAAGCAGGATCTACCATTCATAAACCCATGCTGACTGGGCCTGATCCCCTGATTGATCCTTTATTGGTCCACTAATTGGTCCATGATGGGTCCAGGGGGCAGCACGGTACGATGCTGGAGCAAGTACCTGCTTTAATTTTTTTCTACCTTGGCTCTGGAATATGCAGTTTATGGAGTCTGTGTCCAGTACTGGGGAGACTGACGCTGTCAGAGCCTCGCAGGAATCACATAAGGTTTCAGTACACTTTGGAGCTTGTTCTCCAGTCACACTTAGGTGTCTGGAATAACCTTCTCCAGTTTTTGGTGCTGTTACGTGTATGAGAATGGGGTTAGCCTGATGCTAGAGTTAGGCCCAACAGCGCAGACAAGATTTTGGAGCATTGCGTAAGTCAGAAATCTGTAGTGGGAATATTTAGTAAAGGAGTGGAGGAAATGTCAAAGTGTGACATGGGTCTACAGATGAAGCTCTGAAGGAAATTTCATATTTGCTTTGCAAAAAGTTTTGGTCATGAACTCGGTGATGCTGGGCTCTTGTTACCAAAGCTTGTCTCAGCATTTCTGAGGGACAGACCTCATCTTCCCAGCAGACAGTGCTGTTGAGTTGGGCACTGATGGAGCCAACTCATACCTCGCTCTGTAGGATCAAACCGTGTGAGGGAGTAAACCTGCTGTCATGTGAACTTTACTCTCAAGTGAAGAATGATGTAGTGGGCACGAAAGGGGAAAAACAAGTGTTTGCTGACTTCCACCTATTTTTTTATTTTCTTTAAATTTTGTTCAACAGGATAAGCAAAGCCAAGAAGAAGTCAGAAGACCTGACCCAGAACATGGTGGCCAGGTTCATCCAGGTAAAGGCAGAAATCTTCCCTTTATACTTTTTACCTATTAAAAAAATGTGCTGAAATGGCTCAGTGATCACAAGTGATAATCTTGCTGCCAGTACTGGTTGAACAAAGTAATCTCTTGCTTAAGAGATGCTTTGAAGTGGTTGTGCCCGTGCAGGAGGAGAGAAGTAAGCTTCCTGCTTGGGTACTGCAATGCGATGGAAAGCACAGCAAGGCCAGCAAGGTCCTAGGCTGCAGCAAGTGAGGATTTGCTCAAATGCAACAGCTGTGGGCAGAGAAATAAAGGAAAGAAGCTGCTTACCTTCAGAAGGTTTCAGGTATGCAGGGATCTCCAGCGAGATACCCTAGCCTCCACAGCCAGCCCTTAAATGAGGCCTCAGAAGGGGTGGACCCTGGCTCCAGCCCTTCTGGTCACTCGCTGCATGCACATTTCCTGTTAGCGCTGAAAATGACCAAACCTACCACTGAGCAACATGCTGAGCCCCCACTCACCTTGGCAGAAGTCTGTTACCATCAGCACTTTGCACACATCACCGCTGCTTACTGAGTTTCTACTGGAATCAACGTATCCGACCATGTTCCTGCAGCCAGACGGATCCTGCTGCAAGATAAATACCTTCAACGTGCTGAACAGACGCGTAGAATGAGCTCTATTTTAATCTTGTTCCTCTACAAGGGTTAGCTTTCCTAGCTTTACCCCTGCCTAAGCACCAACTTCTGCCCCTTGGCTGTAATCATCGCACACAATGGGATCAAATCTGAGGTCTGTCTCCTCCTGCTTTCTTTCCAGAAGGATGTGAGACAAACAAGAGAGAAACAACAAACATACAGAATTAAGTCATTTGGTGTTGGTCCAGATGTTTGGATGTTCCCTTCGATGGCCCAGGCCAAGCTCGCTGAGCTGCTCCTCATTTGTTCAGGGAGAAAACGGTGCAGGTGGTACGCAGCGGCTATGCACAGCACGCGTTTTACTTGCTTTTCCTCCTCTCCATCTTCCATGAGCAAACAGCATCTCCAGTCTTTCCTCGCTCAAATACCGCTTAGGTAAAAAAAGAACTGGCAAGCTCGCTTTTAGAATTACCTTATCTATACAACCTGATGCTTTACAGCACAAGCTTTCCTAGCAATGACCTACCCCTGACATGCTGTAAAGCAAACAAGGGCGATGACAGAGCCTTTATTTGAGATATAGGCACTATAGAACACGATATCAAAGAAAAAGCAACCAACTCACCCTTCCCAGTGACAATATGGAAGAAAGGGGTGAGTTGAGGAATGCAGCCTTCTCCGGTTCAAACTCTGGAACGCTGGAAGAAGGGGGCGGGGGTGGGGGGGAGGAGACCCATGCAGACTGACTGCATACGCGCTCCCGAAAGCACCGCTGAGACGGAGAGAGAGGAAGGGTGGATCCAGGCTCCCCCAGCTCCAGGCACTCATGTGCTCGTGTATGGGTTCAGGCTGTGACCTGGCAATTCCACTGCACATGCTCAACCTGCAAGGAAAAGGTGGTCCTGTGTCTGCAGGCTTTGCACACATTCCCAGGTGCAACAGTCAGCCCAGTTCTCAGCTCAGCTTTACCAATAACAGAAATCCAGTTTAGGCCGGTAGTGTTTTTCTCTCTTTGGAAACACTGCACTGCTGCAAGCAGCATCGTTTGAAATGCTTCTTTATTGCACGAGAGCGAGGAAACAAGAAAAGATTTCCAGATTAGGCATACACTTCAAGGAGGCACCAGATGAATGGAGACAACGGAAAGCACCGGCAAGTCCAAACTTTGTTAAAAGCTTTTATGTGAGATCTCATGCCAACTTTTCTCACCCAGTGTGAGGTATAGTGAGGATAAATCATGCCCCACAGCTTCAGTGCACTAGAACACAAAATCCAAAAGATCAGCAGCTGCAGAGATAGAAATTCATCTCAGCCCAGAAATCTGTCCAGTTGTGTGCTGACTGGAGTTCCAAGACAGCGGCATCAGAATCATTTGCCTTCTCTGGGTGAAGTCTAGAAGATGAACACCCCCAAACACACATGCTTCTTCAGCTTTTCCTTTCCCATCAAGTCTGGGGTTAATAGAAAAGATTGTTTTCTGTCCTCTCTTTTTCCTGGGATTACCCTCTGCTGCCTCTGTTGTCATGTTTTACTTGACCACTAACAAAAAGGTATTTCTAAATAACTCAATCTGAGATTCTTCATGTGGTAATGTAACTTGAGGAGCTCGGGCTTTCCAGAAGAATGACCATCTAGCTAGGGAAACCCACAGCTTGGGACAAGACTCTACACAGCTCACAGGCAGAAGGTGATGGGGCTGTCACACCACTCTCCTCCCAGGCTGGGTCCCCAGTACAGTGCCGAGACTTACCATGATTTGCATTTCTCTTTTGCCTTCCTGCAAGCACACCTGCCTCAGGGCACATTTCATCCCACTGTTAGGCCTTGTAAGAAGCACCATGGCAAATCCACATGCAGAAAATACAGTCATTCCATTTAGTAACAGAGAAACCACTCTGCCCTTGCTCCTGAGTCTTGTCCCTGCCTCCTCTTGCACCGCTTGGTTATCTGGGCAGTGTTTGTGGGCCACTGAAAGAAATCCCCACATTCTGGAAAATACAGGCAGAAAAGCGGCACTAATACTTTGTCACTGGTGGGAATCTCCACTGAAAGTGTTGTGCTAAAGGTGTGAGGTTAAGGGATCATCACTATCAAGATAAAAGTCATAGTGTGGAAGATTTAGCGATGGTGTGCTGCCTAGAAGGAAAAATACGACTCTTACCTTGTAGCTTTTTCTTTCTGTCTCTCTCTCACTGGATATCTTATCATCATCTATGTATCTTATCAGCAGATCTGAGGTGGACCAAAGCCTGTTGCCATGAGCTTTGCCGAACCCATCAAAACTCTGGCTCAGAGGTATTACACCGGCACATAGCATAGAAGAACTCCATAACCCAAGTGCCAAGGGAAGAAGAAAGGGGAACTGTTAAAATTAATTACCTCCTCTAAACTGATAGTTGTAGGCTTCTTGTCACACACTACTGCCGTAAAGCAGAACAGCAAAGACGTTTACAACCATGACAGGGATTTGTGCATACAAGCAACCACACAAGGCTGAGCATACTCTCCTGTCTCTTTGCCATTTCTAGAAATACCCAGAAGAGCTCAGTGTTCTCTTGCACTGTACATACTCAAAGCATTTCCAAAGGCATGCTGTTCTGTGGAAAGTGCTGAGCTGTCCGAAAAGTTTGTTCAGGAAGAATGCAGCAGTATCAGTGCACTTCATCCTGGGGACCTGCATGCATTTGCTAAGAGAACAGGGAAATTAGAGGTAAGAGAGAGGAAAAAAAACAACAGGCAAATAGCACTGCTGTCCACAGGGGGTGGGGCTTGGGGCAGGGCCTGTGCTGGAGTGGGGCTTGGCACAGTGGGGGCCACCTCGAGGCCCAGACCAGAGGGGGACCAGGCACAGGCAGGGCCTTGGGGCCCAGGATGGAGGAGGACCAGGCACAGTTGAGGCCACCTCAGGGCCCAGGCCGGAAGGGGGCCTGGCACAGTTGGGGCCACCTCAGGGCCCAGGCCGGAAGGGGGCCTGGCACAGCTGGGGCCTTGTGGCAGCACTTAAACTCTAAAGTTGAACCTTTAACCATAACCTAGAATGGTAACTGTAGTGAAAGGCAGCAGCAGATACAGCTGCTTTACTCTGTTTTGATTTTCCTAAGGATGGTAAAGGACTCAAGCTAGTAAACAAAAACAGAATTTCTGAAAACAAACAAAGACCCCTTCCTGAAGAACAGGACTCACAAAATATTACTACAGAGCAGATCTCCAAGTGGAGATTCTTTCCCTTAGACAGCCAGCCTTTAAATTAGATTAGGGAGGGCTGGAACCAGGCTACACCCCTTTTTTGCACCTGTGAAATGCTTCCAGCTCCACAGCAGAACATGTGAAATAAAAGAATCCTCTCTTACTTCTTTCATGTTTGTTGACTGCAGTCCCAACCAGGTGGGCTCACAGTGTCTTGCAAGTGGCACCTGGAAGCAGGCACAGATGGGAGGCACAGCACCCTACAATCTCCAGGTGAGTAACAGCAGCCAAGGAGGCCTCTGGGCTCTGCAGGGTCATTGTGTGGAGCATTACACACAGGAACAGCTGACTATAAAGATAATGGCAGAGCTGCAGAGCTAACCATAATAGAGAGGCACAGTGGCTCAGCTTGTTTCCCACTGTAACGCAGGAAATAAGAGCCATGAGGGAAATGCAGATGCTTTCTGCCTTCTGCCCCCATCAGAGGGGAGGAATGAGCTGCACTTCCACGGAGACATTCCTCTCACAGCCACTCACACCTCAGGTTGGAGTATTCCTGGCTGCAGGATGGGGAAAACCATTTCTTGCCTGATTGTATCTGTAAAGCTTAAAAAAAAGACAAACTACAGCCTCTCCTCTCATAAAGCGAGAGAGGGAATACTGTGCTACTGGGCTGCAGTCAAGAGTCCGAGGGAGTCTGTGTTACATGAGATTTTAGAGGCAGCGCTGGGGAGTGCGGGAGCAGTGCAAGTCTGCCAGGATGCCTTTACTTTCAGGGGCCTTTGTGCAACACCAGATGTTCATGTCCTAGAAGCACGTGGTGGAACATATCCTGGGATTGAGGTGCCATGGACTGGAAAATCCTGCTCTGGACGCACAGGCTTGTCTGAGTTCCTGTCTGATAACAAAACTCCCAGTACTGCAGAAATGTGGAGGCAGAAGAGCAGTGATAAGGTATCTATATGTCTATCTGTATATCTGCACAGCAGGCCCAGCTGCCCTTGCTTCCTCCCTCCACGGGATCTACTCCTGGAGTCTCCTCTGGCCACAGTGGCATAGGGTGATTCCCCCTCCATCTGCCCGTGCCCTGCCTGGCCCACAGCAATTCACGGTACCAGCATGGGCAGTGCAGGCGAGCTGTGTTTTAAACACTCTCTGCATCCCACTACACAAAGGATTGCAGGTGCAGGCACAACAAAGAGAGCACAAAACATTTTGTAGGGGCGAGCTGGGTCTGCTGGTGGCAGCTGTGGAACACTGCCATCTGTGGTGCCCCATCCTACCCTGGGGGTGGGCATGTAGAGCTGGGGACCTTTGACACTGCACAAAGGACTGCAGGCAGAGGTGTAGCAGAGGGAACACAAAGCGTTTAATAACTTATCATACAAAACAGTGAGTAATAGAAATGACAATATTCCCAACCAAATATCCCCCATCCTAACAGTCATGTCTGATCTCAAAAATCCCACCCAAACAAGGCCTCCCCCAAAAAATGTCTCAGCCCCCTCAAATTCCTCCTCCCCCCACTATCCCACCCCTGAATTTCCCTCCCACAATTCTCACCCAGTAATTACCCACACTAATTACCAGTGTGCAGGGCACAGGGTACACCTGTTCCTCATGTGCAGGCACCTGAAAAAAAGAACTGGCAGGGGGCTGGGGGCCTGCAGCAGGCAGGTGCCTGCAGGCTGTGGGGGCTCTGCATGGAACACAGCCCCACCAGCTGCTGGGGCAGCAGCATCCCTGTCAGCAGGGGATGTTGCCAGCAGTGGACAGGGACACAGGGAGGAGCCACACCTCGTGGTGTAGCTCTGCACGTGGGAGCTGCACCACTGGTTGCAGTTGACCCTGGGGTAGGGGAAACCCTCCAGGTGGGAGCTGTGCTGTCTTGTCTGTCCCTGGATGCCTGACACCCCAGGACAGACAGAGGCCCGAGGCACCAGGTAGGAGGCAGTGGGCACAGGGAGGGGTTGTGTGGTACCAGCATCGGTCTGCAGATGGTGGGCTGCATCCAGGTGGGGTCTGGTGGCGGCGCAGTCGCTTCAGCGAAAATAGTGTCAGGTGTCAAGAGGCACCGTCAGCGCTCCTCGAGGGATTCTCTCTGTGGGGAAATGCAAAAAGGGGTGCTGCGGTGAGATCTGTGGTGCTGGGATCACCCGCATGGCCAGTGTGCGAGGAGCAGGGGGATCCTGCTGCCTTACTTGCCATGACAGCTGGAGAGTGGCAGTTAGGGGAGCCCCTCCCTCCACAGGGGTTCTGTGACTGTTGCGGTCAGCCCCTTTCCCCCAGGCTTGCGATGGTTTGATTTTTTTCATACCGAAACATCCTTCTGATCCCAATCGTTTCCCATTCTAATAATCAGTGACCGTCCTGATGGGCATTTTGCAGCCCAGTGCTCTTCCTTCCCAAGGGTCTGCATTAATTACCAGTTCTTGAAAGTGGTAGCAGCCATGATAGGCCAATTAGACAACAATGAAAATGTCTGATTTCTGTGGGACAGCCCTGATTTAGCTGAGAATACTGCAGGAATGAGTCAATGCCCGTGCAGCGTATGCTAAGCTTCTTATTATGAACCGGTCCTTTGTGCCTCGAAGAATATCACTAACTTTATATCACGGACTTTTTCTCCTGGCTTTGGATGTATCTGGGGGCATTGTTGGGAGGACAGAACAGACAGCGTTGTCTTTTCTGCTCTTCTCTGCATCTACACTTCAGCTCTTCTCCCTTAGTGTTATCCACTGCTCTTTTGAAGTTCTTTCTTCCTTCTATCCTCACTTCTCTCCTGCATCTGTACTCCTCTTCTGCTTTCTTTCTTACCCATATCCTCTCTTCTCCTGGTCTTCTCCTCATCTGCTCTTCTGACTGAACTTTATCCTCTTTGCACATCTTATGCTCTGCTGTTCTTCTGTTCTGACCGCTGTCTGCTCTTGTACTTTACTGCACTTTTCCTTCTCTGCTCTTCTGTCCTCTCTTCCTCCCTTCTGCTCTTTTTCTCTTCTGCACTTCTTAGTGACCTGTGTCCTCTCTTCCCACCTTCTGTACTTCTGCCATACCGGTATTCTCTCTTCTTCAGTTCCTCTCCACTTCTGCTTTTCTGTCTTACCTGAATTTGTTCATCTCCCTTTCTGCTCTTCTCCTCATCTGCACATCTTTCTTACCGTCATCCTCTCTTTTGTTGTCTGCTCCCCTCCTCCTCTTCTTCTGCTCCCCTCCTCCTCTTCTTCTGCTCCCCTCCTCCTCTTCTTCTGCTCCCCTCCTCCTCTTCTTCTGCTCCCCTCCTCCTCTTCTTCTGCTCCCCTCCTCCTCTTCTTCTGCTCCCCTCCTCCTCTTCTTCTGCTCCCCTCCTCCTCTTCTTCTGCTCCCCTCCTCCTCTTCTTCTGCTCCCCTCCTCCTCTTCTTCTGCTCCCCTCCTCCTCTTCTTCTGCTCCCCTCCTCCTCTTCTTCTGCTCCCCTCCTCCTCTTCTTCTGCTCCCCTCCTCCTCTTCTTCTGCTCCCCTCCTCCTCTTCTTCTGCTCCCCTCCTCCTCTTCTTCTGCTCCCCTCCTCCTCTTCTTCTGCTCCCCTCCTCCTCTTCTTCTGCTCCCCTCCTCCTCTTTAGTTGTCTTACCTGTATCTGCTCTTCCCCTCTTCTGCTCTTTTACTGCTCTGGTCACCATCCAGTGTCTGCACCACAACTCTATGTTGGACTTTGTTTTGGCATGGAGAAGGGTACGCAGGGCATAGATTTGTACAAGAAAAGTTCTCGTGCTGTGCCCAGAAGGTGATGAAAAGGAGCCCTCAGAAACCAGGACCACAAAGGCAGCTTGTTTCTCCAAAGGCCACAGCGTAAGCTCGTGTTAACTGTGAAGGACTCTGTTATACATCTCCAGGAAGTGCTTTTGAATGGATAATTTTCTGGACTTGTTTCCAGTTGTTGCTCAGAGGAACTGAGGCTTTTATCCTTGTATCTTCGCAGGAAAGCGGAGAGGAGGGAACCTCTACGGTGAGATGCTCAGGTGACTTTTCCTTCCTTGCACCAACAGCCTGTTTGTGTCCACATGATGCCAGTTGTCCTCCTGACAGTTGCTACTGATTTGCTAAAGAGAACAGGGAAATTAGAGGTAAGAGAGAGGAAAAAAAACAACAGGCAAATAGCACTGCTGTCCACAGGGGGTGGGGCTTGGGGCAGGGCCTGTGCTGGAGGGGGGCTTGGCACAGTGGGGGCCACCTCGAGGCCCAGACCAGAGGGGGACCAGGCACAGGCAGGGCCTTGGGGCCCAGGATGGCGGAGGACCAGGCACAGTTGAGGCCACCTCAGGGCCCAGGCCGGAAGGGGGCCTGGCACAGTTGGGCCTGGCACAGTTGGGGCCTTGTGGCAGCACTTAAACTCTAAAGTTGAACCTTTAACCATAACCTAGAATGGTAACTGTAGTGAAAGGCAGCAGCAGATACAGCTGCTTTACTCTGTTTTGATTTTCCTAAGGATGGTAAAGGACTCAAGCTAGTAAACAAAAACAGAATTTCTGAAAACAAACAAAGACCCCTTCCTGAAGAACAGGACTCACAAAATATTACTACAGAGCAGATCTCCAAGTGGAGATTCTTTCCCTTAGACAGCCAGCCTTTAAATTAGATTAGGGAGGGCTGGAACCAGGCTACACCCCTTTTTTGCACCTGTGAAATGCTTCCAGCTCCACAGCAGAACATGTGAAATAAAAGAATCCTCTCTTACTTCTTTCATGTTTGTTGACTGCAGTCCCAACCAGGTGGGCTCACAGTGTCTTGCAAGTGGCACCTGGAAGCAGGCACAGATGGGAGGCACAGCACCCTACAATCTCCAGGTGAGTAACAGCAGCCAAGGAGGCCTCTGGGCTCTGCAGGGTCATTGTGTGGAGCATTACACACAGGAACAGCTGACTATAAAGATAATGGCAGAGCTGCAGAGCTAACCATAATAGAGAGGCACAGTGGCTCAGCTTGTTTCCCACTGTAACGCAGGAAATAAGAGCCATGAGGGAAATGCAGATGCTTTCTGCCTTCTGCCCCCATCAGAGGGGAGGAATGAGCTGCACTTCCACGGAGACATTCCTCTCACAGCCACTCACACCTCAGGTTGGAGTATTCCTGGCTGCAGGATGGGGAAAACCAGTTCTTGCCTGATTGTGTCCACATGATGCCAGTTGTCCTCCTGACAGTTGCTACTGATCCTTCCCCAAGTCCTGCTGCTAACCACTGATATTTCTGCATCTTCTGGGCCCTGTTAGGACTGAAAAGAGGAGCGGATAACAGACGGAAGGATCTGGCCTTCTGCTGGGTGATAGCCACCTGCATGTCCTGTTCCTGCTTTCTCTTTTTCCCAGGTGGCATTGTGCTTCCCAAGGAGTGTGTGGACCTTTTTGATGGGAGCGCGCAGCAAGGAACCGACCGGGTCTCAGCTTCCTGCCTGCCCTGCACCTGAGTGAGGGACACTGCGACCTGCTCAGGAGGCAAGATGTCATGTCAGGGAGATCCGTTTTCCTTGTTGTTTTTTGTCATCTGTGCTTTGCTGTGCTGTGCTATTTTATTCCTTTGCAGTGCTATGGTTTTCTTTCCTATTTGTTGTTTTCTGTGTCTTTTTTTCTAATTTGTTTTTCTTTCCGTTTTTCCTTGCCTTTGCTTTGGTTTGATTTTATTTATTTATTTTTCTTTGCTTTTTTTTTTTTTTTTAAATTCTGTGTTATTTCCTAGAATTCTGCAAGTTTTATTTGTTGTTGTTTTTTTCATCTATGCTTTGTTTTGCTATTTTTTTTTCTTTTGATATGCTGCGTGAGAACTGTTGAATCATGGCCTGAACCACTGATTATCACCTAGGGAAAGGACCAGGTCAGCCCTGGTAGCACAGGTGAAGGTAATGCAGTTGAGTGACTGGAAGGGGTGGAGCCTGGCTGCACCTCTCTTAGAGCTCGTGTTTAAGGGCTGACTGCCACTGGGTGGGATCTCTTTCTGATGATTTCTCATCTGTGGAGTTTGTTCTGTGGACTTCCATCCTCAGAGGTGGGTGAGCAGTTCTTTCCTTACCTTTGTAATATATTCCCCTTGTGCCAGTCTTTCTGCTGTTACATATGCTATGGGTTTGGTTTTGTTTATTTATATTTGTTTTGTGGTTGTTGTTTTTTTTTTTTTTAACTTTGATTCCCTGGTCTTTGGCTTGCTTTTTTTTTTGTTTTTCTTTGTATTGCTGTTTTGTGTTTTTTTTTTCTTTTGCTGTGCCATGATCTGCTTCACAGGTGTCATTTGCAAGAGATTGTAAATTCTCCTGGTTCAAACTGCAGTCAGCTTAGTCAACTGTGTAAGAAATATATAAGGGCTGCTGAGGGCAGGCTGGATTTCCATTTCTTTATGAACTGGGGTGTTGCTGCAGATGTGCTTATCTCCTCCTTTGTCATTGTTGTTTTGTTGTTGTTCAAGAATATTAAAACATGCTATGTCTGTGTTTGTTGTCATCCGCTTTCTTTTCTCTGTCTTGCAGGTCAGCTCGTGCTAGAAGTCGATGGTATCACTGTATGAATTGAGGTCAGTTTAGGAGCAGCTGCTGATGGAAGGAATGAAGTCCAGGCTAATAAATGGAAGCATCTCCTGGTAGGGTGTCAGAGGCGGCAGTAAGGATGTCTGTCATTGTAAAAACCAGGGGGCTGGCTCATCCAAGTGCTTGCTGACTGATGTTTGAGAGTATCTTCTCCAACTGAATGATAAGAAAGCTAAATATGCTGAGTCATAACAGCTTGTGCTGAAGTTGTGAATGTGCTCCCAAATGTTTCCTTTAGTGGTAAATTACGTTCTGGCACTGTGATAGTCCTATCTGTGGCATGATCTGGAACACTGTGTCTCATTGCAAGCCTTGTGTGCCTGTTTCCGTGAACGTTGCTTTCTTTGTCTCTTCAGAGTAAGTGGAGGGTGCTTCCTTGCTTTTGGTAGGTTCATCCAGGAGGCTGTCAGAAGGCCAATTGCAATGTTCATAACACAAAGGGACGCAATGGGAATGGACTGTCATTACCACCAAGCAGAGTGAGTTTCTTATGTCATGAAAGACATAATTTTGATTCTTACTTCTGAGCAGTTGCGGTGTGGAAGAGGATGTCATGTAACCATTTATTTGAGAGTGCAGGGAAGAGTCATGAGAAGTGAAATGGTAGTTTCTGTTTTGGCTGTCAAAATGGTGGAGTTTCTGGGGGAGGGACATGGATGGCTTCCTGTAAGCAGGCCCCCTCTGAGAGATTGGGCTTTGCTTGCTGCTTTGCTGTGCCTACCTGCCTGCTCCCTGTGCTTGCTGCGTCTGATACCAGTGGTCATGGAACAGGCTCCCCAGGGCTGTGGGCCTGGCCCTGAGCTGCTGCAGCTTAAAGGCCATTTGCATTTGGGTGGTCTTTCCTGGAGCATCGGGTTGGACTTGATGATCCTCGTGGTTCCCTTACAACTTGGGATATTCTGTGATTTGGGTGGTTTGCCTGGGAAATACCAGATGATTTTTTCCCCCCCCTCCCCCCCAACTTTTTATGGCATTTGAACTCATAGTTTCACTTCTAAATGTGGGAGAGGAGTTGGGTAAGGGTAGGGTAAGTTGCTTCTTTTTTTTCCTATTCTCCTAGGTGACTGTGTATTTTCTGCCCATGTTGTGGTAGCTCTGTAACCAGGAATGTTCCTAATGCTCATAAAAAGACTCTACTGGCAGCACAGAATTTGACCATTGGACTACCCGCTGGATTAATTTCTGTAGATTGGTTATATGCTTTTTGAGATGGTATGTTCTGTTGATTTTTTTTTTTTATTTTTTTTTCAGACTGTCAGCTTTTGAGGTCGCTGAGACGTCTTGATTTATCAGTCACTGGCAGCTTGCTAGAGCTTGAAGTAGTTGAATCGTCCCATACTGAGCTGTTAAATAAAACCATAGAATCACTTTGGCATTGTAGCTCTGAGCTAGGCTGTGCCACCGGTGTGGATGTCTGTGCTGCAGATGGCATCCTTCCTCATCCTTCTCCTCCCAGCTGTGCTCCTCATTGGCAGAAGGTATCACCATCAGCTTTCTACCCCACACAGCAGTTGTTACCTGAGCAGAGACTTGTTCACTTCCCAGTTTCTCTGTGGCACCCCCGTATGCTGTTAGTTCTCTCTTTCTCTGTTGGTGTTCTGTCTAGTCTTCAGTTTGCCCTAGGATGCCAGGCCACTTGAAAAGCATTTTCAAATTATATCCATCCTGATTTTTTTATTTTTTTCCCTGAGGAACACCCTGGAATCTTCTGCAGAAATCACCATTTCAGGCTTGTATGTTGTTTACCTGTATAATCAATTATTCCTCTCTAGGCTGTTGTTCTCTAATGTTCAGGATCAGTCCCTGTCCTTTGTCCTCCCTGCTTTGCTGTCCTGTATGGATTTACCTGAGTTTTTCTTCAGCCTGCTTTCCTTTTAGTGTTGACAGTCCCTTTCAGTGTTGACAGTCATAAGCAACTCCTAGTTGCGTTGAGGAAAATGAATGCAGCAGCACACGTTCCTTCTTGATGGATAGCAGCGATAGGAGAAATAAGGAGGAATGTCCTTTGGTTATTTTCTCTAGGATCTTCAACAACAGTTGATAAGCGTAAGGATGGGTAATACACGTATAGGAAAAGATAGTAGTTTTAACAGTTGGAAAAAGTAATGTGAGGCATCCATGTTTTACCCCAGGTCGAAAAGCTTTGGAACTAGCTAGAGGACAGTTCCTCTGATTTCCAGTTTGCTGAGCAGTTCAGGGCATCAGAGGGGACTTGCTGGCATCTGGACAAAGGGAGAGTGTTGAGTGGAAGAGGAAACCAAGTTGTTAAGATCTGTGAAGAAGGAGGGAAGGAATTGGTTGTTTGTCACCTTACTGCCCTTCTTGTCTCCCTGGAGCCCAGCTGACTTCCTGGGATTGCTGAATAGCTGCCTTTTGCTACCCCCTGCCTATCAGATCAAAAACCAGTGGTGTAAAAATCAGTGGGAGTTTGTTGGGGTAAGTTCTTGAGTATTCTTTATTTCAGTAAAAGGCATTGACTGTCTGAGGATGGAAGTCCGGATACCTACCCACGTGTATTACAGCAATCATGGAATTTCTATTTCAAAGACTTTTCCAAAGCCCTTCAAATGGAAAGGCGAAAGGAAATGCGACTTTGGAGTAGTAAATGGTGCATGTTAAATTTTAAAGAGGGCTAATTAATGTAAACTGACTCCGGTGGTGTCAGTGTATAGCTTTCTCTATGAGGGTACTCAGGAATTCTTCTGACAATGAGTCAGAATTCTTCTGGAATTCTTCTGACACGATCCCGACTCCAGGTGTGTGCTCAGCTTGGAAATGCATGCACACAGTTTTTGCTTGGCCAGCTGTTTTGACCGCATCACCCTACATCATCTTGTCTTGATCTCTTTGCTCCCTCCATCAAAAGCTTTGCTTGGTGTAGGCTCATTGCAGGTGCTGAATCTGTGATTTTGATCCACGTGAGATCAATACAGTTTAATAGAGAAAATAAGGTAGGGTTCTGCTGCACTAATTTGAATGTCTTAGGAGAAGGATCTTGCTTAGGATAGGGTATCTACCACACTGCTGATTGTCATCACCCCACACCCTTTGTGGGACTCAGACTTGTAGAATTAGCTCCTTGAAGAGAGGGGCTCCCAAGGTGTCAAACCACGTAAACTTTGGAGTACCACGTTGTGTGATGGCATTTATGGGGCAGAGCCCACAGAGAATATGCCTCTGTCGCCACTCAGTCTTGTGATGACACAACGCCTACCGTAGCATGGGGTCAGTGGGACTGCAGGCACAGCGGGATGGGAGCTGAGCCAGCCACAGCCTGGTGTGCGCTGTGCAAGTTGCCCTGCCTGGTGCTGGGCTTAGTGCTGCCCTGTGCTGATGAGGCTGCTTGGGGTGGGTGTGGGGCAGCACTTTTTGCAGCTCCCTGCCAAGCAGGATCCTGACCAGCAGCAGGTTACTTGTGGGAGCAGGGACGTGGGGGGGAGCACATTGTGCTTGCTGTTTCTGCCTCAGAGAAATGTTGTTATTTTTAAAATGAAGCTTCGAACTGTTGTAGGACTCGTGTCGTTCTCGCATCCCACTCTAGAGGACTCTGTCATTTGATTTGAGAGTGCAGGCTTGTTGGATTTCATTTTATCTTTCCTATCCACAGGAACCAATGGGTGGCTTCCGGAATAGTTCAAGATGTCTCTGTTAAGACAAAGTTTTGCTGCACGTAACCCAGAACCCCGAACTCTAGGTATTTTACAGCTGATACAACCAGCCTTTCAGGTCTGCTGAAGAAGTAGGTTTAGGAACACAGAGAATAAGTCCTAGCTGCAGTAGACAATAGTGTAGCTTGAGAAAGGCTGCCCCTGGGGGCTCAGGTAGTTTAGATCCTAGTAGCATTTGGTATTCTCAAGTGTGAATAATTCAGCTGATGTACTTCTCTTTGTATTGTTGCCTCTTCATTGTTGACGGGTAATTTCAGTAGTCTTTGCTGGGCCAGTTGCTGGTTGGCAGATAAGCTTCTGTACTTATCTTGGGAGGACAGAAGGATGCAAAGAGTAACGTTTTGCTAAAGGCGAAGTAAGTTTAGAAATTGTGAAAGTTCTGCTTCGATAGGATCATAGAGTCATAGAATTGCTCAGGGTGGAAAAGACCTTAAAGGTCATCAAGTCCAACCACGACCTAACCAAACTTACCTGACATCTAAGAGCCCCCTGCCAAATCATGTCCCTGAGCACCACACGCAAAGGGTTTTTAAACACATTCAGGGGTGGTGACTTAACCACCTCCCTGGGGAGCCTACTCCAGTGCTTAACAAGCCCTTCTGTAAAGAAGATTTCCTGATATCCAACCTAAACTTTCCCTGGTGCAGCTTGAGGCCATTTCTCTTCATCCTGTCACCAGTGAGAGGAGACCAGCCCCACTCTTGCTGTAAGCACCTTTCAGGTATTTGGAGAGAGCAGTAAGGTCTCCCCTCAGCCTCCTCTTCCACAGACTAAACAGCCCCAGTTCCTTCAGTTGCTCCTTGTAGAGCGTATTCTCCAAGCCCTTCCCCAGCCTTGTTACCCTTCTTTAAACCTGTTCCAGCACCTCAACGTCTTTTGTGAATTGGAGTGCCCAAAACTGAACACAGTACTCAAGGCGAGGCCTCACCAGTGCTGAGGTCAGGGGCAGGACTGCTTCCCTAGTCCGGCTCACCGCACCATTCCTGACCCAAGCCAGGATGCCACTGGCCTTCTTGGCCACCTGGGCACACTGCTGGCTCATATTCAGCCGCCTGTCCAACAGCACGCCAAGGTCCCTTTCCATCAGGCAGCTTTCCAGCCACTCCTCCCCAAGCCTGTAGGGTTGTCTGGGGTTGTTGTGACCAAAATGCAGGACCCAACACTTGGCGCTATTGAAACTCATACAGTTTGCCCTGGCCCATCGATCCAGTCTATCCAGGTCCCTCTGTAGCGCCTTTCTCCCCTCTGGCAGATCGACGCTCCCTCCCAACTTGGTGTTGTCTGCAAACTTACTGAGGGTGCACTCAATCCCCTTGTCAAGATCGTTAATAAAGATGTTGAATAGAAGCGGCCCCAGTACCAAGCCCTGTGGAACGCTGCTTGTGACTGGGTGCCAACTGGATTTAACTCCATTGACCACAGCTCTTTGGCCCAGCCGTCTGGCCAGTGTTTCACCCACTGGAGCATACGCTCGTCTAAATCATGGGCGGCCAGCTTCTCCACGAGGGTGTTGTGGAGTACAGCATCAGAGGCTTTACTGAAGTCCAGGTAGACCACGTTGACAGCCTTATCCTCAACCACTAAGCGGGTCACCTTGTGATAGAATGGAATTTCCTTTCATAAACCCATGCTGACTGGGCCTGATCCCCTGATTGAACTTTAATTGGTCCATAATGGCTCCTGTGATTATCTGTTCCATAACCTTTCGTGTCACTGAGGTGAGACTGATAGGTCTGTAGCTGCCGCGATAATCTTTCTGACCCTGTTTGAAGATGGGCATCACGTTTGCCAGTTTCCAGTTAGCCAGGACTGCTGAAGGATGTTGGAGAGTGGCTTGGCAACCACATCCGCCAACTCCCTCAGCACTCTGGAGCGCAATCCTTCTGGCCTGTGGACTTGTGAGCATCCAGCTTTCGGAGCAGGTCCGAAACCTTTGCATCGTGAATTATGCAGTGCCTGTTTAGTTTGCCATCCCTACCTTCCAGCAGAGGGGACTGTGTTCCCAGGGAGTAACAAGTCTTGCTATTAAAGGCTGAGGCAAAGATGGCATTAAGCACCTCAGCCTTATCCTGATCCTTAGTCACCAAGTTGCTCTTGGTGTCCAACAAAGAATGGAGATTCTCCCTAGCCCTCCTCTTGCTGTTGTCTCCTGCACCTTTAAAATTGCTTCCTTGAAGTATTGCCAGCCTTTGTGGGCTCCCACACCCTCCGAAACTACCTCTCGAGGGACCCTGTCAACCATGGTCCTAAAGAGGTTAAAGTTTGCCCTCTGGAAGTCTAAGGTAGCAGTTCTGCTGCCTCCCCTCTGTGGTCCAACAAGGATTGAGAAATCTGGCATCTCGTGACCACTGTGTGCCAGACAACCTCCTCCAACCTTTACATCCGTCACAAGACCTTCTCTGTTAGCAAACTGCGGGATTTTGCTTCCCCTCGTTGGCTCCTGCTCCATCAGTGTCAGGAAGTTATCTCCCACACACTCTAGGAACCTTGAGGGCTGTTCCCCATCTGCTGCATTATAAATCCAGCGGATGTCTGGGACATTGGAATCCCCCACAAGGACAAGGGGGAGAGACCTTGAGACCTCACCCAACTGGTGTTTTGTCCACCTCTTCATCCTGGTTGGGTGGCCTGTAGCACGCTCCCATGATAATGTCAGTCTTACTGGCCTTTGCTTTTACTCTGACCCGTAAGCTCTCAACCCTATCATTGCCGTCATTAATTTCCATACGTTCACATTCTTTCTTAACGTAGAGGGCTACAGCACTGCCTTTCCTGCCTTGCTTATCTCTTTTGAGATGTTACCAGCTATCCATCACAGCGCTCCAGCTGTGAGAGTCATTCCACCACATTTCTGTGATTTCCAAGTGATTTTCTCCTGTTTTTTTGATTCAAACAAAAGCGACTTATGACTATAATAAAATAATAAAATTATTATTATAATTATATTTATTATATATAATATAATATATAATTATATATTATAATTATATATTTATTATTATAATAAAATTATTATTATTATTATTATTTTTTAATGCCAGGCATTGCGTTCAACTTTTTTTAAAAAATAACACATTAAGAATGGCTTTGTTTGCATTTTCGTAACTGCTGAGGCTTTGGCTGACGACAGCTTTCAGCTGCATCTGAACTAGACTGGATTTGTGTCATGCTCGTAGTATATCAGTATTTCTCTTCCAGACCTTTGAATCCATTATTCCTCTGCTATTTATCTCTCCTGGTTGCTGGAGAGAAGAGTTACTATGTCACCTCCTAACTTGTAAGATCAAGCTTGGAGATTTTCAGCAATTCGGGATATTCTTGCTTTTCTTTAAGCAAATTAAGTGATAACCTATCATATTGTGACATTTCCCGTGCGTAATGCCAAGGGATAGGGTTGGAGGTGCCTGCTGGTTCATGTAGCATCCCAGAACTTTCTACACTGCTTAAGTTGTGTAGCAGGAAATTCTCAAATATGGTCAAAATCTGATTCGTAGTGTTTTGGTATGTGTATTAAAGTCAGTATGGGTCCAGTTCAGACAGCATCGTTTGACATAGGTTTGTTGTCTGATATTAAATGATATTTTACTAATTTGGCTACATACATCCTCCACCCGTAGTTTGCATATCGTCTTCTTATGGTGAGGTTTGCCTGCTAAACAGAAAGACAAAGTAAGCTTAAATTACAAAAGCAGAGAAGCAAAGACATCTTAGAGGCTCAATACAGTACAGGTTGACGTAGCCGTCAATTAACCCGACTTATCGTGGGACCTCGGCCATCCGGGGGAGAGAGACATAGCCATGGATGCCATGAAGTCTTCTCTCAATTTAATGCTGCGTCACACGGCTAATATACCAGCATGGCTTCCACGCATGCGTGTCCCGTACACCCGCTACGCAACCCCACGCACGACCCTTCCCACTCCCAGAGTCCTCCCTTGCATAAATCATGCCATCATGGGGCATCCGGCAAAGCGCTTCTTCGTATCCCTGATCCATGGTTCTGCTTCAGCTGCTTCGGCTGTTGTTAGCTTAGCAGTTCCTTACTCAGGCCCATCCCCTGGTGGACCTTGTTCCACAACACAGGTCAATTAGAGTTTTACTTTAAAGTTGTTGTGTTCTGGGTCTTATGTGGGATGAGATACGGGTGTGAATGTTACAGACGAGTGTTTTTCCTGGGTATATTGTTTACCTGCTGCCACGCAAGCCAGCTCTTCTTTTCCCTGCCTCTGCTTTTATTGTTCACATCTATCCGCATCGCAAAATCTCTAACAGATTTATTTTTGTTTTTTAAAACTGTGTAGCTAGAAGAAGGACTTATCTCAGCCTTTATCTCATCATCTGATGGAGATTGGCAGCGTATGGGGGAGTTTGCATGAATTACTAGCATCTCACCAAAACCAAGGAACAGGAAAAAAAAGAAGAAAAGAAAAAAAACCCAGAACTGAGTAAGTGACTATAGCCGAGCCAGCAGGAAATCTTACCTTCAGTTTGTGGAGTCTATCCTTTGTCCCCGTTTTGCTCAGCACTGGCTGGCTGGGTTAACACTGACCACTAATGAAAGCGCTCTGCTACCCGTCTCAGCAGTGCTCCGGTCTTTGTTGCTGCATTATGAATGCACTGCTGCTACTGACACATTTTTTCACCCCCTCGGTTGTTATCTGAGCAGTGTTAGCCCTCACGAGCTATACAGTCAGTCCCTGCTTGCTCCAGGTGCTACATAAGCACAGCAGAAGGATGCCAAGGGGCTTGCAGACAGCGTCTGCACGCTGTTGCTCTTTCAGAGAAGCCTCTATTTTGGCTAACTGTAGAAGAAACCGTTTTTTCCTTCATAAGGTCCTTGCAAACACAGTCAAAGTGTACAGAAGTTTGTGTCTAAGTGTCTTTTTGTAGTAGGTGTAATGAGGCTATCTCTTTTTCAGGAAGATAAGTGCCTTCAGACAGTTAGGAAAACTGCTGGCTCAGGCTTTGCCTCCATTAATACAAGTTCAGCCACCTTCCCCAGAAAAATCTGCATCGAGCCATGGTTTTAACTTGCAGGTGGAGTTCCCATTGCAGGGCTGAAGTGCCGAAGCTCTCTGACCTCCAAGGGCACCCTTAACTCGTGTGGGTGTGAGTGTCTGCTTTGCTTTCGGAGAGAGACCCTTTAGAGCCCCAGAGTGCGCTGTCCAGAGTTCAGATGAGGACCTCCTTAAGCTGAATTTATTTGTATCCTGCAGGAGGCTTTTTCTTGGTTGGCGACATGCTTAGAAAAGAAACAAGGAAAAATGGGCATTTCCATGTAACTGCATTCTGCTCAGTGCAGTGTATGCCTGCGTAGCAGAATTAGCTCCACGGCATTGCAAATAATACAGCAAACTGTAAGTAGTGCAGGAAAGCATTTTTTTAGTTTTAAAAGTTTGGCCTTCCAAAACAGGCCTGCCTTGGCTGCGCTGGCTTGAATCTCCCCGTGTGTTCTGTTGTCAGGGTTCCCGTATTTATAGTGGTTGGCAGGGAGGTGGCTCGTGACATGGTAAGGCCATGGCGATGGGACATTCTTAGAGTCAACTGAAATACGGCGGTGTTGGACGAGGGGAAGCTATGGCCTGACAGTTGCCCTTCTTGTCACCGGTGGGATTCTGCGGGGTCCATTTTAAGGCCATTTCTCTGTAATGTTTTCACTGTTGATTCCAATCAAGATCTGGCAGTTGTATGAAGTAAACTGGTGGTCGATGTGAAGCTGGGAGGAATGTTGACTCCCTTGAGGGTTGGGAGGCCTTGCACCAAGATGGGGAGGGTGGTCCCCATCTGTCTGAAGAAGAGCGAGTGCTGCGTTCTGTACCTGGGATGCGGCAGTCCTGGCTGTATGCACAGACTGGGGCACGAGGGGCTGGAGATGAGCTGTGCAAAAAGGGATCTGGGCGTTCTGGTTGATGACAACTTGAATCTGAGCTGGCAGTGTGCCCTGGCAGCCAGAAGGGCCAACCATACCCTGGGGTGCATCAGGCCCAGCACTGCTGAGCGAGGGAAGCAGTTGTCCCACTGTGCTTTGCGCTGTGTGGTTTCCCCTTGAGCATTTGGTGCAGGTTTGGGTGGCACTGCATGAGAAGGACGTAAAGCTATTAGACTGTGTCCAAAGGAGGGCTGCCGAGGTGGGGAAGGGCCTGAGGGCATGGTGTGTGAGGAGCAGCTGAGGTCCCTGGGTTCACTCAGAGCAGGCTGAGGGCAGCCCTCCTGGCAGCTGCAGCTCCTCACAGGGCGTGGAGGGCATTGCTGAGCTCTGCTCTCGGGGGACAGCAGCAGGGCCCGAGGGAACAGCATGGAGCTGTGTCAGAGGAGGGTCGGGTGGGGGTTAGGGAAGGGGTCTGCACCAGAGGGCAGTGGGCATGGAGCAGGCTGTCCAGGGCGATGGGCACGGCCCTGAGCTGCTGCAGCTCAGGGAGCCTTGGGACTGCGCTGTCAGACGCAGGGTTTGAGTTTGAGTCATCTTTTGTGGAGCCAGGGGTTGGACTTGATGATCCTTGTGTGTCCCCTCCAAGTCGGGATATTCTATGATTCTGTGACATCAGCAGTTTGCCTGGGAAACACCTGATGATTTTTTTCTTTCAATTTGTCGTGGCACAGTGAGCTGTGAGAAATTAAGGAATGGTAGCGCGTGCTTAACCGGGCTGCATGGCAAGCAGGTCCGGTGGGCTGCCTTGTAAGGATGCATCTAGATTTCCCAATCGCCTCATTTAAGAAGGCCAAATACTCTCAGTTATTGTTCTGGGAAGCACACGTCACTGGGTGTATAATTCATTTCACTTGGAATTTCAGGGTCAGACGTAAATGCTATTATCCAGTTTAGAGGAAAAGCTTTAGAAAAAGAAGTGGGAAGCTGAATCGATACTTGGAAAAATGAAAAATGTTTAAAATATTTTTTGCAAAATAAGCGCTCAGCAGGCAGTCGTTCTGTTCTGCTTTTGGCCAGTCTCAGGTGCTTGTCTTCCAGAATGTCTGCGTATGGATGAATCACAGCACGATCCAGGGAATTTTTAAGGAAGCTAGAAAGGAGGACCTGGTGAACTACAGGCTGGTGAGCCTCACCTCTGTGCCTGGGAAGATCATGGAGCAGATCCTCCTAGAAGCTGTGTGAAGGCTCATACGAGACAGAGATCCGAGACAGCCAGCATGGTTTCAGCAAGGTCAGATCTTGCCTGACCAATCTGGTAGCCTTCTATTTTTATTTTTTTATTTTTTTGTTCTTCCCTCTTTTTGCTTTGCCTCTATTATGCCTGCCTGGGTCTTTGCACAGCCGCTACCCTTACCACCTCCTTGCCGTGACTGCGGCTGCTCTTTTCCTTTGCTTTTTTATGTTGTTGTTACTGCTGCATGGGTTGATGTTGGATTCCTCTGTTGCTTTTCCATAGATTTTATTTTATTATTCATGCCTTGGTTTCATCCTCCGTCTTTGCTGCAATTGTTATTGATATTTCTTTTTTCAGATTCATACTTATTGTCCATGTGTGTCCTGCCTGCGTGCTTGTGTCCTGCCTGCGTGTGTGTTTTTTCTGTCTTTTTTATTTTCTCTTTTTCTTCTTTTCTCAGGCTGGCTAGATCCATGCCCGGTAGCTACCCTTACCTCCTCCTTGGCATGACTGCAGGTGCTCTGCCATCCTCCAGAGAGATGTTTTGTTCTAATGGACAGCCGCAGACTCCTTCTGGGCTGGCGACCCTGATGTTGCGTCTCTGGTGGAGGTAGCAGCATGCCCTGTAGCTACCCGTTCCTCCTCCCAGGCACGGATGCTGAGCTTTTTCCTTCTCTAGACTCAGTTGTCATCTCTGCTTTGCCATGAGAGTGCATTCTATCCTTTGCTTTTTTATGGGGTTGTTTCTGCTGCATGCATTGATGTTGGTTTTCTCTGTTGATTTTCCATAATATTTATTTTTATTTTTATTTTATTCAGTTTTGGTTTACAGCTCCTAATGAGTTGCAATGAATTGTTAATTTTTTTCCAGCAGCTTCATTGATAATGTTTTGCTTTGCCTCTTTTTGCTTTGCCTCTTTTTGCTTTGCATCTCTTATGGCATGCTAGATCTTAGCACCGGGTTTTTCCTTTGTATTTTTCCTTTCTGTTTTTCCTTTGTGCTTTTGCTTTTAGTTTTTCCTTTTTTTTTTTTTCCATTCTCATTTTGCATTCTCTTTTGGCATTCTGATTTTGCTTTCTGATTTTGTTTTCGGTTTTTGCTTTCAGGTTTCGCTTTCAGGTTTTGCTTTCAGTTTTTGCATTCTCTCTTTACTTTCGGTTTTTGCTTTCAGTTTTTGCTTTCAGTTTTTGCTTTCAGATTTTGCTTTCTGTTTTTGTTTTTCCTCTTTTTGATTTGCCATTCTTATTGCTGTCTAGATCTTTATATAGTGTTTTTGCTTTGTGTTTTTGCTTTGTGTTTTTGCTTTGAGTTATTCCTTTCACTTTTTGCTTTCACTTTTTGTTTTCATTTTTTGCTTTCACTATTTTGCTTTGCCCCTTTTTGCTTTGCCCCTTTTTGCTTTGCCTCTCTTATGGCATGCTAGATCTTTGCACAGGGTTTTTCCTTTGTGTTTTTCCTTTCTGTTTTTCCTTTGTGCTTTTGCTTTCAGTTTTTCCTTTTTTTTTTTTTTCCATTCTCATTTTGCATGCTCTTTTGGCATTCTCTTTTTGCTTTCTGATTTTGCTTTCTGATTTTGCTTTCGGATTTTGTTTTCGGTTTTTGCTTTCAGGTTTTGCTTTCAGGTTTTGCTTTCTCTTTTTGCATTCTCTCTTTGCTTTCGGTTTTTGCTGTCAGTCTTTGATTTCAGTCTTTGCTTTCAGTTTTTGCTTTCTGTTTTTATTTTTCCTCTTTTTGATTTGCCTTTCTTATTGCTGTCTAGATCTTTATACAGTGTTTTTGCTTTGTGTTTTTGCTTTGTGTTTTTGCTTTGTGTTATTCCTTTCACTTTTTGCTTTCACTTTTTGCTTTCATTTATTGCTTTCACTATTTTGCTTTGCCCCTTTTTGCTTTGCCCCTTTTTGCTTTGCCTCTCTTATAGCTGGCTAGATCTTTGCACACTAGCTCCCCTTACCACCTCCATGCCATGACTGCGGCAGCTCTTCTCCTTTGCTTTTTTATGTGGTTGTTACTGCTGCATGGGTTGATGTTGGTTTTCTCTGTTGCTTTTCTTAAGTTTTCATTTTATTAGGAATGTTTTGGTTTCGTCCTCTGTCTTTGTTGCCATGCATATTGATATTTCTCTTTTCAGATTCATTCTTATAGTGCCTGCGTGTGTCCTGCCTGCGTGTGTCCTGCCTGCGTGTGTCCTGCCTGCGTGTGTCCTGCCTGCGTGTGTCCTGCCTGCGTGTGTCCTGCCTGCGTGTGTCCTGCCTGCGTGTGTCCTGCCTGCGTGTGTCCTGCCTGCGTGTGTCCTGCCTGCGTGTGTCCTGCCTGCGTGTGTCCTGCCTGCGTGTGTCCTGCCTGCGTGTGTCCTGCCTGCGTGTGTCCTGCCTGCGTGTGTCCTGCCTGCGTGTGTCCTGCCTGCGTGTGTCCTGCCTGCGTGTGTCCTGCCTGCGTGTGTCCTGCCTGCGTGTGTCCTGCCTGCGTGTGTCCTGCCTGCGTGTGTCCTGCCTGCGTGTGTGTTTTTTTTGTCTTTTTTATTTTCTCTTTTTCTTTTTTTCTCAGGCTGGCTAGATCCATGCCCGGTAGCTACCCTTACCTCCTCCTTGGCATGACTGCAGGTGCTCTGCCATCCTCCAGAGAGATGTTTTGTTCTAATGGACAGCCGCAGACTCCTTCTGGGCTGGCGACCCTGATGTTGCGTCTCTGGTGGAGGTAGCAGCATGCCCTGTAGCTACCCGTTCCTCCTCCCAGGCACGGATCCTGAGCTTTTTCCTTCTCCAGACTCAATTGTCATCTCTGCTTTGCCATGAGAGTGCATTCTATCCTTTGCTTTTTTATGGGGTTCTTTCTGCTGCATGCATTGATGTTGGTTTTCTCTGTTGATTTTCCATAATATTTATTTTTATTTTTATTTTATTCAGTTTTGGTTTACAGCTCCTAATGAGTTGCAGTGAATTGTTTATTTTTTTCCAGCAGCTTCATTGATAATGTTTTGCTTTGCCTCTTTTTACTTTGCCTCTTTTTGCTTTGCCTCTTTTTGCTTTGCCTCTCTTATGGCATGCTAGATATTTGCACAGGGTTTTTCCTTTGTGTATTTCATTTCTGTTTTTCCTTTGTACTTTTGCTTTCAGTCTTTCCTTTTTTTTTTTTTTTTTCCATTCTCATTTTGCATTCTCTTTTTGCTTTCTGATTTTCCTTTCGGATTTTGCTTTCGGTTTTTGCTTTCAGTTTTTGCTTTCAGTTTTTGCTTTCAGTTTTTGCTTTCAGTTTTTGCTTTCAGTTTTTGCTTTCAGTTTTTGCATTCTCTATTTGCTTTCGTTTTTTGCTTTCAGTCTTTGCTTTCAGATTTTGCTTTCTGTTTTTGTTTTTCCTCTATTTGATTTGACTTTCTTATTGCTGTCTAGATCTTTATACAGTGTTTTTGCTTTGTGTTTTTGCTTTGTGTTTTTGCTTTGTGTTTTTGCTTTGTGTTTTTGCTTTGTGTTTTTGCTTTGTGTTATTCCTTTCACTTTTTGCTTTCACTTTTTGCTTTCATTTTTTGCTTTCACTATTTTGCTTTGCCCCTTTTTGCTTTGCCCCTTTTTGCTTTGCCTCTCTTATGGCTGGCTAGATCTTTGCACACTAGCTCCCCTTACCACCTCCATGCCATGACTGCGGCTGCTCTTCTCCTTTGCTTTTTTATGTGGTTGTTACTGCTGCATGGGTTGTTGTTGGTTTTCTCTGTTGCTTTTCTTAAGTTTTCATTTTATTAGGAATGTTTTGGTTTCGTCCTCTGTCTTTGTTGCCATGCATATTGATATTTCTTTTTTCAGATTCATTCTTATAGTGCCTGCGTGTGTCCTGCCTGCGTGTGTCCTGCCTGCGTGTGTCCTGCCTGCGTGTGTCCTGCCTGCGTGTGTCCTGCCTGCGTGTGTCCTGCCTGCGTGTGTCCTGCCTGCGTGTGTCCTGCCTGCGTGTGTCCTGCCTGCGTGTGTCCTGCCTGCGTGTGTCCTGCCTGCGTGTGTCCTGCCTGCGTGTGTCCTGCCTGCGTGTGTCCTGCCTGCGTGTGTCCTGCCTGCGTGTGTGTTTTTTCTGTCTTTTTTATTTTCTCTTTTTCTTTTTTTCTCAGGCTGGCTAGATCCATGCCCGGTAGCTACCCTTACCTCCTCCTTGGCATGACTGCAGGTGCTCTGCCATCCTCCAGAGAGATGTTTTGTTCTAATGGACAGCCGCAGACTCCTTCTGGGCTGGCGACCCTGATGTTGCGTCTCTGGTGGAGGTAGCAGCATGCCCTGTAGCTACCCGTTCCTCCTCCCAGGCACGGATCCTGAGCTTTTTCCTTCTCCAGACTCAGTTGTCATCTCTGCTTTGCCATGAGAGTGCATTCTATCCTTTGCTTTTTTATGGGGTTATTTCTGCTGCATGCATTGATGTTGGTTTTCTCTGTTGATTTTCCATAATATTTATTTTTATTTTTATTTTATTCAGTTTTGGTTTACAGCTCCTAATGAGTTGCAGTGAATTGTTTATTTTTTTCCAGCAGCTTCATTGATAATGTTTTGCTTTGCCTCTTTTTACTTTGCCTCTTTTTGCTTTGCCTCTTTTTGCTTTGCCTCTTTTTACTTTGCCTCTTTTTACTTTGCCTCTTTTTGCTTTGCCTCTTTTTGCTTTGCCTCTCTTATGGCATGCTAGATCTTTGCACAGGGTTTTTCCTTTGTGTATTTCATTTCTGTTTTTCCTTTGTGCTTTTGCTTTCAGTCTTTCCTTTTTTTTTTTTTTTTCTATTCTCATTTTGCATTCTCTTTTTGCTTTCTGATTTTCCTTTCGGATTTTGCTTTCGGTTTTTGCTTTCAGTTTTTGCTTTCAGTTTTTGCTTTCAGTTTTTGCTTTCAGATTTTGCTTTCAGTTTTTGCTTTCAGTTTTTGCTTTCAGTTTTTGCTTTCAGTTTTTGCTTTCAGTTTTTGCTTTCAGTTTTTGCATTCTCTATTTGCTTTCGTTTTTTGCTTTCAGTCTTTGCTTTCAGATTTTGCTTTCTGTTTTTGTTTTTCCTCTATTTGATTTGACTTTCTTATTGCTGTCTAGATCTTTATACAGTGTTTTTGCTTTGTGTTTTTGCTTTGTGTTTTTGCTTTTTGTTATTCCTTTCACTTTTTGCTTTCACTTTTTGCTTTCATTTTTTGCTTTCACTTTTTGCTTTGCCCCTTTTTGCTTTGCCTCTCTTATGGCATGCTAGATCTTTGCACAGGGTTTTTCCTTTGTGTTTTTCCTTTCTGTTTTTCCTTTGTGCTTTTGCTTTCAGTTTTTCCTTTTTTTTTTTTTTTTTTTCCATTCTCATTTTGCATTCTCTTTTGGCATTCTCTTTTTGCTTTCTGATTTTGCTTTCTGATTTTGCTTTCTGATTTTGCTTTCGGATTTTGCTTTCGGATTTTGCTTTTGGATTTTGCTTTTGGTTTTTGCTTTCAGGTTTTGCTTTCAGGTTTTGCTTTCTCTTTTTGCATTCTCTCTTTGTTTTTGGTTTTTGCTTTGAGTCTTTGCTTTCAGTTTTTGCTTTCAGATTTTGCTTTCAGTTTTTGCATTCTCTCTTTGCTTTCGTTTTTTGCTTTCAGTCTTTGCTTTCAGATTTTGCTTTCTGTTTTTGTTTTTCCTCTTTTTGATTTGCCTTTCTTATTGCTGTCTAGATCTTTATACAGTGTTTTTGCTTTGTGTTTTTGCTTTGTGTTTTTGCTTTGTGTTTTTGCTTTGTGTTATTCCTTTCACTTTTTGCTTTCATTTTTTGCTTTCACTTTTTTCCTTTGCCCCTTTTTGCTTTGCCCCTTTTTGCTTTGCCTCTCTTATGGCTGGCTAGATCTTTGCACACTAGCTCCCCTTACCACCTCCATGCCATGACTGCGGCAGCTCTTCTCCTTTGCTTTTTTATGTGGTTGTTACTGCTGCATGGGTTGATGTTGGTTTTCTCTGTTGCTTTTCTTAAGTTTTCATTTTATTAGGAATGTTTTGGTTTCGTCCTCTGTCTTTGTTGCCATGCATATTGATATTTCTCTTTTCAGATTCATTCTTACAGTGCCTGCGTGTGTCCTGCCTGCGTGTGTCCTGCCTGCGTGTGTCCTGCCTGCGTGTGTCCTGCCTGCGTGTGTCCTGCCTGCGTGTGTCCTGCCTGCGTGTGTCCTGCCTGCGTGTGTCCTGCCTGCGTGTGTCCTGCCTGCGTGTGTCCTGCCTGCGTGTGTCCTGCCTGCGTGTGTCCTGCCTGCGTGTGTCCTGCCTGCGTGTGTCCTGCCTGCGTGTGTCCTGCCTGCGTGTGTGTTTTTTCTGTCTTTTTTATTTTCTCTTTTTCTTTTTTTCTCAGGCTGGCTAGATCCATGCCCGGTAGCTACCCTTACCTCCTCCTTGGCATGACTGCAGGTGCTCTGCCATCCTCCAGAGAGATGTTTTGTTCTAATGGACAGCCGCAGACTCCTTCTGGGCTGGCGACCCTGATGTTGCGTCTCTGGTGGAGGTAGCAGCATGCCCTGTAGCTACCCGTTCCTCCTCCCAGGCACGGATCCTGAGCTTTTTCCTTCTCCAGACTCAGTTGTCATCTCTGCTTTGCCATGAGAGTGCATTCTATCCTTTGCTTTTTTATGGGGTTATTTCTGCTGCATGCATTGATGTTGGTTTTCTCTGTTGATTTTCCATAATATTTATTTTTATTTTTATTTTATTCAGTTTTGGTTTACAGCTCCTAATGAGTTGCAGTGAATTGTTTATTTTTTTCCAGCAGCTTCATTGATAATGTTTTGCTTTGCCTCTTTTTACTTTGCCTCTTTTTGCTTTGCCTCTTTTTGCTTTGCCTCTCTTATGGCATGCTAGATCTTTGCACAGGGTTTTTCCTTTGTGTATTTCATTTCTGTTTTTCCTTTGTGCTTTTGCTTTCAGTCTTTCCTTTTTTTTTTTTTTTTCTATTCTCATTTTGCATTCTCTTTTTGCTTTCTGATTTTCCTTTCGGATTTTGCTTTCGGTTTTTGCTTTCAGTTTTTGCTTTCAGTTTTTGCTTTCAGTTTTTGCTTTCAGATTTTGCTTTCAGTTTTTGCTTTCAGTTTTTGCTTTCAGTTTTTGCTTTCAGTTTTTGCTTTCAGTTTTTGCTTTCAGTTTTTGCATTCTCTATTTGCTTTCGTTTTTTGCTTTCAGTCTTTGCTTTCAGATTTTGCTTTCTGTTTTTGTTTTTCCTCTATTTGATTTGACTTTCTTATTGCTGTCTAGATCTTTATACAGTGTTTTTGCTTTGTGTTTTTGCTTTGTGTTTTTGCTTTGTGTTTTTGCTTTGTGTTTTTGCTTTTTGTTATTCCTTTCACTTTTTGCTTTCACTTTTTGCTTTCATTTTTTGCTTTCACTTTTTGCTTTGCCCCTTTTTGCTTTGCCTCTCTTATGGCATGCTAGATCTTTGCACAGGGTTTTTCCTTTGTGTTTTTCCTTTCTGTTTTTCCTTTGTGCTTTTGCTTTCAGTTTTTCCTTTTTTTTTTTTTTTTTTTCCATTCTCATTTTGCATTCTCTTTTTGCTTTCTGATTTTGCTTTCTGATTTTGCTTTCTGATTTTGCTTTCTGATTTTGCTTTCGGATTTTGCTTTCGGATTTTGCTTTTGGATTTTGCTTTTGGTTTTTGCTTTCAGGTTTTGCTTTCAGGTTTTGCTTTCTCTTTTTGCATTCTCTCTTTGTTTTTGGTTTTTGCTTTGAGTCTTTGCTTTCAGTTTTTGCTTTCAGATTTTGCTTTCAGTTTTTGCATTCTCTCTTTGCTTTCGTTTTTTGCTTTCAGTCTTTGCTTTCAGATTTTGCTTTCTGTTTTTGTTTTTCCTCTTTTTGATTTGCCTTTCTTATTGCTGTCTAGATCTTTATACAGTGTTTTTGCTTTGTGTTTTTGCTTTGTGTTTTTGCTTTGTGTTTTTGCTTTGTGTTTTTGCTTTGTGTTATTCCTTTCACTTTTTGCTTTCATTTTTTGCTTTCACTTTTTTCCTTTGCCCCTTTTTGCTTTGCCCCTTTTTGCTTTGCCTCTCTTATGGCTGGCTAGATCTTTGCACACTAGCTCCCCTTACCACCTCCATGCCATGACTGCGGCAGCTCTTCTCCTTTGCTTTTTTATGTGGTTGTTACTGCTGCATGGGTTGATGTTGGTTTTCTCTGTTGCTTTTCTTAAGTTTTCATTTTATTAGGAATGTTTTGGTTTCGTCCTCTGTCTTTGTTGCCATGCATATTGATATTTCTCTTTTCAGATTCATTCTTACAGTGCCTGCGTGTGTCCTGCCTGCGTGTGTCCTGCCTGCGTGTGTCCTGCCTGCGTGTGTCCTGCCTGCGTGTGTCCTGCCTGCGTGTGTCCTGCCTGCGTGTGTCCTGCCTGCGTGTGTCCTGCCTGCGTGTGTCCTGCCTGCGTGTGTCCTGCCTGCGTGTGTCCTGCCTGCGTGTGTGTTTTTTCTGTCTTTTTTATTTTCTCTTTTTCTTTTTTTCTCAGGCTGGCTAGATCCATGCCCGGTAGCTACCCTTACCTCCTCCTTGGCATGACTGCAGGTGCTCTGCCATCCTCCAGAGAGATGTTTTGTTCTAATGGACAGCCGCAGACTCCTTCTGGGCTGGCGACCCTGATGTTGCGTCTCTGGTGGAGGTAGCAGCATGCCCTGTAGCTACCCGTTCCTCCTCCCAGGCACGGATCCTGAGCTTTTTCCTTCTCCAGACTCAGTTGTCATCTCTGCTTTGCCATGAGAGTGCATTCTATCCTTTGCTTTTTTATGGGGTTATTTCTGCTGCATGCATTGATGTTGGTTTTCTCTGTTGATTTTCCATAATATTTATTTTTATTTTTATTTTATTCAGTTTTGGTTTACAGCTCCTAATGAGTTGCAGTGAATTGTTAATTTTTTTCCAGCAGCTTCATTGATAATGTTTTGCTTTGCCTCTTTTTACTTTGCCTCTTTTTGCTTTGCCTCTTTTTGCTTTGCCTCTCTTATGGCATGCTAGATCTTTGCACAGGGTTTTTCCTTTGTGTATTTCATTTCTGTTTTTCCTTTGTGCTTTTGCTTTCAGTCTTTCCTTTTTTTTTTTTTTTTCTATTCTCATTTTGCATTCTCTTTTTGCTTTCTGATTTTCCTTTCGGATTTTGCTTTCGGTTTTTGCTTTCAGTTTTTGCTTTCAGTTTTTGCTTTCAGTTTTTGCTTTCAGATTTTGCTTTCAGTTTTTGCTTTCAGTTTTTGCTTTCAGTTTTTGCTTTCAGTTTTTGCTTTCAGTTTTTGATTTCAGTTTTTGCATTCTCTATTTGCTTTCGTTTTTTGCTTTCAGTCTTTGCTTTCAGATTTTGCTTTCTGTTTTTGTTTTTCCTCTATTTGATTTGACTTTCTTATTGCTGTCTAGATCTTTATACAGTGTTTTTGCTTTGTGTTTTTGCTTTGTGTTTTTGCTTTGTGTTTTTGCCTTGTGTTTTTGCTTTGTGTTTTTGCTTTGTGTTTTTGCTTTTTGTTATTCCTTTCACTTTTTGCTTTCACTTTTTGCTTTCATTTTTTGCTTTGCCCATTTTTGCTTTGCCTCTCTTATGGCATGCTAGATCTTTGCACAGGGTTTTTCCTTTGTGTTTTTCCTTTCTGTTTTTCCTTTGTGCTTTTGCTTTCAGTTTTTCCTTTTTTTTTTTTTTTTTCCATTCTCATTTTGCATTCTCTTTTTGCTTTCTGATTTTCCTTTCGGATTTTGCTTTCGGTTTTTGCTTTCAGTTTTTGCTTTCAGTTTTTGCTTTCAGTTTTTGCTTTCAGTTTTTGCATTCTCTATTTGCTTTCGTTTTTTGCTTTCAGTCTTTGCTTTCAGATTTTGCTTTCTGTTTTTGTTTTTCCTCTATTTGATTTGACTTTCTTATTGCTGTCTAGATCTTTATACAGTGTTTTTGCTTTGTGTTTTTGCTTTGTGTTTTTGCTTTGTGTTTTTGCTTTGTGTTTTTGCTTTGTGTTTTTGCTTTGTGTTTTTGCTTTGTGTTATTCCTTTCACTTTTTGCTTTCACTTTTTGCTTTCATTTTTTGCTTTCACTATTTTGCTTTGCCCCTTTTTGCTTTGCCCCTTTTGGCTTTGCCTCTCTTATGGCTGGCTAGATCTTTGCACACTAGCTCCCCTTACCACCTCCATGTCATGACTGCGGCTGCTCTTCTCCTTTGCTTTTTTATGTGGTTGTTACTGCTGCATGGGTTGATGTTGGTTTTCTCTGTTGCTTTTCTTAAGTTTTCATTTTATTAGGAATGTTTTGGTTTCGTCCTCTGTCTTTGTTGCCATGCATATTGATATTTCTTTTTTCAGATTCATTCTTATAGTGCCTGCGTGTGTCCTGCCTGCGTGTGTCCTGCCTGCGTGTGTCCTGCCTGCGTGTGTCCTGCCTGCGTGTGTCCTGCCTGCGTGTGTCCTGCCTGCGTGTGTCCTGCCTGCGTGTGTCCTGCCTGCGTGTGTCCTGCCTGCGTGTGTCCTGCCTGCGTGTGTCCTGCCTGCGTGTGTCCTGCCTGCGTGTGTCCTGCCTGCGTGTGTCCTGCCTGCGTGTGTCCTGCCTGCGTGTGTCCTGCCTGCGTGTGTCCTGCCTGCGTGTGTCCTGCCTGCGTGTGTCCTGCCTGCGTGTGTCCTGCCTGCGTGTGTGTTTTTTCTGTCTTTTTTATTTTCTCTTTTTCTTTTTTTCTCAGGCTGGCTAGATCCATGCCCGGTAGCTACCCTTACCTCCTCCTTGGCATGACTGCAGGTGCTCTGCCATCCTCCAGAGAGATGTTTTGTTCTAATGGACAGCCGCAGACTCCTTCTGGGCTGGCGACCCTGATGTTGCGTCTCTGGTGGAGGTAGCAGCATGCCCTGTAGCTACCCGTTCCTCCTCCCAGGCACGGATCCTGAGCTTTTTCCTTCTCCAGACTCAGTTGTCATCTCTGCTTTGCCATGAGAGTGCATTCTATCCTTTGCTTTTTTATGGGGTTATTTCTGCTGCATGCATTGATGTTGGTTTTCTCTGTTGATTTTCCATAATATTTATTTTTATTTTTATTTTATTCAGTTTTGGTTTACAGCTCCTAATGAGTTGCAGTGAATTGTTTATTTTTTTCCAGCAGCTTCATTGATAATGTTTTGCTTTGCCTCTTTTTACTTTGCCTCTTTTTGCTTTGCCTCTTTTTGCTTTGCCTCTCTTATGGCATGCTAGATCTTTGCACAGGGTTTTTCCTTTGTGTATTTCATTTCTGTTTTTCCTTTGTGCTTTTGCTTTCAGTCTTTCCTTTTTTTTTTTTTTTTTCTATTCTCATTTTGCATTCTCTTTTTGCTTTCTGATTTTCCTTTCGGATTTTGCTTTCGGTTTTTGCTTTCAGTTTTTGCTTTCAGTTTTTGCTTTCAGTTTTTGCTTTCAGATTTTGCTTTCAGTTTTTGCTTTCAGTTTTTGCTTTCAGTTTTTGCTTTCAGTTTTTGCTTTCAGTTTTTGATTTCAGTTTTTGCATTCTCTATTTGCTTTCGTTTTTTGCTTTCAGTCTTTGCTTTCAGATTTTGCTTTCTGTTTTTGTTTTTCCTCTATTTGATTTGACTTTCTTATTGCTGTCTAGATCTTTATACAGTGTTTTTGCTTTGTGTTTTTGCTTTGTGTTTTTGCTTTGTGTTTTTGCCTTGTGTTTTTGCTTTGTGTTTTTGCTTTGTGTTTTTGCTTTTTGTTATTCCTTTCACTTTTTGCTTTCACTTTTTGCTTTCATTTTTTGCTTTGCCCATTTTTGCTTTGCCTCTCTTATGGCATGCTAGATCTTTGCACAGGGTTTTTCCTTTGTGTTTTTCCTTTCTGTTTTTCCTTTGTGCTTTTGCTTTCAGTTTTTCCTTTTTTTTTTTTTTTTTCCATTCTCATTTTGCATTCTCTTTTTGCTTTCTGATTTTCCTTTCGGTTTTTGCTTTCAGTTTTTGCTTTCAGTTTTTGCTTTCAGTTTTTGCTTTCAGTTTTTGATTTCAGTTTTTGCATTCTCTATTTGCTTTCGTTTTTTGCTTTCAGTCTTTGCTTTCAGATTTTGCTTTCTGTTTTTGTTTTTCCTCTATTTGATTTGACTTTCTTATTGCTGTCTAGATCTTTATACAGTGTTTTTGCTTTGTGTTTTTGCTTTGTGTTTTTGCTTTGTGTTATTCCTTTCACTTTTTGCTTTCATTTTTTGCTTTCACTATTTTGCTTTGCCCCTTTTTGCTTTGCCCCTTTTTGCTTTGCCTCTCTTATGGCTGGCTAGATCTTTGCACACTAGCTCCCCTTACCACCTCCATGTCATGACTGCGGCTGCTCTTCTCCTTTGCTTTTTTATGTGGTTGTTACTGCTGCATGGGTTGATGTTGGTTTTCTCTGTTGCTTTTCTTAAGTTTTCATTTTATTATGAATGTTTTGGTTTCGTCCTCTGTCTTTGTTGCCATGCATATTGATATTTCTTTTTTCAGATTCATTCTTATAGTGCCTGCGTGTGTCCTACCTGCGTGTGTCCTGCCTGCGTGTGTCCTGCCTGCGTGTGTCCTGCCTGCGTGTGTCCTGCCTGCGTGTGTCCTGCCTGCGTGTGTCCTGCCTGCGTGTGTCCTGCCTGCGTGTGTCCTGCCTGCGTGTGTCCTGCCTGCGTGTGTCCTGCCTGCGTGTGTCCTGCCTGCGTGTGTCCTGCCTGCGTGTGTCCTGCCTGCGTGTGTCCTGCCTGCGTGTGTCCTGCCTGCGTGTGTCCTGCCTGCGTGTGTCCTGCCTGCGTGTGTCCTGCCTGCGTGTGTCCTGCCTGCGTGTGTCCTGCCTGCGTGTGTCCTGCCTGCGTGTGTCCTGCCTGCGTGTGTCCTGCCTGCGTGTGTGTTTTTTTTGTCTTTTTTATTTTCTCTTTTTCTTTTTTTCTCAGGCTGGCTAGATCCATGCCCGGTAGCTACCCTTACCTCCTCCTTGGCATGACTGCAGGTGCTCTGCCATCCTCCAGAGAGATGTTTTGTTCTAATGGACAGCCGCAGACTCCTTCTGGGCTGGCGACCCTGATGTTGCGTCTCTGGTGGAGGTAGCAGCATGCCCTGTAGCTACCCGTTCCTCCTCCCAGGCACGGATCCTGAGCTTTTTCCTTCTCCAGACTCAGTTGTCATCTCTGCTTTGCCATGAGAGTGCATTCTATCCTTTGCTTTTTTATGGGGTTATTTCTGCTGCATGCATTGATGTTGGTTTTCTCTGTTGATTTTCCATAATATTTATTTTTATTTTTATTTTATTCAGTTTTGGTTTACAGCTCCTAATGAGTTGCAGTGAATTGTTTATTTTTTTCCAGCAGCTTCATTGATAATGTTTTGCTTTGCCTCTTTTTACTTTGCCTCTTTTTGCTTTGCCTCTTTTTGCTTTGCCTCTCTTATGGCATGCTAGATCTTTGCACAGGGTTTTTCCTTTGTGTATTTCATTTCTGTTTTTCCTTTGTGCTTTTGCTTTCAGTCTTTCCTTTTTTTTTTTTTTTTCTATTCTCATTTTGCATTCTCTTTTTGCTTTCTGATTTTCCTTTCGGATTTTGCTTTCGGTTTTTGCTTTCAGTTTTTGCTTTCAGTTTTTGCTTTCAGTTTTTGCTTTCAGATTTTGCTTTCAGTTTTTGCTTTCAGTTTTTGCTTTCAGTTTTTGCTTTCAGTTTTTGCTTTCAGTTTTTGCTTTCAGTTTTTGCTTTCAGTTTTTGCTTTCAGTTTTTGCTTTCAGTTTTTGCATTCTCTATTTGCTTTCGTTTTTTGCTTTCAGTCTTTGCTTTCAGATTTTGCTTTCTGTTTTTGTTTTTCCTCTATTTGATTTGACTTTCTTATTGCTGTCTAGATCTTTATACAGTGTTTTTGCTTTGTGTTTTTGCTTTGTGTTTTTGCTTTGTGTTTTTGCTTTGTGTTTTTGCTTTTTGTTATTCCTTTCACTTTTTGCTTTCACTTTTTGCTTTCATTTTTTGCTTTCACTTTTTGCTTTGCCCCTTTTTGCTTTGCCTCTCTTATGGCATGCTAGATCTTTGCACAGGGTTTTTCCTTTGTGTTTTTCCTTTCTGTTTTTCCTTTGTGCTTTTGCTTTCAGTTTTTCCTTTTTTTTTTTTTTTTTTTCCATTCTCATTTTGCATTCTCTTTTGGCATTCTCTTTTTGCTTTCTGATTTTGCTTTCTGATTTTGCTTTCTGATTTTGCTTTCGGATTTTGCTTTCGGATTTTGCTTTTGGATTTTGCTTTTGGTTTTTGCTTTCAGGTTTTGCTTTCAGGTTTTGCTTTCTCTTTTTGCATTCTCTCTTTGTTTTTGGTTTTTGCTTTGAGTCTTTGCTTTCAGTTTTTGCTTTCAGATTTTGCTTTCAGTTTTTGCATTCTCTCTTTGCTTTCGTTTTTTGCTTTCAGTCTTTGCTTTCAGATTTTGCTTTCTGTTTTTGTTTTTCCTCTTTTTGATTTGCCTTTCTTATTGCTGTCTAGATCTTTATACAGTGTTTTTGCTTTGTGTTTTTGCTTTGTGTTTTTGCTTTGTGTTTTTGCTTTGTGTTTTTGCTTTGTGTTATTCCTTTCACTTTTTGCTTTCATTTTTTGCTTTCACTTTTTTCCTTTGCCCCTTTTTGCTTTGCCCCTTTTTGCTTTGCCTCTCTTATGGCTGGCTAGATCTTTGCACACTAGCTCCCCTTACCACCTCCATGCCATGACTGCGGCAGCTCTTCTCCTTTGCTTTTTTATGTGGTTGTTACTGCTGCATGGGTTGATGTTGGTTTTCTCTGTTGCTTTTCTTAAGTTTTCATTTTATTAGGAATGTTTTGGTTTCGTCCTCTGTCTTTGTTGCCATGCATATTGATATTTCTCTTTTCAGATTCATTCTTACAGTGCCTGCGTGTGTCCTGCCTGCGTGTGTCCTGCCTGCGTGTGTCCTGCCTGCGTGTGTCCTGCCTGCGTGTGTCCTGCCTGCGTGTGTCCTGCCTGCGTGTGTCCTGCCTGCGTGTGTCCTGCCTGCGTGTGTCCTGCCTGCGTGTGTCCTGCCTGCGTGTGTCCTGCCTGCGTGTGTCCTGCCTGCGTGTGTCCTGCCTGCGTGTGTCCTGCCTGCGTGTGTCCTGCCTGCGTGTGTCCTGCCTGCGTGTGTCCTGCCTGCGTGTGTCCTGCCTGCGTGTGTCCTGCCTGCGTGTGTCCTGCCTGCGTGTGTCCTGCCTGCGTGTGTCCTGCCTGCGTGTGTGTTTTTTTTGTCTTTTTTATTTTCTCTTTTTCTTTTTTTCTCAGGCTGGCTAGATCCATGCCCGGTAGCTACCCTTACCTCCTCCTTGGCATGACTGCAGGTGCTCTGCCATCCTCCAGAGAGATGTTTTGTTCTAATGGACAGCCGCAGACTCCTTCTGGGCTGGCGACCCTGATGTTGCGTCTCTGGTGGAGGTAGCAGCATGCCCTGTAGCTACCCGTTCCTCCTCCCAGGCACGGATCCTGAGCTTTTTCCTTCTCCAGACTCAGTTGTCATCTCTGCTTTGCCATGAGAGTGCATTCTATCCTTTGCTTTTTTATGGGGTTGTTTCTGCTGCATGCATTGATGTTGGTTTTCTCTGTTGATTTTCCATAATATTTATTTTTATTTTTATTTTATTCAGTTTTGGTTTACAGCTCCTGATGAGTTGCAATGAATTGTTAATTTTTTTCCAGCAGCTTCATTGATAATGTTTTGCTTTGCCTCTTTTTACTTTGCCTCTTTTTTCTTTGCCTCTTTTTGCTTTCCTTTCTTATGACTGGCTAGATCTTTGCACAGGGTTTTTCCTTTGTGTTTTTCATTTCTGTTTTTCCTTTGTGCTTTTGCTGTCAGTTTTTCCTTTTTTTTTTTTTTTGCATTCTCATTTTGCATGCTCTTTTGGCTTTCTGATTTTGCTTTCTGATTTTGCTTTCTGATTTTGCTTTCGGATTTTGCTTTCGGTTTTTGCTTTCAGGTTTTGCTTTTGGTTTTTGCTTTCCGGTTTTGCTTTCAGTTTTTGCTTTCAGTTTTTGCTTTCTCTTTCTGCTTTCTCTTTCTGCTTTCTCTTTCTGCTTTCTCTTTCTGCTTTCTCTTTCTGCTTTCTCTTTCTGCTTTCTCTTTCTGCTTTCACTTTCTGCTTTCACTTTCTGCTTTCACTTTCTGCTTTCACTTTCTGCTTTCACTTTCTGCTTTCACTTTCTGCTTTCACTTTCTGCTTTCACTTTCTGCTTTCACTTTTTGCTTTCACTTTTTGCTTTCACTTTTTTCCTTTGCCCCTTTTTGCTTTGCCCCTTTTTGCTTTGCCTCTCTTATGGCTGGCTAGATCTTTGCACACTATCTCCCCTTACCACCTCCATGCCATGACTGCAGCTGCTCTTCTCCTCTGGTTTTTTATGTGGTTGTTACTGCTGCATGGGTTGATGTAGGTATTCTCTGTTGCTTTTCTTAAGTTTTCATTTTATTAGGAATGTTTTGGTTTCATCCTCTGTCTTTGTTGCCATGCATATTGATATTTCTTTTTTCATATTCATTCTTATAGTGCCTGCGTGTGTCCTGCCTGCGTGTGTCCTGCCTGCGTGTGTCCTGCCTGCGTGTGTCCTGCCTGCGTGTGTCCTGCCTGCGTGTGTCCTGCCTGCGTGTGTCCTGCCTGCGTGTGTCCTGCCTGCGTGTGTCCTGCCTGCGTGTGTCCTGCCTGCGTGTGTCCTGCCTGCGTGTGTCCTGCCTGCGTGTGTCCTGCCTGCGTGTGTCCTGCCTGCGTGTGTCCTGCCTGCGTGTGTCCTGCCTGCGTGTGTCCTGCCTGCGTGTGTCCTGCCTGCGTGTGTCCTGCCTGCGTGTGTCCTGCCTGCGTGTGTCCTGCCTGCGTGTGTCCTGCCTGCGTGTGTCCTGCCTGCGTGTGTGTTTTTTTTGTCTTTTTTATTTTCTCTTTTTCTTTTTTTCTCAGGCTGGCTAGATCCATGCCCGGTAGCTACCCTTACCTCCTCCTTGGCATGACTGCAGGTGCTCTGCCATCCTCCAGAGAGATGTTTTGTTCTAATGGACAGCCGCAGACTCCTTCTGGGCTGGCGACCCTGATGTTGCGTCTCTGGTGGAGGTAGCAGCATGCCCTGTAGCTACCCGTTCCTCCTCCCAGGCACGGATGCTGAGCTTTTTCCTTCTCCAGACTCAGTTGTCATCTCTGCTTTGCCATGAGAGTGCCTTCTATCCTTTGCTTTGTTATGGGGTTGTTTCTGCTGCATGCATTGATGTTGGTTTTCTCTGTTGATTTTCCATAATATTTATTTTTATTTTTATTTTATTCAGTTTTGGTTTACAGCTCCTAATGAGTTGCAATGAATTGTTAATTTTTTTCCAGCAGCTTCATTGATAATGTTTTGCTTTGCCTCTTTTTACTTTGCCTCTTTTTGCTTTGCCTCTTTTTGCTTTGCCTCTCTTATGGCATGCTAGATCTTTGCACAGGGTTTTTCCTTTGTGTATTTCATTTCTGTTTTTCCTTTGTGCTTTTGCTTTCAGTCTTTCCTTTTTTTTTTTTTTTTCTATTCTCATTTTGCATTCTCTTTTTGCTTTCTGATTTTCCTTTCGGATTTTGCTTTCGGTTTTTGCTTTCAGTTTTTGCTTTCAGTTTTTGCTTTCAGTTTTTGCTTTCAGATTTTGCTTTCAGTTTTTGCTTTCAGTTTTTGCTTTCAGTTTTTGCTTTCAGTTTTTGCTTTCAGTTTTTGCTTTCAGTTTTTGCATTCTCTATTTGCTTTCGTTTTTTGCTTTCAGTCTTTGCTTTCAGATTTTGCTTTCTGTTTTTGTTTTTCCTCTATTTGATTTGACTTTCTTATTGCTGTCTAGATCTTTATACAGTGTTTTTGCTTTGTGTTTTTGCTTTGTGTTTTTGCTTTGTGTTTTTGCTTTGTGTTTTTGCTTTGTGTTTTTGCTTTGTGTTTTTGCTTTTTGTTATTCCTTTCACTTTTTGCTTTCACTTTTTGCTTTGCCCCTTTTTGCTTTGCCTCTCTTATGGCATGCTAGATCTTTGCACAGGGTTTTTCCTTTGTGTTTTTCCTTTCTGTTTTTCCTTTGTGCTTTTGCTTTCAGTTTTTCCTTTTTTTTTTTTTTTTTTTTTTCCATTCTCATTTTGCATTCTCTTTTGGCATTCTCTTTTTGCTTTCTGATTTTGCTTTCTGATTTTGCTTTCTGATTTTGCTTTCGGATTTTGCTTTCGGATTTTGCTTTTGGATTTTGCTTTTGGTTTTTGCTTTCAGGTTTTGCTTTCAGGTTTTGCTTTCTCTTTTTGCATTCTCTCTTTGTTTTTGGTTTTTGCTTTGAGTCTTTGCTTTCAGTTTTTGCTTTCAGATTTTGCTTTCAGTTTTTGCATTCTCTCTTTGCTTTCGTTTTTTGCTTTCAGTCTTTGCTTTCAGATTTTGCTTTCTGTTTTTGTTTTTCCTCTTTTTGATTTGCCTTTCTTATTGCTGTCTAGATCTTTATACAGTGTTTTTGCTTTGTGTTTTTGCTTTGTGTTTTTGCTTTGTGTTTTTGCTTTGTGTTTTTGCTTTGTGTTATTCCTTTCACTTTTTGCTTTCATTTTTTGCTTTCACTTTTTTCCTTTGCCCCTTTTTGCTTTGCCCCTTTTTGCTTTGCCTCTCTTATGGCTGGCTAGATCTTTGCACACTAGCTCCCCTTACCACCTCCATGCCATGACTGCGGCAGCTCTTCTCCTTTGCTTTTTTATGTGGTTGTTACTGCTGCATGGGTTGATGTTGGTTTTCTCTGTTGCTTTTCTTAAGTTTTCATTTTATTATGAATGTTTTGGTTTTGTCCTCTGTCTTTGTTGCCATGCATATTGATATTTCTCTTTTCAGATTCATTCTTACAGTGCCTGCGTGTGTCCTGCCTGCGTGTGTCCTGCCTGCGTGTGTCCTGCCTGCGTGTGTCCTGCCTGCGTGTGTCCTGCCTGCGTGTGTCCTGCCTGCGTGTGTCCTGCCTGCGTGTGTCCTGCCTGCGTGTGTCCTGCCTGCGTGTGTCCTGCCTGCGTGTGTCCTGCCTGCGTGTGTCCTGCCTGCGTGTGTCCTGCCTGCGTGTGTCCTGCCTGCGTGTGTCCTGCCTGCGTGTGTCCTGCCTGCGTGTGTCCTGCCTGCGTGTGTGTTTTTTTTGTCTTTTTTATTTTCTCTTTTTCTTTTTTTCTCAGGCTGGCTAGATCCATGCCCGGTAGCTACCCTTACCTCCTCCTTGGCATGACTGCAGGTGCTCTGCCATCCTCCAGAGAGATGTTTTGTTCTAATGGACAGCCGCAGACTCCTTCTGGGCTGGCGACCCTGATGTTGCGTCTCTGGTGGAGGTAGCAGCATGCCCTGTAGCTACCCGTTCCTCCTCCCAGGCACGGATGCTGAGCTTTTTCCTTCTCCAGACTCAGTTGTCATCTCTGCTTTGCCATGAGAGTGCATTCTATCCTTTCCTTTTTTATGGGGTTATTTCTGCTGCATGCATTGATGTTGGTTTTCTCTGTTGATTTTCCATAATATTTATTTTTATTTTTATTTTATTCAGTTTTGGTTTACAGCTCCTAATGAGTTGCAATGAATTGTTAATTTTTTTCCAGCAGCTTCATTGATAATGTTTTGCTTTGCCTCTTTTTACTTTGCCTCTTTTTTCTTTGCCTCTTTTTGCTTTCCTTTCTTATGACTGGCTAGATCTTTGCACAGGGTTTTTCCTTTGTGTTTTTCATTTCTGTTTTTCCTTTGTGCTTTTGCTGTCAGTTTTTCCTTTTTTTTTTTTTTTGCATTCTCATTTTGCATGCTCTTTTGGCTTTCTGATTTTGCTTTCTGATTTTGCTTTCTGATTTTGCTTTCGGATTTTGCTTTCGGTTTTTGCTTTCAGGTTTTGCTTTTGGTTTTTGCTTTCCGGTTTTGCTTTCAGTTTTTGCTTTCAGTTTTTGCTTTCTCTTTTTGCATTCTCTCTTTGCTTTTGGTTTTTGCTTTCAGTCTTTGCTTTCAGATTTTGCTTTCTGTTTTTGTTTTTCCTCTTTTTGATTTGCCTTTCTTATTGCTGTCTAGATCTTTATACAGTGTTTTTGCTTTATGTTTTTGCTTTGTTTTTTTGCATTGTGTTTTTGCTTTGTGTTTTTGCTTTGTGTTATTCCTTTCACTTTTTGCTTTCACTTTTTGCTTTCAGTCTTTCCTTTCAGTCTTTGCTTTCTCTTTCTGCTTTCTCTTTCTGCTTTCTCTTTCTGCTTTCTCTTTCTGCTTTCTCTTTCTGCTTTCTCTTTCTGCTTTCTCTTTCTGCTTTCACTTTCTGCTTTCACTTTCTGCTTTCAATTTCTGCTTTCACTTTCTGCTTTCACTTTCTGCTTTCACTTTCTGCTTTCACTTTCTGCTTTCACTTTCTGCTTTCACTTTCTGCTTTCACTTTTTGCTTTCACTTTTTGCTTTCACTTTTTTCCTTTGCCCCTTTTTGCTTTGCCCCTTTTTGCTTTGCCTCTCTTATGGCTGGCTAGATCTTTGCACACTAGCTCCCCTTACCACCTCCATGCCATGACTGCAGCTGCTCTTCTCCTCTGGTTTTTTATGTGGTTTTTACTGCTGCATGGGTTGATGTAGGTATTCTCTGTTGCTTTTCTTAAGTTTTCATTTTATTAGGAATGTTTTGGTTTCATCCTCTGTCTTTGTTGCCATGCATATTGATATTTCTTTTTTCATATTCATTCTTATAGTGCCTGCGTGTGTCCTGCCTGCGTGTGTCCTGCCTGCGTGTGTCCTGCCTGCGTGTGTCCTGCCTGCGTGTGTCCTGCCTGCGTGTGTCCTGCCTGCGTGTGTCCTGCCTGCGTGTGTCCTGCCTGCGTGTGTCCTGCCTGCGTGTGTCCTGCCTGCGTGTGTCCTGCCTGCGTGTGTCCTGCCTGCGTGTGTCCTGCCTGCGTGTGTCCTGCCTGCGTGTGTCCTGCCTGCGTGTGTCCTGCCTGCGTGTGTCCTGCCTGCGTGTGTCCTGCCTGCGTGTGTCCTGCCTGCGTGTGTGTTTTTTCTGTCTTTTTTCTCTTTTTCTTTTTTTCTCAGGCTGGCTAGATCCATGCCCGGTAGCTACCCTTACCTCCTCCTTGGCATGACTGCAGGTGCTCTGCCATCCTCCAGAGAGATGTTTTGTTCTAATGGACAGCCGCAGACTCCTTCTGGGCTGGCGACCCTGATGTTGCGTCTCTGGTGGAGGTAGCAGCATGCCCTGTAGCTACCCGTTCCTCCTCCCAGGCACGGATGCTGAGCTTTTTCCTTCTCCAGACTCAGTTGTCATCTCTGCTTTGCCATGAGAGTGCATTCTATCCTTTCCTTTTTTATGGGGTTATTTCTGCTGCATGCATTGATGTTGGTTTTCTCTGTTGATTTTCCATAATATTTATTTTTATTTTTATTTTATTCAGTTTTGGTTTACAGCTCCTAATGAGTTGCAATGAATTGTTAATTTTTTTCCAGCAGCTTCATTGATAATGTTTTGCTTTGCCTCTTTTTACTTTGCCTCTTTTTTCTTTGCCTCTTTTTGCTTTCCTTTCTTATGACTGGCTAGATCTTTGCACAGGGTTTTTCCTTTGTGTTTTTCATTTCTGTTTTTCCTTTGTGCTTTTGCTGTCAGTTTTTCCTTTTTTTTTTTTTTTGCATTCTCATTTTGCATGCTCTTTTGGCTTTCTGATTTTGCTTTCTGATTTTGCTTTCTGATTTTGCTTTCGGATTTTGCTTTCGGTTTTTGCTTTCAGGTTTTGCTTTTGGTTTTTGCTTTCCGGTTTTGCTTTCAGTTTTTGCTTTCAGTTTTTGCTTTCTCTTTTTGCATTCTCTCTTTGCTTTTGGTTTTTGCTTTCAGTCTTTGCTTTCAGATTTTGCTTTCTGTTTTTGTTTTTCCTCTTTTTGATTTGCCTTTCTTATTGCTGTCTAGATCTTTATACAGTGTTTTTGCTTTATGTTTTTGCTTTGTTTTTTTGCATTGTGTTTTTGCTTTGTGTTTTTGCTTTGTGTTATTCCTTTCACTTTTTGCTTTCACTTTTTGCTTTCAGTCTTTCCTTTCAGTCTTTGCTTTCTCTTTCTGCTTTCTCTTTCTGCTTTCTCTTTCTGCTTTCTCTTTCTGCTTTCTCTTTCTGCTTTCTCTTTCTGCTTTCTCTTTCTGCTTTCACTTTCTGCTTTCACTTTCTGCTTTCAATTTCTGCTTTCACTTTCTGCTTTCACTTTCTGCTTTCACTTTCTGCTTTCACTTTCTGCTTTCACTTTCTGCTTTCACTTTCTGCTTTCACTTTTTGCTTTCACTTTTTGCTTTCACTTTTTTCCTTTGCCCCTTTTTGCTTTGCCCCTTTTTGCTTTGCCTCTCTTATGGCTGGCTAGATCTTTGCACACTAGCTCCCCTTACCACCTCCATGCCATGACTGCAGCTGCTCTTCTCCTCTGGTTTTTTATGTGGTTTTTACTGCTGCATGGGTTGATGTAGGTATTCTCTGTTGCTTTTCTTAAGTTTTCATTTTATTAGGAATGTTTTGGTTTCATCCTCTGTCTTTGTTGCCATGCATATTGATATTTCTTTTTTCATATTCATTCTTATAGTGCCTGCGTGTGTCCTGCCTGCGTGTGTCCTGCCTGCGTGTGTCCTGCCTGCGTGTGTCCTGCCTGCGTGTGTCCTGCCTGCGTGTGTCCTGCCTGCGTGTGTCCTGCCTGCGTGTGTCCTGCCTGCGTGTGTCCTGCCTGCGTGTGTCCTGCCTGCGTGTGTCCTGCCTGCGTGTGTCCTGCCTGCGTGTGTCCTGCCTGCGTGTGTCCTGCCTGCGTGTGTCCTGCCTGCGTGTGTCCTGCCTGCGTGTGTCCTGCCTGCGTGTGTCCTGCCTGCGTGTGTCCTGCCTGCGTGTGTCCTGCCTGCGTGTGTGTTTTTTCTGTCTTTTTTATTTTCTCTTTTTCTTTTTTTCTCAGGCTGGCTAGATCCATGCCCGGTAGCTACCCTTACCTCCTCCTTGGCATGACTGCAGGTGCTCTGCCATCCTCCAGAGAGATGTTTTGTTCTAATGGACAGCCGCAGACTCCTTCTGGGCTGGCGACCCTGATGTTGCGTCTCTGGTGGAGGTAGCAGCATGCCCTGTAGCTACCCGTTCCTCCTCCCAGGCACGGATGCTGAGCTTTTTCCTTCTCCAGACTCAGTTGTCATCTCTGCTTTGCCATGAGAGTGCCTTCTATCCTTTGCTTTTTTATGGGGTTGTTTCTGCTGCATGCATTGATGTTGGTTTTCTCTGTTGATTTTCCATAATATTTATTTTTATTTTTATTTTATTCAGTTTTGGTTTACAGCTCCTAATGAGTTGCAATGAATTGTTAATTTTTTTCCAGCAGCTTCATTGATAATGTTTTGCTTTGCCTCTTTTTACTTTGCCTCTTTTAGCTTTGCCTTTCTTATGACTGGCTAGATCTTTACACAGGGTTTTTCCTTTGTGTTTTTCCTTTCTGTTTTTCCTTTGTGCTTTTGCTTTCAGTTTTCCCTTTTTTTTTTTTTTGGCATTCTCATTTTGCATGCTCTTTTGGCTTTCGGATTTTCCGTTCGGATTTTGCTTTCGGTTTTTGCTTTCAGGTTTTGCTTTCAGGTTTTGCTTTCAGTTTTTGCTTTCAGTTTTTGCTTCAGTTTTTGCTTTCAGATTTTGCTTTCTGTTTTTGCATTCTCTCTTTGCTTTTGGTTTTTGCTTTCACTTTTTGCTTTCACTTTTTGCTTTCACTTTTTGCTTTCTCTTTCTGCTTTCTCTTTTTACTTTCACTTTCTGCTTTCACTTTCTGCTTTCACTTTCTGCTTTCACTTTCTGCTTTCACTTTCTGCTTTCACTTTCTGCTTTCACTTTCTGCTTTCACTTTCTGCTTTCACTTTCTGCTTTCACTTTCTGCTTTCACTTTCTGCTTTCACTTTCTGCTTTCACTTTCTGCTTTCACTTTCTGCTTTCACTTTCTGCTTTCACTTTCTGCTTTCACTTTCTGCTTTCACTTTTTGCTTTGCCTCTTTTTGCTTTGCCTCTTTTTGCTTTGCCTCTCTTATGGCATGCTAGATCTTTGCATAGGGTTTTTCCTTTGTGTTTTTCCTTTCTGTTTTTCCTTTGTGCTTTTGCTTTCAGTTTTTCCTTTTTTTTTTTTTCCATTCTCATTTTGCATTCTCTTTTGGCATTCTCTTTTTGCTTTCTGATTTTGCTTTCTGATTTTGCTTTCGGATTTTGCTTTCGGTTTTTCCTTTCAGGTTTTGCTTTCTGTTTTTGTTTTTCCTCTTTTTGATTTGCCTTTCTTATTGCTGTCTAGATCTTTATACAGTGTTTTTGCTTTGTGTTTTTGCTTTTTGTTTTTGCTTTGTGTTTTTGCTTTGTGTTATTCCTTTCACTTTTTGCTTTCATTTTTTGCTTTCACTTTTTTCCTTTGCCCCTTTTTGCTTTGCCTCTCTTATGGCTGGCTAGATCTTTGCACACTAGCTCCCCTTACCACCTCCATGCCATGACTGCGGCGGCTCTTCTCCTTTGCTTTTTTATGTGGTTGTTACTGCTGCATGGGTTGATGTTGGTTTTCTCTGTTGCTTTTCTTAAGTTTTCATTTTATTAGGAATGTTTTGGTTTCGTCCTCTGTCTTTGTTGCCATGCATATTGATATTTCTTTTTTCAGATTCATTCTTATAGTGCCTGCGTGTGTCCTGCCTGCGTGTGTCCTGCCTGCGTGTGTCCTGCCTGCGTGTGTCCTGCCTGCGTGTGTCCTGCCTGCGTGTGTCCTGCCTGCGTGTGTCCTGCCTGCGTGTGTCCTGCCTGCGTGTGTCCTGCCTGCGTGTGTCCTGCCTGCGTGTGTCCTGCCTGCGTGTGTCCTGCCTGCGTGTGTCCTGCCTGCGTGTGTCCTGCCTGTGTGTGTCCTGCCTGCGTGTGTCCTGCCTGCGTGTGTGTTTTTTCTGTCTTTTTTATTTTCTCTTTTTCTTCTTTTCTCAGGCTGGCTAGATCCATGCCCGGTAGCTACCCTTACCTCCTCCTTGGCATGACTGCAGGTGCTCTGCCATCCTCCAGAGAGATGTTTTGTTCTAATGGACAGCCGCAGACTCCTTCTGGGCTGGCGACCCTGATGTTGCGTCTCTGGTGGAGGTAGCAGCATGCCCTGTAGCTACCCGTTCCTCCTCCCAGGCACGGATGCTGAGCTTTTTCCTTCTCCAGACTCAGTTGTCATCTCTGCTTTGCCATGAGAGTGCCTTCTATCCTTTGCTTTGTTATGGGGTTGTTTCTGCTGCATGCATTGATGTTGGTTTTCTCTGTTGATTTTCCATAATATTTATTTTTATTTTTATTTTATTCAGTTTTGGTTTACAGCTCCTAATGAGTTGCAATGAATTGTTAATTTTTTTCCAGCAGCTTCATTGATAATGTTTTGCTTTGCCTCTTTTTACTTTGCCTCTTTTTGCTTTGCCTCTTTTTGCTTTCCTTTCTTATGACTGGCTAGATCTTTGCACAGGGTTTTTCCTTTGTGTTTTTCATTTCTGTTTTTCCTTTGTGCTTTTGCTGTCAGTTTTTCCTTTTTTTTTTTTTTTGCATTCTCATTTTGCATGCTCTTTTGGCTTTCTGATTTTGCTTTCTGATTTTGCTTTCTGATTTTGCTTTCGGATTTTGCTTTCGGTTTTTGCTTTCAGGTTTTGCTTTTGGTTTTTGCTTTCCGGTTTTGCTTTCAGTTTTTGCTTTCAGTTTTTGCTTTCTCTTTTTGCATTCTCTCTTTGCTTTTGGTTTTTGCTTTCAGTCTTTGCTTTCAGATTTTGCTTTCTGTTTTTGTTTTTCCTCTTTTTGATTTGCCTTTCTTATTGCTGTCTAGATCTTTATACAGTGTTTTTGCTTTATGTTTTTGCTTTGTTTTTTTGCATTGTGTTTTTGCTTTGTGTTTTTGCTTTGTGTTATTCCTTTCACTTTTTGCTTTCACTTTTTGCTTTCAGTCTTTCCTTTCAGTCTTTGCTTTCTCTTTCTGCTTTCTCTTTCTGCTTTCTCTTTCTGCTTTCTCTTTCTGCTTTCTCTTTCTGCTTTCTCTTTCTGCTTTCTCTTTCTGCTTTCACTTTCTGCTTTCACTTTCTGCTTTCAATTTCTGCTTTCACTTTCTGCTTTCACTTTCTGCTTTCACTTTCTGCTTTCACTTTCTGCTTTCACTTTCTGCTTTCACTTTCTGCTTTCACTTTCTGCTTTCACTTTCTGCTTTCACTTTTTGCTTTCACTTTTTGCTTTCACTTTTTTCCTTTGCCCCTTTTTGCTTTGCCCCTTTTTGCTTTGCCTCTCTTATGGCTGGCTAGATCTTTGCACACTAGCTCCCCTTACCACCTCCATGCCATGACTGCAGCTGCTCTTCTCCTCTGGTTTTTTATGTGGTTGTTACTGCTGCATGGGTTGATGTAGGTATTCTCTGTTGCTTTTCTTAAGTTTTCATTTTATTAGGAATGTTTTGGTTTCATCCTCTGTCTTTGTTGCCATGCATATTGATATTTCTTTTTTCATATTCATTCTTATAGTGCCTGCGTGTGTCCTGCCTGCGTGTGTCCTGCCTGCGTGTGTCCTGCCTGCGTGTGTCCTGCCTGCGTGTGTCCTGCCTGCGTGTGTCCTGCCTGCGTGTGTCCTGCCTGCGTGTGTCCTGCCTGCGTGTGTCCTGCCTGCGTGTGTCCTGCCTGCGTGTGTCCTGCCTGCGTGTGTCCTGCCTGCGTGTGTCCTGCCTGCGTGTGTCCTGCCTGCGTGTGTCCTGCCTGCGTGTGTCCTGCCTGCGTGTGTCCTGCCTGCGTGTGTCCTGCCTGCGTGTGTGTTTTTTCTGTCTTTTTTATTTTCTCTTTTTCTTTTTTTCTCAGGCTGGCTAGATCCATGCCCGGTAGCTACCCTTACCTCCTCCTTGGCATGACTGCAGGTGCTCTGCCATCCTCCAGAGAGATGTTTTGTTCTAATGGACAGCCGCAGACTCCTTCTGGGCTGGCGACCCTGATGTTGCGTCTCTGGTGGAGGTAGCAGCATGCCCTGTAGCTACCCGTTCCTCCTCCCAGGCACGGATCCTGAGCTTTTTCCTTCTCCAGACTCAGTTGTCATCTCTGCTTTGCCATGAGAGTGCCTTCTATCCTTTGCTTTTTTATGGGGTTGTTTCTGCTGCATGCATTGATGTTGGTTTTCTCTGTTGATTTTCCATAATATTTATTTTTATTTTTATTTTATTCAGTTTTGGTTTACAGCTCCTAATGAGTTGCAATGAATTGTTAATTTTTTTCCAGCAGCTTCATTGATAATGTTTTGCTTTGCCTCTTTTTACTTTGCCTCTTTTAGCTTTGCCTTTCTTATGACTGGCTAGATCTTTACACAGGGTTTTTCCTTTGTGTTTTTCCTTTCTGTTTTTCCTTTGTGCTTTTGCTTTCAGTTTTCCCTTTTTTTTTTTTTTGGCATTCTCATTTTGCATGCTCTTTTGGCTTTCGGATTTTCCGTTCGGATTTTGCTTTCGGTTTTTGCTTTCAGGTTTTGCTTTCAGGTTTTGCTTTCAGTTTTTGCTTTCAGTTTTTGCTTCAGTTTTTGCTTTCAGATTTTGCTTTCTGTTTTTGCATTCTCTCTTTGCTTTTGGTTTTTGCTTTCACTTTTTGCTTTCACTTTTTGCTTTCACTTTCTGCTTTCACTTTCTGCTTTCACTTTCTGCTTTCACTTTCTGCTTTCACTTTCTGCTTTCACTTTCTGCTTTCACTTTCTGCTTTCACTTTCTGCTTTCACTTTCTGCTTTCACTTTCTGCTTTCACTTTCTGCTTTCACTTTCTGCTTTCACTTTCTGCTTTCACTTTCTGCTTTCACTTTTTGCTTTGCCTCTTTTTGCTTTGCCTCTTTTTGCTTTGCCTCTCTTATGGCATGCTAGATCTTTGCATAGGGTTTTTCCTTTGTGTTTTTCCTTTCTGTTTTTCCTTTGTGCTTTTGCTTTCAGTTTTTCCTTTTTTTTTTTTTCCATTCTCATTTTGCATTCTCTTTTGGCATTCTCTTTTTGCTTTCTGATTTTGCTTTCTGATTTTGCTTTCGGATTTTGCTTTCGGTTTTTCCTTTCAGGTTTTGCTTTCTGTTTTTGTTTTTCCTCTTTTTGATTTGCCTTTCTTATTGCTGTCTAGATCTTTATACAGTGTTTTTGCTTTGTGTTTTTGCTTTTTATTTTTGCTTTGTGTTTTTGCTTTGTGTTATTCCTTTCACTTTTTGCTTTCATTTTTTGCTTTCACTTTTTTCCTTTGCCCCTTTTTGCTTTGCCTCTCTTATGGCTGGCTAGATCTTTGCACACTAGCTCCCCTTACCACCTCCATGCCATGACTGCGGCGGCTCTTCTCCTTTGCTTTTTTATGTGGTTGTTACTGCTGCATGGGTTGATGTTGGTTTTCTCTGTTGCTTTTCTTAAGTTTTCATTTTATTAGGAATGTTTTGGTTTCGTCCTCTGTCTTTGTTGCCATGCATATTGATATTTCTTTTTTCAGATTCATTCTTATAGTGCCTGCGTGTGTCCTGCCTGCGTGTGTCCTGCCTGCGTGTGTCCTGCCTGCGTGTGTCCTGCCTGCGTGTGTCCTGCCTGCGTGTGTCCTGCCTGCGTGTGTCCTGCCTGCGTGTGTCCTGCCTGCGTGTGTCCTGCCTGCGTGTGTCCTGCCTGCGTGTGTCCTGCCTGCGTGTGTCCTGCCTGCGTGTGTCCTGCCTGCGTGTGTCCTGCCTGCGTGTGTGTTTTTTCTGTCTTTTTTATTTTCTCTTTTTCTTTTTTTCTCAGGCTGGCTAGATCCATGCCCGGTAGCTACCCTTACCTCCTCCTTGGCATGACTGCAGGTGCTCTGCCATCCTCCAGAGAGATGTTTTGTTCTAATGGACAGCCGCAGACTCCTTCTGGGCTGGCGACCCTGATGTTGCGTCTCTGGTGGAGGTAGCAGCATGCCCTGTAGCTACCCGTTCCTCCTCCCAGGCACGGATCCTGAGCTTTTTCCTTCTCCAGACTCAGTTGTCATCTCTGCTTTGCCATGAGAGTGCCTTCTATCCTTTGCTTTGTTATGGGGTTATTTCTGCTGCATGCATTGATGTTGGTTTTCTCTGTTGATTTTCCGTAATATTTATTTTTATTTTTATTTTATTCAGTTTTGGTTTACAGCTCCTAATGAGTTGCAATGAATTGTTAATTTTTTTCCAGCAGCTTCATTGATAATGTTTTGCTTTGCCTCTTTTTACTTTGCCTCTTTTTGCTTTGCCTCTTTTTGCTTTGCCTCTCTTATGGCATGCTAGATCTTTGCACAGGGTTTTTCCTTTGTGTATTTCATTTCTGTTTTTCCTTTGTGCTTTTCCTTTCAGTCTTTCCTTTTTTTTTTTTTTTTTCCATTCTCATTTTGCATTCTCTTTTTGCTTTCTGATTTTCCTTTCTGATTTTCCTTTCGGATTTTGCTTTCGATTTTTGCTTTCAGTTTTTGCATTCTCTCTTTGCTTTCGTTTTTTGCTTTCAGTTTTTGCTTTCAGATTTTGCTTTCTGTTTTTGTTTTTCCTCTTTTTGATTTGCCTTTCTTATTGCTGTCTAGATCTTTATACAGTGTTTTTGCTTTGTGTTTTTGCTTTGTGTTTTTGCTTTGTGTTTTTGCTTTGTGTTATTCCTTTCACTTTTTGCTTTCACTTTTTGCTTTCATTTTTTGCTTTCACTTTTTATTTTGCCCCTTTTTGCTTTGCCTCTCTTATGGCTGGCTAGATCTTTGCACAGGGTTTTTCCTTTGTGTTTTTCCTTTCTGTTTTTCCTTTGTGCTTTTGCTTTCAGTTTTTCCTTTTTTTTTTTTTCCATTCTCATTTTGCATTCTCTTTTGGCATTCTCTTTTTGCTTTCTGATTTTGCTTTCGGATTTTGCTTTCGGTTTTTGCTTTCAGGTTTTGGTTTCAGGTTTTGCTTTCTCTTTTTGCATTCTCTCTTTGCTTTTGGTTTTTGCTTTCAGTCTTTGCTTTCAGTTTTTGCTTTCAGATTTTGCTTTCTGTTTTTGTTTTTCCTCTTTTTGATTTGCCTTTCTTATTGCTGTCTAGATCTTTATACAGTGTTTTTGCTTTGTGTTTTTGCTTTGTGTTTTTGCTTTGTGTTATTCCTTTCACTTTTTGCTTTCATTTTTTGCTTTCACTTTTTTCCTTTGCCCCTTTTTGCTTTGCCCCTTTTTGCTTTGCCTCTCTTATGGCTGGCTAGATCTTTGCACACTAGCTCCCCTTACCACCTCCATGCCATGACTGCGGCGGCTCTTCTCCTTTGCTTTTTTATGTGGTTGTTACTGCTGCATGGGTTGATGTTGGTTTTCTCTGTTGCTTTTCTTAAGTTTTCATTTTATTAGGAATGTTTTGGTTTCGTCCTCTGTCTTTGTTGCCATGCATATTGATATTTCTTTTTTCAGATTCATTCTTATAGTGCCTGCGTGTGTCCTGCCTGCGTGTGTCCTGCCTGCGTGTGTCCTGCCTGCGTGTGTCCTGCCTGCGTGTGTCCTGCCTGCGTGTGTCCTGCCTGCGTGTGTTCTGCCTGCGTGTGTCCTGCCTGCGTGTGTCCTGCCTGCGTGTGTCCTGCCTGCGTGTGTCCTGCCTGTGTGTGTCCTGCCTGCGTGTGTCCTGCCTGCGTGTGTGTTTTTTCTGTCTTTTTTATTTTCTCTTTTTCTTCTTTTCTCAGGCTGGCTAGATCCATGCCCGGTAGCTACCCTTACCTCCTCCTTGGCATGACTGCAGGTGCTCTGCCATCCTCCAGAGAGATGTTTTGTTCTAATGGACAGCCGCAGACTCCTTCTGGGCTGGCGACCCTGATGTTGCGTCTCTGGTGGAGGTAGCAGCATGCCCTGTAGCTACCCGTTCCTCCTCCCAGGCACGGATGCTGAGCTTTTTCCTTCTCCAGACTCAGTTGTCATCTCTGCTTTGCCATGAGAGTGCCTTCTATCCTTTGCTTTGTTATGGGGTTGTTTCTGCTGCATGCATTGATGTTGGTTTTCTCTGTTGATTTTCCATAATATTTATTTTTATTTTTATTTTATTCAGTTTTGGTTTACAGCTCCTAATGAGTTGCAATGAATTGTTAATTTTTTTCCAGCAGCTTCATTGATAATGTTTTGCTTTGCCTCTTTTTACTTTGCCTCTTTTTGCTTTGCCTCTTTTTGCTTTGCCTCTCTTATGGCATGCTAGATCTTTGCACAGGGTTTTTCCTTTGTGTTTTTCATTTCTGTTTTTCCTTTGTGCTTTTCCTTTCAGTCTTTCCTTTTTTTTTTTTTTTTTCCATTCTCATTTTGCATGCTCTTTTGGCTTTCTGATTTTCCTTTCTGATTTTCCTTTCGGATTTTGCTTTCGATTTTTGCTTTCAGTTTTTGCATTCTCTCTTTGCTTTCGTTTTTTGCTTTCAGTTTTTGCTTTCAGATTTTGCTTTCTGTTTTTGTTTTTCCTCTTTTTGATTTGCCTTTCTTATTGCTGTCTAGATCTTTATACAGTGTTTTTGCTTTGTGTTTTTGCTTTGTGTTTTTGCTTTGTGTTTTTGCTTTGTGTTATTCCTTTCACTTTTTGCTTTCACTTTTTGCTTTCATTTTTTGCTTTCACTTTTTATTTTGCCCCTTTTTGCTTTGCCTCTCTTATGGCTGGCTAGATCTTTGCACAGGGTTTTTCCTTTGTGTTTTTCCTTTCTGTTTTTCCTTTGTGCTTTTGCTTTCAGTTTTTCCTTTTTTTTTTTTCCATTCTCATTTTGCATTCTCTTTTGGCATTCTCTTTTTGCTTTCTGATTTTGCTTTCGGATTTTGCTTTCGGTTTTTGCTTTCAGGTTTTGGTTTCAGGTTTTGCTTTCTCTTTTTGCATTCTCTCTTTGCTTTTGGTTTTTGCTTTCAGTCTTTGCTTTCAGTTTTTGCTTTCAGATTTTGCTTTCTGTTTTTGTTTTTCCTCTTTTTGATTTGCCTTTCTTATTGCTGTCTAGATCTTTATACAGTGTTTTTGCTTTGTGTTTTTGCTTTGTGTTTTTGCTTTGTGTTATTCCTTTCACTTTTTGCTTTCATTTTTTGCTTTCACTTTTTTCCTTTGCCCCTTTTTGCTTTGCCCCTTTTTGCTTTGCCTCTCTTATGGCTGGCTAGATCTTTGCACACTAGCTCCCCTTACCACCTCCATGCCATGACTGCGGCAGGTCTTCTCCTTTGCTTTTTTATGTGGTTGTTACTGCTGCATGGGTTGATGTTGGTTTTCTCTGTTGCTTTTCTTAAGTTTTCATTTTATTAGGAATGTTTTGGTTTCGTCCTCTGTCTTTGTTGCCATGCATATTGATATTTCTCTTTTCAGATTCATTCTTATAGTGCCTGCGTGTGTCCTGCCTGCGTGTGTCCTGCCTGCGTGTGTCCTGCCTGCGTGTGTCCTGCCTGCGTGTGTCCTGCCTGCGTGTGTCCTGCCTGCGTGTGTCCTGCCTGCGTGTGTCCTGCCTGCGTGTGTCCTGCCTGCGTGTGTCCTGCCTGCGTGTGTGTTTTTTCTGTCTTTTTTATTTTCTCTTTTTCTTTTTTTCTCAGGCTGGCTAGATCCATGCCCGGTAGCTACCCTTACCTCCTCCTTGGCATGACTGCAGGTGCTCTGCCATCCTCCAGAGAGATGTTTTGTTCTAATGGACAGCCGCAGACTCCTTCTGGGCTGGCGACCCTGATGTTGCGTCTCTGGTGGAGGTAGCAGCATGCCCTGTAGCTACCCGTTCCTCCTCCCAGGCACGGATCCTGAGCTTTTTCCTTCTCCAGACTCAGTTGTCATCTCTGCTTTGCCATGAGAGTGCCTTCTATCCTTTGCTTTTTTATGGGGTTGTTTCTGCTGCATGCATTGATGTTGGTTTTCTCTGTTGATTTTCCATAATATGTACTTTTATTTTATTCAGTTTTGGTTTACAGCTCCTGATGAGTTGCAATGAATTGTTAATTTTTTTCCAGCAGCTTCATTGATAATGTTTTGCTTTGCCTCTTTTTGCTTTGCCTCTTTTTGTTTTGCCTCTTTTTGCTTTGCCTCTCTTATGGCATGCTAGATATTTGCACAGGGTTTTTCCTTTGTGTATTTCATTTCTGTTTTTCATTTGTGATTTTGCTTTCAGTATTTCCTTTTTTTTTTTTTATGCATTCTCATTTTGCATTCTCTTTTTGCTTTCTGATTTTCCGTTCGGATTTTGTTTTCGGTTTTTGCTTTTAGTTTTTGATTTCAGTTTTTGCTTTCTGTTTTTGCATTCTCTCTTTGCTTTAGGTTTTTGCTTTCAGTCTTTGCTTTCAGTTTTTGCTTTCTGTTTTTGTTTTACCTCTTTTTGATTTGCCTTTCTTATTGCTGTCTAGATCTTTATACAGTGTTTTTGCTTTGTGTTTTTGCTTTGTGTTTTTGCTTTGTGTTTTTGCTTTGTGTTTTTGCTTTGTGTTTTTGCTTTGTGTTATTCCTTTCACTTTTTGCTTTCATTTTTTGCTTTCATTTTTTGCTTTCTCTTTTTTGCTTTGCCCCTTTTGGCTTTGCCTCTCTTATGGCCGGCTAGATCTTTGCACACTAGCTCCCCTTACCACCTCCATGCCATGACTGCGGCTGCTCTTCTCCTTTGCTTTTTTATGTGGTTGTTACTGCTGCATGTGTTGATGTTGGTTTTCTCTGTTGCTTTTCTTAAGTTTTCATTTTATTAGGAATGTTTTGGTTTTGTCCTCTGTCTTTGTTGCCATGCATATTGATATTTCTTTTTTCAGATTCATTCTTATAGTGCCTGCGTGTGTCCTGCCTGCGTGTGTCCTGCCTGCGTGTGTCCTGCCTGCGTGTGTCCTGCCTGCGTGTGTCCTGCCTGCGTGTGTCCTGCCTGCGTGTGTCCTGCCTGCGTGTGTCCTGCCTGCGTGTGTCCTGCCTGCGTGTGTCCTGCCTGCGTGTGTCCTGCCTGCGTGTGTCCTGCCTGCGTGTGTCCTGCCTGCGTGTGTCCTGCCTGCGTGTGTCCTGCCTGCGTGTGTCCTGCCTGCGTGTGTCCTGCCTGCGTGTGTCCTGCCTGCGTGTGTCCTGCCTGCGTGTGTGTTTTTTTTGTCTTTTTTATTTTCTCTTTTTCTTTTTTTCTCAGGCTTGCTAGATCCATGCCCGGTAGCTACCCTTACCTCCTCCTTGGCATGACTGCAGGTGCTCTGCCATCCTCCAGAGAGATGTTTTGTTCTAATGGACAGCCGCAGACTCCTTCTGGGCTGGCGACCCTGATGTTGCGTCTCTGGTGGAGGTAGCAGCATGCCCTGTAGCTACCCGTTCCTCCTCCCAGGCACGGATCCTGAGCTTTTTCCTTCTCCAGACTCAGTTGTCATCTCTGCTTTGCCATGAGAGTGCCTTCTATCCTTTGCTTTTTTATGGGGTTGTTTCTGCTGCATGCATTGATGTTGGTTTTCTCTGTTGATTTTCCATAATATGTACTTTTATTTTATTCAGTTTTGGTTTACAGCTCCTGATGAGTTGCAATGAATTGTTAATTTTTTTCCAGCAGCTTCATTGATAATGTTTTGCTTTGCCTCTTTTTACTTTGCCTCTTTTTGCTTTGCCTCTTTTTGCTTTGCCTCTCTTATGGCATGCTAGATCTTTGCACAGGGTTTTTCCTTTGTGTATTTCATTTCTGTTTTTCCTTTGTGCTTTTGCTTTCAGTCTTTCCTTTTTTTTTTTTTTTTTTTTTCCATTCTCATTTTGCATTCTCTTTTTGCTTTCTGATTTTCCTTTCGGATTTTGCTTTCGGTTTTTGCTTTCGGTTTTTGCTTTCAGTTTTTGCATTCTCTCTTTGCTTTCGTTTTTTGCATTCATTCTTTGCTTTCAGATTTTGCTTTCTGTTTTTGTTTTTCCTCTTTTTGATTTGCCTTTCTTATTGCTGTCTAGATCTTTATACAGTGTTTTTGCTTTGTGTTTTTGCTTTGTGTTTTTGCTTTGTGTTATTCCTTTCACTTTTTGCTTTCACTTTTTGCTTTCATTTTTTGCTTTCACTTTTTACTTTGCCCCTTTTTGCTTTGCCTCTCTTATGGCTGGCTAGATCTTTGCACAGGGTTTTTCCTTTGTGTTTTTCCTTTCTGTTTTTCCTTTGTGCTTTTGCTTTCAGTTTTTCCTTTTTTTTTTTTTTGCATTCTCATTTTGCATTCTCTTTTGGCATTCTCTTCTTGCTTTCTGATTTTGCTTTCTGATTTTGCTTTCGGATTTTGTTTTCGGTTTTTGCTTTCAGGTTTTGCTTTCAGGTTTTGCTTTCTCTTTTTGCATTCTCTCTTTGCTTTTGGTTTTTGCTTTCAGTCTTTGCTTTCAGTTTTTGCTTTCAGATTTTGCTTTCTGTTTTTGTTTTTCCTCTTTTTGATTTGCCTTTCTTATTGCTGTCTAGATCTTTATACAGTGTTTTTGCTTTGTGTTTTTGCTTTGTGTTTTTGCTTTGTGTTTTTGCTTTGTGTTATTCCTTTCACTGTTTGCTTTCATTTTTTGCTTTCACTTTTTTCCTTTGCCCCTTTTTGCTTTGCCCCTTTTTGCTTTGCCTCTCTTATGGCTGGCTAGATCTTTGCACACTAGCTCCCCTTACCACCTCCATGCCATGACTGCGGCTGCTCTTCTCCTTTGCTTTTTTATGTGGTTGTTACTGCTGCATGGGTTGATGTTGGTTTTCTCTGTTGCTATTCTTAAGTTTTCATTTTATTATGAATGTTTTGGTTTCGTCCTCTGTCTTTGTTGCCATGCATATTGATATTTCTTTTTTCAGATTCATTCTTATAGTGCCTGCGTGTGTCCTGCCTGCGTGTGTCCTGCCTGCGTGTGTCCTGCCTGCGTGTGTCCTGCCTGCGTGTGTCCTGCCTGCGTGTGTCCTGCCTGCGTGTGTCCTGCCTGCGTGTGTCCTGCCTGCGTGTGTCCTGCCTGCGTGTGTCCTGCCTGCGTGTGTCCTGCCTGCGTGTGTCCTGCCTGCGTGTGTCCTGCCTGCGTGTGTGTTTTTTCTGTCTTTTTTATTTTCTCTTTTTCTTTTTTTCTCAGGCTGGCTAGATCCATGCCCGGTAGCTACCCTTACCTCCTCCTTGGCATGACTGCAGGTGCACTGCCATCCTCCAGAGAGATGTTTTGTTCTAATGGACAGCCGCAGACTCCTTCTGGGCTGGCGACCCTGATGTTGCGTCTCTGGTGGAGGTAGCAGCATGCCCTGTAGCTACCCGTTCCTCCTCCCAGGCACGGATCCTGAGCTTTTTCCTTCTCCAGACTCAGTTGTCATCTCTGCTTTGCCATGAGAGTGCATTCTATCCTTTGCTTTTTTATGGGGTTGTTTCTGCTGCATGCATTGATGTTGGTTTTCTCTGTTGATTTTCCATAATATTTATTTTTATTTTTATTTTATTTAGTTTTGGTTTACAGCTCCTGATGAGTTGCAATGAATTGTTAATTTTTTTCCAGCAGCTTCATTGATAATGTTTTGCTTTGACTCTTTTTGCTTTGCCTCTTTTTGTTTTGCCTCTTTTTGCTTTGCCTCTCTTATGGCATGCTAAATATTTGCACAGGGTTTTTCCTTTGTGTATTTCATTTCTGTTTTTCCTTTGTGCTTTTCCTTTCAGTCTTTCCTTTTTTTTTTTTTTTTTCCATTCTCATTTTGCATTCTCTTTTTGCTTTCTGATTTTCCGTTCGGATTTTGTTTTCGGTTTTTGCTTTTAGTTTTTGATTTCAGTTTTTGCTTTCTGTTTTTGCATTCTCTCTTTGCTTTAGGTTTTTGCTTTCAGTCTTTGCTTTCAGTTTTTGCTTTCTGTTTTTGTTTTACCTCTTTTTGATTTGCCTTTCTTATTGCTGTCTAGATCTTTATACAGTGTTTTTGCTTTGTGTTTTTGCTTTGTGTTTTTGCTTTGTGTTATTCCTTTCACTTTTTGCTTTCACTTTTTGCTTTTACTTTTTGCTTTCATTTTTTGCTTTCACTTTTTGCTTTGCCCCTTTTTGCTTTGCCTCTCTTTTGTCTGGCTAGATCCTTGCACAGGGTTTTTCCTTTGTGTTTTTCCTTTCTATTTTCCTTTGTGCTTTTGCTTTCAGTTTGTCCTTTTTTTTTTTTTTTTGCATTCTCATTTTGCATTCTCTTTTTGCTTTCTGATTTTGCTTTCGGATTTTGTTTTCGGTTTTTGCTTTCAGGTTTTGCTTTCAGGTTTTGCTTTCTCTTTTTGCATACTCTCTTTGCTTTCGGTTTTTGCTTTCAGTCTTTGCTTTCTGTTTTTGTTTTTCCTCTTTTTGATTTGCCTTTCTTATTGCTGTCTAGATCTTTATACAGTGTTTTTGCTTTGTGTTTTTGCTTTGTGTTTTTGCTTTGTGTTATTCCTTTCACTTTTTGCTTTCATTTTTTGCTTTCACTTTTTTCCTTTGCCCCTTTTTGCTTTGCCCCTTTTTGCTTTGCCTCTCTTATGGCTGGCTAGATCTTTGCACACTAGCTCCCCTTACCACCTCCATGCCATGACTGCGGCTGCTCTTCTCCTTTGCTTTTTTATGTGGTTGTTACTGCTGCATGGGTTGATGTTGGTTTTCTCTGTTGCTTTTCTTAAGTTTTCATTTTATTATGAATGTTTTGGTTTCGTCCTCTGTCTTTGTTGCCATGCATATTGATATTTCTTTTTTCAGATTCATTCTTATAGTGCCTGCGTGTGTCCTGCCTGCGTGTGTCCTGCCTGCGTGTGTCCTGCCTGCGTGTGTCCTGCCTGCGTGTGTCCTGCCTGCGTGTGTCCTGCCTGCGTGTGTCCTGCCTGCGTGTGTCCTGCCTGCGTGTGTCCTGCCTGCGTGTGTCCTGCCTGCGTGTGTCCTGCCTGCGTGTGTCCTGCCTGCGTGTGTCCTGCCTGCGTGTGTCCTGCCTGCGTGTGTCCTGCCTGCGTGTGTCCTGCCTGCGTGTGTCCTGCCTGCGTGTGTGTTTTTTCTGTCTTTTTTATTTTCTCTTTTTCTTTTTTTCTCAGGCTGGCTAGATCCATGCCCGGTAGCTACCCTTACCTCCTCCTTGGCATGACTGCAGGTGCTCTGCCATCCTCCAGAGAGATGTTTTGTTCTAATGGACAGCCGCAGACTCCTTCTGGGCTGGCGACCCTGATGTTGCGTCTCTGGTGGAGGTAGCAGCATGCCCTGTAGCTACCCGTTCCTCCTCCCAGGCACGGATCCTGAGCTTTTTCCTTCTCCAGACTCAGTTGTCATCTCTGCTTTGCCATGAGAGTGCCTTCTATCCTTTGCTTTGTTATGGGGTTGTTTCTGCTGCATGCATTGATGTTGGTTTTCTCTGTTGATTTTCCGTAATATTTATTTTTATTTTTATTTTATTTAGTTTTGGTTTACAGCTCCTGATGAGTTGCAATGAATTGTTAATTTTTTTCCAGCAGCTTCATTGATAATGTTTTGCTTTGCCTCTTTTTGCTTTGCCTCTTTTTGTTTTGCCTCTTTTTGCTTTGCCTCTCTTATGGCATGCTAAATATTTGCACAGGATTTTTCCTTTGTGTTTTTCATTTCTGTTTTTCCTTTGTGATTTTGCTTTCAGTATTTCCTTTTTTTTTTTTTATGCATTCTCATTTTGCATTCTCTTTTTGCTTTCTGATTTTCCGTTCGGATTTTGTTTTCGGTTTTTGCTTTTAGTTTTTGATTTCAGTTTTTGCTTTCTGTTTTTGCATTCTCTCTTTGCTTTAGGTTTTTGCTTTCAGTCTTTGCTTTCAGTTTTTGCTTTCTGTTTTTGTTTTTCCTCTTTTTGATTTGCCTTTCTTATTGCTGTCTAGATCTTTATACAGTGTTTTTGCTTTGTGTTTTTGCTTTGTGTTTTTGCTTTGTGTTATTCCTTTCACTTTTTGCTTTCACTTTTTGCTTTTACTTTTTGCTTTCATTTTTTGCTTTCACTTTTTGCTTTGCCCCTTTTTGCTTTGCCTCTCTTATGTCTGGCTAGATCCTTGCACAGGGTTTTTCCTTTGTGTTTTTCCTTTCTATTTTCCTTTGTGCTTTTGCTTTCAGTTTGTCCTTTTTTTTTTTTTTTTGCATTCTCATTTTGCATTCTCTTTTGGCATTCTCTTTTTGCTTTCTGATTTTGCTTTCTGATTTTGCTTTCGGATTTTGTTTTCGGTTTTTGCTTTCAGGTTTTGCTTTCTCTTTTTGCATACTCTCTTTGCTTTCGGTTTTTGCTTTCAGTCTTTGCTTTCTGTTTTTGTTTTTCCTCTTTTTGATTTGCCTTTCTTATTGCTGTCTAGATCTTTATACAGTGTTTTTGCTTTGTGTTTTTGCTTTGTGTTTTTGCTTTGTGTTTTTGCTTTGTGTTTTTGCTTTGTGTTTTTGCTTTGTGTTTTTGCTTTGTGTTATTCCTTTCACTTTTTGCTTTCACTTTTTGCTTTCATTTTTTGCTTTCTCTTTTTTGCTTTGCCCCTTTTGGCTTTGCCTCTCTTATGGCCGGCTAGATCTTTGCACACTAGCTCCCCTTACCACCTCCATGCCATGACTGCGGCTGCTCTTCTCCTTTGCTTTTTTATGTGGTTGTTACTGCTGCATGTGTTGATGTTGGTTTTCTCTGTTGCTTTTCTTAAGTTTTCATTTTATTAGGAATGTTTTGGTTTCGTCCTCTGTCTTTGTTGCCATGCATATTGATATTTCTTTTTTCAGATTCATTCTTATAGTGCCTGCGTGTGTCCTGCCTGCGTGTGTCCTGCCTGCGTGTGTCCTGCCTGCGTGTGTCCTGCCTGCGTGTGTCCTGCCTGCGTGTGTCCTGCCTGCGTGTGTCCTGCCTGCGTGTGTCCTGCCTGCGTGTGTCCTGCCTGCGTGTGTCCTGCCTGCGTGTGTCCTGCCTGCGTGTGTCCTGCCTGCGTGTGTCCTGCCTGCGTGTGTCCTGCCTGCGTGTGTCCTGCCTGCGTGTGTCCTGCCTGCGTGTGTCCTGCCTGCGTGTGTCCTGCCTGCGTGTGTCCTGCCTGCGTGTGTCCTGCCTGCGTGTGTCCTGCCTGCGTGTGTCCTGCCTGCGTGTGTGTTTTTTCTGTCTTTTTTATTTTCTCTTTTTCTTTTTTTCTCAGGCTGGCTAGATCCATGCCCGGTAGCTACCCTTACCTCCTCCTTGGCATGACTGCAGGTGCTCTGCCATCCTCCAGAGAGATGTTTTGTTCTAATGGACAGCCGCAGACTCCTTCTGGGCTGGCGACCCTGATGTTGCGTCTCTGGTGGAGGTAGCAGCATGCCCTGTAGCTACCCGTTCCTCCTCCCAGGCACGGATCCTGAGCTTTTTCCTTCTCCAGACTCAGTTGTCATCTCTGCTTTGCCATGAGAGTGCCTTCTATCCTTTGCTTTTTTATGGGGTTGTTTCTGCTGCATGCATTGATGTTGGTTTTCTCTGTTGATTTTCCGTAATATTTATTTTTATTTTTATTTTATTCAGTTTTGGTTTACAGCTCCTGATGAGTTGCAATGAATTGTTAATTTTTTTCCAGCAGCTTCATTGATAATGTTTTGCTTTGCCTCTTTTTGCTTTGCCTCTTTTTGTTTTGCCTCTTTTTGCTTTGCCTCTCTTATTGCATGCTAAATATTTGCACAGGGTTTTTCCTTTGTGTTTTTCATTTCTGTTTTTCCTTTGTGATTTTGCTTTCAGTATTTCCTTTTTTTTTTTTTATGCATTCTCATTTTGCATTCTCTTTTTGCTTTCTGATTTTCCGTTCGGATTTTGTTTTCGGTTTTTGCTTTTAGTTTTTGATTTCAGTTTTTGCTTTCTGTTTTTGCATTCTCTCTTTGCTTTAGGTTTTTGCTTTCAGTCTTTGCTTTCAGTTTTTGCTTTCTGTTTTTGTTTTACCTCTTTTTGATTTGCCTTTCTTATTGCTGTCTAGATCTTTATACAGTGTTTTTGCTTTGTGTTTTTGCTTTGTGTTTTTGCTTTGTGTTATTCCTTTCACTTTTTACTTTCACTTTTTGCTTTTACTTTTTGCTTTCATTTTTTGCTTTCACTTTTTGCTTTGCCCCTTTTTGCTTTGCCTCTCTTATGTCTGGCTAGATCCTTGCACAGGGTTTTTCCTTTGTGTTTTTCCTTTCTATTTTCCTTTGTGCTTTTGCTTTCAGTTTGTCCTTTTTTTTTTTTTTTGCATTCTCATTTTGCATTCTCTTTTGGCATTCTCTTTTTGCTTTCGGATTTTGTTTTCGGTTTTTGCTTTCAGGTTTTGCTTTCAGGTTTTGCTTTCTCTTTTTGCATACTCTCTTTGCTTTCGGTTTTTGCTTTCAGTCTTTGCTTTCTGTTTTTGTTTTTCCTCTTTTTGATTTGCCTTTCTTATTGCTGTCTAGATCTTTATACAGTGTTTTTGCTTTGTGTTTTTGCTTTGTGTTTTTGCTTTGTGTTTTTGCTTTGTGTTTTTGCTTTGTGTTTTTGCTTTGTGTTATTCCTTTCACTTTTTGTTTTCATTTTTTGCTTTCACTTTTTTCCTTTGCCCCTTTTTGCTTTGCCCCTTTTTGCTTTGCCTCTCTTATGGCTGGCTAGATCTTTGCACACTAGCTCCCCTTACCACCTCCATGCCATGACTGCGGCAGCTCTTCTCCTTTGCTTTTTTATGTGGTTGTTACTGCTGCATGGGTTGATGTTGGTTTTCTCTGTTGCTTTTCTTAAGTTTTCATTTTATTATGAATGTTTTGGTTTCGTCCTCTGTCTTTGTTGCCATGCATATTGATATTTCTTTTTTCAGATTCATTCTTATAGTGCCTGCGTGTGTCCTGCCTGCGTGTGTCCTGCCTGCGTGTGTCCTGCCTGCGTGTGTCCTGCCTGCGTGTGTCCTGCCTGCGTGTGTCCTGCCTGCGTGTGTCCTGCCTGCGTGTGTCCTGCCTGCGTGTGTCCTGCCTGCGTGTGTCCTGCCTGCGTGTGTCCTGCCTGCGTGTGTCCTGCCTGCGTGTGTCCTGCCTGCGTGTGTCCTGCCTGCGTGTGTGTTTTTTCTGTCTTTTTTATTTTCTCTTTTTCTTTTTTTCTCAGGCTGGCTAGATCCATGCCCGGTAGCTACCCTTACCTCCTCCTTGGCATGACTGCAGGTGCTCTGCCATCCTCCAGAGAGATGTTTTGTTCTAATGGACAGCCGCAGACTCCTTCTGGGCTGGCGACCCTGATGTTGCGTCTCTGGTGGAGGTAGCAGCATGCCCTGTAGCTACCCGTTCCTCCTCCCAGGCACGGATGCTGAGCTTTTTCCTTCTCCAGACTCAGTTGTCATCTCTGCTTTGCCATGAGAGTGCCTTCTATCCTTTGCTTTTTTATGGGGTTGTTTCTGCTGCATGCATTGATGTTGGTTTTCTCTGTTGATTTTCCATAATATGTACTTTTATTTTATTCAGTTTTGGTTTACAGCTCCTGATGAGTTGCAATGAATTGTTAATTTTTTTCCAGCAGCTTCATTGATAATGTTTTGCTTTGCCTCTTTTTACTTTGCCTCTTTTTGCTTTGCCTCTTTTTGCTTTGCCTCTCTTATGGCATGCTAGATCTTTGCACAGGGTTTTTCCTTTGTGTATTTCATTTCTGTTTTTCCTTTGTGCTTTTGCTTTCAGTCTTTCCTTTTTTTTTTTTTTTTTTTTTCCATTCTCATTTTGCATTCTCTTTTTGCTTTCTGATTTTCCTTTCGGATTTTGCTTTCGGTTTTTGCTTTCGGTTTTTGCTTTCAGTTTTTGCATTCTCTCTTTGCTTTCGTTTTTTGCATTCATTCTTTGCTTTCAGATTTTGCTTTCTGTTTTTGTTTTTCCTCTTTTTGATTTGCCTTTCTTATTGCTGTCTAGATCTTTATACAGTGTTTTTGCTTTGTGTTTTTGCTTTGTGTTTTTGCTTTGTGTTATTCCTTTCACTTTTTGCTTTCACTTTTTGCTTTCATTTTTTGCTTTCACTTTTTACTTTGCCCCTTTTTGCTTTGCCTCTCTTATGGCTGACTAGATCTTTGCACAGGGTTTTTCCTTTGTGTTTTTCCTTTCTGTTTTTCCTTTGTGCTTTTGCTTTCAGTTTTTCCTTTTTTTTTTTTTTTCCATTCTCATTTTGCATTCTCTTTTGGCATTCTCTTTTTGCTTTCTGATTTTGCTTTCTGATTTTGCTTTCGGATTTTGCTTTCGGTTTTTGCTTTCAGGTTTTGCTTTCAGGTTTTGCTTTCTCTTTTTGCATTCTCTCTTTGCTTTTGGTTTTTGCTTTCAGTCTTTGCTTTCAGTTTTTGCTTTCAGATTTTGCTTTCGGTTTTTGTTTTTCCTCTTTTTGATTTGCCTTTCTTATTGCTGTCTAGATCTTTATACAGTGTTTTTGCTTTGTGTTTTTGCTTTGTGTTTTTGCTTTGTGTTTTTGCTTTGTGTTTTTGCTTTGTGTTATTCCTTTCACTTTTTGTTTTCATTTTTTGCTTTCACTTTTTTCCTTTGCCCCTTTTTGCTTTGCCCCTTTTGGCTTTGCCTCTCTTATGGCCGGCTAGATCTTTGCACACTAGCTCCCCTTACCACCTCCATGCCATGACTGCGGCTGCTCTTCTCCTTTGCTTTTTTATGTGGTTGTTACTGCTGCATGGGTTGATGTTGGTTTTCTCTGTTGCTTTTCTTAAGTTTTCATTTTATTATGAATGTTTTGGTTTCGTCCTCTGTCTTTGTTGCCATGCATATTGATATTTCTTTTTTCAGATTCATTCTTATAGTGCCTGCGTGTGTCCTGCCTGCGTGTGTCCTGCCTGCGTGTGTCCTGCCTGCGTGTGTCCTGCCTGCGTGTGTCCTGCCTGCGTGTGTCCTGCCTGCGTGTGTCCTGCCTGCGTGTGTCCTGCCTGCGTGTGTCCTGCCTGCGTGTGTCCTGCCTGCGTGTGTCCTGCCTGCGTGTGTCCTGCCTGCGTGTGTCCTGCCTGCGTGTGTCCTGCCTGCGTGTGTCCTGCCTGCGTGTGTCCTGCCTGCGTGTGTCCTGCCTGCGTGTGTCCTGCCTGCGTGTGTCCTGCCTGCGTGTGTCCTGCCTGCGTGTGTCCTGCCTGCGTGTGTCCTGCCTGCGTGTGTCCTGCCTGCGTGTGTCCTGCCTGCGTGTGTCCTGCCTGCGTGTGTGTTTTTTCTGTCTTTTTTATTTTTTCTTTTTCTTTTTTTCTCAGGCTGGCTAGATCCATGCCCGGTAGCTACCCTTACCTCCTCCTTGGCATGACTGCAGGTGCTCTGCCATCCTCCAGAGAGATGTTTTGTTCTAATGGACAGCCGCAGACTCCTTCTGGGCTGGCGACCCTGATGTTGCGTCTCTGGTGGAGGTAGCAGCATGCCCTGTAGCTACCCGTTCCTCCTCCCAGGCACGGATCCTGAGCTTTTTCCTTCTCCAGACTCAGTTGTCATCTCTGCTTTGCCATGAGAGTGCCTTCTATCCTTTGCTTTTTTATGGGGTTGTTTCTGCTGCATGCATTGATGTTGGTTTTCTCTGTTGATTTTCCATAATATGTACTTTTATTTTATTCAGTTTTGGTTTACAGCTCCTGATGAGTTGCAATGAATTGTTAATTTTTTTCCAGCAGCTTCATTGATAATGTTTTGCTTTGCCTCTTTTTACTTTGCCTCTTTTTGCTTTGCCTCTTTTTGCTTTGCCTCTCTTATGGCATGCTAGATCTTTGCACAGGGTTTTTCCTTTGTGTATTTCATTTCTGTTTTTCCTTTATGCTTTTGCTTTCAGTCTTTCCTTTTTTTTTTTTTTTTTTTTTTTCCATTCTCTTTTTGCTTTCTGATTTTCCTTTCGGATTTTCCTTTCGGATTTTGCTTTCGGTTTTTGCTTTCGGTTTTTGCTTTCAGTTTTTGCATTCTCTCTTTGCTTTCGTTTTTAGCATTCATTCTTTGCTTTCAGATTTTGCTTTCTGTTTTTGTTTTTCCTCTTTTTGATTTGCCTTTCTTATTGCTGTCTAGATCTTTATACAGTGTTTTTGCTTTGTGTTTTTGCTTTGTGTTTTTGCTTTGTGTTATTCCTTTCACTTTTTGCTTTCACTTTTTGCTTTCATTTTTTGCTTTCACTTTTTACTTTGCCCCTTTTTGCTTTGCCTCTCTTATGGCTGGCTAGATCTTTGCACAGGGTTTTTCCTTTGTGTTTTTCCTTTCTGTTTTTCCTTTGTGCTTTTGCTTTCAGTTTTTCCTTTTTTTTTTTTTTCCATTCTCATTTTGCATTCTCTTTTTGCTTTCTGATTTTCCTTTCGGATTTTCCTTTCGGATTTTGCTTTCGGTTTTTGCTTTCAGTTTTTGCATTCTCTCTTTGCTTTCGTTTTTAGCATTCATTCTTTGCTTTCAGATTTTGCTTTCTGTTTTTGTTTTTCCTCTTTTTGATTTGCCTTTCTTATTGCTGTCTAGATCTTTATACAGTGTTTTTGCTTTGTGTTTTTGCTTTGTGTTTTTGCTTTGTGTTTTTGCTTTGTGTTTTTGCTTTGTGTTATTCCTTTCACTTTTTGCTTTCATTTTTTGCTTTCACTTTTTTCCTTTGCCACTTTTTGCTTTGCCCCTTTTTGCTTTGCCTCTCTTATGGCTGGCTAGATCTTTGCACACTAGCTCCCCTTACCACCTCCATGCCATGACTGCGGCTGCTCTTCTCCTTTGCTTTTTTATGTGGTTGTTACTGCTGCATGGGTTGATGTTGGTTTTCTCTGTTGCTTTTCTTAAGTTTTCATTTTATTAGGAATGTTTTGGTTTCGTCCTCTGTCTTTGTTGCCATGCATATTGATATTTCTTTTTTCAGATTCATTCTTATAGTGCCTGCGTGTGTCCTGCCTGCGTGTGTCCTGCCTGCGTGTGTCCTGCCTGCGTGTGTCCTGCCTGCGTGTGTCCTGCCTGCGTGTGTCCTGCCTGCGTGTGTCCTGCCTGCGTGTGTCCTGCCTGCGTGTGTCCTGCCTGCGTGTGTCCTGCCTGCGTGTGTCCTGCCTGCGTGTGTCCTGCCTGCGTGTGTCCTGCCTGCGTGTGTCCTGCCTGCGTGTGTCCTGCCTGCGTGTGTCCTGCCTGCGTGTGTCCTGCCTGCGTGTGTCCTGCCTGCGTGTGTCCTGCCTGCGTGTGTCCTGCCTGCGTGTGTGTTTTTTCTGTCTTTTTTATTTTCTCTTTTTCTTTTTTTCTCAGGCTGGCTAGATCCATGCCCGGTAGCTACCCTTACCTCCTCCTTGGCATGACTGCAGGTGCTCTGCCATCCTCCAGAGAGATGTTTTGTTCTAATGGACAGCCGCAGACTCCTTCTGGGCTGGCGACCCTGATGTTGCGTCTCTGGTGGAGGTAGCAGCATGCCCTGTAGCTACCCGTTCCTCCTCCCAGGCACGGATCCTGAGCTTTTTCCTTCTCCAGACTCAGTTGTCATCTCTGCTTTGCCATGAGAGTGCCTTCTATCCTTTGCTTTTTTATGGGGTTGTTTCTGCTGCATGCATTGATGTTGGTTTTCTCTGTTGATTTTCCATAATATTTACTTTTGTTTTTTTTTTATTTAGTTTTGGTTTACAGCTCCTAATGAGTTGCAATGAATTGTTAATTTTTTTCCAGCAGCTTCATTGATAATGTTTTGCTTGGCCTCTTTTTGCTTTGCCTCTTTTTGCTTTGCCTCTCTTATGGCATGCTAGATATTTGCACAGGGTTTTTCCTTTGTGTTTTTCATTTCTGTTTTCCCTTTGTGCTTTTGCTTTCACTATTTCCTTTTTTTTTTTTTTTTATGCATTCTCATTTTGCATTCTCTTTTTGCTTTCTGATTTTCCGTTCGGATTTTGTTTTCGGTTTTTGCTTTCAGTTTTTGATTTCAGTTTTTGCTTTCTTTTTTTGTTTTACCTCTTTTTGATTTGCCTTTCTTATTGCTGTCTAGATCTTTATACAGTGTTTTTGCTTTGTGTTTTTGCTTTGTGTTTTTGCTTTGTGTTATTCCTTTCACTTTTTGCTTTTACTTTTTGCTTTCATTTTTTGCTTTCACTTTTTGCTTTGCCCCTTTTTGCTTTGCCTCTCTTATGTCTGGCTAGATCTTTGCACAGGGTTTTTCCTTTGTGTTTTTCCTTTCTGTTTTTCCTTTGTGCTTTTGCTTTCAGTTTTTCCTTTTTTTTTTTTTTCCATTCTCATTTTGCTTTCTCTTTTGGCATTCTCTTTTTGCTTTCAGTTTTTGCTTTCTGATTTTGCTTTCGGATTTTGTTTTCAGTTTTTGCTTTCAGGTTTTGCTTTCAGGCTTTGCTTTCACTTTTTGCTTTCATTTTTTGCTTTCACTTTTTTGCTTTGCCCCTTTTGGCTTTGCCTCTCTTATGGCCGGCTAGATCTTTGCACACTAGCTCCCCTTACCACCTCCGTGCCATGACTGCGGCTGCTCTTCTCCTTTGCTTTTTTATGTGGTTGTTACTGCTGCATGGGTTGATGTTGGTTTTCTCTGTTGCTTTTCTTAAGTTTTCATTTTATTATGAATGTTTTGGTTTCGTCCTCTGTCTTTGTTGCCATGCATATTGATATTTCTATTTTCAGATTCATTCTTATAGTGCCTGCGTGTGTCCTGCCTGCGTGTGTCCTGCCTGCGTGTGTCCTGCCTGCGTGTGTCCTGCCTGCGTGTGTCCTGCCTGCGTGTGTCCTGCCTGCGTGTGTCCTGCCTGCGTGTGTCCTGCCTGCGTGTGTCCTGCCTGCGTGTGTCCTGCCTGCGTGTGTCCTGCCTGCGTGTGTCCTGCCTGCGTGTGTCCTGCCTGCGTGTGTCCTGCCTGCGTGTGGGTTTTTTCTGTCTTTTTTATTTTCTCTTTTTCTTTTTTTCTCAGGCTGGCTAGATCCATGCCCGGTAGCTACCCTTACCTCCTCCTTGGCATGACTGCAGGTGCTCTGCCATCTTCCAGAGAGATGTTTTGTTCTAATGGACAGCCGCAGACTTTATACAGTGTTTTTGCTTTGTGTGTTTGCTTTGTGTTTTTGCTTTGTGTTATTCCTTTCACTTTTTGCTTTCACTTTTTGCTTTCATTTTTTGCTTTCACTTTTTACTTTGCCCCTTTTTGCTTTGCCTCTCTTATGGCTGGCTAGATCTTTGCACAGGGTTTTTCCTTCGTGTTTTTCCTTTCTCTTTTTCCTTTGTGCTTTTGCTTTCAGTTTTTCCTTTTTTTTTTTTTTTTTTCCATTCTCTTTTGGCATTCTCTTTTTGCTTTCTGATTTTGCTTTCTGATTTTGCTTTCTGATTTTGCTTTCTGATTTTGCTTTCGGATTTTGCTTTCGGATTTTGCTTTCGGTTTTTGCTTTTTTTTGGTTTTTCCTCTTTTTGCTTTCCCTCTCTTACTGCTTTCTATATCTTTATACAGTGTTTTTACTTTGTGTTTTTGCTTTGTGTTTTGCGTTGTCTTTTTGCGTTGTCGTTTTGCATTCTCCTTTTACTTTGACTTTTTGCTTTGACTTTTTGCTTTGTATTTTTGCTTTCTGTTTTTGCTTTGTATTTTTGCTTTCATTTTTTGCTTTCTGTTTTTTCTTTCAGTTTTTGCTTTCTGTTTTTGTTTTTCCTCTTTTTGCTTTGCCTCACTTATTGATGTCTTTATTGTTATACAGTGTTTTTAGTTTGTGGTTTTGCTTTGTGTTTTGCTTTGTGTTTTTACTTTATGTATTTGCTTTGTGTTATTGCTTTGTCTTTTTGCTTTGTCTTTTTGCTCTGTGCATTGGCTGTGTGCATTTGCTGTGTGCATTTGCTCTGTGCATTTGCTTTGTTTTTTCTTTGTTTTTTTGCTTTTAGTTTTTGCTTTCTCTTTTTGAATTCTCTCCTTACATTCTCTCTTTAATTTAGGTTTTTGCTTTGTATTTTTGCTTTGTGTTTTTGCTTTGTGTTTTTGCTTTGTGTTTTTGCTTTCAGTTTTTGCTTTCAGTTTTTGCTTTCAGTTTTTGCTTTCAGTTTTTGCTTTCTGTTTTTGCTTTCATTTTTTGCTTTCTATTTTTGCATTCTTTTTTTGTTTTTCCTCTTTTTGCTTTGCCTCTCTTGTTGCTTTCTATATCTTTATACAGTGTTTTTGCTTTGTCTTTTTGCTTTGTGTTTTTGCTTTGTGTTTTTGCTTTGTCTTTTTGCTTTGACTTTTTGCTTTGTCTTTTTGCTTTGTCTTTTTGCTTTTTCTTTTTGCTTTGTCTTTTTGCTTTGTCTTTTTGCTTTGTCTTTTTGCTTTGCCTTTCTGCTTTCTGTTTTTGCTTTGTGTTTTTGCTTTGTGTTTTTTCTCTGTGAATTTGCTCTGTGTTTTTGCTTTGTCTTTTTGCTTTCTGTTTTTGCTTTGTCTTTTTGCTTTGTGTTTTTTCTCTGTGAATTTGCTCTGTGTTTTGCTTTTTGTTTTTGCTTTGTGTTTTTGCTTTGTGTTTTTGCTTTCAGTTTTGCTTTCTGTTTTTGCTTTCTGTTTTTGTTTTTCCTCTTTTTGCTTTGCCTCTCTTATTGCTGTCTATATCTTTATACTGTGTTTTTACTTTGTTTTTGCATTGTGTTTTTGCTTTGTGTTTTTGCTTTGTTTTTGCTTTGTCTTTTTGCTTTGTCTTTTTGCTTTGTCTTTTTGCTTTGTCTTTTTGCTCTGTGCGTTTGCTTTGTGTTTTTGCTTTCAGTTTTTGCTTTCTCTTTTTGAAGTCTCTTTACATTCTCTCTTTAATTTAGGTTTTTGCTTTGTGTTTTTGCTTTGTGTTTTTGCTTTCAGTTTTTGCTTTCAGTTTTTGCTTTCAGTTTTTGCTTTCTGTTTTTGTTTTTCCTCTTTTTACTTTGCCTCTCTTATTGCTGTCTATATCTTTATACAGTGTTTTTACTTTGTTTTTGCTTTGTCTTTTTGCTTTGTCTTTTTGCCTTGTCTTTTTGCCTTGTCTTTTTGCCTTGTCTTTTTGCTTTGTCTTTTTGCTTTGTCTTTTTGCTTTGTCTTTTTGCTTTGTCTTTCTGCTTTGTCTTTCTGCTTTGTCTTTCTGCTTTGTCTTTCTGCTTTGTCTTTCTGCTTTGTCTTTCTGCTTTGTCTTTCTGCTTTGTCTTTCTGCTTTGTCTTTCTGCTTTGTCTTTCTGCTTTGTCTTTCTGCTTTGTCTTTCTGCTTTGTCTTTCTGCTTTCTGTTTTTGCTTTCTGTTTTTGCTTTGTGTTTTTGCTTTGTGTTTTTGCTTTCAGTTTTTGCTTTCTGTTTTTGTTTTTCCTCTTTTTGCTTTGCCTCTCTTATTGCTGTCTATATCTTTATACAGTGTTTTTGCTTTGTGTTTTTGCTTTGTGTTTTTCTTTGTCTTTTTGCTTTGTCTTTTTCTTTGTCTTTTTGCTTTGTCTTTTTGCTTTGTCTTTTTGCTCTGTGTTTTTGCTCTGTGCTTTTGCTCTGTGTTTTTGCTTTGTGTTTTTGCTTTCTATTTTGCTCTGTGCTTTTGCTCTGTGCTTTTGCTTTGTGTTTTGCTTTGTTTTTTTGCTTTCTGGTTTTGCTTTTTCTTGATTTTTGTTTTTGCTTTCTGTTTTTGTTTTTCCTCTTTTTGCTTTCCCTCTCTTATTGCTTTCCATATCTTTATACAGTGTTTTTACTTTGTGTTTTTGCTTTGTGTTTTGCGTTGTCTTTTTGCGTTGTCGTTTTGCATTCTCTTTTTACTTTGACTTTTTGCTTTGACTTTTTGCTTTGTATTTTTGCTTTCTGTTTTTGCTTTGTATTTTTGCTTTCATTTTTTGCTTTCTGTTTTTTCTTTCAGTTTTTGCTTTCTGTTTTTGTTTTTCCTCTTTTTGCTTTGCCTCACTTATTGCTGTCTTTATTGTTATACAGTGTTTTTAGTTTGTGGTTTTGCTTTGTGTTTTGCTTTGTGTTTTTGCTTTGTGTTTTTGTTTTCAGTTTTTTCTTTCATTTTTTGCTTTCTGGTTTTGCTTTCATTTTTTGCTTTCTATTTTTGCATTCTTTTTTTGTTTTTCCTCTTTTTGCTTTGCCTCTCTTGTTGCTTTCTATATCTTTATACAGTGTTTTTGCTTTGTCTTTTTGCTTTGTCTTTTTGCTTTATCTTTTTGCTTTGTCTTTTTGCTTTGTCTTTTTGCTTTGTCTTTTTGCTTTGTCTTTTTGCTTTGTCTTTTTGCTTTGTCTTTTTGCTTTGTCTTTTTGCTTTGTCTTTTTGCTTTGTCTTTTTGCTTTGTCTTTTTGCTTTGTCTTTTTGCTTTGTGTTTTTTCTGTGAATTTGCTCTGTTTTTGCTTTGTCTTTTAGCTTTGTGTTTTTGCTCTGTGCTTTTGCTCTGTGCTTTGGCTCTGTGCTTTTGCTTTGTGTTTTTGCTTTGTGTTTTCGCTTTCTGGTTTTGCTTTTTTTTTGCTTTCAGTTTTTGCTTTCTGTTTTTGCTTTCTGTTTTTGTTTTTCCTCTTTTTGCTTTGCCTCTCTTATTGCTGTCTATATCTTTATACAATGTTTTTACTTTGTGTTTTTGCTTTGTGTTTTGCTTTCTTTTTTGCTTTGTCTTTTGGTATGTCTTTTTGCTTTGTGTTTTTTCTCTGTGAATTTGCTCTGTGTTTTTGCTTTGTCTTTTTGCTTTGTCTTTTTGCTTTGTGTTTTTTCTCTGTGAATTTGCTTTGTGAATTTGCTCTGTGTTTTTGCTTTGTGTTTTTGCTTTGTGTTTTTGCTTTGTGTTTTTGCTCTGTGTTTTGTGTTTTTGCTCTGTGTTTTATGTTTTTGCTTTCTGGTTTTGCTTTGTGTTTATGCTCTGTGTATTTGCTTTGTGCTTTTGCTCTGTGCTTTTGCTTTGTGTTTTTGCTTTCTGGTTTTGCTTTTTTTTTGCTTTCAGTTTTTGCTTTCTGTTTTTGTTTTTCCTCTTTTTATTTGCCTCTCTTATTGCTTTCTATATCTTTATACAGTGCTTTTGCTTTGTCTTTTTGCTTTCAGTTTTTGCTTTCAGTTTTTGCTTTCAGTTTTTGCTTTCAGTTTTTGCTTTCAGTTTTTTTTTTCCTCTTTTTGCTTTGCCTCCCTTATTGCTGTCTAGATCTTTATACAGTGTTTTTGCTTTGTGTTTTTGCTTTGTGTTTTTCCTTTCACTTTTTGCTTTCAGTTTTTGCTTTTCCTCTTTTTGCTTTGCCTCTCTGTGGCTGGCTAGATCTTTGCACACTAGCTACCCCTACCACCTCCATGCCATGACTGCGGCTGCTCTTATCCTTTGCTTTTTTATGTTGTTGTTTCTGCTGCGTGGGTTGATGTTGGTTTTCTCTGTTGCTTTTCATAAGTTTTCGTTTTATTATTTATGTTTTGGTTTTGTCCTCCGTGTTTGTTGCCATGCCTTATTGATATTTCTTTTTTCAGATTCATTCTTAAAAGAATTCTTTTGGCCTTCTCCAGACTCTGTTGTCATCTCTGCTTTGCCTTGAGCGTGCATTTTTTCTCTTTGCATTTTCGTGTTGTTTCTGCTGCATACAATGGTGTTGGTTTTGTCTCTTTGTTTCCCTTGTTGTTTTTTATTTTTAATGTCTTGGCTTACTGCTCCATCTTTTTTGTAGTGGGTTATTCTTGCGTTTTGTATTTTTTTTTTCCTTTTGCACCGTTTTGAACTCTTTTATCCTTCCCTGTGGGGCATTCCTTTCTTTTTCTCAGTGTTTCAAGTGAGTTTGCTTTTCTTTTCTTGGCTTTTTAGTATTTCGTCTTTCATTTCTTGGTCTTGGTTTTGCTTTGCTCTTGGGTTTTTCCTTTGTCTCTTTGCCTGGCATTGCTTTTGAATTTTCTTTCACAGGCCTACTGCCCCACTGCCGTGGGCATAGATTGGTCTAGGTAACTCTGTGGCATCCTCCTAGGCATGAATGCTGAGCTTTTGTCCTCTCCAGACTCAGTTGTTGCCTCTGCTGCACCATGAGAGTGTATTCTTTTCCTTTGCCTTAGTTTGATTCATTTTCTATTTTGTGTTTTATTTATTGTTGTTGGTTTGCTTTGATTTGTTTGGGTTTTTTTCTGTCTTTTTTTACTTTGCTGTTCCACTTTTTTTTCTGTGCACTGCTCTTTTTTTTTCCTTTTCCTTTTTTTTGTTTTTGTTTTTGTCAGTATATTTTTTTGCACTGTTTTTTTTTTCCCTAATGCCATTCCTTTTCGTTTCTCTTAAACTCTGAGGTTTATCTCGTAACACTAAGCCTAATTCATGAACTGAAAGTCTTATCCCTGAATGAAATGGGTAATCCTTAACCCTAAAAATGGATAGCCCTTAAGCCTTTTCTCTTAACGCAACAGGGATAGCTGTAACCCTAATCAAAAAAGGGCCACCCTTAATCCTAACACAAAAGGGTAGCCCTTAAACGTAACTGCGACTGGGAATCCTTAACTCTAATCCGATATGGTAACCGTTGGTTTATCACAAAAGGGAAGCCCTTCATCCTAACCTAATATGGTAACTCTTTACCCTAAACACTAGCCGCTAACAGTAACCTTTAACCTCATCCTAAAGGGTTTTCCTTAAACCTTGACACTGAAGGGTCAAATTGGTAACATGACAACTTTAACATTGGTAAATCAAATCCATAACGTTACAACTTTAAACCTAATCTAAAACTAATCTTAAAACCTAATGCGAAAGGGTAACCCTCCACAATTAACAGTAACACTAAATAGTAGCACTTAACCTTAATCCAGAGTGGGATGAGGCCGAGCTGGTCTGCTGCCAGGGCTGCTCTCAGACACAGGGTGCGGCGAGCGTCTGCGGGCAGCACATCTCACAGATGAGGTGCCTGTGAACAGCTGCCAGCCGTCCTTGTGGAGGGCCCGTCGTCATCATGGAAACTCATTGTGACAGCACAAAGGTTCCAGGAGCACAGGTGATGGCACCTGTGACATCGTCTGGTGGGCCTGGAACCACAGCCTCCGGCCTTTTTTGGCCTTGCACCCCATCAAGCAAAAGCCTGCTGTCCTGCACTTGGTCCCACCGGGCAGAAGCTCTTGGGATGTAGGAAGTTTTGGGGGAGGGGATAGAAGCCTGAAGCTTCACATTATTTTCTTCCTTCCAAAGAGTTTTCTTTGCTCGTTGTTCTTTCCAAATGGTTTTTCTTTGCTTTTCCTTTTGCTATTTAATATTTTTTCTTTCTTTTATGCTTGCTTCTCTGTTGCTTTGCATTGCATTGTTGTTGTTGTTGTTTAACTTCTTTTCAGGCAAAGCCCCGGGGGCTGCTAGGGCAATGTCATCACTTGAAGGGGGAGGCTGGGTTTCTCATCTGAGGGCTTCATGCACAAATAGCAAGGAAAACTCAGACACAGAGCAATCCTAAGCAAAATCACAACTTTTCGGAGTTCCCTGTGCTCACCCTCAACTCTCTTCTTGGAAGGTAACTCTCCTGCTTTTTTCCATCTCTTCTTCTGGTTGCTTGCATTTTGCATCTCCCAGTTAGGGCTTGGGAGAAAGTTGGGATGCAAACTGCAGAGAACTGTCCCAGGAAAGCACAAACGGCACACCTAGGTAGAAAGACAGTGCATCAAGTCCAGATGCCTGCTGCGTATCTGTATGTCTCTTTGGTGCCTTCTCAAGCTCTGTCTTCTTCCCCTGCCTTTCCGCATGGCTGAGCTTCAGTGGAAGGCCACTTGCACTTGAAGAGCACCTCTTTGGAGAGAGATTTTAGCACAGTCAGCCACAAGCTTCACATTTTCAAGCATAGTTTCTTAAATTTGCCTTTCTACTCCTAACATGTTGTCCCATTTCTGCAGTCAACACAGATCTGCAGTGCCTTTTCCTCTCTCCTACATCAAACACATCCTTTCATGCAGTCCGATTTATATGAAGGTACCCAAACAGCAGCTCACAAATGCTCTCACCCACAGAAGCTTTCCATTTTCCGCTTTCTCAGTAAGATCCAGTTGAATCCCAGGCTGCTTCCCTGAAGCAAAGTGTGATTTTTCTGTTTCACAGCGATCACTTTCACAGTTGTTGTTCTGTTAGCCCACGTCCACCAAAAATCCCTCAGGTACACTATTTTTACAGTCAAAACAAACTATTTTTTCAATTGCAGCATACTTACAGAATGCATTTCTAGTCTTGTTCCTGCTGAGATGGTGGTAAATGAACCCAAGCCTGCCTGGCAGCTCTACGTTGCTCAGAGCAAAGCTGCTCGAGCAAGCAAAATGCTGTCAGGTGTACAAGCTGAGAAACATACTTCATTCCTGGATTGCACAGCTATGAGTAGAAGTACCTCCACGCTGTTTGGCCTCTCCAAGGAATTCACACAGCTCTAAGTACCACCATTTATACAGAGAGTGGTATTGCTCCTCAGCTGTCAGCTGCCACTGTAAGCCTTTCTAATGCTTGAAGCCAGAGGGGCCAGACCCAGCTGGCCCTTAGGGGCCTCCTTTGGTCCAGCCCTCAAACTGAAGTGTAACACTTAACCCAAAATGGCAACTGTAGACAAAGGCAATCACAGATACAGTTTTAAATTACCCAAGAGACTAAGGACTCACTCCAGTAGATGAAGATGGAACCGCTTACCCCTTTCTGAGGAACAGGGCTCACAAAATGCTGAAAAAGAGCAGAATTCAAAGCAGTGATCCTTCCCTTGGGGCAGCCAGCCTTTAAATGAGGTTAGGGAGGGGTGGAACCAGGCTGCACCCCTTTGTCATGCAGGTGAGTTGCTTCCACCTTTTTGCTGCATAGCAGAAGGTTTGACAAAGATTAAAGCCTGTGAAGTCAAAAAAGACTACTTTCATACTTCTTTCACATTTGTGTTATCTGGCTGTAGTTCCAACCAGGTGGGCTTGCAGATGACACCTGGCAAGCAGGTACAGGCAGCAGGCACAGCACCCCGCAACCTCCAGGTGAGTGACAGCAGCCAAGGAGTCCTTTGGGCTCTGCAGGCTCCAAGTGTGGAGCATTACACACAGGAGCAGCTAAGCATAAAGACGATGGCAGAGCTACAGAGCTAACCATCATAAAGAGGCACAGTAGCTCAGCTCTTTCCTTCCAGAACATGGGGAATAAGAGCCACGAGGAAAATGCAGACACACTCTGCTTTCCTCTTCTGTCCCACGCCTTTTGCCCCCATCAGAAGGGGGAGGAATGAGCTGTGCTTCCACAGGGACATTCCTCTTGCAGCCATGCACCCCTCAGGTTGGAACATTACCAGCAGCAGGATGGGGAAAACCAGTTCTTGCCTGATTGTAAAGCATAAATATGACAAACCATGGCCTCGTCTCTCCTCTCCTTTTCCTTTTTCCTTCCCTTCTTCTTCCATCCCCTTCCTCCTGCTTCTTTCCTTCCCTTCCCCTTCCCCTTCCCCTTTCCCTTCCCCTTTCCCTTCCCCTTCCCCTTCCCCTTCCCCTTCCCCTTCCCCTTCCCCTTCCCCTTTCCCTTCCCCTTTCCCTTCCCCTTCCCCTTCCCCTTCCCCTTCCCCTTCCCCTTCCCCTTCCCCTTTCCCTTTCCCTTTCCCTTCCCTCATTTTCCCCTGAGACTTCAGCAGCTGTTTTCTTACAGCACTGCAGGCACAACTACACTGGGAGCAAATAGTGCTTCCACCATGCGCAGTTGGGTTAGCACCAGCGCCTGCTGCACTGTTCTGCTCTTCCTGGTCATCTAAGAAGAAGAAATCAGAATCTTAAGCACAATCAATACTTAGTGTGACATTTGTGTTGTGTTGCTGCTGTAGTTTCGTGTCCTGAAAGCAGTGCATGCATTTGTTCCCTGCGTTTGGATTTCTTTCTGCCAGCTCTTTTGCGCTCAACAAACAGCAAGAATGAGCCACTGGGTTGGCTCAGTTGCTCATGTTGCAGTTTCTTGAGGTAGTCAGTGAACTGAGCTCCTTCCTCCTCCGCAACCTCACCTTCTGCCATCATTTAACTCCAGAGCCTCAGTGCTTGTCTGTAAGCTACTGTTGGGGCATGTTCTGCTGTTGCAATGCTTTAAAATGGGCCGTGTAAGTTCCTGATGAAGTTTGGAGCAAAGAAGTGTGCTCTTCTAATCCTACAAATGAATGGATTGGCTTAGCTGCCTCTTAAGTTGTGCACACACTTTGTGTTGTGTGAAAACCTCTCCTTTGTTATGAAACACCTGGCTTCGTTATTTCTATGACAGCCTTCATCAGGCTGTGATTCTATCAGACAGCCATCTTTGCAGAGATCTTGCTTGTGAGGACGTCTGGATATGGATGTCTGATTGTAAACATTCTGTTACCATGCATGCATTCTTGCCTTTTTTCTATAGGAAAAAAATGGATAATTCCCTACCTAACTGGGAGAAGTCACTTCTGCTGCTTGAGGCTGGGAAGCCCATTCCAAGTTAGGCTTGTTGTAGTGTTTTCTAAACCACGTGTACTGTACGATGCAAGAAACGTAAATGAAATTTAACAGCTGTTGTTTTTCCTTTCAGTGTTTGGGAGAGGCTGGGCTTGAGCTCCAGACTTTTGGAAGCGTCCGTAGGGGTTGTGGGAAGGTTGTGCAGACTCTGCACGGGAGAGTGTAATTTCTCCTAGGTTGGTCTAGGATATGGTGTGATCTGTGGGAACTGAGAACCATAAGGAATGTCGCTGCTGTCCCAGAGCATCAGCTGCACTGCCTTGGACTTACTTTTGTTGTCTGATACCTAGTGATATAAACAAAGCCATAACTGGAGGCCAAGCCCTGCAGGTCAGAAAGAAACTCTAATGCCTATGACTCTTCGGAGGTGAGAGAGAATAGCAAGCTTGAAGTGGTTGTTAACAGACTTCAGAACTATGTTTGATGCTGAGTGATACTAAAAACGTACGTGAATCCACATTCATTTTTGTGCTCCATGGACAATCTGCAACTCCCTACACCCTCTCTTACTTTTAGCCCTGCTCATAGTCCATTTGATTTTTCCTCTCTGTGGTTTTGCTTAGCTTTTGGCACACGAGTGCACAGCTTTCTAAAATGTTCTGAGCACTTCACATCAGGAACCTTCTGCTCTGATATTTCTTAAAGAACATCCACTGAGCTGTTCAGAAAGCAGAGTTGCTTATTGCTGTCCTCTGTGTGCCACTTGGGGATTATTACTAAGTACCAGTAGAGCTTATCTAAATGGAAATGTAACAACGCATGCTATACTTATTCTTTCATTTTAAAGATGTGTAGCTTCTCTCTTGCAAACATCAAGCCATTAACTGTACAAAACTGTACAAAAAGGGGTGTTTTTTTTTTATGTGCATAAAGTCATCGTACTACGGGCAGATGGCTTTTGCAAAACTACCCGAAACCCTTGGAGGCAGGAAGAGGTAGGGGCTGCCATGTGAGGGTAGGGACCGCTAGGCAAAGGTGTGAGGCTTGGAGTTACCCTGCTCTGTGTCTTTGGGCATGAAGGGACTGTGGAGAGGACGGGGAGGTGACATGGAGGGTGTATGGATTGGACGTGGAAGGGATGGGGAGATCTACATGGAAAATGGGAGGAAGAGGGAAGTGACGTAGGTGGGATGTGTAGGGAACGTGGAGAGGACGCGGGTTATGGAGAGGATGTAGAGGGGACTGTGGAGTGCACCCTCAGCAAGTTTGCAGATGGCACCAAGCTGAGTGGTGCAGTGGATGCATTGGAAGGAAGGGAAGCCATCCAGAGGGACCTGGACAGGCTGGAGAAGTGGGCCCATGAGAACCTAAGGAGGTTCGGCAAGGCCAAATGCAAGGTGCTGCACTTGGGTTGGGGCAATCCCATGTGTTTATACAGACTGGGGAAGATCTTGATGGCAGCCCTGTGGAGAAGGACCTAGGGGTCCTGGTGGACGAGACGCTGGACATGAGCCAGCAGTGTGCGCTTGCAGCCTGGAAGGCCAGCTGTGTTCTGGGCTGCATCCATCTGGGAGAGGGAGGTGATTGTCCCCCTCTACTCTGCTCTTGTGAGGCCCCATCTGCAGTACTGCGTCCAGGCCTGGGACCCCCAGCAGAAGAAAGATGTGGAACTCTTGGAGTGGGTCCAGAGGAGGGCCACTAAGATGATGCTGGAGCACCTCTCCTATGAAGAAAGGTTGAGGAAACTGGGCTTGTTTAGCTTGGAGAAGAGAAGACTCCAGGGAGACCGCATTGTGGCCTTCCAGTATTTGAAGGGAGCATATAAACAGGAGGGGGAACAGCTGTTTACGAGGGTGGATAGTGATAGGATGAGGGGGAATGGTTTTAAACGAAGAGAGGGGAGGATTAGGTTGAAGTTGTTCACCCAGAGGGTGGTGATGCACTGGAGCAGGTTGCCCAGGGAGGTGATGGATGCCCCATCCCTGGAGGCACTCAAGGCCAGGCTGGATGTGGTTCTGGGCAGCCTGGTCCAGTGGTTGGCGACGCTGCGCATAGAAGGGTGGTTGAAACTAGGTGATCATCACGGTCCTTTTCAACCCAGGACTTTCTCGGAATCTGTGGTGATTCAGTGAACGACTGCAGGCAGGATTTAGCTGGGAAGTATTGGTGATGGTTGGACTAGATGATCTTCTAGGTCTTTCCCAACCTTGATAATTCTGTGATTCTGTGAAAGCGAGCACCAAACATTTAATAATGTAGCATACGAAACAGTCAAATTCAATGACAGTATTCCCAATCATTTCCCACCCTAACAATTGTTTTTGATCCCACCCCCTACAATTCTAACCCTCTAATCAGTTCCCCACCCCCTAGTTTGCCCCCCAGTCAATTTCTTGGAGCTTCCGCTCCCTCTCTCCAATAGGTTCCATTTCATTTCCTGCCCCAAAAAGATCCCACCACCCCAAATTCCCACCCCCAACCATTTCCCATCCCCCAACATTTCCCATCTGAAGGTTTTGAGAATCCAACGCTTTAGCGGTCCATCAGCTTCAGAGTCCCACGTTGCCCCAGTCCAAGATGCCGTTTGTAGACAGCCCAGTTTTGGAGGGGTAGGGCTGGCGTCAATGGTGCAGCCCCACAGTCGGGGGCAGCCCCCCAGGTGGGAGCTGTGCTGCCTGTCCACGGACACCTGGAACCCCAGGCCGGACGGAGGCCTGAGGCACCATGTAGGTGACACTGGGGACAGGGGGAGGTTGGAACGATCCCGGCATCGGCCTGCTGCGTCCGGGCGGGGTCCGTTGGCGGCACAGTCGCTTCAGTGAAAATGGCGTCAGGTGTCAGAGGCACCATCAGCGCTCCTCGAGGGATTCTCCCTGTGGGGAAAATGCCAAAAGGGGCACGGGGGTGAGAGCTGGGGTGCTGGGGTGAGATCTGGGGCACTGGGGTCAGCTGGAGCATCAGAGCAGGGGAAGCCTGCTGCGTTACCTGCCATGACAGCTGGAGAGTGGCAGTTAGGGGTGCCCCTTCCCCCAGCAGTCCTTCCATGACTGTTGGGGTCAGCCCCTTTCCCCCAGGCTTGTGGTGGTTTGATTTTTTTGTACCCAAACATCCTTCCCATCCCAATGATCAGTTGTCATCCCGATGGGCATTTTGCAGCCCAGTGCTCTTTCTTCCCAAGGATCTCCCATCTCAGTGGGGATTTGCCATCCCTGCAGTGAGTTCTTAGCCCAGGGATGGTGTCCCCTCCCAGTGAGGATATCCCATCCAAGTGATTTCCAATTGTCAGCACCCAAAGTCATGTTTATTGAACCCATGACTAAGAACGTAAGCTGCCAGCATTAATTACTGGTTCTTGAAAGTGGTTAAGAGCCGTGGTAGGCCAATTAGGCAGGTAACAAGGAAAATGACTGATTTCTGTGGGACAGCCCTGATTTAGCTGAGAACGCTGCGGGAATGAGTCAATGCCCATGCAGCGTATGCCAAGCTTGTTACTGTGAAATGGTCCTCTGTGCCTCCATTAACATGTCTCGCTCCAATTTATAGGAGGGAGGGGAGGCTCTTTGATATACGTATACCCGGCGTGAGATTCAGAAACAACGGTTCAAATGTCGGCCCAACCAGTTTATTACAAGTCCTAGCCATTTAGGGAGATGGGGAAGGGAAGATGGGCGATAGGAAAGACAGGAAATATGAGCAAGGAGTCTCTGTAGAGAGCACAAGAGATAGTGACCACCGTGGGTCCAGCGAGGTGCGTAGTAGGTCCGCTGATCTCAGGAACTCGTCTGGTCACCCCGGGGGGATGGGAGAAAGCCAGGAAGCTCGGCAGCAAGCAGGCCTCGGGGGTTCTTCCGAAGAGGTTTCCCCCTCAGGGAATTCTCCGTCAGAGCTGTCTCTGGGAGTTTGTCTCCATCAAAGGTGTCTTTGGGAGTTTGTCTCCAAAGTCCCTAGTTTGGGGAGGGCCTTTTATCCCCCATTTCTGTGGGGTGTTTTTTTTTTCCTTCTTTTCTCTCAGTTTAGTGTGACATTCCTGGGCCGACAGAGAAGCCAGCAGGGGGTGGCGCCTTCGTTGCCCTGCACAAGCATGATCGCCTTTTGCAGTGGTCAGCTCCTTCAAGCCGTACCCCTGAAAAACACTGCTTGTCCTGCTTCTGCTTATCTTTGCAACCATAAGCAGGGGTACACAGGCATGGTGACATCCACCATTCACCCCCCTAGCAGTTGCCAGTTAGAGTCTTATCACCAGGAAGGCCTCACGAAGCAAGCTTTGAGACAAAGAATGAAAACAGTTTTGTCCTTCACACCACCCGGTGGCTCAAGGGTTGCTTGAAATTGATGCACGGTGGTGAGGAAAGAATTTAAAGCAGTAAGCATAAGGGAAAAGAGGGATGGGTGGTGAGAGGCAGTTAAACGTTACACAAATGGTACAAAGGATTTCTCGGGCTTGGTTACGAATGTTGCCCTGATCTGTTGCACTTGTCCGTCATCTGTTGAAGTGGTTACAAAGTACATAGAGGTACAGCAGGTTGTGTTAGTTGGATAAAGCATGGCATCATACAGGGAATAAACATAAGAGTTGCAACAACACGCAATAGATAAAATAGAATCCGTTTCACCCGTGGGCCACGCGGGGGCCAGGAAAAGAGATCTACGTCTAGGCTTTTCCAGGTTTGGACAGGAACATGGGCTATTTTCCGTATACCCTGGGCAATTTGTTAACACTTTTACCGTTATCATCAATCTTTAGACAACAGCTGAAGTCATTCAGTTTGCCGCAGACGCCGCCTTCTTCAGCTAGCAAGTCATCAAGAACCATTTGATGTTGGAGAATGGCTGTTCGCATCTGTGTGGCTTGATCTGCAAGGAGGTCAAGGGCATCAGCCGTTTCGTTAGTAATGATTTCAAGGACCGCTTGTAATCTGATCATGCGGTTCAGGTTATAGATGGGTTCTCGAGCACCACTAATTATTTCCCTGGGATTCCAGGTAGCTGGCCCATAGTGTTTGATTCTACGTTGAGGGGGCCGATCATCTTTGCCCCAAGTCTGGCCGTTACCACTTGTTATGGAGGTATCAATAGACCTCTACTGTCGTTTGAGATCATCGTATACCTTGATACCTAATTCATTGCCATCGTTCCCTGGGAGCAGAAAGAATAGTGGACGGATTGCCCCCACGTAACACACCCCAGTCCAATTTGCAGGTAGTTGTTTGTATGCATAATGGCCACAAATCCAGTAATGTCCTTTCAGTGCTACTGATCCATTCTCAGAGGGTCCATCCCATTCATCAGCCAGTTTATTCACATGCTCCTTAGCTTGAAAGTATGTGGTGTTGAGAGGTCCCAAAGGATGTCCTGCCACATTACAGTTCCAGCCGTGACCAGTATCACTCTCATTCCTGCACCACTTTCACCTCCAAGCACCAGCATCAGGCGTCCAGGTGCATTTCATACCTCCAGCTTCAGTAAACAGGGTGTTGTTGGTGGAGGACCAAAAGTGAGAGAACCCTTGTCCCAGTCCCGATTGATTGTACCACCCTCATTGATGCGCTATGGGGCTTCTCGGGTGGGCTCCCGTTTCATAAGCCATTTTATGATAAGTCCAAGTGCAATTACTTGTTCCAACATAGATACCACCTGGCTGAGTACGATGCAGACAGTAAATTCCCATCGAGGGATACTGAACTGGCCGTGGGGATGTATTCTTAACTTCCCAGTGGGTAGTGTGGTTGATTCCACTGTAGTTGCTTGCCAGCCGTTTAGGGGCAGTAGGAGTTGAAACCCAGGGCCAACCCCCCGTCCCCCCCCCGCCGTCCCCAAAGTTTCGGGGAGAATAACCGATTGTTACAGGAGTTGGAATATATGCTATACACCAAAATAACAAGAATGACATGTTGCTCAAATGTTGCAAAGGTAATCACCAAAACACCAACGATTAAAGTCAGCTGTTGGCCTTTCTGTGTTCAGTCAAGGTCCCTCGGAGGTCTTCTGTAAAATAAAACAAGACATCGACTTGCCCTTTTGGGCTTTCGTTAATATGGTTAAAATGAGGGAATGATCCAGCGAGTGTTAATTTTATATTCCTTTCCCCGGGCATCCTTAGCTTTCCAAGCATATTTATTAAGAGGTTCTGTTAGGGTTAGGGGAACTGGCCCCACATTAGGCAAGTCAACCAACACAGGCTGGCCAGGGAGATAAGAAGGTTTCCCTAGCTTATCTGCATCTGGATCAAGAGTAATGGGCAAGAGTGGTGGGGCCTTGGGGCAGAGGGTGTTAAATCGAGGACAGCCATTAATCCCCCAGCGATCATTAACTCTTCTGACCGCATCAGAAGTGCAGGTGGTCCAACTGGGTTTTTCTGGTTTCAGGAATTTCTTATGGAGGCCATTGGGTCGCTCCACAATGCCATTAGCTTGGGGATAGTAGGGAGTGTGAAAGATCCAACAAATGCCTTCTTCTCTGGCCCATTCTTGCACTACCCCTGCGGTGAAATGGGAGCCATTGTCTGATTGGATGGAACTAGGTTTGGGGAGAATACTAAACCATTTCTTTGGAGCCTTCACAGGGTTCTCCCCTGTTGCTTGAGGGAAGGATTCAGCTTGTAGTAGGCCACAGACTACTTCCAGCCCTACTAATACATACTGTTTGCTTTCAGACTTTCGGAAGGGGCCAATGGAATCAATTTGCCATGTTTCCCGTATATGCTTCCCTTCCCTTAGATGGAGAGGGGCATCCTGCAAAGGGTGTCTGTCCAAGCGGGTGCGGCATTGTTCCCTAGTAACAGGCCAGCCACGGGCTTGGGCCTCACGGTAGAGACTGAGAGCACCAGTATGCCCTCTTTTTACACGTAACCGTTCCGTAAGTCTCTCCCAGTTGTCATTGTCTGGTTCTCCCTGTCGCAGTGGAGCACTCGTGGCTAGTTCATCTGCTTTACTGTTCCACCGACGTGCAGGATCCCCTTCTTCTTGGTGGGATTCGACCCATGCAACTGATAATTGGCCTTGTTTGGCAGCAGCAAGAATCTCCCGCCTCTTATCTTTCTGCCAGACTGGGACACGATTAACCTCCCAACCATTTTGCTCCCAGCAAGGAAGTCACCCTGTACAGCCTTCGAAGACAGCGTATGAGTCAGTGTAAATATACCCATGAACAGTGGACTGTAATTCATGCTGGAACGCTGCTACCAGCTCCCCAACCTGAGCGCTACCTTCCCCCTCAGTGATAATACTGAAATTAGTGCCTATCTGTAAGGCGACAGCCCGGTATTCCCATCCTTTTCCTTCACGCTTGGCAGAGGCGTCTGTGAACCAAACATTCTGCAACTGGTCTGAGTATGGGGGGGCAATCTGGATAACAGAGGGAAGATTAGCATCGGTGGCAGAAAGAATATCGTCCTGGATAGCAAGTGTTTTCATAGCACCCTCTGTGACTGTAAAGACAGTACAATAATGTTCAACTTGAGCATACCACTTTCGGACAGAAGCACGCTGTGCCACCCCATCAGGAGGAGGGGTACCGGATATTACAGACTCGATAACCTTAAAAGGGCCTCTCAGTATTATAGGTTGCTGTCGTGTGGTTCTCTCAGCTTCTCGCAGAGCTAAGCTGACAGCAAATAGCTCCTTCTCCAGCTGAGAGTATCGCTTCTCTGCGTCTTTAAAGCTGCGGGAATAGAATCCAATAGGTCTAACGGGACCTTCTGGACCCTTTTGCCAGAGATGTATGGACAATCCTGATTGAGCAAATCCCCATTCTATCTGTACAGGGTCAGAGGGATGGATCGGACCTAAGGACTGGTGGGTAATAGCTTCAAAAATTAGAAGCTGCAAGGCTTCTTCATGAACGGGGGTCCATTCCCATGATGCTCCCTTCTGCAGTAAGTCATACAATGGACGGGCAATGATAGAAAAGTCAGGGATGTGTTTTCTCCAAAACACTAAAAGTCCCAGAACACGCTGTAATTCCTTTCTATTCTCTGGCATTTTAAGTTGATCTAAGGCTGAGAGGGTGTCCTGTGGAATGCACCCACACCCTCCTTCTGCATCTTGGTACAGCAAGCCTTCCTCCATCTATGTGTATGTCGACAGAGCGGGACAGCTATCTTCTCCATTTCGGCCTAGGAAGCCTTCTTCCTTTCCCTTCCCCCCGTCCTAACTATGAGACCAAATGAGGATTGATTGGGAAATTAATACCAAGCACATCAGTGTCACATATTAACATTAAATTTTTGAGTTGGTACTGAGGTTCAGAACAATATACTTCTGGCAGTAACTTCCACCAGTGATGCAGCAGTCTGGGCAGTGATACAGCAAAAGAGTTAGGTTGGCAGATGCTGGTAGTGAGCTGCGTCTGCAGGGGTAGCACGAGTGCCACTCCGCTCCGTTCCCAGATTTGACAGAATAGAATTCAGGTTGGTACAGATGGGAGAATGAACTGGGTCTGTTGTCTTCTGCAGAACTTCGCTCAGTTCACGGAGTTGAAACAATTCAAACATCTCCTTATTGCTCCTGAAAAAGATTTTGCATAAAACAGTTAACATTCGGTCACTGAAAATTGGCGACTTTCAACAAAATGGGAGAGACTTGACAGAAAATGACTTATTTTATGAGGAAAAACTTGCATTATTTGGGAGTTTAATATAATTCTGTTTCCCAGCAGAATGTTCTCAAGGTACAGGGAGAAAAATCGTGGCAAAAATCATCAGGTACTGTACTTTCACTTGTCTAAGTGCTATTGAGACATCGTATAATGAAAACCCAAGGGAAGGTTGTGAGGGGATTTCCCCAATGAGAAATACGATTTCAGAAATGGGACACGTTCCAAAAATGACGAAGGACACCACGGCATATGTAGCAATGACTGGCACATAGCCGGTGACAAAAAGAAAGAATTCACTTTCAGGAGTATTTCAAAGTCCAGTTATAAAGATTCATGGCACTGGTTGTAAGATTGTCTTTATTAAAAGCAATAATTAAAAACAATCTGGATTTGTGAGCTAACTTTACTTTTGGTTTACTCCCAATGACAGCTGTGATTCAAACCAGGGTATTTCACAGGAAAACACTGCTTTCCCAGAGTTCAGATGTGTTCCTAAGAAATCCCAACAAATCCCAGAGCTCTGGAAATAATGATCTCTAGGGGAAACAACGGCTGAGCTCATATGCCTGCTTTGGGAAACAAAACGATCCCATTAAGTAACGCACCCATGAAACCCAGCAGCACGCTTCCACTGACACAAGGAAGATCTCTGTTACGATCAACTGACCAACAAATAGCGAATGCCCTCAGTGCGGAAGTGGCACTGTGTGAAGAGGCAGCAGTCTGTACAGTCTGTGTCTGCAGGGTGTGTACCAAAAAGCCCTCCTGAACACACTGCTGTCTGTCAGTAAGACCCCAGAGATACGGTCAGCAACTGAAGAGCCAAATCAAAGTGACGGAAGGCATACTGTAGGTTTACAGTCCAGCTTGTGCCTAGCACTTAGAGGTATGTTTTGTCAGAACAGTCCAATGGTTTGGTCAGTTAGTGCCACAGAACAGAAGCAGACAGTAACTTGTGTATGGGCAATTGATTCTACCAAAGAGAAACTTTGCACTGCAGAAAGCCAGGGCTGAGAAATCAACTCCCAGTCATACGTCAGTTCAGTTAAGTATTACTTCTCCTTCCCCAAGGAGGATTCTCTGGGAGAAGAAACGTGGCAGAACATGAACCTCTCACAACGCAACTCTATTATCCTTCCAAGCCGAGGCATCTAGCATCTCAAAACAACTACTGCTAGATGCACTGCTAGTGGAATTCTTCTTCCAAGTCATGCCAGATACCACCAGTCCTGCTTAGCTTTCATGTGTACAATCGTCTGTTTCTGAATTACTTTATTACCAAGCAAAGGTATGACTACAAAGAGTAAAACGTTGAGAGGAAGGGAAAAAAAAAATTAAGGAAGTGTTTCTGCCACTTATCTGCTACAAAACATCTCATAACCCAATGCTAGGATTGCTGACGGTGAGAAGGAGAGACGCACAGCTGAGAAATACACTTTGTAACTCCAGTGACTTACACGACACAAATGAATGCCAGTGATAGATCAGGGCATTTACAGAGAAGAATCATGCTGCTTTGTTTTTGGAATTTTTGCTTACCTCACGTTTTCATCAAAACTTGATATCCTTATTTAAAATAAAAATATATCCCAACTTACCAGATCCCGTGCTCATCTGATGTAATCCATCAAGAGCACTGGAAAGCTGATCCTTATTGGAGGTATTCAAGTGACATGACAAGATGGGCATACACTGGCATCTCAAAAGTAAGGTCTTCCCTTCGCCAGTCCCCAAGCCCACGGTAAGGGAACGAAATGCCTGCTCCAGAAAATCCGCTGAAAGAGAGTAGAAAACAAGCAATACAATTTCCTCAGTCACCGTTCCATTAGGCAACGTGAATATTCATCCTCAGAATTACTTAAAGGAATACTATTAAAAAAGAAGAAAAAAGTCCAACGGCTGAAATTATGATTAATGTTTCTAACTTTTCAAGACATCCTCTGCCTAATTTTCCTCCTTAAAAAATGGCTGGGAGTGGACAAAAAGACCAGCTACAACTTATACACCAAAGAAAATACAAAACCTTTCCAATCCTTTCCAATCTTTCCAAACCTTAGGAAAGAAAAGAAGTTGGAAACTGGACAGTTTCAGACTGTGTAGGCTTCAACATCTGGGAAGCCTCTATTAAAGAAGTAAAGGGCTCATTCACCTGAATAAGAGCCATGACTTTCAGGACAGCAGCGACTCCCATTCCTTTCTATCCAAAGCTGCAGTTTAACTTTCACTGCATCTATTTCACGCAGCCATTCATCAGTTCTGCAGTGCACTAAATGGTGCAAAGCATTCAGATCAAGGGAAGCAATCTCATCTTCTTAATTTCCTGAGGTGAAATCTTTCTCAGTATCTTGGAGTAGCACTGATCACCCGGAGCACAGAAAATTGAAGTACAGTTTCTCCGGTGGCAAAAGTTTAATTACAGTGCCATCTGCTGGAGACCGATATCTTGAGGGAAGCAGGATATATGCTGAAGCCAAACGTGCTACTCCGCCACAGGTTTTCTGAGACGCACCCATGGGCACCATACGTCTGCAAGATCTATCTGTCCACAGATCTATAAAGGCAGAAGTAGAGAACTTATAGCTAGCTCTACCAGAAAAGAAGTGCTTGGCACTGCAGCTGACCAACCTTTCAAGGGACAGGTGAAAAATCCGCTAGCTTGAAGAGGACAGTGATATTCTAGAACCAGTTGAAATTTGCTACTTATTTCTCTTGACAGAAGAGGAAGTGCTGACTCATTACTTTACTACAGTAAAGATCTTAGCTACTGCTGAAGCAGTAGCTTGAAAGAATTACCGTCACCTCTGGTCTCCTTTATCACACAGGCCGTCTCTCTGATTAAAATAAATTGGACTAAAATGGCCACATAAATTACAACGTGAATAATAGCAAGGATCGAATTTGTTTCTGCACATTTGGTTATACAGGGAGGTATCATTCAAGTAAAACTCCCTTCGCTAGGAAAGCATTACGGACGCTACGGTGTCATGGAACTGCTGGGCTTTGTCCAGGTACTCGCCTGGAAAAAAAATAAAGATGAGAGAAAAATAGAAAGAAAATGAAAAGATCAAAAAGTACGCATGGGATCATAATAAAAAGATTCAGTAGAACCCAGAACTTACCTTGTGTACCTATTGTAAGCACAACCCTGGTTGACAGAAGCCTAATGGGCATAAAGGGACTCGTAAAGAAAAATGCTGATTCTGATTTGCTCTTTGCACAACGTCCAGAAGAACTGTGCACATCTCCATTACTTCTTATGCCTTCCAAAATACCTTCAGCAAGTCTCGTCATCGTTTCTGCCATTGTTGGGTCCCGTATCAAACAATGCGCACATTGAGTGTGAACATGAAAACAAGTGAAACTCCGGTCTACTCTGTTCCCCTAAGGATTAAATGTGAAACAGCAAATGGTTCGATTGTGTATCACGATAGAATCTGTACAGAGGATACTACTTGTGTTACAAAAGCAACTGAACACCGTTAGCACAGGGCCTTATCAACACTGGCTGCACGAAGAGACTGGGGAGTGAGGGCCCGTGATACGCTGACGTTACTGGAGCTGCCCCTGGTTCCAGAGGAAACCCTGTTTCAATCAGTGCTACCTACGCTGTCCTGTGCAGATGCCTGAAGTCACGTGCAGCAAAAGCATTTGCAGATCCAAACTTGAATCTTAAGAACTCCATTCAGGCGAGGTACAGCAATTCAAATTTTCATCGTAAACTGTGCAGAAGTATTACTTCAAATCAAACCTTACAGTGTGATCATTTAAAATAGCTTCTCACTGGCAAGAGAAACAACAATTCAGTTCCGTGGGACATTCGGCAGAGAACAAAGCCAAAATTCCCACGCTGCCTTGTCGCACTTTGCCATCAATTTCAGCTAATCTCACGCGTAAAGTGAACAAAAATGTATTTCCTCTCCTGGCTCCAAAGTCTGCTAAACGTGTTGATAAAAATATATTTCCTGAGATGCTTAGACACTACTGCAACAGCGATCGCATATGTATGTGAAAATATGTTTTGATACACAGGGCAAGAAAATCAAAAATTATCTTGAAAAAGTTCAGTTCATGAGCAGTGGGGTTTCTGGCCGTATTTTTCCATTTCTGAATCTTATGAATTTATGCTTTGCAAAGACAGCCAAGTTTCTATTATACGCACACCCTGAAAATATCCACTTTCTATATGTCCTTAACGTACAAAACACATGAATATCTGCAGAGGATTTACCTTAATATCGTTGTCTAGCTGTCCCACAAACCAATAAATCAATCTAATCAGGGGCATGTGTAGCTTAGGAGTCACAAACGGCATCCACTAGAGCTGCTCCGCGGCCGTAGGCAGGAGCTGTGAAAACACACAAAGGCAAAGTTACATGCAGAATGTCAGCTTAGCATATGAGCAGACTACGAGTGAAAACAAGCCTCCGAAAACCAAACCCAACGAAACCAAACCGAAATGTCAAATTACTCCTGGAGTTGGTCAGATCGTATTTGCAAACACTCATTCATCAGGCCCTGCAGAGGTAAAAGAATCACCGCCTTAGACAGATTTTTAAGTTTTACACAGGTTTGCATGCCAAGCGGAGATGCATCGTGTGAGCTCAACCATCAAGGCCAATACCAGTGCCTACAAACCCTTCCGAGAAGGAAGGAAAGCAGTAAAAGAAGTACAACTCCTGAATGCCGCATTGATTTCCAAGCCTTGGTATCCCCAGAGAGATGGAAGGAAGGGCTTTCAGTATCGCATAGTATCATCTCTTATAAGTCATTAACTGAAACTTTAATATCCAACATAGACATTAAAATACTTTCAATTAGGTGTGGGCATCTCTGTAGGAAAAAATAAATGGTATACAGTGTTACACATAAAATACAAAGGCCACTGGTAGGAAAAGGCTGAAACTTGCAAGTTGAGACTGAACGTGACACTTTTCCTTCAAAATGTCAAGGAAATTCTCTGTTTTATACATGACAAATTAGCCATTGCGTCTGACTGCTGGGATTAATACTGACTTAGTAACTGTTGTTTGGCTTTCATTACTCTATTCAAAGTCTATACAAAACAGGCTGACTTTTTCTAATCTCAAAATAAAATCAACCAACATATACACGAATCTGACAACATATGAACCAGAGCAAATCCAAGTCCCTTCACCTACAAAGGCTTCTCCTGGATGTAGGTTCTTCCACCAGACCGAAGCTTCTGACTGTCCTTTCTTTCTTCTTGTCTTTTGAGTTTGCTAAGATGCTCGTCTGAGAGCATCCAGACGAGTTCCTGAGATCAGCGGACCTACTATGTACCTCGCTGGACCCACGGTGGTCACTATCTCTTGTGCTCTCTACAGAGACTCCTTGCTCATATTTCCTGTCTTTCCTATCGCCCATCTTCCCTTCCCCATCTCCCTAAACGGCTAGGACTTGTAATAAACTGGTTGGGCCGACATTTGAACCGTTGCTTCTGAATCTCACGCCCGGTATACGTATATCAAAGAACCTCCCCTCCCTCCTATAAATTGGAGCGAGACATTTATTATTGGCGTCACGGACAGGATACCCGCCATGAGAGTGTTGTCCTTCCAGATATAGTCTGAAACTTTCCTGTGTGCACCTCCTGGAGTTGCAAGGAGCGATAATTTTGATAACTCAAATGCGAGCACCAGGAAGACCGCTCCAAATTCTGAAACTTTACTGTTTGTGTGTTTACCTCTCGAGGACGTATGCATTAATTTTGACTATTTGCATTTGTTTAATACGTGAGTGCCTCCTCGGGAAGACCTCTCTGCATTTTGTGATTTAGGTATCTTGTAACTTAAGTGTGAAATTTGAACCTTTTTTGTGTGTGCCTCTTGGGGAAGTGAGGAAGTGATATTTTTTGACATAAACCTGTGTGCCTCTCCAAGAAGTCTGTTCACTTTATTGAAACCTAGAAAGTGTTGTCTGGGAAATTTGAAGGTTTCTTGTTGCTCGGATCTTAGGTGTGTGGCTCGAAGCTTCAACTTTCTGGGTGTGCACCTCCCAGAGTTGCAAGGAATAAAGGTGTCTTGTAACTGTTGCCGTGCACCTGGCAACCTGGCAACATGTAACCTAGGTGCGGAGTTTGCAGTTTGTCTGTGCGGCCTTGCAGGGAAGTAAGGAGCCACTTAACCTAAAAGGTGTTGTTTTAGTCTCTTGTCTTTGTGTGCTCCTCTCAACAAAAGCGAGGCGTGATTGGAGCATTTGCATTTGTCTGATAGGTGTGTGCCTCCCTGGGGAGGGGTAAGGAGTTAAGTGTACCTTCTCCTCCCTCAGTGTAGATCTTTTAGCGTATCGAGAAATGAGTGACAGTATTGCCACTATGAAAAGTGAAGATGCGTTATTCGACCTTTTAGAAAAGCGTGGTGCTCGGCCCTCTTTATCAGGGGTGGACTGGGCACGACAAAACTGGCATAACTTGCAGGGTGTTTCAGACCGTATAAGTGTTTTGCAAAACAATGCTCGTACGCGAGCTGGAAAAGGAAAATCATATATCTGTGCAGTCTTAGGAGCCGCTCTTTTTGCAGCCACAGACTTCCGAGACCAACAGCTTAGGGCAGAGAACCAAACTATACATGCGCTGCAGGAAACAGTTAAAACAACACGAGAACTGGTAAAAGCTTTGCAGAACCAAAGTGGAAACCTTGAGGAACAACTGGAAAGAGAGAAACGTAACTCGGCATTGTTACAAATGGCGTTTAAGGAGCTTTTAACGTGTAAAGCTACTGGTGACACTGTTATCCGTTGTGCACCACAAGAAAAACCTTATCTTCAGGAGGGATTGAAAGAAATAAAAGAAAGGCTAGACAGTTTAGAAACCCCAATAGCCCCATTGCGTCCCTTAATGAAAACAGAATATATATTTGATAACAGTGAGGATCTGGATCCTCAAATGAATGTTAAAGAAATTCCCTTCTCAGCTACTGAATTAGCTAAACTGAGAAAGGATTTTAGCCAGTCTCCAAAAGAATCTGAAACAGAGTATGTATGGAGAGTTAGTCTAACTGGTGGAGATCAAATAATGTTAAGCGAAAAGGAAGCAGAAGGTTATTGGGGACCAGGAGTATTTTTAACTACTGGCAACAATTGTGCTCCCTGGTCCTTTACACAGAGGGCTGCCTATTGGGCAGGTGGTCTTAACCCCTTAGAAAGGGGAGACCCTCTTGCCATTACTGGAACAGTTGATCGATTAGTAGAAAGTGTTCAAAAGGCTGCTCGTCTCCAAATGATGTATGATAGAAAGCTGCAGCCACATCATGAGTCACCTATGATGATGCCTGTTGAACCAGAAAGGATGACTCCTTTAATCGGGGGGCTTCCAGAGTCACTGAAACCTATAGGTATATAGCTTCAAGGAAAGATACAGGCTATGCCTCAGGGAGAAAGAACCTGGGCAGCACTAAAAGGAACTGTAACCATCTGTAACCATCTGCAGTCATGATGTAAAGTATGGACATGGGGGGAGGTTGCCCAAGAACTAATTAACTATGGGAGAAAATACGGGCCGGTGATTTCCTCCACCAGTAAATTTGAGCCAAGGGGAGTGAGGCATGCAGCAGTCAGCCTTGCGCCTAGGCCAGCTAGCCCAAAGCTCAATGGAACTGGAAGGACCCTCATTGCCAGTGAAAACAGGTAGGCGAAATATTGATCATGAACGTAATTGTCTCTGGACACTGGGCTGGCAAAAGGGTGTTCCACGAGATTTGATGAATGGATTACCCACAGTCAGGTTAGAGAAGTTAGTTAACTGGTGGCCAGAACAAAAGCTCAAGAACCTCAAGGAAAGCTGATGCCTTTGCCCCCTCCCCCAGGTGAGCGGGAGGTGGGGGGCGGGCGGCGAAGGGTGGATACTTTGGAAAGCTCACGACAAAGGGAAACAAGACCCTCGATTTAACACCTTCTGTCCCAAGGCCTCACCACTCTTGCCATTTACCCCTGTGAGTCACAATTCGGTGGAACCATATTAACAAAGCCCCCAAAAAAGGGCAAGTCGGTGTCTTGTTTTATTTTACAGAAGACCTCCGAGGGACCTTGACTGAACACAGAATGGCTGATAGCTGACTTTAACCATTGGTGTTTTGTGACAGAAAAATTGAAGACGTGATCATGCTAGATTACTGAATATACCTCTGGATTACATATTTTGTTTGCAATAGTATGATGTTTTGGCTTGTTGTGGCTGTGGGTTGTGGTTCATATCAGTCCTTGGATCTGTTAAACTTCACAATCGGCTTCAGAGTTTTTACAGGTCGTCCTGGCTTTCTGCTTCTCCCTGCAGTGATACCATTCCTTTTGACCCTTTCTTTCACCCCTTTTTATCAAACTGACTAAGATTTGCATGTAACTCCTCCGTGGTGTTTCCAAATTCCTAACAAACTGGGAAATGAGGCAATGGACCCATCTAATCTGTTAGATGTGGTCACAAAAGAAATCTACCATAAAGCCCTTTGCACCGACGCTTTTCAATGCCACATCCGTCCAGGAGTTCCATCCAAAACATGGTTGTTGGAAAGTGCCTAAGTTTTGATAAGAGATGTGTATGTTTCTGGGATGACCCCTCTTCTGGTTTATACTGTGGGGTATCCTACACACACTATCCTGTGAAAAGTTCGTTAGACTATAACAGTACTTGAACTTGCCAAACTAGTATTTATATTTCTCAGCATTTGAATTGCTTCGGAAATAATATTCGTGTCGCCACTCCTGAAGAATCACAGGCTGGTGTCTGTGGCAAGTTGGTACGGCGTGTTGTTGCAACTCTTATGCTTCTATGTACTTTGTAACCACTTCAAATGATGAAGGGCAAGTGCAACAGATCAGGGCAACATTTGTAACCAAGCCCCCAAAAAATCCTCTGTAGCAATTGTGTAACGTTTAACTCCCTCTTAGCACCCGTCCCTCTTTTCCCTTATGCTTACTGCTTTAAATTCTTTCCTCACCACCGTGCATCAATTTCAAGCAACCCTTGAGCCACCGGGTGGTGTGAAGGACAAAACTGTTTTCATTCTTTGTCTCAAAGCTTGCTTCGTGAGGCCTTCCTGGTGATAAGACTCTAACTGGCAACTGCTAGGGGGGTGAATGGTGGATGTCACCATGCCTGTGTACCCCTGCTTATGGTTGCAAAGATAAGCAGAAGCAGGACAAGCAGTGTTTTTCAGGGGTACGGCTTGAAGGAGCTGACCACTGCAAAAGGCGATCATGCTTGTGCAGGGCAACGAAGGCGCCACCCCCTGCTGGCTTCTCTGTCGGCCCAGGAATGTCACACTAAACTGAGAGAAAAGAAGGAAAAAAAAAACACCCCACAGAAATGGGGGATAAAAGGCCCTCCCCAAACTAGGGACTTTGGAGACAAACTCCCAAAGACACCTTTGATGGAGACAAACTCCCAGAGACAGCTCTGACGGAGAATTCCCTGAGGGGGAAACCTCTTCGGAAGAACCCCCGAGGCCTGCTTGCTGCCGAGCTTCCTGGCTTTCTCCCATCCCCCCGGGGTGACCAGACGAGTTCCTGAGATCAGCGGACCTACTACGCACCTCGCTGGACCCACGGTGGTCACTATCTCTTGTGCTCTCTACAGAGACTCCTTGCTCATATTTCCTGTCTTTCCTATCGCCCATCTTCCCTTCCCAATCTCCCTAAACGGCTAGGACTTGTAATAAACTGGTTGGGCCAACATTTGAACAGTTGCTTCTGAATCTCACGCCGGGTATACGTATATCAAAGAACCTTTCACATCACTGAGATTGTACGTGAACCAAAGTAACGCACAGTGCCCGGAGGTTGGGAATAACTTATTTCTGGCTGTAACTTCCAGCAGTGATGCAGAAGCTGGTGCAGTGGTACAGAACTGCAGTTGCACGGACAGATGCTGCAGTGACCCATGTCTGCATGGCAGCACGAGTGCTGCTGCGCTCCACTCCCAAATCAGACAGGATAGAATTTAAGTTGGACAGATGAGAGAATGAACTGGGTCTGTTGTCTTTGGTAGATCTTGGATCAATTTCATGAAGTTGAAACATATCAAACATCTCCTTATTGATCCCGAAAAAGATTTTACATGGAACAGCTGATGTTTGGTCACTGAAAATTGACAAGTTTCAACAATACGGGAAAGACTCCACAGGAAAGAGACTTCTTTCCTGGCACACCAGCCACAGGACTCTTCCCACCATGCCTCACTTATGCTGATGACAGAGTAGCTCTGGAACCAAGCTAAGCCTTCTAGCTTCTCTTGCTTATACCTCATGCCGTGTGTATTTCTACAGAAACACTGGAAATGTGCTCTGGTGTACACAGCTCAAAGTGGAGCAGCCAAGGATCTTGGCAGCCTCAGACTTTGGATGCCAATGTGAAAAACCAGCAACGCATAACGACCCTGCACATGGAGATCTGCAGGGCTGCTTGATACCCTGGGGGCTCTGTCTGTGTGGCTGAGTTGGTTCCAGTTTGTGCAGAGATGGCACAGGGACAGAGGGCATTGCTTTCTGCCAGCTGGATACAGCTGCTGGCTGAACTGGCCAAGACGGAGCCTTCCCTGCGCGCCCTCCCATGTGCGTATCCACCATGAGAATGGAAGTCGTCCTTCTCTGTGTAACCCATTCCACCACCACGAGGAAAGGAAACCATTTAGGCACCTGAAATGCTTCTGCTCCTGCAGCTTGGTCACTGCAGTCACAGCTCTGCCAGGGGTCACATCCGCAACAGACGGACTTTCCCCAAAGCAGAGGGAAAACAGGGAAATACAAGGGGAGGGGAAAAAGAAGTACCTCCTCCTCCTTCCCTCCACCTAACCTCCTCCTTCCCTCCACCACCTCACCTGGGCGGAGGTCTCCTGTCACAGCCTCCAGGCTCTGCACATGTGGGATGCGCAGGTCTTCCCCTTTTTCAAGCAAGGAGATCACCTTTGGTTTAGGGGCTGGAATAGTCAAATGACAGAAATTATGCAGATGAGAGCATTTCCATGATTCTGGCAGAGCTGCTTGTCCAGCAACCTTAGTATGTGGCCCTCCCCACTGTGAAACCACAATTATGGTCTGAATGACACTGGCCCAAGACATACCGGCTTCCTTTGGAGCCCAGAGTGCCTCCCACATCTCTAAAAAACGCACAGGGAGATTTTCTTTAGCATTCCGTTTAGGATGTTTTGTTTCATCTTTTCCAAGTTGCTCAGTGCCCAAGGCTTCAAAAAGTTTTATGGGAATTGAAGAGAAAGGCAAAAAATGCTGAAGGAGTAACCTGTGTGATGTCTGGGTGCTGGAGCTGGTGGCCCCATGCAGTGAAGCAGCACAGGGGCTGTTTGCAGGGAGCTCATCCAAACCCTCCAGGCTGACGCCTGTGTGCAAGCAGTGACTCTGGGGCTTTTTGCAGAGTGCTGAGCACACTAATCCTTTCTGAAACTCACGCTTCTCTGTGTTTCTTTTGTTGTTGCTGTTGCGTCGGTCAATAAGTAACTGCACTGCATTTACCCTGTGCCCTACCTGCAGAGGCTCATACTGCTCAGCCAAGGGTACCCTAACAACAAGGAGCAGGAGCAAAGCATTTTTAATGATAATAACAGCTCCTGTATTTTATGGTTCAGTTTCCCCCTGCCCTGGCAGGCAGGTTTCAGACACACTTCCAGCCTTTGGCAGGTTATACCTCTATCTTTCCCATCCAGTTGAGCCTCCAGCATCAGCTAACTGCTTTTCTACCTCTTCCTACTTATGCCAGTAATCATAAGGCAAAACCTCAGGGAATATAGGCTTTGTTTGGACATCGTGGTTTTGTAAGCGTTTGCTGACTTTCCTCATCATCCTGCCATCTTCACTGATTTAGCATTGCAGGAAATGGCAAATGTATTTCACTCGGTTCTGTTTAACAGCAGATGGAGAGCTCTTAATAACACAAGGCAGGTCAGAGGACCAACGTGGAGGTTAATAACGTGATTTGATGAAATGTGTGAAAATTAAACAAGTACCTGATTGCAGATTTGCAGATGACAAGATTCATGCTAATGTAATAAAAGGGCATCCCAAATCAATGCACAGATACTCTCATACACAAACATACAAACACAAAAATGTGGAAAAGTAAAATATTTCAATGTCCACAGCTGTGAAACAAATGTGTATCATTAAAACAGATTAAGTAGGGAGGTGGACGGAAGAAGAGCAAGCTGGCTTCTGCTCACAATTTGCATCTACTTGAGTTTACCGCAAATACAACAGGCCGCCATTCCTCATCAGGTCATAATCGAGCCTGACTCCGGTGGGGTGACTTTGCCCTGGCCTCCGCTGGTAGACAGCCTCGAGGATTTGGCAGTAGCTGAGAGGCATCCCAACCCAGAGGAGATGCTGGTCATAACCTCCACCACCTCTCTGGGCAACCTGTCCCAGTGCTCCCCTACCCTTACCATAAAGAAGGTCTTTTACATGTTTGCATGCAACTTCCTGCGTTCAAGTTCTAGGCCATTGCTCATTGTCCTACCACTACGCACCACCAAGAAGAGCCTGGCCTCATTCATTATCCTCCAGTTTCCCTTCAGATATTGGTTAATATTAACACTTGCTTAGAATCTCTAGTTATAGGGTCTGAGACGATTGAGATCTGACATGTATTTTTCCATACCAGCCTCCTCGGATGGCAAAACCTTCTGTTTTTTTCCACCAGTTGTGCAAACCCCAGAACTTGCAGGACTTACAAATTCCACGCTACCCCACTTGGGCAAGCATGTGTCCTAAAAACACATGCTTGGTGGGGGGGTCTCTGGTGGTCACTGAATGAAGGCTAGTAGTCTACCTCGCTGTGAACTTCCAGCCTTTTCAGGGAGGTGGGTAGCCCCAACCAGCTCGCACTGGCATTGTGTTGAGCAGAGGCATCTGTTTTACTGTCCCATCTTCAACAACAGGAATCTATGCTTCTTTCTTAGCATTGCTTGGCAGCAAGATTCCACAGACTCTGCATTCTGTTCTTGAGCTTACATGTCCGCAAGCATCTTGTCCTTCAGCATGAGTCCACTCCAGTTATGTGAAGAGGCTGTTCTCACAATATGGAAAGGCTGTTGTCATGGTTCAGGAGACAGCTAGAGCTGGAATGGATGCACAGCACCTTAACTCTGACCAGCAAGGAGATTAGGAGAATGGAATGCAGACACTGCCAACTTCTACCAGTTCAAATATGCTTTGACACTCATTGCAAAGTCTCAGCTGGAAAATGTATCACGTCAATGTATCCAAGAGAAAGAACAGTGTTGGGCTTTTTGTTTGTTCGTTTGTTTGTTTATTGGGTTTTTGTTTGTTTGTTTTTAAGATACAATAAGACTATGCAGTTACACTGTCAGTCACCTCAGAGAGCTCCTGAAGGAGCTCATCCACATCCTGCTCACACTCCACTTGAGTATCAAGCGGAGCAGGGGTAGTCTTGCAGATGAATTAATGCTGGCATTTTGATGGGATGTTGCTGCATTACGGAATCTGCATCCACTAAATCATCAGTGTCCAGCAGGAGATCACAAAGCTCTGGAGGCATCATTGTATCCAGTTCATCGTCGGAAACTCCCGCAGTCAAATTGGAAGTATTGGTGACATTTGTCCTGGAGAATGTAGGGTGAAGGACAAATGCTCTGCTGCTGATTCTCCGTTCACACTTTCAGGGCCGTCCTCTGACAGAAAGCACGACCATCCCTGTGGACCTCTTTCATGACTTTAAGTTCCCACTCCAGGTCTTCCAGCTGACTTTGAAGACCTTTGGCATCTTGGATGGCAGAATGGAATGGACTGGAACTGTTGCTGAGATTCTTGTTTGATTGGGCAAGATTCTCCCTTGTTGCCTTTCCCAGCTCCATTCTGCCCTCATCACCAGCTGGAACACCCTCTCAGTTGGTATCAGGATGAGCTTGTTCTGCTGCTCTCTCTTCCCTCTTGCGCACTCTGTGAGAATGAGTTTCAGAAAGCACTACTCACTGACAGGAAATAAGGGGAAACTTGAAAGACTTTGCAACTTAAATCCTGGCAGCGTACTGCCAACAACTGATTTGGCCGTCCAGAATCCTGGCACCACAAGTGCTTCCTTGCCAAATGCAGCAATAAAGTGTTTTGGGGAAAGGCCAACTCACAGGTATTTCTTGCACAACCATAACACAGCACCACAGGCCAGCACCAGCGCAGACAGCAGCACAGCTGAGAACAGTACCATCACTGCGATGTGGCGCTTCCGCACAAATTTGTGAACAGCAGCCTTTGTGCTTTTCTTGGCATTAATCCCTGGAAGAAACGAGAAAATGTCCCATGTTACCTTCACCTGCGCTACAGATAATCTCTCAGTGTGTTTCATGGACCCAAGAGATTTTCTTCAGTGGGTGCCCCTGTCCCTGCTGCCTAAGCATCAGGGGACAAGAAAGATTGCTTCCACCTCTCAATGGATAGGGAGAGGCTGCACAGGCCCTACCCGTGTCTTCCTCTGGGCCGAGGGCTGGGGCTGTGCCCTGGGGTCTGGGCTTTGTCTGTGGGGAGCACTGCAGAGCAGATTCCCTCACACTTTCCCCAGCTCACGTGTCCTGAGCTCTCCCGCAGGACACCCCCCAGGCCAAAGGTCGGGCTCCAGCCAGCACAGGGCACAGCCGGAGCCAGCCCAGGGGAGAAAGACTCCCGCAGGCTCCTACCAACAGGATCCCTTTCTTCCAGAAGGGCAAAGCTCACAAGCCGCTGGGAACTGGGAGCGGTGGGAGGTGAGCAGTGTCACAGAGGTCTGCACGTACTTTCTCTGGCACGCTGCTGGAACAACTCTCCAAACCCCACTGAGGTCAGCCATTTTCAGAGAGCCACCCCTGGCTTCTTTTACATGTGCTCTGTGCTCACACGCTCAGGTTTGGCTGCTGACCTAGTGTACAGGAGCAGGCACTGTGTGCCTGTGGGCAAACAGTGACTCTGGTCAGTGACACTGGACGGCCACGGGACAGAAATTACCTGGCATGCTAGTTGTTGGCGCGGCCTGTGTCACTTTGTCCGAGACTGGCAGTGTGGGACGGCTGCCTTCCTGCAGTGCATCCTGCTCAGTTTGTTGGTCCGTTCCTTTAGAAAGAAAGCAGGACAGTAGGATTGGATGTGATGTGTTCTCATCAGGAGCTGAGCTACTCCAATCCTGAGCTCAGGCAAAGTCTGCTGGTCCCAGCCCCCCAAAGCCACTGCTACCCCCTCTGTTGCCCAAGGGCATTTGGGCTCTCCCAGGAATTAGAGGATGCTGACCCTCTCACGCCTCCTGAGGAATTATCTCCTGTGCAAGGCCCTCACACACTGTGCTGTGAGCATCACCAACCATCACTTTCCACCCACCACAGACAGACATCTGCAGGCTGAAGTGCCTTCAGAACCAGCATCTCCACCTTGTTTCCAGCAACAGCAAAGGCGGCCATCCCTGCTCGGGATGCTCCTCCTGCCTTGAACTTGCTCAGCTGCACAGAGGGCTTTGTACAAACAGAAGCACAGCACTCGCCAGTTGCTGCCATCTGTCTGTGCCCATGTCTGCACAAAGCAGCTCTGACAAGTAATGGTCATGCTGGGGGAGCAGCTGTCTCCGGGTCTTGGCTGGATGCAGAAGTGGCAGCAGACCAGCTCTGGTGCTTGACAGCGCCTGCAAGGCGTTACATGGAACACCACCGCAGCATGGCTCTGAGAGATCCCTTCCTGCTGTGTAGGCTACAGCTTATCCACACATGTACATCAGACCTCAGCTTCCCAGGTCTCACGGTGAGCAGACTGAAGTATACCCACCACGCGCTGCCTTCTCCAATTCCTTCAGCAGTTCCTTTATGAGACGGGATGAGCCCTGGGAGTATTTTCCTCTTTTTGATTCATCCTTTCCTCTTTCCGGACCTAAACAGAATGTCTGAAGTTAAATACCATGTACATGCGGTTTTGAAGACCAGTGGTGAGTCAGTAGAGTCAGTAAAGACAAACCTACTCACCGCTGGGATTCCAGCTGGGCTCCAGTGCAGGAGGAAACCAAGGATCGGGCAAGGCCTTCCCCGGGGGCACTTCTGCAACCAAAGACCCGTGAAAAGATTCGGTCATACACTACAGCATCACTGAATAGCGGAGCATACAGGGTGCCATGAAATGGCACTGAAATGGGCAGTGAAAACTCTCTAAGGAATTACAAAGCCATGACGTACCCATGCGATCCGTCGGAGTTTCAGTCCCGGAACCTAGAGGGGAACCTGGATCACCTCCTCCAGTCAAATCTGAGAACAGACGCGGGACAGAGCAACTCCCATTAAGCATCTTTCCAGTCAGAATCACACAGGATGCAATTAAAGCCAGGGATTCCTTCACAACACTATTCTCTCCCTTCCACAAGGGACCACCTTGGAAACAGTTCCTGGATGCCTGCAGGGGTACCACCATCATATATAACTAACCCCGTGTGGAGCTGCCCGGAGGAGCACCTTCTTGGAGCTCACCCCAGCTCTAAACTCAACTGCATGGACTGGATTAAACCTAGGCTTTGGTAAGACACTGCCTGGTGACACAGCTGTAACCAAGGACAGAGGAGAAACATTCCCATTGCACGTGCCCATCTCTCTCTTCCTTAGTGACCTGCAGCGATGGAAGGGGCTCAGGTAATGACGTGGGGGGAAAGTTCCAAAGTTGCAGAGAGGCCAGGTAACCTGCTGGCTGGTATTCCACAGCTTTCCAAATACTTTCTCCAGGCCATGTGAAACAGTTCTCAGAGACCTCATGGAAGAACATTCGGCCTTAATAAATTATATTTTAAAAAATATTTTTAATTAATAAGAATTAATACTTTCAATGCTTGAAATTTTCTTACTGGGAGACCTCGGAGATACAGGGACAAAGCCAACACACCGCTGACAGCAAGGAGCACCCAAGAAATGATGACCATCCATGCTTCTCGGGGAGAAGAACCCGCTGGCCAGTGAAAAACAGGACCCTTGCTGAACTATCCCAGTCAAATATACAAATGGATGAAGCCTGGTGACTTACCTCCAGCATCCCCCTCAGGCTCATAGACAGGACTCCGTTCTGCTGATTCACCAGCAGGGCCTGCAGGCACAAGTATGATCAGAGACACAGGTGAGGAGAGCTTCCACTGCATGTGGGGGCCTCCTTTTCCCTGAGACACCTGTAGGGTCTGGCGGTGGGTCAGGGAATGACACAGCCCAAATACGAAGGTCTGGGCTCTCTCAGATGAAGAAAGGCAGCGGTAACCTTCCCACCGAAATGTGGCAGCTCTCCGGGTAAAGAAATACTCATGGTCCATCTGTGCAAGCCCTTCAAGGCACAGACAGACTTGGAAGACCTTGAGAGGATCTTAAGTAAAATTGCACCCAAGTAAATTATGAGAGCATGGATGTTTCCGCCTTCCAGAAGACAGACACAACTTACCGCTCGGTTGTCCCACAGGCACAGGCACAAAATCCGGATCCAAATGATCATCTGGAAAGGGAGCACCAAGCTCATCATCTAGAATCAAGAACAGGTGAGAAAAGCTCCAATTACATGGTGTGATCTCTTTCTCCCTCGGTAACTGGGTGTGGGTTGTGGAATGGGATCGGAGAAGGACTCAGGTCACGGTTTCCAAAGTTGCAGGGTGGCCAGGATGACCTGTAGGCTGGCACCTGGCAGCGTACACAATACTCTCTCCGGGCCATGTGCCACATCCCTCACGGACCGCATGGAAGAAGATGCAGCCCCTCGGGGCTTTCTTACTGAAAGGCCTCTGATGTACAGGAAGGTCACGCTGAAGCACTGGAGGAAAGCTCGCCTGTCTCTTGCTCTGGGCTGTGGGCCGGGGCTCTGTGTTGGAAGCTGGGATTCATCTACAGAGAGTACCATGAGCCTAGAGCAGAAACGCTCACGCTTTTCCCAGCACGCATCTTCTGAGCTCTCCCCAGGATATCTCCCAGGATGAAGGCTGTGCTCCAGCCAGCAAGCAGCGAAGCCATGGCCTGGCATGGCTGGAGCCAGCCCTGAGGAGCAGCTCTGCCGTGGGCTCTTGCCCGGCTCCTGCGGTGCTGCCCATCACTCCCTGCCCAACACCACCCCCATGGAAGGCAGGCCCCAGGGAAGTGTGGCACAGGGCTGTGGGGACACAGGCCTACTTTCTGCCCCCAGTGCTACTCAGTTTGGGTTCCATCTCTGCCCACCCACCTGATCCCGGTGCTCGCCACGGAGCAGCACAGGTCTCCTGGAAACACACGGCCATCAGTAGGAGTGAGAGGACAAGGCGGGCAGGGGCCATGGCCCCCCACACTCGCACCATGCTTCCAACACCACCGTTGCAGCTACAGCGAGTGTCACACAGAGAGAAGCCTGCAGCACAGGACAGCGTCACAGCCAGGCCTTGTGAGCTCACAGCACAGTACAGCCATAGGATGGGGCATTGTGACCTCACAGCTCCCTGACTCCGGGTGCTGGCTCCCCGGGGCTGCAGCTCTCGTGATGCGCTGCACCGGGGCTGCTTGGGGCTGGTGCTTACATCATAGAAACACAGAATCGTAGAATGGCTTGGGTTGGAAGGGACAGTAATAAATACTTCTAAGTAATATATCCTTAGAAGTAAGTAATACTTATAACCCCAACCCTCATCTAGGTCATCAGTAAAGATATTAAACAAGATGGGCCCCAGTACCGACCCCTGGGGGACACCACTTGTGATGGGTCATCAGCTGGACTTAACTCCACTAACAAGCACCCATTGGTCATGGCCCTCTAGCCAGTTCCTTACCCAAAGAAGGGTCTACCTGTCCAGGCCACGGGCAGCCAGTTTCCCCAGGAGAATACGGTGAGAGACTGTATCAAAGGCTTTGCTGAAGTCTAGGTAGACTACATCAACAGCCTTTCCCTCATCTGCCAGTCTGGTCACCCAGTCATAGAAGGAGATGAGGTTGGTCAAGCACGACCTGCCTTTCATGAACCCATGCTGGCTTGGCCTGATCCCCTGGATGCCACGCACACGCCGTGTGATCTCACCCAAGATGATTTGTTCCACAACTTTCCCCGGTACGAGGTCAGGCTGAAAGGCCTGTAGTTCCCTGGATCCTCCTTACAGCCCTTCTTGTAGATGGGAGTCACATCGGCAAGCCTCCAATCCTCTGGGACCTCTCCAGATAACCAAAAGTGCTGGTAGATGGCAGAGAGCGGCTCAGCAATCACCCCTGCCATTTAAGAGGACATACCTGAGCAGGGCACAAAGGGAATGACTGCGTGGGAGCACAAAGACGGGCCGCAGCAGCCTAGAGCAAAAAATCCCATTCCACCCCATGTTGGTTGTGAGCAGTTCTTATCTGTGTTACGGCTTGTGTGTTCCCATGGAATCCCTCCATCTCTTCAGCAACCCCTTGACTAAGAATTCTGCATCTCTGCTAAGACAGCCAGGACTTTAGTAAGGATTACTTGCATAAGGATGATTATTTTTGCCCCTAATAAATGGCACGAGCCTAAAACCCAGGAATGGCTGTGGCTATCCTTAAATATGAATGGTGCCAAGCAGCAGCCTGGAGTAAGCAAGCACCTTCTGAGGGTGTTGTGAAGGCCACTGAGGCCTTAGCGGGCTGAAACTGTGCTCCTTCAAATGAGCCCCTGGCAGTCACGCCAGCAGTCACCTGCTCTTCATCTTCGCTGCTCCTGTTGTATCACTTCCCACCATTCCACCTGGACTGGGGAAAGCAGCTGCTGGGACATCACCAGGCTGTGGCAGAAGACACACCATCTTCCCACCATCGCGCACCGCCTGCCTTTGGTAAGCCATTGCCATTCCTTGCTGAGAAGACATCCCCTGGTCTGGACGCAGCTCAGTCCGAATTACACTCTTTCTCCCAGTACAGCCTAGCTACATTAAGGACATTGTTTCGAGACTGGTTGATGCAATTTAAGCTCCAGGCCTGAAGCATGTTGGCAGCCTCACAGGGAGACATCCAGTGGGAAAACTGTTCAGGCCAGTGTGGAATTATCTGTGGGATGTCCTCAAGCCTCCTTCCCCAGAGCTGCATGCCAGAGACTGCTACGCCATTGCTTCCAGCTGCCTTAAACACATTGTCAAAAGTAAATTTCAACTGATGGATTTCATGAATGTTTACCTCAATCAGAGCCCGTATCATTCTGAACAAGAGATGAGTGGCCTACATTTCTTCTTCTTAATTAACATCTGTTTCCATGCAACTTTATCTTACTTAGCTGCTCTGTAGCCTGGCTGTACTCCGGCTTCAGGGAAAGGAAACAGAGCTGTGACTGCTCAGCTCAGGGGGCCTTCTAAGTGACACACTGATTAATTGAGTCCTTTGGGGAAGGAAGACAGAAGGTGATGGGTGATGTTGGAGCAGGGGAAAATGAGGTACCTGGTGCTGGGCAGCAACACGAGTGGGGAGGTGGAGGTGGTGGCTGACAAGGAAAGGTGCTAGCTGCGGGAACAAAGGTGGGAAGGCACTCAAGACCCTGACATCTGAAACACAGCTGATAAATCCCTCTTCAGTGAGCGCTTCATCTGCAACTTTGTCTTGATGTCGTGATACCTGCTCTAGTCAATAGCGTGTATCTGTAGTGCAAAATCATACTTTTCAAGAACCACAATTCTTTTTTGACCTGGTGGTAAATTACATAGCTTGCCATAAGCCGTATCAATTCAGGATCTGCACAGTATTGAATCAAACATGCATGACCCTTAAGATTTCAATCACTCCAATTATTTCAAGGTGTTTCTGCTCTACATAGGCACAAGAGCAAACAAGCATAGAAGGAAAAGACCTAGGTCTTAACAGCTGAAACATAGCTGTAACCTCTGGAGTCTTCCTTTCTGCCCCTTGTTTGCTCTTCTGCAGAACTCTGAGCTGAGCCAACTCACCAAGCAGATGAAAGCGTGGCTGAGAGTTGACCTTTGCTTGAGGAAGGTGAAAAGGGATCGGTTATGCCTCGTTGACATTTTTAGAAGCATCCAGAAGAGGTCAGCGTTGGCTAGCTTTTAAGTTACCCCCATAAGACTTTCCCAAAGGTGTGTTTTGTTTAGAAAAAGCTGAGCTGCCTGGAAGGTTTGATCGGGAAGGGTGCAGCAGTATTCATGCAGTTCTTCCTGGGGATTTGAATGCGTTCTGTTTGCAGTAGAGGGAAAGGAGACAATATGCACAGGAACAACTCCACTGATCACACCATCCGGTCGGAAATATTTTTCAACCAACAACATGGGACTTTAGGAGCTAAATTTTGGTTTTCGGATTGACAGTATTATTCAGACTGAGATTTGGTTTTGCTCAGTAGTGCAAATCTATGAGCACGCTGGAGTTGCTCCAGTAGAACAAGTGCTAGACCACATCTCTGCTAACAATCAGTCATTCACTTTTTAACGTAAAGCTTTCGCACGCAGTTCTCTCTTATCCCTGTGAGTGTCACCAGCGTCTGCAGCTGAGGATTGTCTTCTGCTGTGCTTTTTGCTTCCCAGTATGGTCACTGAGTGTTCGTGTGCCCACAGGAAGAACATCAGGGCCCCACAGTCGCATGTAGGTCTGACTGTTCTGCATTACACCTCAGCACTCTCAGGTTGAATATTAAATAAATAAATAAATAAATAAATAAATAAAAATTCTCCTAGATGATTTTGGAGGTCTTTTTGAACACTGGTGATTCTATGATTCCCTCTACAACCTCCCTGCTCCAGACTGGACAATCCCAGCTCCCTCAGGCACTCCCCATAACACTTGCTCTCCAGGCCGTGTACCGGCTCAGCTGCCCTTCTATGGATGTGCTCCAGGGCCTCAATGTCTTTCTTGTAGAACGCAGTACTCGAGGTGCAGCCTCACCAGTGCTGAGTACAGAGGGATGATCACTTCCCTGCTCCTGCTGGCGACGGTTTCTGACACAAGCCAGAACACCATTGGCCTTCTTGGCTACCTGCACACACTGCTGGCTCATGTTCAGCTGAGCATGGACCAATAGCCCCAAGTTTCCTCATAAGACGGTTTGTTTTGGAAGGGATGACACAAACAGAGGATGGCTTGTGTTATAAGGGACCCTTAAGATCATAGAACCGTAGAATGGCTTGTGTTGGAAGAGTGGAAGATTAAAGAACCGTAGGATAGCTTGTACTGCAAGGATCCATGAAGACCATAGAACCGTAGGAAGTTTTGTATTGCTAGGATCCTTGAAGCTCATAGGACCCTAGGATGGCTTGAGTTTGAAGGGTCCTAGAAGATCATAAAACTACCGGATGGTCTGTGTTGGAAGGGTCCTTGAAGATGATAGAACCCTATGATGGCTTGAGTTTGAAGGGTCCTAGAAGATCATAGAGCCACAGGATGTGATGGCTTGTGTTGGAAGGGTCTTTGAAGATCACAAAACAATGGACTGGTTTGCATTGGATGTGTCCTTGAAGATCACAGAATCATGGAATGTCTCGAGTTGGAAGGGTCCTTGAAGATCACAGTGCAATGGGCTGGCTTGCGTTGGAAGCGTCCTTAAAGATCACGGACTCACAGGGCGGCATGTGTTTGAACAGTCCTTAAAGATTGCAGAAAAAGTGCTGAGGGTTACTATGTACTTTTCAGAAGTTGAGAGTTACCCTTTTGAGTTACGGCTAAGGATTACCCTTTTGAGTTAGGGTTAAGGGATAAAGGTTCCCCATTTGAGTTTAGGGTTAAAGGTTAACATTTTGGGTTAGGGATATGGGTTAAGGGTTACCCTTTGGGGTTAGGTTTAAGAGCTTCCTATTTGTGTAAGAGTGAAGGCTTTCCCTTTTTGCTTATGATTAAGCATTAAGGGTTACTACTTTTTTAGGGTTAGGGGTTATCATTTGGGGTTAGGTTTAAGGGTTAAGGGTTAGCTATTTGTGTTAGGGTTAAGAGTAACCAATACGTTTTCGCATTCGGGGTTACCCATTTGGGTTAGTGTTAATGGTCAAGCGTTGCCACTTGGGGTTACTGTTAAGGTTAACCATTTGGGGTTATGTTTAGGGATTACCATTTACCGTCAGGGTTAAGTTTTGAGGATTACTGTCCTGGGTTAGGGAAAAAGGTTTCCCATTTGGATTAGTGTTAAGGGTTACATCCTTGGGTTAGGGTTAAGGGTTACTATTTTGTTTTGGGTTGAGGGTTATCTGTTTGAGTAAGCATTTAGCATTCCTCTTTTGGGTTAGCATTCACGGTTACCCATTCATGTTTGTGTTAAGGGTTTCCTTTATGGGTTAGCCTTTTGGTTTACGGTGAAGGATTAACAATTTGGGTTAGTGTTAATGTTAACCATTTAGAGTTAAGAGTTTGGTGTTACGGTTAAGGGCTACACTTCCGGGTTAGTGTTCAGGCTAAGTATTACCATTTTCTGTTAGTGTTAAGGGTTATTCTTTTGGGTTAGCTCCAAACTGTTAAGTGTTACTCATCTGTGTTATGGTTAAGGAATACCTCTTTTGGTTGGGGTTAACGATTAAGGGTTACTATACCAGAACAGTTAAATCACAGTCTGAATGTTCGAGGAGGGTACCGGGGTGGGGGTTGGGGCTAAAGGGGTGGGGGAGCTGCATGTCCCTCTGCCTTGGCCCTGTGGGGCCTCTGTGGTGTTCAGGACCTCTTTGGCGGGGGCAGGTACCCTGTATCCTCCCGCCCCCCACACCCAGGGTATTTCACTGCCCCTCCCCCCTCCCCCTGCTACAGGTCGCCCACAACGCCCCCCTGTCCCTCTGTCTAACCCCCGGAGTTACACCCTCCCCCCGGTCCACCGCCGCTCCAGTTCCCCCATTCTGATCACCGTAGTCCTCTTCCACCCGACTCCTTAGTGCCTCCCCTCACTGTTCACCTCTGTTCCCTGTTCTGAGCCCAAGGGTCACCCTGTCTGTCCCCATCCACACCCCGATTCCTCCCCAGTCCCCTCTATCTGACCCCTGGAATCCCCCGTCCCCAGCCCCCAAGTACCCCCCCTCCAATTCCCCCATTCTGATCCCTAGAGTCTCCTACCACCCCCTAGTCCCTTCTATTTGACCCCCAGGGTTCTCTGTCCTCCCTTCCCCCTCCCCAACTCCTGACCCCTTTTTCTGACCCCTAGAGTTTCCCGTACCGTTCCCCCCGCCCCCACCATGCCCTCCTCCCTGACCCCTGGAGTCCGTTCCCCCATTTTGACCCCCATTCCCCTCCAACCAGACCCCTGTTCTGCCCAATAAAAGCCTCCCACAACCCCTGGCTCTCTCCTCCCACTCCTCTCTCTGCCCCCAGACGCCCTTTCTGCCTCCTAGAGACTCTGTTCACCCCTTTCTCCCCCTGTACAACCCACCAAGTTCTCCCCCCAGACTCTCTTTAAGCCCCATAGAGACCCCACTCCTTTCTTCCCCCGCAATACCCCTCTAGGATCCCCCCCAGACTCCCTTTCCAGCCCATAGAAGCCCCCTTTCCTCCTTTTCAACTCCCCCAAGTTCCCTCCACAGTGCCCCTCTCCACCACCAGACCATTTTTCTGCCCCATAGAAGCCCCACTCACCCCTTACCCCCCCACACAACTCCCTCTATCAGCCCCCAGACCCCTCTTTCCACCCTACAGAAGCCCTCACAACCCTCTAGCTTCCCCCTTTCAACCCCCTCTCCACCCTAGACCCCCTTTCCTCCCAATAGAGCCCCTACTCACCCTTTTTTTCCCCTCACAACCCCCCGTCCATTTCCAGACCCCCCTTTCTGCCCTGCAGAATCCCCATTTCCCCCCCTACCTTGATCCCCCTAGTTCCCCGCCCCCCTCCCCCCCAGACCCCCTTTCCAGCCACAGAATCCTTGCTCTCCTCTTTTCTCCCCCATAACCCCTCTCTCCACCCCTAGACACTCTTTCCACCCCACAGAAGCCCCCCACAATGCCCCACTTTCTGCCTTCCACCCTTGCCTCCACCTCTAGACCCCCCTCTCCACACCACAGAAGCCCCACTCATGCCTTTCCCCCCCTAGATTCCCCACAAGCCCCCTCCCCACCCCCAGAGTTTCTTTCTATAGAAGCTCTACTAACCCCTTTCTTCTGCCCCCACAACCTCCCCTATCTACCTCTGGAGTCACGCAAAAGGATTTGGAGATGTCCTAGAGGGGCTTGGGGGGCATCCAGGGGGTCCCCAGGTGCTTCCAGGGGGTCCTGGTGACATCCAGAAGGGCCTGGAGATGTCCCAGAGAAGTCTTGGGGTTGTTGAGGGGGTCCACAGGTTGGCCGTGGGCGTCCCTGGAAGAATCTGGAATCTCCCAGTATGAACCCAGCAGCTCTGAGGAGCTACTGGGATGATCTGGGGATGTCCCAGCAGAGTCTGGTAGGGTCCAGGGAGTCCTCATGTGGGTCTGAGTGGTCCAGGAATCATCCAGAAGGGTCTGGGAATGTCCCCGAGAGGACATGGAGGGTCCAGGGATTACTCATGTTGATCCAGGGGGTCCTTGGATTCATCCAGAAGGGTCTGAGATGTCCCAGAATGATCCTGTAGGGTCCAGGGGGTCCCCAGGTGGGTCCAGGACACCCTTTCAGAAGGGTGTGGGGATGTCACAGAGAGGACTTGTAGAGTCCAGGGGGGGTCCTCAGGTGGGTTCAAAGGGTCCTGTGTCTTCTGGAAGGGTCTGGAGATGTCCCAGAGGGGTCTTGGGGTGTCCAGGGGGTCCTCATGTGGGTCTGGGGGGTCCTGGAGTCATCCAGAAGGCTCGGGAGATGTCCCAGAGGGGTCTTGGGGTTTCCAGGGAGGTCACCAGGGGTTCCTGGAGTCTTTCAGAAGTCTCAAATGGGGATTTTGAGGACAACCCCACATAGTGACACGTCCTCACTCTGCTTTGTCCCCGTGGGATCGCCTCCCCCAAAAATGTCCATTTCCATTCAAATAAATACTATGTTGATTTTGCTGTATTTTTTCCCCACTTCCCCACCATCACTGGATGCCACTCTTGTTGCTGGTGTTGGTGTTGTTGGGTATCATCAGGTATTGGTGTCATCAGGTGCCTCTGTTGTTGCTGTCATTGGGTGTCATCAGGTGTCACCGTCACCGGCTGTTGGCATTACTTAGGTGTCACCTTCTTTGGTTGTCTCCATAATCGGGTGTCACTATTGTCAGCATCATTGGGTGCCGTCGGGTTGGTCATCAGGTGTCACCGTCACTCGGATGACACTGTGACACAGGGTGACCTCGATGTGGAACAGCCGTGACACAGTGTCACCATCCTTGGCTGTGACTGTTGTTACCATCATCTGTTGTCACCATCTCTGGTGTGTCACCATCTCTTGGGTGACACCATTCCCTGAGCTCTGACCACCGCATAGGGGCAGGCACAGGCAGCCCCACATTGTCACTGTGCCGTCACTAAGCCTCCCACTGTCCTTTGTCACCCCTACAGGCCTGCCCACAGCCGGACCCAGTGACACTGGAGCCCTCTGGCACTGTCACCATCATCTGCCACGAGGATGAGGACACACACAGTGGTGAACTCTGTGCCACCACCAGAGGGGACCACGTGTGACATCAGCGTGGAACAGCCGTGACGCGGTGTCAGCGTCATTGGGTGTTGCTTTTGGCAGCTGGCATCGGGTGTCACCGTCACACGGAGGGGACAAAACGACCCCCCTGGGGACGTTGTGCTGAAGCTGGGGACACCGTGACCAGTTGGAGGACTTCCCAGGAGAAGTGGGGACACCACATCATGGTGTCACACCCCCAACACTGGGGACACTCCCATGTCACCCCCACATTGTCACGCTCCAGAGTTGGGAACACCCCTCTGGGGACCCCGTCTGTGTCTCGCCCCACAGACCACATTGTTCCCATGATGTGGGGGAGGCACCCCTTACTTTTGTACACACCCCCATGTGAATAAAGGGTGGAGGAGCAGCTGTGGGGCTCCATGTGTCACATCAGGGGAGACTCTGGGGACAGAGGTCACTGCAGCATCCTGGCTCCATAGCCCCTACATAACCATAACGACCCCATAACCACTACAGCCCTATCTCATAGCCATCCCATATCCATATCCCACAACCTTATCCCATCCCATATCCCATCCTGTATCCACAGCTCATCCCATATCCATACCCCCACATTCCACATCCTATCCCCATCCCGTACCCCATATCCATATCCACCGCAAATCCACCTCTCCACATCCATCCCGTATCCATTCCATACACTTAGCCAACCCCATTATCGTCCCAATCCCATACCCATATTCCATCCCAAGTCCATCCCACATTCTTCCCGTATTGATCCCATATCCATCCCAAGCCTACCCCATATCCAGGGCCTATCCCACATATATCCCAGTTCCCAGTATCCCATTCCATATCCATCCCATATCCATATCCCCACGCCCCAATCCCAAATGTCACGTCCCAACCCCACATCCCAGTCACACACCCTATGTTCCATACCCCAACCCCAATTCCGTATCCCCTTCCCAATCCCACATCCTGACCCCATCTCCCACCTGCCAATCCCAATCCCGTATCCCACCCCCTATGCCAACAGGGCCCACCCGGAGGCCCCGCCTCCACCGCCGCTCCGCCCCGCCCCCTGCCCCTGCACCTCCCACTCACGGCCCCGCGCCGCTCCGCCCCCGGCCTCTCATTGGTCAGCGGCAGCGCTCGGGACCGGCCGTTGGCAGCCGGCTCGGGGCCGCCCGGCCCTCCCATCGGGCAGCGCCGCTCCCGCAGCCCGGGCCGCCCCGCGCGGCGCCGCCGCTGCAGCCGCTGTGCGCCGAAGCTGTCCGGGCAGCACCGAGGCGGAACCGCGGCACGACGGGAGCGGTGCTGAGGACAGCGGCGCCGGAGCCCCGAGGGAGGGAGAGCGGCACCGGGACAGGGAAGGACACCTGCGCGGCCGTAACCCGCCTCCCTGCGGGGTGAGGGGTTGGGAGCGGGATGTGGGGTTGGGATTAGGGGTGTGGGACTGGGATGTGGGGATAGAGATATGGGATAGGATATTGGGAAGTGGGATATATGGGATGGGCTCCGGATGTGGGATCAATATGGGAAGCATATGGGATGGATTGGGATGATAATGGGATGGGATAAGGATATGGAACGGACGTGGGACGGATGTGGGGATACGGATTTGGGTTGAATAATGGATATATGATATCCACCACTGCTCCCCATGCAGCCCAGAGCCCCCCGACACCCAGACCCTGGGCTGCTGGGAGTATGGGGCTATAGGGAGCAATGGGTGAGATAAACGGGGGATAGGGGGAGACAGAGGGGGGATAGAGGGCTATAGGGAGCTGGGGAGGGCTGTGGGGGGGCTGAAGGGGGGCAGGGGGCTACGGAAGGCAGGGGGGTATGGGAAGGCATATGGAGCTATAGTGAGCTGTGGTAGGGTATTGGGGTATATGGGGCCATAGGGGTGGATATAGGCAGATTTGAGGCAATAGGGGGCTGTGCGGGGGTTACAGGGGGACACGATGCTATAGGGAGCATTGGGGGGGGGGGTTGGGAGGGACTATAAGGGGTTGTGTGGGGGTACAGAGTGGGCTATGGAAGGATGTGGGAATAGGTGGCCCAGATATAGGCCCAAATACAGGAACGGTAGGGGAATATAGGGGGTGGTGGAGCTCAAGGAGGAGGTGCGAAGGCTAAGGGCCATCAGGGAGTGTGAGAGGGAGATTGATCGGTGGAGTGACTTGCTGGTGTGCCGAAGGGAAGGGTGCCAGGGGGATACCCCCAGAAAAGACCCTCTGCCCAGTCACAGTCAGACAGGCCTGACTGATGAGGAACCTCCCCCTAGCAACAATGGTGGGGGGTTGCAGGGTGTGGGGCAGTGGCAAAACCAGTCTAACTCTCTCGCTGAAAGGCATCAAGATGATATTCACCAGACAGTGGTGGACCCCCTGCCCTGCCATCGCCGAGCAGAGCGAGACAATTTGAGAGATGAGGAGGAGCGGGAACGGGTACCGGCTCGGTGAAGTGGGCATCCCCCATCCCGACCATCTTCAGTTGCCCAGGTGCCTCTGTGAAATAGCTTTGAGGCCCTGGCACTCGAGGGAGAAGTGAGCGGAGGTGTGGAAGGAGGCCCACCCGTTACATTGCCTCGGGTGAAGCCCCCGGCCCCACGCCTCAGGACTGCCTCCACCCGGAAGGACGGAAGGGTGGTTGTCACAGGTGACTCCCTTCTGAGGGGAACAGAAGGCCCTATATGTCGGCCCAACCCTACCCGTAGGGAGGTGTGCTGCCTCCCTGGGGCACGGGCAGGGACAGTTCTAGAGAGCTTCCTGGACTGATGCGCCCTTCTGATTATTACCCCTTCTTGATAGTTCAGGCTGGCAGTGACAAAGTCACTGAGAAAAGCCTGAAGACTGTCAAAAAAGACTTCAGGGAACTGGGACGGGTAGTTGATGGAACAGGCATGCAGGTTGTTTTTTCTTCTATACCTTCAATGGCAGGGAAGGACACTGAGAGATCAAAAAAGCTCACCTCATAAATAAATGGCTTAAAGGCTGGTGCAAACACAGGAATTTTGTGGGTTTTTTTTTGACAGTGGGGCAATTTACTCGGTGCCTGGCATGATGGCTGCAGATGGATGTAGCCTGTCTCCAACGGGTAGGAGGATCCTAGCCGAGGAACTGGCGGGACTCATTGAAAGGTCTTTAAACTAGGTACGAAGGGGGAAGGGGGCAAAATGAGGGCCGCTGGGGTTGAGCAGGTAGTTCGAGGGCTTGTGCCAAACCTGATGGGCAAAGAGGGTGGAGTACAAAGGGATGGAGTAGGGAAGGGGGATGCTGCTGTTCTAGGGGATCCTAGATCCCCTATAAAGGCAGTGAGACAGAAAACCCAGCGGAGGTGCCTTTATACCAACGCACGCAGCCTCGGAAATAAGCAGGACCAGTTGGAAACCGTGTTGCACTTGGAAAGTTATGACCTTGTTGCTATCACGGAAACGTGGTGGGATGACTCCCATGACTGGAACACCACCATTGAGGGGTATCGGCTCTTCAGCCGCTGTAGACACCGCTCAAAAGGGTGTCCTTAAAGAGCTGCCAGCTCTGTTCCGCACCCATGCCCTTAAGGACACTTTCCCAGGGGATCCCATCCAGCAGTTCCTTGATCAGCTGGAAGTTTGCTCTCCTAAAGCACAGGGTCCTAGCTCTGCTTCTTGCCAGGCCCGCATTCCTCCAGATCACAAACTCCACCGAGGCATGGTCACTACAGCCCAGGCTGCCTCCAATCTTAACCTTTCTAATACTCTCCTCCACATTTGTGAGGACCAGGTCCAGAAAGGCTTCACCCCGGTTCGGTCCGTCTATTACCTGGACCAGGAAGTTATCCTCAACAGACTCCAGGAATCTCCTGGATTGTTTGTCCTCCACCATGCCACTATTCCAGCAGATATCTGGGCGGTTGAAATCCCCCATCGGGACAAGAGCCCGCGAGCGCAACACCTCCTGCAGCTGGAGCAAGAAGGCCTCGTCAGCTCGTCAGGCTCCCCCTGATCAGGTGGCCTCTAGCAGACCCCAACCACTAGATGCCCTTTACTGGACCGATCCTTGATTTTTACCCACAAGCTGTCGACCTGATCGTGGCTGTTCCTCAGACACAGCTCTTTGCAATCTATCCGCTCTTTGACATAGAGGGCAACTCCCCCACCCTTCCTACCTTGTCTATCCCTTCTGAAAAGCCTGTAGTCCTCAATCAGGGTATTCCAATCATGGGATTCATCCCACCATGCTTTCATGATAGCAATTAGGTCGTACTTTCCCAATTGCGCCAATTTTCCCAATAGCTTTCCCAATAGCTCCTCCTGTTTATTTCCCATGCTGCACGCATTGGTATAGGGGCACTTCAGCTTAGCTACTGGCCTTGTTGCCTTTTCGGAGGAGCCCTCCCCAATACCTCCGGGACAAGTCTGGGCTTTTCCCCTACAGCCTCCCAAGGTGACAGTGTTCCCACACACTTCTCTGTCACCCAGTGCACTCCCTTCCCCCCTTCATATCTAGTTGAAAGCCCTGCTATCCCGCCCAGCCTGCTTGTTCCCAAGAATATTTGTGGCCCTTCTAGTCAGTCAGCTCCCATCCACCATCAGCATTCCCCCTTTCTCAAGGCTGCATCCCAAACCGTAGTACCCAAAGCCCTGAGCATGACACCATTCGCAAAGCCATTCATTCAGCATGTCTACCCTCCTCCTTTTGTTTGGATCCCTGTCACCAACTGAGAGGACAGAGGAGAACACTATTTGCACTCCCGATCCTTTCAGCAGTCTTCCCTGAGCCCTGAAGTCCCTTTTGATCACCCAAGAACTTATTTGGCCTACCTGTTCATTTCCAGTATGGAAAACTAGTAATGGATAATAATCAGAGGACTTAACCAGGAGGGTGATGCTCCTAGCAACATCTCTCACCCGGGCTCCAGGCAGGCCAACACAGCTCCCTGTGGGACGGGTCTGAACGGTGTATCGGGCCCTCGGTTTCCCTCAGAAGAGAGTCCCCCATGATGGCAGCCCTTCTTTTTTTCCTGACCGATGTTGTAGCAGAACGGGGAGCAGACTGACTAGCCTTGGGCAAGCTCTCCTGCATGGATGGACTTTCACCGACATCCACATCCCCCAGTCCCTCCGGCTCCAGAGCCTCATACCTGTTATGTAAGAGCACCTGGGAAGGTGGGACAGGCTGAGGGGCCGTTCGCTTGTTGTCCCAAACGGGGACTTGTTTCCATCCCTCTCTGTCTTTGAGGCCACCCCTTCCCACCTGACTGGGAGAGGGCAGATGACCCGCCACTGCCTGAGGAGCATCTCTCCCACACCCTTCCTGTAGGGATGGCAGAGTGCGACTCCACCAATCAATCCCGTTCCCACAATCCTGGATGCTCCTCAACCTTTCTACTTCCTCCTCTAGCTCTACCACCAAGCTGAGCAGATCATCCACCTGCTCACACCGCACACAGGTGGTATCCCGGCTGCCCTCCTGTAGCAGTGACAGGGCCAGGCATTCTCTGCAGCCTGAGACCTGAACTGCGGCCCGGACATTCATGCTTTCAGTCTGAGTCTCCAGGTTCCTTTTAGCAGCAGCTTGCTGCCATGTGGTGACCATGGTTTGCACCTTGGCGTGTCTTGAGAGCAGCGACCTGTTAAGTGACCTGTTAAGTGTTAAATGTGCTAAGTGCTAAGCCCCCTCCTAAACGGCAAGGTGTCCTGCCCTGCCTGCTCACCCCGTCTGATCTGCTCTGGCTCATCTGTTCGGGGTTTGACCTGAAAATCGCTCGCTTCACAGCAAGATAACAACCCTTCTCACTGTGTAGTCACGTGAATGGGTGGCTCCTGGTTTCTCCTCATTTGAACGACCCACGTCATTCACACACCCTGACTCCTCCTCTCCATCCCCGGTGGCTTCTTCTAGGCAAGGGGGTGTGGATGCAGAGCCGTTGATCTGGCAACGTCCTCACCACGTCAGCCACTCTGGCGAGGGCTGCCGGGCTGCTCTGTTATCTCGGGGTTCGCTGGATGAAGGAACCAACTGAAACCCCCGTGTACCTCGCGGCCAGACGCTGCGGTTCAGGCCAGGACAGCTCCAAAGCAGCTAACCTCAGCTATCAAGCAAAATGTCAGCTTTGGAGTTGGAAGTTGAAAGCAAGGAAAGGTTAGATGGATTTGGGGGTTGAAAAGGCCCACATTGGGTTTGGAGATGAAAAGCAAGAGGTAAAGGGAAGGGTGCACAGATTTTGTGGTTGGAAACGCCAGATTTGGAGTTGGAGGTGTATAGCAAAACAAAGATTTCATGGATTTTGGGGTTGGGAATGCCAGAATAGGGGCTGGAGGTGGAAAGCAAGGCAAAGGTTGGATGGATTTTGGGGGTTGAAAATGCCCGATTTGGGGCTGGAGATGAAAAGCAAAAGGCAAAAAAGGCACCTTCCAGGGTGCACGAACGTAGGGGTTGGAAATGTCAGCTTTGGAGCTGGAAGTGGAAAGCAAGGAAAGGTTAGATGGATTTGGTGGCTGAGAATTCCTGATTTGAGGTTGGAGATGAAAAGCAAGAGGGAAGAGCACACGGATTTTGGGGTTGGAAATGCCAGATTTGGATTTGGAGGGGTAAAGGAAGTGTTGCTGTGAAAGGGTGGATGGATTCAAAGTCTGAAAATGCAAATTTTGGGGGTTGGAGATGGAAGTTGGGAGGGGGGAGAGGGTGGGGAAGGAGGATCCCTTGGGAATACAGTTGGAGAGGAATGGAGTTGGACTTCAGTGCCAAACCAGTAATCTCGGTCCAATGGGACACAAAGCATCGTAGAATGGATCCCTGGAGAGAACAAGGCCATAAAGTGCCATCTTCACAGCTGATCAGAGAAGAATCTAGGACGGTTTGGGGTTGGGACAGTTACCCTGAGAACCGCTGTTACCCCACTGACATCACAGCAATGAAGGAGAGGGGCAAGGAGGGGGCCCTACCTCTGCCCTGCTTTACCTCATTGTCTTCCTTCCCACCTTAAACGGGGCATCCAACTGAGGGGTTTGGGACCCCACCCTGCCCCACTGGACCCGTAAACCCTCAGAGGTGGGCAATGGACCCCCCGACCCATTCTACTCCACAGAACACATCCCTTCCTGTATGAAGGGGACCCATACGGCAAGGATCCATCTCTCCCCACATCCCACTAAAAGGAGGCAATGCTCCCCCATACCCAAGATCTATTCTGCACCACAGACCCCATCAACTCCTCCTGAATGGACAGGGGATCTTGGGATCCAGCAGTCACCATGCTGGAGCCACAGAACTCAGCTTCCTCCAAAGGTTCCGGGTTCTGTAGCAGCCAAGGGAGTGGCTCCAGCCACTTCATCTAACTCCATCCTTCCATCTAATGATCACTCCATCCATCCAATGATCCTTCAATCCATTCTTCCATCCATCCATCCCTCTAACACTTCTTTCCTGTGTTGATCCCTCTGTTCATCTGTTCCTCACTGCACGCTTCCGGCTCCCCGAATCCAAGCAGCCTCCCCCCGTTACCCACCAGAACCTTCTCTGGAGCTGTGGGGGATTTCTGCATAGCAGTACCTACAGGCACTTCCTTGTAACCCTGCAAGTGCTGGCAGCATCCTCACTTATGACGATAGTGCTGATTTTCCGGTCCATCCCTCAGCGTCACGCCATCCCTTTGCTCAGCAGCCCTCCCCATTCTTAGTTTAAAGACTCCCTTGTGAAGCTGCCATCCTACTGATGAAAGACGCAGAGCTTCTCTCTTACAAATGTCAAGCCTTTAACTGCACAAACTGATGCATTTTCACATGCATAAAGTCACAACTACAGGCAGCTCGCCCGTGAAAAAAGGCATGACGCTCTTACAGGCAGTGCGTGAAGGCAGCAGGAGCAGGCAGCAAGGCAAGCAGATGCAGCAGGAGCGTGCTGTGATGAGCTGTAGAACACTGGAAATGAAGCAGAGGATGGGTTTGCACACATTTGCGTGAGCACAGGGCTGTGCAAAGCGGTGGGCGATTGGTATTTGCAAGAAGGAAGCAAGATGGTACTGAAGTTGTAAGGAAGTGCATCGCTGGAACAGATCAAACCCGACACTGAAAATCCCAGCCTCCTTGGTACACCCCGCTCAAAACGCAGGACAGCAATGCGCAGTGATGCTTTCTGAACGGCTCAGGGGATGCTCTTTAAATAAATACTGGAGTAAAAAGTTCCTGGTGTGAAGCGCTCCGAACATTGGGCTCTCTGGGTGAGCTGAAAGCACAGCTGCTGCCCTCTGCCCTCGCCTGGGCCTGCTGGGAGCTGCAGGCCCCGCAGGAACTACCACTCCCAGGATGCCGTGCGGCAGCACCGGGGGCCGCCATGACAGTGCTGTGTGCAGTGCTGTGCAGGGCTGGGCCTGTGCGCACAGGGTACTGGGTGCTCCTTCCAGGAGGTAAGGCACTGTGCCGATGGTCTGGGGGAGCGGTCTGAAATGTTGCTGTGCTGCCTGGGAAGGACGCGGCTCCCAGCCCATGGCTTGAGAAGGGAGAGCAGGGCCCATGTTTGGGTGCAGCAGTGCAGCACAGGCAGTAGCTGCGCTGTCCCGCGCTGCCAAGGAAGCATTTCTCTCCTGGGGAGCTCTGCTGGTTTTGCTGCTCCAGATGGATCTGTGCTGGGTGCTCCTGGTTCTCCGTTGGCACTTTTTCCATAGGGATGAATGGCAGCTCCTCCTTCCTTCCCAGCAGTGCCTCAGCAGCTGTCTGTGCTCCTGGAGCGCTGTTCTGTGCAGCTGTCTGTGCAGTGGGTGCACTGAGCACCACTCTGAACGTCTGCAGCTCTGTTTCCTTCAGACAGGCACACAGACATAACCTTGCCTTCTTCCTTGCTTCCTCTGATTTTCTGTGTTAATTCCTAGAATCCTGCAAGGTTCCTTTTTCTTTTTCCTCTATGCTTTGCTTTGTTGTTTTTCTTTGTTGTTGTTTTTTTCCGCCTGTTTGCTATGGAATGGTTTTCTTTCCTATTTGCTTTTTCTTTCTTTGTTGCTTTCTGTATTTTCTTTCTTCTTTTCTTGTCTTTGCCTTGGTTTGCTTTTTTTCTTTAATTTTCTTTGATTTGCATTGCTTTTTATTTTCTTTTCATTGCTTTGCTTTTCTTTGCTTTACTTGTCTGGTTATTTTTCCTTTCCCCTCCCCCCCCCCCCGGATTTTTTTCTTCTGGTGTCTCTTCTGGAAAAGGAAGAAAATCCCCAGTGGGATGCCAGCTTTCCCACGCCCACTCAGTGCAGGCATCCCCCCACCAGCTCTGCTGCCCCCAAACTCACCATCATTGATCCACGCCAGCAGATCATGGATGTCCGTGATGTCCTCCGGGATGTCTATGCTCGTTGTCAGTGCTGGAAAAGCAAGAACATCCCTAGTGGGGCAATGCCAGCTTTCCCACAGCCACCCGGGACGGACAGCCTGCTGCCCGCTCTGCAGCCCCTGAACTCACCGCCTGATTCCAGCGCCGCAGTGCTGCAGGTGAGCGGAACCATGGTGGGATGGGGGCAGTCCCCACCGGGGATTTACCATCCCTGCAATGAGTTCTCACCCCAGGGACAGTTTTCTCTCCTAGGGAGGATATCCGGACCCAGTGATTTCCCATTGTCACCACCCAGCTCCGGGTGGCATTACCCAGCACAGAGCAGTGGAGGTGATCCAGCAGCATCTGTAGGGCTCGGAGATGGAGGGGGTGGCAGTGATCGAGTACAGCAGTAATTGGAGGCAGAAACAAGGCACTGTGAGGTGGCCATGCTCTGTACCTTTGCGGTACAGACAGATTGGCATTGGTCTGTGTTTGAAGGGTGGGCTATGGGGTGGATCAGGAATTGGTTGGACAGTCACAGCCAGAGGGGCTGTGCTCAATGGCTCTGCGTCTGGGTGGAGGTGGTCACGAGTGGTGTCCTAATGAGGTTCAACAAAGCCAAGGGCAAGGTCTTTGAGGGGGCAGAGAGACTCTGGAAAGGGTCCTGCGATTGTTTCTGAGCAACAGTCGGGGGTCTTGGGGAGTGGGGTGGCTGTGTTGGTCTGTAGGAGTCTGTAACGGGGGTTGTGGGGCTGGTTCTGAGGTGGAAGTGAGGGGTTTTGTATGCTGAGGGACTGCAGGGACTGTCTATGAGGAGGGCTCTGGGGTGCTTTCTGAGGAGAAGGTTTTGGATCTGTGGCACTGAGGGTCCTGTGAGGGACTGTAGACCTCTATGGGGAGAGTTCTGGTGTGGTTTCTGAGGGTTAAAGTGTTGGGTTTGGGGGCTGAGAGGTTGTAGGGGTGTGTGCGTGAAAAGAGAATTTGAGACTTCAGGCACTGAGGGGCTGATTTGATCCTTGGGGCCTAAGGAGTTTGATTTCCCCTGTGTTTTTTTCCCCAAACCCATTTGTTCAACCAATGACAATCTAAATATACAAGATGTTTCTGAACCTGGCAAAGTGTCCTTCACAGCAGTGATGTGTTGGACTGTTGGGATGCTGACTCTTGCTTTTTTTTTTTTACCGTGGTTTCAGTGATGGAGCTGATGGCCCCAGAAGGGTAAGGACCAAAGAGGCAGGGGGCCATTTAAATAGTTGTATTTATTTCATTTTTTTTTATCTTCCAGCTGTTTCATGGAATCTGGCCTGGATGTCTAAAAGTAACAGGAAGATTTTTGAGGAATCTGGGATGTTTTTATTTGGAGGAGGTGTGCCCATCAGGTTGAGGTGTTGCTTCTGTCCCAGGTTTCCTTATGTGATGTAATACTGCAGCTTCTCCCAGGGGTCCTGCATACGCATTGCTTGTGCTCGTGCGTTTGCCTCCAGAGAACATCCCAGCACAGCTCTGCTGAATCACAGTGGTGGTAGGAGGAGCAGATGACAACCTCAGGTTCTGTGCTCTGAGATGGATGCTTTCTTCCCAGAAGCGCTGCTGGTTTTTAAACACATTCAGGGGTGGTGACTTAACCACCTCCCTGGGGAGCCTATTCCAGTGCTTAACAACCCATTCCGTAAGGAAGTATTTCCTAATATCCAACCTAAACTTTCCCTGGTGCAGCTTGAGGCCATTTCTCCACATCCTGCCACCAGTGAGAAGAGACCAGCCCCGCTCTCGCTGTAAGCACCTTTCGGGTATTTGGAGAGAGCAACAAGGTCTCCCCTCAGCCTCCTCTTCCACAGACTAAACAGCCCCAGTTCATTCAGTCGCTCCTTGTAGGGCATATTCTCCAAGCCCTTCCCCAGCCTTGTTGCCCTTCTTTAAACCTGTTCCAGCACCTCAACGTCCTTTGTGAACTGGGGTGCCCAAAACATAACACAGTACTCAAGGCGAGGCCTCACCAGTGCTGAGGTCAGGGGCAGGACTGCTTCCCTAGTCCGGCTCACCACACCATTCCTGACCCAAGCCAGGTCCCTTTCCATCAGGCAGCTTTCCAGCCACTCCTCCCCAAGCCTGTAGGGTTGTCTGGGGTTGTTGTGACCAAAATGCAGGACCCGACACTTGGTGCTATTGAAACTCATACAGTTTGCCCTGGCCCATCGATCCAGTCTATCCAGGTCCCTCTGTAGCGCCTTTCTCCCCTCTGGCAGATCAACGCTCCCTCCCAACTTGGTGTTGTCTGCAAACTTACTGAGGGTGACACTGATTGACACTCAATCCCCTTGTCAAGATCGTTAATAAAGATGTTGAATAGAAGCGGCCGCAGTACCGAGCCCTGGGGGATACCGCTAATGTCTTGCTGCCAACTGGATTTAACTCCATTGACCACAGCTCTTTGGCCTGGCCATCCAGCCAGCGTTTCACCCAGAGGAGCGTACGTCCGTCTAAACCGTGGGCAGTCAGCTTCTCCACGAGGATGTTGTGGGGGACAGCATCAGAGGCTTTACTGAAGTCCAGGTAGACCACACTGACAGCCTCATCCACTAAGCGGGTCACCTTGTGATAGAATGAAATCAGGTTTGTCAAGCAGGATCTACCATTCATAAACCCATGCTGACTGGGCCTGATCCCCTGATTGATCCTTTATTGGTCCACTAATTGGTCCATGATGGGTCCAGGGGGCAGCACGGTACGATGCTGGAGCAAGTACCTGCTTTAATTTTTTTCTACCTTGGCTCTGGAATATGCAGTTTATGGAGTCTGTGTCCAGTACTGGGGAGACTGACGCTGTCAGAGCCTCGCAGGAATCACATAAGGTTTCAGTACGCTTTGGAGCTTGTTCTCCAGTCACACTTAGGTGTCTGGAATAACCTTCTCCAGTTTTTGGTGCTGTTACGTGTATGAGAATGGGGTTAGCCTGATGCTAGAGTTAGGCCCAACAGCGCAGACAAGATTTTGGAGCATTGCGTAAGTCAGAAATCTGTAGTGGGAATATTTAGTAAAGGAGTGGAGGAAATGTCAAAGTGTGACATGGGTCTACAGATGAAGCTCTGAAGGAAATTTCATATTTGCTTTGCAAAAAGTTTTGGTCATGAACTCGGTGATGCTGGGCTCTTGTTACCAAAGCTTGTCTCAGCATTTCTGAGGGACAGACCTCATCTTCCCAGCAGACAGTGCTGTTGAGTTGGGCACTGATGGAGCCAACTCATACCTCGCTCTGTAGGATCAAACCGTGTGAGGGAGTAAACCTGCTGTCATGTGAACTTTACTCTCAAGTGAAGAATGATGTAGTGGGCACGAAAGGGGAAAAACAAGTGTTTGCTGACTTCCACCTATTTTTTTATTTTCTTTAAATTTTGTTCAACAGGATAAGCAAAGCCAAGAAGAAGTCAGAAGACCTGACCCAGAACATGGTGGCCAGGTTCATCCAGGTAAAGGCAGAAATCTTCCCTTTATACTTTTTACCTATTAAAAAAATGTGCTGAAATGGCTCAGTGATCACAAGTGATAATCTTGCTGCCAGTACTGGTTGAACAAAGTAATCTCTTGCTTAAGAGATGCTTTGAAGTGGTTGTGCCCGTGCAGGAGGAGAGAAGTAAGCTTCCTGCTTGGGTACTGCAATGCGATGGAAAGCACAGCAAGGCCAGCAAGGTCCTAGGCTGCAGCAAGTGAGGATTTGCTCAAATGCAACAGCTGTGGGCAGAGAAATAAAGGAAAGAAGCTGCTTACCTTCAGAAGGTTTCAGGTATGCAGGGATCTCCAGCGAGATACCCTAGCCTCCACAGCCAGCCCTTAAATGAGGCCTCAGAAGGGGTGGACCCTGGCTCCAGCCCTTCTGGTCACTCGCTGCATGCACATTTCCTGTTAGCGCTGAAAATGACCAAACCTACCACTGAGCAACATGCTGAGCCCCCACTCACCTTGGCAGAAGTCTGTTACCATCAGCACTTTGCACACATCACCGCTGCTTACTGAGTTTCTACTGGAATCAACGTATCCAACCATGTTCCTGCAGCCAGACGGATCCTGCTGCAAGATAAATACCTTCAACGTGCTGAACAGACGCGTAGAATGAGCTCTATTTTAATCTTGTTCCTCTACAAGGGTTAGCTTTCCTAGCTTTACCCCTGCCTAAGCACCAACTTCTGCCCCTTGGCTGTAATCATCGCACACAATGGGATCAAATCTGAGGTCTGTCTCCTCCTGCTTTCTTTCCAGAAGGATGTGAGACAAACAAGAGAGAAACAACAAACATACAGAATTAAGTCATTTGGTGTTGGTCCAGATGTTTGGATGTTCCCTTCGATGGCCCAGGCCAAGCTCGCTGAGCTGCTCCTCGTTTGTTCAGGGAGAAAACGGTGCAGGTGGTACGCAGCGGCTATGCACAGCACGCGTTTTACTTGCTTTTCCTCCTCTCCATCTTCCATGAGCAAACAGCATCTCCAGTCTTTCCTCGCTCAAATACCGCTTAGGTAAAAAAAGAACTGGCAAGCTCGCTTTTAGAATTACCTTATCTATACAACCTGATGCTTTACAGCACAAGCTTTCCTAGCAATGACCTACCCCTGACATGCTGTAAAGCAAACAAGGGCGATGACAGAGCCTTTATTTGAGATATAGGCACTATAGAACACGATATCAAAGAAAAAGCAACCAACTCACCCTTCCCAGTGACAATATGGAAGAAAGGGGTGAGTTGAGGAATGCAGCCTTCTCCGGTTCAAACTCTGGAACGCTGGAAGAAGGGGGCGGGGGTGGGGGGGAGGAGACCCATGCAGACTGACTGCATACGCGCTCCCGAAAGCACCGCTGAGACGGAGAGAGAGGAAGGGTGGATCCAGGCTCCCCCAGCTCCAGGCACTCATGTGCTCGTGTATGGGTTCAGGCTGTGACCTGGCAATTCCACTGCACATGCTCAACCTGCAAGGAAAAGGTGGTCCTGTGTCTGCAGGCTTTGCACACATTCCCAGGTGCAACAGTCAGCCCAGTTCTCAGCTCAGCTTTACCAATAACAGAAATCCAGTTTAGGCCGGTAGTGTTTTTCTCTCTTTGGAAACACTGCACTGCTGCAAGCAGCATCGTTTGAAATGCTTCTTTATTGCACGAGAGCGAGGAAACAAGAAAAGATTTCCAGATTAGGCATACACTTCAAGGAGGCACCAGATGAATGGAGACAACGGAAAGCACCGGCAAGTCCAAACTTTGTTAAAAGCTTTTATGTGAGATCTCATGCCAACTTTTCTCACCCAGTGTGAGGTATAGTGAGGATAAATCATGCCCCACAGCTTCAGTGCACTAGAACACAAAATCCAAAAGATCAGCAGCTGCAGAGATAGAAATTCATCTCAGCCCAGAAATCTGTCCAGTTGTGTGCTGACTGGAGTTCCAAGACAGCGGCATCAGAATCATTTGCCTTCTCTGGGTGAAGTCTAGAAGATGAACACCCCCAAACACACATGCTTCTTCAGCTTTTCCTTTCCCATCAAGTCTGGGGTTAATAGAAAAGATTGTTTTCTGTCCTCTCTTTTTCCTGGGATTACCCTCTGCTGCCTCTGTTGTCATGTTTTACTTGACCACTAACAAAAAGGTATTTCTAAATAACTCAATCTGAGATTCTTCATGTGGTAATGTAACTTGAGGAGCTCGGGCTTTCCAGAAGAATGACCATCTAGCTAGGGAAACCCACAGCTTGGGACAAGACTCTACACAGCTCACAGGCAGAAGGTGATGGGGCTGTCACACCACTCTCCTCCCAGGCTGGGTCCCCAGTACAGTGCCGAGACTTACCATGATTTGCATTTCTCTTTTGCCTTCCTGCAAGCACACCTGCCTCAGGGCACATTTCATCCCACTGTTAGGCCTTGTAAGAAGCACCATGGCAAATCCACATGCAGAAAATACAGTCATTCCATTTAGTAACAGAGAAACCACTCTGCCCTTGCTCCTGAGTCTTGTCCCTGCCTCCTCTTGCACCGCTTGGTTATCTGGGCAGTGTTTGTGGGCCACTGAAAGAAATCCCCACATTCTGGAAAATACAGGCAGAAAAGCGGCACTAATACTTTGTCACTGGTGGGAATCTCCACTGAAAGTGTTGTGCTAAAGGTGTGAGGTTAAGGGATCATCACTATCAAGATAAAAGTCATAGTGTGGAAGATTTAGCGATGGTGTGCTGCCTAGAAGGAAAAATACGACTCTTACCTTGTAGCTTTTTCTTTCTGTCTCTCTCTCACTGGATATCTTATCATCATCTATGTATCTTATCAGCAGATCTGAGGTGGACCAAAGCCTGTTGCCATGAGCTTTGCCGAACCCATCAAAACTCTGGCTCAGAGGTATTACACCGGCACATAGCATAGAAGAACTCCATAACCCAAGTGCCAAGGGAAGAAGAAAGGGGAACTGTTAAAATTAATTACCTCCTCTAAACTGATAGTTGTAGGCTTCTTGTCACACACTACTGCCGTAAAGCAGAACAGCAAAGACGTTTACAACCATGACAGGGATTTGTGCATACAAGCAACCACACAAGGCTGAGCATACTCTCCTGTCTCTTTGCCATTTCTAGAAATACCCAGAAGAGCTCAGTGTTCTCTTGCACTGTACATACTCAAAGCATTTCCAAAGGCATGCTGTTCTGTGGAAAGTGCTGAGCTGTCCGAAAAGTTTGTTCAGGAAGAATGCAGCAGTATCAGTGCACTTCATCCTGGGGACCTGCATGCATTTGCTAAGAGAACAGGGAAATTAGAGGTAAGAGAGAGGAAAAAAAACAACAGGCAAATAGCACTGCTGTCCACAGGGGGTGGGGCTTGGGGCAGGGCCTGTGCTGGAGTGGGGCTTGGCACAGTGGGGGCCACCTCGAGGCCCAGACCAGAGGGGGACCAGGCACAGGCAGGGCCTTGGGGCCCAGGATGGAGGAGGACCAGGCACAGTTGAGGCCACCTCAGGGCCCAGGCCGGAAGGGGGCCTGGCACAGTTGGGGCCACCTCAGGGCCCAGGCCGGAAGGGGGCCTGGCACAGCTGGGGCCTTGTGGCAGCACTTAAACTCTAAAGTTGAACCTTTAACCATAACCTAGAATGGTAACTGTAGTGAAAGGCAGCAGCAGATACAGCTGCTTTACTCTGTTTTGATTTTCCTAAGGATGGTAAAGGACTCAAGCTAGTAAACAAAAACAGAATTTCTGAAAACAAACAAAGACCCCTTCCTGAAGAACAGGACTCACAAAATATTACTACAGAGCAGATCTCCAAGTGGAGATTCTTTCCCTTAGACAGCCAGCCTTTAAATTAGATTAGGGAGGGCTGGAACCAGGCTACACCCCTTTTTTGCACCTGTGAAATGCTTCCAGCTCCACAGCAGAACATGTGAAATAAAAGAATCCTCTCTTACTTCTTTCATGTTTGTTGACTGCAGTCCCAACCAGGTGGGCTCACAGTGTCTTGCAAGTGGCACCTGGAAGCAGGCACAGATGGGAGGCACAGCACCCTACAATCTCCAGGTGAGTAACAGCAGCCAAGGAGGCCTCTGGGCTCTGCAGGGTCATTGTGTGGAGCATTACACACAGGAACAGCTGACTATAAAGATAATGGCAGAGCTGCAGAGCTAACCATAATAGAGAGGCACAGTGGCTCAGCTTGTTTCCCACTGTAACGCAGGAAATAAGAGCCATGAGGGAAATGCAGATGCTTTCTGCCTTCTGCCCCCATCAGAGGGGAGGAATGAGCTGCACTTCCACGGAGACATTCCTCTCACAGCCACTCACACCTCAGGTTGGAGTATTCCTGGCTGCAGGATGGGGAAAACCATTTCTTGCCTGATTGTATCTGTAAAGCTTAAAAAAAAGACAAACTACAGCCTCTCCTCTCATAAAGCGAGAGAGGGAATACTGTGCTACTGGGCTGCAGTCAAGAGTCCGAGGGAGTCTGTGTTACATGAGATTTTAGAGGCAGCGCTGGGGAGTGCGGGAGCAGTGCAAGTCTGCCAGGATGCCTTTACTTTCAGGGGCCTTTGTGCAACACCAGATGTTCATGTCCTAGAAGCACGTGGTGGAACATATCCTGGGATTGAGGTGCCATGGACTGGAAAATCCTGCTCTGGACGCACAGGCTTGTCTGAGTTCCTGTCTGATAACAAAACTCCCAGTACTGCAGAAATGTGGAGGCAGAAGAGCAGTGATAAGGTATCTATATGTCTATCTGTATATCTGCACAGCAGGCCCAGCTGCCCTTGCTTCCTCCCTCCACGGGATCTACTCCTGGAGTCTCCTCTGGCCACAGTGGCATAGGGTGATTCCCCCTCCATCTGCCCGTGCCCTGCCTGGCCCACAGCAATTCACGGTACCAGCATGGGCAGTGCAGGCGAGCTGTGTTTTAAACACTCTCTGCATCCCACTACACAAAGGATTGCAGGTGCAGGCACAACAAAGAGAGCACAAAACATTTTGTAGGGGCGAGCTGGGTCTGCTGGTGGCAGCTGTGGAACACTGCCATCTGTGGTGCCCCATCCTACCCTGGGGGTGGGCATGTAGAGCTGGGGACCTTTGACACTGCACAAAGGACTGCAGGCAGAGGTGTAGCAGAGGGAACACAAAGCGTTTAATAACTTATCATACAAAACAGTGAGTAATAGAAATGACAATATTCCCAACCAAATATCCCCCATCCTAACAGTCATGTCTGATCTCAAAAATCCCACCCAAACAAGGCCTCCCCCAAAAAATGTCTCAGCCCCCTCAAATTCCTCCTCCCCCCACTATCCCACCCCTGAATTTCCCTCCCACAATTCTCACCCAGTAATTACCCACACTAATTACCAGTGTGCAGGGCACAGGGTACACCTGTTCCTCATGTGCAGGCACCTGAAAAAAAGAACTGGCAGGGGGCTGGGGGCCTGCAGCAGGCAGGTGCCTGCAGGCTGTGGGGGCTCTGCATGGAACACAGCCCCACCAGCTGCTGGGGCAGCAGCATCCCTGTCAGCAGGGGATGTTGCCAGCAGTGGACAGGGACACAGGGAGGAGCCACACCTCGTGGTGTAGCTCTGCACGTGGGAGCTGCACCACTGGTTGCAGTTGACCCTGGGGTAGGGGAAACCCTCCAGGTGGGAGCTGTGCTGTCTTGTCTGTCCCTGGATGCCTGACACCCCAGGACAGACAGAGGCCCGAGGCACCAGGTAGGAGGCAGTGGGCACAGGGAGGGGTTGTGTGGTACCAGCATCGGTCTGCAGATGGTGGGCTGCATCCAGGTGGGGTCTGGTGGCGGCGCAGTCGCTTCAGCGAAAATAGTGTCAGGTGTCAAGAGGCACCGTCAGCGCTCCTCGAGGGATTCTCTCTGTGGGGAAATGCAAAAAGGGGTGCTGCGGTGAGATCTGTGGTGCTGGGATCACCCGCATGGCCAGTGTGCGAGGAGCAGGGGGATCCTGCTGCCTTACTTGCCATGACAGCTGGAGAGTGGCAGTTAGGGGAGCCCCTCCCTCCACAGGGGTTCTGTGACTGTTGCGGTCAGCCCCTTTCCCCCAGGCTTGCGATGGTTTGATTTTTTTCATACCGAAACATCCTTCTGATCCCAATCGTTTCCCATTCTAATAATCAGTGACCGTCCTGATGGGCATTTTGCAGCCCAGTGCTCTTCCTTCCCAAGGGTCTGCATTAATTACCAGTTCTTGAAAGTGGTAGCAGCCATGATAGGCCAATTAGACAACAATGAAAATGTCTGATTTCTGTGGGACAGCCCTGATTTAGCTGAGAATACTGCAGGAATGAGTCAATGCCCGTGCAGCGTATGCTAAGCTTCTTATTATGAACCGGTCCTTTGTGCCTCGAAGAATATCACTAACTTTATATCACGGACTTTTTCTCCTGGCTTTGGATGTATCTGGGGGCATTGTTGGGAGGACAGAACAGACAGCGTTGTCTTTTCTGCTCTTCTCTGCATCTACACTTCAGCTCTTCTCCCTTAGTGTTATCCACTGCTCTTTTGAAGTTCTTTCTTCCTTCTATCCTCACTTCTCTCCTGCATCTGTACTCCTCTTCTGCTTTCTTTCTTACCCATATCCTCTCTTCTCCTGGTCTTCTCCTCATCTGCTCTTCTGACTGAACTTTATCCTCTTTGCACATCTTATGCTCTGCTGTTCTTCTGTTCTGACCGCTGTCTGCTCTTGTACTTTACTGCACTTTTCCTTCTCTGCTCTTCTGTCCTCTCTTCCTCCCTTCTGCTCTTTTTCTCTTCTGCACTTCTTAGTGACCTGTGTCCTCTCTTCCCACCTTCTGTACTTCTGCCATACCGGTATTCTCTCTTCTTCAGTTCCTCTCCACTTCTGCTTTTCTGTCTTACCTGAATTTGTTCATCTCCCTTTCTGCTCTTCTCCTCATCTGCACATCTTTCTTACCGTCATCCTCTCTTTTGTTGTCTGCTCCCCTCCTCCTCTTCTTCTGCTCCCCTCCTCCTCTTCTTCTGCTCCCCTCCTCCTCTTCTTCTGCTCCCCTCCTCCTCTTCTTCTGCTCCCCTCCTCCTCTTCTTCTGCTCCCCTCCTCCTCTTCTTCTGCTCCCCTCCTCCTCTTCTTCTGCTCCCCTCCTCCTCTTCTTCTGCTCCCCTCCTCCTCTTCTTCTGCTCCCCTCCTCCTCTTCTTCTGCTCCCCTCCTCCTCTTCTTCTGCTCCCCTCCTCCTCTTTAGTTGTCTTACCTGTATCTGCTCTTCCCCTCTTCTGCTCTTTTACTGCTCTGGTCACCATCCAGTGTCTGCACCACAACTCTATGTTGGACTTTGTTTTGGCATGGAGAAGGGTACGCAGGGCATAGATTTGTACAAGAAAAGTTCTCGTGCTGTGCCCAGAAGGTGATGAAAAGGAGCCCTCAGAAACCAGGACCACAAAGGCAGCTTGTTTCTCCAAAGGCCACAGCGTAAGCTCGTGTTAACTGTGAAGGACTCTGTTATACATCTCCAGGAAGTGCTTTTGAATGGATAATTTTCTGGACTTGTTTCCAGTTGTTGCTCAGAGGAACTGAGGCTTTTATCCTTGTATCTTCGCAGGAAAGCGGAGAGGAGGGAACCTCTACGGTGAGATGCTCAGGTGACTTTTCCTTCCTTGCACCAACAGCCTGTTTGTGTCCACATGATGCCAGTTGTCCTCCTGACAGTTGCTACTGATTTGCTAAAGAGAACAGGGAAATTAGAGGTAAGAGAGAGGAAAAAAAACAACAGGCAAATAGCACTGCTGTCCACAGGGGGTGGGGCTTGGGGCAGGGCCTGTGCTGGAGTGGGGCTTGGCACAGTGGGGGCCACCTCGAGGCCCAGACCAGAGGGGGACCAGGCACAGGCAGGGCCTTGGGGCCCAGGATGGCGGAGGACCAGGCACAGTTGAGGCCACCTCAGGGCCCAGGCCGGAAGGGGGCCTGGCACAGTTGGGCCTGGCACAGTTGGGGCCTTGTGGCAGCACTTAAACTCTAAAGTTGAACCTTTAACCATAACCTAGAATGGTAACTGTAGTGAAAGGCAGCAGCAGATACAGCTGCTTTACTCTGTTTTGATTTTCCTAAGGATGGTAAAGGACTCAAGCTAGTAAACAAAAACAGAATTTCTGAAAACAAACAAAGACCCCTTCCTGAAGAACAGGACTCACAAAATATTACTACAGAGCAGATCTCCAAGTGGAGATTCTTTCCCTTAGACAGCCAGCCTTTAAATTAGATTAGGGAGGGCTGGAACCAGGCTACACCCCTTTTTTGCACCTGTGAAATGCTTCCAGCTCCACAGCAGAACATGTGAAATAAAAGAATCCTCTCTTACTTCTTTCATGTTTGTTGACTGCAGTCCCAACCAGGTGGGCTCACAGTGTCTTGCAAGTGGCACCTGGAAGCAGGCACAGATGGGAGGCACAGCACCCTACAATCTCCAGGTGAGTAACAGCAGCCAAGGAGGCCTCTGGGCTCTGCAGGGTCATTGTGTGGAGCATTACACACAGGAACAGCTGACTATAAAGATAATGGCAGAGCTGCAGAGCTAACCATAATAGAGAGGCACAGTGGCTCAGCTTGTTTCCCACTGTAACGCAGGAAATAAGAGCCATGAGGGAAATGCAGATGCTTTCTGCCTTCTGCCCCCATCAGAGGGGAGGAATGAGCTGCACTTCCACGGAGACATTCCTCTCACAGCCACTCACACCTCAGGTTGGAGTATTCCTGGCTGCAGGATGGGGAAAACCAGTTCTTGCCTGATTGTGTCCACATGATGCCAGTTGTCCTCCTGACAGTTGCTACTGATCCTTCCCCAAGTCCTGCTGCTAACCACTGATATTTCTGCATCTTCTGGGCCCTGTTAGGACTGAAAAGAGGAGCGGATAACAGACGGAAGGATCTGGCCTTCTGCTGGGTGATAGCCACCTGCATGTCCTGTTCCTGCTTTCTCTTTTTCCCAGGTGGCATTGTGCTTCCCAAGGAGTGTGTGGACCTTTTTGATGGGAGCGCGCAGCAAGGAACCGACCGGGTCTCAGCTTCCTGCCTGCCCTGCACCTGAGTGAGGGACACTGCGACCTGCTCAGGAGGCAAGATGTCATGTCAGGGAGATCCGTTTTCCTTGTTGTTTTTTGTCATCTGTGCTTTGCTGTGCTGTGCTATTTTATTCCTTTGCAGTGCTATGGTTTTCTTTCCTATTTGTTGTTTTCTGTGTCTTTTTTTCTAATTTGTTTTTCTTTCCGTTTTTCCTTGCCTTTGCTTTGGTTTGATTTTATTTATTTATTTTTCTTTGCTTTTTTTTTTTTTTTTAAATTCTGTGTTATTTCCTAGAATTCTGCAAGTTTTATTTGTTGTTGTTTTTTTCATCTATGCTTTGTTTTGCTATTTTTTTTTCTTTTGATATGCTGCGTGAGAACTGTTGAATCATGGCCTGAACCACTGATTATCACCTAGGGAAAGGACCAGGTCAGCCCTGGTAGCACAGGTGAAGGTAATGCAGTTGAGTGACTGGAAGGGGTGGAGCCTGGCTGCACCTCTCTTAGAGCTCGTGTTTAAGGGCTGACTGCCACTGGGTGGGATCTCTTTCTGATGATTTCTCATCTGTGGAGTTTGTTCTGTGGACTTCCATCCTCAGAGGTGGGTGAGCAGTTCTTTCCTTACCTTTGTAATATATTCCCCTTGTGCCAGTCTTTCTGCTGTTACATATGCTATGGGTTTGGTTTTGTTTATTTATATTTGTTTTGTGGTTGTTGTTTTTTTTTTTTTTAACTTTGATTCCCTGGTCTTTGGCTTGCTTTTTTTTTTTGTTTTTCTTTGTATTGCTGTTTTGTGTTTTTTTTTTCTTTTGCTGTGCCATGATCTGCTTCACAGGTGTCATTTGCAAGAGATTGTAAATTCTCCTGGTTCAAACTGCAGTCAGCTTAGTCAACTGTGTAAGAAATATATAAGGGCTGCTGAGGGCAGGCTGGATTTCCATTTCTTTATGAACTGGGGTGTTGCTGCAGATGTGCTTATCTCCTCCTTTGTCATTGTTGTTTTGTTGTTGTTCAAGAATATTAAAACATGCTATGTCTGTGTTTGTTGTCATCCGCTTTCTTTTCTCTGTCTTGCAGGTCAGCTCGTGCTAGAAGTCGATGGTATCACTGTATGAATTGAGGTCAGTTTAGGAGCAGCTGCTGATGGAAGGAATGAAGTCCAGGCTAATAAATGGAAGCATCTCCTGGTAGGGTGTCAGAGGCGGCAGTAAGGATGTCTGTCATTGTAAAAACCAGGGGGCTGGCTCATCCAAGTGCTTGCTGACTGATGTTTGAGAGTATCTTCTCCAACTGAATGATAAGAAAGCTAAATATGCTGAGTCATAACAGCTTGTGCTGAAGTTGTGAATGTGCTCCCAAATGTTTCCTTTAGTGGTAAATTACGTTCTGGCACTGTGATAGTCCTATCTGTGGCATGATCTGGAACACTGTGTCTCATTGCAAGCCTTGTGTGCCTGTTTCCGTGAACGTTGCTTTCTTTGTCTCTTCAGAGTAAGTGGAGGGTGCTTCCTTGCTTTTGGTAGGTTCATCCAGGAGGCTGTCAGAAGGCCAATTGCAATGTTCATAACACAAAGGGACGCAATGGGAATGGACTGTCATTACCACCAAGCAGAGTGAGTTTCTTATGTCATGAAAGACATAATTTTGATTCTTACTTCTGAGCAGTTGCGGTGTGGAAGAGGATGTCATGTAACCATTTATTTGAGAGTGCAGGGAAGAGTCATGAGAAGTGAAATGGTAGTTTCTGTTTTGGCTGTCAAAATGGTGGAGTTTCTGGGGGAGGGACATGGATGGCTTCCTGTAAGCAGGCCCCCTCTGAGAGATTGGGCTTTGCTTGCTGCTTTGCTGTGCCTACCTGCCTGCTCCCTGTGCTTGCTGCGTCTGATACCAGTGGTCATGGAACAGGCTCCCCAGGGCTGTGGGCCTGGCCCTGAGCTGCTGCAGCTTAAAGGCCATTTGCATTTGGGTGGTCTTTCCTGGAGCATCGGGTTGGACTTGATGATCCTCGTGGTTCCCTTACAACTTGGGATATTCTGTGATTTGGGTGGTTTGCCTGGGAAATACCAGATGATTTTTTCCCCCCCCTCCCCCCCAACTTTTTATGGCATTTGAACTCATAGTTTCACTTCTAAATGTGGGAGAGGAGTTGGGTAAGGGTAGGGTAAGTTGCTTCTTTTTTTTCCTATTCTCCTAGGTGACTGTGTATTTTCTGCCCATGTTGTGGTAGCTCTGTAACCAGGAATGTTCCTAATGCTCATAAAAAGACTCTACTGGCAGCACAGAATTTGACCATTGGACTACCCGCTGGATTAATTTCTGTAGATTGGTTATATGCTTTTTGAGATGGTATGTTCTGTTGATTTTTTTTTTATTTTTTTTTCAGACTGTCAGCTTTTGAGGTCGCTGAGACGTCTTGATTTATCAGTCACTGGCAGCTTGCTAGAGCTTGAAGTAGTTGAATCGTCCCATACTGAGCTGTTAAATAAAACCATAGAATCACTTTGGCATTGTAGCTCTGAGCTAGGCTGTGCCACCGGTGTGGATGTCTGTGCTGCAGATGGCATCCTTCCTCATCCTTCTCCTCCCAGCTGTGCTCCTCATTGGCAGAAGGTATCACCATCAGCTTTCTACCCCACACAGCAGTTGTTACCTGAGCAGAGACTTGTTCACTTCCCAGTTTCTCTGTGGCACCCCCGTATGCTGTTAGTTCTCTCTTTCTCTGTTGGTGTTCTGTCTAGTCTTCAGTTTGCCCTAGGATGCCAGGCCACTTGAAAAGCATTTTCAAATTATATCCATCCTGATTTTTTTTATTTTTTTCCCTGAGGAACACCCTGGAATCTTCTGCAGAAATCACCATTTCAGGCTTGTATGTTGTTTACCTGTATAATCAATTATTCCTCTCTAGGCTGTTGTTCTCTAATGTTCAGGATCAGTCCCTGTCCTTTGTCCTCCCTGCTTTGCTGTCCTGTATGGATTTACCTGAGTTTTTCTTCAGCCTGCTTTCCTTTTAGTGTTGACAGTCCCTTTCAGTGTTGACAGTCATAAGCAACTCCTAGTTGCGTTGAGGAAAATGAATGCAGCAGCACACGTTCCTTCTTGATGGATAGCAGCGATAGGAGAAATAAGGAGGAATGTCCTTTGGTTATTTTCTCTAGGATCTTCAACAACAGTTGATAAGCGTAAGGATGGGTAATACACGTATAGGAAAAGATAGTAGTTTTAACAGTTGGAAAAAGTAATGTGAGGCATCCATGTTTTACCCCAGGTCGAAAAGCTTTGGAACTAGCTAGAGGACAGTTCCTCTGATTTCCAGTTTGCTGAGCAGTTCAGGGCATCAGAGGGGACTTGCTGGCATCTGGACAAAGGGAGAGTGTTGAGTGGAAGAGGAAACCAAGTTGTTAAGATCTGTGAAGAAGGAGGGAAGGAATTGGTTGTTTGTCACCTTACTGCCCTTCTTGTCTCCCTGGAGCCCAGCTGACTTCCTGGGATTGCTGAATAGCTGCCTTTTGCTACCCCCTGCCTATCAGATCAAAAACCAGTGGTGTAAAAATCAGTGGGAGTTTGTTGGGGTAAGTTCTTGAGTATTCTTTATTTCAGTAAAAGGCATTGACTGTCTGAGGATGGAAGTCCGGATACCTACCCACGTGTATTACAGCAATCATGGAATTTCTATTTCAAAGACTTTTCCAAAGCCCTTCAAATGGAAAGGCGAAAGGAAATGCGACTTTGGAGTAGTAAATGGTGCATGTTAAATTTTAAAGAGGGCTAATTAATGTAAACTGACTCCGGTGGTGTCAGTGTATAGCTTTCTCTATGAGGGTACTCAGGAATTCTTCTGACAATGAGTCAGAATTCTTCTGGAATTCTTCTGACACGATCCCGACTCCAGGTGTGTGCTCAGCTTGGAAATGCATGCACACAGTTTTTGCTTGGCCAGCTGTTTTGACCGCATCACCCTACATCATCTTGTCTTGATCTCTTTGCTCCCTCCATCAAAAGCTTTGCTTGGTGTAGGCTCATTGCAGGTGCTGAATCTGTGATTTTGATCCACGTGAGATCAATACAGTTTAATAGAGAAAATAAGGTAGGGTTCTGCTGCACTAATTTGAATGTCTTAGGAGAAGGATCTTGCTTAGGATAGGGTATCTACCACACTGCTGATTGTCATCACCCCACACCCTTTGTGGGACTCAGACTTGTAGAATTAGCTCCTTGAAGAGAGGGGCTCCCAAGGTGTCAAACCACGTAAACTTTGGAGTACCACGTTGTGTGATGGCATTTATGGGGCAGAGCCCACAGAGAATATGCCTCTGTCGCCACTCAGTCTTGTGATGACACAACGCCTACCGTAGCATGGGGTCAGTGGGACTGCAGGCACAGCGGGATGGGAGCTGAGCCAGCCACAGCCTGGTGTGCGCTGTGCAAGTTGCCCTGCCTGGTGCTGGGCTTAGTGCTGCCCTGTGCTGATGAGGCTGCTTGGGGTGGGTGTGGGGCAGCACTTTTTGCAGCTCCCTGCCAAGCAGGATCCTGACCAGCAGCAGGTTACTTGTGGGAGCAGGGACGTGGGGGGGAGCACATTGTGCTTGCTGTTTCTGCCTCAGAGAAATGTTGTTATTTTTAAAATGAAGCTTCGAACTGTTGTAGGACTCGTGTCGTTCTCGCATCCCACTCTAGAGGACTCTGTCATTTGATTTGAGAGTGCAGGCTTGTTGGATTTCATTTTATCTTTCCTATCCACAGGAACCAATGGGTGGCTTCCGGAATAGTTCAAGATGTCTCTGTTAAGACAAAGTTTTGCTGCACGTAACCCAGAACCCCGAACTCTAGGTATTTTACAGCTGATACAACCAGCCTTTCAGGTCTGCTGAAGAAGTAGGTTTAGGAACACAGAGAATAAGTCCTAGCTGCAGTAGACAATAGTGTAGCTTGAGAAAGGCTGCCCCTGGGGGCTCAGGTAGTTTAGATCCTAGTAGCATTTGGTATTCTCAAGTGTGAATAATTCAGCTGATGTACTTCTCTTTGTATTGTTGCCTCTTCATTGTTGACGGGTAATTTCAGTAGTCTTTGCTGGGCCAGTTGCTGGTTGGCAGATAAGCTTCTGTACTTATCTTGGGAGGACAGAAGGATGCAAAGAGTAACGTTTTGCTAAAGGCGAAGTAAGTTTAGAAATTGTGAAAGTTCTGCTTCGATAGGATCATAGAGTCATAGAATTGCTCAGGGTGGAAAAGACCTTAAAGGTCATCAAGTCCAACCACGACCTAACCAAACTTACCTGACATCTAAGAGCCCCCTGCCAAATCATGTCCCTGAGCACCACACGCAAAGGGTTTTTAAACACATTCAGGGGTGGTGACTTAACCACCTCCCTGGGGAGCCTACTCCAGTGCTTAACAAGCCCTTCTGTAAAGAAGATTTCCTGATATCCAACCTAAACTTTCCCTGGTGCAGCTTGAGGCCATTTCTCTTCATCCTGTCACCAGTGAGAGGAGACCAGCCCCACTCTTGCTGTAAGCACCTTTCAGGTATTTGGAGAGAGCAGTAAGGTCTCCCCTCAGCCTCCTCTTCCACAGACTAAACAGCCCCAGTTCCTTCAGTTGCTCCTTGTAGAGCGTATTCTCCAAGCCCTTCCCCAGCCTTGTTACCCTTCTTTAAACCTGTTCCAGCACCTCAACGTCTTTTGTGAATTGGAGTGCCCAAAACTGAACACAGTACTCAAGGCGAGGCCTCACCAGTGCTGAGGTCAGGGGCAGGACTGCTTCCCTAGTCCGGCTCACCGCACCATTCCTGACCCAAGCCAGGATGCCACTGGCCTTCTTGGCCACCTGGGCACACTGCTGGCTCATATTCAGCCGCCTGTCCAACAGCACGCCAAGGTCCCTTTCCATCAGGCAGCTTTCCAGCCACTCCTCCCCAAGCCTGTAGGGTTGTCTGGGGTTGTTGTGACCAAAATGCAGGACCCAACACTTGGCGCTATTGAAACTCATACAGTTTGCCCTGGCCCATCGATCCAGTCTATCCAGGTCCCTCTGTAGCGCCTTTCTCCCCTCTGGCAGATCGACGCTCCCTCCCAACTTGGTGTTGTCTGCAAACTTACTGAGGGTGCACTCAATCCCCTTGTCAAGATCGTTAATAAAGATGTTGAATAGAAGCGGCCCCAGTACCAAGCCCTGTGGAACGCTGCTTGTGACTGGGTGCCAACTGGATTTAACTCCATTGACCACAGCTCTTTGGCCCAGCCGTCTGGCCAGTGTTTCACCCACTGGAGCATACGCTCGTCTAAATCATGGGCGGCCAGCTTCTCCACGAGGGTGTTGTGGAGTACAGCATCAGAGGCTTTACTGAAGTCCAGGTAGACCACGTTGACAGCCTTATCCTCAACCACTAAGCGGGTCACCTTGTGATAGAATGGAATTTCCTTTCATAAACCCATGCTGACTGGGCCTGATCCCCTGATTGAACTTTAATTGGTCCATAATGGCTCCTGTGATTATCTGTTCCATAACCTTTCGTGTCACTGAGGTGAGACTGATAGGTCTGTAGCTGCCGCGATAATCTTTCTGACCCTGTTTGAAGATGGGCATCACGTTTGCCAGTTTCCAGTTAGCCAGGACTGCTGAAGGATGTTGGAGAGTGGCTTGGCAACCACATCCGCCAACTCCCTCAGCACTCTGGAGCGCAATCCTTCTGGCCTGTGGACTTGTGAGCATCCAGCTTTCGGAGCAGGTCCGAAACCTTTGCATCGTGAATTATGCAGTGCCTGTTTAGTTTGCCATCCCTACCTTCCAGCAGAGGGGACTGTGTTCCCAGGGAGTAACAAGTCTTGCTATTAAAGGCTGAGGCAAAGATGGCATTAAGCACCTCAGCCTTATCCTGATCCTTAGTCACCAAGTTGCTCTTGGTGTCCAACAAAGAATGGAGATTCTCCCTAGCCCTCCTCTTGCTGTTGTCTCCTGCACCTTTAAAATTGCTTCCTTGAAGTATTGCCAGCCTTTGTGGGCTCCCACACCCTCCGAAACTACCTCTCGAGGGACCCTGTCAACCATGGTCCTAAAGAGGTTAAAGTTTGCCCTCTGGAAGTCTAAGGTAGCAGTTCTGCTGCCTCCCCTCTGTGGTCCAACAAGGATTGAGAAATCTGGCATCTCGTGACCACTGTGTGCCAGACAACCTCCTCCAACCTTTACATCCGTCACAAGACCTTCTCTGTTAGCAAACTGCGGGATTTTGCTTCCCCTCGTTGGCTCCTGCTCCATCAGTGTCAGGAAGTTATCTCCCACACACTCTAGGAACCTTGAGGGCTGTTCCCCATCTGCTGCATTATAAATCCAGCGGATGTCTGGGACATTGGAATCCCCCACAAGGACAAGGGGGAGAGACCTTGAGACCTCACCCAACTGGTGTTTTGTCCACCTCTTCATCCTGGTTGGGTGGCCTGTAGCACGCTCCCATGATAATGTCAGTCTTACTGGCCTTTGCTTTTACTCTGACCCGTAAGCTCTCAACCCTATCATTGCCGTCATTAATTTCCATACGTTCACATTCTTTCTTAACGTAGAGGGCTACAGCACTGCCTTTCCTGCCTTGCTTATCTCTTTTGAGATGTTACCAGCTATCCATCACAGCGCTCCAGCTGTGAGAGTCATTCCACCACATTTCTGTGATTTCCAAGTGATTTTCTCCTGTTTTTTTGATTCAAACAAAAGCGACTTATGACTATAATAAAATAATAAAATTATTATTATAATTATATTTATTATATATAATATAATATATAATTATATATTATAATTATATATTTATTATTATAATAAAATTATTATTATTATTATTATTTTTTAATGCCAGGCATTGCGTTCAACTTTTTTTAAAAAATAACACATTAAGAATGGCTTTGTTTGCATTTTCGTAACTGCTGAGGCTTTGGCTGACGACAGCTTTCAGCTGCATCTGAACTAGACTGGATTTGTGTCATGCTCGTAGTATATCAGTATTTCTCTTCCAGACCTTTGAATCCATTATTCCTCTGCTATTTATCTCTCCTGGTTGCTGGAGAGAAGAGTTACTATGTCACCTCCTAACTTGTAAGATCAAGCTTGGAGATTTTCAGCAATTCGGGATATTCTTGCTTTTCTTTAAGCAAATTAAGTGATAACCTATCATATTGTGACATTTCCCGTGCGTAATGCCAAGGGATAGGGTTGGAGGTGCCTGCTGGTTCATGTAGCATCCCAGAACTTTCTACACTGCTTAAGTTGTGTAGCAGGAAATTCTCAAATATGGTCAAAATCTGATTCGTAGTGTTTTGGTATGTGTATTAAAGTCAGTATGGGTCCAGTTCAGACAGCATCGTTTGACATAGGTTTGTTGTCTGATATTAAATGATATTTTACTAATTTGGCTACATACATCCTCCACCCGTAGTTTGCATATCGTCTTCTTATGGTGAGGTTTGCCTGCTAAACAGAAAGACAAAGTAAGCTTAAATTACAAAAGCAGAGAAGCAAAGACATCTTAGAGGCTCAATACAGTACAGGTTGACGTAGCCGTCAATTAACCCGACTTATCGTGGGACCTCGGCCATCCGGGGGAGAGAGACATAGCCATGGATGCCATGAAGTCTTCTCTCAATTTAATGCTGCGTCACACGGCTAATATACCAGCATGGCTTCCACGCATGCGTGTCCCGTACACCCGCTACGCAACCCCACGCACGACCCTTCCCACTCCCAGAGTCCTCCCTTGCATAAATCATGCCATCATGGGGCATCCAGCAAAGCGCTTCTTCGTATCCCTGATCCATGGTTCTGCTTCAGCTGCTTCGGCTGTTGTTAGCTTAGCAGTTCCTTACTCAGGCCCATCCCCTGGTGGACCTTGTTCCACAACACAGGTCAATTAGAGTTTTACTTTAAAGTTGTTGTGTTCTGGGTCTTATGTGGGATGAGATACGGGTGTGAATGTTACAGACGAGTGTTTTTCCTGGGTATATTGTTTACCTGCTGCCACGCAAGCCAGCTCTTCTTTTCCCTGCCTCTGCTTTTATTGTTCACATCTATCCGCATCGCAAAATCTCTAACAGATTTATTTTTGTTTTTTAAAACTGTGTAGCTAGAAGAAGGACTTATCTCAGCCTTTATCTCATCATCTGATGGAGATTGGCAGCGTATGGGGGAGTTTGCATGAATTACTAGCATCTCACCAAAACCAAGGAACAGGAAAAAAAAGAAGAAAAGAAAAAAAACCCAGAACTGAGTAAGTGACTATAGCCGAGCCAGCAGGAAATCTTACCTTCAGTTTGTGGAGTCTATCCTTTGTCCCCGTTTTGCTCAGCACTGGCTGGCTGGGTTAACACTGACCACTAATGAAAGCGCTCTGCTACCCGTCTCAGCAGTGCTCCGGTCTTTGTTGCTGCATTATGAATGCACTGCTGCTACTGACACATTTTTTCACCCCCTCGGTTGTTATCTGAGCAGTGTTAGCCCTCACGAGCTATACAGTCAGTCCCTGCTTGCTCCAGGTGCTACATAAGCACAGCAGAAGGATGCCAAGGGGCTTGCAGACAGCGTCTGCACGCTGTTGCTCTTTCAGAGAAGCCTCTATTTTGGCTAACTGTAGAAGAAACCGTTTTTTCCTTCATAAGGTCCTTGCAAACACAGTCAAAGTGTACAGAAGTTTGTGTCTAAGTGTCTTTTTGTAGTAGGTGTAATGAGGCTATCTCTTTTTCAGGAAGATAAGTGCCTTCAGACAGTTAGGAAAACTGCTGGCTCAGGCTTTGCCTCCATTAATACAAGTTCAGCCACCTTCCCCAGAAAAATCTGCATCGAGCCATGGTTTTAACTTGCAGGTGGAGTTCCCATTGCAGGGCTGAAGTGCCGAAGCTCTCTGACCTCCAAGGGCACCCTTAACTCGTGTGGGTGTGAGTGTCTGCTTTGCTTTCGGAGAGAGACCCTTTAGAGCCCCAGAGTGCGCTGTCCAGAGTTCAGATGAGGACCTCCTTAAGCTGAATTTATTTGTATCCTGCAGGAGGCTTTTTCTTGGTTGGCGACATGCTTAGAAAAGAAACAAGGAAAAATGGGCATTTCCATGTAACTGCATTCTGCTCAGTGCAGTGTATGCCTGCGTAGCAGAATTAGCTCCACGGCATTGCAAATAATACAGCAAACTGTAAGTAGTGCAGGAAAGCATTTTTTTAGTTTTAAAAGTTTGGCCTTCCAAAACAGGCCTGCCTTGGCTGCGCTGGCTTGAATCTCCCCGTGTGTTCTGTTGTCAGGGTTCCCGTATTTATAGTGGTTGGCAGGGAGGTGGCTCGTGACATGGTAAGGCCATGGCGATGGGACATTCTTAGAGTCAACTGAAATACGGCGGTGTTGGACGAGGGGAAGCTATGGCCTGACAGTTGCCCTTCTTGTCACCGGTGGGATTCTGCGGGGTCCATTTTAAGGCCATTTCTCTGTAATGTTTTCACTGTTGATTCCAATCAAGATCTGGCAGTTGTATGAAGTAAACTGGTGGTCGATGTGAAGCTGGGAGGAATGTTGACTCCCTTGAGGGTTGGGAGGCCTTGCACCAAGATGGGGAGGGTGGTCCCCATCTGTCTGAAGAAGAGCGAGTGCTGCGTTCTGTACCTGGGATGCGGCAGTCCTGGCTGTATGCACAGACTGGGGCACGAGGGGCTGGAGATGAGCTGTGCAAAAAGGGATCTGGGCGTTCTGGTTGATGACAACTTGAATCTGAGCTGGCAGTGTGCCCTGGCAGCCAGAAGGGCCAACCATACCCTGGGGTGCATCAGGCCCAGCACTGCTGAGCGAGGGAAGCAGTTGTCCCACTGTGCTTTGCGCTGTGTGGTTTCCCCTTGAGCATTTGGTGCAGGTTTGGGTGGCACTGCATGAGAAGGACGTAAAGCTATTAGACTGTGTCCAAAGGAGGGCTGCCGAGGTGGGGAAGGGCCTGAGGGCATGGTGTGTGAGGAGCAGCTGAGGTCCCTGGGTTCACTCAGAGCAGGCTGAGGGCAGCCCTCCTGGCAGCTGCAGCTCCTCACAGGGCGTGGAGGGCATTGCTGAGCTCTGCTCTCGGGGGACAGCAGCAGGGCCCGAGGGAACAGCATGGAGCTGTGTCAGAGGAGGGTCGGGTGGGGGTTAGGGAAGGGGTCTGCACCAGAGGGCAGTGGGCATGGAGCAGGCTGTCCAGGGCGATGGGCACGGCCCTGAGCTGCTGCAGCTCAGGGAGCCTTGGGACTGCGCTGTCAGACGCAGGGTTTGAGTTTGAGTCATCTTTTGTGGAGCCAGGGGTTGGACTTGATGATCCTTGTGTGTCCCCTCCAAGTCGGGATATTCTATGATTCTGTGACATCAGCAGTTTGCCTGGGAAACACCTGATGATTTTTTTCTTTCAATTTGTCGTGGCACAGTGAGCTGTGAGAAATTAAGGAATGGTAGCGCGTGCTTAACCGGGCTGCATGGCAAGCAGGTCCGGTGGGCTGCCTTGTAAGGATGCATCTAGATTTCCCAATCGCCTCATTTAAGAAGGCCAAATACTCTCAGTTATTGTTCTGGGAAGCACACGTCACTGGGTGTATAATTCATTTCACTTGGAATTTCAGGGTCAGACGTAAATGCTATTATCCAGTTTAGAGGAAAAGCTTTAGAAAAAGAAGTGGGAAGCTGAATCGATACTTGGAAAAATGAAAAATGTTTAAAATATTTTTTGCAAAATAAGCGCTCAGCAGGCAGTCGTTCTGTTCTGCTTTTGGCCAGTCTCAGGTGCTTGTCTTCCAGAATGTCTGCGTATGGATGAATCACAGCACGATCCAGGGAATTTTTAAGGAAGCTAGAAAGGAGGACCTGGTGAACTACAGGCTGGTGAGCCTCACCTCTGTGCCTGGGAAGATCATGGAGCAGATCCTCCTAGAAGCTGTGTGAAGGCTCATACGAGACAGAGATCCGAGACAGCCAGCATGGTTTCAGCAAGGTCAGATCTTGCCTGACCAATCTGGTAGCCTTCTATTTTTATTTTTTTATTTTTTTGTTCTTCCCTCTTTTTGCTTTGCCTCTATTATGCCTGCCTGGGTCTTTGCACAGCCGCTACCCTTACCACCTCCTTGCCGTGACTGCGGCTGCTCTTTTCCTTTGCTTTTTTATGTTGTTGTTACTGCTGCATGGGTTGATGTTGGATTCCTCTGTTGCTTTTCCATAGATTTTATTTTATTATTCATGCCTTGGTTTCATCCTCCGTCTTTGCTGCAATTGTTATTGATATTTCTTTTTTCAGATTCATACTTATTGTCCATGTGTGTCCTGCCTGCGTGCTTGTGTCCTGCCTGCGTGTGTGTTTTTTCTGTCTTTTTTATTTTCTCTTTTTCTTCTTTTCTCAGGCTGGCTAGATCCATGCCCGGTAGCTACCCTTACCTCCTCCTTGGCATGACTGCAGGTGCTCTGCCATCCTCCAGAGAGATGTTTTGTTCTAATGGACAGCCGCAGACTCCTTCTGGGCTGGCGACCCTGATGTTGCGTCTCTGGTGGAGGTAGCAGCATGCCCTGTAGCTACCCGTTCCTCCTCCCAGGCACGGATCCTGAGCTTTTTCCTTCTCTAGACTCAGTTGTCATCTCTGCTTTGCCATGAGAGTGCATTCTATCCTTTGCTTTTTTATGGGGATGTTTCTGCTGCATGCATTGATGTTGGTTTTCTCTGTTGATTTTCCATAATATTTATTTTTATTTTTATTTTATTCAGTTTTGGTTTACAGCTCCTAATGAGTTGCAATGAATTGTTAATTTTTTTCCAGCAGCTTCATTGATAATGTTTTGCTTTGCCTCTTTTTGCTTTGCCTCTTTTTGCTTTGCCTCTCTTATGGCATGCTAGATCTTAGCACCGGGTTTTTCCTTTGTATTTTTCCTTTCTGTTTTTCCTTTGTGCTTTTGCTTTCAGTTTTTCCTTTTTTTTTTTTTTTTCCATTCTAATTTTGCATTCTCTTTTGGCATTCTCTTTTTGCTTTCTGATTTTGCTTTCGGATTTTGTTTTCGGTTTTTGCTTTCAGGTTTTGCTTTCAGGATTTGCTTTCTCTTTTTGCATTCTCTCTTTGCTTTCGGTTTTTGCTTTCAGTCTTTGCTTTCAGTTTTTGCTTTCAGATTTTGCTTTCTGTTTTTGTTTTTCCTCTTTTTGATTTGCCTTTCTTATTGCTGTCTAGATCTTTATACAGTGTTTTTGCTTTGTGTTTTTGCTTTGTGTTTTTGCTTTGTGTTTTTGCTTTGTGTTATTCCTTTCACTTTTTGCTTTCACTTTTTGCTTTTACTTTTTGCTTTCATTTTTTGCTTTCACTTTTTGCTTTGCCCCTTTTTGCTTTGCCTCTCTTATTTCTGGCTAGATCCTTGCACAGGGTTTTTCCTTTGTGTTTTTCCTTTCTATTTTCCTTTGTGCTTTTGCTTTCAGTTTGTCCTTTTATTTTTTTTTTGCATTCTCATTTTGCATTCTCTTTTGGCATTCTCTTTTTGCTTTCTGATTTTGCTTTCTGATTTTGCTTTCAGATTTTGTTTTCGGTTTTTGCTTTCAGGTTTTGCTTTCAGTTTTTGCGTTCTATTTTTGCATTCTCTCTTCGCTTTCGGTTTTTGCTTTTAGTTTTGCTTTCACTTTTTGCTTTCTATTTTTGTTTTACCTCTTTTTGATTTGCCTTTCTTATTGCTGTCTAGATCTTTATACAGTGTTTTTGCTTTGTGTTTTTGCTTTGTGTTTTTGCTTTGTGTTTTTGCTTTGTGTTTTTGCTTTGTGTTATTCCTTTCACTTTTTTCTTTCACTTTTTGCTTTCATTTTTTGCTTTCACTTTTTGCTTTCACTTTTTGCTTTGCCCCTTTTTGCTTTGCCTCTCTTATGACTGGCTAGATCTTTGCACACTAGCTCCCCTTACCACCTCCGTGCCATGACTGCGGCTGCTTTTCTCCTTTGCTTTTTTATGTGGTTGTTACTGCTGCATGGGTTGATGTTGGTTTTCTCTGTTGCTTTTCTTAAGTTTTCATTTTATTAGGAATGTTTTGGTTTCGTCCTCTGTCTTTGTTGCCATGCATATTGATATTTCTTTTTTCAGATTCATTCTTATAGTGCCTGCGTGTGTCCTGCCTGCGTGTGTCCTGCCTGCGTGTGTCCTGCCTGCGTGTGTCCTGCCTGCGTGTGTCCTGCCTGCGTGTGTCCTGCCTGCGTGTGTCCTGCCTGCGTGTGTCCTGCCTGCGTGTGTCCTGCCTGCGTGTGTCCTGCCTGCGTGTGTCCTGCCTGCGTGTGTCCTGCCTGCGTGTGTCCTGCCTGCGTGTGTCCTGCCTGCGTGTGTCCTGCCTGCGTGTGTCCTGCCTGCGTGTGTCCTGCCTGCGTGTGTCCTGCCTGCGTGTGTCCTGCCTGCGTGTGTGTTTTTTTTGTCTTTTTTATTTTCTCTTTTTCTTTTTTTCTCAGGCTGGCTAGATCCATGCCCGGTAGCTACCCTTACCTCCTCCTTGGCATGACTGCAGGTGCTCTGCCATCCTCCAGAGAGATGTTTTGTTCTAATGGACAGCCGCAGACTCCTTCTGGGCTGGCTACCCTGATGTTGCGTCTCTGGTGGAGGTAGCAGCATGCCCTGTAGCTACCCGTTCCTCCTCCCAGGCACGGATCCTGAGCTTTTTCCTTCTCCAGACTCAGTTGTCATCTCTGCTTTGCCATGAGAGTGCATTCTATCCTTTGCTTTTTTATGGGGTTGTTTCTGCTGCATGCATTGATGTTGGTTTTCTCTGTTGATTTTCCATAATATGTACTTTTATTTTTATTTTATTCAGTTTTGGTTTACAGCTCCTAATGAGTTGCAATGAATTGTTGATTTTTTTCCAGCAGCTTCATTGATAATGTTTTGCTTTGCCTCTTTTTGCTTTGCCTCTTTTTGCTTTGCCTTTCTTATGGCTGGCTAGATCTTAGCACCGGGTTTTTCCTTTGTATTTTTCCTTTCTGTTTTTCCTTTGCGCTTTTGCTTTCAGTTTTTCCTTTTTTTTTTTTTGCATTCTCATTTTGCATGCTCTTTTGGCTTTCTGATTTTGCTTTCTGATTTTGCTTTCGGATTTTGCTTTCGGTTTTTGTTTTCAGGTTTTGCTTTCAGTTTTTGCTTTCAGTTTTTGCTTTCAGTCTTTGCTTTCAGTTTTTGCTTTCAGATTTTGCTTTCTGTTTTTGTTTTTCCTCTTTTTGATTTGCCTTTCTTATTGCTGTCTAGATCTTTATACAGTGTTTTTGCTTTGTGTTTTTGCTTTGTGTTTTTGCTTTGTGTTTTTGCTTTGTGTTTTTGCTTTGTGTTTTTGCTTTGTGTTTTTGCTTTGTGTTTTTGCTTTGTGTTTTTGCTTTGTGTTTTTGCTTTGTGTTATTCCTTTCACTTTTTGCTTTCACTTTTTGCTTTCACTTTTTGCTTTCAGTTTTTGCTTTCAGTTTTTGCTTTCAGTCTTTGCTTTCACTTTTTCCTTTGACTTTCTGCTTTCTCTTTTTGCTTTCACTTTCTGCTTTCACTTTCTGCTTTCACTTTCTGCTTTCACTTTCTGCTTTCACTTTCTGCTTTCACTTTCTGCTTTCACTTTCTGCTTTCACTTTCTGCTTTCACTTTCTGCTTTCACTTTCTGATTTCACTTTCTGCTTTCACTTTCTACTTTCACTTTCTGCTTTCACTTTTTGCTTTCACTTTTTGCTTTGCCTCTTTTTGCTTTGCCTCTCTTATGGCATGCTGGATCTTTACACAGGGTTTTTCCTTTGTGTTTTTCCTTTCTGTTTTTCCTTTGCGCTTTTGCTTTCAGTTTTTCCTTTTTTTTTTTTTTGCATTCTCATTTTGCATGCTCTTTTGGCTTTCAGATTTTGCTTTCGGATTTTCCTTTCGGATTTTGCTTTCGGTTTTTGCTTTCAGTATTTGCTTTCAGTTTTTGCTTTCAGTTTTTGCATTCTCTCTTTGCTTTTGGTTTTTGCTTTCAGTCTTTGCTTTCACTTTTTGCTTTCTGTTTTTGTTTTTCCTCTTCTTGATTTGCCTTTCTTATTGCTGTCTAGATCATTATACAGTGTTTTTGCTTTGTGTTTTTGCTTTGTGTTTTTGCTTTGTGTTTTTGCTTTGTGTTTTTGCTTTGTGTTTTAGCTTTGTGTTTTTGCTTTGTGTTATTCCTTTCACTTTTTGCTTTCACTTTTTGCTTTCATTTATTGCTTTCACTATTTTGCTTTGCCCCTTTTTGCTTTGCCCCTTTTTGCTTTGCCTCTCTTATGGCTGGCTAGATCTTTGCACACTAGCTCCCCTTACCACCTCCATGCCATGACTGCGGCTGCTCTTCTCCTTTGCTTTTTTATGTGGTTGTTACTGCTGCATGGGTTGATGTTGGTTTTCTCTGTTGCTTTTCTTAAGTTTTCATTATATTAGGAATGTTTTGGTTTTGTCCTCTGTCTTTTTTGCCATGCATATTGATATTTCTCTTTTCAGATTCATTCTTATAGTGCCTGCGTGTGTCCTGCCTGCGTGTGTCCTGCCTGCGTGTGTCCTGCCTGCGTGTGTCCTGCCTGCGTGTGTCCTGCCTGCGTGTGTCCTGCCTGCGTGTGTCCTGCCTGCGTGTGTCCTGCCTGCGTGTGTGTTTTTTCTGTCTTTTTTATTTTCTCTTTTTCTTTTTTTCTCAGGCTGGCTAGATCCATGCCCGGTAGCTACCCTTACCTCCTCCTTGGCATGACTGCAGGTGCTCTGCCATCCTCCAGAGAGATGTTTTGTTCTAATGGACAGCCGCAGACTCCTTCTGGGCTGGCGACCCTGATGTTGCGTCTCTGGTGGAGGTAGCAGCATGCCCTGTAGCTACCCGTTCCTCCTCCCAGGCACGGATGCTGAGCTTTTTCCTTCTCCAGACTCAGTTGTCATCTCTGCTTTGCCATGAGAGTGCATTCTATCCTTTGCTTTTTTATGGGGTTGTTTCTGCTGCATGCATTGATGTTGGTTTTCTCTGTTGATTTTCCATCATATTTATTTTTATTTTTATTTTATTCAGTTTTGGTTTACAGCTCCTAATGAGTTGCAGTGAATTGTTAATTTTTTTCCAGCAGCTTCATTGATAATGTTTTGCTTTGCCTCTTTTTACTTTGCCTCTTTTTGCTTTGCCTCTCTTATGGCATGCTAGATCTTTGCACAGGGTTTTTCCATTGTGTATTTCGTTTCTGTTTTTCCTTTGTGCTTTTGCTTTCAGTTTTTCCTTTTTTTTTTTTTCCATTCTCATTTTGCATGCTCTTTTGGCTTTCTGATTTTGCTTTCTGATTTTGTTTTCGGTTTTTGCTTTCAGGTTTCGCTTTCAGGTTTTGCTTTCAGTTTTTGCATTCTCTCTTTGCTTTCGGTTTTTGCTTTCAGTTTTTGCTTTCAGTTTTTGCTTTCAGATTTTGCTTTCTGTTTTTCTTTTTCCTCTTTTTGATTTGCCATTCTTATTTCTGTCTAGATCTTTATATAGTGTTTTTGCTTTGTGTTTTTGCTTTGTGTTTTTGCTTTGAGTTATTCCTTTCACTTTTTGCTTTCACTTTTTGTTTTCATTTTTTGCTTTCACTATTTTGCTTTGCCCCTTTTTGCTTTGCCCCTTTTTGCTTTGCCTCTCTTATTGCATGCTAGATCTTTGCACAGGGTTTTCCTTTGTGTTTTTCCTTTCTGTTTTTCCTTTGTGCTTTTGCTTTCAGTTTTTCCTTTTTTTTTTTTTTCCATTCTCATTTTGCATGCTCTTTTGGCATTCTCTTTTTGCTTTCTGATTTTGCTTTCTGATTTTGCTTTCGGATTTTGTTTTCGGTTTTTGCTTTCAGGTTTTGCTTTCAGGCTTTGCTTTCTCTTTTTGCATTCTCTCTTTGCTTTCGGTTTTTGCTTTCAGTCTTTGATTTCAGTCTTTGCTTTCAGTTTTTGCTTTCTGTTTTTGTTTTTCCTCTTTTTGATTTGCCTTTCTTATTGCTGTCTAGATCTTTATACAGTGTTTTTGCTTTGTGTTTTTGCTTTGTGTTTTTGCTTTGTGTTATTCCTTTCACTTTTTGCTTTCACTTTTTGCTTTCATTTATTGCTTTCACTATTTTGCTTTGCCCCTTTTTGCTTTGCCCCTTTTTGCTTTGCCTCTCTTATGGCTGGCTAGATCTTTGCACACTAGCTCCCCTTACCACCTCCATGCCATGACTGCGGCAGCTCTTCTCCTTTGCTTTTTTATGTGGTTGTTACTGCTGCATGGGTTGATGTTGGTTTTCTCTGTTGCTTTTCTTAAGTTTTCATTTTATTAGGAATGTTTTGGTTTCGTCCTCTGTCTTTGTTGCCATGCATATTGATATTTCTCTTTTCAGATTCATTCTTATAGTGCCTGCGTGTGTCCTGCCTGCGTGTGTCCTGCCTGCGTGTGTCCTGCCTGCGTGTGTCCTGCCTGCGTGTGTCCTGCCTGCGTGTGTCCTGCCTGCGTGTGTCCTGCCTGCGTGTGTCCTGCCTGCGTGTGTCCTGCCTGCGTGTGTCCTGCCTGCGTGTGTCCTGCCTGCGTGTGTCCTGCCTGCGTGTGTCCTGCCTGCGTGTGTCCTGCCTGCGTGTGTCCTGCCTGCGTGTGTCCTGCCTGCGTGTGTGTTTTTTCTGTCTTTTTTATTTTCTCTTTTTCTTTTTTTCTCAGGCTGGCTAGATCCATGCCCGGTAGCTACCCTTACCTCCTCCTTGGCATGACTGCAGGTGCTCTGCCATCCTCCAGAGAGATGTTTTGTTCTAATGGACAGCCGCAGACTCCTTCTGGGCTGGCGACCCTGATGTTGCGTCTCTGGTGGAGGTAGCAGCATGCCCTGTAGCTACCCGTTCCTCCTCCCAGGCAAGGATCCTGAGCTTTTTCCTTCTCCAGACTCAGTTGTCATCTCTGCTTTGCCATGAGAGTGCCTTCTATCCTTTGCTTTTTTATGGGGTTGTTTCTGCTGCATGCATTGATGTTGGTTTTCTCTGTTGATTTTCCATAATATGTACTTTTATTTTATTCAGTTTTGGTTTACAGCTCCTGATGAGTTGCAATGAATTGTTAATTTTTTTCCAGCAGCTTCATTGATAATGTTTTGCTTTGCCTCTTTTTACTTTGCCTCTTTTTGCTTTGCCTCTTTTTGCTTTGCCTCTCTTATGGCATGCTAGATCTTTGCACAGGGTTTTTCCTTTGTGTATTTCATTTCTGTTTTTCCTTTGTGCTTTTGCTTTCAGTCTTTCCTTTTTTTTTTTTTTTTTTTCTCCATTCTCATTTTGCATTCTCTTTTTGCTTTCTGATTTTCCTTTCGAATTTTGCTTTCGGTTTTTGCTTTCGGTTTTTGCTTTCAGTTTTTGCATTCTCTCTTTGCTTTCGTTTTTTGCATTCATTCTTTGCTTTCAGATTTTGCTTTCTGTTTTGTTTTTCCTATTTTGATTTGCCTTTCTTATTGCTGTCTAGATCTTTATACAGTGTTTTTGCTTTGTGTTTTTGCTTTGTGTTTTTGCTTTGTGTTATTCCTTTCACTTTTTGCTTTCACTTTTTGCTTTCATTTTTTGCTTTCACTTTTTACTTTGCCCCTTTTTGCTTTGCCTCTCTTATGGCTGGCTAGATCTTTGCACAGGGTTTTTCCTTTGTGTTTTTCCTTTCTGTTTTTCCTTTGTGCTTTTGCTTTCAGTTTATCCTTTTTTTTTTTTTTCCATTCTCATTTTGCATTCTCTTTTGGCATTCTCTTTTTGCTTTCTGATTTTGCTTTCTGATTTTGCTTTCGGATTTTGCTTTCGGTTTTTGCTTTCAGGTTTTGCTTTCAGGTTTTGCTTTCTCTTTTTGCATTCTCTCTTTGCTTTTGGTTTTTGCTTTCAGTCTTTGCTTTCAGTTTTTGCTTTCAGATTTTTCTTTCTGTTTTTGTTTTTCCTCTTTTTGATTTGCCTTTCTTATTGCTGTCTAGATCTTTATACAGTGTTTTTGCTTTGTGTTTTTGCTTTGTGTTTTTGCTTTGTGTTTTTGCTTTGTGTTTTTGCTTTGTGTTATTCCTTTCACTTTTTGCTTTCATTTTTTGCTTTCACTTTTTTCCTTTGCCCCTTTTTGCTTTGCCCCTTTTTGCTTTGCCTCTCTTATGGCTGGCTAGAGCTTTGCACACTAGCTCCCCTTACCACCTCCATGCCATGACTGCGGCTGCTCTTCTCCTTTGCTTTTTTATGTGGTTGTTACTGCTGCATGGGTTGATGTTGGTTTTCTCTGTTGCTTTTCTTAAGTTTTCATTTTATTATGAATGTTTTGGTTTCGTCCTCTGTCTTTGTTGCCATGCATATTGATATTTCTTTTTTCAGATTCATTCTTATAGTGCCTGCGTGTGTCCTGCCTGCGTGTGTCCTGCCTGCGTGTGTCCTGCCTGCGTGTGTGTTTTTTCTGTCTTTTTTATTTTCTCTTTTTCTTTTTTTCTCAGGCTGGCTAGATCCATGCCCGGTAGCTACCCTTACCTCCTCCTTGGCATGACTGCAGGTGCTCTGCCATCCTCCAGAGAGATGTTTTGTTCTAATGGACAGCCGCAGACTCCTTCTGGGCTGGCGACCCTGATGTTGCGTCTCTGGTGGAGGTAGCAGCATGCCCTGTAGCTACCCGTTCCTCCTCCCAGGCACGGATCCTGAGCTTTTTCCTTCTCCAGACTCAGTTGTCATCTCTGCTTTGCCATGAGAGTGCATTCTATCCTTTGCTTTTTTATGGGGTTGTTTCTGCTGCATGCATTGATGTTGGTTTTCTCTGTTGATTTTCCATAATATTTATTTTTATTTTTATTTTATTTAGTTTTGGTTTACAGCTCCTGATGAGTTGCAATGAATTGTTAATTTTTTTCCAGCAGCTTCATTGATAATGTTTTGCTTTGCCTCTTTTTGCTTTGCCTCTTTTTGTTTTGCCTCTTTTTGCTTTGCCTCTCTTATGGCATGCTAGATATTTGCACAGGGTTTTTCCTTTGTGTTTTTCATTTCTGTTTTTCCTTTGTGATTTTGCTTTCAGTATTTCCTTTTTTTTTTTTTATGCATTCTCTTTTTGCTTTCTGATTTTCCGTTCGGATTTTGTTTTCGGTTTTTGCTTTTAGTTTTTGATTTCAGTTTTTGCTTTCTGTTTTTGCATTCTCTCTTTGCTTTAGGTTTTTGCTTTCAGTCTTTGCTTTCAGTTTTTGCTTTCTGTTTTTGTTTTACCTCTTTTTGATTTGCCTTTCTTATTGCTGTCTAGATCTTTATACAGTGTTTTTGCTTTGTGTTTTTGCTTTGTGTTTTTGCTTTGTGTTATTCCTTTCACTTTTTGCTTTCACTTTTTGCTTTTACTTTTTGCTTTCATTTTTTGCTTTCACTTTTTGCTTTGCCCCTTTTTGCTTTGCCTCTCTTATGTCTGGCTAGATCCTTGCACAGGGTTTTTCCTTTGTGTTTTTCCTTTCTATTTTCCTTTGTGCTTTTGCTTTCAGTTTGTCCTTTTTTTTTTTTTTTTGCATTCTCATTTTGCATTCTCTTTTGGCATTCTCTTTTTGTTTTCTGATTTTGCTTTCGGATTTTGCTTTCGGATTTTGTTTTCGGTTTTTGCTTTCAGGTTTTGCTTTCAGGTTTTGCTTTCTCTTTTTGCATTCTCTCTTTGCTTTCGGTTTTTGCTTTCAGTCTTTGCTTTCATTTTTTGCTTTCAGTTTTTGCTTTCTGTTTTTGTTTTTCCTCTTTTTAATTTGCCTCTCATATTGCTGTCTAGATCTTTATACAGTTATTTTCCTTTGTGTTTTTGATTTGTGTTATTCCTTTCACTTTCTGCTTTCACTTTCTACTTTCACTTTTTGCTTTCACTTTTTGCTTTGCCCCTTTTTGCCTTGCCTCTCTTATGGCTGGCTAGATCTTTGCACACTAGCTCCCCTTACCACCTCCATGCCATGACTGCGGCTGCTCTTCTCCTTTGCTTTTTTTAAGTGGTTGTTACTGCTGCATGGGTTGATGTTGGTTTTCTCTGTTGCTTTTCTTAAGTTTTCATTTTATTAGGAATGTTTTGGTTTCGTCCTCTGTCTTTGTTGCCATGCATATTGATATTTCTTTTTTCAGATTCATTCTTATAGTGCCTGCGTGTGTCCTGCCTGCGTGTGTCCTGCCTGCGTGTGTCCTGCCTGCGTGTGTCCTGCCTGCGTGTGTCCTGCCTGCGTGTGTCCTGCCTGCGTGTGTCCTGCCTGCGTGTGTCCTGCCTGCGTGTGTCCTGCCTGCGTGTGTCCTGCCTGCGTGTGTCCTGCCTGCGTGTGTCCTGCCTGCGTGTGTCCTGCCTGCGTGTGTGTTTTTTCTGTCTTTTTTCTCTTTTTCTTTTTTTCTCAGGCTGGCTAGATCCATGCCCGGTAGCTACCCTTACCTCCTCCTTGGCATGACTGCAGGTGCTCTGCCATCCTCCAGAGAGATGTTTTGTTCTAATGGACAGCCGCAGACTCCTTCTGGGCTGGCGACCCTGATGTTGCGTCTCTGGTGGAGGTAGCAGCATGCCCTGTAGCTACCCGTTCCTCCTCCCAGGCACGGATCCTGAGCTTTTTCCTTCTCCAGACTCAGTTGTCATCTCTGCTTTGCCATGAGAGTGCCTTCTATCCTTTGCATTTTTATGGGGTTGTTTCTGCTGCATGCACTGATGTTGGTTTTCTCTGTTGATTTTCCATAATATTTACTTTTGTTTTTTTTTTATTTAGTTTTGGTTTACAGGTCCTAATGAGTTGCAATGAATTGTTAATTTTTTTCCAGCAGCTTCATTGATAATGTTTTGCTTGGCCTCTTTTTGTTTTGCCTCTTTTTGCTTTGCCTCTCTTATGGCATGCTAGATATTTGCACAGGGTTTTTTTCATTTCTGTTTTCCCTTTGTGCTTTTGCTTTCAGTATTTCCTTTTTTTTTTTTTTTATGCATTCTCATTTTGCATTCTCTTTTTGCTTTCTGATTTTCCGTTCGGATTTTGTTTTCGGTTTTTGCTTTCAGTTTTTGATTTCAGTTTTTGCTTTCTGTTTTTGTTTTACCTCTTTTTGATTTGCCTTTCTTATTGCTGTCTAGATCTTTATACAGTGTTTTTGCTTTGTGTTTTTGCTTTGTGTTTTTGCTTTGTGTTTTTGCTTTGTGTTTTTGCTTTGTGTTTTTGCTTTGTGTTTTTGCTTTGTGTTATTCCTTTCACTTTTTGCTTTCACTTTTTGCTTTCATTTTTTGCTTTCACTTTTTGCTTTGCCTCTCTTATGGCCGGCTAGATCTTTGCACAGGGTTTTTCCTTTGTGTTTTTCCTTTCTGTTTTTCCTTTGTGCTTTTGCTTTCAGTTTTTCCTTTTTTTTTTTTTCCATTCTCATTTTGCATTCTCTTTTGGCATTCTCTTTTTGCTTTCAGTTTTTGCTTTCTGATTTTGCTTTCGGATTGTGTTTTCAGTTTTTGCTTTCAGGTTTTGCTTTCAGGCTTTGCTTTCTCTTTTTGCATTCTCTCTTTGCTTTTGGTTTTTGCTTTCAGTCTTTGCTTTCAGGTTTTGCTTTCAGATTTTGCTTTCTGTTTTTGTTTTTCCTCTTTTTGATTTGCCTTTCTTATTGCTGTCTAGATCTTTATACAGTGTTTTTGCTTTGTGTTTTTGCTTTGTGTTTTTGCTTTGTGTTTTTGCTTTGTGTTTTTGCTTTGTGTTATTCCTTTCACTTTTTGCTTTCACTTTTTGCTTTCATTTTTTGCTTTCACTTTTTTGCTTTGCCCCTTTTGGCTTTGCCTCTCTTATGGCCGGCTAGATCTTTGCACACTAGCTCCCCTTACCACCTCCATGCCATGACTGCGGCTGCTCTTCTCCTTTGCTTTTTTATGTGGTTGTTACTGCTGCATGGGTTGATGTTGGTTTTCTCTGTTGCTTTTCTTAAGTTTTCATTTTATTAGGAATGTTTTGGTTTCGTCCTCTGTCTTTGTTGCCATGCATATTGATATTTCTTTTTTCAGATTCATTCTTATAGTGCCTGCGTGTGTCCTGCCTGCGTGTGTCCTGCCTGCGTGTGTCCTGCCTGCGTGTGTCCTGCCTGCGTGTGTCCTGCCTGCGTGTGTCCTGCCTGCGTGTGTCCTGCCTGCGTGTGTCCTGCCTGCGTGTGTCCTGCCTGCGTGTGTCCTGCCTGCGTGTGTCCTGCCTGCGTGTGTCCTGCCTGCGTGTGTCCTGCCTGCGTGTGTCCTGCCTGCGTGTGTCCTGCCTGCGTGTGTCCTGCCTGCGTGTGTCCTGCCTGCGTGTGTGTTTTTTCTGTCTTTTTTATTTTCTCTTTTTCTTTTTTTCTCAGGCTGGCTAGATCCATGCCCGGTAGCTACCCTTACCTCCTCCTTGGCATGACTGCAGGTGCTCTGCCATCCTCCAGAGAGATGTTTTGTTCTAATGGACAGCCGCAGACTTTATACAGTGTTTTTGCTTTGTGTGTTTGCTTTGTGTTTTTGCTTTGTGTTTTTGCTTTGTGTTATTCCTTTCACTTTTTGCTTTCACTTTTTACTTTGCCCCTTTTTGCTTTGCCTCTCTTATGGCTGGCTTGATCTTTGCACAGGGTTTTTCCTTTGTGTTTTTCCTTTCTCTTTTTCCTTTGTGCTTTTGCTTTCAGTTTTTCCTTTTTTTTTTTTTTCCATTCTCATTTTGCATTCTCTTTTGGCATTCTCTTTTTGCTTTCTGATTTTGCTTTCTGATTTTGCTTTCGGATTTTGCTTTCGGTTTTTGCTTTCGGTTTTTGCTTTTTTTTGGTTTTTCCTCTTTTTGCTTTCCCTCTCTTATTGCTTTCTATATCTTTATACCTTGTTTTTGCTTTGTGTTTTTGCTTTGTGTTTTGCGTTGTCTTTTTGCGTTGTCGTTTTGCATTCTCTTTTTACTTTGACTTTTTGCTTTGACTTTTTGCTTTGTATTTTTGCTTTCTGTTTTTGCTTTGTATTTTTGCTTTCATTTTTTGCTTTCTGTTTTTTCTTTCAGTTTTTGCTTTCTGTTTTTGTTTTTCCTCTTTTTGCTTTGCCTCACTTATTGATGTCTTTATTGTTATACAGTGTTTTTAGTTTGTGGTTTTGCTTTGTGTTTTGCTTTGTGTTTTTACTTTATGTATTTGCTTTGTGTTTTTGCTTTGTCTTTTTGCTTTGTCTTTTTGCTCTGTGCATTGGCTGTGTGCATTTGCTGTGTGCATTTGCTCTGTGCATTTGCTTTGTTTTTTCTTTGTTTTTTTGCTTTTAGTTTTTGCTTTCTCTTTTTGAATTCTCTCCTTACATTCTCTCTTTAATTTAGGTTTTTGCTTTGTATTTTTGCTTTGTGTTTTTGCTTTGTGTTTTTGCTTTGTGTTTTTGATTTCAGTTTTTGCTTTCAGTTTTTGCTTTCAGTTTTTGCTTTCAGTTTTTGCTTTCTGTTTTTGCTTTCATTTTTTGCTTTCTATTTTTGCATTCTTTTTTTGTTTTTCCTCTTTTTGCTTTGCCTCTCTTGTTGCTTTCTATATCTTTATACAGTGTTTTTGCTTTGTGTTTTTGCTTTGTGTTTTTGCTTTGTCTTTTTGCTTTGACTTTTTGCTTTGTCTTTTTGCTTTGTCTTTTTGCTTTGTCTTTTTGCTTTGTCTTTTTGCTTTGTCTTTTTGCTTTGTCTTTTTGCTTTGTCTTTTTGCTTTGCCTTTCTGCTTTCTGTTTTTGCTTTGTGTTTTTGCTTTGTGTTTTTTCTCTGTGAATTTGCTCTGTGTTTTTGCTTTGTCTTTTTGCTTTCTGTTTTTGCTTTGTCTTTTTGCTTTGTGTTTTTTCTCTGTGAATTTGCTCTGTGTTTTGCTTTTTGTTTTTGCTTTGTGTTTTTGCTTTGTGTTTTTGCTTTCAGTTTTGCTTTCTGTTTTTGCTTTCTGTTTTTGTTTTTCCTCTTTTTGCTTTGCCTCTCTTATTGCTGTCTATATCTTTATACTGTGTTTTTACTTTGTTTTTGCATTGTGTTTTTGCTTTGTGTTTTTGCTTTGTTTTTGCTTTGTTTTTGCTTTGTCTTTTTGCTTTGTCTTTTTGCTTTGTCTTTTTGCTTTGTCTTTTTGCTCTGTGCGTTTGCTTTGTGTTTTTGCTTTCAGTTTTTGCTTTCTCTTTTTGAAGTCTCTTTACATTCTCTCTTTAATTTAGGTTTTTGCTTTGTGTTTTTGCTTTGTGTTTTTGCTTTCAGTTTTTGCTTTCAGTTTTTGCTTTCTGTTTTTGTTTTTCCTCTTTTTACTTTGCCTCTCTTATTGCTGTCTATATCTTTATACAGTGTTTTTACTTTGTTTTTGCTTTGTCTTTTTGCTTTGTCTTTTTGCTTTGTCTTTTTGCTTTGTCTTTTTGCCTTGTCTTTTTGCCTTGTCTTTTTGCTTTGTCTTTCTGCTTTGTCTTTCTGCTTTGTCTTTCTGCTTTGTCTTTCTGCTTTGTCTTTCTGCTTTGTCTTTCTGCTTTGTCTTTCTGCTTTGTCTTTCTGCTTTGTCTTTTTGCTTTGTCTTTCTGCTTTGTCTTTCTGCTTTGTCTTTCTGCTTTGTCTTTCTGCTTTGTCTTTCTGCTTTCTGTTTTTGCTTTCTGTTTTTGCTTTCTGTTTTTGCTTTCTGTTTTTGCTTTCTGTTTTTGCTTTGTGTTTTTGCTTTGTGTTTTTGCTTTCAGTTTTTGCTTTCTGTTTTTGTTTTTCCTCTTTTTGCTTTGCCTCTCTTATTGCTGTCTATATCTTTATACCGTGTTTTTGCTTTGTGTTTTTGCTTTGTGTTTTTCTTTGTCTTTTTGCTTTGTCTTTTTCTTTGTCTTTTTGCTTTGTCTTTTTGCTTTGTCTTTTTGCTCTGTGCTTTTGCTTTGTGTTTTGCTCTGTGTTTTTGCTTTGTGTTTTTGCTTTCTATTTTGCTCTGTGCTTTTGCTTTGTGTTTTGCTTTGTTTTTTTGCTTTCTGGTTTTGCTTTTTCTTGATTTTTGTTTTTGCTTTCTGTTTTTGTTTTTCCTCTTTTTGCTTTCCCTCTCTTATTGCTTTCTATATCTTTATACAGTGTTTTTACTTTGTGTTTTTGCTTTGTGTTTTGTGTTGTCTTTTTGCGTTGTCGTTTTGCATTCTCTTTTTACTTTGACTTTTTGCTTTGACTTTTTGCTTTGTATTTTTGCTTTCTGTTTTTGCTTTGTATTTTTGCTTTCATTTTTTGCTTTCTGTTTTTTCTTTCAGTTTTTGCTTTCTGTTTTTGTTTTTCCTCTTTTTGCTTTGCCTCACTTATTGCTGTCTTTATTGTTATACATTGTTTTTAGTTTGTGGTTTTGCTTTGTGTTTTGCTTTGTGTTTTTGCTTTGTGTTTTTGTTTTCAGTTTTTTCTTTCATTTTTTGCTTTCTGTTTTTGCTTTCATTTTTTGCTTTCTATTTTTGCATTCTTTTTTTGTTTTTCCTCTTTTTGCTTTGCCTCTCTTGTTGCTTTCTATATCTTTATACAGTGTTTTTGCTTTGTCTTTTTGCTTTGTCTTTTTGCTTTGTCTTTTTGCTTTGTCTTTTTGCTTTGTCTTTTTGCTTTGTCTTTTTGCTTTGTCTTTTTGCTTTGTCTTTTTGCTTTGTCTTTTTGCTTTGTCTTTTTGCTTTGTGTTTTTTCTGTGAATTTGCTCTGTTTTTGCTTTGTCTTTTAGCTTTGTGTTTTTGCTCTGTGCTTTTGCTCTGTGCTTTTGCTCTGTGCTTTTGCTCTGTGCTTTTGCTTTGTGTTTTTGCTTTGTGTTTTCGCTTTCTGGTTTTGCTTTTTTTTTGCTTTCAGTTTTTGCTTTCTGTTTTTGTTTTTCCTCTTTTTGCTTTGCCTCTCTTATTGCTGTCTATATCTTTATACAATGTTTTTACTTTGTGTTTTTGCTTTGTGTTTTGCTTTCTTTTTTGCTTTGTCTTTTGGTATGTCTTTTTGCTTTGTGTTTTTTCTCTGTGAATTTGCTCTGTGTTTTTGCTTTGTCTTTTTGCTTTCTGTTTTTGCTTTGTCTTTTTGCTTTGTGTTTTTTCTCTGTGAATTTGCTCTGTGTTTTTGCTTTGTGTTTTTGCTTTGTGTTTTTGCTCTGTGTTTTGTGTTTTTGCTCTGTGTTTTATGTTTTTGCTTTCTGGTTTTGCTTTGTGTTTATGCTCTGTGTATTTGCTTTGTGCTTTTGCTCTGTGCTTTTGCTTTGTGTTTTTGCTTTCTGGTTTTGCTTTTTTTTTGCTTTCAGTTTTTGCTTTCTGTTTTTGTTTTTCCTCTTTTTATTTGCCTCTCTTATTGCTTTCTATATCTTTATACAGTGCTTTTGCTTTGTCTTTTTGCTTTCAGTTTTTGCTTTCAGTTTTTGCTTTCAGTTTTTGCTTTCAGTTTTTGCTTTCAGTTTTTGCTTTCAGTTTTTTTTTTTCCTCTTTTTGCTTTGCCTCCCTTATTGCTGTCTAGATCTTTATACAGTGTTTTTGCTTTGTGTTTTTGCTTTGTGTTTTTCCTTTCACTTTTTGCTTTCAGTTTTTGCTTTTCCTCTTTTTGCTTTGCCTCTCTGTGGCTGGCTAGATCTTTGCACACTAGCTACCCCTACCACCTCCATGCCATGACTGCGGCTGCTCTTATCCTTTGCTTTTTTATGTTGTTGTTTCTGCTGCGTGGGTTGATGTTGGTTTTCTCTGTTGCTTTTCATAAGTTTTCGTTTTATTATTTATGTTTTGGTTTTGTCCTCCGTGTTTGTTGCCATGCCTTATTGATATTTCTTTTTTCAGATTCATTCTTAAAAGAATTCTTTTGGCCTTCTCCAGACTCTGTTGTCATCTCTGCTTTGCCTTGAGCGTGCATTTTTTCTCTTTGCATTTTCATGTTGTTTCTGCTGCATACAATGGTGTTGGTTTTGTCTCTTTGTTTCCCTTGTTGTTTTTTATTTTTAATGTCTTGGCTTACTGCTCCATCTTTTTTGTAGTGGGTTATTCTTGCGTTTTGTATTTTTTTTTCCTTTTGCACCGTTTTGAACTCTTTTATCCTTCCCTGTGGGGCATTCCTTTCTTTTTCTCAGTGTTTCAAGTGAGTTTGCTTTTCTTTTCTTGGCTTTTTAGTATTTCGTCTTTCATTTCTTGGTCTTGGTTTTGCTTTGCTCTTGGGTTTTTCCTTTGTCTCTTTGCCTGGCATTGCTTTTGAATTTTCTTTCACAGGCCTACTGCCCCACTGCCGTGGGCATAGATTGGTCTAGGTAACTCTGTGGCATCCTCCTAGGCATGAATGCTGAGCTTTTGTCCTCTCCAGACTCAGTTGTTGCCTCTGCTGCACCATGAGAGTGTATTCTTTTCCTTTGCCTTAGTTTGATTCATTTTCTATTTTGTGTTTTATTTATTGTTGTTGGTTTGCTTTGATTTGTTTGGGTTTTTTTCTGTCTTTTTTTACTTTGCTGTTCCACTTTTTTTTCTGTGCACTGCTCTTTTTTTTTCCTTTTCCTTTTTTTTGTTTTTGTTTTTGTCAGTATATTTTTTTGCACTGTTTTTTTTTTCCCTAATGCCATTCCTTTTCGTTTCTCTTAAACTCTGAGGTTTATCTCGTAACACTAAGCCTAATTCATGAACTGAAAGTCTTATCCCTGAATGAAATGGGTAATCCTTAACCCTAAAAATGGATAGCCCTTAAGCCTTTTCTCTTAACGCAACAGGGATAGCTGTAACCCTAATCAAAAAAGGGCCACCCTTAATCCTAACACAAAAGGGTAGCCCTTAAACGTAACTGCGACTGGGAATCCTTAACTCTAATCCGATATGGTAACCGTTGGTTTATCACAAAAGGGAAGCCCTTCATCCTAACCTAATATGGTAACTCTTTACCCTAAACACTAGCCGCTAACAGTAACCTTTAACCTCATCCTAAAGGGTTTTCCTTAAACCTTGACACTGAAGGGTCAAATTGGTAACATGACAACTTTAACATTGGTAAATCAAATCCATAACGTTACAACTTTAAACCTAATCTAAAACTAATCTTAAAACCTAATGCGAAAGGGTAACCCTCCACAATTAACAGTAACACTAAATAGTAGCACTTAACCTTAATCCAGAGTGGGATGAGGCCGAGCTGGTCTGCTGCCAGGGCTGCTCTCAGACACAGGGTGCGGCGAGCGTCTGCGGGCAGCACATCTCACAGATGAGGTGCCTGTGAACAGCTGCCAGCCGTCCTTGTGGAGGGCCCGTCGTCATCATGGAAACTCATTGTGACAGCACAAAGGTTCCAGGAGCACAGGTGATGGCACCTGTGACATCGTCTGGTGGGCCTGGAACCACAGCCTCCGGCCTTTTTTGGCCTTGCACCCCATCAAGCAAAAGCCTGCTGTCCTGCACTTGGTCCCACCGGGCAGAAGCTCTTGGGATGTAGGAAGTTTTGGGGGAGGGGATAGAAGCCTGAAGCTTCACATTATTTTCTTCCTTCCAAAGAGTTTTCTTTGCTCGTTGTTCTTTCCAAATGGTTTTTCTTTGCTTTTCCTTTTGCTATTTAATATTTTTTCTTTCTTTTATGCTTGCTTCTCTGTTGCTTTGCATTGCATTGTTGTTGTTGTTGTTTAACTTCTTTTCAGGCAAAGCCCCGGGGGCTGCTAGGGCAATGTCATCACTTGAAGGGGGAGGCTGGGTTTCTCATCTGAGGGCTTCATGCACAAATAGCAAGGAAAACTCAGACACAGAGCAATCCTAAGCAAAATCACAACTTTTCGGAGTTCCCTGTGCTCACCCTCAACTCTCTTCTTGGAAGGTAACTCTCCTGCTTTTTTCCATCTCTTCTTCTGGTTGCTTGCATTTTGCATCTCCCAGTTAGGGCTTGGGAGAAAGTTGGGATGCAAACTGCAGAGAACTGTCCCAGGAAAGCACAAACGGCACACCTAGGTAGAAAGACAGTGCATCAAGTCCAGATGCCTGCTGCGTATCTGTATGTCTCTTTGGTGCCTTCTCAAGCTCTGTCTTCTTCCCCTGCCTTTCCGCATGGCTGAGCTTCAGTGGAAGGCCACTTGCACTTGAAGAGCACCTCTTTGGAGAGAGATTTTAGCACAGTCAGCCACAAGCTTCACATTTTCAAGCATAGTTTCTTAAATTTGCCTTTCTACTCCTAACATGTTGTCCCATTTCTGCAGTCAACACAGATCTGCAGTGCCTTTTCCTCTCTCCTACATCAAACACATCCTTTCATGCAGTCCGATTTATATGAAGGTACCCAAACAGCAGCTCACAAATGCTCTCACCCACAGAAGCTTTCCATTTTCCGCTTTCTCAGTAAGATCCAGTTGAATCCCAGGCTGCTTCCCTGAAGCAAAGTGTGATTTTTCTGTTTCACAGCGATCACTTTCACAGTTGTTGTTCTGTTAGCCCACGTCCACCAAAAATCCCTCAGGTACACTATTTTTACAGTCAAAACAAACTATTTTTTCAATTGCAGCATACTTACAGAATGCATTTCTAGTCTTGTTCCTGCTGAGATGGTGGTAAATGAACCCAAGCCTGCCTGGCAGCTCTACGTTGCTCAGAGCAAAGCTGCTCGAGCAAGCAAAATGCTGTCAGGTGTACAAGCTGAGAAACATACTTCATTCCTGGATTGCACAGCTATGAGTAGAAGTACCTCCACGCTGTTTGGCCTCTCCAAGGAATTCACACAGCTCTAAGTACCACCATTTATACAGAGAGTGGTATTGCTCCTCAGCTGTCAGCTGCCACTGTAAGCCTTTCTAATGCTTGAAGCCAGAGGGGCCAGACCCAGCTGGCCCTTAGGGGCCTCCTTTGGTCCAGCCCTCAAACTGAAGTGTAACACTTAACCCAAAATGGCAACTGTAGACAAAGGCAATCACAGATACAGTTTTAAATTACCCAAGAGACTAAGGACTCACTCCAGTAGATGAAGATGGAACCGCTTACCCCTTTCTGAGGAACAGGGCTCACAAAATGCTGAAAAAGAGCAGAATTCAAAGCAGTGATCCTTCCCTTGGGGCAGCCAGCCTTTAAATGAGGTTAGGGAGGGGTGGAACCAGGCTGCACCCCTTTGTCATGCAGGTGAGTTGCTTCCACCTTTTTGCTGCATAGCAGAAGGTTTGACAAAGATTAAAGCCTGTGAAGTCAAAAAAGACTACTTTCATACTTCTTTCACATTTGTGTTATCTGGCTGTAGTTCCAACCAGGTGGGCTTGCAGATGACACCTGGCAAGCAGGTACAGGCAGCAGGCACAGCACCCCGCAACCTCCAGGTGAGTGACAGCAGCCAAGGAGTCCTTTGGGCTCTGCAGGCTCCAAGTGTGGAGCATTACACACAGGAGCAGCTAAGCATAAAGACGATGGCAGAGCTACAGAGCTAACCATCATAAAGAGGCACAGTAGCTCAGCTCTTTCCTTCCAGAACACGGGGAATAAGAGCCACGAGGAAAATGCAGACACACTCTGCTTTCCTCTTCTGTCCCACGCCTTTTGCCCCCATCAGAAGGGGGAGGAATGAGCTGTGCTTCCACAGGGACATTCCTCTTGCAGCCATGCACCCCTCAGGTTGGAACATTACCAGCAGCAGGATGGGGAAAACCAGTTCTTGCCTGATTGTAAAGCATAAATATGACAAACCATGGCCTCGTCTCTCCTCTCCTTTTCCTTTTTCCTTCCCTTCTTCTTCCATCCCCTTCCTCCTGCTTCTTTCCTTCCCTTCCCCTTCCCCTTCCCCTTCCCCTTCCCCTTTCCCTTTCCCTTTCCCTTCCCTCATTTTCCCCTGAGACTTCAGCAGCTGTTTTCTTACAGCACTGCAGGCACAACTACACTGGGAGCAAATAGTGCTTCCACCATGCGCAGTTGGGTTAGCACCAGCGCCTGCTGCACTGTTCTGCTCTTCCTGGTCATCTAAGAAGAAGAAATCAGAATCTTAAGCACAATCAATACTTAGTGTGACATTTGTGTTGTGTTGCTGCTGTAGTTTCGTGTCCTGAAAGCAGTGCATGCATTTGTTCCCTGCGTTTGGATTTCTTTCTGCCAGCTCTTTTGCGCTCAACAAACAGCAAGAATGAGCCACTGGGTTGGCTCAGTTGCTCATGTTGCAGTTTCTTGAGGTAGTCAGTGAACTGAGCTCCTTCCTCCTCCGCAACCTCACCTTCTGCCATCATTTAACTCCAGAGCCTCAGTGCTTGTCTGTAAGCTACTGTTGGGGCATGTTCTGCTGTTGCAATGCTTTAAAATGGGCCGTGTAAGTTCCTGATGAAGTTTGGAGCAAAGAAGTGTGCTCTTCTAATCCTACAAATGAATGGATTGGCTTAGCTGCCTCTTAAGTTGTGCACACACTTTGTGTTGTGTGAAAACCTCTCCTTTGTTATGAAACACCTGGCTTCGTTATTTCTATGACAGCCTTCATCAGGCTGTGATTCTATCAGACAGCCATCTTTGCAGAGATCTTGCTTGTGAGGACGTCTGGATATGGATGTCTGATTGTAAACATTCTGTTACCATGCATGCATTCTTGCCTTTTTTCTATAGGAAAAAAATGGATAATTCCCTACCTAACTGGGAGAAGTCACTTCTGCTGCTTGAGGCTGGGAAGCCCATTCCAAGTTAGGCTTGTTGTAGTGTTTTCTAAACCACGTGTACTGTACGATGCAAGAAACGTAAATGAAATTTAACAGCTGTTGTTTTTCCTTTCAGTGTTTGGGAGAGGCTGGGCTTGAGCTCCAGACTTTTGGAAGCGTCCGTAGGGGTTGTGGGAAGGTTGTGCAGACTCTGCACGGGAGAGTGTAATTTCTCCTAGGTTGGTCTAGGATATGGTGTGATCTGTGGGAACTGAGAACCATAAGGAATGTCGCTGCTGTCCCAGAGCATCAGCTGCACTGCCTTGGACTTACTTTTGTTGTCTGATACCTAGTGATATAAACAAAGCCATAACTGGAGGCCAAGCCCTGCAGGTCAGAAAGAAACTCTAATGCCTATGACTCTTCGGAGGTGAGAGAGAATAGCAAGCTTGAAGTGGTTGTTAACAGACTTCAGAACTATGTTTGATGCTGAGTGATACTAAAAACGTACGTGAATCCACATTCATTTTTGTGCTCCATGGACCATCTGCAACTCCCTACACCCTCTCTTACTTTTAGCCCTGCTCATAGTCCATTTGATTTTTCCTCTCTGTGGTTTTGCTTAGCTTTTGGCACACGAGTGCACAGCTTTCTAAAATGTTCTGAGCACTTCACATCAGGAACCTTCTGCTCTGATATTTCTTAAAGAACATCCACTGAGCTGTTCAGAAAGCAGAGTTGCTTATTGCTGTCCTCTGTGTGCCACTTGGGGATTATTACTAAGTACCAGTAGAGCTTATCTAAATGGAAATGTAACAACGCATGCTATACTTATTCTTTCATTTTAAAGATGTGTAGCTTCTCTCTTGCAAACATCAAGCCATTAACTGTACAAAACTGTACAAAAAGGGGTGTGTTTTTTTTATGTGCATAAAGTCATCGTACTACGGGCAGATGGCTTTTGCAAAACTACCCGAAACCCTTGGAGGCAGGAAGAGGTAGGGGCTGCCATGTGAGGGTAGGGACCGCTAGGCAAAGGTGTGAGGCTTGGAGTTACCCTGCTCTGTGTCTTTGGGCATGAAGGGACTGTGGAGAGGACGGGGAGGTGACATGGAGGGTGTATGGATTGGACGTGGAAGGGATGGGGAGATCTACATGGAAAATGGGAGGAAGAGGGAAGTGACGTAGGTGGGATGTGTAGGGAACGTGGAGAGGACGCGGGTTATGGAGAGGATGTAGAGGGGACTGTGGAGTGCACCCTCAGCAAGTTTGCAGATGGCACCAAGCTGAGTGGTGCAGTGGATGCATTGGAAGGAAGGGAAGCCATCCAGAGGGACCTGGACAGGCTGGAGAAGTGGGCCCATGAGAACCTAAGGAGGTTCGGCAAGGCCAAATGCAAGGTGCTGCACTTGGGTTGGGGCAATCCCATGTGTTTATACAGACTGGGGAAGATCTTGATGGCAGCCCTGTGGAGAAGGACCTAGGGGTCCTGGTGGACGAGACGCTGGACATGAGCCAGCAGTGTGCGCTTGCAGCCTGGAAGGCCAGCTGTGTTCTGGGCTGCATCCATCTGGGAGAGGGAGGTGATTGTCCCCCTCTACTCTGCTCTTGTGAGGCCCCATCTGCAGTACTGCGTCCAGGCCTGGGACCCCCAGCAGAAGAAAGATGTGGAACTCTTGGAGTGGGTCCAGAGGAGGGCCACTAAGATGATGCTGGAGCACCTCTCCTATGAAGAAAGGTTGAGGAAACTGGGCTTGTTTAGCTTGGAGAAGAGAAGACTCCAGGGAGACCGCATTGTGGCCTTCCAGTATTTGAAGGGAGCATATAAACAGGAGGGGGAACAGCTGTTTACGAGGGTGGATAGTGATAGGATGAGGGGGAATGGTTTTAAACGAAGAGAGGGGAGGATTAGGTTGAAGTTGTTCACCCAGAGGGTGGTGATGCACTGGAGCAGGTTGCCCAGGGAGGTGATGGATGCCCCATCCCTGGAGGCACTCAAGGCCAGGCTGGATGTGGTTCTGGGCAGCCTGGTCCAGTGGTTGGCGACGCTGCGCATAGAAGGGTGGTTGAAACTAGGTGATCATCACGGTCCTTTTCAACCCAGGACTTTCTCGGAATCTGTGGTGATTCAGTGAACGACTGCAGGCAGGATTTAGCTGGGAAGTATTGGTGATGGTTGGACTAGATGATCTTCTAGGTCTTTCCCAACCTTGATAATTCTGTGATTCTGTGAAAGCGAGCACCAAACATTTAATAATGTAGCATACGAAACAGTCAAATTCAATGACAGTATTCCCAATCATTTCCCACCCTAACAATTGTTTTTGATCCCACCCCCTACAATTCTAACCCTCTAATCAGTTCCCCACCCCCTAGTTTGCCCCCCAGTCAATTTCTTGGAGCTTCCGCTCCCTCTCTCCAATAGGTTCCATTTCATTTCCTGCCCCAAAAAGATCCCACCACCCCAAATTCCCACCCCCAACCATTTCCCATCCCCCAACATTTCCCATCTGAAGGTTTTGAGAATCCAACGCTTTAGCGGTCCATCAGCTTCAGAGTCCCACGTTGCCCCAGTCCAAGATGCCGTTTGTAGACAGCCCAGTTTTGGAGGGGTAGGGCTGGCGTCAATGGTGCAGCCCCACAGTCGGGGGCAGCCCCCCAGGTGGGAGCTGTGCTGCCTGTCCACGGACACCTGGAACCCCAGGCCGGACGGAGGCCTGAGGCACCATGTAGGTGACACTGGGGACAGGGGGAGGTTGGAACGATCCCGGCATCAGCCTGCTGCGTCCGGGCGGGGTCCGTTGGCGGCACAGTCGCTTCAGTGAAAATGGCGTCAGGTGTCAGAGGCACCGTCAGCGCTCCTCGAGGGATTCTCCCTGTGGGGAAAATGCCAAAAGGGGCACGGGGGTGAGAGCTGGGGTGCTGGGGTGAGATCTGGGGCACTGGGGTCAGCTGGAGCATCAGAGCAGGGGAAGCCTGCTGCGTTACCTGCCATGACAGCTGGAGAGTGGCAGTTAGGGGTGCCCCTTCCCCCAGCAGTCCTTCCATGACTGTTGGGGTCAGCCCCTTTCCCCCAGGCTTGTGGTGGTTTGATTTTTTTGTACCCAAACATCCTTCCCATCCCAATGATCAGTTGTCATCCCGATGGGCATTTTGCAGCCCAGTGCTCTTTCTTCCCAAGGATCTCCCATCTCAGTGGGGATTTGCCATCCCTGCAGTGAGTTCTTAGCCCAGGGATGGTGTCCCCTCCCAGTGAGGATATCCCATCCAAGTGATTTCCAATCGTCAGCACCCAAAGTCATGTTTATTGAACCCATGACTAAGAACGTAAGCTGCCAGCATTAATTACTGGTTCTTGAAAGTGGTTAAGAGCCGTGGTAGGCCAATTAGGCAGGTAACAAGGAAAATGACTGATTTCTGTGGGACAGCCCTGATTTAGCTGAGAACGCTGCGGGAATGAGTCAATGCCCATGCAGCGTATGCCAAGCTTGTTACTGTGAAATGGTCCTCTGTGCCTCCATTAACATGTCTCGCTCCAATTTATAGGAGGGAGGGGAGGCTCTTTGATATACGTATACCCGGCGTGAGATTCAGAAACAACGGTACAAATGTCGGCCCAACCAGTTTATTACAAGTCCTAGCCATTTAGGGAGATGGGGAAGGGAAGATGGGCGATAGGAAAGACAGGAAATATGAGCAAGGAGTCTCTGTAGAGAGCACAAGAGATAGTGACCACCGTGGGTCCAGCGAGGTGCGTAGTAGGTCCGCTGATCTCAGGAACTCGTCTGGTCACCCCGGGGGGATGGGAGAAAGCCAGGAAGCTCGGCAGCAAGCAGGCCTCGGGGGTTCTTCCGAAGAGGTTTCCCCCTCAGGGAATTCTCCGTCAGAGCTGTCTCTGGGAGTTTGTCTCCATCAAAGGTGTCTTTGGGAGTTTGTCTCCAAAGTCCCTAGTTTGGGGAGGGCCTTTTATCCCCCATTTCTGTGGGGTGTTTTTTTTTTCCTTCTTTTCTCTCAGTTTAGTGTGACATTCCTGGGCCGACAGAGAAGCCAGCAGGGGGTGGCGCCTTCGTTGCCCTGCACAAGCATGATCGCCTTTTGCAGTGGTCAGCTCCTTCAAGCCGTACCCCTGAAAAACACTGCTTGTCCTGCTTCTGCTTATCTTTGCAACCATAAGCAGGGGTACAGAGGCATGGTGACATCCACCATTCACCCCCCTAGCAGTTGCCAGTTAGAGTCTTATCACCAGGAAGGCCTCACGAAGCAAGCTTTGAGACAAAGAATGAAAACAGTTTTGTCCTTCACACCACCCGGTGGCTCAAGGGTTGCTTGAAATTGATGCACGGTGGTGAGGGAAGAATTTAAAGCAGTAAGCATAAGGGGAAAGAGGGATGGGTGGTGAGAGGCAGTTAAACGTTACACAAATGGTACAAAGGATTTCTCGGGCTTGGTTACGAATGTTGCCCTGATCTGTTGCACTTGTCCGTCATCTGTTGAAGTGGTTACAAAGTACATAGAGGTACAGCAGGTTGTGTTAGTTGGATAAAGCATGGCATCATACAGGGAATAAACATAAGAGTTGCAACAACACGCAATAGATAAAATAGAATCCGTTTCACCCGTGGGCCACGCGGGGGCCAGGAAAAGAGATCTACGTCTAGGCTTTTCCAGGTTTGGACAGGAACATGGGCTATTTTCCGTATACCCTGGGCAATTTGTTAACACTTTTACCGTTATCATCAATCTTTAGACAACAGCTGAAGTCATTCAGTTTGCCGCAGACGCCGCCTTCTTCAGCTAGCAAGTCATCAAGAACCATTTGATGTTGGAGAATGGCTGTTCGCATCTGTGTGGCTTGATCTGCAAGGAGGTCAAGGGCATCAGCCGTTTCGTTAGTAATGATTTCAAGGACCGCTTGTAATCTGATCATGCGGTTCAGGTTATAGATGGGTTCTCGAGCACCACTAATTATTTCCCTGGGATTCCAGGTAGCTGGCCCATAGTGTTTGATTCTACGTTGAGGGGGCCGATCATCTTTGCCCCAAGTCTGGCCGTTACCACTTGTTATGGAGGTATCAATAGACCTCTACTGTCGTTTGAGATCATCGTATACCTTGATACCTAATTCATTGCCATCGTTCCCTGGGAGCAGAAAGAATAGTGGACGGATTGCCCCCACGTAACACACCCCAGTCCAATTTGCAGGTAGTTGTTTGTATGCATAATGGCCACAAATCCAGTAATGTCCTTTCAGTGCTACTGATCCATTCTCAGAGGGTCCATCCCATTCATCAGCCAGTTTATTCACATGCTCCTTAGCTTGAAAGTATGTGGTGTTGAGAGGTCCCAAAGGATGTCCTGCCACATTACAGTTCCAGCCGTGACCAGTATCACTCTCATTCCTGCACCACTTTCACCTCCAAGCACCAGCATCAGGCGTCCAGGTGCATTTCATACCTCCAGCTTCAGTAAACAGGGTGTTGTTGGTGGAGGACCAAAAGTGAGAGAACCCTTGTCCCAGTCCCGATTGATTGTACCACCCTCATTGATGCGCTATGGGGCTTCTCGGGTGGGCTCCCGTTTCATAAGCCATTTTATGATAAGTCCAAGTGCAATTACTTGTTCCAACATAGATACCACCTGGCTGAGTACGATGCAGACAGTAAATTCCCATCGAGGGATACTGAACTGGCCGTGGGGATGTATTCTTAACTTCCCAGTGGGTAGTGTGGTTGATTCCACTGTAGTTGCTTGCCAGCCGTTTAGGGGCAGTAGGAGTTGAAACCCAGGGCCACCCCCCCGTCCCCCCCCCGCCGTCCCCAAAGTTTCGGGGAGAATAACCGATTGTTACAGGAGTTGGAATATATGCTATACACCAAAATAACAAGAATGACATGTTGCTCAAATGTTGCAAAGGTAATCACCAAAACACCAACGATTAAAGTCAGCTGTTGGCCTTTCTGTGTTCAGTCAAGGTCCCTCGGAGGTCTTCTGTAAAATAAAACAAGACATCGACTTGCCCTTTTGGGCTTTCGTTAATATGGTTAAAATGAGGGAATGATCCAGCGAGTGTTAATTTTATATTCCTTTCCCCGGGCATCCTTAGCTTTCCAAGCATATTTATTAAGAGGTTCTGTTAGGGTTAGGGGAACTGGCCCCACATTAGGCAAGTCAACCAACACAGGCTGGCCAGGGAGATAAGAAGGTTTCCCTAGCTTATCTGCAACTGGATCAAGAGTAATGGGCAAGAGTGGTGGGGCCTTGGGGCAGAGGGTGTTAAATCGAGGACAGCCATTAATCCCCCAGCGATCATTAACTCTTCTGACCGCATCAGAAGTGCAGGTGGTCCAACTGGGTTTTTCTGGTTTCAGGAATTTCTTATGGAGGCCATTGGGTCGCTCCACAATGCCATTAGCTTGGGGATAGTAGGGAGTGTGAAAGATCCAACAAATGCCTTCTTCTCTGGCCCATTCTTGCACTACCCCTGCGGTGAAATGGGAGCCATTGTCTGATTGGATGGAACTAGGTTTGGGGAGAATACTAAACCATTTCTTTGGAGCCTTCACAGGGTTCTCCCCTGTTGCTTGAGGGAAGGATTCAGCTTGTAGTAGGCCACAGACTACTTCCAGCCCTACTAATACATACTGTTTGCTTTCAGACTTTCGGAAGGGGCCAATGGAATCAATTTGCCATGTTTCCCGTATATGCTTCCCTTCCCTTAGATGGAGAGGGGCATCCTGCAAAGGGTGTCTGTCCAAGCGGGTGCGGCATTGTTCCCTAGTAACAGGCCAGCCACGGGCTTGGGCCTCACGGTAGAGACTGAGAGCACCAGTATGCCCTCTTTTTACACGTAACCGTTCCGTAAGTCTCTCCCAGTTGTCATTGTCTGGTTCTCCCTGTCGCAGTGGAGCACTCGTGGCTAGTTCATCTGCTTTACTGTTCCACCGACGTGCAGGATCCCCTTCTTCTTGGTGGGATTCGACCCATGCAACTGATAATTGGCCTTGTTTGGCAGCAGCAAGAATCTCCCGCCTCTTATCTTTCTGCCAGACTGGGACACGATTAACCTCCCAACCATTTTGCTCCCAGCAAGGAAGTCACCCTGTACAGCCTTCGAAGACAGCGTATGAGTCAGTGTAAATATACCCATGAACAGTGGACTGTAATTCATGCTGGAACGCTGCTACCAGCTCCCCAACCTGAGCGCTACCTTCCCCCTCAGTGATAATACTGAAATTAGTGCCTATCTGTAAGGCGACAGCCCGGTATTCCCATCCTTTTCCTTCACGCTTGGCAGAGGCGTCTGTGAACCAAACATTCTGCAACTGGTCTGAGTATGGGGGGGCAATCTGGATAACAGAGGGAAGATTAGCATCGGTGGCAGAAAGAATATCGTCCTGGATAGCAAGTGTTTTCATAGCACCCTCTGTGACTGTAAAGACAGTACAATAATGTTCAACTTGAGCATACCACTTTCGGACAGAAGCACGCTGTGCCACCCCATCAGGAGGAGGGGTACCGGATATTACAGACTCGATAACCTTAAAAGGGCCTCTCAGTATTATAGGTTGCTGTCGTGTGGTTCTCTCAGCTTCTCGCAGAGCTAAGCTGACAGCAAATAGCTCCTTCTCCAGCTGAGAGTATCGCTTCTCTGCGTCTTTAAAGCTGCGGGAATAGAATCCAATAGGTCTAACGGGACCTTCTGGACCCTTTTGCCAGAGATGTATGGACAATCCTGATTGAGCAAATCCCCATTCTATCTGTACAGGGTCAGAGGGATGGATCGGACCTAAGGACTGGTGGGTAATAGCTTCAAAAATTAGAAGCTGCAAGGCTTCTTCATGAACGGGGGTCCATTCCCATGATGCTCCCTTCTGCAGTAAGTCATACAATGGACGGGCAATGATAGAAAAGTCAGGGATGTGTTTTCTCCAAAACACTAAAAGTCCCAGAACACGCTGTAATTCCTTTCTATTCTCTGGCATTTTAAGTTGATCTAAGGCTGAGAGGGTGTCCTGTGGAATGCACCCACACCCTCCTTCTGCATCTTGGTACAGCAAGCCTTCCTCCATCTATGTGTATGTCGACAGAGCGGGACAGCTATCTTCTCCATTTCGGCCTAGGAAGCCTTCTTCCTTTCCCTTCCCCCCGTCCTAACTATGAGACCAAATGAGGATTGATTGGGAAATTAATACCAAGCACATCAGTGTCACATATTAACATTAAATTTTTGAGTTGGTACTGAGGTTCAGAACAATATACTTCTGGCAGTAACTTCCACCAGTGATGCAGCAGTCTGGGCAGTGATACAGCAAAAGAGTTAGGTTGGCAGATGCTGGTAGTGAGCTGCGTCTGCAGGGGTAGCACGAGTGCCACTCCGCTCCGTTCCCAGATTTGACAGAATAGAATTCAGGTTGGTACAGATGGGAGAATGAACTGGGTCTGTTGTCTTCTGCAGAACTTCGCTCAGTTCACGGAGTTGAAACAATTCAAACATCTCCTTATTGCTCCTGAAAAAGATTTTGCATAAAACAGTTAACATTCGGTCACTGAAAATTGGCGACTTTCAACAAAATGGGAGAGACTTGACAGAAAATGACTTATTTTATGAGGAAAAACTTGCATTATTTGGGAGTTTAATATAATTCTGTTTCCCAGCAGAATGTTCTCAAGGTACAGGGAGAAAAATCGTGGCAAAAATCATCAGGTACTGTACTTTCACTTGTCTAAGTGCTATTGAGACATCGTATAATGAAAACCCAAGGGAAGGTTGTGAGGGGATTTCCCCAATGAGAAATACGATTTCAGAAATGGGACACGTTCCAAAAATGACGAAGGACACCACGGCATATGTAGCAATGACTGGCACATAGCCGGTGACAAAAAGAAAGAATTCACTTTCAGGAGTATTTCAAAGTCCAGTTATAAAGATTCATGGCACTGGTTGTAAGATTGTCTTTATTAAAAGCAATAATTAAAAACAATCTGGATTTGTGAGCTAACTTTACTTTTGGTTTACTCCCAATGACAGCTGTGATTCAAACCAGGGTATTTCACAGGAAAACACTGCTTTCCCAGAGTTCAGATGTGTTCCTAAGAAATCCCAACAAATCCCAGAGCTCTGGAAATAATGATCTCTAGGGGAAACAACGGCTGAGCTCATATGCCTGCTTTGGGAAACGAAACGATCCCATTAAGTAACGCACCCATGAAACCCAGCAGCACGCTTCCACTGACACAAGGAAGATCTCTGTTACGATCAACTGACCAACAAATAGCGAATGCCCTCAGTGCGGAAGTGGCACTGTGTGAAGAGGCAGCAGTCTGTACAGTCTGTGTCTGCAGGGTGTGTACCAAAAAGCCCTCCTGAACACACTGCTGTCTGTCAGTAAGACCCCAGAGATACGGTCAGCAACTGAAGAGCCAAATCAAAGTGACGGAAGGCATACTGTAGGTTTACAGTCCAGCTTGTGCCTAGCACTTAGAGGTATGTTTTGTCAGAACAGTCCAATGGTTTGGTCAGTTAGTGCCACAGAACAGAAGCAGACAGTAACTTGTGTATGGGCAATTGATTCTACCAAAGAGAAACTTTGCACTGCAGAAAGCCAGGGCTGAGAAATCAACTCCCAGTCATACGTCAGTTCAGTTAAGTATTACTTCTCCTTCCCCAAGGAGGATTCTCTGGGAGAAGAAACGTGGCAGAACATGAACCTCTCACAACGCAACTCTATTATCCTTCCAAGCCGAGGCATCTAGCATCTCAAAACAACTACTGCTAGATGCACTGCTAGTGGAATTCTTCTTCCAAGTCATGCCAGATACCACCAGTCCTGCTTAGCTTTCATGTGTACAATCGTCTGTTTCTGAATTACTTTATTACCAAGCAAAGGTATGACTACAAAGAGTAAAACGTTGAGAGGAAGGGAAAAAAAAAATTAAGGAAGTGTTTCTGCCACTTATCTGCTACAAAACATCTCATAACCCAATGCTAGGATTGCTGACGGTGAGAAGGAGAGACGCACAGCTGAGAAATACACTTTGTAACTCCAGTGACTTACACGACACAAATGAATGCCAGTGATAGATCAGGGCATTTACAGAGAAGAATCATGCTGCTTTGTTTTTGGAATTTTTGCTTACCTCACGTTTTCATCAAAACTTGATATCCTTATTTAAAATAAAAATATATCCCAACTTACCAGATCCCGTGCTCATCTGATGTAATCCATCAAGAGCACTGGAAAGCTGATCCTTATTGGAGGTATTCAAGTGACATGACAAGATGGGCATACACTGGCATCTCAAAAGTAAGGTCTTCCCTTCGCCAGTCCCCAAGCCCACGGTAAGGGAACGAAATGCCTGCTCCAGAAAATCCGCTGAAAGAGAGTAGAAAACAAGCAATACAATTTCCTCAGTCACCGTTCCATTAGGCAACATGTGAATATTTATCCTCAGAATTACTTAAAGGAATACTATTAAAAAAGAAGAAAAAAGTCCAACGGCTGAAATTATGATTAATGTTTCTAACTTTTCAAGACATCCTCTGCCTAATTTTCCTCCTTAAAAAATGGCTGGGAGTGGACAAAAAGACCAGCTACAACTTATACACCAAAGAAAATACAAAACCTTTCCAATCCTTTCCAATCTTTCCAAACCTTAGGAAAGAAAAGAAGTTGGAAACTGGACAGTTTCAGACTGTGTAGGCTTCAACATCTGGGAAGCCTCTATTAAAGAAGTAAAGGGCTCATTCACCTGAATAAGAGCCATGACTTTCAGGACAGCAGCGACTCCCATTCCTTTCTATCCAAAGCTGCAGTTTAACTTTCACTGCATCTATTTCACGCAGCCATTCATCAGTTCTGCAGTGCACTAAATGGTGCAAAGCATTCAGATCAAGGGAAGCAATCTCATCTTCTTAATTTCCTGAGGTGAAATCTTTCTCAGTATCTTGGAGTAGCACTGATCACCCGGAGCACAGAAAATTGAAGTACAGTTTCTCCGGTGGCAAAAGTTTAATTACAGTGCCATCTGCTGGAGACCGATATCTTGAGGGAAGCAGGATATATGCTGAAGCCAAACGTGCTACTCCGCCACAGGTTTTCTGAGACGCACCCATGGGCACCATACGTCTGCAAGATCTATCTGTCCACAGATCTATAAAGGCAGAAGTAGAGAACTTATAGCTAGCTCTACCAGAAAAGAAGTGCTTGGCACTGCAGCTGACCAACCTTTCAAGGGACAGGTGAAAAATCCGCTAGCTTGAAGAGGACAGTGATATTCTAGAACCAGTTGAAATTTGCTACTTATTTCTCTTGACAGAAGAGGAAGTGCTGACTCATTACTTTACTACAGTAAAGATCTTAGCTACTGCTGAAGCAGTAGCTTGAAAGAATTACCGTCACCTCTGGTCTCCTTTATCACACAGGCCGTCTCTCTGATTAAAATAAATTGGACTAAAATGGCCACATAAATTACAACGTGAATAATAGCAAGGATCGAATTTGTTTCTGCACATTTGGTTATACAGGGAGGTATCATTCAAGTAAAACTCCCTTCGCTAGGAAAGCATTACGGACGCTACGGTGTCATGGAACTGCTGGGCTTTGTCCAGGTACTCGCCTGGAAAAAAAATAAAGATGAGAGAAAAATAGAAAGAAAATGAAAAGATCAAAAAGTACGCATGGGATCATAATAAAAAGATTCAGTAGAACCCAGAACTTACCTTGTGTACCTATTGTAAGCACAACCCTGGTTGACAGAAGCCTAATGGGCATAAAGGGACTCGTAAAGAAAAATGCTGATTCTGATTTGCTCTTTGCACAACGTCCAGAAGAACTGTGCACATCTCCATTACTTCTTATGCCTTCCAAAATACCTTCAGCAAGTCTCGTCATCGTTTCTGCCATTGTTGGGTCCCGTATCAAACAATGCGCACATTGAGTGTGAACATGAAAACAAGTGAAACTCCGGTCTACTCTGTTCCCCTAAGGATTAAATGTGAAACAGCAAATGGTTCGATTGTGTATCACGATAGAATCTGTACAGAGGATACTACTTGTGTTACAAAAGCAACTGAACACCGTTAGCACAGGGCCTTATCAACACTGGCTGCACGAAGAGACTGGGGAGTGAGGGCCCGTGATACGCTGACGTTACTGGAGCTGCCCCTGGTTCCAGAGGAAACCCTGTTTCAATCAGTGCTACCTACGCTGTCCTGTGCAGATGCCTGAAGTCACGTGCAGCAAAAGCATTTGCAGATCCAAACTTGAATCTTAAGAACTCCATTCAGGCGAGGTACAGCAATTCAAATTTTCATCGTAAACTGTGCAGAAGTATTACTTCAAATCAAACCTTACAGTGTGATCATTTAAAATAGCTTCTCACTGGCAAGAGAAACAACAATTCAGTTCCGTGGGACATTCGGCAGAGAACAAAGCCAAAATTCCCACGCTGCCTTGTCGCACTTTGCCATCAATTTCAGCTAATCTCACGCGTAAAGTGAACAAAAATGTATTTCCTCTCCTGGCTCCAAAGTCTGCTAAACGTGTTGATAAAAATATATTTCCTGAGATGTTTAGACACTACTGCAACAGCGATCGCATATGTATGTGAAAATATGTTTTGATACACAGGGCAAGAAAATCAAAAATTATCTTGAAAAAGTTCAGTTCATGAGCAGTGGGGTTTCTGGCCGTATTTTTCCATTTCTGAATCTTATGAATTTATGCTTTGCAAAGACAGCCAAGTTTCTATTATACGCACACCCTGAAAATATCCACTTTCTATATGTCCTTAACGTACAAAACACATGAATATCTGCAGAGGATTTACCTTAATATCGTTTTCTAGCTGTCCCACAAACCAATAAATCAATCTAATCAGGGGCATGTGTAGCTTAGGAGTCACAAACGGCATCCACTAGAGCTGCTCCGCGGCCGTAGGCAGGAGCTGTGAAAACACACAAAGGCAAAGTTACATGCAGAATGTCAGCTTAGCATATGAGCAGACTACGAGTGAAAACAAGCCTCCGAAAACCAAACCCAACGAAACCAAACCGAAATGTCAAATTACTCCTGGAGTTGGTCAGATCGTATTTGCAAACACTCATTCATCAGGCCCTGCAGAGGTAAAAGAATCACCGCCTTAGACAGATTTTTAAGTTTTACACAGGTTTGCATGCCAAGCGGAGATGCATCGTGTGAGCTCAACCATCAAGGCCAATACCAGTGCCTACAAACCCTTCCGAGAAGGAAGGAAAGCAGTAAAAGAAGTACAACTCCTGAATGCCGCATTGATTTCCAAGCCTTGGTATCCCCAGAGAGATGGAAGGAAGGGCTTTCAGTATCGCATAGTATCATCTCTTATAAGTCATTAACTGAAACTTTAATATCCAACATAGACATTAAAATACTTTCAATTAGGTGTGGGCATCTCTGTAGGAAAAAATAAATGGTATACAGTGTTACACATAAAATACAAAGGCCACTGGTAGGAAAAGGCTGAAACTTGCAAGTTGAGACTGAACGTGACACTTTTCCTTCAAAATTTCAAGGAAATTCTCTGTTTTATACATGACAAATTAGCCATTGCGTCTGACTGCTGGGATTAATACTGACTTAGTAACTGTTGTTTGGCTTTCATTACTCTATTCAAAGTCTATACAAAACAGGCTGACTTTTTCTAATCTCAAAATAAAATCAACCAACATATACACGAATCTGACAACATATGAACCAGAGCAAATCCAAGTCCCTTCACCTACAAAGGCTTCTCCTGGATGTAGGTTCTTCCACCAGACCGAAGCTTCTGACTGTCCTTTCTTTCTTCTTGTCTTTTGAGTTTGCTAAGATGCTCGTCTGAGAGCATCCAGACGAGTTCCTGAGATCAGCGGACCTACTATGTACCTCGCTGGACCCACGGTGGTCACTATCTCTTGTGCTCTCTACAGAGACTCCTTGCTCATATTTCCTGTCTTTCCTATCGCCCATCTTCCCTTCCCCATCTCCCTAAACGGCTAGGACTTGTAATAAACTGGTTGGGCCGACATTTGAACCGTTGCTTCTGAATCTCACGCCCGGTATACGTATATCAAAGAACCTCCCCTCCCTCCTATAAATTGGAGCGAGACATTTATTATTGGCGTCACGGACAGGATACCCGCCATGAGAGTGTTGTCCTTCCAGATATAGTCTGAAACTTTCCTGTGTGCACCTCCTGGAGTTGCAAGGAGCGATAATTTTGATAACTCAAATGCGAGCACCAGGAAGACCGCTCCAAATTCTGAAACTTTACTGTTTGTGTGTTTACCTCTCGAGGACGTATGCATTAATTTTGACTATTTGCATTTGTTTAATACGTGAGTGCCTCCTCGGGAAGACCTCTCTGCATTTTGTGATTTAGGTATCTTGTAACTTAAGTGTGAAATTTGAACCTTTTTTGTGTGTGCCTCTTGGGGAAGTGAGGAAGTGATATTTTTTGACATAAACCTGTGTGCCTCTCCAAGAAGTCTGTTCACTTTATTGAAACCTAGAAAGTGTTGTCTGGGAAATTTGAAGGTTTCTTGTTGCTCGGATCTTAGGTGTGTGGCTCGAAGCTTCAACTTTCTGGGTGTGCACCTCCCAGAGTTGCAAGGAATAAAGGTGTCTTGTAACTGTTGCCGTGCACCTGGCAACCTGGCAACATGTAACCTAGGTGCGGAGTTTGCAGTTTGTCTGTGCGGCCTTGCAGGGAAGTAAGGAGCCACTTAACCTAAAAGGTGTTGTTTTAGTCTCTTGTCTTTGTGTGCTCCTCTCAACAAAAGCGAGGCGTGATTGGAGCATTTGCATTTGTCTGATAGGTGTGTGCCTCCCTGGGGAGGGGTAAGGAGTTAAGTGTACCTTCTCCTCCCTCAGTGTAGATCTTTTAGCGTATCGAGAAATGAGTGACAGTATTGCCACTATGAAAAGTGAAGATGCGTTATTCGACCTTTTAGAAAAGCGTGGTGCTCGGCCCTCTTTATCAGGGGTGGACTGGGCACGACAAAACTGGCATAACTTGCAGGGTGTTTCAGACCGTATAAGTGTTTTGCAAAACAATGCTCGTACGCGAGCTGGAAAAGGAAAATCATATATCTGTGCAGTCTTAGGAGCCGCTCTTTTTGCAGCCACAGACTTCCGAGACCAACAGCTTAGGGCAGAGAACCAAACTATACATGCGCTGCAGGAAACAGTTAAAACAACACGAGAACTGGTAAAAGCTTTGCAGAACCAAAGTGGAAACCTTGAGGAACAACTGGAAAGAGAGAAACGTAACTCGGCATTGTTACAAATGGCGTTTAAGGAGCTTTTAACGTGTAAAGCTACTGGTGACACTGTTATCCGTTGTGCACCACAAGAAAAACCTTATCTTCAGGAGGGATTGAAAGAAATAAAAGAAAGGCTAGACAGTTTAGAAACCCCAATAGCCCCATTGCGTCCCTTAATGAAAACAGAATATATATTTGATAACAGTGAGGATCTGGATCCTCAAATGAATGTTAAAGAAATTCCCTTCTCAGCTACTGAATTAGCTAAACTGAGAAAGGATTTTAGCCAGTCTCCAAAAGAATCTGAAACAGAGTATGTATGGAGAGTTAGTCTAACTGGTGGAGATCAAATAATGTTAAGCGAAAAGGAAGCAGAAGGTTATTGGGGACCAGGAGTATTTTTAACTACTGGCAACAATTGTGCTCCCTGGTCCTTTACACAGAGGGCTGCCTATTGGGCAGGTGGTCTTAACCCCTTAGAAAGGGGAGACCCTCTTGCCATTACTGGAACAGTTGATCGATTAGTAGAAAGTGTTCAAAAGGCTGCTCGTCTCCAAATGATGTATGATAGAAAGCTGCAGCCACATCATGAGTCACCTATGATGATGCCTGTTGAACCAGAAAGGATGACTCCTTTAATCGGGGGGCTTCCAGAGTCACTGAAACCTATAGGTATATAGCTTCAAGGAAAGATACAGGCTATGCCTCAGGGAGAAAGAACCTGGGCAGCACTAAAAGGAACTGTAACCATCTGTAACCATCTGCAGTCATGATGTAAAGTATGGACATGGGGGGAGGTTGCCCAAGAACTAATTAACTATGGGAGAAAATACGGGCCGGTGATTTCCTCCACCAGTAAATTTGAGCCAAGGGGAGTGAGGCATGCAGCAGTCAGCCTTGCGCCTAGGCCAGCTAGCCCAAAGCTCAATGGAACTGGAAGGACCCTCATTGCCAGTGAAAACAGGTAGGCGAAATATTGATCATGAACGTAATTGTCTCTGGACACTGGGCTGGCAAAAGGGTGTTCCACGAGATTTGATGAATGGATTACCCACAGTCAGGTTAGAGAAGTTAGTTAACTGGTGGCCAGAACAAAAGCTCAAGAACCTCAAGGAAAGCTGATGCCTTTGCCCCCTCCCCCAGGTGAGCGGGAGGTGGGGGGCGGGCGGCGAAGGGTGGATACTTTGGAAAGCTCACGACAAAGGGAAACAAGACCCTCGATTTAACACCTTCTGTCCCAAGGCCTCACCACTCTTGCCATTTACCCCTGTGAGTCACAATTCGGTGGAACCATATTAACAAAGCCCCCAAAAAAGGGCAAGTCGGTGTCTTGTTTTATTTTACAGAAGACCTCCGAGGGACCTTGACTGAACACAGAATGGCTGATAGCTGACTTTAACCATTGGTGTTTTGTGACAGAAAAATTGAAGACGTGATCATGCTAGATTACTGAATATACCTCTGGATTACATATTTTGTTTGCAATAGTATGATGTTTTGGCTTGTTGTGGCTGTGGGTTGTGGTTCATATCAGTCCTTGGATCTGTTAAACTTCACAATCGGCTTCAGAGTTTTTACAGGTCGTCCTGGCTTTCTGCTTCTCCCTGCAGTGATACCATTCCTTTTGACCCTTTCTTTCACCCCTTTTTATCAAACTGACTAAGATTTGCATGTAACTCCTCCGTGGTGTTTCCAAATTCCTAACAAACTGGGAAATGAGGCAATGGACCCATCTAATCTGTTAGATGTGGTCACAAAAGAAATCTACCATAAAGCCCTTTGCACCAACACTTTTCAATGCCACATCCGTCCAGGAGTTCCATCCAAAACATGGTTGTTGGAAAGTGCCTAAGTTTTGATAAGAGATGTGTATGTTTCTGGGATGACCCCTCTTCTGGTTTATACTGTGGGGTATCCTACACACACTATCCGGTGAAAAGTTCGTTAGACTATAACAGTACTTGAACTTGCCAAACTAGTATTTATATCTCTCAGCATTTGAATTGCTTCGGAAATAATATTCGTGTCGCCACTCCTGAAGAATCACAGGCTGGTGTCTGTGGCAAGTTGGTACGGCGTGTTGTTGCAACTCTTATGCTTCTATGTACTTTGTAACCACTTCAACAGATGACGGACAAGTGCAACAGATCAGGGCAACATTTGTAACCAAGCCCCCAAAAAATCCTCTGTAGCAATTGTGTAACGTTTAACTCCCTCTTAGCACCCGTCCCTCTTTTCCCTTATGCTTACTGCTTTAAATTCTTTCCTCACCACCGTGCATCAATTTCAAGCAACCCTTGAGCCACCGGGTGGTGTGAAGGACAAAACTGTTTTCATTCTTTGTCTCAAAGCTTGCTTCGTGAGGCCTTCCTGGTGATAAGACTCTAACTGGCAACTGCTAGGGGGGTGAATGGTGGATGTCACCATGCCTGTGTACCCCTGCTTATGGTTGCAAAGATAAGCAGAAGCAGGACAAGCAGTGTTTTTCAGGGGTACGGCTTGAAGGAGCTGACCACTGCAAAAGGCGATCATGCTTGTGCAGGGCAACGAAGGCGCCACCCCCTGCTGGCTTCTCTGTCGGCCCAGGAATGTCACACTAAACTGAGAGAAAAGAAGGAAAAAAAAAACACCCCACAGAAATGGGGGATAAAAGGCCCTCCCCAAACTAGGGACTTTGGAGACAAACTCCCAAAGACACCTTTGATGGAGACAAACTCCCAGAGACAGCTCTGACGGAGAATTCCCTGAGGGGGAAACCTCTTCGGAAGAACCCCCGAGGCCTGCTTGCTGCCGAGCTTCCTGGCTTTCTCCCATCCCCCCGGGGTGACCAGACGAGTTCCTGAGATCAGCGGACCTACTACGCACCTCGCTGGACCCACGGTGGTCACTATCTCTTGTGCTCTCTACAGAGACTCCTTGCTCATATTTCCTGTCTTTCCTATCGCCCATCTTCCCTTCCCCATCTCCCTAAACGGCTAGGACTTGTAATAAACTGGTTGGGCCAACATTTGAACAGTTGCTTCTGAATCTCACGCCGGGTATACGTATATCGAAGAACCTTTCACATCACTGAGATTGTACGTGAACCAAAGTAACGCACAGTGCCCGGAGGTTGGGAATAACTTATTTCTGGCTGTAACTTCCAGCAGTGATGCAGAAGCTGGTGCAGTGGTACAGAACTGCAGTTGCACGGACAGATGCTGCAGTGACCCATGTCTGCATGGCAGCACGAGTGCTGCTGCGCTCCACTCCCAAATCAGACAGGATAGAATTTAAGTTGGACAGATGAGAGAATGAACTGGGTCTGTTGTCTTTGGTAGATCTTGGATCAATTTCATGAAGTTGAAACATATCAAACATCTCCTTATTGATCCCGAAAAAGATTTTACATGGAACAGCTGATGTTTGGTCACTGAAAATTGACAAGTTTCAACAATACGGGAAAGACTCCACAGGAAAGAGACTTCTTTCCTGGCACACCAGCCACAGGACTCTTCCCACCATGCCTCACTTATGCTGATGACAGAGTAGCTCTGGAACCAAGCTAAGCCTTCTAGCTTCTCTTGCTTATACCTCATGCCGTGTGTATTTCTACAGAAACACTGGAAATGTGCTCTGGTGTACACAGCTCAAAGTGGAGCAGCCAAGGATCTTGGCAGCCTCAGACTTTGGATGCCAATGTGAAAAACCAGCAACACATAACGACCCTGCACATGGAGATCTGCAGGGCTGCTTGATACCCTGGGGGCTCTGTCTGTGTGGCTGAGTTGGTTCCAGTTTGTGCAGAGGTGGCACGGGACAGAGGGCATTGCTTTCTGCCAGCTGGATACAGCTGCTGGCTGAACTGGCCAAGACGGAGCCTTCCCTGCGCGCCCTCCCATGTGCATATCCACCATGAGAATGGAAGTCGTCCTTCTCTGTGTAACCCATTCCACCACCACGAGGAAAGGAAACCATTTAGGCACCTGAAATGCTTCTACTCCTGCAGCTTGGTCACTGCAGTCACAGCTCTGCCAGGGGTCACATCCGCAACAGATGGACTTTCCCCAAAGCAGAGGGAAAACAGGGAAATACAAGGGGAGGGGAAAAAGAAGTACCTCCTCCTCCTTCCCTCCACCTAACCTCCTCCTTCCCTCCACCACCTCACCTGGGCGGAGGTCTCCTGTCACAGCCTCCAGGCTCTGCACATGTGGGATGCGCAGGTCTTCCCCTTTTTCAAGCAAGGAGATCACCTTTGGTTTAGGGGCTGGAATAGTCAAATGACAGAAATTATGCAGATGAGAGCATTTCCATGATTCTGGCAGAGCTGCTTGTCCAGCAACCTTAGTATGTGGCCCTCCCCACTGTGAAACCACAATTATGGTCTGAATGACACTGGCCCAAGACATACCGGCTTCCTTTGGAGCCCAGAGTGCCTCCCACATCTCTAAAAAACGCACAGGGAGATTTTCTTTAGCATTCCGTTTAGGATGTTTTGTTTCATCTTTTCCAAGTTGCTCTGTGCCCAAGGCTTCAAAAAGTTTTATGGGAATTGAAGAGAAAGGCAAAAAATGCTGAAGGAGTAACCTGTGTGATGTCTGGGTGCTGGAGCTGGTGGCCCCATGCAGTGAAGCAGCACAGGGGCTGTTTGCAGGGAGCTCATCCAAACCCTCCAGGCTGACGCCTGTGTGCAAGCAGTGACTCTGGGGCTTTTTGCAGAGTGCTGAGCACACTAATCCTTTCTGAAACTCACGCTTCTCTGTGTTTCTTTTGTTGCTGTTGCGTCGGTCAATAAGTAACTGCACTGCATTTACCCTGTGCCCTACCTGCAGAGGCTCATACTGCACAGCCAAGGGTACCCTAACAACAAGGAGCAGGAGCAAAGCATTTTTAATGATAATAACAGCTCCTGTATTTTATGGTTCAGTTTCCCCCTGCCCTGGCAGGCAGGTTTCAGACACACTTCCAACCTTTGGCAGGTTATACCTCTATCTTTCCCATCCAGTTGAGCCTCCAGCATCAGCTAACTGCTTTTCTACCTCTTCCTACTTATGCCAGTAATCATAAGGCAAAACCTCAGGGAATATAGGCTTTGTTTGGACATCGTGGTTTTGTAAGCGTTTGCTGACTTTCCTCATCATCCTGCCATCTTCACTGATTTAGCATTGCAGGAAATGGCAAATGTATTTCACTCGGTTCTGTTTAACAGCAGATGGAGAGCTCTTAATAACACAAGGCAGGTCAGAGGACCAACGTGGAGGTTAATAACGTGATTTGATGAAATGTGTGAAAATTAAACAAGTACCTGATTGCAGATTTGCAGATGACAAGATTCATGCTAATGTAATAAAAGGGCATCCCAAATCAATGCACAGATACTCTCATACACAAACATACAAACACAAAAATGTGGAAAAGTAAAATATTTCAATGTCCACAGCTGTGAAACAAATGTGTATCATTAAAACAGATTAAGTAGGGAGGTGGAAGGAAGAAGAGCAAGCTGGCTTCTGCTCACAATTTGCATCTACTTGAGTTTACCGCAAATACAACAGGCCGCCATTCCTCATCAGGTCATAATCGAGCCTGACTCCGGTGGGGTGACTTTGCCCTGGCCTCCGCTGGTAGACAGCCTCGAGGATTTGGCAGTAGCTGAGAGGCATCCCAACCCAGAGGAGATGCTGGTCATAACCTCCACCACCTCTCTGGGCAACCTGTCCCAGTGCTCCCCTACCCTTACCATAAAGAAGGTCTTTTACATGTTTGCATGCAACTTCCTGCGTTCAAGTTCTAGGCCATTGCTCATTGTCCTACCACTACGCACCACCAAGAAGAGCCTGGCCTCATTCATTATCCTCCAGTTTCCCTTCAGATATTGGTTAATATTAACACTTGCTTAGAATCTCTAGTTATAGGGTCTGAGACGATTGAGATCTGACATGTATTTTTCCATACCAGCCTCCTCGGATGGCAAAACCTTCTGTTTTTTTCCACCAGTTGTGCAAACCCCAGAACTTGCAGGACTTACAAATTCCACGCTACCCCACTTGGGCAAGCATGTGTCCTAAAAACACATGCTTGGTGGGGGGGTCTCTGGTGGTCACTGAATGAAGGCTAGTAGTCTACCTCGCTGTGAACTTCCAGCCTTTTCAGGGAGGTGGGTAGCCCCAACCAGCTCGCACTGGCATTGTGTTGAGCAGAGGCATCTGTTTTACTGTCCCATCTTCAACAACAGGAATCTATGCTTCTTTCTTAGCATTGCTTGGCAGCAAGATTCCACAGACTCTGCATTCTGTTCTTGAGCTTACATGTCCGCAAGCATCTTGTCCTTCAGCATGAGTCCACTCCAGTTATGTGAAGAGGCTGTTCTCACAATATGGAAAGGCTGTTGTCATGGTTCAGGAGACAGCTAGAGCTGGAATGGATGCACAGCACCTTAACTCTGACCAGCAAGGAGATTAGGAGAATGGAATGCAGACACTGCCAACTTCTACCAGTTCAAATATGCTTTGACACTCATTGCAAAGTCTCAGCTGGAAAATGTATCACGTCAATGTATCCAAGAGAAAGAACAGTGTTGGGCTTTTTGTTTGTTCGTTTGTTTGTTTATTGGGTTTTTGTTTGTTTGTTTTTAAGATACAATAAGACTATGCAGTTACACTGTCAGTCACCTCAGAGAGCTCCTGAAGGAGCTCATCCACATCCTGCTCACACTCCACTTGAGTATCAAGCGGAGCAGGGGTAGTCTTGCAGATGAATTAATGCTGGCATTTTGATGGGATGTTGCTGCATTACGGAATCTGCATCCACTAAATCATCAGTGTCCAGCAGGAGATCACAAAGCTCTGGAGGCATCATTGTATCCAGTTCATCGTCGGAAACTCCCGCAGTCAAATTGGAAGTATTGGTGACATTTGTCCTGGAGAATGTAGGGTGAAGGACAAATGCTCTGCTGCTGATTCTCCGTTCACACTTTCAGGGCCGTCCTCTGACAGAAAGCACGACCATCCCTGTGGACCTCTTTCATGACTTTAAGTTCCCGCTCCAGGTCTTCCAGCTGACTTTGAAGACCTTTGGCATCTTGGATGGCAGAATGGAATGGACTGGAACTGTTGCTGAGATTCTTGTTTGATTGGGCAAGATTCTCCCTTGTTGCCTTTCCCAGCTCCATTCTGCCCTCATCACCAGCTGGAACACCCTCTCAGTTGGTATCAGGATGAGCTTGTTCTGCTGCTCTCTCTTCCCTCTTGCGCACTCTGTGAGAATGAGTTTCAGAAAGCACTACTCACTGACAGGAAATAAGGGGAAACTTGAAAGACTTTGCAACTTAAATCCTGGCAGCGTACTGCCAACAACTGATTTGGCCGTCCAGAATCCTGGCACCACAAGTGCTTCCTTGCCAAATGCAGCAATAAAGTGTTTTGGGGAAAGGCCAACTCACAGGTATTTCTTGCACAACCATAACACAGCACCACAGGCCAGCACCAGCGCAGACAGCAGCACAGCTGAGAACAGTACCATCACTGCGATGTGGCGCTTCCGCACAAATTTGTGAACAGCAGCCTTTGTGCTTTTCTTGGCATTAATCCCTGGAAAAAACGAGAAAATGTCCCATGTTACCTTCACCTGCGCTACAGATAATCTCTCAGTGTGTTTCATGGACCCAAGAGATTTTCTTCAGTGGGTGCCCCTGTCCCTGCTGCCTAAGCATCAGGGGACAAGAAAGATTGCTTCCACCTCTCAATGGATAGGGAGAGGCTGCACAGGCCCTACCCGTGTCTTCCTCTGGGCCGAGGGCTGGGGCTGTGCCCTGGGGTCTGGGCTTTGTCTGTGGGGAGCACTGCAGAGCAGATTCCCTCACACTTTCCCCAGCTCACGTGTCCTGAGCTCTCCCGCAGGACACCCCCCAGGCCAAAGGTCGGGCTCCAGCCAGCACAGGGCACAGCCGGAGCCAGCCCAGGGGAGAAAGACTCCCGCAGGCTCCTACCAACAGGATCCCTTTCTTCCAGAAGGGCAAAGCTCACAAGCCGCTGGGAACTGGGAGCGGTGGGAGGTGAGCAGTGTCACAGAGGTCTGCACGTACTTTCTCTGGCACGCTGCTGGAACAACTCTCCAAACCCCACTGAGGTCAGCCATTTTCAGAGAGCCACCCCTGGCTTCTTTTACATGTGCTCTGTGCTCACACGCTCAGGTTTGGCTGCTGACCTAGTGTACAGGAGCAGGCACTGTGTGCCTGTGGGCAAACAGTGACTCTGGTCAGTGACACTGGACGGCCACGGGACAGAAATTACCTGGCATGCTAGTTGTTGGCGCGGCCTGTGTCACTTTGTCCGAGACGGGCAGTGTGGGACGGCTGCCTTCCTGCAGTGCATCCTGCTCAGTTTGTTGGTCCGTTCCTTTAGAAAGAAAGCAGGACAGTAGGATTGGATGTGATGTGTTCTCATCAGGAGCTGAGCTACTCCAATCCTGAGCTCAGGCAAAATCTGCTGGTCCCAGCCCCCCAAAGCCACTGCTACCCCCTCTGTTGCCCAAGGGCATTTGGGCTCTCCCAGGAATTAGAGGATGCTGACCCTCTCACGCCTCCTGAGGAATTATCTCCTGTGCAAGGCCCTCACACACTGTGCTGTGAGCATCACCAACCATCACTTTCCACCCACCACAGACAGACATCTGCAGGCTGAAGTGCCTTCAGAACCAGCATCTCCACCTTGTTTCCAGCAACAGCAAAGGCGGCCATCCCTGCTCGGGATGCTCCTCCTGCCTTGAACTTGCTCAGCTGCACAGAGGGCTTTGTACAAACAGAAGCACAGCACTCGCCAGTTGCTGCCATCTGTCTGTGCCCATGTCTGCACAAAGCAGCTCTGACAAGTAATGGTCATGCTGGGGGAGCAGCTGTCTCCGGGTCTTGGCTGGATGCAGAAGTGGCAGCAGACCAGCTCTGGTGCTTGACAGCGCCTGCAAGGCGTTACATGGAACACCACCGCAGCATGGCTCTGAGAGATCCCTTCCTGCTGTGTAGGCTACAGCTTATCCACACATGTACATCAGACCTCAGCTTCCCAGGTCTCACGGTGAGCAGACTGAAGTATACCCACCACGCGCTGCCTTCTCCAATTCCTTCAGCAGTTCCTTTATGAGACGGGATGAGCCCTGGGAGTATTTTCCTCTTTTTGATTCATCCTTTCCTCTTTCCGGACCTAAACAGAATGTCTGAAGTTAAATACCATGTACATGCAGTTTTGAAGACCAGTGGTGAGTCAGTAGAGTCAGTAAAGACAAACCTACTCACCGCTGGGATTCCAGCTGGGCTCCAGTGCAGGAGGAAACCAAGGATCGGGCAAGGCCTTCCCCGGGGGCACTTCTGCAACCAAAGACCCGTGAAAAGATTCGGTCATACACTACAGCATCACTGAATAGCGGAGCATACAGGGTGCCATGAAATGGCACTGAAATGGGCAGTGAAAACTCTCTAAGGAATTACAAAGCCATGACGTACCCATGCGATCCGTCGGAGTTTCAGTCCCGGAACCTAGAGGGGAACCTGGATCACCTCCTCCAGTCAAATCTGAGAACAGACGCGGGACAGAGCAACTCCCATTAAGCATCTTTCCAGTCAGAATCACACAGGATGCAATTAAAGCCAGGGATTCCTTCACAACACTATTCTCTCCCTTCCACAAGGGACCACCTTGGAAACAGTTCCTGGATGCCTGCAGGGGTACCACCATCATATATAACTAACCCCGTGTGGAGCTGCCCGGAGGAGCACCTTCTTGGAGCTCACCCCAGCTCTAAACTCAACTGCATGGACTGGATTAAACCTAGGCTTTGGTAAGACACTGCCTGGTGACACAGCTGTAACCAAGGACAGAGGAGAAACATTCCCATTGCACGTGCCCATCTCTCTCTTCCTTAGTGACCTGCAGCGATGGAAGGGGCTCAGGTAATGACGTGGGGGGAAAGTTCCAAAGTTGCAGAGAGGCCAGGTAACCTGCTGGCTGGTATTCCACAGCTTTCCAAATACTTTCTCCAGGCCATGTGAAACAGTTCTCAGAGACCTCATGGAAGAACATTCGGCCTTAATAAATTATATTTTAAAAAATATTTTTAATTAATAAGAATTAATACTTTCAATGCTTGAAATTTTCTTACTGGGAGACCTCGGAGATACAGGGACAAAGCCAACACACCGCTGACAGCAAGGAGCACCCAAGAAATGATGACCATCCATGCTTCTCGGGGAGAAGAACCCGCTGGCCAGTGAAAAACAGGACCCTTGCTGAACTATCCCAGTCAAATATACAAATGGATGAAGCCTGGTGACTTACCTCCAGCATCCCCCTCAGGCTCATAGACAGGACTCCGTTCTGCTGATTCACCAGCAGGGCCTGCAGGCACAAGTATGATCAGAGACACAGGTGAGGAGAGCTTCCACTGCATGTGGGGGCCTCCTTTTCCCTGAGACACCTGTAGGGTCTGGCGGTGGGTCAGGGAATGACACAGCCCAAATACGAAGGTCTGGGCTCTCTCAGATGAAGAAAGGCAGCGGTAACCTTCCCACCGAAATGTGGCAGCTCTCCGGGTAAAGAAATACTCATGGTCCATCTGTGCAAGCCCTTCAAGGCACAGACAGACTTGGAAGACCTTGAGAGGATCTTAAGTAAAATTGCACCCAAGTAAATTATGAGAGCATGGATGTTTCCGCCTTCCAGAAGACAGACACAACTTACCGCTCGGTTGTCCCACAGGCACAGGCACAAAATCCGGATCCAAATGATCATCTGGAAAGGGAGCACCAAGCTCATCATCTAGAATCAAGAACAGGTGAGAAAAGCTCCAATTACATGGTGTGATCTCTTTCTCCCTCGGTAACTGGGTGTGGGTTGTGGAATGGGATCGGAGAAGGACTCAGGTCACGGTTTCCAAAGTTGCAGGGTGGCCAGGATGACCTGTAGGCTGGCACCTGGCAGCGTACACAATACTCTCTCCGGGCCATGTGCCACATCCCTCACGGACCGCATGGAAGAAGATGCAGCCCCTCGGGGCTTTCTTACTGAAAGGCCTCTGATGTACAGGAAGGTCACGCTGAAGCACTGGAGGAAAGCTCGCCTGTCTCTTGCTCTGGGCTGTGGGCCGGGGCTCTGTGTTGGAAGCTGGGATTCATCTACAGAGAGTACCATGAGCCTAGAGCAGAAACGCTCACGCTTTTCCCAGCACGCATCTTCTGAGCTCTCCCCAGGATATCTCCCAGGATGAAGGCTGTGCTCCAGCCAGCAAGCAGCGAAGCCATGGCCTGGCATGGCTGGAGCCAGCCCTGAGGAGCAGCTCTGCCGTGGGCTCTTGCCCGGCTCCTGCGGTGCTGCCCATCACTCCCTGCCCAACACCACCCCCATGGAAGGCAGGCCCCAGGGAAGTGTGGCACAGGGCTGTGGGGACACAGGCCTACTTTCTGCCCCCAGTGCTACTCAGTTTGGGTTCCATCTCTGCCCACCCACCTGATCCCGGTGCTCGCCACGGAGCAGCACAGGTCTCCTGGAAACACATGGCCATCAGTAGGAGTGAGAGGACAAGGCGGGCAGGGGCCATGGCCCCCCACACTCGCACCATGCTTCCAACACCACCGTTGCAGCTACAGCGAGTGTCACACAGAGAGAAGCCTGCAGCACAGGACAGCGTCACAGCCAGGCCTTGTGAGCTCACAGCACAGTACAGCCATAGGATGGGGCATTGTGACCTCACAGCTCCCTGACTCCGGGTGCTGGCTCCCCGGGGCTGCAGCTCTCGTGATGCGCTGCACCGGGGCTGCTTGGGGCTGGTGCTTACATCATAGAAACACAGAATCGTAGAATGGCTTGGGTTGGAAGGGACAGTAATAAATACTTCTAAGTAATATATCCTTAGAAGTAAGTAATACTTATAACCCCAACCCTCATCTAGGTCATCAGTAAAGATATTAAACAAGATGGGCCCCAGTACCGACCCCTGGGGGACACCACTTGTGATGGGTCATCAGCTGGACTTAACTCCACTAACAAGCACCCATTGGTCATGGCCCTCTAGCCAGTTCCTTACCCAAAGAAGGGTCTACCTGTCCAGGCCACGGGCAGCCAGTTTCCCCAGGAGAATACGGTGAGAGACTGTATCAAAGGCTTTGCTGAAGTCTAGGTAGACTACATCAACAGCCTTTCCCTCATCTGCCAGTCTGGTCACCCAGTCATAGAAGGAGATGAGGTTGGTCAAGCACGACCTGCCTTTCATGAACCCATGCTGGCTTGGCCTGATCCCCTGGATGCCACGCACACGCCGTGTGATCTCACCCAAGATGATTTGTTCCACAACTTTCCCCGGTACGAGGTCAGGCTGAAAGGCCTGTAGTTCCCTGGATCCTCCTTACAGCCCTTCTTGTAGATGGGAGTCACATCGGCAAGCCTCCAATCCTCTGGGACCTCTCCAGATAACCAAAAGTGCTGGTAGATGGCAGAGAGCGGCTCAGCAATCACCCCTGCCATTTAAGAGGACATACCTGAGCAGGGCACAAAGGGAATGACTGCGTGGGAGCACAAAGACGGGCCGCAGCAGCCTAGAGCAAAAAATCCCATTCCACCCCATGTTGGTTGTGAGCAGTTCTTATCTGTGTTACGGCTTGTGTGTTCCCATGGAATCCCTCCATCTCTTCAGCAACCCCTTGACTAAGAATTCTGCATCTCTGCTAAGACAGCCAGGACTTTAGTAAGGATTACTTGCATAAGGATGATTATTTTTGCCCCTAATAAATGGCACGAGCCTAAAACCCAGGAATGGCTGTGGCTATCCTTAAATATGAATGGTGCCAAGCAGCAGCCTGGAGTAAGCAAGCACCTTCTGAGGGTGTTGTGAAGGCCACTGAGGCCTTAGCGGGCTGAAACTGTGCTCCTTCAAATGAGCCCCTGGCAGTCACGCCAGCAGTCACCTGCTCTTCATCTTCGCTGCTCCTGTTGTATCACTTCCCACCATTCCACCTGGACTGGGGAAAGCAGCTGCTGGGACATCACCAGGCTGTGGCAGAAGACACACCATCTTCCCACCATCGCGCACCGCCTGCCTTTGGTAAGCCATTGCCATTCCTTGCTGAGAAGACATCCCCTGGTCTGGACGCAGCTCAGTCCGAATTACACTCTTTCTCCCAGTACAGCCTAGCTACATTAAGGACATTGTTTCGAGACTGGTTGATGCAATTTAAGCTCCAGGCCTGAAGCATGTTGGCAGCCTCACAGGGAGACATCCAGTGGGAAAACTGTTCAGGCCAGTGTGGAATTATCTGTGGGATGTCCTCAAGCCTCCTTCCCCAGAGCTGCATGCCAGAGACTGCTACGCCATTGCTTCCAGCTGCCTTAAACACATTGTCAAAAGTAAATTTCAACTGATGGATTTCATGAATGTTTACCTCAATCAGAGCCCGTATCATTCTGAACAAGAGATGAGTGGCCTACATTTCTTCTTCTTAATTAACATCTGTTTCCATGCAACTTTATCTTACTTAGCTGCTCTGTAGCCTGGCTGTACTCCGGCTTCAGGGAAAGGAAACAGAGCTGTGACTGCTCAGCTCAGGGGGCCTTCTAAGTGACACACTGATTAATTGAGTCCTTTGGGGAAGGAAGACAGAAGGTGATGGGTGATGTTGGAGCAGGGGAAAATGAGGTACCTGGTGCTGGGCAGCAACACGAGTGGGGAGGTGGAGGTGGTGGCTGACAAGGAAAGGTGCTAGCTGCGGGAACAAAGGTGGGAAGGCACTCAAGACCCTGACATCTGAAACACAGCTGATAAATCCCTCTTCAGTGAGCGCTTCATCTGCAACTTTGTCTTGATGTCGTGATACCTGCTCTAGTCAATAGCGTGTATCTGTAGTGCAAAATCATACTTTTCAAGAACCACAATTCTTTTTTGACCTGGTGGTAAATTACATAGCTTGCCATAAGCCGTATCAATTCAGGATCTGCACAGTATTGAATCAAACATGCATGACCCTTAAGATTTCAATCACTCCAATTATTTCAAGGTGTTTCTGCTCTACATAGGCACAAGAGCAAACAAGCATAGAAGGAAAAGACCTAGGTCTTAACAGCTGAAACATAGCTGTAACCTCTGGAGTCTTCCTTTCTGCCCCTTGTTTGCTCTTCTGCAGAACTCTGAGCTGAGCCAACTCACCAAGCAGATGAAAGCGTGGCTGAGAGTTGACCTTTGCTTGAGGAAGGTGAAAAGGGATCGGTTATGCCTCGTTGACATTTTTAGAAGCATCCAGAAGAGGTCAGCGTTGGCTAGCTTTTAAGTTACCCCCATAAGACTTTCCCAAAGGTGTGTTTTGTTTAGAAAAAGCTGAGCTGCCTGGAAGGTTTGATCGGGAAGGGTGCAGCAGTATTCATGCAGTTCTTCCTGGGGATTTGAATGCGTTCTGTTTGCAGTAGAGGGAAAGGAGACAATATGCACAGGAACAACTCCACTGATCACACCATCCGGTCGGAAATATTTTTCAACCAACAACATGGGACTTTAGGAGCTAAATTTTGGTTTTCGGATTGACAGTATTATTCAGACTGAGATTTGGTTTTGCTCAGTAGTGCAAATCTATGAGCACGCTGGAGTTGCTCCAGTAGAACAAGTGCTAGACCACATCTCTGCTAACAATCAGTCATTCACTTTTTAACGTAAAGCTTTCGCACGCAGTTCTCTCTTATCCCTGTGAGTGTCACCAGCGTCTGCAGCTGAGGATTGTCTTCTGCTGTGCTTTTTGCTTCCCAGTATGGTCACTGAGTGTTCGTGTGCCCACAGGAAGAACATCAGGGCCCCACAGTCGCATGTAGGTCTGACTGTTCTGCATTACACCTCAGCACTCTCAGGTTGAATATTAAATAAATAAATAAATAAATAAATAAATAAAAATTCTCCTAGATGATTTTGGAGGTCTTTTTGAACACTGGTGATTCTATGATTCCCTCTACAACCTCCCTGCTCCAGACTGGACAATCCCAGCTCCCTCAGGCACTCCCCATAACACTTGCTCTCCAGGCCGTGTACCGGCTCAGCTGCCCTTCTATGGATGTGCTCCAGGGCCTCAATGTCTTTCTTGTAGAACGCAGTACTCGAGGTGCAGCCTCACCAGTGCTGAGTACAGAGGGATGATCACTTCCCTGCTCCTGCTGGCGACGGTTTCTGACACAAGCCAGAACACCATTGGCCTTCTTGGCTACCTGCACACACTGCTGGCTCATGTTCAGCTGAGCATGGACCAATAGCCCCAAGTTTCCTCATAAGACGGTTTGTTTTGGAAGGGATGACACAAACAGAGGATGGCTTGTGTTATAAGGGACCCTTAAGATCATAGAACCGTAGAATGGCTTGTGTTGGAAGAGTGGAAGATTAAAGAACCGTAGGATAGCTTGTACTGCAAGGATCCATGAAGACCATAGAACCGTAGGAAGTTTTGTATTGCTAGGATCCTTGAAGCTCATAGGACCCTAGGATGGCTTGAGTTTGAAGGGTCCTAGAAGATCATAAAACTACCGGATGGTCTGTGTTGGAAGGGTCCTTGAAGATGATAGAACCCTATGATGGCTTGAGTTTGAAGGGTCCTAGAAGATCATAGAGCCACAGGATGTGATGGCTTGTGTTGGAAGGGTCTTTGAAGATCACAAAACAATGGACTGGTTTGCATTGGATGTGTCCTTGAAGATCACAGAATCATGGAATGTCTCGAGTTGGAAGGGTCCTTGAAGATCACAGTGCAATGGGCTGGCTTGCGTTGGAAGCGTCCTTAAAGATCACGGACTCACAGGGCGGCATGTGTTTGAACAGTCCTTAAAGATTGCAGAAAAAGTGCTGAGGGTTACTATGTACTTTTCAGAAGTTGAGAGTTACCCTTTTGAGTTACGGCTAAGGATTACCCTTTTGAGTTAGGGTTAAGGGATAAAGGTTCCCCATTTGAGTTTAGGGTTAAAGGTTAACATTTTGGGTTAGGGATATGGGTTAAGGGTTACCCTTTGGGGTTAGGTTTAAGAGCTTCCTATTTGTGTAAGAGTGAAGGCTTTCCCTTTTTGCTTATGATTAAGCATTAAGGGTTACTACTTTTTTAGGGTTAGGGGTTATCATTTGGGGTTAGGTTTAAGGGTTAAGGGTTAGCTATTTGTGTTAGGGTTAAGAGTAACCAATACGTTTTCGCATTCGGGGTTACCCATTTGGGTTAGTGTTAATGGTCAAGCGTTGCCACTTGGGGTTACTGTTAAGGTTAACCATTTGGGGTTATGTTTAGGGATTACCATTTACCGTCAGGGTTAAGTTTTGAGGATTACTGTCCTGGGTTAGGGAAAAAGGTTTCCCATTTGGATTAGTGTTAAGGGTTACATCCTTGGGTTAGGGTTAAGGGTTACTATTTTGTTTTGGGTTGAGGGTTATCTGTTTGAGTAAGCATTTAGCATTCCTCTTTTGGGTTAGCATTCACGGTTACCCATTCATGTTTGTGTTAAGGGTTTCCTTTATGGGTTAGCCTTTTGGTTTACGGTGAAGGATTAACAATTTGGGTTAGTGTTAATGTTAACCATTTAGAGTTAAGAGTTTGGTGTTACGGTTAAGGGCTACACTTCCGGGTTAGTGTTCAGGCTAAGTATTACCATTTTCTGTTAGTGTTAAGGGTTATTCTTTTGGGTTAGCTCCAAACTGTTAAGTGTTACTCATCTGTGTTATGGTTAAGGAATACCTCTTTTGGTTGGGGTTAACGATTAAGGGTTACTATACCAGAACAGTTAAATCACAGTCTGAATGTTCGAGGAGGGTACCGGGGTGGGGGTTGGGGCTAAAGGGGTGGGGGAGCTGCATGTCCCTCTGCCTTGGCCCTGTGGGGCCTCTGTGGTGTTCAGGACCTCTTTGGCGGGGGCAGGTACCCTGTATCCTCCCGCCCCCCACACCCAGGGTATTTCACTGCCCCTCCCCCCTCCCCCTGCTACAGGTCGCCCACAACGCCCCCCTGTCCCTCTGTCTAACCCCCGGAGTTACACCCTCCCCCCGGTCCACCGCCGCTCCAGTTCCCCCATTCTGATCACCGTAGTCCTCTTCCACCCGACTCCTTAGTGCCTCCCCTCACTGTTCACCTCTGTTCCCTGTTCTGAGCCCAAGGGTCACCCTGTCTGTCCCCATCCACACCCCGATTCCTCCCCAGTCCCCTCTATCTGACCCCTGGAATCCCCCGTCCCCAGCCCCCAAGTACCCCCCCTCCAATTCCCCCATTCTGATCCCTAGAGTCTCCTACCACCCCCTAGTCCCTTCTATTTGACCCCCAGGGTTCTCTGTCCTCCCTTCCCCCTCCCCAACTCCTGACCCCTTTTTCTGACCCCTAGAGTTTCCCGTACCGTTCCCCCCGCCCCCACCATGCCCTCCTCCCTGACCCCTGGAGTCCGTTCCCCCATTTTGACCCCCATTCCCCTCCAACCAGACCCCTGTTCTGCCCAATAAAAGCCTCCCACAACCCCTGGCTCTCTCCTCCCACTCCTCTCTCTGCCCCCAGACGCCCTTTCTGCCTCCTAGAGACTCTGTTCACCCCTTTCTCCCCCTGTACAACCCACCAAGTTCTCCCCCCAGACTCTCTTTAAGCCCCATAGAGACCCCACTCCTTTCTTCCCCCGCAATACCCCTCTAGGATCCCCCCCAGACTCCCTTTCCAGCCCATAGAAGCCCCCTTTCCTCCTTTTCAACTCCCCCAAGTTCCCTCCACAGTGCCCCTCTCCACCACCAGACCATTTTTCTGCCCCATAGAAGCCCCACTCACCCCTTACCCCCCCACACAACTCCCTCTATCAGCCCCCAGACCCCTCTTTCCACCCTACAGAAGCCCTCACAACCCTCTAGCTTCCCCCTTTCAACCCCCTCTCCACCCTAGACCCCCTTTCCTCCCAATAGAGCCCCTACTCACCCTTTTTTTCCCCTCACAACCCCCCGTCCATTTCCAGACCCCCCTTTCTGCCCTGCAGAATCCCCATTTCCCCCCCTACCTTGATCCCCCTAGTTCCCCGCCCCCCTCCCCCCCAGACCCCCTTTCCAGCCACAGAATCCTTGCTCTCCTCTTTTCTCCCCCATAACCCCTCTCTCCACCCCTAGACACTCTTTCCACCCCACAGAAGCCCCCCACAATGCCCCACTTTCTGCCTTCCACCCTTGCCTCCACCTCTAGACCCCCCTCTCCACACCACAGAAGCCCCACTCATGCCTTTCCCCCCCTAGATTCCCCACAAGCCCCCTCCCCACCCCCAGAGTTTCTTTCTATAGAAGCTCTACTAACCCCTTTCTTCTGCCCCCACAACCTCCCCTATCTACCTCTGGAGTCACGCAAAAGGATTTGGAGATGTCCTAGAGGGGCTTGGGGGGCATCCAGGGGGTCCCCAGGTGCTTCCAGGGGGTCCTGGTGACATCCAGAAGGGCCTGGAGATGTCCCAGAGAAGTCTTGGGGTTGTTGAGGGGGTCCACAGGTTGGCCGTGGGCGTCCCTGGAAGAATCTGGAATCTCCCAGTATGAACCCAGCAGCTCTGAGGAGCTACTGGGATGATCTGGGGATGTCCCAGCAGAGTCTGGTAGGGTCCAGGGAGTCCTCATGTGGGTCTGAGTGGTCCAGGAATCATCCAGAAGGGTCTGGGAATGTCCCCGAGAGGACATGGAGGGTCCAGGGATTACTCATGTTGATCCAGGGGGTCCTTGGATTCATCCAGAAGGGTCTGAGATGTCCCAGAATGATCCTGTAGGGTCCAGGGGGTCCCCAGGTGGGTCCAGGACACCCTTTCAGAAGGGTGTGGGGATGTCACAGAGAGGACTTGTAGAGTCCAGGGGGGGTCCTCAGGTGGGTTCAAAGGGTCCTGTGTCTTCTGGAAGGGTCTGGAGATGTCCCAGAGGGGTCTTGGGGTGTCCAGGGGGTCCTCATGTGGGTCTGGGGGGTCCTGGAGTCATCCAGAAGGCTCGGGAGATGTCCCAGAGGGGTCTTGGGGTTTCCAGGGAGGTCACCAGGGGTTCCTGGAGTCTTTCAGAAGTCTCAAATGGGGATTTTGAGGACAACCCCACATAGTGACACGTCCTCACTCTGCTTTGTCCCCGTGGGATCGCCTCCCCCAAAAATGTCCATTTCCATTCAAATAAATACTATGTTGATTTTGCTGTATTTTTTCCCCACTTCCCCACCATCACTGGATGCCACTCTTGTTGCTGGTGTTGGTGTTGTTGGGTATCATCAGGTATTGGTGTCATCAGGTGCCTCTGTTGTTGCTGTCATTGGGTGTCATCAGGTGTCACCGTCACCGGCTGTTGGCATTACTTAGGTGTCACCTTCTTTGGTTGTCTCCATAATCGGGTGTCACTATTGTCAGCATCATTGGGTGCCGTCGGGTTGGTCATCAGGTGTCACCGTCACTCGGATGACACTGTGACACAGGGTGACCTCGATGTGGAACAGCCGTGACACAGTGTCACCATCCTTGGCTGTGACTGTTGTTACCATCATCTGTTGTCACCATCTCTGGTGTGTCACCATCTCTTGGGTGACACCATTCCCTGAGCTCTGACCACCGCATAGGGGCAGGCACAGGCAGCCCCACATTGTCACTGTGCCGTCACTAAGCCTCCCACTGTCCTTTGTCACCCCTACAGGCCTGCCCACAGCCGGACCCAGTGACACTGGAGCCCTCTGGCACTGTCACCATCATCTGCCACGAGGATGAGGACACACACAGTGGTGAACTCTGTGCCACCACCAGAGGGGACCACGTGTGACATCAGCGTGGAACAGCCGTGACGCGGTGTCAGCGTCATTGGGTGTTGCTTTTGGCAGCTGGCATCGGGTGTCACCGTCACACGGAGGGGACAAAACGACCCCCCTGGGGACGTTGTGCTGAAGCTGGGGACACCGTGACCAGTTGGAGGACTTCCCAGGAGAAGTGGGGACACCACATCATGGTGTCACACCCCCAACACTGGGGACACTCCCATGTCACCCCCACATTGTCACGCTCCAGAGTTGGGAACACCCCTCTGGGGACCCCGTCTGTGTCTCGCCCCACAGACCACATTGTTCCCATGATGTGGGGGAGGCACCCCTTACTTTTGTACACACCCCCATGTGAATAAAGGGTGGAGGAGCAGCTGTGGGGCTCCATGTGTCACATCAGGGGAGACTCTGGGGACAGAGGTCACTGCAGCATCCTGGCTCCATAGCCCCTACATAACCATAACGACCCCATAACCACTACAGCCCTATCTCATAGCCATCCCATATCCATATCCCACAACCTTATCCCATCCCATATCCCATCCTGTATCCACAGCTCATCCCATATCCATACCCCCACATTCCACATCCTATCCCCATCCCGTACCCCATATCCATATCCACCGCAAATCCACCTCTCCACATCCATCCCGTATCCATTCCATACACTTAGCCAACCCCATTATCGTCCCAATCCCATACCCATATTCCATCCCAAGTCCATCCCACATTCTTCCCGTATTGATCCCATATCCATCCCAAGCCTACCCCATATCCAGGGCCTATCCCACATATATCCCAGTTCCCAGTATCCCATTCCATATCCATCCCATATCCATATCCCCACGCCCCAATCCCAAATGTCACGTCCCAACCCCACATCCCAGTCACACACCCTATGTTCCATACCCCAACCCCAATTCCGTATCCCCTTCCCAATCCCACATCCTGACCCCATCTCCCACCTGCCAATCCCAATCCCGTATCCCACCCCCTATGCCAACAGGGCCCACCCGGAGGCCCCGCCTCCACCGCCGCTCCGCCCCGCCCCCTGCCCCTGCACCTCCCACTCACGGCCCCGCGCCGCTCCGCCCCCGGCCTCTCATTGGTCAGCGGCAGCGCTCGGGACCGGCCGTTGGCAGCCGGCTCGGGGCCGCCCGGCCCTCCCATCGGGCAGCGCCGCTCCCGCAGCCCGGGCCGCCCCGCGCGGCGCCGCCGCTGCAGCCGCTGTGCGCCGAAGCTGTCCGGGCAGCACCGAGGCGGAACCGCGGCACGACGGGAGCGGTGCTGAGGACAGCGGCGCCGGAGCCCCGAGGGAGGGAGAGCGGCACCGGGACAGGGAAGGACACCTGCGCGGCCGTAACCCGCCTCCCTGCGGGGTGAGGGGTTGGGAGCGGGATGTGGGGTTGGGATTAGGGGTGTGGGACTGGGATGTGGGGATAGAGATATGGGATAGGATATTGGGAAGTGGGATATATGGGATGGGCTCCGGATGTGGGATCAATATGGGAAGCATATGGGATGGATTGGGATGATAATGGGATGGGATAAGGATATGGAACGGACGTGGGACGGATGTGGGGATACGGATTTGGGTTGAATAATGGATATATGATATCCACCACTGCTCCCCATGCAGCCCAGAGCCCCCCGACACCCAGACCCTGGGCTGCTGGGAGTATGGGGCTATAGGGAGCAATGGGTGAGATAAACGGGGGATAGGGGGAGACAGAGGGGGGATAGAGGGCTATAGGGAGCTGGGGAGGGCTGTGGGGGGGCTGAAGGGGGGCAGGGGGCTACGGAAGGCAGGGGGGTATGGGAAGGCATATGGAGCTATAGTGAGCTGTGGTAGGGTATTGGGGTATATGGGGCCATAGGGGTGGATATAGGCAGATTTGAGGCAATAGGGGGCTGTGCGGGGGTTACAGGGGGACACGATGCTATAGGGAGCATTGGGGGGGGGGGTTGGGAGGGACTATAAGGGGTTGTGTGGGGGTACAGAGTGGGCTATGGAAGGATGTGGGAATAGGTGGCCCAGATATAGGCCCAAATACAGGAACGGTAGGGGAATATAGGGGGTGGTGGAGCTCAAGGAGGAGGTGCGAAGGCTAAGGGCCATCAGGGAGTGTGAGAGGGAGATTGATCGGTGGAGTGACTTGCTGGTGTGCCGAAGGGAAGGGTGCCAGGGGGATACCCCCAGAAAAGACCCTCTGCCCAGTCACAGTCAGACAGGCCTGACTGATGAGGAACCTCCCCCTAGCAACAATGGTGGGGGGTTGCAGGGTGTGGGGCAGTGGCAAAACCAGTCTAACTCTCTCGCTGAAAGGCATCAAGATGATATTCACCAGACAGTGGTGGACCCCCTGCCCTGCCATCGCCGAGCAGAGCGAGACAATTTGAGAGATGAGGAGGAGCGGGAACGGGTACCGGCTCGGTGAAGTGGGCATCCCCCATCCCGACCATCTTCAGTTGCCCAGGTGCCTCTGTGAAATAGCTTTGAGGCCCTGGCACTCGAGGGAGAAGTGAGCGGAGGTGTGGAAGGAGGCCCACCCGTTACATTGCCTCGGGTGAAGCCCCCGGCCCCACGCCTCAGGACTGCCTCCACCCGGAAGGACGGAAGGGTGGTTGTCACAGGTGACTCCCTTCTGAGGGGAACAGAAGGCCCTATATGTCGGCCCAACCCTACCCGTAGGGAGGTGTGCTGCCTCCCTGGGGCACGGGCAGGGACAGTTCTAGAGAGCTTCCTGGACTGATGCGCCCTTCTGATTATTACCCCTTCTTGATAGTTCAGGCTGGCAGTGACAAAGTCACTGAGAAAAGCCTGAAGACTGTCAAAAAAGACTTCAGGGAACTGGGACGGGTAGTTGATGGAACAGGCATGCAGGTTGTTTTTTCTTCTATACCTTCAATGGCAGGGAAGGACACTGAGAGATCAAAAAAGCTCACCTCATAAATAAATGGCTTAAAGGCTGGTGCAAACACAGGAATTTTGTGGGGTTTTTTTTGACAGTGGGGCAATTTACTCGGTGCCTGGCATGATGGCTGCAGATGGATGTAGCCTGTCTCCAACGGGTAGGAGGATCCTAGCCGAGGAACTGGCGGGACTCATTGAAAGGTCTTTAAACTAGGTACGAAGGGGGAAGGGGGCAAAATGAGGGCCGCTGGGGTTGAGCAGGTAGTTCGAGGGCTTGTGCCAAACCTGATGGGCAAAGAGGGTGGAGTACAAAGGGATGGAGTAGGGAAGGGGGATGCTGCTGTTCTAGGGGATCCTAGATCCCCTATAAAGGCAGTGAGACAGAAAACCCAGCGGAGGTGCCTTTATACCAACGCACGCAGCCTCGGAAATAAGCAGGACCAGTTGGAAACCGTGTTGCACTTGGAAAGTTATGACCTTGTTGCTATCACGGAAACGTGGTGGGATGACTCCCATGACTGGAACACCACCATTGAGGGGTATCGGCTCTTCAGCCGCTGTAGACACCGCTCAAAAGGGTGTCCTTAAAGAGCTGCCAGCTCTGTTCCGCACCCATGCCCTTAAGGACACTTTCCCAGGGGATCCCATCCAGCAGTTCCTTGATCAGCTGGAAGTTTGCTCTCCTAAAGCACAGGGTCCTAGCTCTGCTTCTTGCCAGGCCCGCATTCCTCCAGATCACAAACTCCACCGAGGCATGGTCACTACAGCCCAGGCTGCCTCCAATCTTAACCTTTCTAATACTCTCCTCCACATTTGTGAGGACCAGGTCCAGAAAGGCTTCACCCCGGTTCGGTCCGTCTATTACCTGGACCAGGAAGTTATCCTCAACAGACTCCAGGAATCTCCTGGATTGTTTGTCCTCCACCATGCCACTATTCCAGCAGATATCTGGGCGGTTGAAATCCCCCATCGGGACAAGAGCCCGCGAGCGCAACACCTCCTGCAGCTGGAGCAAGAAGGCCTCGTCAGCTCGTCAGGCTCCCCCTGATCAGGTGGCCTCTAGCAGACCCCAACCACTAGATGCCCTTTACTGGACCGATCCTTGATTTTTACCCACAAGCTGTCGACCTGATCGTGGCTGTTCCTCAGACACAGCTCTTTGCAATCTATCCGCTCTTTGACATAGAGGGCAACTCCCCCACCCTTCCTACCTTGTCTATCCCTTCTGAAAAGCCTGTAGTCCTCAATCAGGGTATTCCAATCATGGGATTCATCCCACCATGCTTTCATGATAGCAATTAGGTCGTACTTTCCCAATTGCGCCAATTTTCCCAATAGCTTTCCCAATAGCTCCTCCTGTTTATTTCCCATGCTGCACGCATTGGTATAGGGGCACTTCAGCTTAGCTACTGGCCTTGTTGCCTTTTCGGAGGAGCCCTCCCCAATACCTCCGGGACAAGTCTGGGCTTTTCCCCTACAGCCTCCCAAGGTGACAGTGTTCCCACACACTTCTCTGTCACCCAGTGCACTCCCTTCCCCCCTTCATATCTAGTTGAAAGCCCTGCTATCCCGCCCAGCCTGCTTGTTCCCAAGAATATTTGTGGCCCTTCTAGTCAGTCAGCTCCCATCCACCATCAGCATTCCCCCTTTCTCAAGGCTGCATCCCAAACCGTAGTACCCAAAGCCCTGAGCATGACACCATTCGCAAAGCCATTCATTCAGCATGTCTACCCTCCTCCTTTTGTTTGGATCCCTGTCACCAACTGAGAGGACAGAGGAGAACACTATTTGCACTCCCGATCCTTTCAGCAGTCTTCCCTGAGCCCTGAAGTCCCTTTTGATCACCCAAGAACTTATTTGGCCTACCTGTTCATTTCCAGTATGGAAAACTAGTAATGGATAATAATCAGAGGACTTAACCAGGAGGGTGATGCTCCTAGCAACATCTCTCACCCGGGCTCCAGGCAGGCCAACACAGCTCCCTGTGGGACGGGTCTGAACGGCGTATCGGGCCCTCGGTTTCCCTCAGAAGAGAGTCCCCCATGATGGCAGCCCTTCTTTTTTTCCTGACCGATGTTGTAGCAGAACGGGGAGCAGACTGACTAGCCTTGGGCAAGCTCTCCTGCATGGATGGACTTTCACCGACATCCACATCCCCCAGTCCCTCCGGCTCCAGAGCCTCATACCTGTTATGTAAGAGCACCTGGGAAGGTGGGACAGGCTGAGGGGCCGTTCGCTTGTTGTCCCAAACGGGGACTTGTTTCCATCCCTCTCTGTCTTTGAGGCCACCCCTTCCCACCTGACTGGGAGAGGGCAGATGACCCGCCACTGCCTGAGGAGCATCTCTCCCACACCCTTCCTGTAGGGATGGCAGAGTGCGACTCCACCAATCAATCCCGTTCCCACAATCCTGGATGCTCCTCAACCTTTCTACTTCCTCCTCTAGCTCTACCACCAAGCTGAGCAGATCATCCACCTGCTCACACCGCACACAGGTGGTATCCCGGCTGCCCTCCTGTAGCAGTGACAGGGCCAGGCATTCTCTGCAGCCTGAGACCTGAACTGCGGCCCGGACATTCATGCTTTCAGTCTGAGTCTCCAGGTTCCTTTTAGCAGCAGCTTGCTGCCATGTGGTGACCATGGTTTGCACCTTGGCGTGTCTTGAGAGCAGCGACCTGTTAAGTGACCTGTTAAGTGTTAAATGTGCTAAGTGCTAAGCCCCCTCCTAAACGGCAAGGTGTCCTGCCCTGCCTGCTCACCCCGTCTGATCTGCTCTGGCTCATCTGTTCGGGGTTTGACCTGAAAATCGCTCGCTTCACAGCAAGATAACAACCCTTCTCACTGTGTAGTCACGTGAATGGGTGGCTCCTGGTTTCTCCTCATTTGAACGACCCACGTCATTCACACACCCTGACTCCTCCTCTCCATCCCCGGTGGCTTCTTCTAGGCAAGGGGGTGTGGATGCAGAGCCGTTGATCTGGCAACGTCCTCACCACGTCAGCCACTCTGGCGAGGGCTGCCGGGCTGCTCTGTTATCTCGGGGTTCGCTGGATGAAGGAACCAACTGAAACCCCCGTGTACCTCGCGGCCAGACGCTGCGGTTCAGGCCAGGACAGCTCCAAAGCAGCTAACCTCAGCTATCAAGCAAAATGTCAGCTTTGGAGTTGGAAGTTGAAAGCAAGGAAAGGTTAGATGGATTTGGGGGTTGAAAAGGCCCACATTGGGTTTGGAGATGAAAAGCAAGAGGTAAAGGGAAGGGTGCACAGATTTTGTGGTTGGAAACGCCAGATTTGGAGTTGGAGGTGTATAGCAAAACAAAGATTTCATGGATTTTGGGGTTGGGAATGCCAGAATAGGGGCTGGAGGTGGAAAGCAAGGCAAAGGTTGGATGGATTTTGGGGGTTGAAAATGCCCGATTTGGGGCTGGAGATGAAAAGCAAAAGGCAAAAAAGGCACCTTCCAGGGTGCACGAACGTAGGGGTTGGAAATGTCAGCTTTGGAGCTGGAAGTGGAAAGCAAGGAAAGGTTAGATGGATTTGGTGGCTGAGAATTCCTGATTTGAGGTTGGAGATGAAAAGCAAGAGGGAAGAGCACACGGATTTTGGGGTTGGAAATGCCAGATTTGGATTTGGAGGGGTAAAGGAAGTGTTGCTGTGAAAGGGTGGATGGATTCAAAGTCTGAAAATGCAAATTTTGGGGGTTGGAGATGGAAGTTGGGAGGGGGGAGAGGGTGGGGAAGGAGGATCCCTTGGGAATACAGTTGGAGAGGAATGGAGTTGGACTTCAGTGCCAAACCAGTAATCTCGGTCCAATGGGACACAAAGCATCGTAGAATGGATCCCTGGAGAGAACAAGGCCATAAAGTGCCATCTTCACAGCTGATCAGAGAAGAATCTAGGACGGTTTGGGGTTGGGACAGTTACCCTGAGAACCGCTGTTACCCCACTGACATCACAGCAATGAAGGAGAGGGGCAAGGAGGGGGCCCTACCTCTGCCCTGCTTTACCTCATTGTCTTCCTTCCCACCTTAAACGGGGCATCCAACTGAGGGGTTTGGGACCCCACCCTGCCCCACTGGACCCGTAAACCCTCAGAGGTGGGCAATGGACCCCCCGACCCATTCTACTCCACAGAACACATCCCTTCCTGTATGAAGGGGACCCATACGGCAAGGATCCATCTCTCCCCACATCCCACTAAAAGGAGGCAATGCTCCCCCATACCCAAGATCTATTCTGCACCACAGACCCCATCAACTCCTCCTGAATGGACAGGGGATCTTGGGATCCAGCAGTCACCATGCTGGAGCCACAGAACTCAGCTTCCTCCAAAGGTTCCGGGTTCTGTAGCAGCCAAGGGAGTGGCTCCAGCCACTTCATCTAACTCCATCCTTCCATCTAATGATCACTCCATCCATCCAATGATCCTTCAATCCATTCTTCCATCCATCCATCCCTCTAACACTTCTTTCCTGTGTTGATCCCTCTGTTCATCTGTTCCTCACTGCACGCTTCCGGCTCCCCGAATCCAAGCAGCCTCCCCCCGTTACCCACCAGAACCTTCTCTGGAGCTGTGGGGGATTTCTGCATAGCAGTACCTACAGGCACTTCCTTGTAACCTTGCAAGTGCTGGCAGCATCCTCACTTATGACGATAGTGCTGATTTTCCGGTCCATCCCTCAGCGTCACGCCATCCCTTTGCTCAGCAGCCCTCCCCATTCTTAGTTTAAAGACTCCCTTGTGAAGCTGCCATCCTACTGATGAAAGACGCAGAGCTTCTCTCTTACAAATGTCAAGCCTTTAACTGCACAAACTGATGCATTTTCACATGCATAAAGTCACAACTACAGGCAGCTCGCCCGTGAAAAAAGGCATGACGCTCTTACAGGCAGTGCGTGAAGGCAGCAGGAGCAGGCAGCAAGGCAAGCAGATGCAGCAGGAGCGTGCTGTGATGAGCTGTAGAACACTGGAAATGAAGCAGAGGATGGGTTTGCACACATTTGCGTGAGCACAGGGCTGTGCAAAGCGGTGGGCGATTGGTATTTGCAAGAAGGAAGCAAGATGGTACTGAAGTTGTAAGGAAGTGCATCGCTGGAACAGATCAAACCCGACACTGAAAATCCCAGCCTCCTTGGTACACCCCGCTCAAAACGCAGGACAGCAATGCGCAGTGATGCTTTCTGAACGGCTCAGGGGATGCTCTTTAAATAAATACTGGAGTAAAAAGTTCCTGGTGTGAAGCGCTCCGAACATTGGGCTCTCTGGGTGAGCTGAAAGCACAGCTGCTGCCCTCTGCCCTCGCCTGGGCCTGCTGGGAGCTGCAGGCCCCGCAGGAACTACCACTCCCAGGATGCCGTGCGGCAGCACCGGGGGCCGCCATGACAGTGCTGTGTGCAGTGCTGTGCAGGGCTGGGCCTGTGCGCACAGGGTACTGGGTGCTCCTTCCAGGAGGTAAGGCACTGTGCCGATGGTCTGGGGGAGCGGTCTGAAATGTTGCTGTGCTGCCTGGGAAGGACGCGGCTCCCAGCCCATGGCTTGAGAAGGGAGAGCAGGGCCCATGTTTGGGTGCAGCAGTGCAGCACAGGCAGTAGCTGCGCTGTCCCGCGCTGCCAAGGAAGCATTTCTCTCCTGGGGAGCTCTGCTGGTTTTGCTGCTCCAGATGGATCTGTGCTGGGTGCTCCTGGTTCTCCGTTGGCACTTTTTCCATAGGGATGAATGGCAGCTCCTCCTTCCTTCCCAGCAGTGCCTCAGCAGCTGTCTGTGCTCCTGGAGCGCTGTTCTGTGCAGCTGTCTGTGCAGTGGGTGCACTGAGCACCACTCTGAACGTCTGCAGCTCTGTTTCCTTCAGACAGGCACACAGACATAACCTTGCCTTCTTCCTTGCTTCCTCTGATTTTCTGTGTTAATTCCTAGAATCCTGCAAGGTTCCTTTTTCTTTTTCCTCTATGCTTTGCTTTGTTGTTTTTCTTTGTTGTTGTTTTTTTCCGCCTGTTTGCTATGGAATGGTTTTCTTTCCTATTTGCTTTTTCTTTCTTTGTTGCTTTCTGTATTTTCTTTCTTCTTTTCTTGTCTTTGCCTTGGTTTGCTTTTTTTCTTTAATTTTCTTTGATTTGCATTGCTTTTTATTTTCTTTTCATTGCTTTGCTTTTCTTTGCTTTACTTGTCTGGTTATTTTTCCTTTCCCCTCCCCCCCCCCCCCGGATTTTTTTCTTCTGGTGTCTCTTCTGGAAAAGGAAGAAAATCCCCAGTGGGATGCCAGCTTTCCCACGCCCACTCAGTGCAGGCATCCCCCCACCAGCTCTGCTGCCCCCAAACTCACCATCATTGATCCACGCCAGCAGATCATGGATGTCCGTGATGTCCTCCGGGATGTCTATGCTCGTTGTCAGTGCTGGAAAAGCAAGAACATCCCTAGTGGGGCAATGCCAGCTTTCCCACAGCCACCCGGGACGGACAGCCTGCTGCCCGCTCTGCAGCCCCTGAACTCACCGCCTGATTCCAGCGCCGCAGTGCTGCAGGTGAGCGGAACCATGGTGGGATGGGGGCAGTCCCCACCGGGGATTTACCATCCCTGCAATGAGTTCTCACCCCAGGGACAGTTTTCTCTCCTAGGGAGGATATCCGGACCCAGTGATTTCCCATTGTCACCACCCAGCTCCGGGTGGCATTACCCAGCACAGAGCAGTGGAGGTGATCCAGCAGCATCTGTAGGGCTCGGAGATGGAGGGGGTGGCAGTGATCGAGTACAGCAGTAATTGGAGGCAGAAACAAGGCACTGTGAGGTGGCCATGCTCTGTACCTTTGCGGTACAGACAGATTGGCATTGGTCTGTGTTTGAAGGGTGGGCTATGGGGTGGATCAGGAATTGGTTGGACAGTCACAGCCAGAGGGGCTGTGCTCAATGGCTCTGCGTCTGGGTGGAGGTGGTCACGAGTGGTGTCCTAATGAGGTTCAACAAAGCCAAGGGCAAGGTCTTTGAGGGGGCAGAGAGACTCTGGAAAGGGTCCTGCGATTGTTTCTGAGCAACAGTCGGGGGTCTTGGGGAGTGGGGTGGCTGTGTTGGTCTGTAGGAGTCTGTAACGGGGGTTGTGGGGCTGGTTCTGAGGTGGAAGTGAGGGGTTTTGTATGCTGAGGGACTGCAGGGACTGTCTATGAGGAGGGCTCTGGGGTGCTTTCTGAGGAGAAGGTTTTGGATCTGTGGCACTGAGGGTCCTGTGAGGGACTGTAGACCTCTATGGGGAGAGTTCTGGTGTGGTTTCTGAGGGTTAAAGTGTTGGGTTTGGGGGCTGAGAGGTTGTAGGGGTGTGTGCGTGAAAAGAGAATTTGAGACTTCAGGCACTGAGGGGCTGATTTGATCCTTGGGGCCTAAGGAGTTTGATTTCCCCTGTGTTTTTTTCCCCAAACCCATTTGTTCAACCAATGACAATCTAAATATACAAGATGTTTCTGAACCTGGCAAAGTGTCCTTCACAGCAGTGATGTGTTGGACTGTTGGGATGCTGACTCTTGCTTTTTTTTTTTACCGTGGTTTCAGTGATGGAGCTGATGGCCCCAGAAGGGTAAGGACCAAAGAGGCAGGGGGCCATTTAAATAGTTGTATTTATTTCATTTATTTCATTTTTTTTTTATCTTCCAGCTGTTTCATGGAATCTGGCCTGGATGTCTAAAAGTAACAGGAAGATTTTTGAGGAATCTGGGATGTTTTTATTTGGAGGAGGTGTGCCCATCAGGTTGAGGTGTTGCTTCTGTCCCAGGTTTCCTTATGTGATGTAATACTGCAGCTTCTCCCAGGGGTCCTGCATACGCATTGCTTGTGCTCGTGCGTTTGCCTCCAGAGAACATCCCAGCACAGCTCTGCTGAATCACAGTGGTGGTAGGAGGAGCAGATGACAACCTCAGGTTCTGTGCTCTGAGATGGATGCTTTCTTCCCAGAAGCGCTGCTGGTTTTTAAACACATTCAGGGGTGGTGACTTAACCACCTCCCTGGGGAGCCTATTCCAGTGCTTAACAACCCATTCCGTAAGGAAGTATTTCCTAATATCCAACCTAAACTTTCCCTGGTGCAGCTTGAGGCCATTTCTCCACATCCTGCCACCAGTGAGAAGAGACCAGCCCCGCTCTCGCTGTAAGCACCTTTCGGGTATTTGGAGAGAGCAACAAGGTCTCCCCTCAGCCTCCTCTTCCACAGACTAAACAGCCCCAGTTCATTCAGTCGCTCCTTGTAGGGCATATTCTCCAAGCCCTTCCCCAGCCTTGTTGCCCTTCTTTAAACCTGTTCCAGCACCTCAACGTCCTTTGTGAACTGGGGTGCCCAAAACATAACACAGTACTCAAGGCGAGGCCTCACCAGTGCTGAGGTCAGGGGCAGGACTGCTTCCCTAGTCCGGCTCACCACACCATTCCTGACCCAAGCCAGGTCCCTTTCCATCAGGCAGCTTTCCAGCCACTCCTCCCCAAGCCTGTAGGGTTGTCTGGGGTTGTTGTGACCAAAATGCAGGACCCGACACTTGGTGCTATTGAAACTCATACAGTTTGCCCTGGCCCATCGATCCAGTCTATCCAGGTCCCTCTGTAGCGCCTTTCTCCCCTCTGGCAGATCAACGCTCCCTCCCAACTTGGTGTTGTCTGCAAACTTACTGAGGGTGACACTGATTGACACTCAATCCCCTTGTCAAGATCGTTAATAAAGATGTTGAATAGAAGCGGCCGCAGTACCGAGCCCTGGGGGATACCGCTAATGTCTTGCTGCCAACTGGATTTAACTCCATTGACCACAGCTCTTTGGCCTGGCCATCCAGCCAGCGTTTCACCCAGAGGAGCGTACGTCCGTCTAAACCGTGGGCAGTCAGCTTCTCCACGAGGATGTTGTGGGGGACAGCATCAGAGGCTTTACTGAAGTCCAGGTAGACCACACTGACAGCCTCATCCACTAAGCGGGTCACCTTGTGATAGAATGAAATCAGGTTTGTCAAGCAGGATCTACCATTCATAAACCCATGCTGACTGGGCCTGATCCCCTGATTGATCCTTTATTGGTCCACTAATTGGTCCATGATGGGTCCAGGGGGCAGCACGGTACGATGCTGGAGCAAGTACCTGCTTTAATTTTTTTCTACCTTGGCTCTGGAATATGCAGTTTATGGAGTCTGTGTCCAGTACTGGGGAGACTGACGCTGTCAGAGCCTCGCAGGAATCACATAAGGTTTCAGTACGCTTTGGAGCTTGTTCTCCAGTCACACTTAGGTGTCTGGAATAACCTTCTCCAGTTTTTGGTGCTGTTACGTGTATGAGAATGGGGTTAGCCTGATGCTAGAGTTAGGCCCAACAGCGCAGACAAGATTTTGGAGCATTGCGTAAGTCAGAAATCTGTAGTGGGAATATTTAGTAAAGGAGTGGAGGAAATGTCAAAGTGTGACATGGGTCTACAGATGAAGCTCTGAAGGAAATTTCATATTTGCTTTGCAAAAAGTTTTGGTCATGAACTCGGTGATGCTGGGCTCTTGTTACCAAAGCTTGTCTCAGCATTTCTGAGGGACAGACCTCATCTTCCCAGCAGACAGTGCTGTTGAGTTGGGCACTGATGGAGCCAACTCATACCTCGCTCTGTAGGATCAAACCGTGTGAGGGAGTAAACCTGCTGTCATGTGAACTTTACTCTCAAGTGAAGAATGATGTAGTGGGCACGAAAGGGGAAAAACAAGTGTTTGCTGACTTCCACCTATTTTTTTATTTTCTTTAAATTTTGTTCAACAGGATAAGCAAAGCCAAGAAGAAGTCAGAAGACCTGACCCAGAACATGGTGGCCAGGTTCATCCAGGTAAAGGCAGAAATCTTCCCTTTATACTTTTTACCTATTAAAAAAATGTGCTGAAATGGCTCAGTGATCACAAGTGATAATCTTGCTGCCAGTACTGGTTGAACAAAGTAATCTCTTGCTTAAGAGATGCTTTGAAGTGGTTGTGCCCGTGCAGGAGGAGAGAAGTAAGCTTCCTGCTTGGGTACTGCAATGCGATGGAAAGCACAGCAAGGCCAGCAAGGTCCTAGGCTGCAGCAAGTGAGGATTTGCTCAAATGCAACAGCTGTGGGCAGAGAAATAAAGGAAAGAAGCTGCTTACCTTCAGAAGGTTTCAGGTATGCAGGGATCTCCAGCGAGATACCCTAGCCTCCACAGCCAGCCCTTAAATGAGGCCTCAGAAGGGGTGGACCCTGGCTCCAGCCCTTCTGGTCACTCGCTGCATGCACATTTCCTGTTAGCGCTGAAAATGACCAAACCTACCACTGAGCAACATGCTGAGCCCCCACTCACCTTGGCAGAAGTCTGTTACCATCAGCACTTTGCACACATCACCGCTGCTTACTGAGTTTCTACTGGAATCAACGTATCCAACCATGTTCCTGCAGCCAGACGGATCCTGCTGCAAGATAAATACCTTCAACGTGCTGAACAGACGCGTAGAATGAGCTCTATTTTAATCTTGTTCCTCTACAAGGGTTAGCTTTCCTAGCTTTACCCCTGCCTAAGCACCAACTTCTGCCCCTTGGCTGTAATCATCGCACACAATGGGATCAAATCTGAGGTCTGTCTCCTCCTGCTTTCTTTCCAGAAGGATGTGAGACAAACAAGAGAGAAACAACAAACATACAGAATTAAGTCATTTGGTGTTGGTCCAGATGTTTGGATGTTCCCTTCGATGGCCCAGGCCAAGCTCGCTGAGCTGCTCCTCGTTTGTTCAGGGAGAAAACGGTGCAGGTGGTACGCAGCGGCTATGCACAGCACGCGTTTTACTTGCTTTTCCTCCTCTCCATCTTCCATGAGCAAACAGCATCTCCAGTCTTTCCTCGCTCAAATACCGCTTAGGTAAAAAAAGAACTGGCAAGCTCGCTTTTAGAATTACCTTATCTATACAACCTGATGCTTTACAGCACAAGCTTTCCTAGCAATGACCTACCCCTGACATGCTGTAAAGCAAACAAGGGCGATGACAGAGCCTTTATTTGAGATATAGGCACTATAGAACACGATATCAAAGAAAAAGCAACCAACTCACCCTTCCCAGTGACAATATGGAAGAAAGGGGTGAGTTGAGGAATGCAGCCTTCTCCGGTTCAAACTCTGGAACGCTGGAAGAAGGGGGCGGGGGTGGGGGGGAGGAGACCCATGCAGACTGACTGCATACGCGCTCCCGAAAGCACCGCTGAGACGGAGAGAGAGGAAGGGTGGATCCAGGCTCCCCCAGCTCCAGGCACTCATGTGCTCGTGTATGGGTTCAGGCTGTGACCTGGCAATTCCACTGCACATGCTCAACCTGCAAGGAAAAGGTGGTCCTGTGTCTGCAGGCTTTGCACACATTCCCAGGTGCAACAGTCAGCCCAGTTCTCAGCTCAGCTTTACCAATAACAGAAATCCAGTTTAGGCCGGTAGTGTTTTTCTCTCTTTGGAAACACTGCACTGCTGCAAGCAGCATCGTTTGAAATGCTTCTTTATTGCACGAGAGCTAGGAAACAAGAAAAGATTTCCAGATTAGGCATACACTTCAAGGAGGCACCAGATGAATGGAGACAACGGAAAGCACCGGCAAGTCCAAACTTTGTTAAAAGCTTTTATGTGAGATCTCATGCCAACTTTTCTCACCCAGTGTGAGGTATAGTGAGGATAAATCATGCCCCACAGCTTCAGTGCACTAGAACACAAAATCCAAAAGATCAGCAGCTGCAGAGATAGAAATTCATCTCAGCCCAGAAATCTGTCCAGTTGTGTACTGACTGGAGTTCCAAGACAGCGGCATCAGAATCATTTGCCTTCTCTGGGTGAAGTCTAGAAGATGAACACCCCCAAACACACATGCTTCTTCAGCTTTTCCTTTCCCATCAAGTCTGGGGTTAATAGAAAAGATTGTTTTCTGTCCTCTCTTTTTCCTGGGATTACCCTCTGCTGCCTCTGTTGTCATGTTTTACTTGACCACTAACAAAAAGGTATTTCTAAATAACTCAATCTGAGATTCTTCATGTGGTAATGTAACTTGAGGAGCTCGGGCTTTCCAGAAGAATGACCATCTAGCTAGGGAAACCCACAGCTTGGGACAAGACTCTACACAGCTCACAGGCAGAAGGTGATGGGGCTGTCACACCACTCTCCTCCCAGGCTGGGTCCCCAGTACAGTGCCGAGACTTACCATGATTTGCATTTCTCTTTTGCCTTCCTGCAAGCACACCTGCCTCAGGGCACATTTCATCCCACTGTTAGGCCTTGTAAGAAGCACCATGGCAAATCCACATGCAGAAAATACAGTCATTCCATTTAGTAACAGAGAAACCACTCTGCCCTTGCTCCTGAGTCTTGTCCCTGCCTCCTCTTGCACCGCTTGGTTATCTGGGCAGTGTTTGTGGGCCACTGAAAGAAATCCCCACATTCTGGAAAATACAGGCAGAAAAGCGGCACTAATACTTTGTCACTGGTGGGAATCTCCACTGAAAGTGTTGTGCTAAAGGTGTGAGGTTAAGGGATCATCACTATCAAGATAAAAGTCATAGTGTGGAAGATTTAGCGATGGTGTGCTGCCTAGAAGGAAAAATACGACTCTTACCTTGTAGCTTTTTCTTTCTGTCTCTCTCTCACTGGATATCTTATCATCATCTATGTATCTTATCAGCAGATCTGAGGTGGACCAAAGCCTGTTGCCATGAGCTTTGCCGAACCCATCAAAACTCTGGCTCAGAGGTATTACACCGGCACATAGCATAGAAGAACTCCATAACCCAAGTGCCAAGGGAAGAAGAAAGGGGAACTGTTAAAATTAATTACCTCCTCTAAACTGATAGTTGTAGGCTTCTTGTCACACACTACTGCCGTAAAGCAGAACAGCAAAGGCGTTTACAACCATGACAGGGATTTGTGCATACAAGCAACCACACAAGGCTGAGCATACTCTCCTGTCTCTTTGCCATTTCTAGAAATACCCAGAAGAGCTCAGTGTTCTCTTGCACTGTACATACTCAAAGCATTTCCAAAGGCATGCTGTTCTGTGGAAAGTGCTGAGCTGTCCGAAAAGTTTGTTCAGGAAGAATGCAGCAGTATCAGTGCACTTCATCCTGGGGACCTGCATGCATTTGCTAAGAGAACAGGGAAATTAGAGGTAAGAGAGAGGAAAAAAAACAACAGGCAAATAGCACTGCTGTCCACAGGGGGTGGGGCTTGGGGCAGGGCCTGTGCTGGAGTGGGGCTTGGCACAGTGGGGGCCACCTCGAGGCCCAGACCAGAGGGGGACCAGGCACAGGCAGGGCCTTGGGGCCCAGGATGGAGGAGGACCAGGCACAGTTGAGGCCACCTCAGGGCCCAGGCCGGAAGGGGGCCTGGCACAGTTGGGGCCACCTCAGGGCCCAGGCCGGAAGGGGGCCTGGCACAGCTGGGGCCTTGTGGCAGCACTTAAACTCTAAAGTTGAACCTTTAACCATAACCTAGAATGGTAACTGTAGTGAAAGGCAGCAGCAGATACAGCTGCTTTACTCTGTTTTGATTTTCCTAAGGATGGTAAAGGACTCAAGCTAGTAAACAAAAACAGAATTTCTGAAAACAAACAAAGACCCCTTCCTGAAGAACAGGACTCACAAAATATTACTACAGAGCAGATCTCCAAGTGGAGATTCTTTCCCTTAGACAGCCAGCCTTTAAATTAGATTAGGGAGGGCTGGAACCAGGCTACACCCCTTTTTTGCACCTGTGAAATGCTTCCAGCTCCACAGCAGAACATGTGAAATAAAAGAATCCTCTCTTACTTCTTTCATGTTTGTTGACTGCAGTCCCAACCAGGTGGGCTCACAGTGTCTTGCAAGTGGCACCTGGAAGCAGGCACAGATGGGAGGCACAGCACCCTACAATCTCCAGGTGAGTAACAGCAGCCAAGGAGGCCTCTGGGCTCTGCAGGGTCATTGTGTGGAGCATTACACACAGGAACAGCTGACTATAAAGATAATGGCAGAGCTGCAGAGCTAACCATAAGGCACAGTGGCTCAGCTTGTTTCCCACTGTAACGCAGGAAATAAGAGCCATGAGGGAAATGCAGATGCTTTCTGCCTTCTGCCCCCATCAGAGGGGAGGAATGAGCTGCACTTCCACGGAGACATTCCTCTCACAGCCACTCACACCTCAGGTTGGAGTATTCCTGGCTGCAGGATGGGGAAAACCATTTCTTGCCTGATTGTATCTGTAAAGCTTAAAAAAAAGACAAACTACAGCCTCTCCTCTCATAAAGCGAGAGAGGGAATACTGTGCTACTGGGCTGCAGTCAAGAGTCCGAGGGAGTCTGTGTTACATGAGATTTTAGAGGCAGCGCTGGGGAGTGCGGGAGCAGTGCAAGTCTGCCAGGATGCCTTTACTTTCAGGGGCCTTTGTGCAACACCAGATGTTCATGTCCTAGAAGCACGTGGTGGAACATATCCTGGGATTGAGGTGCCATGGACTGGAAAATCCTGCTCTGGACGCACAGGCTTGTCTGAGTTCCTGTCTGATAACAAAACTCCCAGTACTGCAGAAATGTGGAGGCAGAAGAGCAGTGATAAGGTATCTATATGTCTATCTGTATATCTGCACAGCAGGCCCAGCTGCCCTTGCTTCCTCCCTCCACGGGATCTACTCCTGGAGTCTCCTCTGGCCACAGTGGCATAGGGTGATTCCCCCTCCATCTGCCCGTGCCCTGCCTGGCCCACAGCAATTCACGGTACCAGCATGGGCAGTGCAGGCGAGCTGTGTTTTAAACACTCTCTGCATCCCACTACACAAAGGATTGCAGGTGCAGGCACAACAAAGAGAGCACAAAACATTTTGTAGGGGCGAGCTGGGTCTGCTGGTGGCAGCTGTGGAACACTGCCATCTGTGGTGCCCCATCCTACCCTGGGGGTGGGCATGTAGAGCTGGGGACCTTTGACACTGCACAAAGGACTGCAGGCAGAGGTGTAGCAGAGGGAACACAAAGCGTTTAATAACTTATCATACAAAACAGTGAGTAATAGAAATGACAATATTCCCAACCAAATATCCCCCATCCTAACAGTCATGTCTGATCTCAAAAATCCCACCCAAACAAGGCCTCCCCCAAAAAATGTCTCAGCCCCCTCAAATTCCTCCTCCCCCCACTATCCCACCCCTGAATTTCCCTCCCACAATTCTCACCCAGTAATTACCCACACTAATTACCAGTGTGCAGGGCACAGGGTACACCTGTTCCTCATGTGCAGGCACCTGAAAAAAAGAACTGGCAGGGGGCTGGGGGCCTGCAGCAGGCAGGTGCCTGCAGGCTGTGGGGGCTCTGCATGGAACACAGCCCCACCAGCTGCTGGGGCAGCAGCATCCCTGTCAGCAGGGGATGTTGCCAGCAGTGGACAGGGACACAGGGAGGAGCCACACCTCGTGGTGTAGCTCTGCACGTGGGAGCTGCACCACTGGTTGCAGTTGACCCTGGGGTAGGGGAAACCCTCCAGGTGGGAGCTGTGCTGTCTTGTCTGTCCCTGGATGCCTGACACCCCAGGACAGACAGAGGCCCGAGGCACCAGGTAGGAGGCAGTGGGCACAGGGAGGGGTTGTGTGGTACCAGCATCGGTCTGCAGATGGTGGGCTGCATCCAGGTGGGGTCTGGTGGCGGCGCAGTCGCTTCAGCGAAAATAGTGTCAGGTGTCAAGAGGCACCGTCAGCGCTCCTCGAGGGATTCTCTCTGTGGGGAAATGCAAAAAGGGGTGCTGCGGTGAGATCTGTGGTGCTGGGATCACCCGCATGGCCAGTGTGCGAGGAGCAGGGGGATCCTGCTGCCTTACTTGCCATGACAGCTGGAGAGTGGCAGTTAGGGGAGCCCCTCCCTCCACAGGGGTTCTGTGACTGTTGCGGTCAGCCCCTTTCCCCCAGGCTTGCGATGGTTTGATTTTTTTCATACCGAAACATCCTTCTGATCCCAATCGTTTCCCATTCTAATAATCAGTGACCGTCCTGATGGGCATTTTGCAGCCCAGTGCTCTTCCTTCCCAAGGGTCTGCATTAATTACCAGTTCTTGAAAGTGGTAGCAGCCATGATAGGCCAATTAGACAACAATGAAAATGTCTGATTTCTGTGGGACAGCCCTGATTTAGCTGAGAATACTGCAGGAATGAGTCAATGCCCGTGCAGCGTATGCTAAGCTTCTTATTATGAACCGGTCCTTTGTGCCTCGAAGAATATCACTAACTTTATATCACGGACTTTTTCTCCTGGCTTTGGATGTATCTGGGGGCATTGTTGGGAGGACAGAACAGACAGCGTTGTCTTTTCTGCTCTTCTCTGCATCTACACTTCAGCTCTTCTCCCTTAGTGTTATCCACTGCTCTTTTGAAGTTCTTTCTTCCTTCTATCCTCACTTCTCTCCTGCATCTGTACTCCTCTTCTGCTTTCTTTCTTACCCATATCCTCTCTTCTCCTGGTCTTCTCCTCATCTGCTCTTCTGACTGAACTTTATCCTCTTTGCACATCTTATGCTCTGCTGTTCTTCTGTTCTGACCGCTGTCTGCTCTTGTACTTTACTGCACTTTTCCTTCTCTGCTCTTCTGTCCTCTCTTCCTCCCTTCTGCTCTTTTTCTCTTCTGCACTTCTTAGTGACCTGTGTCCTCTCTTCCCACCTTCTGTACTTCTGCCATACCGGTATTCTCTCTTCTTCAGTTCCTCTCCACTTCTGCTTTTCTGTCTTACCTGAATTTGTTCATCTCCCTTTCTGCTCTTCTCCTCATTTGCACATCTTTCTTACCGTCATCCTCTCTTTTGTTGTCTGCTCCCCTCCTCCTCTTCTTCTGCTCCCCTCCTCCTCTTCTTCTGCTCCCCTCCTCCTCTTCTTCTGCTCCCCTCCTCCTCTTCTTCTGCTCCCCTCCTCCTCTTCTTCTGCTCCCCTCCTCCTCTTCTTCTGCTCCCCTCCTCCTCTTCTTCTGCTCCCCTCCTCCTCTTCTTCTGCTCCCCTCCTCCTCTTTAGTTGTCTTACCTGTATCTGCTCTTCCCCTCTTCTGCTCTTTTACTGCTCTGGTCACCATCCAGTGTCTGCACCACAACTCTATGTTGGACTTTGTTTTGGCATGGAGAAGGGTACGCAGGGCATAGATTTGTACAAGAAAAGTTCTCGTGCTGTGCCCAGAAGGTGATGAAAAGGAGCCCTCAGAAACCAGGACCACAAAGGCAGCTTGTTTCTCCAAAGGCCACAGCGTAAGCTCGTGTTAACTGTGAAGGACTCTGTTATACATCTCCAGGAAGTGCTTTTGAATGGATAATTTTCTGGACTTGTTTCCAGTTGTTGCTCAGAGGAACTGAGGCTTTTATCCTTGTATCTTCGCAGGAAAGCGGAGAGGAGGGAACCTCTACGGTGAGATGCTCAGGTGACTTTTCCTTCCTTGCACCAACAGCCTGTTTGTGTCCACATGATGCCAGTTGTCCTCCTGACAGTTGCTACTGATTTGCTAAAGAGAACAGGGAAATTAGAGGTAAGAGAGAGGAAAAAAAACAACAGGCAAATAGCACTGCTGTCCACAGGGGGTGGGGCTTGGGGCAGGGCCTGTGCTGGAGGGGGGCTTGGCACAGTGGGGGCCACCTCGAGGCCCAGACCAGAGGGGGACCAGGCACAGGCAGGGCCTTGGGGCCCAGGATGGAGGAGGACCAGGCACAGTTGAGGCCACCTCAGGGCCCAGGCCGGAAGGGGGCCTGGCACAGTTGGGCCTGGCACAGTTGGGGCCTTGTGGCAGCACTTAAACTCTAAAGTTGAACCTTTAACCATAACCTAGAATGGTAACTGTAGTGAAAGGCAGCAGCAGATACAGCTGCTTTACTCTGTTTTGATTTTCCTAAGGATGGTAAAGGACTCAAGCTAGTAAACAAAAACAGAATTTCTGAAAACAAACAAAGACCCCTTCCTGAAGAACAGGACTCACAAAATATTACTACAGAGCAGATCTCCAAGTGGAGATTCTTTCCCTTAGACAGCCAGCCTTTAAATTAGATTAGGGAGGGCTGGAACCAGGCTACACCCCTTTTTTGCACCTGTGAAATGCTTCCAGCTCCACAGCAGAACATGTGAAATAAAAGAATCCTCTCTTACTTCTTTCATGTTTGTTGACTGCAGTCCCAACCAGGTGGGCTCACAGTGTCTTGCAAGTGGCACCTGGAAGCAGGCACAGATGGGAGGCACAGCACCCTACAATCTCCAGGTGAGTAACAGCAGCCAAGGAGGCCTCTGGGCTCTGCAGGGTCATTGTGTGGAGCATTACACACAGGAACAGCTGACTATAAAGATAATGGCAGAGCTGCAGAGCTAACCATAATAGAGAGGCACAGTGGCTCAGCTTGTTTCCCACTGTAACGCAGGAAATAAGAGCCATGAGGGAAATGCAGATGCTTTCTGCCTTCTGCCCCCATCAGAGGGGAGGAATGAGCTGCACTTCCACGGAGACATTCCTCTCACAGCCACTCACACCTCAGGTTGGAGTATTCCTGGCTGCAGGATGGGGAAAACCAGTTCTTGCCTGATTGTGTCCACATGATGCCAGTTGTCCTCCTGACAGTTGCTACTGATCCTTCCCCAAGTCCTGCTGCTAACCACTGATATTTCTGCATCTTCTGGGCCCTGTTAGGACTGAAAAGAGGAGCGGATAACAGACGGAAGGATCTGGCCTTCTGCTGGGTGATAGCCACCTGCATGTCCTGTTCCTGCTTTCTCTTTTTCCCAGGTGGCATTGTGCTTCCCAAGGAGTGTGTGGACCTTTTTGATGGGAGCGCGCAGCAAGGAACCGACCGGGTCTCAGCTTCCTGCCTGCCCTGCACCTGAGTGAGGGACACTGCGACCTGCTCAGGAGGCAAGATGTCATGTCAGGGAGATCCGTTTTCCTTGTTGTTTTTTGTCATCTGTGCTTTGCTGTGCTGTGCTATTTTATTCCTTTGCAGTGCTATGGTTTTCTTTCCTATTTGTTGTTTTCTGTGTCTTTTTTTCTAATTTGTTTTTCTTTCCGTTTTTCCTTGCCTTTGCTTTGGTTTGATTTTATTTATTTATTTTTCTTTGCTTTTTTTTTTTTTTTAAATTCTGTGTTATTTCCTAGAATTCTGCAAGTTTTATTTGTTGTTGTTTTTTTCATCTATGCTTTGTTTTGCTATTTTTTTTTCTTTTGATATGCTGCGTGAGAACTGTTGAATCATGGCCTGAACCACTGATTATCACCTAGGGAAAGGACCAGGTCAGCCCTGGTAGCACAGGTGAAGGTAATGCAGTTGAGTGACTGGAAGGGGTGGAGCCTGGCTGCACCTCTCTTAGAGCTCGTGTTTAAGGGCTGACTGCCACTGGGTGGGATCTCTTTCTGATGATTTCTCATCTGTGGAGTTTGTTCTGTGGACTTCCATCCTCAGAGGTGGGTGAGCAGTTCTTTCCTTACCTTTGTAATATATTCCCCTTGTGCCAGTCTTTCTGCTGTTACATATGCTATGGGTTTGGTTTTGTTTATTTATATTTGTTTTGTGGTTGTTGTTTTTTTTTTTTTTTAACTTTGATTCCCTGGTCTTTGGCTTGCTTTTTTTTTTGTTTTTCTTTGTATTGCTGTTTTGTGTTTTTTTTTTCTTTTGCTGTGCCATGATCTGCTTCACAGGTGTCATTTGCAAGAGATTGTAAATTCTCCTGGTTCAAACTGCAGTCAGCTTAGTCAACTGTGTAAGAAATATATAAGGGCTGCTGAGGGCAGGCTGGATTTCCATTTCTTTATGAACTGGGGTGTTGCTGCAGATGTGCTTATCTCCTCCTTTGTCATTGTTGTTTTGTTGTTGTTCAAGAATATTAAAACATGCTATGTCTGTGTTTGTTGTCATCCGCTTTCTTTTCTCTGTCTTGCAGGTCAGCTCGTGCTAGAAGTCGATGGTATCACTGTATGAATTGAGGTCAGTTTAGGAGCAGCTGCTGATGGAAGGAATGAAGTCCAGGCTAATAAATGGAAGCATCTCCTGGTAGGGTGTCAGAGGCGGCAGTAAGGATGTCTGTCATTGTAAAAACCAGGGGGCTGGCTCATCCAAGTGCTTGCTGACTGATGTTTGAGAGTATCTTCTCCAACTGAATGATAAGAAAGCTAAATATGCTGAGTCATAACAGCTTGTGCTGAAGTTGTGAATGTGCTCCCAAATGTTTCCTTTAGTGGTAAATTACGTTCTGGCACTGTGATAGTCCTATCTGTGGCATGATCTGGAACACTGTGTCTCATTGCAAGCCTTGTGTGCCTGTTTCCGTGAACGTTGCTTTCTTTGTCTCTTCAGAGTAAGTGGAGGGTGCTTCCTTGCTTTTGGTAGGTTCATCCAGGAGGCTGTCAGAAGGCCAATTGCAATGTTCATAACACAAAGGGACGCAATGGGAATGGACTGTCATTACCACCAAGCAGAGTGAGTTTCTTATGTCATGAAAGACATAATTTTGATTCTTACTTCTGAGCAGTTGCGGTGTGGAAGAGGATGTCATGTAACCATTTATTTGAGAGTGCAGGGAAGAGTCATGAGAAGTGAAATGGTAGTTTCTGTTTTGGCTGTCAAAATGGTGGAGTTTCTGGGGGAGGGACATGGATGGCTTCCTGTAAGCAGGCCCCCTCTGAGAGATTGGGCTTTGCTTGCTGCTTTGCTGTGCCTACCTGCCTGCTCCCTGTGCTTGCTGTGTCTGATACCAGTGGTCATGGAACAGGCTCCCCAGGGCTGTGGGCCTGGCCCTGAGCTGCTGCAGCTTAAAGGCCATTTGCATTTGGGTGGTCTTTCCTGGAGCATCGGGTTGGACTTGATGATCCTCGTGGTTCCCTTACAACTTGGGATATTCTGTGATTTGGGTGGTTTGCCTGGGAAATACCAGATGATTTTTTCCCCCCCCTCCCCCCCAACTTTTTATGGCATTTGAACTCATAGTTTCACTTCTAAATGTGGGAGAGGAGTTGGGTAAGGGTAGGGTAAGTTGCTTCTTTTTTTTCCTATTCTCCTAGGTGACTGTGTATTTTCTGCCCATGTTGTGGTAGCTCTGTAACCAGGAATGTTCCTAATGCTCATAAAAAGACTCTACTGGCAGCACAGAATTTGACCATTGGACTACCCGCTGGATTAATTTCTGTAGATTGGTTATATGCTTTTTGAGATGGTATGTTCTGTTGGTTTTTTTTTATTTTTTTTTCAGACTGTCAGCTTTTGAGGTCACTGAGACGTCTTGATTTATCAGTCACTGGCAGCTTGCTAGAGCTTGAAGTAGTTGAATCGTCCCATACTGAGCTGTTAAATAAAACCATAGAATCACTTTGGCATTGTAGCTCTGAGCTAGGCTGTGCCACCGGTGTGGATGTCTGTGCTGCAGATGGCATCCTTCCTCATCCTTCTCCTCCCAGCTGTGCTCCTCATTGGCAGAAGGTATCACCATCAGCTTTCTACCCCACACAGCAGTTGTTACCTGAGCAGAGACTTGTTCACTTCCCAGTTTCTCTGTGGCACCCCCGTATGCTGTTAGTTCTCTCTTTCTCTGTTGGTGTTCTGTCTAGTCTTCAGTTTGCCCTAGGATGCCAGGCCACTTGAAAAGCATTTTCAAATTATATCCATCCTGATTTTTTTATTTTTTTCCCTGAGGAACACCCTGGAATCTTCTGCAGAAATCACCATTTCAGGCTTGTATGTTGTTTACCTGTATAATCAATTATTCCTCTCTAGGCTGTTGTTCTCTAATGTTCAGGATCAGTCCCTGTCCTTTGTCCTCCCTGCTTTGCTGTCCTGTATGGATTTACCTGAGTTTTTCTTCAGCCTGCTTTCCTTTTAGTGTTGACAGTCCCTTTCAGTGTTGACAGTCATAAGCAACTCCTAGTTGCGTTGAGGAAAATGAATGCAGCAGCACACGTTCCTTCTTGATGGATAGCAGCGATAGGAGAAATAAGGAGGAATGTCCTTTGGTTATTTTCTCTAGGATCTTCAACAACTGTTGATAAGCGTAAGGATGGGTAATACACGTATAGGAAAAGATAGTAGTTTTAACAGTTGGAAAAAGTAATGTGAGGCATCCATGTTTTACCCCAGGTCGAAAAGCTTTGGAACTAGCTAGAGGACAGTTCCTCTGATTTCCAGTTTGCTGAGCAGTTCAGGGCATCAGAGGGGACTTGCTGGCATCTGGACAAAGGGAGAGTGTTGAGTGGAAGAGGAAACCAAGTTGTTAAGATCTGTGAAGAAGGAGGGAAGGAATTGGTTGTTTGTCACCTTACTGCCCTTCTTGTCTCCCTGGAGCCCAGCTGACTTCCTGGGATTGCTGAATAGCTGCCTTTTGCTACCCCCTGCCTATCAGATCAAAAACCAGTGGTGTAAAAATCAGTGGGAGTTTGTTGGGGTAAGTTCTTGAGTATTCTTTATTTCAGTAAAAGGCATTGACTGTCTGAGGATGGAAGTCCGGATACCTACCCACGTGTATTACAGCAATCATGGAATTTCTATTTCAAAGACTTTTCCAAAGCCCTTCAAATGGAAAGGCGAAAGGAAATGCGACTTTGGAGTAGTAAATGGTGCATGTTAAATTTTAAAGAGGGCTAATTAATGTAAACTGACTCCGGTGGTGTCAGTGTATAGCTTTCTCTATGAGGGTACTCAGGAATTCTTCTGACAATGAGTCAGAATTCTTCTGGAATTCTTCTGACACGATCCCGACTCCAGGTGTGTGCTCAGCTTGGAAATGCATGCACACAGTTTTTGCTTGGCCAGCTGTTTTGACCGCATCACCCTACATCATCTTGTCTTGATCTCTTTGCTCCCTCCATCAAAAGCTTTGCTTGGTGTAGGCTCATTGCAGGTGCTGAATCTGTGATTTTGATCCACGTGAGATCAATACAGTTTAATAGAGAAAATAAGGTAGGGTTCTGCTGCACTAATTTGAATGTCTTAGGAGAAGGATCTTGCTTAGGATAGGGTATCTACCACACTGCTGATTGTCATCACCCCACACCCTTTGTGGGACTCAGACTTGTAGAATTAGCTCCTTGAAGAGAGGGGCTCCCAAGGTGTCAAACCACGTAAACTTTGGAGTACCACGTTGTGTGATGGCATTTATGGGGCAGAGCCCACAGAGAATATGCCTCTGTCGCCACTCAGTCTTGTGATGACACAACGCCTACCGTAGCATGGGGTCAGTGGGACTGCAGGCACAGCGGGATGGGAGCTGAGCCAGCCACAGCCTGGTGTGCGCTGTGCAAGTTGCCCTGCCTGGTGCTGGGCTTAGTGCTGCCCTGTGCTGATGAGGCTGCTTGGGGTGGGTGTGGGGCAGCACTTTTTGCAGCTCCCTGCCAAGCAGGATCCTGACCAGCAGCAGGTTACTTGTGGGAGCAGGGACGTGGGGGGGAGCACATTGTGCTTGCTGTTTCTGCCTCAGAGAAATGTTGTTATTTTTAAAATGAAGCTTCGAACTGCTGTAGGACTCGTGTCGTTCTCGCATCCCACTCTAGAGGACTCTGTCATTTGATTTGAGAGTGCAGGCTTGTTGGATTTCATTTTATCTTTCCTATCCACAGGAACCAATGGGTGGCTTCCGGAATAGTTCAAGATGTCTCTGTTAAGACAAAGTTTTGCTGCACGTAACCCAGAACCCCGAACTCTAGGTATTTTACAGCTGATACAACCAGCCTTTCAGGTCTGCTGAAGAAGTAGGTTTAGGAACACAGAGAATAAGTCCTAGCTGCAGTAGACAATAGTGTAGCTTGAGAAAGGCTGCCCCTGGGGGCTCAGGTAGTTTAGATCCTAGTAGCATTTGGTATTCTCAAGTGTGAATAATTCAGCTGATGTACTTCTCTTTGTATTGTTGCCTCTTCATTGTTGACGGGTAATTTCAGTAGTCTTTGCTGGGCCAGTTGCTGGTTGGCAGATAAGCTTCTGTACTTATCTTGGGAGGACAGAAGGATGCAAAGAGTAACGTTTTGCTAAAGGCGAAGTAAGTTTAGAAATTGTGAAAGTTCTGCTTCGATAGGATCATAGAGTCATAGAATTGCTCAGGGTGGAAAAGACCTTAAAGGTCATCAAGTCCAACCACGACCTAACCAAACTTACCTGACATCTAAGAGCCCCCTGCCAAATCATGTCCCTGAGCACCACACGCAAAGGGTTTTTAAACACATTCAGGGGTGGTGACTTAACCACCTCCCTGGGGAGCCTACTCCAGTGCTTAACAAGCCCTTCTGTAAAGAAGATTTCCTGATATCCAACCTAAACTTTCCCTGGTGCAGCTTGAGGCCATTTCTCTTCATCCTGTCACCAGTGAGAGGAGACCAGCCCCACTCTCGCTGTAAGCACCTTTCAGGTATTTGGAGAGAGCAGTAAGGTCTCCCCTCAGCCTCCTCTTCCACAGACTAAACAGCCCCAGTTCCTTCAGTTGCTCCTTGTAGAGCGTATTCTCCAAGCCCTTCCCCAGCCTTGTTACCCTTCTTTAAACCTGTTCCAGCACCTCAACGTCCTTTGTGAATTGGAGTGCCCAAAACTGAACACAGTACTCAAGGCGAGGCCTCACCAGTGCTGAGGTCAGGGGCAGGACTGCTTCCCTAGTCCGGCTCACCGCACCATTCCTGACCCAAGCCAGGATGCCACTGGCCTTCTTGGCCACCTGGGCACACTGCTGGCTCATATTCAGCCGCCTGTCCAACAGCACGCCACGGTCCCTTTCCATCAGGCAGCTTTCCAGCCACTCCTCCCCAAGCCTGTAGGGTTGTCTGGGGTTGTTGTGACCAAAATGCAGGACCCAACACTTGGCGCTATTGAAACTCATACAGTTTGCCCTGGCCCATCGATCCAGTCTATCCAGGTCCCTCTGTAGCGCCTTTCTCCCCTCTGGCAGATCGACGCTCCCTCCCAACTTGGTGTTGTCTGCAAACTTACTGAGGGTGCACTCAATCCCCTTGTCAAGATCGTTAATAAAGATGTTGAATAGAAGCGGCCCCAGTACCAAGCCCTGTGGAACGCTGCTTGTGACTGGGTGCCAACTGGATTTAACTCCATTGACCACAGCTCTTTGGCCCAGCCGTCCGGCCAGTGTTTCACCCACTGGAGCGTACGCTCGTCTAAATCATGGGCGGCCAGCTTCTCCACGAGGGTGTTGTGGAGTACAGCATCAGAGGCTTTACTGAAGTCCAGGTAGACCACGTTGACAGCCTTATCCTCAACCACTAAGCGGGTCACCTTGTGATAGAATGGAATTTCCTTTCATAAACCCATGCTGACTGGGCCTGATCCCCTGATTGAACTTTAATTGGTCCATAATGGCTCCTGTGATTATCTGTTCCATAACCTTTCGTGTCACTGAGGTGAGACTGATAGGTCTGTAGCTGCCGCGATAATCTTTCTGACCCTGTTTGAAGATGGGCATCACGTTTGCCAGTTTCCAGTTAGCCAGGACTGCTGAAGGATGTTGGAGAGTGGCTTGGCAACCACATCCGCCAACTCCCTCAGCACTCTGGAGCGCAATCCTTCTGGCCTGTGGACTTGTGAGCATCCAGCTTTCGGAGCAGGTCCGAAACCTTTGCATCGTGAATTATGCAGTGCCTGTTTAGTTTGCCATCCCTACCTTCCAGCAGAGGGGACTGTGTTCCCAGGGAGTAACAAGTCTTGCTATTAAAGGCTGAGGCAAAGATGGCATTAAGCACCTCAGCCTTATCCTGATCCTTAGTCACCAAGTTGCTCTTGGTGTCCAACAAAGAATGGAGATTCTCCCTAGCCCTCCTCTTGCTGTTGTCTCCTGCACCTTTAAAATTGCTTCCTTGAAGTATTGCCAGCCTTCGTGGGCTCCCACACCCTCCGAAACTACCTCCCGAGGGACCCTGTCAACCATGGTCCTAAAGAGGTTAAAGTTTGCCCTCTGGAAGTCTAAGGTAGCAGTTCTGCTGCCTCCCCTCTGTGGTCCAACAAGGATTGAGAAATCTGGCATCTCGTGACCACTGTGTGCCAGACAACCTCCTCCAACCTTTACATCCGTCACAAGACCTTCTCTGTTAGCAAACTGCGGGATTTTGCTTCCCCTCGTTGGCTCCTGCTCCATCAGTGTCAGGAAGTTATCTCCCACACACTCTAGGAACCTTGAGGGCTGTTCCCCATCTGCTGCATTATAAATCCAGCGGATGTCTGGGACATTGGAATCCCCCACAAGGACAAGGGGGAGAGACCTTGAGACCTCACCCAACTGGTGTTTTGTCCACCTCTTCATCCTGGTTGGGTGGCCTGTAGCACGCTCCCATGATAATGTCAGTCTTACTGGCCTTTGCTTTTACTCTGACCCGTAAGCTCTCAACCCTATCATTGCCGTCATTAATTTCCATACGTTCACATTCTTTCTTAACGTAGAGGGCTACAGCACTGCCTTTCCTGCCTTGCTTATCTCTTTTGAGATGTTACCAGCTATCCATCACAGCGCTCCAGCTGTGAGAGTCATTCCACCACATTTCTGTGATTTCCAAGTGATTTTCTCCTGTTTTTTTGATTCAAACAAAAGCGACTTATGACTATAATAAAATAATAAAATTATTATTATAATTATATTTATTATATATAATATAATATATAATTATATATTATAATTATATATTTATTATTATAATAAAATTATTATTATTATTATTATTTTTTAATGCCAGGCATTGCGTTCAACTTTTTTTAAAAAATAACACATTAAGAATGGCTTTGTTTGCATTTTCGTAACTGCTGAGGCTTTGGCTGACGACAGCTTTCAGCTGCATCTGAACTAGACTGGATTTGTGTCATGCTCGTAGTATATCAGTATTTCTCTTCCAGACCTTTGAATCCATTATTCCTCTGCTATTTATCTCTCCTGGTTGCTGGAGAGAAGAGTTACTATGTCACCTCCTAACTTGTAAGATCAAGCTTGGAGATTTTCAGCAATTCGGGATATTCTTGCTTTTCTTTAAGCAAATTAAGTGATAACCTATCATATTGTGACATTTCCCGTGCGTAATGCCAAGGGATAGGGTTGGAGGTGCCTGCTGGTTCATGTAGCATCCCAGAACTTTCTACACTGCTTAAGTTGTGTAGCAGGAAATTCTCAAATATGGTCAAAATCTGATTCGTAGTGTTTTGGTATGTGTATTAAAGTCAGTATGGGTCCAGTTCAGACAGCATCGTTTGACATAGGTTTGTTGTCTGATATTAAATGATATTTTACTAATTTGGCTACATACATCCTCCACCCGTAGTTTGCATATCGTCTTCTTATGGTGAGGTTTGCCTGCTAAACAGAAAGACAAAGTAAGCTTAAATTACAAAAGCAGAGAAGCAAAGATATCTTAGAGGCTCAATACAGTACAGGTTGACGTAGCCGTCAATTAACCCGACTTATCGTGGGACCTCGGCCATCCGGGGGAGAGAGACATAGCCATGGATGCCATGAAGTCTTCTCTCAATTTAATGCTGCGTCACACGGCTAATATACCAGCATGGCTTCCACGCATGCGTGTCCCGTACACCCGCTACGCAACCCCACGCACGACCCTTCCCACTCCCAGAGTCCTCCCTTGCATAAATCATGCCATCATGGGGCATCCGGCAAAGCGCTTCTTCGTATCCCTGATCCATGGTTCTGCTTCAGCTGCTTCGGCTGTTGTTAGCTTAGCAGTTCCTTACTCAGGCCCATCCCCTGGTGGACTTTGTTCCACAACACAGGTCAATTAGAGTTTTACTTTAAAGTTGTTGTGTTCTGGGTCTTATGTGGGATGAGATACGGGTGTGAATGTTACAGACGAGTGTTTTTCCTGGGTATATTGTTTACCTGCTGCCACGCAAGCCAGCTCTTCTTTTCCCTGCCTCTGCTTTTATTGTTCACATCTATCCGCATCGCAAAATCTCTAACAGATTTATTTTTGTTTTTTAAAACTGTGTAGCTAGAAGAAGGACTTATCTCAGCCTTTATCTCATCATCTGATGGAGATTGGCAGCGTATGGGGGAGTTTGCATGAATTACTAGCATCTCACCAAAACCAAGGAACAGGAAAAAAAAGAAGAAAAGAAAAAAAACCCAGAACTGAGTAAGTGACTATAGCCGAGCCAGCAGGAAATCTTACCTTCAGTTTGTGGAGTCTATCCTTTGTCCCCGTTTTGCTCAGCACTGGCTGGCTGGGTTAACACTGACCACTAATGAAAGCGCTCTGCTACCCGTCTCAGCAGTGCTCCGGTCTTTGTTGCTGCATTATGAATGCACTGCTGCTACTGACACATTTTTTCACCCCCTCGGTTGTTATCTGAGCAGTGTTAGCCCTCACGAGCTATACAGTCAGTCCCTGCTTGCTCCAGGTGCTACATAAGCACAGCAGAAGGATGCCAAGGGGCTTGCAGACAGCGTCTGCACGCTGTTGCTCTTTCAGAGAAGCCTCTATTTTGGCTAACTGTAGAAGAAACCGTTTTTTCCTTCATAAGGTCCTTGCAAACACAGTCAAAGTGTACAGAAGTTTGTGTCTAAGTGTCTTTTTGTAGTAGGTGTAATGAGGCTATCTCTTTTTCAGGAAGATAAGTGCCTTCAGACAGTTAGGAAAACTGCTGGCTCAGGCTTTGCCTCCATTAATACAAGTTCAGCCACCTTCCCCAGAAAAATCTGCATCGAGCCATGGTTTTAACTTGCAGGTGGAGTTCCCATTGCAGGGCTGAAGTGCCGAAGCTCTCTGACCTCCAAGGGCACCCTTAACTCGTGTGGGTGTGAGTGTCTGCTTTGCTTTCGGAGAGAGACCCTTTAGAGCCCCAGAGTGCGCTGTCCAGAGTTCAGATGAGGACCTCCTTAAGCTGAATTTATTTGTATCCTGCAGGAGGCTTTTTCTTGGTTGGCGACATGCTTAGAAAAGAAACAAGGAAAAATGGGCATTTCCATGTAACTGCATTCTGCTCAGTGCAGTGTATGCCTGCGTAGCAGAATTAGCTCCACGGCATTGCAAATAATACAGCAAACTGTAAGTAGTGCAGGAAAGCATTTTTTTAGTTTTAAAAGTTTGGCCTTCCAAAACAGGCCTGCCTTGGCTGCGCTGGCTTGAATCTCCCCGTGTGTTCTGTTGTCAGGGTTCCCGTATTTATAGTGGTTGGCAGGGAGGTGGCTCGTGACATGGTAAGGCCATGGCGATGGGACATTCTTAGAGTCAACTGAAATACGGCGGTGTTGGACGAGGGGAAGCTATGGCCTGACAGTTGCCCTTCTTGTCACCGGTGGGATTCTGCGGGGTCCATTTTAAGGCCATTTCTCTGTAATGTTTTCACTGTTGATTCCAATCAAGATCTGGCAGTTGTATGAAGTAAACTGGTGGTCGATGTGAAGCTGGGAGGAATGTTGACTCCCTTGAGGGTTGGGAGGCCTTGCACCAAGATGGGGAGGGTGGTCCCCATCTGTCTGAAGAAGAGCGAGTGCTGCGTTCTGTACCTGGGATGCGGCAGTCCTGGCTGTATGCACAGACTGGGGCACGAGGGGCTGGAGATGAGCTGTGCAAAAAGGGATCTGGGCGTTCTGGTTGATGACAACTTGAATCTGAGCTGGCAGTGTGCCCTGGCAGCCAGAAGGGCCAACCATACCCTGGGGTGCATCAGGCCCAGCACTGCTGAGCGAGGGAAGCAGTTGTCCCACTGTGCTTTGCGCTGTGTGGTTTCCCCTTGAGCATTTGGTGCAGGTTTGGGTGGCACTGCATGAGAAGGACGTAAAGCTATTAGACTGTGTCCAAAGGAGGGCTGCCGAGGTGGGGAAGGGCCTGAGGGCATGGTGTGTGAGGAGCAGCTGAGGTCCCTGGGTTCACTCAGAGCAGGCTGAGGGCAGCCCTCCTGGCAGCTGCAGCTCCTCACAGGGCGTGGAGGGCATTGCTGAGCTCTGCTCTCGGGGGACAGCAGCAGGGCCCGAGGGAACAGCATGGAGCTGTGTCAGAGGAGGGTCGGGTGGGGGTTAGGGAAGGGGTCTGCACCAGAGGGCAGTGGGCATGGAGCAGGCTGTCCAGGGCGATGGGCACGGCCCTGAGCTGCTGCAGCTCAGGGAGCCTTGGGACTGCGCTGTCAGACGCAGGGTTTGAGTTTGAGTCATCTTTTGTGGAGCCAGGGGTTGGACTTGATGATCCTTGTGTGTCCCCTCCAAGTCGGGATATTCTATGATTCTGTGACATCAGCAGTTTGCCTGGGAAACACCTGATGATTTTTTTCTTTCAATTTGTCGTGGCACAGTGAGCTGTGAGAAATTAAGGAATGGTAGCGCGTGCTTAACCGGGCTGCATGGCAAGCAGGTCCGGTGGGCTGCCTTGTAAGGATGCATCTAGATTTCCCAATCGCCTCATTTAAGAAGGCCAAATACTCTCAGTTATTGTTCTGGGAAGCACACGTCACTGGGTGTATAATTCATTTCACTTGGAATTTCAGGGTCAGACGTAAATGCTATTATCCAGTTTAGAGGAAAAGCTTTAGAAAAAGAAGTGGGAAGCTGAATCGATACTTGGAAAAATGAAAAATGTTTAAAATATTTTTTGCAAAATAAGCGCTCAGCAGGCAGTCGTTCTGTTCTGCTTTTGGCCAGTCTCAGGTGCTTGTCTTCCAGAATGTCTGCGTATGGATGAATCACAGCACGATCCAGGGAATTTTTAAGGAAGCTAGAAAGGAGGACCTGGTGAACTACAGGCTGGTGAGCCTCACCTCTGTGCCTGGGAAGATCATGGAGCAGATCCTCCTAGAAGCTGTGTGAAGGCTCATACGAGACAGAGATCCGAGACAGCCAGCATGGTTTCAGCAAGGTCAGATCTTGCCTGACCAATCTGGTAGCCTTCTATTTTTATTTTTTTATTTTTTTGTTCTTCCCTCTTTTTGCTTTGCCTCTATTATGCCTGCCTGGGTCTTTGCACAGCCGCTACCCTTACCACCTCCTTGCCGTGACTGCGGCTGCTCTTTTCCTTTGCTTTTTTATGTTGTTGTTACTGCTGCATGGGTTGATGTTGGATTCCTCTGTTGCTTTTCCATAGATTTTATTTTATTATTCATGCCTTGGTTTCATCCTCCGTCTTTGCTGCAATTGTTATTGATATTTCTTTTTTCAGATTCATACTTATTGTCCATGTGTGTCCTGCCTGCGTGCTTGTGTCCTGCCTGCGTGTGTGTTTTTTCTGTCTTTTTTATTTTCTCTTTTTCTTCTTTTCTCAGGCTGGCTAGATCCATGCCCGGTAGCTACCCTTACCTCCTCCTTGGCATGACTGCAGGTGCTCTGCCATCCTCCAGAGAGATGTTTTGTTCTAATGGACAGCCGCAGACTCCTTCTGGGCTGGCGACCCTGATGTTGCGTCTCTGGTGGAGGTAGCAGCATGCCCTGTAGCTACCCGTTCCTCCTCCCAGGCACGGATCCTGAGCTTTTTCCTTCTCTAGACTCAGTTGTCATCTCTGCTTTGCCATGAGAGTGCATTCTATCCTTTGCTTTTTTATGGGGATGTTTCTGCTGCATGCATTGATGTTGGTTTTCTCTGTTGATTTTCCATAATATTTATTTTTATTTTTATTTTATTCAGTTTTGGTTTACAGCTCCTAATGAGTTGCAATGAATTGTTAATTTTTTTCCAGCAGCTTCATTGATAATGTTTTGCTTTGCCTCTTTTTGCTTTGCCTCTTTTTGCTTTGCCTCTCTTATGGCATGCTAGATCTTAGCACCGGGTTTTTCCTTTGTATTTTTCCTTTCTGTTTTTCCTTTGTGCTTTTGCTTTCAGTTTTTCCTTTTTTTTTTTTTTTTCCATTCTAATTTTGCATTCTCTTTTGGCATTCTCTTTTTGCTTTCTGATTTTGCTTTCGGATTTTGTTTTCGGTTTTTGCTTTCAGGTTTTGCTTTCAGGATTTGCTTTCTCTTTTTGCATTCTCTCTTTGCTTTTGGTTTTTGCTTTCAGTCTTTGCTTTCAGTTTTTGCTTTCAGATTTTGCTTTCTGTTTTTGTTTTTCCTCTTTTTGATTTGCCTTTCTTATTGCTGTCTAGATCTTTATACAGTGTTTTTGCTTTGTGTTTTTGCTTTGTGTTTTTGCTTTGTGTTTTTGCTTTGTGTTATTCCTTTCACTTTTTGCTTTCACTTTTTGCTTTTACTTTTTGCTTTCATTTTTTGCTTTCACTTTTTGCTTTGCCCCTTTTTGCTTTGCCTCTCTTATTTCTGGCTAGATCCTTGCACAGGGTTTTTCCTTTGTGTTTTTCCTTTCTATTTTCCTTTGTGCTTTTGCTTTCAGTTTGTCCTTTTATTTTTTTTTTGCATTCTCATTTTGCATTCTCTTTTGGCATTCTCTTTTTGCTTTCTGATTTTGCTTTCTGATTTTGCTTTCAGATTTTGTTTTCGGTTTTTGCTTTCAGGTTTTGCTTTCAGTTTTTGCGTTCTATTTTTGCATTCTCTCTTCGCTTTCGGTTTTTGCTTTTAGTTTTGCTTTCACTTTTTGCTTTCTATTTTTGATTTACCTCTTTTTGATTTGCCTTTCTTATTGCTGTCTAGATCTTTATACAGTGGTTTTGCTTTGTGTTTTTGCTTTGTGTTTTTGCTTTGTGTTTTTGCTTTGTGTTTTTGCTTTGTGTTTTTGCTTTGTGTTATTCCTTTCACTTTTTTCTTTCACTTTTTGCTTTCATTTTTTGCTTTCACTTTTTGCTTTCACTTTTTGCTTTGCCCCTTTTTGCTTTGCCTCTCTTATGACTGGCTAGATCTTTGCACACTAGCTCCCCTTACCACCTCCGTGCCATGACTGCGGCTGCTTTTCTCCTTTGCTTTTTTATGTGGTTGTTACTGCTGCATGGGTTGATGTTGGTTTTCTCTATTGCTTTTCTTAAGTTTTCATTTTATTAGGAATGTTTTGGTTTTGTCCTCTGTCTTTGTTGCCATGCATATTGATATTTCTTTTTTCAGATTCATTCTTATAGTGCCTGCGTGTGTCCTGCCTGCGTGTGTCCTGCCTGCGTGTGTCCTGCCTGCGTGTGTCCTGCCTGCGTGTGTCCTGCCTGCGTGTGTCCTGCCTGCGTGTGTCCTGCCTGCGTGTGTCCTGCCTGCGTGTGTCCTGCCTGCGTGTGTCCTGCCTGCGTGTGTCCTGCCTGCGTGTGTCCTGCCTGCGTGTGTCCTGCCTGCGTGTGTCCTGCCTGCGTGTGTCCTGCCTGCGTGTGTCCTGCCTGCGTGTGTCCTGCCTGCGTGTGTCCTGCCTGCGTGTGTGTTTTTTTTGTCTTTTTTATTTTCTCTTTTTCTTTTTTTCTCAGGCTGGCTAGATCCATGCCCGGTAGCTACCCTTACCTCCTCCTTGGCATGACTGCAGGTGCTCTGCCATCCTCCAGAGAGATGTTTTGTTCTAATGGACAGCCGCAGACTCCTTCTGGGCTGGCGACCCTGATGTTGCGTCTCTGGTGGAGGTAGCAGCATGCCCTGTAGCTACCCGTTCCTCCTCCCAGGCACGGATCCTGAGCTTTTTCCTTCTCCAGACTCAGTTGTCATCTCTGCTTTGCCATGAGAGTGCATTCTATCCTTTGCTTTTTTATGGGGTTGTTTCTGCTGCATGCATTGATGTTGGTTTTCTCTGTTGATTTTCCATAATATATACTTTTATTTTTATTTTATTCAGTTTTGGTTTACAGCTCCTAATGAGTTGCAATGAATTGTTGATTTTTTTCCAGCAGCTTCATTGATAATGTTTTGCTTTGCCTCTTTTTGCTTTGCCTCTTTTTGCTTTGCCTTTCTTATGGCTGGCTAGATCTTAGCACCGGGTTTTTCCTTTGTATTTTTCCTTTCTGTTTTTCCTTTGCGCTTTTGCTTTCAGTTTTTCCTTTTTTTTTTTTTGCATTCTCATTTTGCATGCTCTTTTGGCTTTCTGATTTTGCTTTCTGATTTTGCTTTCGGATTTTGCTTTCGGTTTTTGTTTTCAGGTTTTGCTTTCAGTTTTTGCTTTCAGTTTTTGCTTTCAGTCTTTGCTTTCAGTTTTTGCTTTCAGATTTTGCTTTCTGTTTTTGTTTTTCCTCTTTTTGATTTGCCTTTCTTATTGCTGTCTAGATCTTTATACAGTGTTTTTGCTTTGTGTTTTTGCTTTGTGTTTTTGCTTTGTGTTTTTGCTTTGTGTTTTTGCTTTGTGTTTTTGCTTTGTGTTTTTGCTTTGTGTTATTCCTTTCACTTTTTGCTTTCACTTTTTGCTTTCAGTTTTTGCTTTCAGTTTTTGCTTTCAGTCTTTGCTTTCACTTTTTCCTTTGACTTTCTGCTTTCTCTTTTTGCTTTCACTTTCTGCTTTCACTTTCTGCTTTCACTTTCTGCTTTCACTTTCTGCTTTCACTTTCTGCTTTCACTTTCTGCTTTCACTTTCTGCTTTCACTTTCTGCTTTCACTTTCTGCTTTCACTTTCTGCTTTCACTTTCTGCTTTCACTTTCTGCTTTCACTTTCTGCTTTCACTTTCTGCTTTCACTTTCTGCTTTCACTTTTTGCTTTCACTTTCTGCTTTCACTTTCTGCTTTCACTTTCTGCTTTCACTTTCTGCTTTCACTTTTTGCTTTCACTTTTTGCTTTGCCTCTTTTTGCTTTGCCTCTCTTATGGCATGCTGGATCTTTACACAGGGTTTTTCCTTTGTGTTTTTCCTTTCTGTTTTTCCTTTGCGCTTTTGCTTTCAGTTTTTCCTTTTTTTTTTTTTTTGCATTCTCATTTTGCATGCTCTTTTGGCTTTCAGATTTTGCTTTCGGATTTTCCTTTCGGATTTTGCTTTCGGTTTTTGCTTTCAGTCTTTGCTTTCAGTTTTTGCTTTCAGTTTTTGCATTCTCTCTTTGCTTTTGGTTTTTGCTTTCAGTCTTTGCTTTCACTTTTTGCTTTCTGTTTTTGTTTTTCCTCTTTTTGATTTGCCTTTCTTATTGCTGTCTAGATCATTATACAGTGTTTTTGCTTTGTGTTTTTGCTTTGTGTTTTTGCTTTGTGTTTTTGCTTTGTGTTTTAGCTTTGTGTTTTTGCTTTGTGTTATTCCTTTCACTTTTTGCTTTCACTTTTTGCTTTCATTTATTGCTTTCACTATTTTGCTTTGCCCCTTTTTGCTTTGCCCCTTTTTGCTTTGCCTCTCTTATGGCTGGCTAGATCTTTGCACACTAGCTCCCCTTACCACCTCCATGCCATGACTGCGGCTGCTCTTCTCCTTTGCTTTTTTATGTGGTTGTTACTGCTGCATGGGTTGATGTTGGTTTTCTCTGTTGCTTTTCTTAAGTTTTCATTTTATTAGGAATGTTTTGGTTTTGTCCTCTGTCTTTGTTGCCATGCATATTGATATTTCTCTTTTCAGATTCATTCTTATAGTGCCTGCGTGTGTCCTGCCTGCGTGTGTCCTGCCTGCGTGTGTCCTGCCTGCGTGTGTCCTGCCTGCGTGTGTCCTGCCTGCGTGTGTCCTGCCTGCGTGTGTCCTGCCTGCGTGTGTCCTGCCTGCGTGTGTCCTGCCTGCGTGTGTCCTGCCTGCGTGTGTCCTGCCTGCGTGTGTCCTGCCTGCGTGTGTCCTGCCTGCGTGTGTGTTTTTTTTGTCTTTTTTATTTTCTCTTTTTCTTTTTTTCTCAGGCTGGCTAGATCCATGCCCGGTAGCTACCCTTACCTCCTCCTTGGCATGACTGCAGGTGCTCTGCCATCCTCCAGAGAGATGTTTTGTTCTAATGGACAGCCGCAGACTCCTTCTGGGCTGGCGACCCTGATGTTGCGTCTCTGGTGGAGGTAGCAGCATGCCCTGTAGCTACCCGTTCCTCCTCCCAGGCACGGATCCTGAGCTTTTTCCTTCTCCAGACTCAGTTGTCATCTCTGCTTTGCCATGAGAGTGCATTCTATCCTTTGCTTTTTTATGGGGTTATTTCTGCTGCATGCATTGATGTTGGTTTTCTCTGTTGATTTTCCATAATATTTATTTTTATTTTTATTTTATTCAGTTTTGGTTTACAGCTCCTAATGAGTTGCAGTGAATTGTTAATTTTTTTCCAGCAGCTTCATTGATAATGTTTTGCTTTGCCTCTTTTTACTTTGCCTCTTTTTGCTTTGCCTCTTTTTGCTTTGCCTCTCTTATGGCATGCTAGATCTTTGCACAGGGTTTTTCCTTTGTGTGTTTCATTTCTGTTTTTCCTTTGTGCTTTTGCTTTCAGTCTTTCCTTTTTTTTTTTTTTTTCTATTCTCATTTTGCATTCTCTTTTTGCTTTCTGATTTTCCTTTCGGATTTTGCTTTCGGTTTTTGCTTTCAGTTTTTGCTTTCAGTTTTTGCTTTCAGTTTTTGCTTTCAGATTTTGCTTTCAGTTTTTGCTTTCAGTTTTTGCTTTCAGTTTTTGCTTTCAGTTTTTGCATTCTCTATTTGCTTTCGTTTTTTGCTTTCAGTCTTTGCTTTCAGATTTTGCTTTCTGTTTTTGTTTTTCCTCTATTTGATTTGACTTTCTTATTGCTGTCTAGATCTTTATACAGTGTTTTTGCTTTGTGTTTTTGCTTTGTGTTTTTGCTTTGTGTTTTTGCTTTGTGTTTTTGCTTTTTGTTATTCCTTTCACTTTTTGCTTTCACTTTTTGCTTTCATTTTTTGCTTTCACTTTTTGCTTTGCCCATTTTTGCTTTGCCTCTCTTATGGCATGCTAGATCTTTGCACAGGGTTTTTCCTTTGTGTTTTTCCTTTCTGTTTTTCCTTTGTGCTTTTGCTTTCAGTTTTTCCTTTTTTTTTTTTTTTTTCCATTCTCATTTTGCATTCTCTTTTGGCATTCTCTTTTTGCTTTCTGATTTTGCTTTCTGATTTTGCTTTCTGATTTTGCTTTCGGATTTTGCTTTCGGATTTTGCTTTCGGATTTTGCTTTCGGATTTTGCTTTCGGTTTTTGCTTTCAGGTTTTGCTTTCAGGTTTTGCTTTCTCTTTTTGCATTCTCTCTTTGCTTTTGGTTTTTGCTTTGAGTCTTTGCTTTCAGTTTTTGCTTTCAGATTTTGCTTTCAGTTTTTGCATTCTCTATTTGCTTTCGTATTTTGCTTTCAGTCTTTGCTTTCAGATTTTGCTTTCTGTTTTTGTTTTTCCTTTTTTTGATTTGCCTTTCTTATTGCTGTCTAGATCTTTATACAGTGTTTTTACTTTGTGTTTTTGCTTTGTGTTTTTGCTTTGTGTTTTTGCTTTGTGTTTTTGCTTTGTGTTATTCCTTTCACTTTTTGCTTTCATTTTTTGCTTTCACTTTTTTCCTTTGCCCCTTTTTGCTTTGCCCCTTTTTGCTTTGCCTCTCTTATAGCTGGCTAGATCTTTGCACACTAGCTCCCCTTACCACCTCCATGCCATGACTGCGGCAGCTCTTCTCCTTTGCTTTTTTATGTGGTTGTTACTGCTGCATGGGTTGATGTTGGTTTTCTCTGTTGCTTTTCTTAAGTTTTCATTTTATTAGGAATGTTTTGGTTTCGTCCTCTGTCTTTGTTGCCATGCATATTGATATTTCTCTTTTCAGATTCATTCTTATAGTGCCTGCGTGTGTCCTGCCTGCGTGTGTCCTGCCTGCGTGTGTCCTGCCTGCGTGTGTCCTGCCTGCGTGTGTCCTGCCTGCGTGTGTCCTGCCTGCGTGTGTCCTGCCTGCGTGTGTCCTGCCTGCGTGTGTCCTGCCTGCGTGTGTCCTGCCTGCGTGTGTCCTGCCTGCGTGTGTCCTGCCTGCGTGTGTCCTGCCTGCGTGTGTCCTGCCTGCGTGTGTCCTGCCTGCGTGTGTCCTGCCTGCGTGTGTCCTGCCTGCGTGTGTCCTGCCTGCGTGTGTCCTGCCTGCGTGTGTCCTGCCTGCGTGTGTCCTGCCTGCGTGTGTCCTGCCTGCGTGTGTCCTGCCTGCGTGTGTCCTGCCTGCGTGTGTGTTTTTTTTGTCTTTTTTATTTTCTCTTTTTCTTTTTTTCTCAGGCTGGCTAGATCCATGCCCGGTAGCTACCCTTACCTCCTCCTTGGCATGACTGCAGGTGCTCTGCCATCCTCCAGAGAGATGTTTTGTTCTAATGGACAGCCGCAGACTCCTTCTGGTCTGGCGACCCTGATGTTGCGTCTCTGGTGGAGGTAGCAGCATGCCCTGTAGCTACCCGTTCCTCCTCCCAGGCACGGATCCTGAGCTTTTTCCTTCTCCAGACTCAGTTGTCATCTCTGCTTTGCCATGAGAGTGCATTCTATCCTTTGCTTTTTTATGGGGTTATTTCTGCTGCATGCATTGATGTTGGTTTTCTCTGTTGATTTTCCATAATATTTATTTTTATTTTTATTTTATTCAGTTTTGGTTTACAGCTCCTAATGAGTTGCAGTGAATTGTTAATTTTTTTCCAGCAGCTTCATTGTTAGTGTTTTGCTTTGCCTCTTTTTACTTTGCCTCTTTTTGCTTTGCCTCATTTTGCTTTGCCTCTCTTATGGCATGCTAGATATTTGCACAGGGTTTTTCCTTTGTGTATTTCATTTCTGTTTTTCCTTTGTACTTTTGCTTTCAGTCTTTCCTTTTTTTTTTTTTTTTCCATTCTCATTTTGCATTCTCTTTTTGCTTTCTGATTTTCCTTTCGGATTTTGCTTTCGGTTTTTGCTTTCAGTTTTTGCTTTCAGTTTTTGCTTTCAGTTTTTGCTTTCAGTTTTTGCTTTCAGTTTTTGCATTCTCTATTTGCTTTCGTTTTTTGCTTTCAGTCTTTGCTTTCAGATTTTGCTTTCTGTTTTTGTTTTTCCTCTATTTGATTTGACTTTCTTATTGCTGTCTAGATCTTTATACAGTGTTTTTGCTTTGTGTTTTTGCTTTGTGTTTTTGCTTTGTGTTTTTGCTTTGTGTTTTTGCTTTGTGTTTTTGCTTTGTGTTATTCCTTTCACTTTTTGCTTTCACTTTTTGCTTTCATTTTTTGCTTTCACTATTTTGCTTTGCCCCTTTTTGCTTTGCCCCTTTTTGCTTTGCCTCTCTTATGGCTGGCTAGATCTTTGCACACTAGCTCCCCTTACCACCTCCATGCCATGACTGCGGCAGCTCTTCTCCTTTGCTTTTTTATGTGGTTGTTACTGCTGCATGGGTTGTTGTTGGTTTTCTCTGTTGCTTTTCTTAAGTTTTCATTTTATTAGGAATGTTTTGGTTTCGTCCTCTGTCTTTGTTGCCATGCATATTGATATTTCTTTTTTCAGATTCATTCTTATAGTGCCTGCGTGTGTCCTGCCTGCGTGTGTCCTGCCTGCGTGTGTCCTGCCTGCGTGTGTCCTGCCTGCGTGTGTCCTGCCTGCGTGTGTCCTGCCTGCGTGTGTCCTGCCTGCGTGTGTCCTGCCTGCGTGTGTCCTGCCTGCGTGTGTCCTGCCTGCGTGTGTCCTGCCTGCGTGTGTCCTGCCTGCGTGTGTCCTGCCTGCGTGTGTCCTGCCTGCGTGTGTCCTGCCTGCGTGTGTCCTGCCTGCGTGTGTGTTTTTTTTGTCTTTTTTATTTTCTCTTTTTCTTTTTTTCTCAGGCTGGCTAGATCCATGCCCGGTAGCTACCCTTACCTCCTCCTTGGCATGACTGCAGGTGCTCTGCCATCCTCCAGAGAGATGTTTTGTTCTAATGGACAGCCGCAGACTCCTTCTGGGCTGGCGACCCTGATGTTGCGTCTCTGGTGGAGGTAGCAGCATGCCCTGTAGCTACCCGTTCCTCCTCCCAGGCACGGATCCTGAGCTTTTTCCTTCTCCAGACTCAGTTGTCATCTCTGCTTTGCCATGAGAGTGCATTCTATCCTTTGCTTTTTTATGGGGTTATTTCTGCTGCATGCATTGATGTTGGTTTTCTCTGTTGATTTTCCATAATATTTATTTTTATTTTTATTTTATTCAGTTTTGGTTTACAGCTCCTAATGAGTTGCAGTGAATTGTTAATTTTTTTCCAGCAGCTTCATTGTTAGTGTTTTGCTTTGCCTCTTTTTACTTTGCCTCTTTTTGCTTTGCCTCATTTTGCTTTGCCTCTCTTATGGCATGCTAGATATTTGCACAGGGTTTTTCCTTTGTGTATTTCATTTCTGTTTTTCCTTTGTACTTTTGCTTTCAGTCTTTCCTTTTTTTTTTTTTTTTCCATTCTCATTTTGCATTCTCTTTTTGCTTTCTGATTTTCCTTTCGGATTTTGCTTTCGGTTTTTGCTTTCAGTTTTTGCTTTCAGTTTTTGCTTTCAGTTTTTGCTTTCAGTTTTTGCTTTCAGTTTTTGCATTCTCTATTTGCTTTCGTTTTTTGCTTTCAGTCTTTGCTTTCAGATTTTGCTTTCTGTTTTTGTTTTTCCTCTATTTGATTTGACTTTCTTATTGCTGTCTAGATCTTTATACAGTGTTTTTGCTTTGTGTTTTTGCTTTGTGTTTTTGCTTTGTGTTTTTGCTTTGTGTTTTTGCTTTGTGTTTTTGCTTTGTGTTATTCCTTTCACTTTTTGCTTTCACTTTTTGCTTTCATTTTTTGCTTTCACTATTTTGCTTTGCCCCTTTTTGCTTTGCCCCTTTTTGCTTTGCCTCTCTTATGGCTGGCTAGATCTTTGCACACTAGCTCCCCTTACCACCTCCATGCCATGACTGCGGCAGCTCTTCTCCTTTGCTTTTTTATGTGGTTGTTACTGCTGCATGGGTTGTTGTTGGTTTTCTCTGTTGCTTTTCTTAAGTTTTCATTTTATTAGGAATGTTTTGGTTTCGTCCTCTGTCTTTGTTGCCATGCATATTGATATTTCTTTTTTCAGATTCATTCTTATAGTGCCTGCGTGTGTCCTGCCTGCGTGTGTCCTGCCTGCGTGTGTCCTGCCTGCGTGTGTCCTGCCTGCGTGTGTCCTGCCTGCGTGTGTCCTGCCTGCGTGTGTCCTGCCTGCGTGTGTCCTGCCTGCGTGTGTCCTGCCTGCGTGTGTCCTGCCTGCGTGTGTCCTGCCTGCGTGTGTCCTGCCTGCGTGTGTCCTGCCTGCGTGTGTCCTGCCTGCGTGTGTGTTTTTTTTGTCTTTTTTATTTTCTCTTTTTCTTTTTTTCTCAGGCTGGCTAGATCCATGCCCGGTAGCTACCCTTACCTCCTCCTTGGCATGACTGCAGGTGCTCTGCCATCCTCCAGAGAGATGTTTTGTTCTAATGGACAGCCGCAGACTCCTTCTGGGCTGGCGACCCTGATGTTGCGTCTCTGGTGGAGGTAGCAGCATGCCCTGTAGCTACCCGTTCCTCCTCCCAGGCACGGATCCTGAGCTTTTTCCTTCTCCAGACTCAGTTGTCATCTCTGCTTTGCCATGAGAGTGCATTCTATCCTTTGCTTTTTTATGGGGTTATTTCTGCTGCATGCATTGATGTTGGTTTTCTCTGTTGATTTTCCATAATATTTATTTTTATTTTTATTTTATTCAGTTTTGGTTTACAGCTCCTAATGAGTTGCAGTGAATTGTTAATTTTTTTCCAGCAGCTTCATTGATAATGTTTTGCTTTGCCTCTTTTTACTTTGCCTCTTTTTGCTTTGCCTCATTTTGCTTTGCCTCTCTTATGGCATGCTAGATCTTTGCACAGGGTTTTTCCTTTGTGTGTTTCATTTCTGTTTTTCCTTTGTGCTTTTGCTTTCAGTCTTTCCTTTTTTTTTTTTTTTCTATTCTCATTTTGCATTCTCTTTTTGCTTTCTGATTTTCCTTTCGGATTTTGCTTTCGGTTTTTGCTTTCAGTTTTTGCTTTCAGTTTTTGCTTTCAGATTTTGCTTTCAGTTTTTGCTTTCAGTTTTTGCTTTCAGTTTTTGCTTTCAGTTTTTGCTTTCAGTTTTTGCATTCTCTATTTGCTTTCGTTTTTTGCTTTCAGTCTTTGCTTTCAGATTTTGCTTTCTGTTTTTGTTTTTCCTCTATTTGATTTGACTTTCTTATTGCTGTCTAGATCTTTATACAGTGTTTTTGCTTTGTGTTTTTGCTTTGTGTTTTTGCTTTGTGTTTTTGCTTTGTGTTTTTGCTTTTTGTTATTCCTTTCACTTTTTGCTTTCACTTTTTGCTTTCATTTTTTGCTTTCACTTTTTGCTTTGCCCATTTTTGCTTTGCCTCTCTTATGGCATGCTAGATCTTTGCACAGGGTTTTTCCTTTGTGTTTTTCCTTTCTGTTTTTCCTTTGTGCTTTTGCTTTCAGTTTTTCCTTTTTTTTTTTTTTTTTTCCATTCTCATTTTGCATTCTCTTTTGGCATTCTCTTTTTGCTTTCTGATTTTGCTTTCTGATTTTGCTTTCTGATTTTGCTTTCGGATTTTGCTTTCGGATTTTGCTTTCGGATTTTGCTTTCGGATTTTGCTTTCGGTTTTTGCTTTCAGGTTTTGCTTTCAGGTTTTGCTTTCTCTTTTTGCATTCTCTCTTTGCTTTTGGTTTTTGCTTTGAGTCTTTGCTTTCAGTTTTTGCTTTCAGATTTTGCTTTCAGTTTTTGCATTCTCTATTTGCTTTCGTATTTTGCTTTCAGTCTTTGCTTTCAGATTTTGCTTTCTGTTTTTGTTTTTCCTTTTTTTGATTTGCCTTTCTTATTGCTGTCTAGATCTTTATACAGTGTTTTTACTTTGTGTTTTTGCTTTGTGTTTTTGCTTTGTGTTTTTGCTTTGTGTTTTTGCTTTGTGTTTTTGCTTTGTGTTATTCCTTTCACTTTTTGCTTTCATTTTTTGCTTTCACTTTTTTCCTTTGCCCCTTTTTGCTTTGCCCCTTTTTGCTTTGCCTCTCTTATAGCTGGCTAGATCTTTGCACACTAGCTCCCCTTACCACCTCCATGCCATGACTGCGGCAGCTCTTCTCCTTTGCTTTTTTATGTGGTTGTTACTGCTGCATGGGTTGATGTTGGTTTTCTCTGTTGCTTTTCTTAAGTTTTCATTTTATTAGGAATGTTTTGGTTTCGTCCTCTGTCTTTGTTGCCATGCATATTGATATTTCTTTTTTCAGATTCATTCTTATAGTGCCTGCGTGTGTCCTGCCTGCGTGTGTCCTGCCTGCGTGTGTCCTGCCTGCGTGTGTCCTGCCTGCGTGTGTCCTGCCTGCGTGTGTCCTGCCTGCGTGTGTCCTGCCTGCGTGTGTCCTGCCTGCGTGTGTCCTGCCTGCGTGTGTCCTGCCTGCGTGTGTCCTGCCTGCGTGTGTCCTGCCTGCGTGTGTCCTGCCTGCGTGTGTCCTGCCTGCGTGTGTCCTGCCTGCGTGTGTCCTGCCTGCGTGTGTCCTGCCTGCGTGTGTCCTGCCTGCGTGTGTCCTGCCTGCGTGTGTGTTTTTTTTGTCTTTTTTATTTTCTCTTTTTCTTTTTTTCTCAGGCTGGCTAGATCCATGCCCGGTAGCTACCCTTACCTCCTCCTTGGCATGACTGCAGGTGCTCTGCCATCCTCCAGAGAGATGTTTTGTTCTAATGGACAGCCGCAGACTCCTTCTGGTCTGGCGACCCTGATGTTGCGTCTCTGGTGGAGGTAGCAGCATGCCCTGTAGCTACCCGTTCCTCCTCCCAGGCACGGATCCTGAGCTTTTTCCTTCTCCAGACTCAGTTGTCATCTCTGCTTTGCCATGAGAGTGCATTCTATCCTTTGCTTTTTTATGGGGTTATTTCTGCTGCATGCATTGATGTTGGTTTTCTCTGTTGATTTTCCATAATATTTATTTTTATTTTTATTTTATTCAGTTTTGGTTTACAGCTCCTAATGAGTTGCAGTGAATTGTTATTTTTTTTCCAGCAGCTTCATTGATAATGTTTTGCTTTGCCTCTTTTTACTTTGCCTCTTTTTGCTTTGCCTCTTTTTGCTTTGCCTCTCTTATGGCATGCTAGATCTTTGCACAGGGTTTTTCCTTTGTGTATTTCATTTCTGTTTTTCCTTTGTGCTTTTGCTGTCAGTTTTTCCTTTTTTTTTTTTTTGCATTCTCATTTTGCATTCTCTCTTTGCTTTCGGTTTTTGCTTTCAGTTTTTGCTTTCAGATTTTGCTTTCTGTTTTTGTTTTTCCTCTTTTTGATTTGCCATTCTTATTGCTGTCTAGATCTTTATATAGTGTTTTTGCTTTGTGTTTTTGCTTTGTGTTTTTGCTTTGAGTTATTCCTTTCACTTTTTGCTTTCACTTTTTGTTTTCATTTTTTGCTTTCACTATTTTGCTTTGCCCCTTTTTGCTTTGCCCCTTTTTGCTTTGCCTCTCTTATGGCATGCTAGATCTTTGCACAGGGTTTTTCCTTTGTGTTTTTCCTTTCTGTTTTTCCTTTGTGCTTTTGCTTTCAGTTTTTCCTTTTTTTTTTTTTTCCATTCTCATTTTGCATGCTCTTTTGGCATTCTCTTTTTGCTTTCTGATTTTGCTTTCTGATTTTGCTTTCGGATTTTGTTTTCGGTTTTTGCTTTCAGGTTTTGCTTTCAGGTTTTGCTTTCTCTTTTTGCATTCTCTCTTTGCTTTCGGTTTTTGCTTTCAGTCTTTGATTTCAGTCTTTGCTTTCAGTTTTTGCTTTCTGTTTTTATTTTTCCTCTTTTTGATTTGCCTTTCTTATTGCTGTCTAGATCTTTATACAGTGTTTTTGCTTTGTGTTTTTGCTTTGTGTTTTTGCTTTGTGTTTTTGCTTTGTGTTTTTGCTTTGTGTTATTCCTTTCACTTTTTGCTTTCACTTTTTGCTTTCATTTATTGCTTTCACTATTTTGCTTTGCCCCTTTTTGCTTTGCCCCTTTTTGCTTTGCCTCTCTTATAGCTGGCTAGATCTTTGCACACTAGCTCCCCTTACCACCTCCATGCCATAACTGCGGCAGCTCTTCTCCTTTGCTTTTTTATGTGGTTGTTACTGCTGCATGGGTTGATGTTGGTTTTCTCTGTTGCTTTTCTTAAGTTTTCATTTTATTAGGAATGTTTTGGTTTCGTCCTCTGTCTTTGTTGCCATGCATATTGATATTTCTCTTTTCAGATTCATTCTTACAGTGCCTGCGTGTGTCCTGCCTGCGTGTGTCCTGCCTGCGTGTGTCCTGCCTGCGTGTGTCCTGCCTGCGTGTGTCCTGCCTGCGTGTGTCCTGCCTGCGTGTGTCCTGCCTGCGTGTGTCCTGCCTGCGTGTGTCCTGCCTGCGTGTGTCCTGCCTGCGTGTGTCCTGCCTGCGTGTGTGTTTTTTTTGTCTTTTTTATTTTCTCTTTTTCTTTTTTTCTCAGGCTGGCTAGATCCATGCCCGGTAGCTACCCTTACCTCCTCCTTGGCATGACTGCAGGTGCTCTGCCATCCTCCAGAGAGATGTTTTGTTCTAATGGACAGCCGCAGACTCCTTCTGGTCTGGCGACCCTGATGTTGCGTCTCTGGTGGAGGTAGCAGCATGCCCTGTAGCTACCCGTTCCTCCTCCCAGGCACGGATCCTGAGCTTTTTCCTTCTCCAGACTCAATTGTCATCTCTGCTTTGCCATGAGAGTGCATTCTATCCTTTGCTTTTTTATGGGGTTATTTCTGCTGCATGCATTGATGTTGGTTTTCTCTGTTGATTTTCCATAATATTTATTTTTATTTTTATTTTATTCAGTTTTGGTTTACAGCTCCTAATGAGTTGCAGTGAATTGTTAATTTTTTTCCAGCAGCTTCATTGTTAGTGTTTTGCTTTGCCTCTTTTTACTTTGCCTCTTTTTGCTTTGCCTCTTTTTGCTTTGCCTCTCTTATGGCATGCTAGATATTTGCACAGGGTTTTTCCTTTGTGTATTTCATTTCTGTTTTTCCTTTGTGCTTTTGCTTTCAGTCTTTCCTTTTTTTTTTTTTTTTCTATTCTCATTTTGCATTCTCTTTTTGCTTTCTGATTTTCCTTTCGGATTTTGCTTTCGGTTTTTGCTTTCAGTTTTTGCTTTCAGTTTTTGCTTTCAGTTTTTGCATTCTCTATTTGCTTTCGTTTTTTGCTTTCAGTCTTTGCTTTCAGATTTTGCTTTCTGTTTTTGTTTTTCCTCTATTTGATTTGACTTTCTTATTGCTGTCTAGATCTTTATACAGTGTTTTTGCTTTGTGTTTTTGCTTTGTGTTTTTGCTTTGTGTTTTTGCTTTGTGTTATTCCTTTCACTTTTTGCTTTCACTTTTTGCTTTCATTTTTTGCTTTCACTATTTTGCTTTGCCCCTTTTTGCTTTGCCCCTTTTTGCTTTGCCTCTCTTATGGCTGGCTAGATCTTTGCACACTAGCTCCCCTTACCACCTCCATGCCATGACTGCGGCAGCTCTTCTCCTTTGCTTTTTTATGTGGTTGTTACTGCTGCATGGGTTGTTGTTGGTTTTCTCTGTTGCTTTTCTTAAGTTTTCATTTTATTAGGAATGTTTTGGTTTCGTCCTCTGTCTTTGTTGCCATGCATATTGATATTTCTTTTTTCAGATTCATTCTTATAGTGCCTGCGTGTGTCCTGCCTGCGTGTGTCCTGCCTGCGTGTGTCCTGCCTGCGTGTGTCCTGCCTGCGTGTGTCCTGCCTGCGTGTGTCCTGCCTGCGTGTGTCCTGCCTGCGTGTGTCCTGCCTGCGTGTGTCCTGCCTGCGTGTGTCCTGCCTGCGTGTGTCCTGCCTGCGTGTGTCCTGCCTGCGTGTGTGTTTTTTTTGTCTTTTTTATTTTCTCTTTTTCTTTTTTTCTCAGGCTGGCTAGATCCATGCCCGGTAGCTACCCTTACCTCCTCCTTGGCATGACTGCAGGTGCTCTGCCATCCTCCAGAGAGATGTTTTGTTCTAATGGACAGCCGCAGACTCCTTCTGGGCTGGCGACCCTGATGTTGCGTCTCTGGTGGAGGTAGCAGCATGCCCTGTAGCTACCCGTTCCTCCTCCCAGGCACGGATCCTGAGCTTTTTCCTTCTCCAGACTCAGTTGTCATCTCTGCTTTGCCATGAGAGTGCATTCTATCCTTTGCTTTTTTATGGGGTTATTTCTGCTGCATGCATTGATGTTGGTTTTCTCTGTTGATTTTCCATAATATTTATTTTTATTTTTATTTTATTCAGTTTTGGTTTACAGCTCCTAATGAGTTGCAGTGAATTGTTAATTTTTTTCCAGCAGCTTCATTGATAATGTTTTGCTTTGCCTCTTTTTACTTTGCCTCTTTTTGCTTTGCCTCTTTTTGCTTTGCCTCTCTTATGGCATGCTAGATCTTTGCACAGGGTTTTTCCTTTGTGTATTTCATTTCTGTTTTTCCTTTGTGCTTTTGCTTTCAGTCTTTCCTTTTTTTTTTTTTTTTCTATTCTCATTTTGCATTCTCTTTTTGCTTTCTGATTTTCCTTTCGGATTTTGCTTTCGGTTTTTGCTTTCAGTTTTTGCTTTCAGTTTTTGCTTTCAGTTTTTGCTTTCAGATTTTGCTTTCAGTTTTTGCTTTCAGTTTTTGCTTTCAGTTTTTGCTTTCAGTTTTTGCTTTCAGTTTTTGCTTTCAGTTTTTGCATTCTCTATTTGCTTTCGTTTTTTGCTTTCAGTCTTTGCTTTCAGATTTTGCTTTCTGTTTTTGTTTTTCCTCTATTTGATTTGACTTTCTTATTGCTGTCTAGATCTTTATACAGTGTTTTTGCTTTGTGTTTTTGCTTTGTGTGTTTTCTTTGTGTTTTTGCTTTTTGTTATTCCTTTCACTTTTTGCTTTCACTTTTTGCTTTCATTTTTTGCTTTCACTTTTTGCTTTGCCCCTTTTTGCTTTGCCTCTCTTATGGCATGCTAGATCTTTGCACAGGGTTTTTCCTTTGTGCTTTTGCTTTCAGTTTTTCCTTTTTTTTTTTTTTTTTTCCATTCTCATTTTGCATTCTCTTTTGGCATTCTCTTTTTGCTTTCTGATTTTGCTTTCTGATTTTGCTTTCTGATTTTGCTTTCTGATTTTGCTTTCGGATTTTGCTTTCGGATTTTGCTTTTGGATTTTGCTTTTGGTTTTTGCTTTCAGGTTTTGCTTTCAGGTTTTGCTTTCTCTTTTTGCATTCTCTCTTTGTTTTTGGTTTTTGCTTTGAGTCTTTGCTTTCAGTTTTTGCTTTCAGATTTTGCTTTCAGTTTTTGCATTCTCTCTTTGCTTTCGTTTTTTGCTTTCAGTCTTTGCTTTCAGATTTTGCTTTCTGTTTTTGTTTTTCCTCTTTTTGATTTGCCTTTCTTATTGCTGTCTAGATCTTTATACAGTGTTTTTGCTTTGTGTTTTTGCTTTGTGTTTTTGCTTTGTGTTTTTGCTTTGTGTTTTTGCTTTGTGTTATTCCTTTCACTTTTTGCTTTCATTTTTTGCTTTCACTTTTTTCCTTTGCCCCTTTTTGCTTTGCCCCTTTTTGCTTTGCCTCTCTTATGGCTGGCTAGATCTTTGCACACTAGCTCCCCTTACCACCTCCATGCCATGACTGCGGCTGCTCTTCTCCTTTGCTTTTTTATGTGGTTGTTACTGCTGCATGGGTTGTTGTTGGTTTTCTCTGTTGCTTTTCTTAAGTTTTCATTTTATTAGGAATGTTTTGGTTTCGTCCTCTGTCTTTGTTGCCATGCATATTGATATTTCTCTTTTCAGATTCATTCTTATAGTGCCTGCGTGTGTCCTGCCTGCGTGTGTCCTGCCTGCGTGTGTCCTGCCTGCGTGTGTCCTGCCTGCGTGTGTCCTGCCTGCGTGTGTCCTGCCTGCGTGTGTCCTGCCTGCGTGTGTCCTGCCTGCGTGTGTCCTGCCTGCGTGTGTCCTGCCTGCGTGTATCCTGCCTGCGTGTGTCCTGCCTGCGTGTGTCCTGCCTGCGTGTGTCCTGCCTGCGTGTGTCCTGCCTGCGTGTGTGTTTTTTTTGTCTTTTTTATTTTCTCTTTTTCTTTTTTTCTCAGGCTTGCTAGATCCATGCCCGGTAGCTACCCTTACCTCCTCCTTGGCATGACTGCAGGTGCTCTGCCATCCTCCAGAGAGATGTTTTGTTCTAATGGACAGCCGCAGACTCCTTCTGGGCTGGCGACCCTGATGTTGCGTCTCTGGTGGAGGTAGCAGCATGCCCTGTAGCTACCCGTTCCTCCTCCCAGGCACGGATCCTGAGCTTTTTCCTTCTCCAGACTCAGTTGTCATCTCTGCTTTGCCATGAGAGTGCCTTCTATCCTTTGCTTTTTTATGGGGTTGTTTCTGCTGCATGCATTGATGTTGGTTTTCTCTGTTGATGTTCCATAATATGTACTTTTATTTTATTCCGTTTTGGTTTACAGCTCCTGATGAGTTGCAATGAATTGTTAATTTTTTTCCAGCAGCTTCATTGATAATGTTTTGCTTTGCCTCTTTTTGCTTTGCCTCTTTTTGCTTTGCCTCTCTTATGGCATGCTAGATCTTTGCACAGGGTTTTTCCTTTGTGTATTTCATTTCTGTTTTTCCTTTGTGCTTTTGCTTTCAGATTTTGCTTTCTGTTTTTGTTTTTCCTCTTTTTGATTTGCCTTTCTTATTGCTTTCTAGATCTTTATACAGTGTTTTTGCTTTGTGTTTTTGCTTTGTGTTTTTGCTTTGTGTTATTCCTTTCACTTTTTGCTTTCACTTTTTGCATTCATTTTTTGCTTTCACTTTTTGCTTTCACTTTTTGCTTTGCCCCTTTTTGCTTTGCCTCTCTTATGGCTGGCTAGATCTTTGCACACTAGCTCCCCTTACCACCTCCATGCCATGACTGCGGCTGCTCTTCTCCTTTGCTTTTTTATGTGGTTGTTACTGCTGCATGGGTTGTTGTTGGTTTTCTCTGTTGCTTTTCTTAAGTTTTCATTTTATTAGGAATGTTTTGGTTTTGTCCTCTGTCTTTGTTGCCATGCATATTGATATTTCTCTTTTCAGATTCATTCTTATAGTGCCTGCGTGTGTCCTGCCTGCGTGTGTCCTGCCTGCGTGTGTCCTGCCTGCGTGTGTCCTGCCTGCGTGTGTCCTGCCTGCGTGTGTCCTGCCTGCGTGTGTCCTGCCTGCGTGTGTCCTGCCTGCGTGTGTCCTGCCTGCGTGTGTCCTGCCTGCGTGTGTCCTGCCTGCGTGTGTCCTGCCTGCGTGTGTCCTGCCTGCGTGTGTGTTTTTTCTGTCTTTTTTATTTTCTCTTTTTCTTTTTTTCTCAGGCTGGCTAGATCCATGCCCGGTAGCTACCCTTACCTCCTCCTTGGCATGACTGCAGGTGCTCTGCCATCCTCCAGAGAGATGTTTTGTTCTAATGGACAGCCGCAGACTCCTTCTGGGCTGGCGACCCTGATGTTGCGTCTCTGGTGGAGGTAGCAGCATGCCCTGTAGCTACCCGTTCCTCCTCCCAGGCACGGATCCTGAGCTTTTTTTTTCTCCAGACTCAGTTGTCATCTCTGCTTTGCCATGAGAGTGCATTCTATCCTTTGCTTTTTTATGGGGTTGTTTCTGCTGCATGCATTGATGTTGGTTTTCTCTGTTGATTTTCCATAATATTTATTTTTATTTTTATTTTATTCAGTTTTGGTTTACAGCTCCTGATGAGTTGCAATGAATTGTTAATTTTTTTCCAGCAGCTTCATTGATAATGTTTTGCTTTGCCTCTTTTTGCTTTGCCTCTTTTTGTTTTGCCTCTTTTTGCTTTGCCTCTCTTATGGCATGCTAGATATTTGCACAGGGTTTTTCCTTTGTGTATTTCATTTCTGTTTTTCCTTTGTGATTTTGCTTTCAGTATTTCCTTTTTTTTTTTTTATGCATTCTCATTTTGCATTCTCTTTTTGCTTTCTGATTTTCCGTTCGGATTTTGTTTTCGGTTTTTGCTTTTAGTTTTTGATTTCAGTTTTTGCTTTCTGTTTTTGCATTCTCTCTTTGCTTTAGGTTTTTGCTTTCAGTCTTTGCTTTCAGTTTTTGCTTTCTGTTTTTGTTTTACCTCTTTTTGATTTGCCTTTCTTATTGCTGTCTAGATCTTTATACAGTGTTTTTGCTTTGTGTTTTTGCTTTGTGTTTTTGCTTTGTGTTTTTGCTTTGTGTTATTCCTTTCACTTTTTGCTTTCACTTTTTGCTTTTACTTTTTGCTTTCATTTTTTGCTTTCACTTTTTGCTTTGCCCCTTTTTGCTTTGCCTCTCTTATGTCTGGCTAGATCCTTGCACAGGGTTTTTCCTTTGTGTTTTTCCTTTCTATTTTCCTTTGTGCTTTTGCTTTCAGTTTGTCCTTTTTTTTTTTTTTCCATTCTCATTTTGCATTCTCTTTTGGCATTCTCTTTTTGCTTTCAGGTTTTGCTTTCAGGTTTTGCTTTCTCTTTTTGCATTCTCTCTTTGCTTTTGGTTTTTGCTTTCAGTCTTTGCTTTAAGTTTTTGCTTTCAGATTTTGCTTTCTGTTTTTGTTTTTCCTCTTTTTGATTTGCCTTTCTTATTGCTGTCTAGATCATTATACAGTGTTTTTGCTTTGTGTTTTTGCTTTGTGTTTTTGCTTTGTGTTTTTGCTTTGTGTTTTTGCTTTGTGTTTTTGCTTTGTGTTATTCCTTTCACTTTTTGCTTTCATTTTTTGCTTTCACTTTTTTCCTTTGCCCCTTTTTGCTTTGCCCCTTTTTGCTTTGCCTCTCTTATGGCTGGCTAGATCTTTGCACACTAGCTCCCCTTACCACCTCCATGCCATGACTGCGGCTGCTCTTCTCCTTTGCTTTTTTATGTGGTTGTTACTGCTGCATGGGTTGTTGTTGGTTTTCTCTGTTGCTTTTCTTAAGTTTTCATTTTATTAGGAATGTTTTGGTTTCGTCCTCTGTCTTTGTTGCCATGCATATTGATATTTCTCTTTTCAGATTCATTCTTATAGTGCCTGCGTGTGTCCTGCCTGCGTGTGTCCTGCCTGCGTGTGTCCTGCCTGCGTGTGTCCTGCCTGCGTGTGTCCTGCCTGCGTGTGTCCTGCCTGCGTGTGTCCTGCCTGCGTGTGTCCTGCCTGCGTGTGTCCTGCCTGCGTGTGTCCTGCCTGCGTGTGTCCTGCCTGCGTGTGTCCTGCCTGCGTGTGTCCTGCCTGCGTGTGTCCTGCCTGCGTGTGTCCTGCCTGCGTGTGTCCTGCCTGCGTGTGTCCTGCCTGCGTGTGTCCTGCCTGCGTGTGTCCTGCCTGCGTGTGTGTTTTTTTTGTCTTTTTTATTTTCTCTTTTTCTTTTTTTCTCAGGCTTGCTAGATCCATGCCCGGTAGCTACCCTTACCTCCTCCTTGGCATGACTGCAGGTGCTCTGCCATCCTCCAGAGAGATGTTTTGTTCTAATGGACAGCCGCAGACTCCTTCTGGGCTGGCTACCCTGATGTTGCGTCTCTGGTGGAGGTAGCAGCATGCCCTGTAGCTACCCGTTCCTCCTCCCAGGCACGGATCCTGAGCTTTTTCCTTCTCCAGACTCAGTTGTCATCTCTGCTTTGCCATGAGAGTGCCTTCTATCCTTTGCTTTTTTATGGGGTTGTTTCTGCTGCATGCATTGATGTTGGTTTTCTCTGTTGATGTTCCATAATATGTACTTTTATTTTATTCCGTTTTGGTTTACAGCTCCTGATGAGTTGCAATGAATTGTTAATTTTTTTCCAGCAGCTTCATTGATAATGTTTTGCTTTGCCTCTTTTTGCTTTGCCTCTTTTTGCTTTGCCTCTCTTATGGCATGCTAGATCTTTGCACAGGGTTTTTCCTTTGTGTATTTCATTTCTGTTTTTCCTTTGTGCTTTTGCTTTCAGATTTTGCTTTCTGTTTTTGTTTTTCCTCTTTTTGATTTGCCTTTCTTATTGCTTTCTAGATCTTTATACAGTGTTTTTGCTTTGTGTTTTTGCTTTGTGTTTTTGCTTTGTGTTATTCCTTTCACTTTTTGCTTTCACTTTTTGCTTTCATTTTTTGCTTTCACTTTTTGCTTTCACTTTTTGCTTTGCCCCTTTTTGCTTTGCCTCTCTTATGGCTGGCTAGATCTTTGCACACTAGCTCCCCTTACCACCTCCATGCCATGACTGCGGCTGCTCTTCTCCTTTGCTTTTTTATGTGGTTGTTACTGCTGCATGGGTTGTTGTTGGTTTTCTCTGTTGCTTTTCTTAAGTTTTCATTTTATTAGGAATGTTTTGGTTTTGTCCTCTGTCTTTGTTGCCATGCATATTGATATTTCTCTTTTCAGATTCATTCTTATAGTGCCTGCGTGTGTCCTGCCTGCGTGTGTCCTGCCTGCGTGTGTCCTGCCTGCGTGTGTCCTGCCTGCGTGTGTCCTGCCTGCGTGTGTCCTGCCTGCGTGTGTCCTGCCTGCGTGTGTCCTGCCTGCGTGTGTCCTGCCTGCGTGTGTCCTGCCTGCGTGTGTCCTGCCTGCGTGTGTGTTTTTTCTGTCTTTTTTATTTTCTCTTTTTCTTTTTTTCTCAGGCTGGCTAGATCCATGCCCGGTAGCTACCCTTACCTCCTCCTTGGCATGACTGCAGGTGCTCTGCCATCCTCCAGAGAGATGTTTTGTTCTAATGGACAGCCGCAGACTCCTTCTGGGCTGGCGACCCTGATGTTGCGTCTCTGGTGGAGGTAGCAGCATGCCCTGTAGCTACCCGTTCCTCCTCCCAGGCACGGATCCTGAGCTTTTTTTTTCTCCAGACTCAGTTGTCATCTCTGCTTTGCCATGAGAGTGCATTCTATCCTTTGCTTTTTTATGGGGTTGTTTCTGCTGCATGCATTGATGTTGGTTTTCTCTGTTGATTTTCCATAATATTTATTTTTATTTTTATTTTATTCAGTTTTGGTTTACAGCTCCTGATGAGTTGCAATGAATTGTTAATTTTTTTCCAGCAGCTTCATTGATAATGTTTTGCTTTGCCTCTTTTTGCTTTGCCTCTTTTTGTTTTGCCTCTTTTTGCTTTGCCTCTCTTATGGCATGCTAGATATTTGCACAGGGTTTTTCCTTTGTGTATTTCATTTCTGTTTTTCCTTTGTGATTTTGCTTTCAGTATTTCCTTTTTTTTTTTTTATGCATTCTCATTTTGCATTCTCTTTTTGCTTTCTGATTTTCCGTTCGGATTTTGTTTTCGGTTTTTGCTTTTAGTTTTTGATTTCAGTTTTTGCTTTCTGTTTTTGCATTCTCTCTTTGCTTTAGGTTTTTGCTTTCAGTCTTTGCTTTCAGTTTTTGCTTTCTGTTTTTGTTTTACCTCTTTTTGATTTGCCTTTCTTATTGCTGTCTAGATCTTTATACAGTGTTTTTGCTTTGTGTTTTTGCTTTGTGTTTTTGCTTTGTGTTTTTGCTTTGTGTTATTCCTTTCACTTTTTGCTTTCACTTTTTGCTTTCATTTTTTGCTTTCACTTTTTACTTTGCCCCTTTTTGCTTTGCCTCTCTTACGGCTGGCTAGATCTTTGCACAGGGTTTTTCCTTTGTGTTTTTCCTTTCTGTTTTTCCTTTGTGCTTTTGCTTTCAGTTTTTCCTTTTTTTTTTTTTCCATTCTCATTTTGCATTCTCTTTTGGCATTCTCTTTTTGCTTTCTGATTTTGCTTTCTGATTTTGCTTTCGGATTTTGTTTTCGGTTTTTGCTTTCAGGTTTTGCTTTCAGGTTTTGCTTTCTCTTTTTGCATTCTCTCTTTGCTTTTGGTTTTTGCTTTCAGTCTTTGCTTTCAGTTTTTGCTTTCAGAATTTGCTTTCTGTTTTTGTTTTTCCTCTATTTGATTTGACTTTCTTATTGCTGTCTAGATCTTTATACAGTGTTTTTGCTTTGTGTTTTTGCTTTGTGTTTTTGCTTTGTGTTTTTGCTTTGTGTTATTCCTTTCACTTTTTGCTTTCATTTTTTGCTTTCACTTTTTTCCTTTGCCCCTTTTTGCTTTGCCCCTTTTTGCTTTGCCTCTCTTATGGCTGGCTAGATCTTTGCACACTAGCTCCCCTTACCACCTCCATGCCATGACTGCGGCTGCTCTTCTCCTTTGCTTTTTTATGTGATTGTTACTGCTGCATGGGTTGTTGTTGGTTTTCTCTGTTGCTTTTCTTAAGTTTTCATTTTATTAGGAATGTTTTGGTTTCGTCCTCTGTCTTTGTTGCCATGCTTATTGATATTTCTCTTTTCAGATTCATTCTTATAGTGCCTGCGTGTGTCCTGCCTGCGTGTGTCCTGCCTGCGTGTGTCCTGCCTGCGTGTGTCCTGCCTGCGTGTGTCCTGCCTGCGTGTGTCCTGCCTGCGTGTGTCCTGCCTGCGTGTGTCCTGCCTGCGTGTGTCCTGCCTGCGTGTGTCCTGCCTGCGTGTGTCCTGCCTGCGTGTGTCCTGCCTGCGTGTGTGTTTTTTCTGTCTTTTTTATTTTCTCTTTTTCTTTTTTTCTCAGGCTGGCTAGATCCATGCCCGGTAGCTACCCTTACCTCCTCCTTGGCATGACTGCAGGTGCTCTGCCATCCTCCAGAGAGATGTTTTGTTCTAATGGACAGCCGCAGACTCCTTCTGGGCTGGCGACCCTGATGTTGCGTCTCTGGTGGAGGTAGCAGCATGCCCTGTAGCTACCCGTTCCTCCTCCCAGGCACGGATCCTGAGCTTTTTCCTTCTCCAGACTCAGTTGTCATCTCTGCTTTGCCATGAGAGTGCCTTCTATCCTTTGCTTTTTTATGGGGTTGTTTCTGCTGCATGCATTGATGTTGGTTTTCTCTGTTGATTTTCCATAATATTTATTTTTATTTTTATTTTATTCAGTTTTGGTTTACAGCTCCTGATGAGTTGCAATGAATTGTTAATTTTTTTCCAGCAGCTTCATTGATAATGTTTTGCTTTGCCTCTTTTTGCTTTGCCTCTTTTTGTTTTGCCTCTTTTTGCTTTGCCTCTCTTATGGCATGCTAGATATTTGCACAGGGTTTTTCTTTGTGTATTTCATTTCTGTTTTTCATTTGTGATTTTGCTTTCAGTATTTCCTTTTTTTTTTTTTATGCATTTTCATTTTGCATTCTCTTTTTGCTTTCTGATTTTCCGTTCGGATTTTGTTTTCGGTTTTTGCTTTTAGTTTTTGATTTCAGTTTTTGCTTTCTGTTTTTGCATTCTCTCTTTGCTTTAGGTTTTTGCTTTCAGTCTTTGCTTTCAGTTTTTGCTTTCTGTTTTTGTTTTACCTCTTTTTGATTTGCCTTTCTTATTGCTGTCTAGATCTTTATACAGTGTTTTTGCTTTGTGTTTTTGCTTTGTGTTTTTGCTTTGTGTTATTCCTTTCACTTTTTGCTTTCACTTTTTGCTTTCATTTTTTGCTTTCACTTTTTACTTTGCCCCTTTTTGCTTTGCCTCTCTTATGGCTGGCTAGATCTTTGCACAGGGTTTTTCCTTTGTGTTTTTCCTTTCTGTTTTTCCTTTGTGCTTTTGCTTTCAGTTTTTCCTTTTTTTTTTTTTTCCATTCTCATTTTGCATTCTCTTTTGGCATTCTCTTTTTGCTTTCTGATTTTGCTTTCTGATTTTGCTTTCGGATTTTGTTTTCGGTTTTTGCTTTCAGGTTTTGCTTTCAGGTTTTGCTTTCTCTTTTTGCATTCTCTCTTTGCTTTCGGTTTTTGCTTTCAGTCTTTGCTTTCATTTTTTGCTTTCAGTTTTTGCTTTCTGTTTTTGTTTTTCCTCTTTTTGATTTGCCTCTCATATTGCTGTCTAGATCTTTATACAGTTATTTTCCTTTGTGTTTTTGATTTGTGTTATTCCTTTCACTTTCTGCTTTCACTTTCTGCTTTCACTTTTTGCTTTCACTTTTTGCTTTGCCCCTTTTTGCCTTGCCTCTCTTATGGCTGGCTAGATATTTGCACACTAGCTCCCCTTACCACCTCCATGCCATGACTGCGGCTGCTCTTCTCCTTTGCTTTTTTATGTGGTTGTTACTGCTGCATGGGTTGATGTTGGTTTTCTCTGTTGCTTTTCTTAAGTTTTCATTTTATTATGAATGTTTTGGTTTCGTCCTCTGTCTTTGTTGCCATGCATATTGATATTTCTTTTTTCAGATTCATTCTTATAGTGCCTGCGTGTGTCCTGCCTGCGTGTGTCCTGCCTGCGTGTGTCCTGCCTGCGTGTGTCCTGCCTGCGTGTGTCCTGCCTGCGTGTGTCCTGCCTGCGTGTGTCGTGCCTGCGTGTGTCCTGCCTGCGTGTGTCCTGCCTGCGTGTGTCCTGCCTGCGTGTGTCCTGCCTGCGTGTGTCCTGCCTGCGTGTGTCCTGCCTGCGTGTGTCCTGCCTGCGTGTGTCCTGCCTGCGTGTGTCCTGCCTGCGTGTGTCCTGCCTGCGTGTGTCCTGCCTGCGTGTGTCCTGCCTGCGTGTGTCCTGCCTGCGTGTGTGTTTTTTCTGTCTTTTTTATTTTCTCTTTTTCTTTTTTTCTCAGGCTGGCTAGATCCATGCCCGGTAGCTACCCTTACCTCCTCCTTGGCATGACTGCAGGTGCTCTGCCATCCTCCAGAGAGATGTTTTGTTCTAATGGACAGCCGCAGACTCCTTCTGGGCTGGCGACCCTGATGTTGCGTCTCTGGTGGAGGTAGCAGCATGCCCTGTAGCTACCCGTTCCTCCTCCCAGGCACGGATCCTGAGCTTTTTCCTTCTCCAGACTCAGTTGTCATCTCTGCTTTGCCATGAGAGTGCATTCTATCCTTTGCTTTTTTATGGGGTTGTTTCTGCTGCATGCATTGATGTTGGTTTTCTCTGTTGATTTTCCATAATATTTATTTTTATTTTTATTTTATTCAGTTTTGGTTTACAGCTCCTAATGAGTTGCAATGAATTGTTAATTTTTTTCCAGCAGCTTCATTGATAATGTTTTGCTTTGCCTCTTTTTACTTTGCCTCTTTTTGCTTTGCCTCTCTTATGGCATGCTAGATATTTGCACAGGGTTTTTCCTTTGTGTTTTTCATTTCTGTTTTTCCTTTGTGATTTTGCTTTCAGTATTTCCTTTTTTTTTTTTTTTTATGCATTCTCATTTTGCATTCTCTTTTTGCTTTCTGATTTTCCGTTCGGATTTTGTTTTCGGTTTTTGCTTTTAGTTTTTGATTTCAGTTTTTGCTTTCTATTTTTGCATTCTCTCTTTGCTTTAGGTTTTTGCTTTCAGTCTTTGCTTTCAGTTTTTGCTTTCTGTTTTTGTTTTACCTCTTTTTGATTTGCCTTTCTTATTGCTGTCTAGATCTTTATACAGTGTTTTTGCTTTGTGTTTTTGCTTTGTGTTTTTGCTTTGTGTTTTTGCTTTGTGTTATTCCTTTCACTTTTTGCTTTCACTTTTTGCTTTTACTTTTTGCTTTCATTTTTTGCTTTCACTTTTTGCTTTGCCCCTTTTTGCTTTGCCTCTCTTATGTCTGGCTAGATCCTTGCACAGGGTTTTTCCTTTGTGTTTTTCCTTTCTATTTTCCTTTGTGCTTTTGCTTTCAGTTTGTCCTTTTTTTTTTTTTTTTGCATTCTCATTTTTCATTCTCTTTTGGCATTCTCTTTTTGCTTTCTGATTTTGCTTTCTGATTTTGCTTTCGGATTTTGTTTTCGGTTTTTGCTTTCAGGTTTTGCTTTCAGGTTTTGCTTTCTCTTTTTGCATTCTCTCTTTGCTTTCGGTTTTTGCTTTCAGTCTTTGCTTTCATTTTTTGCTTTCAGTTTTTGCTTTCTGTTTTTGTTTTTCCTCTTTTTGATTTGCCTCTCATATTGCTGTCTAGATCTTTATACAGTTATTTTCCTTTGTGTTTTTGATTTGTGTTATTCCTTTCACTTTCTGCTTTCACTTTCTGCTTTCACTTTTTGCTTTCACTTTTTGCTTTGCCCCTTTTTGCCTTGCCTCTCTTATGGCTGGCTAGATATTTGCACACTAGCTCCCCTTACCACCTCCATGCCATGACTGCGGCTGCTCTTCTCCTTTGCTTTTTTATGTGGTTGTTACTGCTGCATGGGTTGATGTTGGTTTTCTCTGTTGCTTTTCTTAAGTTTTCATTTTATTAGGAATGTTTTGGTTTCGTCCTCTGTCTTTGTTGCCATGCATATTGATATTTCTTTTTTCAGATTCATTCTTATAGTGCCTGCGTGTGTCCTGCCTGCGTGTGTCCTGCCTGCGTGTGTCCTGCCTGCGTGTGTCCTGCCTGCGTGTGTCCTGCCTGCGTGTGTCGTGCCTGCGTGTGTCGTGCCTGCGTGTGTCCTGCCTGCGTGTGTCCTGCCTGCGTGTGTCCTGCCTGCGTGTGTGTTTTTTCTGTCTTTTTTATTTTTTCTTTTTCTTTTTTTCTCAGGCTGGCTAGATCCATGCCCGGTAGCTACCCTTACCTCCTCCTTGGCATGACTGCAGGTGCTCTGCCATCCTCCAGAGAGATGTTTTGTTCTAATGGACAGCCGCAGACTCCTTCTGGGCTGGCGACCCTGATGTTGCGTCTCTGGTGGAGGTAGCAGCATGCCCTGTAGCTACCCGTTCCTCCTCCCAGGCACGGATCCTGAGCTTTTTCCTTCTCCAGACTCAGTTGTCATCTCTGCTTTGCCATGAGAGTGCCTTCTATCCTTTGCTTTTTTATGGGGTTGTTTCTGCTGCATGCATTGATGTTGGTTTTCTCTGTTGATTTTCCATAATATTTACTTTTGTTTTTTTTTTATTTAGTTTTGGTTTACAGCTCCTAATGAGTGGCAATGAATTGTTAATTTTTTTCCAGCAGCTTCATTGATAATGTTTTGCTTGGCCTCTTTTTGCTTTGCCTCTTTTTGCTTTGCCTCTCTTATGGCATGCTAGATATTTGCACAGGGTTTTTCCTTTGTGTTTTTCATTTCTGTTTTCCCTTTGTGCTTTTGCTTTCAGTATTTCCTTTTTTTTTTTTTTTTATGCATTCTCATTTTGCATTCTCTTTTTGCTTTCTGATTTTCCGTTCGGATTTTGTTTTCGGTTTTTGCTTTCAGTTTTTGATTTCAGTTTTTGCTTTCTTTTTTTGTTTTACCTCTTTTTGATTTGCCTTTCTTATTGCTGTCTAGATCTTTATACAGTGTTTTTGCTTTGTGTTTTTGCTTTGTGTTTTTGCTTTGTGTTATTCCTTTCACTTTTTGCTTTTACTTTTTGCTTTCATTTTTTGCTTTCACTTTTTGCTTTGCCCCTTTTTGCTTTGCCTCTCTTATGTCTGGCTAGATCTTTGCACAGGGTTTTTCCTTTGTGTTTTTCCTTTCTGTTTTTCCTTTGTGCTTTTGCTTTCAGTTTTTCCTTTTTTTTTTTTTTCCATTCTCATTTTGCATTCTCTTTTGGCATTCTCTTTTTGCTTTCAGTTTTTGCTTTCTGATTTTGCTTTCGGATTTTGTTTTCAGTTTTTGCTTTCAGGTTTTGCTTTCAGGTTTTGCTTTCTCTTTTTGCATTCTCTCTTTGCTTTTGGTTTTTGCTTTCAGTCTTTGCTTTCAGTTTTTGCTTTCAGATTTTGCTTTCTGTTTTTGTTTTTCCTCTTTTTGATTTGCCTTTCTTATTGCTGTCTAGATCTTTATACAGTGTTTTTGCTTTGTGTTTTTGCTTTGTGTTTTTGCTTTGTGTTATTCCTTTCACTTTTTGCTTTCACTTTTTGCTTTCATTTTTTGCTTTCACTTTTTTGCTTTGCCCCTTTTGGCTTTGCCTCTCTTATGGCCGGCTAGATCTTTGCACACTAGCTCCCCTTACCACCTCCGTGCCATGACTGCGGCTGCTCTTGTCCTTTGCTTTTTTATGTGGTTGTTACTGCTGCATGGGTTGATGTTGGTTTTCTCTGTTGCTTTTCTTAAGTTTTCATTTTATTAGGAATGTTTTGGTTTCGTCCTCTGTCTTTGTTGCCATGCATATTGATATTTCTATTTTCAGATTCATTCTTATAGTGCCTGCGTGTGTCCTGCCTGCGTGTGTCCTGCCTGCGTGTGTCCTGCCTGCGTGTGTCCTGCCTGCGTGTGTCCTGCCTGCGTGTGTCCTGCCTGCGTGTGTCCTGCCTGCGTGTGTCCTGCCTGCGTGTGTCCTGCCTGCGTGTGGGTTTTTTCTGTCTTTTTTATTTTCTCTTTTTCTTTTTTTCTCAGGCTGGCTAGATCCATGCCCGGTAGCTACCCTTACCTCCTCCTTGGCATGACTGCAGGTGCTCTGCCATCCTCCAGAGAGATGTTTTGTTCTAATGGACAGCCGCAGACTTTATACAGTGTTTTTGCTTTGTGTTATTCCTTTCACTTTTTGCTTTCACTTTTTGCTTTCATTTTTTGCTTTCACTTTTTACTTTGCCCCTTTTTGCTTTGCCTCTCTTATGGCTGGCTAGATCTTTGCACAGGGTTTTTCCTTCGTGTTTTTCCTTTCTCTTTTTCCTTTGTGCTTTTGCTTTCAGTTTTTCCTTTTTTTTTTTTTTTTTTTCCATTCTCTTTTGGCATTCTCTTTTTGCTTTCTGATTTTGCTTTCTGATTTTGCTTTCTGATTTTGCTTTCTGATTTTGCTTTCTGATTTTGCTTTCGGATTTTGCTTTCGGTTTTTGCTTTTTTTTGGTTTTTCCTCTTTTTGCTTTCCCTCTCTTACTGCTTTCTATATCTTTATACCTTGTTTTTGCTTTGTGTTTTTGCTTTGTGTTTTGCGTTGTCTTTTTGCGTTGTCGTTTTGCATTCTCTTTTTACTTTGACTTTTTGCTTTGACTTTTTGCTTTGTATTTTTGCTTTCTGTTTTTGCTTTGTATTTTTGCTTTCATTTTTTGCTTTCTGTTTTTTCTTTCAGTTTTTGCTTTCTGTTTTTGTTTTTCCTCTTTTTGCTTTGCCTCACTTATTGATGTCTTTATTGTTATACAGTGTTTTTAGTTTGTGGTTTTGCTTTGTGTTTTGCTTTGTGTTTTTACTTTATGTATTTGCTTTGTGTTTTTGCTTTGTCTTTTTGCTTTGTCTTTTTGCTCTGTGCATTGGCTGTGTGCATTTGCTGTGTGCATTTGCTCTGTGCATTTGCTTTGTTTTTTCTTTGTTTTTTTGCTTTTAGTTTTTGCTTTCTCTTTTTGAATTCTCTCCTTACATTCTCTCTTTAATTTAGGTTTTTGCTTTGTATTTTTGCTTTGTGTTTTTGCTTTGTGTTTTTGCTTTGTGTTTTTGCTTTGTGTTTTTGCTTTGTGTTTTTGCTTTCTGTTTTTGCTTTCAGTTTTTGCTTTCAGTTTTTGCTTTCTGTTTTTGCTTTCATTTTTTGCTTTCTATTTTTGCATTCTTTTTTTGTTTTTCCTCTTTTTGCTTTGCCTCTCTTGTTGCTTTCTATATCTTTATACAGTGTTTTTGCTTTGTCTTTTTGCTTTGTGTTTTTGCTTTGTGTTTTTGCTTTGTCTTTTTGCTTTGACTTTTTGCTTTGTCTTTTTGCTTTGTCTTTTTGCTTTGTCTTTTTGCTTTGTCTTTTTGCTTTGCCTTTCTGCTTTCTGTTTTTGCTTTGTGTTTTTGCTTTGTGTTTTTTCTCTGTGAATTTGCGCTGTGTTTTTGCTTTGTCTTTTTGCTTTCTGTTTTTGCTTTGTCTTTTTGCTTTGTGTTTTTTCTCTGTGAATTTGCTCTGTGTTTTGCTTTTTGTTTTTGCTTTGTGTTTTTGCTTTGTGTTTTTGCTTTCAGTTTTGCTTTCTGTTTTTGCTTTCTGTTTTTGTTTTTCCTCTTTTTGCTTTGCCTCTCTTATTGCTGTCTATATCTTTATACTGTGTTTTTACTTTGTTTTTGCATTGTGTTTTTGCTTTGTGTTTTTGCTTTGTTTTTGCTTTGTCTTTTTGCTTTGTCTTTTTGCTTTGTCTTTTTGCTTTGTCTTTTTGCTCTGTGCGTTTGCTTTGTGTTTTTGCTTTCAGTTTTTGCTTTCTCTTTTTGAAGTCTCTTTACATTCTCTCTTTAATTTAGGTTTTTGCTTTGTGTTTTTGCTTTGTGTTTTTGCTTTCAGTTTTTGCTTTCAGTTTTTGCTTTCAGTTTTTGCTTTCTGTTTTTGTTTTTCCTCTTTTTACTTTGCCTCTCTTATTGCTGTCTATATCTTTATACAGTGTTTTTACTTTGTTTTTGCTTTGTCTTTTTGCTTTGTCTTTTTGCTTTGTCTTTTTGCCTTGTCTTTTTGCCTTGTCTTTTTGCCTTGTCTTTTTGCTTTGTCTTTTTGCTTTGTCTTTTTGCTTTGTCTTTTTGCTTTGTCTTTCTGCTTTGTCTTTCTGCTTTGTCTTTCTGCTTTGTCTTTCTGCTTTGTCTTTCTGCTTTGTCTTTCTGCTTTGTCTTTCTGCTTTGTCTTTCTGCTTTGTCTTTCTGCTTTGTCTTTCTGCTTTGTCTTTCTGCTTTGTCTTTTTGCTTTGTCTTTCTGCTTTGTCTTTCTGCTTTGTCTTTCTGCTTTGTCTTTCTGCTTTGTCTTTCTGCTTTGTCTTTCTGCTTTGTCTTTCTGCTTTGTCTTTCTGCTTTCTGTTTTTGCTTTCTGTTTTTGCTTTGTGTTTTTGCTTTGTGTTTTTGCTTTCAGTTTTTGCTTTCTGTTTTTGTTTTTCCTCTTTTTGCTTTGCCTCTCTTATTGCTGTCTATATCTTTATACAGTGTTTTTGCTTTGTGTTTTTGCTTTGTGTTTTTCTTTGTCTTTTTGCTTTGTCTTTTTCTTTGTCTTTTTGCTTTGTCTTTTTGCTTTGTCTTTTTGCTCTGTGTTTTTGCTCTGTGCTTTTGCTCTGTGTTTTTGCTTTGTGTTTTTGCTTTCTATTTTGCTCTGTGCTTTTGCTCTGTGCTTTTGCTTTGTGTTTTGCTTTGTTTTTTTGCTTTCTGGTTTTGCTTTTTCTTGATTTTTGTTTTTGCTTTCTGTTTTTGTTTTTCCTCTTTTTGCTTTCCCTCTCTTATTGCTTTCCATATCTTTATACAGTGTTTTTACTTTGTGTTTTTGCTTTGTGTTTTGCGTTGTCTTTTTGCGTTGTCGTTTTGCATTCTCTTTTTACTTTGACTTTTTGCTTTGACTTTTTGCTTTGTATTTTTGCTTTCTGTTTTTGCTTTGTATTTTTGCTTTCATTTTTTGCTTTCTGTTTTTTCTTTCAGTTTTTGCTTTCTGTTTTTGTTTTTCCTCTTTTTGCTTTGCCTCACTTATTGCTGTCTTTATTGTTATACAGTGTTTTTAGTTTGTGGTTTTGCTTTGTGTTTTGCTTTGTGTTTTTGCTTTGTGTTTTTGTTTTCAGTTTTTTCTTTCATTTTTTGCTTTCTGTTTTTGCTTTCATTTTTTGCTTTCTATTTTTGCATTCTTTTTTTGTTTTTCCTCTTTTTGCTTTGCCTCTCTTGTTGCTTTCTATATCTTTATACAGTGTTTTTGCTTTGTCTTTTTGCTTTGTCTTTTTGCTTTGTCTTTTTGCTTTGTCTTTTTGCTTTGTCTTTTTGCTTTGTCTTTTTGCTTTGTCTTTTTGCTTTGTCTTTTTGCTTTGTCTTTTTGCTTTGTCTTTTTGCTTTGTCTTTTTGCTTTGTCTTTTTGCTTTGTCTTTTTGCTTTGTCTTTTTGCTTTGTGTTTTTTCTGTGAATTTGCTCTGTTTTTGCTTTGTCTTTTAGCTTTGTGTTTTTGCTCTGTGCTTTTGCTCTGTGCTTTGGCTCTGTGCTTTTGCTTTGTGTTTTTGCTTTGTGTTTTCGCTTTCTGGTTTTGCTTTTTTTTTGCTTTCAGTTTTTGCTTTCTGTTTTTGCTTTCTGTTTTTGTTTTTCCTCTTTTTGCTTTGCCTCTCTTATTGCTGTCTATATCTTTATACAATGTTTTTACTTTGTGTTTTTGCTTTGTGTTTTGCTTTCTTTTTTGCTTTGTCTTTTGGTATGTCTTTTTGCTTTGTGTTTTTTCTCTGTGAATTTGCTCTGTGTTTTTGCTTTGTCTTTTTGCTTTCTGTTTTTGCTTTGTGTTTTTTCTCTGTGAATTTGCTTTGTGAATTTGCTCTGTGTTTTTGCTTTGTGTTTTTGCTTTGTGTTTTTGCTTTGTGTTTTTGCTCTGTGTTTTGTGTTTTTGCTCTGTGTTTTATGTTTTTGCTTTCTGGTTTTGCTTTGTGTTTATGCTCTGTGTATTTGCTTTGTGCTTTTGCTCTGTGCTTTTGCTTTGTGTTTTTGCTTTCTGGTTTTGCTTTTTTTTTGCTTTCAGTTTTTGCTTTCTGTTTTTGTTTTTCCTCTTTTTATTTGCCTCTCTTATTGCTTTCTATATCTTTATACAGTGCTTTTGCTTTGTCTTTTTGCTTTCAGTTTTTGCTTTCAGTTTTTGCTTTCAGTTTTTGCTTTCAGTTTTTGCTTTCAGTTTTTTTTTTCCTCTTTTTGCTTTGCCTCCCTTATTGCTGTCTAGATCTTTATACAGTGTTTTTGCTTTGTGTTTTTGCTTTGTGTTTTTCCTTTCACTTTTTGCTTTCAGTTTTTGCTTTTCCTCTTTTTGCTTTGCCTCTCTGTGGCTGGCTAGATCTTTGCACACTAGCTACCCCTACCACCTCCATGCCATGACTGCGGCTGCTCTTATCCTTTGCTTTTTTATGTTGTTGTTTCTGCTGCGTGGGTTGATGTTGGTTTTCTCTGTTGCTTTTCATAAGTTTTCGTTTTATTATTTATGTTTTGGTTTTGTCCTCCGTGTTTGTTGCCATGCCTTATTGATATTTCTTTTTTCAGATTCATTCTTAAAAGAATTCTTTTGGCCTTCTCCAGACTCTGTTGTCATCTCTGCTTTGCCTTGAGCGTGCATTTTTTCTCTTTGCATTTTCGTGTTGTTTCTGCTGCATACAATGGTGTTGGTTTTGTCTCTTTGTTTCCCTTGTTGTTTTTTATTTTTAATGTCTTGGCTTACTGCTCCATCTTTTTTGTAGTGGGTTATTCTTGCGTTTTGTATTTTTTTTTTCCTTTTGCACCGTTTTGAACTCTTTTATCCTTCCCTGTGGGGCATTCCTTTCTTTTTCTCAGTGTTTCAAGTGAGTTTGCTTTTCTTTTCTTGGCTTTTTAGTATTTCGTCTTTCATTTCTTGGTCTTGGTTTTGCTTTGCTCTTGGGTTTTTCCTTTGTCTCTTTGCCTGGCATTGCTTTTGAATTTTCTTTCACAGGCCTACTGCCCCACTGCCGTGGGCATAGATTGGTCTAGGTAACTCTGTGGCATCCTCCTAGGCATGAATGCTGAGCTTTTGTCCTCTCCAGACTCAGTTGTTGCCTCTGCTGCACCATGAGAGTGTATTCTTTTCCTTTGCCTTAGTTTGATTCATTTTCTATTTTGTGTTTTATTTATTGTTGTTGGTTTGCTTTGATTTGTTTGGGTTTTTTTCTGTCTTTTTTTACTTTGCTGTTCCACTTTTTTTTTCTGTGCACTGCTCTTTTTTTTTCCTTTTCCTTTTTTTTGTTTTTGTTTTTGTCAGTATATTTTTTTGCACTGTTTTTTTTTTCCCTAATGCCATTCCTTTTCGTTTCTCTTAAACTCTGAGGTTTATCTCGTAACACTAAGCCTAATTCATGAACTGAAAGTCTTATCCCTGAATGAAATGGGTAATCCTTAACCCTAAAAATGGATAGCCCTTAAGCCTTTTCTCTTAACGCAACAGGGATAGCTGTAACCCTAATCAAAAAAGGGCCACCCTTAATCCTAACACAAAAGGGTAGCCCTTAAACGTAACTGCGACTGGGAATCCTTAACTCTAATCCGATATGGTAACCGTTGGTTTATCACAAAAGGGAAGCCCTTCATCCTAACCTAATATGGTAACTCTTTACCCTAAACACTAGCCGCTAACAGTAACCTTTAACCTCATCCTAAAGGGTTTTCCTTAAACCTTGACACTGAAGGGTCAAATTGGTAACATGACAACTTTAACATTGGTAAATCAAATCCATAACGTTACAACTTTAAACCTAATCTAAAACTAATCTTAAAACCTAATGCGAAAGGGTAACCCTCCACAATTAACAGTAACACTAAATAGTAGCACTTAACCTTAATCCAGAGTGGGATGAGGCCGAGCTGGTCTGCTGCCAGGGCTGCTCTCAGACACAGGGTGCGGCGAGCGTCTGCGGGCAGCACATCTCACAGATGAGGTGCCTGTGAACAGCTGCCAGCCGTCCTTGTGGAGGGCCCGTCGTCATCATGGAAACTCATTGTGACAGCACAAAGGTTCCAGGAGCACAGGTGATGGCACCTGTGACATCGTCTGGTGGGCCTGGAACCACAGCCTCCGGCCTTTTTTGGCCTTGCACCCCATCAAGCAAAAGCCTGCTGTCCTGCACTTGGTCCCACCGGGCAGAAGCTCTTGGGATGTAGGAAGTTTTGGGGGAGGGGATAGAAGCCTGAAGCTTCACATTATTTTCTTCCTTCCAAAGAGTTTTCTTTGCTCGTTGTTCTTTCCAAATGGTTTTTCTTTGCTTTTCCTTTTGCTATTTAATATTTTTTCTTTCTTTTATGCTTGCTTCTCTGTTGCTTTGCATTGCATTGTTGTTGTTGTTGTTTAACTTCTTTTCAGGCAAAGCCCCGGGGGCTGCTAGGGCAATGTCATCACTTGAAGGGGGAGGCTGGGTTTCTCATCTGAGGGCTTCATGCACAAATAGCAAGGAAAACTCAGACACAGAGCAATCCTAAGCAAAATCACAACTTTTCGGAGTTCCCTGTGCTCACCCTCAACTCTCTTCTTGGAAGGTAACTCTCCTGCTTTTTTCCATCTCTTCTTCTGGTTGCTTGCATTTTGCATCTCCCAGTTAGGGCTTGGGAGAAAGTTGGGATGCAAACTGCAGAGAACTGTCCCAGGAAAGCACAAACGGCACACCTAGGTAGAAAGACAGTGCATCAAGTCCAGATGCCTGCTGCGTATCTGTATGTCTCTTTGGTGCCTTCTCAAGCTCTGTCTTCTTCCCCTGCCTTTCCGCATGGCTGAGCTTCAGTGGAAGGCCACTTGCACTTGAAGAGCACCTCTTTGGAGAGAGATTTTAGCACAGTCAGCCACAAGCTTCACATTTTCAAGCATAGTTTCTTAAATTTGCCTTTCTACTCCTAACATGTTGTCCCATTTCTGCAGTCAACACAGATCTGCAGTGCCTTTTCCTCTCTCCTACATCAAACACATCCTTTCATGCAGTCCGATTTATATGAAGGTACCCAAACAGCAGCTCACAAATGCTCTCACCCACAGAAGCTTTCCATTTTCCGCTTTCTCAGTAAGATCCAGTTGAATCCCAGGCTGCTTCCCTGAAGCAAAGTGTGATTTTTCTGTTTCACAGCGATCACTTTCACAGTTGTTGTTCTGTTAGCCCACGTCCACCAAAAATCCCTCAGGTACACTATTTTTACAGTCAAAACAAACTATTTTTTCAATTGCAGCATACTTACAGAATGCATTTCTAGTCTTGTTCCTGCTGAGATGGTGGTAAATGAACCCAAGCCTGCCTGGCAGCTCTACGTTGCTCAGAGCAAAGCTGCTCGAGCAAGCAAAATGCTGTCAGGTGTACAAGCTGAGAAACATACTTCATTCCTGGATTGCACAGCTATGAGTAGAAGTACCTCCACGCTGTTTGGCCTCTCCAAGGAATTCACACAGCTCTAAGTACCACCATTTATACAGAGAGTGGTATTGCTCCTCAGCTGTCAGCTGCCACTGTAAGCCTTTCTAATGCTTGAAGCCAGAGGGGCCAGACCCAGCTGGCCCTTAGGGGCCTCCTTTGGTCCAGCCCTCAAACTGAAGTGTAACACTTAACCCAAAATGGCAACTGTAGACAAAGGCAATCACAGATACAGTTTTAAATTACCCAAGAGACTAAGGACTCACTCCAGTAGATGAAGATGGAACCGCTTACCCCTTTCTGAGGAACAGGGCTCACAAAATGCTGAAAAAGAGCAGAATTCAAAGCAGTGATCCTTCCCTTGGGGCAGCCAGCCTTTAAATGAGGTTAGGGAGGGGTGGAACCAGGCTGCACCCCTTTGTCATGCAGGTGAGTTGCTTCCACCTTTTTGCTGCATAGCAGAAGGTTTGACAAAGATTAAAGCCTGTGAAGTCAAAAAAGACTACTTTCATACTTCTTTCACATTTGTGTTATCTGGCTGTAGTTCCAACCAGGTGGGCTTGCAGATGACACCTGGCAAGCAGGTACAGGCAGCAGGCACAGCACCCCGCAACCTCCAGGTGAGTGACAGCAGCCAAGGAGTCCTTTGGGCTCTGCAGGCTCCAAGTGTGGAGCATTACACACAGGAGCAGCTAAGCATAAAGACGATGGCAGAGCTACAGAGCTAACCATCATAAAGAGGCACAGTAGCTCAGCTCTTTCCTTCCAGAACATGGGGAATAAGAGCCACGAGGAAAATGCAGACACACTCTGCTTTCCTCTTCTGTCCCACGCCTTTTGCCCCCATCAGAAGGGGGAGGAATGAGCTGTGCTTCCACAGGGACATTCCTCTTGCAGCCATGCACCCCTCAGGTTGGAACATTACCAGCAGCAGGATGGGGAAAACCAGTTCTTGCCTGATTGTAAAGCATAAATATGACAAACCATGGCCTCGTCTCTCCTCTCCTTTTCCTTTTTCCTTCCCTTCTTCTTCCATCCCCTTCCTCCTGCTTCTTTCCTTCCCTTCCCCTTCCCCTTCCCCTTCCCCTTCCCCTTCCCCTTCCCCTTTCCCTTCCCCTTCCCCTTCCCCTTCCCCTTTCCCTTCCCCTTTCCCTTCCCCTTTCCCTTCCCCTTCCCCTTCCCCTTCCCCTTCCCCTTCCCCTTCCCCTTCCCCTTCCCCTTCCCCTTCCCCTTCCCCTTTCCCTTTCCCTTTCCCTTCCCTCATTTTCCCCTGAGACTTCAGCAGCTGTTTTCTTACAGCACTGCAGGCACAACTACACTGGGAGCAAATAGTGCTTCCACCATGCGCAGTTGGGTTAGCACCAGCGCCTGCTGCACTGTTCTGCTCTTCCTGGTCATCTAAGAAGAAGAAATCAGAATCTTAAGCACAATCAATACTTAGTGTGACATTTGTGTTGTGTTGCTGCTGTAGTTTCGTGTCCTGAAAGCAGTGCATGCATTTGTTCCCTGCGTTTGGATTTCTTTCTGCCAGCTCTTTTGCGCTCAACAAACAGCAAGAATGAGCCACTGGGTTGGCTCAGTTGCTCATGTTGCAGTTTCTTGAGGTAGTCAGTGAACTGAGCTCCTTCCTCCTCCGCAACCTCACCTTCTGCCATCATTTAACTCCAGAGCCTCAGTGCTTGTCTGTAAGCTACTGTTGGGGCATGTTCTGCTGTTGCAATGCTTTAAAATGGGCCGTGTAAGTTCCTGATGAAGTTTGGAGCAAAGAAGTGTGCTCTTCTAATCCTACAAATGAATGGATTGGCTTAGCTGCCTCTTAAGTTGTGCACACACTTTGTGTTGTGTGAAAACCTCTCCTTTGTTATGAAACACCTGGCTTCGTTATTTCTATGACAGCCTTCATCAGGCTGTGATTCTATCAGACAGCCATCTTTGCAGAGATCTTGCTTGTGAGGACGTCTGGATATGGATGTCTGATTGTAAACATTCTGTTACCATGCATGCATTCTTGCCTTTTTTCTATAGGAAAAAAATGGATAATTCCCTACCTAACTGGGAGAAGTCACTTCTGCTGCTTGAGGCTGGGAAGCCCATTCCAAGTTAGGCTTGTTGTAGTGTTTTCTAAACCACGTGTACTGTACGATGCAAGAAACGTAAATGAAATTTAACAGCTGTTGTTTTTCCTTTCAGTGTTTGGGAGAGGCTGGGCTTGAGCTCCAGACTTTTGGAAGCGTCCGTAGGGGTTGTGGGAAGGTTGTGCAGACTCTGCACGGGAGAGTGTAATTTCTCCTAGGTTGGTCTAGGATATGGTGTGATCTGTGGGAACTGAGAACCATAAGGAATGTCGCTGCTGTCCCAGAGCATCAGCTGCACTGCCTTGGACTTACTTTTGTTGTCTGATACCTAGTGATATAAACAAAGCCATAACTGGAGGCCAAGCCCTGCAGGTCAGAAAGAAACTCTAATGCCTATGACTCTTCGGAGGTGAGAGAGAATAGCAAGCTTGAAGTGGTTGTTAACAGACTTCAGAACTATGTTTGATGCTGAGTGATACTAAAAACGTACGTGAATCCACATTCATTTTTGTGCTCCATGGACCATCTGCAACTCCCTACACCCTCTCTTACTTTTAGCCCTGCTCATAGTCCATTTGATTTTTCCTCTCTGTGGTTTTGCTTAGCTTTTGGCACACGAGTGCACAGCTTTCTAAAATGTTCTGAGCACTTCACATCAGGAACCTTCTGCTCTGATATTTCTTAAAGAACATCCACTGAGCTGTTCAGAAAGCAGAGTTGCTTATTGCTGTCCTCTGTGTGCCACTTGGGGATTATTACTAAGTACCAGTAGAGCTTATCTAAATGGAAATGTAACAACGCATGCTATACTTATTCTTTCATTTTAAAGATGTGTAGCTTCTCTCTTGCAAACATCAAGCCATTAACTGTACAAAACTGTACAAAAAGGGGTGTGTTTTTTTTATGTGCATAAAGTCATCGTACTACGGGCAGATGGCTTTTGCAAAACTACCCGAAACCCTTGGAGGCAGGAAGAGGTAGGGGCTGCCATGTGAGGGTAGGGACCGCTAGGCAAAGGTGTGAGGCTTGGAGTTACCCTGCTCTGTGTCTTTGGGCATGAAGGGACTGTGGAGAGGACGGGGAGGTGACATGGAGGGTGTATGGATTGGACGTGGAAGGGATGGGGAGATCTACATGGAAAATGGGAGGAAGAGGGAAGTGACGTAGGTGGGATGTGTAGGGAACGTGGAGAGGACGCGGGTTATGGAGAGGATGTAGAGGGGACTGTGGAGTGCACCCTCAGCAAGTTTGCAGATGGCACCAAGCTGAGTGGTGCAGTGGTTGCATTGGAAGGAAGGGAAGCCATCCAGAGGGACCTGGACAGGCTGGAGAAGTGGGCCCATGAGAACCTAAGGAGGTTCGGCAAGGCCAAATGCAAGGTGCTGCACTTGGGTTGGGGCAATCCCATGTGTTTATACAGACTGGGGAAGATCTTGATGGCAGCCCTGTGGAGAAGGACCTAGGGGTCCTGGTGGACGAGACGCTGGACATGAGCCAGCAGTGTGCGCTTGCAGCCTGGAAGGCCAGCTGTGTTCTGGGCTGCATCCATCTGGGAGAGGGAGGTGATTGTCCCCCTCTACTCTGCTCTTGTGAGGCCCCATCTGCAGTACTGCGTCCAGGCCTGGGACCCCCAGCAGAAGAAAGATGTGGAACTCTTGGAGTGGGTCCAGAGGAGGGCCACTAAGATGATGCTGGAGCACCTCTCCTATGAAGAAAGGTTGAGGAAACTGGGCTTGTTTAGCTTGGAGAAGAGAAGACTCCAGGGAGACCGCATTGTGGCCTTCCAGTATTTGAAGGGAGCATATAAACAGGAGGGGGAACAGCTGTTTACGAGGGTGGATAGTGATAGGATGAGGGGGAATGGTTTTAAACGAAGAGAGGGGAGGATTAGGTTGAAGTTGTTCACCCAGAGGGTGGTGATGCACTGGAGCAGGTTGCCCAGGGAGGTGATGGATGCCCCATCCCTGGAGGCACTCAAGGCCAGGCTGGATGTGGTTCTGGGCAGCCTGGTCCAGTGGTTGGCGACGCTGCGCATAGAAGGGTGGTTGAAACTAGGTGATCATCACGGTCCTTTTCAACCCAGGACTTTCTCGGAATCTGTGGTGATTCAGTGAACGACTGCAGGCAGGATTTAGCTGGGAAGTATTGGTGATGGTTGGACTAGATGATCTTCTAGGTCTTTCCCAACCTTGATAATTCTGTGATTCTGTGAAAGCGAGCACCAAACATTTAATAATGTAGCATACGAAACAGTCAAATTCAATGACAGTATTCCCAATCATTTCCCACCCTAACAATTGTTTTTGATCCCACCCCCTACAATTCTAACCCTCTAATCAGTTCCCCACCCCCTAGTTTGCCCCCCAGTCAATTTCTTGGAGCTTCCGCTCCCTCTCTCCAATAGGTTCCATTTCATTTCCTGCCCCAAAAAGATCCCACCACCCCAAATTCCCACCCCCAACCATTTCCCATCCCCCAACATTTCCCATCTGAAGGTTTTGAGAATCCAACGCTTTAGCGGTCCATCAGCTTCAGAGTCCCACGTTGCCCCAGTCCAAGATGCCGTTTGTAGACAGCCCAGTTTTGGAGGGGTAGGGCTGGCGTCAATGGTGCAGCCCCACAGTCGGGGGCAGCCCCCCAGGTGGGAGCTGTGCTGCCTGTCCACGGACACCTGGAACCCCAGGCCGGACGGAGGCCTGAGGCACCATGTAGGTGACACTGGGGACAGGGGGAGGTTGGAACGATCCCGGCATCGGCCTGCTGCGTCCGGGCGGGGTCCGTTGGCGGCACAGTCGCTTCAGTGAAAATGGCGTCAGGTGTCAGAGGCACCATCAGCGCTCCTCGAGGGATTCTCCCTGTGGGGAAAATGCCAAAAGGGGCACGGGGGTGAGAGCTGGGGTGCTGGGGTGAGATCTGGGGCACTGGGGTCAGCTGGAGCATCAGAGCAGGGGAAGCCTGCTGCGTTACCTGCCATGACAGCTGGAGAGTGGCAGTTAGGGGTGCCCCTTCCCCCAGCAGTCCTTCCATGACTGTTGGGGTCAGCCCCTTTCCCCCAGGCTTGTGGTGGTTTGATTTTTTTGTACCCAAACATCCTTCCCATCCCAATGATCAGTTGTCATCCCGATGGGCATTTTGCAGCCCAGTGCTCTTTCTTCCCAAGGATCTCCCATCTCAGTGGGGATTTGCCATCCCTGCAGTGAGTTCTTAGCCCAGGGATGGTGTCCCCTCCCAGTGAGGATATCCCATCCAAGTGATTTCCAATCGTCAGCACCCAAAGTCATGTTTATTGAACCCATGACTAAGAACGTAAGCTGCCAGCATTAATTACTGGTTCTTGAAAGTGGTTAAGAGCCGTGGTAGGCCAATTAGGCAGGTAACAAGGAAAATGACTGATTTCTGTGGGACAGCCCTGATTTAGCTGAGAACGCTGCGGGAATGAGTCAATGCCCATGCAGCGTATGCCAAGCTTGTTACTGTGAAATGGTCCTCTGTGCCTCCATTAACATGTCTCGCTCCAATTTATAGGAGGGAGGGGAGGCTCTTTGATATACGTATACCCGGCGTGAGATTCAGAAACAACGGTTCAAATGTCGGCCCAACCAGTTTATTACAAGTCCTAGCCATTTAGGGAGATGGGGAAGGGAAGATGGGCGATAGGAAAGACAGGAAATATGAGCAAGGAGTCTCTGTAGAGAGCACAAGAGATAGTGACCACCGTGGGTCCAGCGAGGTGCGTAGTAGGTCCGCTGATCTCAGGAACTCGTCTGGTCACCCCGGGGGGATGGGAGAAAGCCAGGAAGCTCGGCAGCAAGCAGGCCTCGGGGGTTCTTCCGAAGAGGTTTCCCCCTCAGGGAATTCTCCGTCAGAGCTGTCTCTGGGAGTTTGTCTCCATCAAAGGTGTCTTTGGGAGTTTGTCTCCAAAGTCCCTAGTTTGGGGAGGGCCTTTTATCCCCCATTTCTGTGGGGTGTTTTTTTTTTCCTTCTTTTCTCTCAGTTTAGTGTGACATTCCTGGGCCGACAGAGAAGCCAGCAGGGGGTGGCGCCTTCGTTGCCCTGCACAAGCATGATCGCCTTTTGCAGTGGTCAGCTCCTTCAAGCCGTACCCCTGAAAAACACTGCTTGTCCTGCTTCTGCTTATCTTTGCAACCATAAGCAGGGGTACAGAGGCATGGTGACATCCACCATTCACCCCCCTAGCAGTTGCCAGTTAGAGTCTTATCACCAGGAAGGCCTCACGAAGCAAGCTTTGAGACAAAGAATGAAAACAGTTTTGTCCTTCACACCACCCGGTGGCTCAAGGGTTGCTTGAAATTGATGCACGGTGGTGAGGGAAGAATTTAAAGCAGTAAGCATAAGGGGAAAGAGGGATGGGTGGTGAGAGGCAGTTAAACGTTACACAAATGGTACAAAGGATTTCTCGGGCTTGGTTACGAATGTTGCCCTGATCTGTTGCACTTGTCCGTCATCTGTTGAAGTGGTTACAAAGTACATAGAGGTACAGCAGGTTGTGTTAGTTGGATAAAGCATGGCATCATACAGGGAATAAACATAAGAGTTGCAACAACACGCAATAGATAAAATAGAATCCGTTTCACCCGTGGGCCACGCGGGGGCCAGGAAAAGAGATCTACGTCTAGGCTTTTCCAGGTTTGGACAGGAACATGGGCTATTTTCCGTATACCCTGGGCAATTTGTTAACACTTTTACCGTTATCATCAATCTTTAGACAACAGCTGAAGTCATTCAGTTTGCCGCAGACGCCGCCTTCTTCAGCTAGCAAGTCATCAAGAACCATTTGATGTTGGAGAATGGCTGTTCGCATCTGTGTGGCTTGATCTGCAAGGAGGTCAAGGGCATCAGCCGTTTCGTTAGTAATGATTTCAAGGACCGCTTGTAATCTGATCATGCGGTTCAGGTTATAGATGGGTTCTCGAGCACCACTAATTATTTCCCTGGGATTCCAGGTAGCTGGCCCATAGTGTTTGATTCTACGTTGAGGGGGCCGATCATCTTTGCCCCAAGTCTGGCCGTTACCACTTGTTATGGAGGTATCAATAGACCTCTACTGTCGTTTGAGATCATCGTATACCTTGATACCTAATTCATTGCCATCGTTCCCTGGGAGCAGAAAGAATAGTGGACGGATTGCCCCCACGTAACACACCCCAGTCCAATTTGCAGGTAGTTGTTTGTATGCATAATGGCCACAAATCCAGTAATGTCCTTTCAGTGCTACTGATCCATTCTCAGAGGGTCCATCCCATTCATCAGCCAGTTTATTCACATGCTCCTTAGCTTGAAAGTATGTGGTGTTGAGAGGTCCCAAAGGATGTCCTGCCACATTACAGTTCCAGCCGTGACCAGTATCACTCTCATTCCTGCACCACTTTCACCTCCAAGCACCAGCATCAGGCGTCCAGGTGCATTTCATACCTCCAGCTTCAGTAAACAGGGTGTTGTTGGTGGAGGACCAAAAGTGAGAGAACCCTTGTCCCAGTCCCGATTGATTGTACCACCCTCATTGATGCGCTATGGGGCTTCTCGGGTGGGCTCCCGTTTCATAAGCCATTTTATGATAAGTCCAAGTGCAATTACTTGTTCCAACATAGATACCACCTGGCTGAGTACGATGCAGACAGTAAATTCCCATCGAGGGATACTGAACTGGCCGTGGGGATGTATTCTTAACTTCCCAGTGGGTAGTGTGGTTGATTCCACTGTAGTTGCTTGCCAGCCGTTTAGGGGCAGTAGGAGTTGAAACCCAGGGCCACCCCCCCGTCCCCCCCCCCGCCGTCCCCAAAGTTTCGGGGAGAATAACCGATTGTTACAGGAGTTGGAATATATGCTATACACCAAAATAACAAGAATGACATGTTGCTCAAATGTTGCAAAGGTAATCACCAAAACACCAACGATTAAAGTCAGCTGTTGGCCTTTCTGTGTTCAGTCAAGGTCCCTCGGAGGTCTTCTGTAAAATAAAACAAGACATCGACTTGCCCTTTTGGGCTTTCGTTAATATGGTTAAAATGAGGGAATGATCCAGCGAGTGTTAATTTTATATTCCTTTCCCCGGGCATCCTTAGCTTTCCAAGCATATTTATTAAGAGGTTCTGTTAGGGTTAGGGGAACTGGCCCCACATTAGGCAAGTCAACCAACACAGGCTGGCCAGGGAGATAAGAAGGTTTCCCTAGCTTATCTGCATCTGGATCAAGAGTAATGGGCAAGAGTGGTGGGGCCTTGGGGCAGAGGGTGTTAAATCGAGGACAGCCATTAATCCCCCAGCGATCATTAACTCTTCTGACCGCATCAGAAGTGCAGGTGGTCCAACTGGGTTTTTCTGGTTTCAGGAATTTCTTATGGAGGCCATTGGGTCGCTCCACAATGCCATTAGCTTGGGGATAGTAGGGAGTGTGAAAGATCCAACAAATGCCTTCTTCTCTGGCCCATTCTTGCACTACCCCTGCGGTGAAATGGGAGCCATTGTCTGATTGGATGGAACTAGGTTTGGGGAGAATACTAAACCATTTCTTTGGAGCCTTCACAGGGTTCTCCCCTGTTGCTTGAGGGAAGGATTCAGCTTGTAGTAGGCCACAGACTACTTCCAGCCCTACTAATACATACTGTTTGCTTTCAGACTTTCGGAAGGGGCCAATGGAATCAATTTGCCATGTTTCCCGTATATGCTTCCCTTCCCTTAGATGGAGAGGGGCATCCTGCAAAGGGTGTCTGTCCAAGCGGGTGCGGCATTGTTCCCTAGTAACAGGCCAGCCACGGGCTTGGGCCTCACGGTAGAGACTGAGAGCACCAGTATGCCCTCTTTTTACACGTAACCGTTCCGTAAGTCTCTCCCAGTTGTCATTGTCTGGTTCTCCCTGTCGCAGTGGAGCACTCGTGGCTAGTTCATCTGCTTTACTGTTCCACCGACGTGCAGGATCCCCTTCTTCTTGGTGGGATTCGACCCATGCAACTGATAATTGGCCTTGTTTGGCAGCAGCAAGAATCTCCCGCCTCTTATCTTTCTGCCAGACTGGGACACGATTAACCTCCCAACCATTTTGCTCCCAGCAAGGAAGTCACCCTGTACAGCCTTCGAAGACAGCGTATGAGTCAGTGTAAATATACCCATGAACAGTGGACTGTAATTCATGCTGGAACGCTGCTACCAGCTCCCCAACCTGAGCGCTACCTTCCCCCTCAGTGATAATACTGAAATTAGTGCCTATCTGTAAGGCGACAGCCCGGTATTCCCATCCTTTTCCTTCACGCTTGGCAGAGGCGTCTGTGAACCAAACATTCTGCAACTGGTCTGAGTATGGGGGGGCAATCTGGATAACAGAGGGAAGATTAGCATCGGTGGCAGAAAGAATATCGTCCTGGATAGCAAGTGTTTTCATAGCACCCTCTGTGACTGTAAAGACAGTACAATAATGTTCAACTTGAGCATACCACTTTCGGACAGAAGCACGCTGTGCCACCCCATCAGGAGGAGGGGTACCGGATATTACAGACTCGATAACCTTAAAAGGGCCTCTCAGTATTATAGGTTGCTGTCGTGTGGTTCTCTCAGCTTCTCGCAGAGCTAAGCTGACAGCAAATAGCTCCTTCTCCAGCTGAGAGTATCGCTTCTCTGCGTCTTTAAAGCTGCGGGAATAGAATCCAATAGGTCTAACGGGACCTTCTGGACCCTTTTGCCAGAGATGTATGGACAATCCTGATTGAGCAAATCCCCATTCTATCTGTACAGGGTCAGAGGGATGGATCGGACCTAAGGACTGGTGGGTAATAGCTTCAAAAATTAGAAGCTGCAAGGCTTCTTCATGAACGGGGGTCCATTCCCATGATGCTCCCTTCTGCAGTAAGTCATACAATGGACGGGCAATGATAGAAAAGTCAGGGATGTGTTTTCTCCAAAACACTAAAAGTCCCAGAACACGCTGTAATTCCTTTCTATTCTCTGGCATTTTAAGTTGATCTAAGGCTGAGAGGGTGTCCTGTGGAATGCACCCACACCCTCCTTCTGCATCTTGGTACAGCAAGCCTTCCTCCATCTATGTGTATGTCGACAGAGCGGGACAGCTATCTTCTCCATTTCGGCCTAGGAAGCCTTCTTCCTTTCCCTTCCCCCCGTCCTAACTATGAGACCAAATGAGGATTGATTGGGAAATTAATACCAAGCACATCAGTGTCACATATTAACATTAAATTTTTGAGTTGGTACTGAGGTTCAGAACAATATACTTCTGGCAGTAACTTCCAGCAGTGATGCAGCAGTCTGGGCAGTGATACAGCAAAAGAGTTAGGTTGGCAGATGCTGGTAGTGAGCTGCGTCTGCAGGGGTAGCACGAGTGCCACTCCGCTCCGTTCCCAGATTTGACAGAATAGAATTCAGGTTGGTACAGATGGGAGAATGAACTGGGTCTGTTGTCTTCTGCAGAACTTCGCTCAGTTCACGGAGTTGAAACAATTCAAACATCTCCTTATTGCTCCTGAAAAAGATTTTGCATAAAACAGTTAACATTCGGTCACTGAAAATTGGCGACTTTCAACAAAACGGGAGAGACTTGACAGAAAATGACTTATTTTATGAGGAAAAACTTGCATTATTTGGGAGTTTAATATAATTCTGTTTCCCAGCAGAATGTTCTCAAGGTACAGGGAGAAAAATCGTGGCAAAAATCATCAGGTACTGTACTTTCACTTGTCTAAGTGCTATTGAGACATCGTATAATGAAAACCCAAGGGAAGGTTGTGAGGGGATTTCCCCAATGAGAAATACGATTTCAGAAATGGGACACGTTCCAAAAATGACGAAGGACACCACGGCATATGTAGCAATGACTGGCACATAGCCGGTGACAAAAAGAAAGAATTCACTTTCAGGAGTATTTCAAAGTCCAGTTATAAAGATTCATGGCACTGGTTGTAAGATTGTCTTTATTAAAAGCAATAATTAAAAACAATCTGGATTTGTGAGCTAACTTTACTTTTGGTTTACTCCCAATGACAGCTGTGATTCAAACCAGGGTATTTCACAGGAAAACACTGCTTTCCCAGAGTTCAGATGTGTTCCTAAGAAATCCCAACAAATCCCAGAGCTCTGGAAATAATGATCTCTAGGGGAAACAACGGCTGAGCTCATATGCCTGCTTTGGGAAACGAAACGATCCCATTAAGTAACGCACCCATGAAACCCAGCAGCACGCTTCCACTGACACAAGGAAGATCTCTGTTACGATCAACTGACCAACAAATAGCGAATGCCCTCAGTGCGGAAGTGGCACTGTGTGAAGAGGCAGCAGTCTGTACAGTCTGTGTCTGCAGGGTGTGTACCAAAAAGCCCTCCTGAACACACTGCTGTCTGTCAGTAAGACCCCAGAGATACGGTCAGCAACTGAAGAGCCAAATCAAAGTGACGGAAGGCATACTGTAGGTTTACAGTCCAGCTTGTGCCTAGCACTTAGAGGTATGTTTTGTCAGAACAGTCCAATGGTTTGGTCAGTTAGTGCCACAGAACAGAAGCAGACAGTAACTTGTGTATGGGCAATTGATTCTACCAAAGAGAAACTTTGCACTGCAGAAAGCCAGGGCTGAGAAATCAACTCCCAGTCATACGTCAGTTCAGTTAAGTATTACTTCTCCTTCCCCAAGGAGGATTCTCTGGGAGAAGAAACGTGGCAGAACATGAACCTCTCACAACGCAACTCTATTATCCTTCCAAGCCGAGGCATCTAGCATCTCAAAAAAACTACTGCTAGATGCACTGCTAGTGGAATTCTTCTTCCAAGTCATGCCAGATACCACCAGTCCTGCTTAGCTTTCATGTGTACAATCGTCTGTTTCTGAATTACTTTATTACCAAGCAAAGGTATGACTACAAAGAGTAAAACGTTGAGAGGAAGGGAAAAAAAAAATTAAGGAAGTGTTTCTGCCACTTATCTGCTACAAAACATCTCATAACCCAATGCTAGGATTGCTGACGGTGAGAAGGAGAGACGCACAGCTGAGAAATACACTTTGTAACTCCAGTGACTTACACGACACAAATGAATGCCAGTGATAGATCAGGGCATTTACAGAGAAGAATCATGCTGCTTTGTTTTTGGAATTTTTGCTTACCTCACGTTTTCATCAAAACTTGATATCCTTATTTAAAATAAAAATATATCCCAACTTACCAGATCCCGTGCTCATCTGATGTAATCCATCAAGAGCACTGGAAAGCTGATCCTTATTGGAGGTATTCAAGTGACATGACAAGATGGGCATACACTGGCATCTCAAAAGTAAGGTCTTCCCTTCGCCAGTCCCCAAGCCCACGGTAAGGGAACGAAATGCCTGCTCCAGAAAATCCGCTGAAAGAGAGTAGAAAACAAGCAATACAATTTCCTCAGTCACCGTTCCATTAGGCAACATGTGAATATTTATCCTCAGAATTACTTAAAGGAATACTATTAAAAAAGAAGAAAAAAGTCCAACGGCTGAAATTATGATTAATGTTTCTAACTTTTCAAGACATCCTCTGCCTAATTTTCCTCCTTAAAAAATGGCTGGGAGTGGACAAAAAGACCAGCTACAACTTATACACCAAAGAAAATACAAAACCTTTCCAATCCTTTCCAATCTTTCCAAACCTTAGGAAAGAAAAGAAGTTGGAAACTGGACAGTTTCAGACTGTGTAGGCTTCAACATCTGGGAAGCCTCTATTAAAGAAGTAAAGGGCTCATTCACCTGAATAAGAGCCATGACTTTCAGGACAGCAGCGACTCCCATTCCTTTCTATCCAAAGCTGCAGTTTAACTTTCACTGCATCTATTTCACGCAGCCATTCATCAGTTCTGCAGTGCACTAAATGGTGCAAAGCATTCAGATCAAGGGAAGCAATCTCATCTTCTTAATTTCCTGAGGTGAAATCTTTCTCAGTATCTTGGAGTAGCACTGATCACCCGGAGCACAGAAAATTGAAGTAGTTTCTCCGGTGGCAAAAGTTTAATTACAGTGCCATCTGCTGGAGACCGATATCTTGAGGGAAGCAGGATATATGCTGAAGCCAAACGTGCTACTCTGCCACAGGTTTTCTGAGACGCACCCATGGGCACCATACGTCTGCAAGATCTATCTGTCCACAGATCTATAAAGGCAGAAGTAGAGAACTTATAGCTAGCTCTACCAGAAAAGAAGTGCTTGGCACTGCAGCTGACCAACCTTTCAAGGGACAGGTGAAAAATCCGCTAGCTTGAAGAGGACAGTGATATTCTAGAACCAGTTGAAATTTGCTACTTATTTCTCTTGACAGAAGAGGAAGTGCTGACTCATTACTTTACTACAGTAAAGATCTTAGCTACTGCTGAAGCAGTAGCTTGAAAGAATTACCGTCACCTCTGGTCTCCTTTATCACACAGGCCGTCTCTCTGATTAAAATAAATTGGACTAAAATGGCCACATAAATTACAACGTGAATAATAGCAAGGATCGAATTTGTTTCTGCACATTTGGTTATACAGGGAGGTATCATTCAAGTAAAACTCCCTTCGCTAGGAAAGCATTACGGACGCTACGGTGTCATGGAACTGCTGGGCTTTGTCCAGGTACTCGCCTGGAAAAAAAATAAAGATGAGAGAAAAATAGAAAGAAAATGAAAAGATCAAAAAGTACGCATGGGATCATAATAAAAAGATTCAGTAGAACCCAGAACTTACCTTGTGTACCTATTGTAAGCACAACCCTGGTTGACAGAAGCCTAATGGGCATAAAGGGACTCGTAAAGAAAAATGCTGATTCTGATTTGCTCTTTGCACAACGTCCAGAAGAACTGTGCACATCTCCATTACTTCTTATGCCTTCCAAAATACCTTCAGCAAGTCTCGTCATCGTTTCTGCCATTGTTGGGTCCCGTATCAAACAATGCGCACATTGAGTGTGAACATGAAAACAAGTGAAACTCCGGTCTACTCTGTTCCCCTAAGGATTAAATGTGAAACAGCAAATGGTTCGATTGTGTATCACGATAGAATCTGTACAGAGGATACTACTTGTGTTACAAAAGCAACTGAACACCGTTAGCACAGGGCCTTATCAACACTGGCTGCACGAAGAGACTGGGGAGTGAGGGCCCGTGATACGCTGACGTTACTGGAGCTGCCCCTGGTTCCAGAGGAAACCCTGTTTCAATCAGTGCTACCTACGCTGTCCTGTGCAGATGCCTGAAGTCACGTGCAGCAAAAGCATTTGCAGATCCAAACTTGAATCTTAAGAACTCCATTCAGGCGAGGTACAGCAATTCAAATTTTCATCGTAAACTGTGCAGAAGTATTACTTCAAATCAAACCTTACAGTGTGATCATTTAAAATAGCTTCTCACTGGCAAGAGAAACAACAATTCAGTTCCGTGGGACATTCGGCAGAGAACAAAGCCAAAATTCCCACGCTGCCTTGTCGCACTTTGCCATCAATTTCAGCTAATCTCACGCGTAAAGTGAACAAAAATGTATTTCCTCTCCTGGCTCCAAAGTCTGCTAAACGTGTTGATAAAAATATATTTCCTGAGATGTTTAGACACTACTGCAACAGCGATCGCATATGTATGTGAAAATATGTTTTGATACACAGGGCAAGAAAATCAAAAATTATCTTGAAAAAGTTCAGTTCATGAGCAGTGGGGTTTCTGGCCGTATTTTTCCATTTCTGAATCTTATGAATTTATGCTTTGCAAAGACAGCCAAGTTTCTATTATACGCACACCCTGAAAATATCCACTTTCTATATGTCCTTAACGTACAAAACACATGAATATCTGCAGAGGATTTACCTTAATATCGTTTTCTAGCTGTCCCACAAACCAATAAATCAATCTAATCAGGGGCATGTGTAGCTTAGGAGTCACAAACGGCATCCACTAGAGCTGCTCCGCGGCCGTAGGCAGGAGCTGTGAAAACACACAAAGGCAAAGTTACATGCAGAATGTCAGCTTAGCATATGAGCAGACTACGAGTGAAAACAAGCCTCCGAAAACCAAACCCAACGAAACCAAACCGAAATGTCAAATTACTCCTGGAGTTGGTCAGATCGTATTTGCAAACACTCATTCATCAGGCCCTGCAGAGGTAAAAGAATCACCGCCTTAGACAGATTTTTAAGTTTTACACAGGTTTGCATGCCAAGCGGAGATGCATCGTGTGAGCTCAACCATCAAGGCCAATACCAGTGCCTACAAACCCTTCCGAGAAGGAAGGAAAGCAGTAAAAGAAGTACAACTCCTGAATGCCGCATTGATTTCCAAGCCTTGGTATCCCCAGAGAGATGGAAGGAAGGGCTTTCAGTATCGCATAGTATCATCTCTTATAAGTCATTAACTGAAACTTTAATATCCAACATAGACATTAAAATACTTTCAATTAGGTGTGGGCATCTCTGTAGGAAAAAATAAATGGTATACAGTGTTACACATAAAATACAAAGGCCACTGGTAGGAAAAGGCTGAAACTTGCAAGTTGAGACTGAACGTGACACTTTTCCTTCAAAATTTCAAGGAAATTCTCTGTTTTATACATGACAAATTAGCCATTGCGTCTGACTGCTGGGATTAATACTGACTTAGTAACTGTTGTTTGGCTTTCATTACTCTATTCAAAGTCTATACAAAACAGGCTGACTTTTTCTAATCTCAAAATAAAATCAACCAACATATACACGAATCTGACAACATATGAACCAGAGCAAATCCAAGTCCCTTCACCTACAAAGGCTTCTCCTGGATGTAGGTTCTTCCACCAGACCGAAGCTTCTGACTGTCCTTTCTTTCTTCTTGTCTTTTGAGTTTGCTAAGATGCTCGTCTGAGAGCATCCAGACGAGTTCCTGAGATCAGCGGACCTACTATGTACCTCGCTGGACCCACGGTGGTCACTATCTCTTGTGCTCTCTACAGAGACTCCTTGCTCATATTTCCTGTCTTTCCTATCGCCCATCTTCCCTTCCCCATCTCCCTAAACGGCTAGGACTTGTAATAAACTGGTTGGGCCGACATTTGAACCGTTGCTTCTGAATCTCACGCCCGGTATACGTATATCAAAGAACCTCCCCTCCCTCCTATAAATTGGAGCGAGACATTTATTATTGGCGTCACGGACAGGATACCCGCCATGAGAGTGTTGTCCTTCCAGATATAGTCTGAAACTTTCCTGTGTGCACCTCCTGGAGTTGCAAGGAGCGATAATTTTGATAACTCAAATGCGAGCACCAGGAAGACCGCTCCAAATTCTGAAACTTTACTGTTTGTGTGTTTACCTCTCGAGGACGTATGCATTAATTTTGACCATTTGCATTTGTTTAATACGTGAGTGCCTCCTCGGGAAGACCTCTCTGCATTTTGTGATTTAGGTATCTTGTAACTTAAGTGTGAAATTTGAACCTTTTTTGAGTGTGCCTCTTGGGGAAGTGAGGAAGTGATATTTTTTGACATAAACCTGTGTGCCTCTCCAAGAAGTCTGTTCACTTTATTGAAACCTAGAAAGTGTTGTCTGGGAAATTTGAAGGTTTCTTGTTGCTCGGATCTTAGGTGTGTGGCTCGAAGCTTCAACTTTCTGGGTGTGCACCTCCCAGAGTTGCAAGGAATAAAGGTGTCTTGTAACTGTTGCCGTGCACCTGGCAACCTGGCAACATGTAACCTAGGTGCGGAGTTTGCAGTTTGTCTGTGCGGCCTTGCAGGGAAGTAAGGAGCCACTTAACCTAAAAGGTGTTGTTTTAGTCTCTTGTCTTTGTGTGCTCCTCTCAACAAAAGCGAGGCGTGATTGGAGCATTTGCATTTGTCTGATAGGTGTGTGCCTCCCTGGGGAGGGGTAAGGAGTTAAGTGTACCTTCTCCTCCCTCAGTGTAGATCTTTTAGCGTATCGAGAAATGAGTGACAGTATTGCCACTATGAAAAGTGAAGATGCGTTATTCGACCTTTTAGAAAAGCGTGGTGCTCGGCCCTCTTTATCAGGGGTGGACTGGGCACGACAAAACTGGCATAACTTGCAGGGTGTTTCAGACCGTATAAGTGTTTTGCAAAACAATGCTCGTACGCGAGCTGGAAAAGGAAAATCATATATCTGTGCAGTCTTAGGAGCCGCTCTTTTTGCAGCCACAGACTTCCGAGACCAACAGCTTAGGGCAGAGAACCAAACTATACATGCGCTGCAGGAAACAGTTAAAACAACACGAGAACTGGTAAAAGCTTTGCAGAACCAAAGTGGAAACCTTGAGGAACAACTGGAAAGAGAGAAACGTAACTCGGCATTGTTACAAATGGCGTTTAAGGAGCTTTTAACGTGTAAAGCTACTAGTGACACTGTTATCCGTTGTGCACCACAAGAAAAACCTTATCTTCAGGAGGGATTGAAAGAAATAAAAGAAAGGCTAGACAGTTTAGAAACCCCAATAGCCCCATTGCGTCCCTTAATGAAAACAGAATATATATTTGATAACAGTGAGGATCTGGATCCTCAAATGAATGTTAAAGAAATTCCCTTCTCAGCTACTGAATTAGCTAAACTGAGAAAGGATTTTAGCCAGTCTCCAAAAGAATCTGAAACAGAGTATGTATGGAGAGTTAGTCTAACTGGTGGAGATCAAATAATGTTAAGCGAAAAGGAAGCAGAAGGTTATTGGGGACCAGGAGTATTTTTAACTACTGGCAACAATTGTGCTCCCTGGTCCTTTACACAGAGGGCTGCCTATTGGGCAGGTGGTCTTAACCCCTTAGAAAGGGGAGACCCTCTTGCCATTACTGGAACAGTTGATCGATTAGTAGAAAGTGTTCAAAAGGCTGCTCGTCTCCAAATGATGTATGATAGAAAGCTGCAGCCACATCATGAGTCACCTATGATGATGCCTGTTGAACCAGAAAGGATGACTCCTTTAATCGGGGGGCTTCCAGAGTCACTGAAACCTATAGGTATATAGCTTCAAGGAAAGATACAGGCTATGCCTCAGGGAGAAAGAACCTGGGCAGCACTAAAAGGAACTGTAACCATCTGTAACCATCTGCAGTCATGATGTAAAGTATGGACATGGGGGGAGGTTGCCCAAGAACTAATTAACTATGGGAGAAAATACGGGCCGGTGATTTCCTCCACCAGTAAATTTGAGCCAAGGGGAGTGAGGCATGCAGCAGTCAGCCTTGCGCCTAGGCCAGCTAGCCCAAAGCTCAATGGAACTGGAAGGACCCTCATTGCCAGTGAAAACAGGTAGGCGAAATATTGATCATGAACGTAATTGTCTCTGGACACTGGGCTGGCAAAAGGGTGTTCCACGAGATTTGATGAATGGATTACCCACAGTCAGGTTAGAGAAGTTAGTTAACTGGTGGCCAGAACAAAAGCTCAAGAACCTCAAGGAAAGCTGATGCCTTTGCCCCCTCCCCCAGGTGAGCGGGAGGTGGGGGGCGGGCGGCGAAGGGTGGATACTTTGGAAAGCTCACGACAAAGGGAAACAAGACCCTCGATTTAACACCTTCTGTCCCAAGGCCTCACCACTCTTGCCATTTACCCCTGTGAGTCACAATTCGGTGGAACCATATTAACAAAGCCCCCAAAAAAGGGCAAGTCGGTGTCTTGTTTTATTTTACAGAAGACCTCCGAGGGACCTTGACTGAACACAGAATGGCTGATAGCTGACTTTAACCATTGGTGTTTTGTGACAGAAAAATTGAAGACGTGATCATGCTAGATTACTGAATATACCTCTGGATTACATATTTTGTTTGCAATAGTATGATGTTTTGGCTTGTTGTGGCTGTGGGTTGTGGTTCATATCAGTCCTTGGATCTGTTAAACTTCACAATCGGCTTCAGAGTTTTTACAGGTCGTCCTGGCTTTCTGCTTCTCCCTGCAGTGATACCATTCCTTTTGACCCTTTCTTTCACCCCTTTTTATCAAACTGACTAAGATTTGCATGTAACTCCTCCGTGGTGTTTCCAAATTCCTAACAAACTGGGAAATGAGGCAATGGACCCATCTAATCTGTTAGATGTGGTCACAAAAGAAATCTACCATAAAGCCCTTTGCACCAACACTTTTCAATGCCACATCCGTCCAGGAGTTCCATCCAAAACATGGTTGTTGGAAAGTGCCTAAGTTTTGATAAGAGATGTGTATGTTTCTGGGATGACCCCTCTTCTGGTTTATACTGTGGGGTATCCTACACACACTATCCGGTGAAAAGTTCGTTAGACTATAACAGTACTTGAACTTGCCAAACTAGTATTTATATCTCTCAGCATTTGAATTGCTTCGGAAATAATATTCGTGTCGCCACTCCTGAAGAATCACAGGCTGGTGTCTGTGGCAAGTTGGTACGGCGTGTTGTTGCAACTCTTATGCTTCTATGTACTTTGTAACCACTTCAAATGATGAAGGGCAAGTGCAACAGATCAGGGCAACATTTGTAACCAAGCCCCCAAAAAATCCTCTGTAGCAATTGTGTAACGTTTAACTCCCTCTTAGCACCCGTCCCTCTTTTCCCTTATGCTTACTGCTTTAAATTCTTTCCTCACCACCGTGCATCAATTTCAAGCAACCCTTGAGCCACCGGGTGGTGTGAAGGACAAAACTGTTTTCATTCTTTGTCTCAAAGCTTGCTTCGTGAGGCCTTCCTGGTGATAAGACTCTAACTGGCAACTGCTAGGGGGGTGAATGGTGGATGTCACCATGCCTCTGTACCCCTGCTTATGGTTGCAAAGATAAGCAGAAGCAGGACAAGCAGTGTTTTTCAGGGGTACGGCTTGAAGGAGCTGACCACTGCAAAAGGCGATCATGCTTGTGCAGGGCAACGAAGGCGCCACCCCCTGCTGGCTTCTCTGTCGGCCCAGGAATGTCACACTAAACTGAGAGAAAAGAAGGAAAAAAAAAACACCCCACAGAAATGGGGGATAAAAGGCCCTCCCCAAACTAGGGACTTTGGAGACAAACTCCCAAAGACACCTTTGATGGAGACAAACTCCCAGAGACAGCTCTGACGGAGAATTCCCTGAGGGGGAAACCTCTTCGGAAGAACCCCCGAGGCCTGCTTGCTGCCGAGCTTCCTGGCTTTCTCCCATCCCCCCGGGGTGACCAGACGAGTTCCTGAGATCAGCGGACCTACTACGCACCTCGCTGGACCCACGGTGGTCACTATCTCTTGTGCTCTCTACAGAGACTCCTTGCTCATATTTCCTGTCTTTCCTATCGCCCATCTTCCCTTCCCCATCTCCCTAAACGGCTAGGACTTGTAATAAACTGGTTGGGCCGACATTTGAACCGTTGCTTCTGAATCTCACGCCCGGTATACGTATATCAAAGAACCTCCCCTCCCTCCTATAAATTGGAGCGAGACATTTATTATTGGCGTCACGGACAGGATACCCGCCATGAGAGTGTTGTCCTTCCAGATATAGTCTGAAACTTTCCTGTGTGCACCTCCTGGAGTTGCAAGGAGCGATAATTTTGATAACTCAAATGCGAGCACCAGGAAGACCGCTCCAAATTCTGAAACTTTACTGTTTGTGTGTTTACCTCTCGAGGACGTATGCATTAATTTTGACCATTTGCATTTGTTTAATACGTGAGTGCCTCCTCGGGAAGACCTCTCTGCATTTTGTGATTTAGGTATCTTGTAACTTAAGTGTGAAATTTGAACCTTTTTTGAGTGTGCCTCTTGGGGAAGTGAGGAAGTGATATTTTTTGACATAAACCTGTGTGCCTCTCCAAGAAGTCTGTTCACTTTATTGAAACCTAGAAAGTGTTGTCTGGGAAATTTGAAGGTTTCTTGTTGCTCGGATCTTAGGTGTGTGGCTCGAAGCTTCAACTTTCTGGGTGTGCACCTCCCAGAGTTGCAAGGAATAAAGGTGTCTTGTAACTGTTGCCGTGCACCTGGCAACCTGGCAACATGTAACCTAGGTGCGGAGTTTGCAGTTTGTCTGTGCGGCCTTGCAGGGAAGTAAGGAGCCACTTAACCTAAAAGGTGTTGTTTTAGTCTCTTGTCTTTGTGTGCTCCTCTCAACAAAAGCGAGGCGTGATTGGAGCATTTGCATTTGTCTGATAGGTGTGTGCCTCCCTGGGGAGGGGTAAGGAGTTAAGTGTACCTTCTCCTCCCTCAGTGTAGATCTTTTAGCGTATCGAGAAATGAGTGACAGTATTGCCACTATGAAAAGTGAAGATGCGTTATTCGACCTTTTAGAAAAGCGTGGTGCTCGGCCCTCTTTATCAGGGGTGGACTGGGCACGACAAAACTGGCATAACTTGCAGGGTGTTTCAGACCGTATAAGTGTTTTGCAAAACAATGCTCGTACGCGAGCTGGAAAAGGAAAATCATATATCTGTGCAGTCTTAGGAGCCGCTCTTTTTGCAGCCACAGACTTCCGAGACCAACAGCTTAGGGCAGAGAACCAAACTATACATGCGCTGCAGGAAACAGTTAAAACAACACGAGAACTGGTAAAAGCTTTGCAGAACCAAAGTGGAAACCTTGAGGAACAACTGGAAAGAGAGAAACGTAACTCGGCATTGTTACAAATGGCGTTTAAGGAGCTTTTAACGTGTAAAGCTACTAGTGACACTGTTATCCGTTGTGCACCACAAGAAAAACCTTATCTTCAGGAGGGATTGAAAGAAATAAAAGAAAGGCTAGACAGTTTAGAAACCCCAATAGCCCCATTGCGTCCCTTAATGAAAACAGAATATATATTTGATAACAGTGAGGATCTGGATCCTCAAATGAATGTTAAAGAAATTCCCTTCTCAGCTACTGAATTAGCTAAACTGAGAAAGGATTTTAGCCAGTCTCCAAAAGAATCTGAAACAGAGTATGTATGGAGAGTTAGTCTAACTGGTGGAGATCAAATAATGTTAAGCGAAAAGGAAGCAGAAGGTTATTGGGGACCAGGAGTATTTTTAACTACTGGCAACAATTGTGCTCCCTGGTCCTTTACACAGAGGGCTGCCTATTGGGCAGGTGGTCTTAACCCCTTAGAAAGGGGAGACCCTCTTGCCATTACTGGAACAGTTGATCGATTAGTAGAAAGTGTTCAAAAGGCTGCTCGTCTCCAAATGATGTATGATAGAAAGCTGCAGCCACATCATGAGTCACCTATGATGATGCCTGTTGAACCAGAAAGGATGACTCCTTTAATCGGGGGGCTTCCAGAGTCACTGAAACCTATAGGTATATAGCTTCAAGGAAAGATACAGGCTATGCCTCAGGGAGAAAGAACCTGGGCAGCACTAAAAGGAACTGTAACCATCTGTAACCATCTGCAGTCATGATGTAAAGTATGGACATGGGGGGAGGTTGCCCAAGAACTAATTAACTATGGGAGAAAATACGGGCCGGTGATTTCCTCCACCAGTAAATTTGAGCCAAGGGGAGTGAGGCATGCAGCAGTCAGCCTTGCGCCTAGGCCAGCTAGCCCAAAGCTCAATGGAACTGGAAGGACCCTCATTGCCAGTGAAAACAGGTAGGCGAAATATTGATCATGAACGTAATTGTCTCTGGACACTGGGCTGGCAAAAGGGTGTTCCACGAGATTTGATGAATGGATTACCCACAGTCAGGTTAGAGAAGTTAGTTAACTGGTGGCCAGAACAAAAGCTCAAGAACCTCAAGGAAAGCTGATGCCTTTGCCCCCTCCCCCAGGTGAGCGGGAGGTGGGGGGCGGGCGGCGAAGGGTGGATACTTTGGAAAGCTCACGACAAAGGGAAACAAGACCCTCGATTTAACACCTTCTGTCCCAAGGCCTCACCACTCTTGCCATTTACCCCTGTGAGTCACAATTCGGTGGAACCATATTAACAAAGCCCCCAAAAAAGGGCAAGTCGGTGTCTTGTTTTATTTTACAGAAGACCTCTGAGGGACCTTGACTGAACACAGAATGGCTGATAGCTGACTTTAACCATTGGTGTTTTGTGACAGAAAAATTGAAGACGTGATCATGCTAGATTACTGAATATACCTCTGGATTACATATTTTGTTTGCAATAGTATGATGTTTTGGCTTGTTGTGGCTGTGGGTTGTGGTTCATATCAGTCCTTGGATCTGTTAAACTTCACAATCGGCTTCAGAGTTTTTACAGGTCGTCCTGGCTTTCTGCTTCTCCCTGCAGTGATACCATTCCTTTTGACCCTTTCTTTCACCCCTTTTTATCAAACTGACTAAGATTTGCATGTAACTCCTCCGTGGTGTTTCCAAATTCCTAACAAACTGGGAAATGAGGCAATGGACCCATCTAATCTGTTAGATGTGGTCACAAAAGAAATCTACCATAAAGCCCTTTGCACCAACACTTTTCAATGCCACATCCGTCCAGGAGTTCCATCCAAAACATGGTTGTTGGAAAGTGCCTAAGTTTTGATAAGAGATGTGTATGTTTCTGGGATGACCCCTCTTCTGGTTTATACTGTGGGGTATCCTACACACACTATCCGGTGAAAAGTTCGTTAGACTATAACAGTACTTGAACTTGCCAAACTAGTATTTATATCTCTCAGCATTTGAATTGCTTCGGAAATAATATTCGTGTCGCCACTCCTGAAGAATCACAGGCTGGTGTCTGTGGCAAGTTGGTACGGCGTGTTGTTGCAACTCTTATGCTTCTATGTACTTTGTAACCACTTCAACAGATGACGGACAAGTGCAACAGATCAGGGCAACATTTGTAACCAAGCCCCCAAAAAATCCTCTGTAGCAATTGTGTAACGTTTAACTCCCTCTTAGCACCCGTCCCTCTTTTCCCTTATGCTTACTGCTTTAAATTCTTTCCTCACCACCGTGCATCAATTTCAAGCAACCCTTGAGCCACCGGGTGGTGTGAAGGACAAAACTGTTTTCATTCTTTGTCTCAAAGCTTGCTTCGTGAGGCCTTCCTGGTGATAAGACTCTAACTGGCAACTGCTAGGGGGGTGAATGGTGGATGTCACCATGCCTCTGTACCCCTGCTTATGGTTGCAAAGATAAGCAGAAGCAGGACAAGCAGTGTTTTTCAGGGGTACGGCTTGAAGGAGCTGACCACTGCAAAAGGCGATCATGCTTGTGCAGGGCAACGAAGGCGCCACCCCCTGCTGGCTTCTCTGTCGGCCCAGGAATGTCACACTAAACTGAGAGAAAAGAAGGAAAAAAAAAACACCCCACAGAAATGGGGGATAAAAGGCCCTCCCCAAACTAGGGACTTTGGAGACAAACTCCCAAAGACACCTTTGATGGAGACAAACTCCCAGAGACAGCTCTGACGGAGAATTCCCTGAGGGGGAAACCTCTTCGGAAGAACCCCCGAGGCCTGCTTGCTGCCGAGCTTCCTGGCTTTCTCCCATCCCCCCGGGGTGACCAGACGAGTTCCTGAGATCAGCGGACCTACTACGCACCTCGCTGGACCCACGGTGGTCACTATCTCTTGTGCTCTCTACAGAGACTCCTTGCTCATATTTCCTGTCTTTCCTATCGCCCATCTTCCCTTCCCCATCTCCCTAAACGGCTAGGACTTGTAATAAACTGGTTGGGCCAACATTTGAACAGTTGCTTCTGAATCTCACGCCGGGTATACGTATATCAAAGAACCTTTCACATCACTGAGATTGTACGTGAACCAAAGTAACGCACAGTGCCCGGAGGTTGGGAATAACTTATTTCTGGCTGTAACTTCCAGCAGTGATGCAGAAGCTGGTGCAGTGGTACAGAACTGCAGTTGCACGGACAGATGCTGCAGTGACCCATGTCTGCATGGCAGCACGAGTGCTGCTGCGCTCCACTCCCAAATCAGACAGGATAGAATTTAAGTTGGACAGATGAGAGAATGAACTGGGTCTGTTGTCTTTGGTAGATCTTGGATCAATTTCATGAAGTTGAAACATATCAAACATCTCCTTATTGATCCCGAAAAAGATTTTACATGGAACAGCTGATGTTTGGTCACTGAAAATTGACAAGTTTCAACAATACGGGAAAGACTCCACAGGAAAGAGACTTCTTTCCTGGCACACCAGCCACAGGACTCTTCCCACCATGCCTCACTTATGCTGATGACAGAGTAGCTCTGGAACCAAGCTAAGCCTTCTAGCTTCTCTTGCTTATACCTCATGCCGTGTGTATTTCTACAGAAACACTGGAAATGTGCTCTGGTGTACACAGCTCAAAGTGGAGCAGCCAAGGATCTTGGCAGCCTCAGACTTTGGATGCCAATGTGAAAAACCAGCAACGCATAACGACCCTGCACATGGAGATCTGCAGGGCTGCTTGATACCCTGGGGGCTCTGTCTGTGTGGCTGAGTTGGTTCCAGTTTGTGCAGAGGTGGCACGGGACAGAGGGCATTGCTTTCTGCCAGCTGGATACAGCTGCTGGCTGAACTGGCCAAGACGGAGCCTTCCCTGCGCGCCCTCCCATGTGCATATCCACCATGAGAATGGAAGTCGTCCTTCTCTGTGTAACCCATTCCACCACCACGAGGAAAGGAAACCATTTAGGCACCTGAAATGCTTCTACTCCTGCAGCTTGGTCACTGCAGTCACAGCTCTGCCAGGGGTCACATCCGCAACAGACGGACTTTCCCCAAAGCAGAGGGAAAACAGGGAAATACAAGGGGAGGGGAAAAAGAAGTACCTCCTCCTCCTTCCCTCCACCTAACCTCCTCCTTCCCTCCACCACCTCACCTGGGCGGAGGTCTCCTGTCACAGCCTCCAGGCTCTGCACATGTGGGATGCGCAGGTCTTCCCCTTTTTCAAGCAAGGAGATCACCTTTGGTTTAGGGGCTGGAATAGTCAAATGACAGAAATTATGCAGATGAGAGCATTTCCATGATTCTGGCAGAGCTGCTTGTCCAGCAACCTTAGTATGTGGCCCTCCCCACTGTGAAACCACAATTATGGTCTGAATGACACTGGCCCAAGACATACCGGCTTCCTTTGGAGCCCAGAGTGCCTCCCACATCTCTAAAAAACGCACAGGGAGATTTTCTTTAGCATTCCGTTTAGGATGTTTTGTTTCATCTTTTCCAAGTTGCTCTGTGCCCAAGGCTTCAAAAAGTTTTATGGGAATTGAAGAGAAAGGCAAAAAATGCTGAAGGAGTAACCTGTGTGATGTCTGGGTGCTGGAGCTGGTGGCCCCATGCAGTGAAGCAGCACAGGGGCTGTTTGCAGGGAGCTCATCCAAACCCTCCAGGCTGACGCCTGTGTGCAAGCAGTGACTCTGGGGCTTTTTGCAGAGTGCTGAGCACACTAATCCTTTCTGAAACTCACGCTTCTCTGTGTTTCTTTTGTTGCTGTTGCGTCGGTCAATAAGTAACTGCACTGCATTTACCCTGTGCCCTACCTGCAGAGGCTCATACTGCACAGCCAAGGGTACCCTAACAACAAGGAGCAGGAGCAAAGCATTTTTAATGATAATAACAGCTCCTGTATTTTATGGTTCAGTTTCCCCCTGCCCTGGCAGGCAGGTTTCAGACACACTTCCAACCTTTGGCAGGTTATACCTCTATCTTTCCCATCCAGTTGAGCCTCCAGCATCAGCTAACTGCTTTTCTACCTCTTCCTACTTATGCCAGTAATCATAAGGCAAAACCTCAGGGAATATAGGCTTTGTTTGGACATCGTGGTTTTGTAAGCGTTTGCTGACTTTCCTCATCATCCTGCCATCTTCACTGATTTAGCATTGCAGGAAATGGCAAATGTATTTCACTCGGTTCTGTTTAACAGCAGATGGAGAGCTCTTAATAACACAAGGCAGGTCAGAGGACCAACGTGGAGGTTAATAACGTGATTTGATGAAATGTGTGAAAATTAAACAAGTACCTGATTGCAGATTTGCAGATGACAAGATTCATGCTAATGTAATAAAAGGGCATCCCAAATCAATGCACAGATACTCTCATACACAAACATACAAACACAAAAATGTGGAAAAGTAAAATATTTCAATGTCCACAGCTGTGAAACAAATGTGTATCATTAAAACAGATTAAGTAGGGAGGTGGAAGGAAGAAGAGCAAGCTGGCTTCTGCTCACAATTTGCATCTACTTGAGTTTACCGCAAATACAACAGGCCGCCATTCCTCATCAGGTCATAATCGAGCCTGACTCCGGTGGGGTGACTTTGCCCTGGCCTCCGCTGGTAGACAGCCTCGAGGATTTGGCAGTAGCTGAGAGGCATCCCAACCCAGAGGAGATGCTGGTCATAACCTCCACCACCTCTCTGGGCAACCTGTCCCAGTGCTCCCCTACCCTTACCATAAAGAAGGTCTTTTACATGTTTGCATGCAACTTCCTGCGTTCAAGTTCTAGGCCATTGCTCATTGTCCTACCACTACGCACCACCAAGAAGAGCCTGGCCTCATTCATTATCCTCCAGTTTCCCTTCAGATATTGGTTAATATTAACACTTGCTTAGAATCTCTAGTTATAGGGTCTGAGACGATTGAGATCTGACATGTATTTTTCCATACCAGCCTCCTCGGATGGCAAAACCTTCTGTTTTTTTCCACCAGTTGTGCAAACCCCAGAACTTGCAGGACTTACAAATTCCACGCTACCCCACTTGGGCAAGCATGTGTCCTAAAAACACATGCTTGGTGGGGGGGTCTCTGGTGGTCACTGAATGAAGGCTAGTAGTCTACCTCGCTGTGAACTTCCAGCCTTTTCAGGGAGGTGGGTAGCCCCAACCAGCTCGCACTGGCATTGTGTTGAGCAGAGGCATCTGTTTTACTGTCCCATCTTCAACAACAGGAATCTATGCTTCTTTCTTAGCATTGCTTGGCAGCAAGATTCCACAGACTCTGCATTCTGTTCTTGAGCTTACATGTCCGCAAGCATCTTGTCCTTCAGCATGAGTCCACTCCAGTTATGTGAAGAGGCTGTTCTCACAATATGGAAAGGCTGTTGTCATGGTTCAGGAGACAGCTAGAGCTGGAATGGATGCACAGCACCTTAACTCTGACCAGCAAGGAGATTAGGAGAATGGAATGCAGACACTGCCAACTTCTACCAGTTCAAATATGCTTTGACACTCATTGCAAAGTCTCAGCTGGAAAATGTATCACGTCAATGTATCCAAGAGAAAGAACAGTGTTGGGCTTTTTGTTTGTTCGTTTGTTTGTTTATTGGGTTTTTGTTTGTTTGTTTTTAAGATACAATAAGACTATGCAGTTACACTGTCAGTCACCTCAGAGAGCTCCTGAAGGAGCTCATCCACATCCTGCTCACACTCCACTTGAGTATCAAGCGGAGCAGGGGTAGTCTTGCAGATGAATTAATGCTGGCATTTTGATGGGATGTTGCTGCATTACGGAATCTGCATCCACTAAATCATCAGTGTCCAGCAGGAGATCACAAAGCTCTGGAGGCATCATTGTATCCAGTTCATCGTCGGAAACTCCCGCAGTCAAATTGGAAGTATTGGTGACATTTGTCCTGGAGAATGTAGGGTGAAGGACAAATGCTCTGCTGCTGATTCTCCGTTCACACTTTCAGGGCCGTCCTCTGACAGAAAGCACGACCATCCCTGTGGACCTCTTTCATGACTTTAAGTTCCCGCTCCAGGTCTTCCAGCTGACTTTGAAGACCTTTGGCATCTTGGATGGCAGAATGGAATGGACTGGAACTGTTGCTGAGATTCTTGTTTGATTGGGCAAGATTCTCCCTTGTTGCCTTTCCCAGCTCCATTCTGCCCTCATCACCAGCTGGAACACCCTCTCAGTTGGTATCAGGATGAGCTTGTTCTGCTGCTCTCTCTTCCCTCTTGCGCACTCTGTGAGAATGAGTTTCAGAAAGCACTACTCACTGACAGGAAATAAGGGGAAACTTGAAAGACTTTGCAACTTAAATCCTGGCAGCGTACTGCCAACAACTGATTTGGCCGTCCAGAATCCTGGCACCACAAGTGCTTCCTTGCCAAATGCAGCAATAAAGTGTTTTGGGGAAAGGCCAACTCACAGGTATTTCTTGCACAACCATAACACAGCACCACAGGCCAGCACCAGCGCAGACAGCAGCACAGCTGAGAACAGTACCATCACTGCGATGTGGCGCTTCCGCACAAATTTGTGAACAGCAGCCTTTGTGCTTTTCTTGGCATTAATCCCTGGAAGAAACGAGAAAATGTCCCATGTTACCTTCACCTGCGCTACAGATAATCTCTCAGTGTGTTTCATGGACCCAAGAGATTTTCTTCAGTGGGTGCCCCTGTCCCTGCTGCCTAAGCATCAGGGGACAAGAAAGATTGCTTCCACCTCTCAATGGATAGGGAGAGGCTGCACAGGCCCTACCCGTGTCTTCCTCTGGGCCGAGGGCTGGGGCTGTGCCCTGGGGTCTGGGCTTTGTCTGTGGGGAGCACTGCAGAGCAGATTCCCTCACACTTTCCCCAGCTCACGTGTCCTGAGCTCTCCCGCAGGACACCCCCCAGGCCAAAGGTCGGGCTCCAGCCAGCACAGGGCACAGCCGGAGCCAGCCCAGGGGAGAAAGACTCCCGCAGGCTCCTACCAACAGGATCCCTTTCTTCCAGAAGGGCAAAGCTCACAAGCCGCTGGGAACTGGGAGCGGTGGGAGGTGAGCAGTGTCACAGAGGTCTGCACGTACTTTCTCTGGCACGCTGCTGGAACAACTCTCCAAACCCCACTGAGGTCAGCCATTTTCAGAGAGCCACCCCTGGCTTCTTTTACATGTGCTCTGTGCTCACACGCTCAGGTTTGGCTGCTGACCTAGTGTACAGGAGCAGGCACTGTGTGCCTGTGGGCAAACAGTGACTCTGGTCAGTGACACTGGACGGCCACGGGACAGAAATTACCTGGCATGCTAGTTGTTGGCGCGGCCTGTGTCACTTTGTCCGAGACGGGCAGTGTGGGACGGCTGCCTTCCTGCAGTGCATCCTGCTCAGTTTGTTGGTCCGTTCCTTTAGAAAGAAAGCAGGACAGTAGGATTGGATGTGATGTGTTCTCATCAGGAGCTGAGCTACTCCAATCCTGAGCTCAGGCAAAGTCTGCTGGTCCCAGCCCCCCAAAGCCACTGCTACCCCCTCTGTTGCCCAAGGGCATTTGGGCTCTCCCAGGAATTAGAGGATGCTGACCCTCTCACGCCTCCTGAGGAATTATCTCCTGTGCAAGGCCCTCACACACTGTGCTGTGAGCATCACCAACCATCACTTTCCACCCACCACAGACAGACATCTGCAGGCTGAAGTGCCTTCAGAACCAGCATCTCCACCTTGTTTCCAGCAACAGCAAAGGCGGCCATCCCTGCTCGGGATGCTCCTCCTGCCTTGAACTTGCTCAGCTGCACAGAGGGCTTTGTACAAACAGAAGCACAGCACTCGCCAGTTGCTGCCATCTGTCTGTGCCCATGTCTGCACAAAGCAGCTCTGACAAGTAATGGTCATGCTGGGGGAGCAGCTGTCTCCGGGTCTTGGCTGGATGCAGAAGTGGCAGCAGACCAGCTCTGGTGCTTGACAGCGCCTGCAAGGCGTTACATGGAACACCACCGCAGCATGGCTCTGAGAGATCCCTTCCTGCTGTGTAGGCTACAGCTTATCCACACATGTACATCAGACCTCAGCTTCCCAGGTCTCACGGTGAGCAGACTGAAGTATACCCACCACGCGCTGCCTTCTCCAATTCCTTCAGCAGTTCCTTTATGAGACGGGATGAGCCCTGGGAGTATTTTCCTCTTTTTGATTCATCCTTTCCTCTTTCCGGACCTAAACAGAATGTCTGAAGTTAAATACCATGTACATGCGGTTTTGAAGACCAGTGGTGAGTCAGTAGAGTCAGTAAAGACAAACCTACTCACCGCTGGGATTCCAGCTGGGCTCCAGTGCAGGAGGAAACCAAGGATCGGGCAAGGCCTTCCCCGGGGGCACTTCTGCAACCAAAGACCCGTGAAAAGATTCGGTCATACACTACAGCATCACTGAATAGCGGAGCATACAGGGTGCCATGAAATGGCACTGAAATGGGCAGTGAAAACTCTCTAAGGAATTACAAAGCCATGACGTACCCATGCGATCCGTCGGAGTTTCAGTCCCGGAACCTAGAGGGGAACCTGGATCACCTCCTCCAGTCAAATCTGAGAACAGACGCGGGACAGAGCAACTCCCATTAAGCATCTTTCCAGTCAGAATCACACAGGATGCAATTAAAGCCAGGGATTCCTTCACAACACTATTCTCTCCCTTCCACAAGGGACCACCTTGGAAACAGTTCCTGGATGCCTGCAGGGGTACCACCATCATATATAACTAACCCCGTGTGGAGCTGCCCGGAGGAGCACCTTCTTGGAGCTCACCCCAGCTCTAAACTCAACTGCATGGACTGGATTAAACCTAGGCTTTGGTAAGACACTGCCTGGTGACACAGCTGTAACCAAGGACAGAGGAGAAACATTCCCATTGCACGTGCCCATCTCTCTCTTCCTTAGTGACCTGCAGCGATGGAAGGGGCTCAGGTAATGACGTGGGGGGAAAGTTCCAAAGTTGCAGAGAGGCCAGGTAACCTGCTGGCTGGTATTCCACAGCTTTCCAAATACTTTCTCCAGGCCATGTGAAACAGTTCTCAGAGACCTCATGGAAGAACATTCGGCCTTAATAAATTATATTTTAAAAAATATTTTTAATTAATAAGAATTAATACTTTCAATGCTTGAAATTTTCTTACTGGGAGACCTCGGAGATACAGGGACAAAGCCAACACACCGCTGACAGCAAGGAGCACCCAAGAAATGATGACCATCCATGCTTCTCGGGGAGAAGAACCCGCTGGCCAGTGAAAAACAGGACCCTTGCTGAACTATCCCAGTCAAATATACAAATGGATGAAGCCTGGTGACTTACCTCCAGCATCCCCCTCAGGCTCATAGACAGGACTCCGTTCTGCTGATTCACCAGCAGGGCCTGCAGGCACAAGTATGATCAGAGACACAGGTGAGGAGAGCTTCCACTGCATGTGGGGGCCTCCTTTTCCCTGAGACACCTGTAGGGTCTGGCGGTGGGTCAGGGAATGACACAGCCCAAATACGAAGGTCTGGGCTCTCTCAGATGAAGAAAGGCAGCGGTAACCTTCCCACCGAAATGTGGCAGCTCTCCGGGTAAAGAAATACTCATGGTCCATCTGTGCAAGCCCTTCAAGGCACAGACAGACTTGGAAGACCTTGAGAGGATCTTAAGTAAAATTGCACCCAAGTAAATTATGAGAGCATGGATGTTTCCGCCTTCCAGAAGACAGACACAACTTACCGCTCGGTTGTCCCACAGGCACAGGCACAAAATCCGGATCCAAATGATCATCTGGAAAGGGAGCACCAAGCTCATCATCTAGAATCAAGAACAGGTGAGAAAAGCTCCAATTACACGGTGTGATCTCTTTCTCCCTCGGTAACTGGGTGTGGGTTGTGGAATGGGATCGGAGAAGGACTCAGGTCACGGTTTCCAAAGTTGCAGGGTGGCCAGGATGACCTGTAGGCTGGCACCTGGCAGCGTACACAATACTCTCTCCGGGCCATGTGCCACATCCCTCACGGACCGCATGGAAGAAGATGCAGCCCCTCGGGGCTTTCTTACTGAAAGGCCTCTGATGTACAGGAAGGTCACGCTGAAGCACTGGAGGAAAGCTCGCCTGTCTCTTGCTCTGGGCTGTGGGCCGGGGCTCTGTGTTGGAAGCTGGGATTCATCTACAGAGAGTACCATGAGCCTAGAGCAGAAACGCTCACGCTTTTCCCAGCACGCATCTTCTGAGCTCTCCCCAGGATATCTCCCAGGATGAAGGCTGTGCTCCAGCCAGCAAGCAGCGAAGCCATGGCCTGGCATGGCTGGAGCCAGCCCTGAGGAGCAGCTCTGCCGTGGGCTCTTGCCCGGCTCCTGCGGTGCTGCCCATCACTCCCTGCCCAACACCACCCCCATGGAAGGCAGGCCCCAGGGAAGTGTGGCACAGGGCTGTGGGGACACAGGCCTACTTTCTGCCCCCAGTGCTACTCAGTTTGGGTTCCATCTCTGCCCACCCACCTGATCCCGGTGCTCGCCACGGAGCAGCACAGGTCTCCTGGAAACACACGGCCATCAGTAGGAGTGAGAGGACAAGGCGGGCAGGGGCCATGGCCCCCCACACTCGCACCATGCTTCCAACACCACCGTTGCAGCTACAGCGAGTGTCACACAGAGAGAAGCCTGCAGCACAGGACAGCGTCACAGCCAGGCCTTGTGAGCTCACAGCACAGTACAGCCATAGGATGGGGCATTGTGACCTCACAGCTCCCTGACTCCGGGTGCTGGCTCCCCGGGGCTGCAGCTCTCGTGATGCGCTGCACCGGGGCTGCTTGGGGCTGGTGCTTACATCATAGAAACACAGAATCGTAGAATGGCTTGGGTTGGAAGGGACAGTAATAAATACTTCTAAGTAATATATCCTTAGAAGTAAGTAATACTTATAACCCCAACCCTCATCTAGGTCATCAGTAAAGATATTAAACAAGATGGGCCCCAGTACCGACCCCTGGGGGACACCACTTGTGATGGGTCATCAGCTGGACTTAACTCCACTAACAAGCACCCATTGGTCATGGCCCTCTAGCCAGTTCCTTACCCAAAGAAGGGTCTACCTGTCCAGGCCACGGGCAGCCAGTTTCCCCAGGAGAATACGGTGAGAGACTGTATCAAAGGCTTTGCTGAAGTCTAGGTAGACTACATCAACAGCCTTTCCCTCATCTGCCAGTCTGGTCACCCAGTCATAGAAGGAGATGAGGTTGGTCAAGCACGACCTGCCTTTCATGAACCCATGCTGGCTTGGCCTGATCCCCTGGATGCCACGCACACGCCGTGTGATCTCACCCAAGATGATTTGTTCCACAACTTTCCCCGGTACGAGGTCAGGCTGAAAGGCCTGTAGTTCCCTGGATCCTCCTTACAGCCCTTCTTGTAGATGGGAGTCACATCGGCAAGCCTCCAATCCTCTGGGACCTCTCCAGATAACCAAAAGTGCTGGTAGATGGCAGAGAGCGGCTCAGCAATCACCCCTGCCATTTAAGAGGACATACCTGAGCAGGGCACAAAGGGAATGACTGCGTGGGAGCACAAAGACGGGCCGCAGCAGCCTAGAGCAAAAAATCCCATTCCACCCCATGTTGGTTGTGAGCAGTTCTTATCTGTGTTACGGCTTGTGTGTTCCCATGGAATCCCTCCATCTCTTCAGCAACCCCTTGACTAAGAATTCTGCATCTCTGCTAAGACAGCCAGGACTTTAGTAAGGATTACTTGCATAAGGATGATTATTTTTGCCCCTAATAAATGGCACGAGCCTAAAACCCAGGAATGGCTGTGGCTATCCTTAAATATGAATGGTGCCAAGCAGCAGCCTGGAGTAAGCAAGCACCTTCTGAGGGTGTTGTGAAGGCCACTGAGGCCTTAGCGGGCTGAAACTGTGCTCCTTCAAATGAGCCCCTGGCAGTCACGCCAGCAGTCACCTGCTCTTCATCTTCGCTGCTCCTGTTGTATCACTTCCCACCATTCCACCTGGACTGGGGAAAGCAGCTGCTGGGACATCACCAGGCTGTGGCAGAAGACACACCATCTTCCCACCATCGCGCACCGCCTGCCTTTGGTAAGCCATTGCCATTCCTTGCTGAGAAGACATCCCCTGGTCTGGACGCAGCTCAGTCCGAATTACACTCTTTCTCCCAGTACAGCCTAGCTACATTAAGGACATTGTTTCGAGACTGGTTGATGCAATTTAAGCTCCAGGCCTGAAGCATGTTGGCAGCCTCACAGGGAGACATCCAGTGGGAAAACTGTTCAGGCCAGTGTGGAATTATCTGTGGGATGTCCTCAAGCCTCCTTCCCCAGAGCTGCATGCCAGAGACTGCTACGCCATTGCTTCCAGCTGCCTTAAACACATTGTCAAAAGTAAATTTCAACTGATGGATTTCATGAATGTTTACCTCAATCAGAGCCCGTATCATTCTGAACAAGAGATGAGTGGCCTACATTTCTTCTTCTTAATTAACATCTGTTTCCATGCAACTTTATCTTACTTAGCTGCTCTGTAGCCTGGCTGTACTCCGGCTTCAGGGAAAGGAAACAGAGCTGTGACTGCTCAGCTCAGGGGGCCTTCTAAGTGACACACTGATTAATTGAGTCCTTTGGGGAAGGAAGACAGAAGGTGATGGGTGATGTTGGAGCAGGGGAAAATGAGGTACCTGGTGCTGGGCAGCAACACGAGTGGGGAGGTGGAGGTGGTGGCTGACAAGGAAAGGTGCTAGCTGCGGGAACAAAGGTGGGAAGGCACTCAAGACCCTGACATCTGAAACACAGCTGATAAATCCCTCTTCAGTGAGCGCTTCATCTGCAACTTTGTCTTGATGTCGTGATACCTGCTCTAGTCAATAGCGTGTATCTGTAGTGCAAAATCATACTTTTCAAGAACCACAATTCTTTTTTGACCTGGTGGTAAATTACATAGCTTGCCATAAGCCGTATCAATTCAGGATCTGCACAGTATTGAATCAAACATGCATGACCCTTAAGATTTCAATCACTCCAATTATTTCAAGGTGTTTCTGCTCTACATAGGCACAAGAGCAAACAAGCATAGAAGGAAAAGACCTAGGTCTTAACAGCTGAAACATAGCTGTAACCTCTGGAGTCTCCCTTTCTGCCCCTTGTTTGCTCTTCTGCAGAACTCTGAGCTGAGCCAACTCACCAAGCAGATGAAAGCGTGGCTGAGAGTTGACCTTTGCTTGAGGAAGGTGAAAAGGGATCGGTTATGCCTCGTTGACATTTTTAGAAGCATCCAGAAGAGGTCAGCGTTGGCTAGCTTTTAAGTTACCCCCATAAGACTTTCCCAAAGGTGTGTTTTGTTTAGAAAAAGCTGAGCTGCCTGGAAGGTTTGATCGGGAAGGGTGCAGCAGTATTCATGCAGTTCTTCCTGGGGATTTGAATGCGTTCTGTTTGCAGTAGAGGGAAAGGAGACAATATGCACAGGAACAACTCCACTGATCACACCATCCGGTCGGAAATATTTTTCAACCAACAACATGGGACTTTAGGAGCTAAATTTTGGTTTTCGGATTGACAGTATTATTCAGACTGAGATTTGGTTTTGCTCAGTAGTGCAAATCTATGAGCACGCTGGAGTTGCTCCAGTAGAACAAGTGCTAGACCACATCTCTGCTAACAATCAGTCATTCACTTTTTAACGTAAAGCTTTCGCACGCAGTTCTCTCTTATCCCTGTGAGTGTCACCAGCGTCTGCAGCTGAGGATTGTCTTCTGCTGTGCTTTTTGCTTCCCAGTATGGTCACTGAGTGTTCGTGTGCCCACAGGAAGAACATCAGGGCCCCACAGTCGCATGTAGGTCTGACTGTTCTGCATTACACCTCAGCACTCTCAGGTTGAATATTAAATAAATAAATAAATAAATAAATAAATAAAAATTCTCCTAGATGATTTTGGAGGTCTTTTTGAACACTGGTGATTCTATGATTCCCTCTACAACCTCCCTGCTCCAGACTGGACAATCCCAGCTCCCTCAGGCACTCCCCATAACACTTGCTCTCCAGGCCGTGTACCGGCTCAGCTGCCCTTCTATGGATGTGCTCCAGGGCCTCAATGTCTTTCTTGTAGAACGCAGTACTCGAGGTGCAGCCTCACCAGTGCTGAGTACAGAGGGATGATCACTTCCCTGCTCCTGCTGGCGACGGTTTCTGACACAAGCCAGAACACCATTGGCCTTCTTGGCTACCTGCACACACTGCTGGCTCATGTTCAGCTGAGCATGGACCAACAGCCCCAAGTTTCCTCATAAGACGGTTTGTTTTGGAAGGGATGACACAAACAGAGGATGGCTTGTGTTATAAGGGACCCTTAAGATCATAGAACCGTAGAATGGCTTGTGTTGGAAGAGTGGAAGATTAAAGAACCGTAGGATAGCTTGTACTGCAAGGATCCATGAAGACCATAGAACCGTAGGAAGTTTTGTATTGCTAGGATCCTTGAAGCTCATAGGACCCTAGGATGGCTTGAGTTTGAAGGGTCCTAGAAGATCATAAAACTACCGGATGGTCTGTGTTGGAAGGGTCCTTGAAGATGATAGAACCCTATGATGGCTTGAGTTTGAAGGGTCCTAGAAGATCATAGAGCCACAGGATGGCTTGTGTTGGAAGGGTCTTTGAAGATCACAAAACAATGGACTGGTTTGCATTGGATGTGTCCTTGAAGATCACAGAATCATGGAATGTCTCGAGTTGGAAGGGTCCTTGAAGATCACAGTGCAATGGGCTGGCTTGCGTTGGAAGCGTCCTTAAAGATCACGGACTCACAGGGCGGCATGTGTTTGAACAGTCCTTAAAGATTGCAGAAAAAGTGCTGAGGGTTACTATGTACTTTTCAGAAGTTGAGAGTTACCCTTTTGAGTTACGGCTAAGGATTACCCTTTTGAGTTAGGGTTAAGGGATAAAGGTTCCCCATTTGAGTTTAGGGTTAAAGGTTAACATTTTGGGTTAGGGATATGGGTTAAGGGTTACCCTTTGGGGTTAGGTTTAAGAGCTTCCTATTTGTGTAAGAGTGAAGGCTTTCCCTTTTTGCTTATGATTAAGCATTAAGGGTTACTACTTTTTTAGGGTTAGGGGTTATCATTTGGGGTTAGGTTTAAGGGTTAAGGGTTAGCTATTTGTGTTAGGGTTAAGAGTAACCAATACGTTTTCGCATTCGGGGTTACCCATTTGGGTTAGTGTTAATGGTCAAGCGTTGCCACTTGGGGTTACTGTTAAGGTTAACCATTTGGGGTTATGTTTAGGGATTACCATTTACCGTCAGGGTTAAGTTTTGAGGATTACTGTCCTGGGTTAGGGAAAAAGGTTTCCCATTTGGATTAGTGTTAAGGGTTACATCCTTGGGTTAGGGTTAAGGGTTACTATTTTGTTTTGGGTTGAGGGTTATCTGTTTGAGTAAGCATTTAGCATTCCTCTTTTGGGTTAGCATTCACGGTTACCCATTCATGTTTGTGTTAAGGGTTTCCTTTATGGGTCAGCCTTTTGGTTTACGGTGAAGGATTAACAATTTGGGTTAGTGTTAATGTTAACCATTTAGAGTTAAGAGTTTGGTGTTACGGTTAAGGGCTACACTTCCGGGTTAGTGTTCAGGCTAAGTATTACCATTTTCTGTTAGTGTTAAGGGTTATTCTTTTGGGTTAGCTCCAAACTGTTAAGTGTTACTCATCTGTGTTATGGTTAAGGAATACCTCTTTTGGTTAGGGTTAACGATTAAGGGTTACTATACCAGAACAGTTAAATCACAGTCTGAACGTTCGAGGAGGGCACCGGGGTGGGGGTTGGGGCTAAAGGGGTGGGGGAGCTGCATGTCCCTCTGCCTTGGCCCTGTGGGGCCTCTGTGGTGTTCAGGACCTCTTTGGCGGGGGCAGGTACCCTGTATCCTCCCGCCCCCCACACCCAGGGTATTTCACTGCCCCTCCCCCCTACCCCTGCTACAGGTCGCCCACAACGCCCCCCTGTCCCTCTGTCTAACCCCCGGAGTTACACCCTCCCCCCGGTCCACCGCCGCTCCAGTTCCCCCATTCTGATCACCGTAGTCCTCTTCCACCCGACTCCTTAGTGCCTCCCCTCACTGTTCACCTCTGTTCCCCGTTCTGAGCCCAAGGGTCACCCTGTCTGTCCCCATCCACACCCCGATTCCTCCCCAGTCCCCTCTATCTGACCCCTGGAATCCCCCGTCCCCAGCCCCCAAGTACCCCCCCTCCAATTCCCCCATTCTGATCCCTAGAGTCTCCTACCACCCCCTAGTCCCTTCTATTTGACCCCCAGGGTTCTCTGTCCTCCCTTCCCCCTCCCCAACTCCTGACCCCTTTTTCTGACCCCTAGAGTTTCCCGTACCATTCCCCCCGCCCCCACCATGCCCTCCTCCCTGACCCCTGGAGTCCGTTCCCCCATTTTGACCCCCATTCCCCTCCAACCAGACCCCTGTTCTGCCCAATAAAAGCCTCCCACAACCCCTGGCTCTCTCCTCCCACTCCTCTCTCTGCCCCCAGACGCCCTTTCTGCCTCCTAGAGACTCTGTTCACCCCTTTCTCCCCCTGTACAACCCACCAAGTTCTCCCCCCAGACTCTCTTTAAGCCCCATAGAGACCCCACTCCTTTCTTCCCCCGCAATACCCCTCTAGGATCCCCCCCAGACTCCCTTTCCAGCCCATAGAAGCCCCCTTTCCTCCTTTTCAACTCCCCCAAGTTCCCTCCACAGTGCCCCTCTCCACCACCAGACCATTTTTCTGCCCCATAGAAGCCCCACTCACCCCTTACCCCCCCACACAACTCCCTCTATCAGCCCCCAGACCCCTCTTTCCACCCTACAGAAGCCCTCACAACCCTCTAGCTTCCCCCTTTCAACCCCCTCTCCACCCTAGACCCCCTTTCCTCCCAATAGAGCCCCTACTCACCCTTTTTTTCCCCTCACAACCCCCCGTCCATTTCCAGACCCCCCTTTCTGCCCTGCAGAATCCCCATTTCCCCCCCTACCTTGATCCCCCTAGTTCCCCGCCCCCCTCCCCCCCAGACCCCCTTTCCAGCCACAGAATCCTTGCTCTCCTCTTTTCTCCCCCATAACCCCTCTCTCCACCCCTAGACACTCTTTCCACCCCACAGAAGCCCCCCACAATGCCCCACTTTCTGCCTTCCACCCTTGCCTCCACCTCTAGACCCCCCTCTCCACACCACAGAAGCCCCACTCATGCCTTTCCCCCCCTTGATTCCCCACAAGCCCCCTCCCCACCCCCAGAGTTTCTTTCTATAGAAGCTCTACTAACCCCTTTCTTCTGCCCCCACAACCTCCCCTATCTACCTCTGGAGTCACGCAAAAGGATTTGGAGATGTCCTAGAGGGGCTTGGGGGGCATCCAGGGGGTCCCCAGGTGCTTCCAGGGGGTCCTGGTGACATCCAGAAGGGCCTGGAGATGTCCCAGAGAAGTCTTGGGGTTGTTGAGGGGGTCCACAGGTTGGCCGTGGGCGTCCCTGGAAGAATCTGGAATCTCCCAGTATGAACCCAGCAGCTCTGAGGAGCTACTGGGATGATCTGGGGATGTCCCAGCAGAGTCTGGTAGGGTCCAGGGAGTCCTCATGTGGGTCTGAGTGGTCCAGGAATCATCCAGAAGGGTCTGGGAATGTCCCCGAGAGGACATGGAGGGTCCAGGGATTACTCATGTTGATCCAGGGGGTCCTTGGATTCATCCAGAAGGGTCTGAGATGTCCCAGAATGATCCTGTAGGGTCCAGGGGGTCCCCAGGTGGGTCCAGGACACCCTTTCAGAAGGGTGTGGGGATGTCACAGAGAGGACTTGTAGAGTCCAGGGGGGGTCCTCAGGTGGGTTCAAAGGGTCCTGTGTCTTCTGGAAGGGTCTGGAGATGTCCCAGAGGGGTCTTGGGGTGTCCAGGGGGTCCTCATGTGGGTCTGGGGGGTCCTGGAGTCATCCAGAAGGCTCGGGAGATGTCCCAGAGGGGTCTTGGGGTTTCCAGGGAGGTCACCAGGGGTTCCTGGAGTCTTTCAGAAGTCTCAAATGGGGATTTTGAGGACAACCCCACATAGTGACACGTCCTCACTCTGCTTTGTCCCCGTGGGATCGCCTCCCCCAAAAATGTCCATTTCCATTCAAATAAATACTATGTTGATTTTGCTGTATTTTTTCCCCACTTCCCCACCATCACTGGATGCCACTCTTGTTGCTGGTGTTGGTGTTGTTGGGTATCATCAGGTATTGGTGTCATCAGGTGCCTCTGTTGTTGCTGTCATTGGGTGTCATCAGGTGTCACCGTCACCGGCTGTTGGCATTACTTAGGTGTCACCTTCTTTGGTTGTCTCCATAATCGGGTGTCACTATTGTCAGCATCATTGGGTGCCGTCGGGTTGGTCATCAGGTGTCACCGTCACTCGGATGACACTGTGACACAGGGTGACCTCGATGTGGAACAGCCGTGACACAGTGTCACCATCCTTGGCTGTGACTGTTGTTACCATCATCTGTTGTCACCATCTCTGGTGTGTCACCATCTCTTGGGTGACACCATTCCCTGAGCTCTGACCACCGCATAGGGGCAGGCACAGGCAGCCCCACATTGTCACTGTGCCGTCACTAAGCCTCCCACTGTCCTTTGTCACCCCTACAGGCCTGCCCACAGCCGGACCCAGTGACACTGGAGCCCTCTGGCACTGTCACCATCATCTGCCACGAGGATGAGGACACACACAGTGGTGAACTCTGTGCCACCACCAGAGGGGACCACGTGTGACATCAGCGTGGAACAGCCGTGACGCGGTGTCAGCGTCATTGGGTGTTGCTTTTGGCAGCTGGCATCGGGTGTCACCGTCACACGGAGGGGACAAAACGACCCCCCTGGGGACGTTGTGCTGAAGCTGGGGACACCGTGACCAGTTGGAGGACTTCCCAGGAGAAGTGGGGACACCACATCATGGTGTCACACCCCCAACACTGGGGACACTCCCATGTCACCCCCACATTGTCACGCTCCAGAGTTGGGAACACCCCTCTGGGGACCCCGTCTGTGTCTCGCCCCACAGACCACATTGTTCCCATGATGTGGGGGAGGCACCCCTTACTTTTGTACACACCCCCATGTGAATAAAGGGTGGAGGAGCAGCTGTGGGGCTCCATGTGTCACATCAGGGGAGACTCTGGGGACAGAGGTCACTGCAGCATCCTGGCTCCATAGCCCCTACATAACCATAACGACCCCATAACCACTACAGCCCTATCTCATAGCCATCCCATATCCATATCCCACAACCTTATCCCATCCCATATCCCATCCTGTATCCACAGCTCATCCCATATCCATACCCCCACATTCCACATCCTATCCCTATCCCGTACCCCATATCCATATCCACCGCAAATCCACCTCTCCACATCCATCCCGTATCCATTCCATACACTTAGCCAACCCCATTATCGTCCCAATCCCATACCCATATTCCATCCCAAGTCCATCCCACATTCTTCCCGTATTGATCCCATATCCATCCCAAGCCTACCCCATATCCAGGGCCTATCCCACATATATCCCAGTTCCCAGTATCCCATTCCATATCCATCCCATATCCATATCCCCACGCCCCAATCCCAAATGTCACGTCCCAACCCCACATCCCAGTCACACACCCTATGTTCCATACCCCAACCCCAATTCCGTATCCCCTTCCCAATCCCACATCCTGACCCCATCTCCCACCTGCCAATCCCAATCCCGTATCCCACCCCCTATGCCAACAGGGCCCACCCGGAGGCCCCGCCTCCACCGCCGCTCCGCCCCGCCCCCTGCCCCTGCACCTCCCACTCACGGCCCCGCGCCGCTCCGCCCCCGGCCTCTCATTGGTCAGCGGCAGCGCTCGGGACCGGCCGTTGGCAGCCGGCTCGGGGCCGCCCGGCCCTCCCATCGGGCAGCGCCGCTCCCGCAGCCCGGGCCGCCCCGCGCGGCGCCGCCGCTGCAGCCGCTGTGCGCCGAAGCTGTCCGGGCAGCACCGAGGCGGAACCGCGGCACGACGGGAGCGGTGCTGAGGACAGCGGCGCCGGAGCCCCGAGGGAGGGAGAGCGGCACCGGGACAGGGAAGGACACCTGCGCGGCCGTAACCCGCCTCCCTGCGGGGTGAGGGGTTGGGAGCGGGATGTGGGGTTGGGATTAGGGGTGTGGGACTGGGATGTGGGGATAGAGATATGGGATAGGATATTGGGAAGTGGGATATATGGGATGGGCTCCGGATGTGGGATCAATATGGGAAGCATATGGGATGGATTGGGATGATAATGGGATGGGATAAGGATATGGAACGGACGTGGGACGGATGTGGGGATACGGATTTGGGTTGAATAATGGATATATGATATCCACCACTGCTCCCCATGCAGCCCAGAGCCCCCCGACACCCAGACCCTGGGCTGCTGGGAGTATGGGGCTATAGGGAGCAATGGGTGAGATAAACGGGGGATAGGGGGAGACAGAGGGGGGATAGAGGGCTATAGGGAGCTGGGGAGGGCTGTGGGGGGGCTGAAGGGGGGCAGGGGGCTACGGAAGGCAGGGGGGTATGGGAAGGCATATGGAGCTATAGTGAGCTGTGGTAGGGTATTGGGGTATATGGGGCCATAGGGGTGGATATAGGCAGATTTGAGGCAATAGGGGGCTGTGCGGGGGTTACAGGGGGACACGATGCTATAGGGAGCATTGGGGGGGGGGGTTGGGAGGGACTATAAGGGGTTGTGTGGGGGTACAGAGTGGGCTATGGAAGGATGTGGGAATAGGTGGCCCAGATATAGGCCCAAATACAGGAACGGTAGGGGAATATAGGGGGTGGTGGAGCTCAAGGAGGAGGTGCGAAGGCTAAGGGCCATCAGGGAGTGTGAGAGGGAGATTGATCGGTGGAGTGACTTGCTGGTGTGCCGAAGGGAAGGGTGCCAGGGGGATACCCCCAGAAAAGACCCTCTGCCCAGTCACAGTCAGACAGGCCTGACTGATGAGGAACCTCCCCCTAGCAACAATGGTGGGGGGTTGCAGGGTGTGGGGCAGTGGCAAAACCAGTCTAACTCTCTCGCTGAAAGGCATCAAGATGATATTCACCAGACAGTGGTGGACCCCCTGCCCTGCCATCGCCGAGCAGAGCGAGACAATTTGAGAGATGAGGAGGAGCGGGAACGGGTACCGGCTCGGTGAAGTGGGCATCCCCCATCCCGACCATCTTCAGTTGCCCAGGTGCCTCTGTGAAATAGCTTTGAGGCCCTGGCACTCGAGGGAGAAGTGAGCGGAGGTGTGGAAGGAGGCCCACCCGTTACATTGCCTCGGGTGAAGCCCCCGGCCCCACGCCTCAGGACTGCCTCCACCCGGAAGGACGGAAGGGTGGTTGTCACAGGTGACTCCCTTCTGAGGGGAACAGAAGGCCCTATATGTCGGCCCAACCCTACCCGTAGGGAGGTGTGCTGCCTCCCTGGGGCACGGGCAGGGACAGTTCTAGAGAGCTTCCTGGACTGATGCGCCCTTCTGATTATTACCCCTTCTTGATAGTTCAGGCTGGCAGTGACAAAGTCACTGAGAAAAGCCTGAAGACTGTCAAAAAAGACTTCAGGGAACTGGGACGGGTAGTTGATGGAACAGGCATGCAGGTTGTTTTTTCTTCTATACCTTCAATGGCAGGGAAGGACACTGAGAGATCAAAAAAGCTCACCTCATAAATAAATGGCTTAAAGGCTGGTGCAAACACAGGAATTTTGTGGGGTTTTTTTTGACAGTGGGGCAATTTACTCGGTGCCTGGCATGATGGCTGCAGATGGATGTAGCCTGTCTCCAACGGGTAGGAGGATCCTAGCCGAGGAACTGGCGGGACTCATTGAAAGGTCTTTAAACTAGGTACGAAGGGGGAAGGGGGCAAAATGAGGGCCGCTGGGGTTGAGCAGGTAGTTCGAGGGCTTGTGCCAAACCTGATGGGCAAAGAGGGTGGAGTACAAAGGGATGGAGTAGGGAAGGGGGATGCTGCTGTTCTAGGGGATCCTAGATCCCCTATAAAGGCAGTGAGACAGAAAACCCAGCGGAGGTGCCTTTATACCAACGCACGCAGCCTCGGAAATAAGCAGGACCAGTTGGAAACCGTGTTGCACTTGGAAAGTTATGACCTTGTTGCTATCACGGAAACGTGGTGGGATGACTCCCATGACTGGAACACCACCATTGAGGGGTATCGGCTCTTCAGCCGCTGTAGACACCGCTCAAAAGAGTGTCCTTAAAGAGCTGCCAGCTCTGTTCCGCACCCATGCCCTTAAGGACAGTTTCCCAGGGGATCCCATCCAGCAGTTCCTTGATCAGCTGGAAGTTTGCTCTCCTAAAGCACAGGGTCCTAGCTCTGCTTCTTGCCAGGCCCGCATTCCTCCAGATCACAAACTCCACCGAGGCATGGTCACTACAGCCCAGGCTGCCTCCAATCTTAACCTTTCTAATACTCTCCTCCACATTTGTGAGGACCAGGTCCAGAAAGGCTTCACCCCGGTTCGGTCCGTCTATTACCTGGACCAGGAAGTTATCCTCAACAGACTCCAGGAATCTCCTGGATTGTTTGTCCTCCACCATGCCGCTATTCCAGCAGATATCTGGGCGGTTGAAATCCCCCATCGGGACAAGAGCCCGCGAGCGCAACACCTCCTGCAGCTGGAGCAAGAAGGCCTCGTCAGCTCGTCAGGCTCCCCCTGATCAGGTGGCCTCTAGCAGACCCCAACCACTAGATGCCCTTTACTGGACCGATCCTTGATTTTTACCCACAAGCTGTCGACCTGATCGTGGCTGTTCCTCAGACACAGCTCTTTGCAATCTATCCGCTCTTTGACATAGAGGGCAACTCCCCCACCCTTCCTACCTTGTCTATCCCTTCTGAAAAGCCTGTAGTCCTCAATCAGGGTATTCCAATCATGGGATTCATCCCACCATGCTTTCATGATAGCAATTAGGTCGTACTTTCCCAATTGCGCCAATTTTCCCAATAGCTTTCCCAATAGCTCCTCCTGTTTATTTCCCATGCTGCACGCATTGGTATAGGGGCACTTCAGCTTAGCTACTGGCCTTGTTGCCTTTTCGGAGGAGCCCTCCCCAATACCTCCGGGACAAGTCTGGGCTTTTCCCCTACAGCCTCCCAAGGTGACAGTGTTCCCACACACTTCTCTGTCACCCAGTGCACTCCCTTCCCCCCTTCATATCTAGTTGAAAGCCCTGCTATCCCGCCCAGCCTGCTTGTTCCCAAGAATATTTGTGGCCCTTCTAGTCAGTCAGCTCCCATCCACCATCAGCATTCCCCCTTTCTCAAGGCTGCATCCCAAACCGTAGTACCCAAAGCCCTGAGCATGACACCATTCGCAAAGCCATTCATTCAGCATGTCTACCCTCCTCCTTTTGTTTGGATCCCTGTCACCAACTGAGAGGACAGAGGAGAACACTATTTGCACTCCCGATCCTTTCAGCAGTCTTCCCTGAGCCCTGAAGTCCCTTTTGATCACCCAAGAACTTATTTGGCCTACCTGTTCATTTCCAGTATGGAAAACTAGTAATGGATAATAATCAGAGGACTTAACCAGGAGGGTGATGCTCCTAGCAACATCTCTCACCCGGGCTCCAGGCAGGCCAACACAGCTCCCTGTGGGACGGGTCTGAACGGCGTATCGGGCCCTCGGTTTCCCTCAGAAGAGAGTCCCCCATGATGGCAGCCCTTCTTTTTTTCCTGACCGATGTTGTAGCAGAACGGGGAGCAGACTGACTAGCCTTGGGCAAGCTCTCCTGCATGGATGGACTTTCACCGACATCCACATCCCCCAGTCCCTCCGGCTCCAGAGCCTCATACCTGTTATGTAAGAGCACCTGGGAAGGTGGGACAGGCTGAGGGGCCGTTCGCTTGTTGTCCCAAACGGGGACTTGTTTCCATCCCTCTCTGTCTTTGAGGCCACCCCTTCCCACCTGACTGGGAGAGGGCAGATGACCCGCCACTGCCTGAGGAGCATCTCTCCCACACCCTTCCTGTAGGGATGGCAGAGTGCGACTCCACCAATCAATCCCGTTCCCACAATCCTGGATGCTCCTCAACCTTTCTACTTCCTCCTCTAGCTCTACCACCAAGCTGAGCAGATCATCCACCTGCTCACACCGCACACAGGTGGTATCCCGGCTGCCCTCCTGTAGCAGTGACAGGGCCAGGCATTCTCTGCAGCCTGAGACCTGAACTGCGGCCCGGACATTCATGCTTTCAGTCTGAGTCTCCAGGTTCCTTTTAGCAGCAGCTTGCTGCCATGTGGTGACCATGGTTTGCACCTTGGCGTGTCTTGAGAGCAGCGACCTGTTAAGTGACCTGTTAAGTGTTAAATGTGCTAAGTGCTAAGCCCCCTCCTAAACGGCAAGGTGTCCTGCCCTGCCTGCTCACCCCGTCTGATCTGCTCTGGCTCATCTGTTCGGGGTTTGACCTGAAAATCGCTCGCTTCACAGCAAGATAACAACCCTTCTCACTGTGTAGTCACGTGAATGGGTGGCTCCTGGTTTCTCCTCATTTGAACGACCCACGTCATTCACACACCCTGACTCCTCCTCTCCATCCCCGGTGGCTTCTTCTAGGCAAGGGGGTGTGGATGCAGAGCCGTTGATCTGGCAACGTCCTCACCACGTCAGCCACTCTGGCGAGGGCTGCCGGGCTGCTCTGTTATCTCGGGGTTCGCTGGATGAAGGAACCAACTGAAACCCCCGTGTACCTCGCGGCCAGACGCTGCGGTTCAGGCCAGGACAGCTCCAAAGCAGCTAACCTCAGCTATCAAGCAAAATGTCAGCTTTGGAGTTGGAAGTTGAAAGCAAGGAAAGGTTAGATGGATTTGGGGGTTGAAAAGGCCCACATTGGGTTTGGAGATGAAAAGCAAGAGGTAAAGGGAAGGGTGCACAGATTTTGTGGTTGGAAACGCCAGATTTGGAGTTGGAGGTGTATAGCAAAACAAAGATTTCATGGATTTTGGGGTTGGGAATGCCAGAATAGGGGCTGGAGGTGGAAAGCAAGGCAAAGGTTGGATGGATTTTGGGGGTTGAAAATGCCCGATTTGGGGCTGGAGATGAAAAGCAAAAGGCAAAAAAGGCACCTTCCAGGGTGCACGAACGTAGGGGTTGGAAATGTCAGCTTTGGAGCTGGAAGTGGAAAGCAAGGAAAGGTTAGATGGATTTGGTGGCTGAGAATTCCTGATTTGAGGTTGGAGATGAAAAGCAAGAGGGAAGAGCACACGGATTTTGGGGTTGGAAATGCCAGATTTGGATTTGGAGGGGTAAAGGAAGTGTTGCTGTGAAAGGGTGGATGGATTCAAAGTCTGAAAATGCAAATTTTGGGGGTTGGAGATGGAAGTTGGGAGGGGGGAGAGGGTGGGGAAGGAGGATCCCTTGGGAATACAGTTGGAGAGGAATGGAGTTGGACTTCAGTGCCAAACCAGTAATCTCGGTCCAATGGGACACAAAGCATCGTAGAATGGATCCCTGGAGAGAACAAGGCCATAAAGTGCCATCTTCACAGCTGATCAGAGAAGAATCTAGGACGGTTTGGGGTTGGGACAGTTACCCTGAGAACCGCTGTTACCCCACTGACATCACAGCAATGAAGGAGAGGGGCAAGGAGGGGGCCCTACCTCTGCCCTGCTTTACCTCATTGTCTTCCTTCCCACCTTAAACGGGGCATCCAACTGAGGGGTTTGGGACCCCACCCTGCCCCACTGGACCCGTAAACCCTCAGAGGTGGGCAATGGACCCCCCGACCCATTCTACTCCACAGAACACATCCCTTCCTGTATGAAGGGGACCCATACGGCAAGGATCCATCTCTCCCCACATCCCACTAAAAGGAGGCAATGCTCCCCCATACCCAAGATCTATTCTGCACCACAGACCCCATCAACTCCTCCTGAATGGACAGGGGATCTTGGGATCCAGCAGTCACCATGCTGGAGCCACAGAACTCAGCTTCCTCCAAAGGTTCCGGGTTCTGTAGCAGCCAAGGGAGTGGCTCCAGCCACTTCATCTAACTCCATCCTTCCATCTAATGATCACTCCATCCATCCAATGATCCTTCAATCCATTCTTCCATCCATCCATCCCTCTAACACTTCTTTCCTGTGTTGATCCCTCTGTTCATCTGTTCCTCACTGCACGCTTCCGGCTCCCCGAATCCAAGCAGCCTCCCCCCGTTACCCACCAGAACCTTCTCTGGAGCTGTGGGGGATTTCTGCATAGCAGTACCTACAGGCAGTTCCTTGTAACCCTGCAAGTGCTGGCAGCATCCTCACTTATGACGATAGTGCTGATTTTCCGGTCCATCCCTCAGCGTCACGCCATCCCTTTGCTCAGCAGCCCTCCCCATTCTTAGTTTAAAGACTCCCTTGTGAAGCTGCCATCCTACTGATGAAAGACGCAGAGCTTCTCTCTTACAAATGTCAAGCCTTTAACTGCACAAACTGATGCATTTTCACATGCATAAAGTCACAACTACAGGCAGCTCGCCCGTGAAAAAAGGCATGACGCTCTTACAGGCAGTGCGTGAAGGCAGCAGGAGCAGGCAGCAAGGCAAGCAGATGCAGCAGGAGCGTGCTGTGATGAGCTGTAGAACACTGGAAATGAAGCAGAGGATGGGTTTGCACACATTTGCGTGAGCACAGGGCTGTGCAAAGCGGTGGGCGATTGGTATTTGCAAGAAGGAAGCAAGATGGTACTGAAGTTGTAAGGAAGTGCATCGCTGGAACAGATCAAACCCGACACTGAAAATCCCAGCCTCCTTGGTACACCCCGCTCAAAACGCAGGACAGCAATGCGCAGTGATGCTTTCTGAACGGCTCAGGGGATGCTCTTTAAATAAATACTGGAGTAAAAAGTTCCTGGTGTGAAGCGCTCCGAACATTGGGCTCTCTGGGTGAGCTGAAAGCACAGCTGCTGCCCTCTGCCCTCGCCTGGGCCTGCTGGGAGCTGCAGGCCCCGCAGGAACTACCACTCCCAGGATGCCGTGCGGCAGCACCGGGGGCCGCCATGACAGTGCTGTGTGCAGTGCTGTGCAGGGCTGGGCCTGTGCGCACAGGGTACTGGGTGCTCCTTCCAGGAGGTAAGGCACTGTGCCGATGGTCTGGGGGAGCGGTCTGAAATGTTGCTGTGCTGCCTGGGAAGGACGCGGCTCCCAGCCCATGGCTTGAGAAGGGAGAGCAGGGCCCATGTTTGGGTGCAGCAGTGCAGCACAGGCAGTAGCTGCGCTGTCCCGCGCTGCCAAGGAAGCATTTCTCTCCTGGGGAGCTCTGCTGGTTTTGCTGCTCCAGATGGATCTGTGCTGGGTGCTCCTGGTTCTCCGTTGGCACTTTTTCCATAGGGATGAATGGCAGCTCCTCCTTCCTTCCCAGCAGTGCCTCAGCAGCTGTCTGTGCTCCTGGAGCGCTGTTCTGTGCAGCTGTCTGTGCAGTGGGTGCACTGAGCACCACTCTGAACGTCTGCAGCTCTGTTTCCTTCAGACAGGCACACAGACATAACCTTGCCTTCTTCCTTGCTTCCTCTGATTTTCTGTGTTAATTCCTAGAATCCTGCAAGGTTCCTTTTTCTTTTTCCTCTATGCTTTGCTTTGTTGTTTTTCTTTGTTGTTGTTTTTTTCCGCCTGTTTGCTATGGAATGGTTTTCTTTCCTATTTGCTTTTTCTTTCTTTGTTGCTTTCTGTATTTTCTTTCTTCTTTTCTTGTCTTTGCCTTGGTTTGCTTTTTTTCTTTAATTTTCTTTGATTTGCATTGCTTTTTATTTTCTTTTCATTGCTTTGCTTTTCTTTGCTTTACTTGTCTGGTTATTTTTCCTTTCCCCTCCCCCCCCCCCCCCTGGATTTTTTTCTTCTGGTGTCTCTTCTGGAAAAGGAAGAAAATCCCCAGTGGGATGCCAGCTTTCCCACGCCCACTCAGTGCAGGCATCCCCCCACCAGCTCTGCTGCCCCCAAACTCACCATCATTGATCCACGCCAGCAGATCATGGATGTCCGTGATGTCCTCCGGGATGTCTATGCTCGTTGTCAGTGCTGGAAAAGCAAGAACATCCCTAGTGGGGCAATGCCAGCTTTCCCACAGCCACCCGGGACGGACAGCCTGCTGCCCGCTCTGCAGCCCCTGAACTCACCGCCTGATTCCAGCGCCGCAGTGCTGCAGGTGAGCGGAACCATGGTGGGATGGGGGCAGTCCCCACCGGGGATTTACCATCCCTGCAATGAGTTCTCACCCCAGGGACAGTTTTCTCTCCTAGGGAGGATATCCGGACCCAGTGATTTCCCATTGTCACCACCCAGCTCCGGGTGGCATTACCCAGCACAGAGCAGTGGAGGTGATCCAGCAGCATCTGTAGGGCTCGGAGATGGAGGGGGTGGCAGTGATCGAGTACAGCAGTAATTGGAGGCAGAAACAAGGCACTGTGAGGTGGCCATGCTCTGTACCTTTGCGGTACAGACAGATTGGCATTGGTCTGTGTTTGAAGGGTGGGCTATGGGGTGGATCAGGAATTGGTTGGACAGTCACAGCCAGAGGGGCTGTGCTCAATGGCTCTGCGTCTGGGTGGAGGTGGTCACGAGTGGTGTCCTAATGAGGTTCAACAAAGCCAAGGGCAAGGTCTTTGAGGGGGCAGAGAGACTCTGGAAAGGGTCCTGCGATTGTTTCTGAGCAACAGTCGGGGGTCTTGGGGAGTGGGGTGGCTGTGTTGATCTGTAGGAGTCTGTAACGGGGGTTGTGGGGCTGGTTCTGAGGTGGAAGTGAGGGGTTTTGTATGCTGAGGGACTGCAGGGACTGTCTATGAGGAGGGCTCTGGGGTGCTTTCTGAGGAGAAGGTTTTGGATCTGTGGCACTGAGGGTCCTGTGAGGGACTGTAGACCTCTATGGGGAGAGTTCTGGTGTGGTTTCTGAGGGTTAAAGTGTTGGGTTTGGGGGCTGAGAGGTTGTAGGGGTGTGTGCGTGAAAAGAGAATTTGAGACTTCAGGCACTGAGGGGCTGATTTGATCCTTGGGGCCTAAGGAGTTTGATTTCCCCTGTGTTTTTTTCCCCAAACCCATTTGTTCAACCAATGACAATCTAAATATACAAGATGTTTCTGAACCTGGCAAAGTGTCCTTCACAGCAGTGATGTGTTGGACTGTTGGGATGCTGACTCTTGCTTTTTTTTTTTACCGTGGTTTCAGTGATGGAGCTGATGGCCCCAGAAGGGTAAGGACCAAAGAGGCAGGGGGCCATTTAAATAGTTGTATTTATTTCATTTATTTCATTTTTTTTATCTTCCAGCTGTTTCATGGAATCTGGCCTGGATGTCTAAAAGTAACAGGAAGATTTTTGAGGAATCTGGGATGTTTTTATTTGGAGGAGGTGTGCCCATCAGGTTGAGGTGTTGCTTCTGTCCCAGGTTTCCTTATGTGATGTAATACTGCAGCTTCTCCCAGGGGTCCTGCATACGCATTGCTTGTGCTCGTGGGTTTGCCTCCAGAGAACATCCCAGCACAGCTCTGCTGAATCACAGTGGTGGTAGGAGGAGCAGATGACAACCTCAGGTTCTGTGCTCTGAGATGGATGCTTTCTTCCCAGAAGCGCTGCTGGTTTTTAAACACATTCAGGGGTGGTGACTTAACCACCTCCCTGGGGAGCCTATTCCAGTGCTTAACAACCCATTCCGTAAGGAAGTATTTCCTAATATCCAACCTAAACTTTCCCTGGTGCAGCTTGAGGCCATTTCTCCACATCCTGCCACCAGTGAGAAGAGACCAGCCCCGCTCTCGCTGTAAGCACCTTTCGGGTATTTGGAGAGAGCAACAAGGTCTCCCCTCAGCCTCCTCTTCCACAGACTAAACAGCCCCAGTTCATTCAGTCGCTCCTTGTAGGGCATATTCTCCAAGCCCTTCCCCAGCCTTGTTGCCCTTCTTTAAACCTGTTCCAGCACCTCAACGTCCTTTGTGAACTGGGGTGCCCAAAACATAACACAGTACTCAAGGCGAGGCCTCACCAGTGCTGAGGTCAGGGGCAGGACTGCTTCCCTAGTCCGGCTCACCACACCATTCCTGACCCAAGCCAGGTCCCTTTCCATCAGGCAGCTTTCCAGCCACTCCTCCCCAAGCCTGTAGGGTTGTCTGGGGTTGTTGTGACCAAAATGCAGGACCCGACACTTGGTGCTATTGAAACTCATACAGTTTGCCCTGGCCCATCGATCCAGTCTATCCAGGTCCCTCTGTAGCGCCTTTCTCCCCTCTGGCAGATCAACGCTCCCTCCCAACTTGGTGTTGTCTGCAAACTTACTGAGGGTGACACTGATTGACACTCAATCCCCTTGTCAAGATCGTTAATAAAGATGTTGAATAGAAGCGGCCGCAGTACCGAGCCCTGGGGGATACCGCTAATGTCTTGCTGCCAACTGGATTTAACTCCATTGACCACAGCTCTTTGGCCTGGCCATCCAGCCAGCGTTTCACCCAGAGGAGCGTACGTCCATCTAAACCGTGGGCAGTCAGCTTCTCCACGAGGATGTTGTGGGGGACAGCATCAGAGGCTTTACTGAAGTCCAGGTAGACCACACTGACAGCCTCATCCACTAAGCGGGTCACCTTGTGATAGAATGAAATCAGGTTTGTCAAGCAGGATCTACCATTCATAAACCCATGCTGACTGGGCCTGATCCCCTGATTGATCCTTTATTGGTCCACTAATTGGTCCATGATGGGTCCAGGGGGCAGCACGGTACGATGCTGGAGCAAGTACCTGCTTTAATTTTTTTCTACCTTGGCTCTGGAATATGCAGTTTATGGAGTCTGTGTCCAGTACTGGGGAGACTGACGCTGTCAGAGCCTCGCAGGAATCACATAAGGTTTCAGTACGCTTTGGAGCTTGTTCTCCAGTCACACTTAGGTGTCTGGAATAACCTTCTCCAGTTTTTGGTGCTGTTACGTGTATGAGAATGGGGTTAGCCTGATGCTAGAGTTAGGCCCAACAGCGCAGACAAGATTTTGGAGCATTGCGTAAGTCAGAAATCTGTAGTGGGAATATTTAGTAAAGGAGTGGAGGAAATGTCAAAGTGTGACATGGGTCTACAGATGAAGCTCTGAAGGAAATTTCATATTTGCTTTGCAAAAAGTTTTGGTCATGAACTCGGTGATGCTGGGCTCTTGTTACCAAAGCTTGTCTCAGCATTTCTGAGGGACAGACCTCATCTTCCCAGCAGACAGTGCTGTTGAGTTGGGCACTGATGGAGCCAACTCATACCTCGCTCTGTAGGATCAAACCGTGTGAGGGAGTAAACCTGCTGTCATGTGAACTTTACTCTCAAGTGAAGAATGATGTAGTGGGCACGAAAGGGGAAAAACAAGTGTTTGCTGACTTCCACCTATTTTTTTATTTTCTTTAAATTTTGTTCAACAGGATAAGCAAAGCCAAGAAGAAGTCAGAAGACCTGACCCAGAACATGGTGGCCAGGTTCATCCAGGTAAAGGCAGAAATCTTCCCTTTATACTTTTTACCTATTAAAAAAATGTGCTGAAATGGCTCAGTGATCACAAGTGATAATCTTGCTGCCAGTACTGGTTGAACAAAGTAATCTCTTGCTTAAGAGATGCTTTGAAGTGGTTGTGCCCGTGCAGGAGGAGAGAAGTAAGCTTCCTGCTTGGGTACTGCAATGCGATGGAAAGCACAGCAAGGCCAGCAAGGTCCTAGGCTGCAGCAAGTGAGGATTTGCTCAAATGCAACAGCTGTGGGCAGAGAAATAAAGGAAAGAAGCTGCTTACCTTCAGAAGGTTTCAGGTATGCAGGGATCTCCAGCGAGATACCCTAGCCTCCACAGCCAGCCCTTAAATGAGGCCTCAGAAGGGGTGGACCCTGGCTCCAGCCCTTCTGGTCACTCGCTGCATGCACATTTCCTGTTAGCGCTGAAAATGACCAAACCTACCACTGAGCAACATGCTGAGCCCCCACTCACCTTGGCAGAAGTCTGTTACCATCAGCACTTTGCACACATCACCGCTGCTTACTGAGTTTCTACTGGAATCAACGTATCCGACCATGTTCCTGCAGCCAGACGGATCCTGCTGCAAGATAAATACCTTCAACGTGCTGAACAGACGCGTAGAATGAGCTCTATTTTAATCTTGTTCCTCTACAAGGGTTAGCTTTCCTAGCTTTACCCCTGCCTAAGCACCAACTTCTGCCCCTTGGCTGTAATCATCGCACACAATGGGATCAAATCTGAGGTCCGTCTCCTCCTGCTTTCTTTCCAGAAGGATGTGAGACAAACAAGAGAGAAACAACAAACATACAGAATTAAGTCATTTGGTGTTGGTCCAGATGTTTGGATGTTCCCTTCGATGGCCCAGGCCAAGCTCGCTGAGCTGCTCCTCGTTTGTTCAGGGAGAAAACGGTGCAGGTGGTACGCAGCGGCTATGCACAGCACGCGTTTTACTTGCTTTTCCTCCTCTCCATCTTCCATGAGCAAACAGCATCTCCAGTCTTTCCTCGCTCAAATACCGCTTAGGTAAAAAAAGAACTGGCAAGCTCGCTTTTAGAATTACCTTATCTATACAACCTGATGCTTTACAGCACAAGCTTTCCTAGCAATGACCTACCCCTGACATGCTGTAAAGCAAACAAGGGCGATGACAGAGCCTTTATTTGAGATATAGGCACTATAGAACACGATATCAAAGAAAAAGCAACCAACTCACCCTTCCCAGTGACAATATGGAAGAAAGGGGTGAGTTGAGGAATGCAGCCTTCTCCGGTTCAAACTCTGGAACGCTGGAAGAAGGGGGCGGGGGTGGGGGGGAGGAGACCCATGCAGACTGACTGCATACGCGCTCCCGAAAGCACCGCTGAGACGGAGAGAGAGGAAGGGTGGATCCAGGCTCCCCCAGCTCCAGGCACTCATGTGCTCGTGTATGGGTTCAGGCTGTGACCTGGCAATTCCACTGCACATGCTCAACCTGCAAGGAAAAGGTGGTCCTGTGTCTGCAGGCTTTGCACACATTCCCAGGTGCAACAGTCAGCCCAGTTCTCAGCTCAGCTTTACCAATAACAGAAATCCAGTTTAGGCCGGTAGTGTTTTTCTCTCTTTGGAAACACTGCACTGCTGCAAGCAGCATCGTTTGAAATGCTTCTTTATTGCACGAGAGCTAGGAAACAAGAAAAGATTTCCAGATTAGGCATACACTTCAAGGAGGCACCAGATGAATGGAGACAACGGAAAGCACCGGCAAGTCCAAACTTTGTTAAAAGCTTTTATGTGAGATCTCATGCCAACTTTTCTCACCCAGTGTGAGGTATAGTGAGGATAAATCATGCCCCACAGCTTCAGTGCACTAGAACACAAAATCCAAAAGATCAGCAGCTGCAGAGATAGAAATTCATCTCAGCCCAGAAATCTGTCCAGTTGTGTACTGACTGGAGTTCCAAGACAGCGGCATCAGAATCATTTGCCTTCTCTGGGTGAAGTCTAGAAGATGAACACCCCCAAACACACATGCTTCTTCAGCTTTTCCTTTCCCATCAAGTCTGGGGTTAATAGAAAAGATTGTTTTCTGTCCTCTCTTTTTCCTGGGATTACCCTCTGCTGCCTCTGTTGTCATGTTTTACTTGACCACTAACAAAAAGGTATTTCTAAATAACTCAATCTGAGATTCTTCATGTGGTAATGTAACTTGAGGAGCTCGGGCTTTCCAGAAGAATGACCATCTAGCTAGGGAAACCCACAGCTTGGGACAAGACTCTACACAGCTCACAGGCAGAAGGTGATGGGGCTGTCACACCACTCTCCTCCCAGGCTGGGTCCCCAGTACAGTGCCGAGACTTACCATGATTTGCATTTCTCTTTTGCCTTCCTGCAAGCACACCTGCCTCAGGGCACATTTCATCCCACTGTTAGGCCTTGTAAGAAGCACCATGGCAAATCCACATGCAGAAAATACAGTCATTCCATTTAGTAACAGAGAAACCACTCTGCCCTTGCTCCTGAGTCTTGTCCCTGCCTCCTCTTGCACCGCTTGGTTATCTGGGCAGTGTTTGTGGGCCACTGAAAGAAATCCCCACATTCTGGAAAATACAGGCAGAAAAGCGGCACTAATACTTTGTCACTGGTGGGAATCTCCACTGAAAGTGTTGTGCTAAAGGTGTGAGGTTAAGGGATCATCACTATCAAGATAAAAGTCATAGTGTGGAAGATTTAGCGATGGTGTGCTGCCTAGAAGGAAAAATACGACTCTTACCTTGTAGCTTTTTCTTTCTGTCTCTCTCTCACTGGATATCTTATCATCATCTATGTATCTTATCAGCAGATCTGAGGTGGACCAAAGCCTGTTGCCATGAGCTTTGCCGAACCCATCAAAACTCTGGCTCAGAGGTATTACACCGGCACATAGCATAGAAGAACTCCATAACCCAAGTGCCAAGGGAAGAAGAAAGGGGAACTGTTAAAATTAATTACCTCCTCTAAACTGATAGTTGTAGGCTTCTTGTCACACACTACTGCCGTAAAGCAGAACAGCAAAGACGTTTACAACCATGACAGGGATTTGTGCATACAAGCAACCACACAAGGCTGAGCATACTCTCCTGTCTCTTTGCCATTTCTAGAAATACCCAGAAGAGCTCAGTGTTCTCTTGCACTGTACATACTCAAAGCATTTCCAAAGGCATGCTGTTCTGTGGAAAGTGCTGAGCTGTCCGAAAAGTTTGTTCAGGAAGAATGCAGCAGTATCAGTGCACTTCATCCTGGGGACCTGCATGCATTTGCTAAGAGAACAGGGAAATTAGAGGTAAGAGAGAGGAAAAAAAACAACAGGCAAATAGCACTGCTGTCCACAGGGGGTGGGGCTTGGGGCAGGGCCTGTGCTGGAGTGGGGCTTGGCACAGTGGGGGCCACCTCGAGGCCCAGACCAGAGGGGGACCAGGCACAGGCAGGGCCTTGGGGCCCAGGATGGAGGAGGACCAGGCACAGTTGAGGCCACCTCAGGGCCCAGGCCGGAAGGGGGCCTGGCACAGTTGGGGCCACCTCAGGGCCCAGGCCGGAAGGGGGCCTGGCACAGCTGGGGCCTTGTGGCAGCACTTAAACTCTAAAGTTGAACCTTTAACCATAACCTAGAATGGTAACTGTAGTGAAAGGCAGCAGCAGATACAGCTGCTTTACTCTGTTTTGATTTTCCTAAGGATGGTAAAGGACTCAAGCTAGTAAACAAAAACAGAATTTCTGAAAACAAACAAAGACCCCTTCCTGAAGAACAGGACTCACAAAATATTACTACAGAGCAGATCTCCAAGTGGAGATTCTTTCCCTTAGACAGCCAGCCTTTAAATTAGATTAGGGAGGGCTGGAACCAGGCTACACCCCTTTTTTGCACCTGTGAAATGCTTCCAGCTCCACAGCAGAACATGTGAAATAAAAGAATCCTCTCTTACTTCTTTCATGTTTGTTGACTGCAGTCCCAACCAGGTGGGCTCACAGTGTCTTGCAAGTGGCACCTGGAAGCAGGCACAGATGGGAGGCACAGCACCCTACAATCTCCAGGTGAGTAACAGCAGCCAAGGAGGCCTCTGGGCTCTGCAGGGTCATTGTGTGGAGCATTACACACAGGAACAGCTGACTATAAAGATAATGGCAGAGCTGCAGAGCTAACCATAAGGCACAGTGGCTCAGCTTGTTTCCCACTGTAACGCAGGAAATAAGAGCCATGAGGGAAATGCAGATGCTTTCTGCCTTCTGCCCCCATCAGAGGGGAGGAATGAGCTGCACTTCCACGGAGACATTCCTCTCACAGCCACTCACACCTCAGGTTGGAGTATTCCTGGCTGCAGGATGGGGAAAACCATTTCTTGCCTGATTGTATCTGTAAAGCTTAAAAAAAAGACAAACTACAGCCTCTCCTCTCATAAAGCGAGAGAGGGAATACTGTGCTACTGGGCTGCAGTCAAGAGTCCGAGGGAGTCTGTGTTACATGAGATTTTAGAGGCAGCGCTGGGGAGTGCGGGAGCAGTGCAAGTCTGCCAGGATGCCTTTACTTTCAGGGGCCTTTGTGCAACACCAGATGTTCATGTCCTAGAAGCACGTGGTGGAACATATCCTGGGATTGAGGTGCCATGG